>CM066032.1:1535090013-1536543763 GCA_033557465.1 Ichthyophis bannanicus
TGCTTTGTTAATAAAAGATTGAGCCTAGGACACCAGAGGGAGCTGTATAGGGTGTCGGCAAAACTTGGAGTGTTTTGGTCCTCAGCTGCTGGATGGGATTGACTACCCTATGGTGCCTGGACTGGCCTGGAGAGAACTAAAGGAAAGACAATTAGCAGGTAAGGACTAATTTCTTCATGATGATCATAAAAATCTAAAAGTAAAGTACTGTGTACATATTAAAACGAATAAGCCAAATTCTAAATCAAAATGATAAATACCATGAGATGCACATAAAAAAACCTTCCATTTTGTCTGTCCAGTTCAGTCTCATGGATTGTGCTCCCCAACCAACAGGTGGAGACTGAGCATGGCAAAAACCTTGTGATGTCATCCCCTTAGGAGCCATGTGCATTCTCAAGCTGGGCAATATTGCTCAGCCTCCAGCAGGTGGTGGACAACCCGTGTGTCTGATCTCTACTGGAGTGTGTGTGGCTTAGGTCTGGTAGCAAGTTTTTGTAGTATTGGGGCTGGCGGTGCTTACCTTGTTAAAAAAAACCACAAAAACACACACACACACACACACACACACACAAACCTTTGGCAGAGGTATTCTGTGGGGCAACGCTGAGGCAGAATGTGTATAGCTGCACCTCTGCCGGGAAGTACGAGTTTGCGCCTGCCAGCATCCATTTCGTTCCTGGAGCCTTCTTTGGCGATGTGCTCTGGTGAATTGCTTTGGCTGGAAATGGGCGGTAAGCTTCCCTGCTTCAGTCACGTGTTGCAGGGTTTTTTTTCCTGTTACCGGCTTCGGGAAGAGAGTGTTTGGTTTCTGGAGGAGATCGGGGCCTGGTTCTTTCTTCAGCGATACTGCATGGCAGTGGCACACAGCTGGTTCTGATGCCTAATGGTTAAGAACACTGGCTTGGGAACCCAGAGTCCAGGGTTCGATTTCCACTAGCACTCCTTTTGGCCTTGGGCAAGTCACTTAGCCCTCCATTGTCTCAGAAAGACCCAAGTTATCAATGTCTCTGTTTAATTTACATTACCAAGTTTAAGTTTCAATGTAAACCGCTTTGATTGAAATGATAAAGCGGTATATAAAACCTGTTAAAAAGAAATAAAAGCCCGCCTGTGCGGCCTGCGGGGCATGCCAAGGCACACTTTCGGTGGCAGGCCTCTGCTGGATTTGTGCAGAGGAGGCCAAGCACGAATTGTCAATGGCTCAGGCGGCCTCAGGGCTGCAGGGAGAGTAGGCAGTGGACTTTCTGCCTCAGGGCCCTTCCCCTCAGCGTAATGCGGTTTTGGTGGGAAAACCAGCCATTTTGAGGAAGGAGCTCTGAGTCATCAGGTGGACCAGAGTCTCCGGGGTTCCCCCCTCGGCAGAGGATGTGGAAGGCAACTTGGGAGCCTTGGAGGATCCCCCTAGGGCAGTGATGGCTAACCTTTTTGAGCCCGAGTGCCCAAACTGCCGCACAAAACCAAAGAATTTCCTCAAAGTGCCAGCACGTCAATTAAAGCCTCATTTGCATAAGGTGCCTCATTTGCATAAATATTTGCATAATGTTACCATACACTAACTTTTAGTAAACATGCCTCTTAATGAGTATATGGATAAAGAAAGACTAAAAGGTTTCTACATTACTATAATCCAGTACCAACCGCCAGGCACATTAGGAACTACTACAAACGCTGCCCATTTAGAACCCATAGCAAACCTGCCGTATCCTAACAGCACTACCAGGACTCACAAAGCACCATACCCTAACTATCAAAAGGCAACACTGCAAATATTAAACCAATACATTTCAGAGAACAACAATACATGACCTACTGGGGAAAGAACAAGTGGCAATGTCAAATAGGAATTATATAAACAGAATACCTCAGCTCAGTTACACATGCAGAACAGACCATCACCAAACAAGGAATCACAATTTAGAAACAGGAAGACAATAATTAAACTGGGAACCCCAAAAGCCAAACTTGGAATATACAACAACACTGTAGAAATAAAACTATAAATTAATTTCCTCTTGTACTAAACAAAGCGCAAAAATTAATGATGCACATTTCCCAGAGCTGACATATTCCAGTTAATAAATTCAAAATAAAGAGATATTTTTCTACCTTTTGTGCATTTTTTTTCAGTTGCAATTGTTCCAGCCACTTTCTTCTGGTTTCTTCGTGTCTTCTGCTAACTCTCCATCTGCTGTCCATTTGTCCTTTCTTCTGTCTTCTTGGTTTTTTTTTTCCATTCTCTCTCTACATCTGCTTTAACATACTAATCTTTCTCCTTTTGCTCTTTCCTCATTCCTATTTCATCTACTCAAAATTTACCCCTCCATCCTCAATCCCCACTTATTCTCCCAATACCCGGCCAATTGTAGATTTTTTATCCCTCCCACACAAAATATTTTTCCCCTCTCCATTTTACTCTCCCAGCCCCATCCCATTCTAATCCTCCCCCAACACCAGCTCCCTTCTAGTTCCAGCCTCACCCAGCATCCATTCCCTTCTAGTCCCTGCATCAGCCCATTTCCAGTCCTAGCAGCCCCCCAACCCATTTCCAGTCCTAGAAACCCCCCAACCCAATACCAGTCCTAGCCCCCCCTCATCAACCCACTTCCAGTCCTAACCCCCCATCACCCCATTTTCAGTTTAAGCCCCCCCTATAACCCATTACCAGTCCTAACCCCCATCAGCCCACTTCCAGTCCTAACCCCCCATCAGCCCACTTCCAGTCAGCCCCCCATAGCCCATTGCCAGTCCTAACCCCCCCATCAGCCCACAGTCCATTACCAGTCCTAACCCCATCAGCCCACCTCAAGTCCTAACCCCTCCCCATCAGCCCATTTCCTGTCCTAGCCCCCCCATAGTCCATTATCAGTCCTAACCCCCCATAGCCCATTACCAGACAGCCCCCATCAGCCAACAGCCCATTACCAGTCTTAACCCCCCCATAGCCCATTGCCAGTCCTAACCCCCCATCAGCCCACAGCCCATTACCTGTCCTTACCCCTTCAGCCCACCTAAAGTCCTAACCCCTCCCCATCAGCCCATTTCTTGTCCCAGCCCCCCCATAGCCCATTATCAGTCCTAAACCCCCCCATCAGCCCATTTCCAGTCCTAACCCCACCCAAAAGCCCACCTCAAGTCCTAACCCCTCCCCATCAACCCATTTCCTGTCCTAGCCCCCCATAGCACATTACCAGTCCTAACCCCACCCAACAGCCCACCTCAAGTCCTAACCCCTCCCCATCAGCCCATTTCCTGTCCTAGCCCCCCATAGCCCATTACCAGTCCTAACCCCACCCAACAGCCCACCTCAAGTCCTAACCCCTCCCCATCAGCCCATTTCCTGTCCTAGCCCCCCATAGCCCATTACCAGTCCTAAGCCCCCATCAACCCACTTCCAGTCCTAATCCCATCAGCCCATATAGACTTAGCTCCCCCATAGCCCATAGCCCCCCCATAGCCCATCACCACTCCTAACCTCCCCCAGCCCATCACCACTCCTAACCCCCCCCATCAGCCCATTTCCTGTCCTATGCCCCCCTAGCCCATTACCAGGCCTAAGCCCCCCCCAACAGCCCACAGCCATTACCACTCCTAACCCCCCCAGCCCATTACCACTCCTAACCCCCCCAGCCCATCACCACTCCTAACCCCCCATCAGCCCATTTCCTGTCCTAGCCCCCCCAGCCCATCACCACTTCTAACCCCCCAACAGACCACAGCCATTACCACTCCTAACCCCCCCAGACCATCACCAGTCCTAACCCCCCCCCAGCCATTACCACTCCTAACCCCCCCTCAGCCCATTTCCTGTCCTAGCCCCCCCCCCCGCCCATCACCAGTCCTTACCCCCCCCCAGCCCCCCGCCATTACCACCCCTACCCCCCCCAGCCCATAACCAGTCATAACCCCCCCCCCCCAGCCATTACCACTCCTAACCCCCCCCCCAGCGATATTTTTTTTACAAAGAAAGCTGTCGCTGCCGGGGCCGGGGCCGCCGCGGCAGAATCGAGTGTGCCGCGGGGCCCCCCTGCCCAGCAGAGCCTGCCCTCCGTCCCCGGTATCACCTCTCTCAGCTGCCTCCAGTCACACGCGCCGGCTTTCAGAGCGCGAGGGAAGTTTCTCCCTCGCTGCTCTGTTAAGCCCGCGGGGGCTGATGGGAACTTCCCATCAGCCCCCGCGGGCATAACAGAGCAGCGAGGAAGAAACTCCACTCGCGCTCTGAAAGCAGGCGCGTTTGACTAGAGGCAGCTGAGAGAAGGTGATACCGGGGACGGAGGGCAGGCTCTGCTGGGCGGGGGGGCCCCGCGGCACACTCGATTCTGCCGCGGCGGCCCCGGCCCCGGCAGCGGCTGCTTTTTATTTTATTTTTTTTAATGCCGCATATTTTGATTGCGGACCTTCCCGCGTGCCAGCTGCAAGGCCTTCGCGTGCCACAGCTGGCACGCGTGCCATAGGTTCGCCATCGCTGCCCTAGGGGTTGAGAGAGAGAAAGGTGAGCCCTCAAGGGGCGAGGACCCCAATGTCAGGGCTTTTTGCAGAGAAAAGCTGTCAGTCTTAGCCAGTCCTTTGCGGCTCTCAACATGTCAGTGGGTCCACCACTGGAAGAGGCGGCCCTTGAGGATCTGCTTCTACAGGGGATTCGGAACCCTCAGGATTTTTTCCCCATGCACCTGGCCATTAAACAGATGATTTGATGCAGAATGGGAACTACCTGAGGCTAGTCTGCGTGGTGGCAGGAACATGTCTCGTCTATATCCTCTTTTGCAGGATGAGAAGGAAGTCCTCAAGCTTCCTAAGGTGGATGACCTGGTGACCGCCGTGACCAAGACCACCATTATTCCAGTGGAAGGTGGCATGGTGCTTAAAGATCCCCATGATAGAAGGTTGGAGACCATGTCGAAGCAGGCGCTTGAAGTGAATACCCTAACCCTGCAGATGTCTATCTGTGGGGCTTATGTGGCAAGGCATGCCAGAACAGGACTCACATAGCCTCGTGCTCAGAGGCTGGGAAGCTAGAGTTGGGGGCGGCCTACTTAGCAGATGCTTTCTATGATCTGATTCAAGCAACCTCTGAGTATAGCTTTGGTGGTAGCGGCCCATTGTTTGCTGTGGCTTCACAACTGGGCTGTGGATGTTAATTCCAAAGTTTGCCTCAGCAGGCTTCATTCAAGGGGCAGTTGCTGTTTGGGGAAGCCCTGGAGAAATTGGCTAAGGACCCGGGGGACAATGAAGGTGGGCATCTTCCGGAGGATAAGCCTAGAGTGGAAAATCAAATTTTCCTGTGAGAGGACAGTCCAGGGATTTTCGTTGCTTTCGAGTGGTGCACTTTACCCCCTTTCAGAAGGATCGGTTTCCCACCAGGGGAAACTCATCCTTTTGCAGTAGAGTCCACAATGAAGTGAGGTGGACTCCAAGAGGAGTTGCAGACCGGGGTCCTTCTACTCAGCTTGCGTCCAGATCACGCAGGATCGGTCCCTAGAGACCATAAGGGACCCATACACTCTAGAGCTAGCACAACCTATACCTAAGGCATTTCTGTTGTTGCCCTGCAAAGCTCTAGGAAAGTTGCAGGCCATAGAAGAAATGCTAGACCGGCTGGTACAGTTGTGGGTTATGTGCTGGGTCACCACAGACCAATGCTCTGCAGGTCAGTACTCCATTTACTTTGTCATACCCAAGAAAGAGGGCACGTTTGGGACAATTCTAGATCTCAAGCAGGTAAACAGAGCACTGCGAGTTCCGCATTTTCACATGGAAATGCTGCGCTCGGTCATCATTGCAGTGTGATAGGGTGAGTTTTTCACGTCTCTGGATTTCTCAGAGGCCTACCTACACATACCCATCCGACGAGACCGTCAACGCAACCTGCATTTTGGGATACCCGCGAGCCATTTTCAATTCTGGACCATACCGTTCGGCTTGGCTACAACTCCATGAAATTTCATGAAGATGGTGGCGGCATTGCACCAATAAGGCATGCTGGTGCATCTCCTGAAAATTAGAAGTGGTGTGCAGGGGAAGGGAGAGTATAAGATGCATTTTAGAATTTTCCAGAATTATTATTCACCCTGTTTTTGCTATGCTAGGCAACTTGTAGGTCAAAACAACATTGTGACTTTCTTTAGCAACAACTTACCCACTGTTTACGTGCTCAGTCTCCCAAGCTGCTGGAAGGGGGGCACAACCCAGTGGATAGGGACTGGACTGGAGTTCCTTCAGGAATGCTAATTAGCAGGTAATGACTAATTACTCCATATGCCATACTGAGTCAGACCAAGGGTCCATCAAGCCCAGTATCCTGTTTCCACCAGTGGCCAGTCCAGGTCACAAGTACCTGTCAGGTTCCCAAAAGGTACACAGATTCCATGCTGCTTGCCCAGTGGGTAAGCAGTGGATTTCCCCAGGCCTCTTTAATAATGGTTCAAGGACTTTTCCTTCAGAAACCTGTTCAAACGTCTTTAAAACCCATCTACACTAACAACTTTTGCTACATCTTCTGGTAATGAATTCCAGAGTTTGATTATGCGTTGAGTGAAAAAATATTTTCTCCGATTAATCTTAAATGTGCTACATTGTACCTTCATTGTGTGTCCCCTAGTCTTTCTACTTTTTGAAAGGGTAAACAGCTGATCTACATTTACCTGTTCTGTGTACTCCATTATTTTATAGACCTCTATCATTTTTCCCCTCAGCTGTCTCTTTTCCAAGTTGAAGAGGCCCAACTTTTTAAGCATTTCCTTGTAGGGGTATCCTTGCATTCCATCTTTCTGCATTTTCTATGTAAGTTCAGTCCTCAAGGGTATTCAGGATATCCACAATGAATATTCTTGAGAGATTTTGCATATAAGGGAGGTTGTGCTAACGGGTGTTTGAACTGCCTGAGCTATCATTGCTGCACTTGAGCTGCTTCGAGCCGGGAGTGGGCAGGGAATCAACTCCCCCGATAGCTGTCTAGCAACCAATCAGCTGTTCCTGCTGCCTTCAAGACACCAGCACTAACGGGCCCGCCCGCGCCTAAGGGCCACGCCAAAGGGCCCTTTGGCATGGCCCTTAGGCGCTGGACTTTAGCCGCTTCCCTCATCGTCCCATTGCCTGATCTCTTATGTGCTGCATAGCCTGCAGGTCACTACGTGGCCTGGTTTGTAATTATTTGTTGCTTGTATTATCTTACACTACATTGCTATCTCTCTGTTGCTACCTCTTTATGTCTTGCATCTCGCCTTATAATGAGGCCTTCTCATAACCTCTCAAACCTTATCTATATCCTCCCTAGCCCTGGCTTCTCTAAATCTCTATCTCACACGTTACAGTATGCTACCCTCCACGTAGTATGTTCATCCGCTCGCATATCAATCCCATTTCTGCTCTCCCTAGGCATTTCTCTCATATTTTAAAGTGGCCTTAACGTAACCTATCCAACCTTATTCACATTCCTCTCCTTTCTCCTTCTGTGCTCCCCTTCTCATGTGCCTTATGGAACCCTCACTCCGTCTCTAACAAACTTGCCTTTACTCACGATCTGTTTATCTCTCATGCCCTCCACCTCCTTGCCTTAACAGAGACCTGGCTTCTCCCTGATGACACCACATCTATTGCCGCTCTGTCACAGCGGCTATCCGTTCTCCCACACCCCTCGCCCCACTGGCCGTGGCAGAGGTGTTGGGTTTCCACTTTCTCCCTTTTGTCACTTCCAACCCCTCATCCTTCCTCAGTCTCACTCCTCTCTCTCTGAGGCCCATTCCATCCGCCTCTCCTCTCCCCCTTCGGGTTGCTGTAATCTATCGCCTCCTGACTTGTGTGTTTCCACTTTTCTTTCTGACTTTGACTCCTGGCTATCTATCTTTTTAGTCCCCTCCTCCCCTACTCTTATCCTCGTCTATTTTAACATTCATGTTGACAATTCCTCTGATCCCCATGCTCGTAAGCTCCTCTCCATTACTTCCTCATTCAATCTACAACTTTGCTCCACGGCCCCCTCTCACCAACTTGGTCACTGCCTTGACCTGATTTTCTTCTCTAATTGCTCACCGTCCAACTTCTGCAACTGTCTTTCCCTTATCTGACCACCACCTCTTAAGTTTTCTTATTCATCATCCCCCATCTCGGCCTCGTGCTGTCTCCACTAATCTTTTCAGAAACTTTCTTGCTATTGATCCCTTAGCCCTTTCCTCCTCTATTTCTTCTCCCCTTTCCTCCTCTCTGTTATCCAAATCCATTGAGGCTGTGATATCCTATAACTTTGCACTCTCCTCTGCCCTGGATACTCTTGCTCCCCTTACCCCAAGCCCTGTAAGGCGTTCTTCTCCCCAGCCCTGGCTCACACCCACTGCCCGATATTTACGTTCCTGTTCCTGCTCTGATGAGCATCTTTGGCTTAAATCCCACTGCTGTGCTGACCACCTTCACTTTTAAATTTATGCTTTTCTCATTCCAATCAGCCATAGCACTTGCCAAACAAGCCTACTTCACCCATCTGACTAACTCTTTCGCCTCTGATCCTCGTCGTCTCTTTAAATACTCTCAATTCTCTCCTCAGTGTGCCTCCACCGCTGATTCCTCCCTCTCTTCCTTCCCAAACACTAGCTGATTTCTTCCATGACAAAATCCATAAGATTACCCTCCAATTCCCCATTACCCCTTCTACCTCACCTTTCTCATACCTCTCCCCACTAACTTCTGCTATCCTCTCCTCCTTCCCTATGGTCTCTGATGATGAAACAGCACTCCTTCTTTCTTCCTCGAAATCCACCACCTGCTCCTCCGACCCCATCACCACCCGTCTCTTATGCCTCATCTCATCCTCTATTGTCCCTTCCATTTCTCATTTCCTCAACCTATCCCTCTCCACTGCTACCTTCCCTACTGACTTCAAGCATGCCATAGTCACACCCCTCCTCAAGAAACCCTCACTCGATCCTACCTGTCCGTCTAACAATTGACCCATCTCTCTCCTTCCCTTTATCTCTAAACTATTTGAGCATGCTGTCCACCTTCGCTGTCTCGATTTCCTTTCATCTCATGCCCTTCTTGATCCTTTACAGTCCGGCTTCCGTCCCTTGCACTCCACTGAAACAGCTCTCACTAAAGTATCAAATGACTTGTTCCTAGCAAAATCCAAAGGTCTTTATTCTGTTCTCATCCTTCTTGATCTTTCTGCTGCTTTTGACACTGTTGACCACAACCTTCTTATCACCCTGTCATCACTCGGCTTTAGAGGCTCTGTACTTTCTTGGTTCTCCTCTTATCTTTCCCATTGCTCTTTTAGTGTGTGTTCTGGTGGCTGCTCCTCCTCTGCCACCCCGCTCCCAGTTGGTGTTCCCCAGGGTTCTGTCCTGGGACTGCTCCTCTTCTCTCTCTATACCCAATCTCTTGGTGCTCTTATCTCTTCCCATGGCTTTCGTTACCCTCTCTATGCTGATGACTCTCAAATCTACCTCTCTTCGCCTGATATCTCTCCAGCAATCCATGACAGGATCACTGTTTGCCTTTCAGACATTGCTACTTGGATGTCTCACCGCCGCTTGAAATTAAATATGGCTAAGACTGAATGCCTTATCTTTCCCCTCCAGAGCCTCCCCGCCTCTACCCCCTTTCTCAGTCTCTGTGGATAACTCTTTAATCCTTCCTGTCTCTTTGGCCCGTAACCTGGGTGTTATCTTTGACTCCTCTCTCTCTCCACTCATTTCCAACTCATAGCTAAGACTTGCCGTTTCTTCCTTTATAGCATTAACAAAGTTCGCCCCTTCCTTTCTGATGACACTACTAAAATGATTTTCCACTCCTTGATCACCTCCCGTCTTGATTACTGCAATATTCTTCTTGCTGGCCTTCCCGCAAACCATCTCTTTCCCCTTCAATCTATTCAACATTCTGCTGCTCGACTAATTTTCCGTCAGCATCGCTTTACCCATGTCACTCCTCTTCTCAGGTCCCTTCATTGGCTTCCCATCCGCTTCCGGATCCAATTCAAACTCCTCCTCTTGACCTATAAATGCATTCACTCTTCAGCCCCCCACTACCTATCATCTCTTATCTCTCCTTACATCCCCTCTCGCGTTCTTCGCTCTTCGAACAGCCTTCGTCTATCTATGCCCTCCACTCGTACTGCTAATTCTAGACTTCGCTCCTTTCACCTGGCTGCACCCTTTGCCTGGAACAATCTACCTTTGTCTGTGTGCAGTGCGCCCTCTCTGGACCTCTTCAAGTCCAGATAGAAAACCCATCTCTTCTCTATTTGCTTTCTGTTCTTGATTCTTGTTTTTGCTCTTCTTGTTTATTGTATACTTTGTCTGTCTTGATTGTATTTGTATTTTGTGATCTTCTTGACTAGATTGTGAGCTCTGAGCAGGGACTGTCTTTTCTTCATGTATGTACAGCGCTTCGTACGTTTGAAGCGCTTTATAAATGTTAAATAGATAGGTTGTGGGCATGCTAATCTCTCATGTATTTTCCATTAGGGATATCCTAAAAAGGGTGTCTTTTGTAACACTTAAAATCTTGTTTTAAAAAAACTTCTGAAACTATGACAAAAACACTTATTCTAGCAATTTCCCCAAAAATGGAATGCTCAGTGTGGGACAATAATTGGCCAGGATCAAGCAGAGCTTTTTGGTCATACATATGCTCATTTCAAAAACACAGGAAGCACACCTTGACATAGAAGCTTGCACAAGGTGCAACAGAAACTATCCCACTTAAAGTAAACCATGAACAGTATGAATGGGAAATTGATCCAGGGCAATAGATGACTGATCTAGAAACATAGAAATATGACAGATAAAAACCATACAGCCTATCCAGTCTGCCCTTCCATATGAACCACTAAACTCTACCGTCCTTTTTCCTTTAGAGACCTTCTGGTTGTCCCATGCTTTCTTGAATTCAGATACAGTTTTTATCTCTACTACCTCCACTGAGAGATTATTTCACACATCTACCTCGCTTCCCTTAAAGAAATATTTCCGCAAATTACTCCTGAGTCTATCTCCTTTCACCTTCGCACTATGCCCCCTCGTTGCAGAGCTTTTTCAGTTGAGAGGCTCCTCTCCTGTGCATTTATGCCACTGAGGTATTTAAATGTCTCCCTTCTCCCGTCATTCTTCCAAAGTGTACAAATGTAGATCTTTAAGTCTTTCCCCATATGTCTTTTGACAAAACCCACTGGACCTCTGCACAGGCTCCATTCTGTTTATATCCTTTTGAAGGTGTGGTCTCCAGAATTGCACACAATACTCCAAATGAGGTATCACCAAAGACTTATACAGAGGCACTCTCACCTCCTCCTTGCTAGCCATTCCTCTCCCCAAGCACCCAAGCATCCTTTTGGCTTCCACTATTGCCTTTTCTACCTGTTTAGCCACCTTAAGATCATCACAATGAATCACGCCCAGGTCCCGCACGCCTTTCGTCAACAGGAGCAGTTTGCCCCCTATATTGGATTTTTGCAGCCCAAATGCATGACCCTGCATTTTTTAGCATTAAATCTCAGCTGCCAAATTTTCGACCATTCTTCAGACTTAGCTAGATACCTCCTCTTGTTATCTACTTCTTCCTGGGTGTCTACTCTGTTACAGATTTGGTATCATCCACAATCAGGCAAATCTTGCCAACAGTCCTTTTGCAATATTACTAACAAAAAAAAACAAACAAGAATCGGACCAAGGAGAGATCCCTGCGGCACATGACTGGTAACATCCTTCTCCTCTGAGTAAGCTCCATTTACCTCTATCCTTTGTCACTTCCACCCAGTCATATACTTTAGGATTAATCCCTAGGGCATTCAACTTATTAAGTTGCCTGTGCGGAACAGTGTCAAAGGCTTTACTGAAATCTAACTACACCACATCTAGAGCTCTCCCTTGGTCCAACTCTGGTCATGCAGTCAAAAATTAATGAGATTTGTCTGACGACATGCTGCCTTGAATCCTGCAATCCATTGGATTCCAGAAACCTCACTATTGTCTGTTTTAGCAGTCTTTCCATTAGTTTACTCACCACAGCGCTCAGACTAAGCAACCTGTAGTTCCCAACCTCATCCTTAGTTCCATTTTTGTGTAAAGGGACCACAGGCACCTTTCTCCAGTCTTCTGGCACCATACTAGACTCTAAGAAGCATTGAAAGGTCAAACAGTGAAGCCACTAGAACTTCTCTAAGTTCCTTAAGCATTTTCGGATGTATCCCATCTGGCCCCATTGCTTTGTCTACTTTAGTTTAGCTAGCTCCTATTGAACAGACCTCTGAAAACTGTTCAAGATCCAGTTCACTTCTGCTCCTGTTTGTCAGTGTTTTCTGAGGTCCTGCGCCTGGCCCTTCATCTGTGAACACAGAACAGAAATATTTGTTAAGCAATTCCGCTTTATCCTCATCAGCTGCTACATATTCTTTTCCTTTGCCTTTGAGTCTGACAATACCACTTTTACACTGCCTCCTCTCACTAGCGTGTGAAAAATGTTTTGTCCCCCATTTGATTGCATTGGCTAGTTTTTCTTCCATTTGTATCTTTGCTTTTCTGATTACTTTCCTAGCTTCTCTAAACTTTCCTGAATATCGATGCTTGTCTTCCTCTTTCTGTGATCTCTTGTATTTTATTAAGGCTGTCCTCTTTATCTTCACCTTTTCAGCTACTTCTTTTGAGAACCATAGTGGCCTCCTTTTCCTTTTACCTTTACAATGGAACCTCTGTTTTCGTGATTAATCCGTTCGAAAAAGTCTGACTAAAACCGAATGTATGAAAACTGAAGCAATATTTCCCATAAGAAATAATGTAAATCCAATTAATCTGTTCCAAACACCCAAAAATATTAACAAAAAATACATTTTATAGAGAATAACTATATTTTTACATACAGAAAACAATGAGAAATAAATATAAATGACTAATGAAATGGATAAATGAACATGTAGCATCACTTTTACCTTTATTGAAGACTCTTGTTGGCATATGAAAGACAGTCAATATGCAAGAGAATCAAAATAAAGAAAATCCCACTTCTGGCCACAAGATGGTGCTCCATTTTCAACTGTACGAAAACCGAGACAATGTACGAAAACTGGGACAAAATCTTGAGGAAAAAAGTCAACGAAAACCGAATCGTACGAAAACTAGGGCATACGAAAGCAGAGGTTTGACTGTACTTACTTTCCTAATAAAAATGTATGTTTGCCCTTAAAATATTCCCTTTCAGTTTTGCCCACTGCTTTTCTGCATCTTCAGTTGTTCCCATCTCGCTAATGACTGCTTGAGGTATTGTCTCATCTTGGCAAAGTTAGCT
The DNA here is from genome assembly GCA_033557465.1 of Ichthyophis bannanicus. Lineage (NCBI taxonomy): Eukaryota > Metazoa > Chordata > Amphibia > Gymnophiona > Ichthyophiidae > Ichthyophis > Ichthyophis bannanicus. Next base: position 1,535,103,286 of record CM066032.1, read on the forward strand.
CTCCTAAAATCTAGGACTCTCACTTGACTGAACTTTATCAGCCCTAGTACTAATACTGAACCTCACCATCCAATGATCACTGGATGCAAGATAATCACCCTCTATAACATCAGAAACACTCTCACCATTCGTTAGCACCAGGTCCAGTATGGCCCTCTCACATGTAGGTGATTCTACCGGTTGCTGGAATAGTTCTTCCTGTAAAGGATACCTTCTTTAGAAGACACGGCAGCAGGGATGTTCTAATCAATATCTGGCATATTGAAATCACCTGTCAGCAATATTTCTCCTTTTGTAGCAGTACTGCAAATGTCTTCAATTAAATCTCTGTCCACTTTTTCTGCCTTTGAAGGAGGTCTGTATATAACACTAATGCAAATGGATGCTCCATTTTCTCTTTCCATTTTAACCCATAGTGCCGCCTGCTTCTCTCGTAAGTCCTGTAGTTCTGTAGCTTTAATATCTTTTACATACAGTGCCACTCCTCCTCCCTTTCTTCCTAGCTTGTCCTTCCTGAATAAATTATAGCCTGGTTATAATTACAGCCCAGTCATAGTTCTCTGTGAACCATGTCTCCATAATTGCTACTGAATCCAAGTCATCCTCTTCCATTAAAGCTTCAACATCTAGAATCTTATTTCCCATACTACTGGCATTAATACACAGTGCTTTCTAGATGTTGCCTTTTTTTTTACCCATGTCTACAGAGATATTTAATGTTTAGTTACCTGAGGGCTTTCACTTACTTGTGTGCTTTCTTCACCCATTCCCCAAAAATCTATTTTAAACCCTCTTTAGTAAGTTAGCCCATCTGCTGCAGAAGACACTCCTTGGATAGATTATCCCATGGTTCAGGAAATCAAAACACTCTTGATGATAACATTCCACACAGCCATGCATTCATCTCTAGAATGCAAGCTTCTCGGTCTCGGCCTTTACCCTCAGCCTTTTCTACCTTCAGGATCAATCATGCCCAGGTCCCACTCTTCTTTTGTGGACAGGAGTACTTCACCCCCTACACTGTACCGCTCTCTTGGATTTTTGCAGCCCAAATGCATGACCATGCATTTTTTAGTATTAAATCTTAGCTTCTGAAATTCTTGACCATTTTTCAAGCTTAGCTAGATCCCTCCTCATGTTGTCTACGCCTTCCTGGGTGTCTACTCTATTGCAGATTTTGGTATCATCCACAATCAGGCAGACTTTATCAGACAGCCCTTCAACAATATCACTACCAAAGATGTTAAAAAGAATCGGACCAAAGACAGATCCCTGTGGTATGCCACTATCATTCTTCTCCTCAAGAGTAAGCTCCATTTACCTGTACCTTTTGTCACCTCACATTCAGCCAATTTCTAACTCAGTCAGTCACTTTAGGGTCCATCCCTAGGGCGCTCAATTTGTTTATAAGTCACCTATGCAGAACGGTATCAAAGGCTTTACTGAAATCTAAATACACCACATGTAAGGGTCTCCCTCAGTCCAACTCTCTGGTCACCAAGTCAAAGAAATCAGTCAGATTTGGCAGACAAAACCTGCCGCTGGTAAACCCATGCTGCCTCAGACCCTGCAATGGACACCAGAAACCTCACTATGTTCTGTTTTAATTTACTAACCACAGAGGTCAGACTAACCGGCCTGTAGTTCTCAACCTCATCCTTACTTCAGCTTTTGTGTAAAGGGACCACATGTGCCTTTCTCCAGTCCTCTGGGACCACTCCTGACTCTAAAGAAGCATTGAAAAGGTCAGTCAGTTGAGCCGTTAGAATGTCCCCAAGTTCCTCAGTATTCTTGGATGTAACCTATTGGGTCCCATCATTTTGTCTACTTATAGTTTAGCTAGTTTCTCACAAACAGTCTTCTGAAAATCATTCAGGATCCCCTTCACTTCTGTCCCTATTTGTAGGTGTTTTTCTGAGGTCCTGCTCCTGGCCCTTCATCTGTGAACACAGAACAAACTATTAAAGCAATTCAGCTTCATCCTCATCAGCTTCTGCATATTCTTCCCTTCACTCTTGAGTCTGACAATACCACTTTTTCACTTCCTTCTCTTGCTAACATATCTGAAAAATGTCTTATCCACCCCCCCCCCCCATTCATTGACTATTTTTTTTTTGTATTTTTGCTTTCCTGACTACTTTCCTAGCTTCTCTAAGTTTTTCCAAATATTGATGCTTGTCTTCCTCTCTCTGTGATCTCTTGTATTTTATGAAGGCCACTCTTCTTTTTCTTCACCTTTTCAGCTACTACATTGCCGCCTACATTCACTTTCTTTTTTAACAAAGGTTTGTTGCCTTTAAAATATCCCCTTTCAGATTGCTTTTTGTTTTTCTACATCCCTCAGCTGTTTCCATCCCGCTAACAACTCCTTGAGATATTGTCCCATCTTGGCAAAGTTAATTTTCCTAAAGTCTAAGGCCCTTGCTTTTGAATGGATTTTATCAGCCTTAATCGTTATAATGAACCGCACCATCTGTTGGTTACTGGATTTGAGATGATCTCCCACTATAACATCAGAAACACTTTCCCCATTGGTAAGCACCAAGTCCAGTATGGCCCCTTCACATGTAGCTTCTGTTACCAGTTGCCAGAATAGTTCTCCCTGTAGAGAATTGAGAATCTCTTTACTTCTAGATGACACCGCAGCAGGAATATGCCATCCAGCATATTGAAATCCCCTATCAGTAGCATTTTCATGGCATTACTGTGTATGTCTTCTATTAAATAAGAACATAAGACATACTGGGTCAGTCCAAAGTCCATCAAGCCAGTATCCTGTTTCTAACAGTGGCCAATCCAGGTCACCTGGCAGATCCCAAAAAGGTACACAGGTTCCAAAATGCTTGTCTACTACTGCTGCTGAGCATTTGTGTGGTGCTACAAGACATACGTAGCTCTGCACAGACGCATGTAAAAGCCAGTCCCTGCTCATCAGAACTTACAATCTAGTCAAGACAGACAACACAGTAGCTGTAGACACGGAATACATCAAGGGGCAATGCTAGGAAAACACACAAGAGACTAAGTGAGTCAAGATCCGGAAGCGAAGAGGTGAGTTTTCAGCCTGGATTTGAAAAGGGCCAGAGAAGGCGCCTTACGTACAGACTCGGGTAATTTGTTCCAGGCATAAAGAGCAGCAAGGTGAAAGTAGTGAAGTCTGGAGTTAGTAATAGAAGAAAAGGGCACAGATAAAAGCGATTTGCCAGAAGAGCAGAGTTCCTGAGGAGGGGTGTAGGGAGAGATAAGAGAGGAAAGGTAGTGAGGAGCTGCAGAGTGAATGCACTTATAGGTCAGCATGAGAAGTTTGAACTGGATGCAGAAACGGATAGGGAGCCAATGAAGTGATTTGAGAAGAGGGGTAATATGAGCATGACGAGGCTGGCGGAAGATTGCCCTGGGGTAAGCAGTGGATTTTCCTGGGTCCTCTTTAATAATGGCTTATGGAGGTTTCCTCCTGAAACTTCTCGAAACCTTTTTCAAACCCAGCTATCTCTGTCCACTTCTCCCTGTGAAGGAGGTCTGTATAGCACACCAGTGCAAATGGATTTCCCTTTCCCTCTTTCTAGTTTAACCCACTGTGCCTCCTTGTTCCCTTTTAAGCCCTGCAGTTCTATAGCTCTAATATATTTTTAAATATAATGCCACTCTTCCAGGGGTGGAGGAGTAGCCTAGTGGTTAGAGCACTGGCTTGGTAACTAAGACCAGGATTTGAGTCCCACTAGCGCTCCTTGTGGCCTTGGGCAAGTCACTTGGAAGAAAGGCCTGGAAATTTACTTCCGGTCACACTGCCAAGAAAACCCAGGAGATGCTGGGTCGCCAGGAGTCAGCACGGACTCGAAGGCACACATTGCAATTGCATTTGCCACTCTTCCTCCCATTCTTCCTACTGTGTCCTTCCTGAATAAAGTACAGCCTGGTATAATTACATTCCAGTTATGGTTGTCCGTGAACCTTGTCTCCCTAACTGTCACTAAATCAGTCAGCCATTGAAGCCTCAACATCTGGGATCCTATTTCCCATGCTACAGGCATTTATGCATACTGCTTTTCAGATGTTGCTCCTTTTACCCATTTCTACAGAGGTTTTTAATGTTTTGCTTACCTGGGGGCTTTCTTCACCCATCCCCAACGAATCTAGTTTAAAGCCCTCTTCAGTAGGTTAGCCAGTCTGCTGTGGAATACACTTTGACCCTTCTTGGATAGGTGGGCACCATCTCTGCTCTGCAGCCCTTGGAAAATAATCCCGTGGTCCAGGAAACGCTCTTGATGATGCATCCACCCAGCCATGCATTCATTCATCTCCAGGATACAAACTTCTCTGCCTCGGCCTTTACTCTCAACAGGGAGGTTTGAAGAAAGCACCTATCTGCTTCATCCTCTGTCCAAGAGCCACAAAGTTACTTTTTGATACTGCTGGGTATCCCCCTGAGCATATCATTTGTGCTGACATGGATGAGCAACAAGTAAACGGAGTTCCTGCAGCTGCGCATCTCAAACTCTCTCACAGTATCATGTGATGCATAGATCAGGAAGTTCCTGCCATGGCAGATAAGGCCAGAGGGAACTGCCTGTGAGGAATTTGTCTGAGGGTGATAGAGGCTGTGGGATAGCAGAGTGGCTTCCTTGGTGTAAGGGTTAGCTGTGGAGAGGGATCCATAGTTGGCTACATGGAAGCAGAGTAGGGGCTTGGGGGCTGACTAGCTTTCTGGGCAGTGAGAGCTAGCTAGGGGGTGTGCAGCCAACTGAGGGAGGAGGGAGATGGTGGGATAGGGACTGGTGAAGCGAGGGATAAAACAGGTGATGACAGGGTGGGAGAATGAGAGAGAGAGACTAAGTGATGAATGGGTGGGGAGGGTAGGCTGCTAGCTGTGTTTTGGCCAGTGACCTGCAGAAATGCATTAAGGTTCTGATTTTCTAAGCTTTCTTTTTTCCTTAGACACAGAATAGGGAAAAGATCCTTAGTAAATGAGGCTTTAAAGTAGCTGAGGTAGACATCGGGGATATCTCTCTTCCCTTTCTCCACCCTGCTGTTCAGCTTTGGTGGAGATAATTATTGGGGGTGGGGACACTTAGTGTCACCCTTACCGTCTAGCGCCTACATTTTGGGCTGGCTTCTACATTCAAAGATGATTTTTCAAGGCCTGGACTATATCATTACTCAAACTTTGCTAGATCCCTCATTATATTGACAGCAAACATTGGTATACTGAACCCTGGAACAATGGTGGTGCAGCTCTGGTCACCCATGTAAAGAAAACTGGAAGCAGTGGCAGCCTATATGCCTCTTCACGGTGCAGCTCTGTCCAGAGCTCCGTCAAGGCACTGCCCTCAATCTCATATCTGCATCTCGCTGATGTGCGTAACTGGCAACTGAATAGTTGCATAAACGAAGGACGTTTTACAAAGTGTGCTACGTTTATAAGGCGTGCATATTTCAGTTGAAAATGATCAAGCATATGGTATATAAAGTCAATAAAGGTAATCTGTTAAAGTAAGAGAAGTAATAGCAATGGCAAGCAATAGAAGCTCATACTGAGAGTAATCTAGCCCTCTGGCTTTGAGAAAACTACTTGGCTTTGTGCGTATTCAGCTTTGACTGTGTCACTCGACATCTGTGAAGTGTCTCAAAGGCTGTTGATTTAAGGGCCAGAAGAATATTGCATCACTCTTGCTTTTGGTTTGATAGTGCAAGTGAAATGTATGTTGTGTAAATCCAGCTTGCTGTACTTACACAACAGCTGAAGGCAGTGTAGTTGGCTATATAGAGGGGGAATAGAGGCTGACTGACTTGACTTCCTGGGCAGTGAGGACTAGCTGGGGGGATGTGACCAACCGGCGGAGGAGAGAGATGGTGTGTAGGGAAAAGAGGGATGAGGGAGACTGAATTTACACAACAGCTGATGGATAGTTTGGAACAGAGTCCACAGCGAACATGCAGACCCAGAATCAGAGTCTGTGCTTTCCTGCTCTTCAGCAGCAGTTAGGGATTGATTAACCACTGACAGAGTAAACATAAGTTAGATGACAGAAATATGTTCAGAAGCAAGATTTGTGTTTGGTTATTTGTATAGTGGATTAATTGTTACTAGCTGGAGAATGTTTTTGGTAAAAGGCAACACATGAGTGAGAAGAATAAAGACAGCTGGGATAGTTGCATGCCAACCATCTTTATATCTGCCCTGCTGTAGCCTGTATGTCTTATGCAGGAAGAGAAATAGCAAGGCAATCGCTTGCCTTCCGATAACTTTTTAAAAAGCTATTGTAGAGGAAGCCCAAACCCATGGGACAGCTGCAGTTTGTTTTATTTTATGTTGTTTTTCTGCTACCATGGTAAGAATATTCAGCTATCAAACATGGTAATGACTCATGAGTGAGATTGAGGAGGCAGGACCAGCCTTTCTGAAGGCGTGACCTTGCCAAAACCTTGTTCTATATTAAACCGCTTCCATGTTTATTTAATAAATTAATATAGGCCTGCTACAGTATGGATGGCTTCCAGAGGAGAGTGGTAGCCTTCAACATGTCTAGGGTCCTGCAGCAATACACTGCATCAAGCTCATTCAAAATTGTTTTTAAATTGAGGATAGAGAGCATAGTTACATTTCTTACTGTGAAAATCCCAAAACCAAAGTTGTTATAAGGTGCATTTTGTTCTAGGCAGGTGGTTTATTCTGGGATGACAACTTCAGTTCTGCTTTAAAATGTTAAAAAGGTAATGAGCAATATCAGTCTTGGACCAAAAACAAAAAATTCCTCCCTACATATAAACATTCAAAATAATAGATATAGCCCACTTAGCTTCCTAATTAAGGGTATCATCACAGTCAGCCAATCCAGCTTTCATTCCAACAAAGCCGACATGAGTTTATTTTGCTAGCTCTGCGCCAGGGGCTGAATGTATTAAACTGCTTCAAAGAGTCACCAATTTGGTGCCTTGTTAAAAGGAAGCATACATGAAGAAATAAAATGACCTCATTGTCCCTATAGAGTTCTTGTAAGACTTTACATTTTGTTAAATGCAAAAAAAATAAATAAATAAAACAAGTGGGAGAGACTTCTTTGCAGGAGGGTTGTTGTGTTCTGATAAAGAGCAGGCTTAAATAACCAAATGAGCAAATGCCTTAGATTCAGTACTGGTTTGATGTGTTGGTTCAAGATGATATTTTTCTGCTGTACATGCATCTTGTCTGATAATACGGACATGATTATTTACCGCATGCATGTCAAACACATTGAAGCAAAATGACTGAGGGGGTCCCTTCCAGTGCACAGTAGACCAGCGAGAGCTGGTGTTGGGATAAAGTAACTTGGCTTCCTCTCTCTCTCCGTCTGTCACTTTCTTTTTCTCTTCTCCTCTAATTTCATTGTTCCTAACAGTTCCTCTGCTCCAAAAACGCTACATGTCACAGCAGGACAGAAGAGGGTTGGGCGCGATAGAACCTCTGTGTTTGAGATCAGATTAAGATTAAGAAAAAAGAAACAAGCCCAGATATGAGAAAAAAGTGGTGGAGAGCATCAGTGGAGGCAATATACATGCTGGTCGCCCATTGCAGATGGAGGTTTGCAGTAGCATAAAATGGTCTGGCACAGCTGGTGGCACTAGAGTAGGAAGGGGAGGCTGGTACTTCTAAACGAGGTTGGTGCAGATGCCAAAGAGAGGACAGCAGTGTTCAGCTAAAAGTCAGAAAAGCCATCGAAACAGCTGATCTGAGCATCAACCACAGCACACAGAGTCTGTGATCTGAATTCCGTTAACAGCTTTAGAGATGTGCCCAGCAGGCAAAGCAGCACTGGCTGCTCTTCAGGTGAGGACTTGGCCCTGGCCTTTGCCTGTAGTGCAGGCAGCAAGAAGGAAATCCTGGAGCAGCAACAGCACTTTTATCCCTTGCCTCAGCATTGCCATGTTATATTGGGCATGTCTACTGCAGTAGCTCATCCCCCTCTGGCACTGAAGGGCATCCAGCCACGTCTTCCCTTTCGTCAGCCGAGGTGTGAGGAAGTTGCCACTTTATTTTTCTTTTTGAAAGGTAAGAGAGTAGGCTCCCCTGTTCTGCAGCTGGTGCTGTGTGTGTGTGTGGCTCCTTTCTTCACAGCAGTAAGGGGCAGAAGCAGTTTGCAGGAACCAGAGAGCATTCAGAGTCCAGGGCCAGCCCCACAGTTGGTTCGCAAGGTGTTGGCACCTTAGACAAATCTTAAGGCATATTCTCTCCTCTCTCCTCCTCCCCCCTCCAGCTGTCAGAATCTATTGTTTAGCTTTGAATACCTTGCTCTTCACAGTGCCCCCCCCCCCCAAGCTGCTGCCCTAGGCAACCGCCTAGTTTGCCTACTGGTTGGGCCAGCTCTGTCTGAGTCCCTTTACAGTGCTTGGAAGGCCAGAAGAAGGAACTTAATGAACCACTTCCTGCCCACAGGTCTTATGTTTGACACCTCGATGTAGTGTAATCTAAAGTTAGCCTAATACAGTAAACATACTCTGTCAGTCTGACCAATTGCTTTGTTTTGATTTTGGTGAGCACATGTCTGCTGTATACTGTAAGCCTTACTATGTACCTCGCTTTAAACTTCTAGGAAAGGGCAAGTAAAAAGTGGCTTGTCACGAGGTAGACTATTAGAAGAGTTCCCAAAAGAATTAGAGTTAGTCCATCTAGTGTGGTTTAAGTGGTTTCCAGACATTTTACAACTATTAGTGGGAAGCCTCATCCAAATTTCAAGCTCAGCTATGTTAAGTAGTTGAATTTGTTGTCTTGAGCCTCAGTCTCTGCCATCTGCAGCTTGGACGTTAAGAAGGGATGTCTGTCGAAGTAAGATTTTAGAAAGAGCAAGTGAAGTTTGCTGCAATCTAGAAATGGCTTTACAAGTAAGTTCTGCTTGTGGAGGGTGGCTTTAGAAAGTTCCGCCTAGTTAATGTAGGTTTTCACCTGCCTGTGTTGAACCTACTTTTCTTTGGTCACTTATGCAGGCATGTATAAGTGTAAATACCTGAGTTAATTTTAAGGTGCAATGGGTAATGCCAGCCCTGATGTTGTAAATGTCTATTCCTAGATTTTTAAAGAGCGTGCATAAATTCCGGTATTTTATAATAAATGTGTATTTGTGTACTGCACTCAAACTCTGCCCATGTACATGCCCACAGTGAAAGTTTGTGCTATCGGCCCAACAGAGATATTTTCAGAATAGTGGTTGTCTGTAAATGGCCATTACTGTGATTTGCATGCGTAAATGATGTGTAACTTTAGGTGGCGACACATGAAATTACCCACATATTCTTTTGGAAAAGGTTTAGCCACCAGGGGGGTGTCTCGGTCAGAACTACCATATTTGGGATTCTGGCAGTTTCCTTAATGGGACTTTGCATATTGCGGCCCATTCTTCGATTAGGGATAGGATAAAGAATCAAGACACTGGCATTTCTGAACTTTGGAGTGGGGGGGAGTTGTTTTTGAAACTGCTAGGTTGATTTGTGCTGTGGTTTGTATGTGTGAGTTTGTGGTCTGAACCTGCTGCTTAATGTCCTATTAAAGCTTCCTTTCCAATCAGTTAGATTAGGGTTACTATTTGTTTCTGACTTTGACCAGAGAGCTATAAAATTCTCAGTCATAAGTGTCTATGAAATCAGAGCCTTGTCTTCAGTTTCATATATTCATCAGTTCCTTCAGGGTAGGATGGTCCTCAGATTGTACTTGATTTTTATTCTGACCTCTCTCTGTTTAACTAAAAAAAAACATACTGGGAGGAAATCCTGAATATTCAGTGGAGGATCTAACCCCTTAAATACTCTTAGTAAATATTAGCACCATTACATTCAAATTAGGTGAGGAAAGCATCAAACACAGGATTATCTATTGCAAAAATTCAACATCTTTTATGCAAGTAAAATAATTTGGAATAAAATGTCCCCTTAATCTCCCCAATTAGGATCCAAGTGCCCATATTCATCAGACAGCGCAGCTCTTACCAAAAAGCCTGACACAAGTTTTGATGGCTCTCTGTTAAGAGCTAAATGTGGTTTGTCAGACGGCTGCCTAGGGTGAGAACTTACACAATCTTGACGATGCATATATTCATATGATTCTTGCAAGGTATTGTGGGTATTGTAGTTCATTCACTCCCAAACACAGCTGATGACAATAATTTGAGTTGTGAAACCAAGTGGTAAGATCAATAAAATACTTCTTTTATTGATGGGGTTTAATTTACCCAGCACATGTATGCTTGATAGCACTATAAATGAGGTTACTTGCTTGCAGTGTTTAAAATGGATAACAAAAAGTCACAAAGTAAACCAGAAAACAACATCAGCTTGTCAGGCAATTAGCTAATGTTTTCTTAGCAAGTAATTACCAAATACAAAGGCACAAAGTAAAGAATAAACTTTGCTGATTAGGTTAACTTCTGCTTATTTTCCATGCAGATCTCAGCAGTGATTCTCCCTTGCTCACACACACAATCAGGTGCAGCTTTAATTACTATCAATTGACCAGCTGTAAGCCTTTAGCTGGCTGGCTGCTACTGTGTGAACCCAAATCCTGCTTTAAGAGCTGTTTGCAGTGGAAATAAAGAACAAAGTTAGGTTTCTTTGTGATGGCTGATGTGTTTGCTCATAAAAAACTAGCAATAGCATTTAGATAAAGAACAGTCCATGTAAATAGTTTCATCTGCTGTATTTCCCCCTGCATCAACAATCATAGGGTCAATATCATACATTGGCACAGATGAGTCTTTCATTAAGGCACTATCATGAGAATGCTTATTCCCTTGCTGCCATTCTCTATTATAGATAGGGTCTGGATCAGTGTTCATACCTGAGCCTCTCCTGCTATCATTATTCCTCTCTGTATAGCCTGGCCAATATGTAATCCAATTCTGATGTCCAGCCTTCCGATCTTGATCCCTGGACACTGGATCTTCTCTCACATACCTTCTGGCCTTGGTCTGAAAGTCCCTTCCACATGCAGTCTTCTCTCTTCCAGGTAGCCACTGGTGATTCCTATCTCTGCCACTCCATTCCTCTGGCTGAATCCAGTCCAATGGACTCTGCTGGCTTTTGGAATACCTCCCAGTATGAGTACTGCCTTGGAATCTCCCAGACCTTCCAATGGCCTTTCTTCTCTTCCTTCCAGAGAGTTTCCTTCTCTCTCTATCTGCTTGGCTTGGCTTCTGTTTCTCCAGGTGATACTGGTGCTTGTAGCCGTTGCTGTCTCTGTATCTCTTCCTCCCTCTGTAGCTGAAACTGTTTCCTGAAGAATAAGCTCTACTCTTATCCTGTTCTAATGTGTGCTGCTCCCTAACACAGCGCAGCTGTGTTGAATCAGGCCCTGCCCTTTGAGATGAGTGCTTAGGGATTACCTCATAGCTCTCTTGATTGCACACACATTTTCTCACTTCAGCCTCCCTCATGGCTGCTGGAAACCTGGTGCATTCTGGGACTGGTAGTCTTTTATGTGAAAACTCTGTTTTCTTGCTTCTACCAGAACTGACAGGTTGCTTGTTCATAGTCACATCATCTTTTTTATAGCTCCTACCTGAGCTATGATAAGCTTCCTTATCACAGGTTCTAAACTGCTCCAGGGTTGCAGTCACTAATTTTGGCATCTTTCTGAAAGGAAACATACTGCACACACAGAGTTAAAATGGCCACTGCTTTCTACATAAGCCATTTGGCTTACAGACCACATACGCAACTGCTCATTGCTTATTACTAGTGTCATCACCACTGACTGTTAAAGTAAAGAAAAACTTTACATATCTTTACTGATCCTATTAACTTGTATGGCCTCTAGCAAACACCAAAAAAATGCAGCCTTCTCTCTAGGAGGTTTCCAATCTCTCTCACCAGTGCAGTTATGGAAAAGGATGCTGTACCTTCCACAGAGTGTTGAAGCTAGCCCAAGGGGGAGGGGTGCACAAGTTCAGTCCTCCAAGGGCCATAAACGAGCCAGGTTTTCACAAATGAATATGCTTGAGATGAATCTGAACACATACTACCTACATTGTATACAAATCTGTCTCTTGCATATTCATTTGTGGCCCTCTGGGACTGAACTTATGTACCCTAAGCTAGCATCTTATCTTAACATGGTAGGCTAATTCATAGCATGTCACTTTTGCTGACAATTTTTTTACCTGTTGTCATCATCCTAAGAATGGTAAGAAGAGGAAAGTGTGTTTGCATATTAAACAGGTGTTTAATAAACGTTTACATTGAGAAAACTAGTTAACTTAGGAAGACTGAATAATTGCTAGTGCTATATGGAAGGTATCTGAAATTTGCTAGTTCCTAAAGCTGCTGTTTCTAGATGGTTAAATTATATTTTTGAAACATACAGGACTTCTAATAAACTTTCCCCTGCTTTGACAAGGGTTCTTTCAACCATTCAAAATGGTATTGGGGGTATCTAGGAAGGGAGATAGAAAGCATGGAAATGGCAGAAGAGGTTATGAACTAGAAAATGGAACACATGAGATGAAAGGAGAGAGGGGAATGAAAAACTAAAAATGATGATGGGGTAATGCAGGCAAAGAAAAGGAAATCTAGCGTTAATAGAGGAAATTGAAAAAGGGGAGGCCAAAGCACACATTATTTATTACTGGGGTGTATCCAGGAAGCCCGCAGTATTCAACCATTTTTAGTATTATCAAGCATACAGCATATCTTTGCCTTCTGTGAGATGTGATTTCTAATGAGTGGTTGGTGAGTTGCATAGCGGTAGTATTAGATGTAGCACATATATAGGTCTTTAGTGACTGTTCAGAGTAATACATCTTCAGGAACAGCAGGAATTTAGTCCTCACATATGGGTATCGTCTGTACCGACGGAGCCTGCGCGGGAACGCTCCCCAGTGTCCAATCAGAAAGCTTTTGGGAGCATCCCACAGCGCCTGCGTGCTGCCTTCCCGCATTTCCCAACTGCCTCTCTCCAGTTCTTCTTTTTCCGCGGAGCCAGCAGGTCGTGTTCCTGTCACCGCAGAAGAATTTCCTTATTTCTTTATTTCTTTTTGTGGTCGCGTCTGCCTTCCCCGACGCTCTACCGGTACCGCCGGTATTTCTTTTCTTTAAAAAATTTTAATTTTTCCTTTCTTCAGGTGCACCTGTCTTTTTGGGCCTTAAGGCCCAGAAATTTCCTTAATATGGAAAAACCTGCAAAAACTGCACAGAAATGTGGCTGTACCATTTCCGTCACCGACACCCATGAATGGTGTTTAAAATGTTTGGGTCCTGACCACTCCGTCACAGATTGTATGTCCTGTGCTATGATGTCTAAAAGGGGTCGACAGAACCGAGCTGCTAAGCTCAGTACCCTGTTTCCCTCTGATGCAGCTTTGGTGGCATCGACGTCTTCCAGGGCTACTGCTTCTTCCCGTGGATCTCAGGTAACTAAACATAAGTCTAGCCGGTCCTCAAAGGGTAGATCTCTTTCTAAGCATCAAGATGCCTCTGGCGTTGCCCTCAAGGATTCTGCACTGGCAAAATTACTCCGGCGGGAGGTTTCGGCTTCCAAAGCACCATCATCGGGGTTCCAGGATGTTCTCAATGGCTCCGCCTCGACAGATCTCCTGGTGCCATGCTCTGGGGTACCGGCAGTTTCCACCGGTACCGATTTCCAGGCATTGACAGCGTTTGTGGACCAGAGAATTCTGTCCATAGAACGCAGTCTAGCGGCTTTCCTTGTGGCATCAACGCCCTTGGTACCGCGACAGACAACTCCACCAGCATCGGTATCGCAACCGGTACCGATAGCCTCGACATCGGCATCGATGCCTGCTATGCCGGTACCCTGTCCTTCGATGCCCGCCGGTACCAATTCCCCGGTACCGGTTATTCCCGATACCAATTTTGCTCGGTATGGGTATTGGGCTCTGCAAGAGCATCCAGAAAGGCGATACTTCGATTCCTCAGAAGAATCTGAGGATTCTGAAAGTTCTGTCAATGCAGCGATGATGCTTCCACAGGAGGAGTCCTCCCCTAAACGCAGGATTTCTCCTCCAGAGGACATGTCTTTCCAAGACTTCATCCGAGAGGTGGCTCGGGGCCTGTCCATCACTGTGACCCCTGAAACAGAGCCAAGGACCAAGGAGTTGGATATTTTACAATATCCCAAAACTCCTAAGGAGGCAGCTACCCTACCCTTTCATGAGATTCTATATGATCTCATGTTGAGGATGTGGGAAACACCACTTACCACCTCTCCTCATTCTCGTAGGTTAGATACTATGTATCGTGTCCCTCCTTGTCCTGGTTTCCATAAAACTCAGCTTCCCCACCACTCCATTGTGGTGGAATCTGCTATGAGAAGGATTAGAAGTGCAAAAAGACATGCCTCTGATCCTCCAGGACGTGAATGCAGAACTCTGGATGCTTTTGGACGTAGAGTCTTTCAAGCTTCCATGCTTGCTGCAAGAATGTTCCTAAAGGAAGTTATTGATCATCTACAGACTTTAAGTCCTTTCATCTCTGAGGATAAAAGGCAGGAGTTTCTCACTTGGCTCAAACATGCCCAAGATGTCTCTAAATTCTCCAACCGTGCAGCCTTCGACTGCTTTGAATGTATAAGCAGGGCCTCGGCTATTGCCATCGGTGCACGTAGAATTGCTTGGCTCCAAGCATCTGATTTAGAGCTCTGGGTACAGGATAAATTGGGAAATATCCCTTGTACTGGTGAGAACCTGTTTGGTAAAGATTGGCAAGAAAAAAACAATGAAATGGATGCTGAAAATTCCACTTTGGATAGACTATCCAAGTCTACTGCTGATCCTGTTAGGAAAAAGTTGTTCAAGAAAACACCTTTTTCTAAGAAGAAGAGATTTTATCCTGCTTATGGTCAGCAGGCATCTTCTGCAGGTCAGTTTTCAACCAAACGTCAGCAACCACCCAAACAGAAGAAAGCAAAGGCTGCTAGGCCTCAACCGGCTCAGCAGCCTCAGCCTCCCCAGGGCCTTTGACTTTCTGATAGAGAACTTAACCTTTCTGGCTCTGGAAGGACCAGAACCGTCCACCATTCCAGGAAGGTTATGCCATTTTGTTCCCAGATGGGGGCAAATAACAGCAGAGCATTGGACACTCTCCATCATAAGAGAGGGGTACAAACTTCATTTTTCAAGCATGCCTCCTCCCACAATAGTGAAGCAGTTCAATTCTCCGACCTCTCTCATCGACCTGTTAAGTCAGGATGTTACCATCCTTCTTGCCCAAGGGGCAATAGAAGAAGTGCCTCTTCATCAACAGGGCACGGGGTTCTATTCCCCTTAGGTCTGTATCCCCGTTTTCTTTGGGATAAGAAAATATCTTAGATCTCAGAGAATTGAACAAATTCCTAGTCAAGGAGAAATGATTTCTCTCGGAGCTCTGCTTCCATACCTTCATAGTCAGGATTAGCTTTGTTCTCTAGATCTCAAGGATGCGTGCACCCATGTTCTTATCCATCCAACCCACAGAAGGTTACTTTGGTTCCTGTTTCAAGGAAAGCACTACCAATACAGGGTGCTTCCTTTTGGTCTGGCCTCTGCACCAAGGGTGTTCACGAAATGCATGGCTGTGGTAGCAGCATTTCTATGCACTCTGGGAATATTCGTCTTCCCTTACTTGGACGACTGGCTCATTCGAGTTCCTACAACAGTCAGAGGCCAGGACTTCTCTATCCTGCACAATGCGTATCCTTCAGTATTTAGGGCTGGTCATAAACATCCCAAAATCCAGTCTAACTCCTACTCAATCTCTAGAGTTCATAGGAGCCCTGCTGGATACCACAAAGACAAGGGCCTACCTTCCCCAAGCCCGTTGACTTCGCTTGGTGCAGTTAGCTTCTCAAGCAGCCCTAAAACCCTTTTTAACTGCTCGAGAAATGTTGCAGTTGCTAGGCCACATGGCATCCACCGTGCATGTGGTACCATATGCTCGCCTTCACATGAGGGCAGCTCAGTGGACTTTATCCACCCAATGGACCCAGGCATCAGATTGCCTGTCAGACAGAATAGCAAACACAAGTCATCTCATTTTGTGTCTCCAATGGTGGAAGTCCACTCAAAACCTGTTGCTGGGGTCCCCCTTTCAGCAACCTCTGCCACAAGCAACTCTTACAACAGATGCTTCTCCAATGGGTTGGGGAGATCATCTGCAAGACCTCTCCACCCAGGGCACTTGGACTCCACAAGAAAATTGTCTACATATCAATCTCCTGGAGCTCAGAGCAATCTTCCTTGCTCTGCAAGTGTTCCACACCCTGCTCAGCTACAAGACAGTCCTTATCCATACGGACAATCAAGTAGCCATGTTCTATGTGAACAAGCAGGGGGAAATAGGCTCTCTGTCGCTTTGCAACGAAGCTCTGCGACTGTGGGCCCTCGCCAGAGAGTATCACATCCATCTTTTGGCAGTGTATCTTCCAGGCGTTCAAAACTCTTGGGCCGACAGACTCAGTCGAGTTCTGCTTCCACACGAGTGGTCCCTACATATGGACCAGGTATCCAAGATTTTTCAAATTTGGGGAACCCCGGACATAGACCTCTTTGCAAGTCCGTGGAATGCCAAACTTCCCCGGTTCTGTTCCAGAACTCCAGCTCAGGGGGCTCAGGCAAGGGATGCTTTCCTCCTTCATTGGGGTCAAGACTTCCTGTATGCCGTTCCCCTAATTCCCCAAACCCTCTTCAAGCTTCAGAGAGACAGAGGCCACATGATTCTCATAGCACCACATTGGCCACGCCAAGTGTGGTACCCTCTGCTTCTACATCTCTCTCAAGCTCCCTCCCTGGAGTTAGGGTCTGCTCCAGATCTCCTATCTCAGGAGAACGGAATGTTATGGCATCCCAATCCCCAGTCCCTGCATCTCAGGGCTTGGTTGCTGAAGGCCTAGATCTCCAAGATCTTCATCTTTCTCAGCAAGTGAAAGATGTTCTTTATGCTTCTAGGAAACCTTCCACTAGACGTTCTTATGCTTTCGAGTGGAAAAGGTTCACTGTTTGGCGTTCAGAAAAGAGTCTTAACCCCCTTGCTATACCTCTAGAATCTTTACTGGAGTATCTCCTCCATTTGTCTAATGCAGGCCTTAAGACAAATTCAGTAAGAGTCCATTTGAGTGCTATTGCAGCTTCTCTTAAACCTCTAAATCAGGGGTCACCAACCTGCGGCCCGCGAGACTCTACCCCGTTGCGGCCCGCCAAGGCAAACTCACGGATTCCTTCATGTCAGCTCTCTCCCTTCTTCTGCAGCCGCGGCTCCCTGCCTCTTAGGGAACCGCGGCTGTGCTTGTAAAATCATCGCGGCTCCGTGCAGCATTGTCCCGCCTCTAAAGGAAGTTGTTTACCACTTCCTTTAGAGGCGGGACAATGCTGCACGGAGCCGCGATGATTTTACAAGCACAGCCCGCGGTTCCCTAAGAGGCAGGGAGCCGCGGCTGCAGAAGAAGGGAGAGAGCTGACATAAAATATAGGTATGAGCAGGTTTTTTTGGGGGGGGGGGGGGTTTCGCGCGGGGGGGGGGTGGGGGGTGCGGCCCGCGGGTCTGCCGGTAGTCGGCTGTGCGGCCCGCGGCCCTCTGGAGGTTGGTGACCCCTGCTCTAAATGGACAACCTATTTTCTCTCATCCTCTTATAGCAAGATTCATGAGAGGCCTTCTTCTAACTAAGCCTCCCATTAGACCACCTCCGATGGCATGGGACTTGAATCTGGTTCTTGGGCAGCTCATGAAGCCACCTTTCGAACTCTGAGCTACCACCTCCTTGAAATTTCTTTCTTGGAAGGTTATCTTTCTCATTGCAATCACATCAGCACGCCGCATTAGTGAATTGCAAGCACTAGTAGCTAATCCACCTTATACAAGGTTTAATCATGACAAGGTAGTCCTTAGAACTCATCCACACTTTATGCCTAAGGTGATCTCGCCTTTTCACCTCAACCAGGAGGTCTACCTACTTGTCTTTTTTCCAGGACCTCATGCATCAAGTGCCGAGAGGAATCTTCATACCCTGGACTGTAAAAGAGCTCTGGCTTTTTATTTACAGAGGAATCAGCAACATAGAAAGTCTTCTCAGCTCTTTGTTGCTTTTGACCCTTCTCATTTGGGACTGCCAGTCTCCAAGAGAACACTATCCAACTGGATTGCTCAGTGTATTTCTTTCGCCTATCAGAGTATGAACCTTTCTCTGGAGGGCCATGTCACAGCTCACAGTGTGAGAGCCATGGCAGCCTCAATGGCTCATCTGAACTCTGTGTCTATCGACGACATCTGTCGAGCAGCCACTTGGGCCTCGGTTCATACCTTCACAGCCCATTACTGCTTGGACAAGGACTCCCGCCGGGATGCCTTGTTTGGTCAGGCTGTTCTCAAACACCTGTTCCATACTTAATCAACTCCTACCCACCATCCCTGATAGGATGCCAGAGATCCATGGGGGGAAGTGGAACCCTTCTCAGGGACACACAACTTCTGGGGTTTCTCCCTGGCACCCAAAGCTAGGGAGTCCCCATATGTGATGACTAGATTCCTGCTTGTTCCTGGAGATAGCATAGTTACTCACCTGTAACAGGTGATCTCCGGGAACAGCAGGAATTTAGTCCTCACAACCCACCCACCTCCCCTAGGAGTTGTATCTCTCTATCTCTCTCTTTCCTTTCCCTCTCTCTCTCTTTGTCTCAGCTTTAAAACTCAACTGGAGAGAGGCAGTTGGGAAAGGCGGGAAGGCAGCACGCAGGCGCTGTGGGATGCTCCCAAAAGCTTTCTGATTGGATGCTGGGGAGCGTTCCCGCGCAGGCTCCGTCGGTACAGACGATACCCATATGTGAGGACTAAATTCCTGCTGTTCCTTTATGCTTTTCATCTTTTAGGGAGATAAATATTTGGACTTATCTTATGTGCAGAAATTGAAGGGGAAAAGTGATAAATGAAGCAGAACACAAATACTGTTGGGTTTTTTTGTTGTTCCTTGATTTATTTTTATTTTACTTTATTTCAACCAATT
Organism: Ichthyophis bannanicus; assembly: GCA_033557465.1. Classification (NCBI taxonomy): domain Eukaryota; kingdom Metazoa; phylum Chordata; class Amphibia; order Gymnophiona; family Ichthyophiidae; genus Ichthyophis; species Ichthyophis bannanicus. The sequence goes on from CM066032.1 coordinate 1,535,122,235, forward strand.
TCACAAGTATCCACTTGTACAAGTTAAAAGAGATGTAAGTCTGAGAGTATTAAAAATATCAAGAGAAACCTATCAAAAAGCGAGTAAATTAATAAAGAAATGACAGCATCTTAATATCTCAGTTTAGACCACAGTAGAAAAGAAGGGAGGAAAGAAAAGCAAGTGGAACCAAAAAGCAAAGGAAAAATGAAAGTTGAATTTTTTAGAGGGGTTTTGTGTGTAATGCCTTATTCACCCTTTCTTGATTCCTCCGATTCAAGAGAAGGAAATGCAGTAGCATTGGGAAAGACTTTGAAATCCAGAAATGCAAAGAAAGGCCTACAAGATCTTATAACAAAATATATGGGAGGGGAAAACCCGAAGGGTGGTCCGCCAGGTAATGTATAGGTGTCAAGAGGAAGGGGGACTGGGTGTGCCTTGCATATATACATACTATGCCACGTTCCAACTGAATGCCCTATTCGCATGGAGGGGCATAGGGGAAACCCCACAATGGGTACAAATGGAATAAGAAAATACTGGATCACTAGATATACAGATATGGGACACAGAGGGGATGAGTGGGGGGGGGGGCAAGGAAATGGAAAATCCCTTTAAGAGAGCAACATTTCAAATATGGATAAAATTCCGAAAAGAGTTGTTAGAAGGGAAGTGGATGTCTAGGAGGGCCTTTATTCAAGGAATTTATCCCGGACATGGAGGGAGATATTTATAAAGCCTGGGCTCAGAAAGAACTTCTGGTAGGACAAATCTAGTGTATCTGGACTTTCAGAAAGCCTTTGACAAGGTCCCTCATCAGAGACTTTTGGCAAAACTAAAGAGTCATAGGATAGGAGGCAGTGTACTACTGTGGATCAGGAACTGGTTAAAAGATAGAAAGCAGAGGGTTGGGCTAAATGGCCAATTTTCCCAATGGAGAAATGTGAACAGTGGTGTACTCCAGGGATCTGTGCTGGGTCCGCTGCTTTTTGACATATTCATAAATGACCTGGAAAGTGGAATAACGAGTGAGGGTATCAAATTTGCAGATGAGACAAAGCTATTTAAAGTTGTTAAAACCCAAGGGGATTGTGGAAAATTGCAAGAGGATCTTGATAAATTGGAAGACTGGGCATCAAAATGGCAGATGAAATTTAATGTGGACAAGTGCAAAGTTATGCACCTAGGGAAGAACAACCCAAACTATGGTTACACAATGTAAGGTTCCATATTAGGAACCACCACCCAGGAAAAAGATTTAGGCGTCATTGTGGATAACATGTTAAAACCCTCGGCCCAGTGTGCAGCGGCAGCCAAGAGAGCAAATAGAATGCTAGGTATCATAAGGAAAGGAATGGAAAATAAAACAAAAGATATTATAATACCTCTATATCGTTCCATGGTGAGACCGCACCTTGAATATTGTGTGCAATTCTGGTTGCCGTATCTTAAAAAGGATATAGCATTATTAGAAAAGGTTCAGAGAAGAGCCACCAAAATGGTAAAGGGGATGGAAGGATACTCCTATGAAGAAAGGCTAAAAAGGTTGGGGCTCTTTAACCTGGAAAAGAGACGGCTGAGGATAGATATGATAGAAGTCTACAAATTAATGAAGGGAGTGGAACGGGTAAACGTAGATCGATTGTTTACGTTATCAGAATATAGAAAGACTAGGGGACATGCAGTGAAGCTACAGGGTAAACTATTTAAGACTAATAAAAGAAAATATTTTTTTCACTCAACATGTAATCAAACTCTGGAATTTGTTACCGGAGGATGTAGTAAAGGCTGTTAGTGTAGCTGGGTTTAAAAAAGGTTTGGACAAGTTCCTGGAGGAAAGGTCCATAAACCATTATTAAGAAGGGACCCAGGATATCGGTGCTTGACCCAGTACAAGCATTGCGGAACCTGTGTCTTTTGGGGAAACTGCTAGGTACGTATGACCTAGATTGACCACTGTTGGAAACAGGATACTGGGCTTGATGGACCTTGGTCTGACCCAGTATGGCATATCTTATGTTCTTATGTTCTTAAATCATAGAATCATAGATCAGAAAGGTCAGATCCGGTCATTTGATGAACTAAAGGCTTCATTTGATCTAAGGAACTCATCTAGTTCATGACCTCCTTACCCAGCACTCCCTAGATGTCCTTTTCATCACTGAATCCTGGCTCCATGAGGGGGAGGATGCTCTTCTCCACCTGTGTCTCCCTCCTGGTTACTCTGCCCTTCACACCCCCCGTCTTCGCCGCTCTGGCGGTGGGGTGGCGCTTATCTTTAAGTCTCCCCTCTCCTTCTCTTTGATTTCACCTCTTCTCCAGGACCAAGCAGGAAGTCAGTCCTCACTTATGGGTGACGTCGGCGCCGACGGAGCCCTCGCGGAGCAATTTTCCCCAGCTTTCAAAGAAAGCCTTTGGGAATTGCAGCGCGCATGCGCGGTAGTCTTCCCGCCCGAAGGTGCCATCTTAGCCAGTCTTCTTTTTTCCGCGGAGCCCTACAGACGTCCCCGTCTTGTCCCCGCGAAAAAGTTGATTTTCCTCTGTATTTATCCTTTTTTCTTTCGGTTCGACGCCGGTCGTTTTCCCGCCCGGACTCGCGACGCCGGTCTCGAGTCCTCTAACGGTTTTTCGGTTTTTCTGACTTAGTCAGTTTTCGTTGTCGTTTTTTCCCTGGCAGCCCGGTCCTTTGACCTCGCAGGGGCCCTTTTTCCCCCGATGGCTGCCAGTGGCTTTAAGCGGTGTGGTCGGTGTGACCGAAATATGTCACTCACCGACTCACACGACCTTTGCCTCCGCTGCCTGGGCCCAGATCACGAGGAACTGATCTGTGGGCCCTGCAGCAAACTGTCCTCGAAGGCGTTGAGAAGTCGGCGGCATCAGCGCGAAAGAACCTTTTACCCGAGGAAGGCGGCTGCCTACAAACAATACCCCCATTATCAGGCCCCTGCAGCTCCCCAACAGGGCCAGCAGGCCAAGGGACGGGGTAACGGGTCCCGTAGGCAGCAAGCCCCCAAGCCTGCGCCACCAGCCCCTGCTCAGCAGGGTGGGGGTTTTTGACTCGCTCAGCATAGCCTCTCCCCCCCCGCTGGTTCCCCCCAGCACCGGAGGCCGGCTGGTTCACTTCGCTTGGAATCCTTCTGCCCTACCTCCAGCAGGGAGATTGGCTATGCTCCTTGGATCTAAAGGATGCTTACACGCACATCCTCATCCACCCAAGCCACCGCCAATACCTAAGGTTTGTGGTGGCAGGAAATCATTACCAGTACAGAGTACTGCCCTTCGGCCTGTCCTCCGCACCGCGAGTCTTCACAAAATGTCTCGCGGTCGTGGCGGCCCATCTCCGGCTTCACGGCCTCTATGTTTTTCCGTACCTCGACGACTGGCTCATCAGAGCAGCGTCCGCTCAGGAGGTCACCACCGCCACGTGCCGCACGGTGACTCTGCTGCAGCACTTGGGCTTTGTCATCAACTTCGCAAAGTCCACTTTGCTCCCCTCACAGGATCTCGAGTTCATCGGCGCAAGGCTGCACACCCCTCAGGCGCGAGCGTACCTACCGCTCGACAGGGCTCAGCGGCTCATGGACCTAGCCGACCGCTTTCGCAGCCAGCCCCTGGTCTCCGCCAGGCGCTTCCTGAGACTGCTCGGCCATATGGCTTCCACCGTCCTTGTGACCCCCAATGCCCGCCTGAATATGCGGCCTGCTCAGTGGTGTCTCCGCCAGCAGTGGCGACAGGCCACGGGCGGCCTAGCAGACCTGGTGCGCGTCTCCGAGCCGCTGGTCTCGTCTATCCGGTGGTGGCTCCGGCAGCCGCACCTGGTATTGGGAATGCCTTTCCAGTCACCTCAGCCGACCCGGGTGCTGACCACCGATGCATCCCTCCTGGGCTGGGGAGCCCATTGCCAAGAGGCACGTACTCAGGGCCTCTGGACCAAGTGGGAGTCTGCTCAGCAGATCAACTTCCTGGAGCTCAGGGCGATCCGCCTAGCTCTCAAGGCCTTCTCCCACCTGACCTCCCAACAGTCCGTCCTTGTCCAGACGGACAATCAAGTTGCCATGTTCTACGTGAACAAGCAGGGGGGCACGGGCTCCTTCCTCCTCTGCCGGGAGGCACAGAAGCTCTGCTCTTGGGCCGTCAGTCACGGCATTCTCCTCAAGGCAGTTTATCTCCCGGGCCAAGAAAATTGCCTGGCGGACAAACTCAGCAGGGTCCTCCAGCCGCACGAGTGGCGTCTGGACCCCTTGATTGTTCAGAAGCTCTTCCTCAGGTGGGGCCTCCCCACAGTGGATCTCTTTGCCAGTCCTCACAACCGGCAGCTTCCTCGCTTCTGCTCTCGTCAGCCTCACCCCCTTCGGGTGGCGGCGGACGCTTTTCTGATCTCATGGTCGGGGAGCCTTCTGTACGCTTTCCCTCCCATCCCGTTAGTCTCTCGGACCCTTTTCAAGGTTCTCCGAGACAAAGCTTTCATGATCCTGGTGGCCCCTCGCTGGCCCAGGCAGCCGTGGTTTCCGCTCTTGCTGCAGCTGGCGGTGGAGGATCCAATCCCTCTGGGGGTGCAACCGGATCTCCTCACCCAGGATCAGGGGTCCCTACTGCACCCCAACCTCAGGTCTCTCAACCTCATGGCCTGGCTGCTGAGAGGGTAGTCCTTGCTCCTCTCCTCTTGCCGGCAGAGGTGGAGGAGGTCGTCTTGGCTTCGCGACGGCCTTCTACCCGCAAATGCTACGCCCTTAAATGGCGTCGCTTTGCAGTCTGGTGTACCCAACAGTCTCAGGATCCCTTCTCCTGCCCGGTGTCGGTGATCTTACAGTACTTGCTACACCTCTCTAATCTGGGACTTAAGTCCAACTCCGTCAAAGTTCACCTCAGTGCTCTTTCCGCACATCATGTGCCGGTGGACGGCAGACCTCTCTCCAACGACCCTCTCGTAGCGAGGTTTCTCCGAGGTCTCCTACTACTTAAACCACCTCTGCGCCCGCCAGCGCCTGACTGGGACCTGAATGTGGTTTTACAGCGGATCACCTGTCCGCCTTTTGAACCTATGGCTACCTGCTCTCTCCGTTTTTCTGTCTTGGAAAACGCTGTTCTTGATAGCCCTCACTTCCGCTAGGCGCGTGAGTGAATTACAGGCCCTCGTGTCTGATCCCCCCTACACTCGGTTCTACAAGAATAGGGTAGTCCTACGGACTCACCCAAAGTTTCTGCCTAAAGTGGTCTCCCCTTTTCACTTGAATCAGGAGGTGGTACTTCCAACCTTCTTTCCCAGACCACACTCCAGCCGAGCTGAGACGGTCCTCCATACCCTGGACTGTAGAAGGGCGTTGAACTTCTACCTTGACCGTACGCGGGAGCACCGTAAAGCTGCGCAGCTTTTTGTGTCCTTTGACCCCAATAAATTGGGGCTCCCGGTCTCCAAGCGTACTCTGTCCATCTGGGTTGCGGACTGTATCTCTTGGGCTTATGGGGCAGCCGGACTCGCCTTAGACAGTCGAGTCACGGCTCATTGCGTTCGGGCAAAGGCCACGTCAGTGGCTTACCTCCGCTCTGTTCCGCTGGCAGACATCTGCCGGGCCGCTACTTGGTCTTCGAGCCAGACTTTTGCGGTCCATTACTGTCTCGAGAGGGAGTCCCGTAGGGACAGTGCTTTCGGACAGGCAGTCCTCCGTAATCTCTTTGAGGTCTGAGCAACTCCTACCCTCCATCCCGGATGTGGGCTACCGGTGGGTGATAATTCAGCGAAGATTCTTTCCTTCTGTGCTGCTGAGCTAGAGGGAGCTCATTTTTGTGCTTAGGGTCTCCGGTAGCCTTGAGCTTGGGAGTCCCATAAGTGAGGACTGACTTCCTGCTTGGTCCTGGAGAAAGCGTAGTTACTCACCTGTAACAGGTGTTCTCCAGGAGCAGCAGGAATCAGTCCTCACTACCCTCCCTCCTCCCCTTGGAGTTGCAATCGTCTGCTTATGTTCTTTTTGCAAATTTTTATGCTGTCTTTTTTAGCTATGTCATCTGACTGGCTAAGATGGCACCTTCGGGCGGGAAGACTACCGCGCATGCGCGCTGCAATTCCCAAAGGCTTTCTTTGAAAGCTGGGGAAAATTGCTCCGCGAGGGCTCCGTCGGCGCCGACGTCACCCATAAGTGAGGACTGATTCCTGCTGCTCCTGGAGAACACCTGTTACAGGTGAGTAACTACGCTCTCCTGCCTACCCTGAATCTCTTTTGGTCCGTTCTGATTCTACCCCTTCTGTTTTCTTTCTTCTTTTATACGTTCCCCCTTCTCTGCGTTCAGATCTTTGGGATTCCCTGTTGCACACACTATCCGACTTTGCTATTCTGTCTCCACATGTAGTCGTCCTGGGCGACCTCAATGCCTATCTTACTCCCCCCTCTCGTCCCCGTGACAAGGTGACAAGGTTCTTTCCTCTTTGTTCTCTGACCTATCTCTTTCCCAACACGTACTTTGCTCCACTCATGTCTCTGGTCATTCCCTGGATCTTATCCTCACTCTTGATTCTTCTCCTTTTTTTTCCCTCTAATATCCAGTCTGTTCCTATTCCCTGGTCCGACCATTATTGTCTTCTATTTACCTTCCCCTTTCCTTCCTTAGGCTCCACCAGCTCCTCTTCAGTCTCTATTCCCTCCCTCAGGCGTCGTTTCATCCCAAATTCTCGGTCCTCTTTTCCATCTGCCCATACGTTATTCCCTCCAGACTTTTCCTCCTTATCTATTGATTGCCAAGTTGACCTTTTTTCTTCTTCTCTCTCGGCTGCTTTCGATACTGTAGCACCTCTCCGTCCTTCAGCCCCTCGTCCATCCTCCCATCATCCTTGGTATCACCCTGGTCTTTTTCTTCTCCGCTCCAATCTCCGCCGTGCTGAATGACTTTGGAGGAAGTCCCGTTCATCTGACTCTCACTCTAACTACCGGCTTGCTCATCTTTCCTACCGCTCTGCAATCACCTCCGCCAAACATTCATATTACTCTCGTCTCTACATCTTCAAACTCTGCTAGGCGTCTTTTTCTGGTCCTTAAATCTATTTCTTCCCCCTCTTCTCTCCCTTCTGCCCTTTCCCAACCCCCTCCTCCCAGCCCTTCTTCTCTTGCCTCTTTCTTTACTAATAAGATTCTAGATATTCGCTCCTCCTTTCCTTCTTGCCCTTTCCCCTCTTCCCCCCCTCCCTTCCTCTCCTTCTTCTCGCCCTCTGCCCTCACCCCCCTCCTCCCCCACTCACATCTTTTCTCACACCTGGTGCTCCTTCTCTCTTATCTCTTCACTTGAACTCACTAAGGCTATATCGTCCGCCCACCAGACTACCTGTTCTCTTGATCCTCTGCCATCCCCTTGGCTACTCGACTCTCATATTGCATTAGTGCCTTTCATCCTCTCTATTTTCAACACTAGTCTTTCTTCTGGTCTTTTTCCCTCCTTATGGAAGCACGCTATTGTCCGTCCCCTCCTGAAAAAGCCCACTCTTGATCCTACTCTTTCTGCCAATTGGCGTCCCGTCTCTAATCTTCCTTTTCTGTCCAAAATTCTTGAACGAATTGTCTTCTCCCAGCTGACCTCTCATCTTGACTCTACTCACGCCCTTCACCCCTGACAATCTGGTTTCCGTCCTGGTCACAGCACCGAAACTATTCTCACAGCTCTGCTTTCCGAACTACACCGCTCTCACGATCGTGGTGACATTTCTCTAGTGGTTTCTCTGGATCTGTCCTCTGCGTTTGATGTAGTCGATCACCGCACTCTTCTCTCCCGCTTGTCTGATTTTGGTATTCAGGGCACAGTTCTTCAATGGTTTCACTCTTTTTTATCTTGCCGTACTTTCTCAGTTCACGCCGGCTCTTCGGTCTCCCCCCCGGCCCCCGTCACCTGTGGTGTTCCTCAGGGTTCTATTCTTGCCCCTCTTCTTTTTAATGTTTTTCTGGCTCCTCTAGCTTTGTTAATCCAGCAATCCACTCTCTCTTTTTATATCTATGCTGACGACATCCTTCTGGTTCATCACACATCTCCTTCTGCCCCTGATCTTGCTCCACTTAACCTCTGTCTTTCCTCCATCACATCCTGGTTTGAGTCAAATTTCATGCATGTTAATCCCACTAAATCTGCTGCTCTCTGGGTCACCTTCGGTCGTCCTTCCCCTTCAGTGCTTCCTGCTATGGGTCCCCATTCTATCCCTTCCACCCCCACCCTCCGTTACCTGGGTGTTACCTTAGATTCATCTCTTTCTTTTCACGACCATATCTCTTCTGTTGTTCGCTCCTCCTTCTTTCATCTACGCCGCATTAAGGCTGTTCGTTCTTACTTTTCACACTCTTCTATTATCACTCTGGTCCTATCCCTAGTTATCTCGCGACTTGATTACTGTAATGTTGTTTATGCCGGTCTCCCCTCTCACCAACTTCATCGTCTTCAGCTCGTTCAAAATGCCGCTGCCCGTTTCATTACTTTATCCCCTCTTCGTTCTCATGTCTCTCCCTGTCTTCTTTCCTTACATTGGCTCCCTATCAAGTTTCGGTTCATGTTTAAATTACTCATCCTTGCACACAAGGCTCTTTTCTCTGACTCTCCCCAGTATTTAACTAACATTATTCATCTTCAGCCCTCTCCCCGTCTTCTCCGATCTGCCCATGGTAACCGCCTCTTTCTTCCCTCACCCACTCAGGCCCGCCTCGAATCCACCCGACACTCTGCTTTCTTTTTTCTATGTCCCGCCCTCTGGAACTCTCTTCCCTTACCTCTTCGCTTAGAACTATCCTACACTCGTTTTAAAGCCCTCCTCAAGACCCACCTTTTCTGTCAAGCATTCGATCTCCCTCCCCCTACTGATGATGTTTTCCCCCCCTAGTTCCCTATTTCTTCTCCCCCCCCTACTTCCTTCTGTTCTTCCCCTTACTGATGGTGTTTGTCCCCCTAGTCTTGCCCCCCATTCCACCTATATCTGGCTCGTGTTTCCCCCTCCCCTCCCCATGCCTTTTTAATCCGTCCTATTTTTAAGTTATTATTTTTATTGTTTTTACATTTTTATTTTATCAGTTTTACTGTCTTACTGTTTTGCTTTCTCTTTATTCTTTGCTATTTCTTTTGCTGTTCTATTATTTTTTGGCGTTCTTTTCTCTCCTTCCTTTCTCAGCAGCTGTCACATTTTATGATTGTACACCGCCCTGACGCTTCGGCCTGGGCGGTCTATCAAGTGTTTTAATAAAGATAAAGATAAAGATTGCTATGCGTATGTTCAGCTGTGGTGCTTTTTGCAACAAAAAGAAAGAAGGTCCAGTTTACAGACAAAAATTACAATTTTTGAGGAGTTGATGGAGAAGAAATCCAACTCGAAGGGTTTACTCTCTGTATTATACAAAGTGTTGCGGGGGGGTAAGAAAGAGGAATGGCAAATCGAGCAGTGGGAAGCAGCCATACTGGTGGTGAGGAACGAAGAAAGGTGACAGAAAATATACAAAGGTGCCCATAAGGTGGCACCGGGAACATCATTCCCAGAAAACAGTATAAAGATACGCCTTAGAATGTATTGGATTTCAGTAAAAGCATAGGCCATAGATAAATCAAGTCCCAATGGGACTTGATTGGAAGGGATGCTGGGAAAGAGGGGACCTACTGCACTTACTATGGACTTTGTCCCAAGGTGAAAGCACTCTGGATGGCGATGGAGGCATTGTATAAGGAAATCATTAAGGAACACATGAGAATGACTCCGGAGAAAGTAATATTGAATGAAGTTTGGGAGGACAGACATAACAGGTTGGAAATGTTTCTTGGGTAGGAGCTACCCGAATGGCCTTAATGGCCTGGTGGAAAAAATCCATAATCGCAACATTAGCGGAGGTGGTAAACAAACTAGACTGGGTGTGGGGGCTATGTGCAGTGGAGGCCTATAGACAACAGAAAAACAGAGCCTACCATGAAATATGGAAATGATACGAGGAATGGAGGGAGGAGGGGTTACAGAATATCTTGGGGAGCCTGCCAACAAGTGCCCTAAGGGATCTAGGGAACAGGGCAGGTCAGAGGAGCAGCTTCCTTAGACAAGTAAGGTAATTAAGTGACCATGCTGGACAAGGATAGGGGGAGGGTATCTTGTATTTTGTAGTTTGTATGGTGTAAAGGGGAAATAAATACAAAAACAATGGTTTGGGGAGACATGTAATAGTTTGATATAAAAAATTACATACAATGAAAAGTAAAAAGAAAATACAGTAAGTATAGCAAATACAGTCAATTAGAGAACAGAGAAGTCTTTAGAATTATATCACTTAATAGGGTAAAATTAATGTACATTTCATTTCATTTACATTTTACAAAAAAAGAGGGTATCTCAACTTCAAACCAGAAAAACACAATGTATAGCGGAAGGGGAGGACTGTGAATTTCCGGTTTATTCGTAATGTTCTGTGTTGTATATTAAGATGTGTGTTAAAAACAAAAATTACAAAAAAAAGAAATCCAGAAATGCGCACGGCTGTTCCAGAGCAAAAAAGATATATCTGATGTCCAAGTAATTCACTAAGATGGTCATTCCCAACAGTGAGGAGCGCTGGATGTGGGTGGGAGAGGGTGGTGTGGGGGAGGGGACAGCAGCTGGGACATACAGCGACAGTTCCCAGTTATGCCATTGTATGTTCCCAGGCAAAGGGTGCAGTAAGTCACGGGTGCCCCCACATTGTGCGCTGCACACCCCTGCACATCAATCCTCTCGCCATGCTCTGCCCCTGCAGCCACTGGTAACCGGCTGGACAGTGGGCTGCAGGGGCAGATGCACACCATGGTATTCGGAGCCGTCCTGTGGACAGCTGGTTGCCATGGTGCCAGGACGCCATGCCTCCCGCGCCCCAGCTATGGCGTTCTGGCATCTGGATGGGCAGCTCCCATACGCCGATCTCATCGGCATATGGAGAGCGTACAGATGTCCAAGTACCCGATTCTGCCATCATGGGTATGTCCAGGCCCTGCGCAGCAAAATTGTGTCCATTTCCTGCATGATTGGTTTTTGCACAGCTAATGTGGTCGGACGTGCAGGAACCGGAATGTGCCTCCACACATCTACAGAGATATTGCAACCAAAGAGTGGCACCCAGGGCTAAAGTTTCTTGATGCGTAACTAAAGAGATGTCTCTCTTCTTGTCTAGATCATGAAACATCAGAAAGCATCCCGATGGACTGTCTCAAAAAAGGCACATTCATCTTAAAATAAAGACACATTCTAGTCAAATCTTGCTCAGACATAAAACTCACAAGAAGAGTATATCTCTCTTTAACCTCCAAAGTAGAAGTTTCCCAGATTATCTCCTTGCTGTTTTGTACCAACTGGCAAGAAATAAACTTTGTTCATAGGTAGTAGAGTATTCTCAGGAACCACAAGCACTTAAATTTATTTATTTAACAAGTTGTTTTTATACTGCCTTAGGCCAAAGCGGTTTACAGAGAACAACAAACAAACTCAATTGAGTTGCAGTTACATAGAACTTAAGGGTGATGTAAACTTGGAGTTAACAAGAACAAAGGTAACTTATTCCACCCCCCCCCCCTGAAATATGTTGTATGTGGTGTCATTAGAGCCATAATGTTTGATGAAAAAATGAGTTTTAATAACTTCAACTCCTGTGTAGTCTGCGCAGATCTTATTGGTTCAGGGAGCGAGTTCCAGATTGAAGGGGTGAAGAGGGTGAAAGCTCTGTTGGGTGCATTTTGTCTTGAGGTGTAGGATGACTAATTGATTTTGGTTCACTGATAGTCTTGCCCTTATAGGAGCTTTTGCGATTTGAGAGTCGAGGCAGGTGGCTAATAAGCAGTGTATGATTTTGTATTTAATGTTTACAACCTTGTGCTTTATCCTCTGGGTTATTAGTAGTCAGTGTAAACTCTTAAGGGTGGGTGTAATGTGTTGGTGTCATGAGGTGTCTGTTAAGATTTTTGTAGTGATATTTTAAGCTAGCTGGAGCGGATATAGTGTGTGCTTTGGTAGCCCCTGGTATAGTATGTTGCCGTAATCTAGGTGGGGGTGTTATGATGGATTGGAATACTGTTCTGTAGTCATCGTGATGAAATAGTGGTCGTAAATGCTGGAGAGATTTCATTTTAAAGTATGCAATATTGGCTGTCGTCTTGATGTGAGAGTGCATGTTGAGGTTCTTGTCAAGGGTTATACCCAGGTGTTTGACTTTTTCTTTTACCATGTTTTCATTATGTTTGAGTGAAAGCTTTGATGGTGGAATGAAGGATGAGTCCATTGTGACCAGTAGTGCTTCAGTTTTGGTGCTGTTCACTGTTGGGTTTAGTCTTGCAAGGAGGTCTGTGGTAGCTGTGAAGCAGTCTGAGATGGTAGAGAAGTCTGGAGTTAGGATGTGGAAGGACATGTAGAACATACCATCGATATATAGGTGGAAATACAGGTTGAATTTTCTGAACAGGTCACAGATGGGTTGGAAGTAAATATTAAATAATAGAGCCGATAATACTGATCCTTGTAGTATGCTCTGGTTTAGGCTGAAATGGTTAGATTTGAGGGGTCCAATTTTTACTTGCAGTTGCCTCTCAGAGGTATGAAGTAAACCAGTCTAATGTGCTTTTGTGAAGGCCTATGTCGCTCAGTCTGGTGAGAAGGGTGAGGTGTGAGATGGAGAAGAAAGCGGCACTGATGTCGAGCAACATTATTGCGAAGCCTTGATGTGGCTTATCCAAACCCTTGATTAGAGTGTTGAAAAGTGCAGTGAATAGCGTGTCTGTCTTGCTGGGGTGCAAAACAGTGTTGCTAGGGGTCCAGGGGTGCATGTGTGTCAACGTGATCTTGGAGTTGGTATTGTTCCGCTTTCTTCATAACCTTGGCTAGGAAGGGGATGCTTGCTATAGGGCGATATGAGCTTGGGGCAGATCAGTTGAGTGATGGCTTCTTTAGGATGGGTCTTATTGTTTCAGGGTGGGGAGGTAAGTATCCTTGGGAGCAAGAGGTGTGAACAATCTTTTGTATTGTTGAGGAGAATTCAGTTCAGAGTGATTTTATCCAGGAAACAGGGCATGGGTCCAGTGGTGAGGTGGTGGTATTGATGTCTCTTATAATGTCTGAGTTCTCGCAGTGATATCAATATGAAGGTCTCCCAGCTGTGTACTTGGGTTGGCTTATCCAGTGGTGGTTGTGGGGCTTAGATGTGACGTGCTGTAGTGGAATACCTGCTGTGTAGGTAGTCTGCCATGGACTGCAGATCGAGTTGTAACTCTGCTCATGGGGAATGTCGATATGGGATCCTTTGTGAGAGTTGAAACAATAGAGAAAAGTTCTCTTGGAAGGTTGAGATTTCGTTATGATATTAGATTAGAATTCCTTTCTGCAATTGTGGATGAGATTGTGATATTCAATCTGTTTAGAGATGAATTGGTCCTTGAAGTCCATCTTGTGGAGGGTTTTTCCATCTTCTTTTGATAGACCTAAGTTGACGTCTGATATCTCTGTTTGTAGGAGTACCAGGGTGGTGTGTATTGTTAGAGGGGGCAGTGGTAGTGTTTTTGGTGAGATGGTAGCAGCATTGGCCATCGCTGTGTTCTATGAGTGTATTGTGCTGTCCAGGTCATGTATGTCGGAGACCAGATGGAGGGAGACATTGGCTAGGAAGGATTACTTCTTGAATGATTTGAAACTGTGCTTGCTAGGCTGCTGCTGGGGCAGTGTGGGGTCTGTAATCCAGATGGTAGGATGAAGGAGATCATTGTGTGATCAGACGATGGAACAGGGTCAATTTGAGTTTCTAATTGAACTGTTCGAAGGTATTTAGGTGCAAAAACAAGGTCTAGTGTTGCTCCTTTGGAGTGAGTGGATTCTTTGATTATTTGGAGCAGTTGAAGTGCTTAAATGGTATTGAAGGCAGAGGCTTGCTTAGTGGAGGTAGATGTGAGGTTTATATCACCAAGGAGGAGGAAGTGCTTGTTGGATGCTGTATGTGAGCATGCTTCTTCTAGAAGGTCTGATAGATCTTTAGTCTCCGGGGATGGTGTTTGGTATGTTAGGCAGATGGTGTGGTCATTATTGGAGACTGTGAGGAAGTCCAGCGTTTCTGAGGAGTGAGAGTTGAGCGTGGTAAAGTTTGGATGCTCTTTTGTCATGAGTAGGACACCACCTCCTCTTCTGCCTGCCCTGGGGCAGTTGCAGAGCTTGTAATGGGGAGGCAACATTGGTTGAGGAGTACATTGTCAGTTGTGGAAATCAAAGATTCAGTGACGCACATGAGGTCAGTGTCGCTGTGGAGAATGAAATCTGCTATGATGGGAATCTTGCATATTGAGCAAGCATTGATTAATGAGCATTTGATGGTAGGGTGATATCTATTCTGTCTGATTTGGGTTTTCAGCTGTGAGGTAGTTAATTTCAAGTAAGCGGCATGGAGGTTTAATGTGCGGTGCTTTGTGGAGTGTGACTTGGGTGGGGGGAGTCTTGGTCGGTAAAGGATTAGAATGTTGTCACTGGGTTGTTTCCACTTGTGAAGGTAAGAGGAGGGTCAGTAGCTTCACTGTGTGTGTTGGGAGGTTGAGGGACATCTTGTAGTGCTGGAGTGTTTGTGACTCACCAGAGGAATCTGTACAGATCGCTGTGATGGGTCCTTAGTATAGGAGCTGTAGTCTTGATCTACTGCAATCTAGGGCAGGTATTGCAGGGATGGTTCTGTGTTGTACTGGGGAGCTGATTCCTTTCATGCTGGTTGAGATGTCAATCTGCCTTGATCTACGCCCAAGGGCCACACCAAAGGGCCCTTTGGCGAAGCCCTCAGGTGCAGGCACTCCTAAACTTGCCTTTTCTTAAAGCTTCGGTGGCTGGGCTCGATTGGTGGCCTCGGTAGATGTCTTAAAAATATCAAGTGGCAACATATTCAAGACTATAAGAAAACTCAGAATTCTTAAATTAAGTTGTCTCATCTGGTTCTCAAAATGTTCAATTTTGCAATGGGTTATAACATTTGTTTGACTAGCATATGGATCGTAGATGTGGAATCCTTAACTTCCTTATCTAAAGTATTAATCTTCTGAATTTCTTTAACAGCTATGTGACTTAGAGTGGCATTGACTACAGTTTGTACTAATGCATTAATATTTGGTGAGGCTTTAGAGACAAACAGAATCCAAATTTAAGAACATAGTCCGTATTGATTGTAGAGTAATCTCAGGCGTACTCTCAGGAGAGAGGTCTGAATTGCTGGTGTGCTCGCGCTACCATACTTGATGGTGGCACAGTTCCAGAAACCAAAGTCAACGAATCTGGAAAGGAACGTTCTCCCTTCTCTGCTAGTGCTTCCTTTCCAGTTGATCCCAAAATGGAGATGTTCTGAGAATCCTCTGATGTGGGAGCTGATGTTACACCCACGTCCTTCTCTCCAGGCATTTCATCCACAGCAGCCTGCAGTAAGCAAGATGTGGGGTGGGGCCACAGGGTAGAAGTTGCTACACCCACTGGCAGAGTAGGCCCTCCACTGGTCATTGTCAGGTGGGAGAGCCCATTTGTCGAGACTAGACTGGAGGGATTCATGTAAAGACAATTAGCAGGTAAGGTCTAATTTTGCCTTGCTCAGAGGGCTTCTGTGGGTAGCCATCCAACCGTGATTGCTGCAAGACCAAAGTAACAATTTTAGGTGACTTGGCCATTGCCTTCCTCCTCTTAGGAGACATTTGAAGAAAAAGGAAATAGAAAAACTAGGTAATCTTGTAGCAATGCGGTCAGAGCCACTATATCTTGGCTCCTTCTCCACAGTAGAAGTATTGTCATTCCTTGATTTGTGACCTCTTGTGCCACCTAGTGGAGAAAAGTTACAGCCAGCAAATACTAGCTGCTGGGGACTCTGACTAACTTGCCAGCATAATGCCCAGTCCATTAAACATGCCTATGTTCATTTTAAACGTTGTAACCCCAACATGAAAATAATCTTCTGTATCATATGGCATTTTAATTGTATTTAATAATGGCCTTTTGACTTACTGGAAGAAGAAAACAAAAGAGGAAAGCAACCACTGTAAACCAGAATGCCAAAAGGAAGGAGTGGAGAGAGACCGCATCCACACGAGATGATCTTCTATTAATACACTTTATTGAAGACCTGACTTGGCCAAGTTGCAACAACTATGCTTGTATCAGGGATCAACTAATGGTTTAGCTGATGCAGTATAAAGCAATAAAACATCAAAATGAAGAGCCGGGAACAAACAAGTATACACCAGTATTCATTGGAATACCAATTATCGTAGCCACAAATTGTGTACACAGACACATATTTCACAATGGACATCCCAGTGCAATCGGGGACGTTAAAGCCAGAACGTCTGGGGGGGGGGGGAGGGGGAAAGCAGGAAAGTTCAGGCATGATTTCGGAAACGTGAATGTACGCAATATGGACGTCTGTTAGATGTCTATATAGACATCCCCAGGATAGCATTTCAGGACTAAAATGTCTAATAGCATAATGGTTAAAATAGTGGCTTTAGAGCAGGGTGGGTGGCCAGGATTCAAATCCCAGTGTGTGGGCCTTTGTGATCTGAAGCTAGTCACTTAATTCTCCATCTTCTCTACATTCTCTAGATGTTTTAAAGTGAAAACAAGCACTTTCCTGATGCCTATTAGTGCCTGGAGCAGGTATAAATGTGGATATGCCTACAGACGTCTGACGCTTCTGAGATCAAACAGGGACATGTAAGTCCATTGCTCTTCTCCAGACACACCTCTGTCACATCCCCTTGCCTACATGCACATCCCTGCATTGGAGACGTCTGCGAACATTATTTGTGGAATGGCTACGTAGACATTTCCGTGATTTTGACGTCCACGTGCACTGCTTCAGATGTTGAAATCATGACTAAACCTTTTAAAATAACCCTCAAAGTCTATTAATAGAAGAACATCTCATGTGGCTATAGTCTCTCTCCGCTCCT
The DNA here is from genome assembly GCA_033557465.1 of Ichthyophis bannanicus. Classification (NCBI taxonomy): domain Eukaryota; kingdom Metazoa; phylum Chordata; class Amphibia; order Gymnophiona; family Ichthyophiidae; genus Ichthyophis; species Ichthyophis bannanicus. The sequence continues at coordinate 1,535,139,125 of CM066032.1, forward strand.
TCCTTTTGATGTTTTTGACTTATAGACCAAAAACCTTTTAACCAAGCCCTGTCCAGTTGAGTCAAAATATTGTTTTGTCTTCAAATGCTTATTAGTCTTCTGAGTTACCTATTCTAACTGCTGGTCACTTACCCTTCCACCTATGAGCATCAGTCTGCCCAGCAGTCGTCCTTGCTGCACAAGGAGCAAAATATTTCTAGAGCAGTGTATGGAAGTTTGATACCTTAAGGAGAGAAAATCCAAACACAGGCCTCCCCCTAAACTGCAGAGACATATTGCTTCCTGAACTGTTGAACCATGCATCCTTTTCAAAGGTTCACCTTTGTTCTCCCCCCTTTGGTGCTCCATGTATCCATGTATCATTCTTTTCTGTTCGATCATTTTGTTCAGTGTTCTGGCATCATTCATTCCTATACTGAATGCTTATACACCTGATGTGTGAACTATTCTTCCACATAGTATGCCACATCTTTCATATAATCCGCATTATGCCTTCATACAAAAAAAAATGAGAACTACCAAATGAATATAAGAAATAATAAATTATGTAAAATTGTGTTTCATAATTACAGTTTGGGGTTATGCATTTTTTTTCTTTTAGCCTGCAAGAGGCAGAGTTTCTACAACAATCCTTACAACATGACCAATTATCCAAGCTCGTATAGTCCAAATGCTAGCAGTAGTCCTTACAGCAGTGGTTTCAACTCCCCCTCTTCCACACCAGCGAAGGCTACAGGGTTGAAACAGCTCGTGCTTCCTGGTAACACAGGTAAGACTGTCCCTGAATATAGATTACTTGCACTGTATTTGCTCTTATGACCTAAGAGGTATAATTGTGGTGATTCTTCTTTTAAAAGGTCTTACTGAAATAGCTGGGTCATTGGTGCATCACAGTTTTGCTGTGTAACCTTGGTAGACTTTTCAATTTTGGTGGGCGTGTTGGCCTATTTCCTGACTTTGACTTCCTTTCTGAGTGGATTCTGAGCTAGCCACCTTATTCATTCCCCCTTGGGAGCTGGGGGCCTGAAGTGAGGCACCTTAGTCCTTCCTTGACAACGTCCATTGTTGTTTACCTTCATAGCCTGCTGTTGTAGTGACAATCCTCTACTGAGCTTCCTTCTGACCTCATCTCATATGCTGTTTGATGCAGTCGGGCATCCTTCTTCCAGGATGCTCCTGGGGCTGGACAGGCATTTTTGTTTTGTTGGCAATTTCTTAACTGCTTCTTTGGGGCTTCCCGCTCATTCAGAACACAGCTACCTGGAGGGTTTTTTTTCCTCCCTCATTTTATATCCTTTCTTAGCTAAATTTAGTTCAGACATTGCAGTGAAAAATTTTTAACCAGGGAGAATATACAAGGGTTTGCTCTGCAGCCATAAATCTGACAATTACATTTTGCCATTGCACAGTGACTGTCTCACCCCTCTCACCCCCAGGGTTCTGAATGCTGTCTCCAAAACAGCCCAGCCCCAGTCAGCCCAAGGGGTAGAGACACAGCTCCCTCCATATGAGCCAGTTGATAGGCATTTCTGCTGAGTAATTTTCAGAAATGGGCTTGTTTAATTGTAGTCTGTAGTGTTTCAGTGTTTTCTTCTCAGTTCTGGAATGCATAAGTTGCGCATTGAGTTCTGTGGATTCTTTTAATTTGGATCACTGTTTAATCTTTATTACATGCAGCATATTTTTGCCATCTAGCAATTTAATGCATTTTTACTTATTTTTGAACAGGGTATTTGAAAAGTTCAGCGGATAGAAACCCACCTGTCAGTCCACAGTCTTCTGTAGATAGTGAGTTAAGCACTTCGGAGATGGACGAAGACTCCATCAGCTCAGGATACAAGCTAAATGATGTCACAGATGTACAGATTCTAGCTCGCATGCAGGAAGAGAGTGAGTATAATAATGATAGACTTGCATGTTAATATTCGGCAGCTAGCTTTGTGTTAAATTTTCTTTTGAAATCTTTTTAATGGTGTTAGAGAAAATAAGGGTGAGGTAAATAGTTTTTTAAATTTCTGTTTGTAATTCTCTTGGCAGTAGTTAAGTGTCACTACATGAAGTGTATATACAATGATCAAATCAGACAGGACATAGTGATTTCCAGAAAATAGAATAAGCTTTGCCTGTATGCGGGAGGAAGATTCTCTATTCTCTGGTGACCTTTTTCAATCGCAGCACAAATGGCGATTGCGACAGAGTGGAAGCAGTCAGAACTGCAAAATATGGGATCAAGATTAACTGCTCTACATAAATGTAGAATTGTGCAGTTTGAGGGTGTTGGTTGGAAACCCAGAGAACATAACAGTAGAAATGGTAGAATGGCCTGTACATTAGGATAGGGCTTGCACTCCAGCAGTGTTGTTTGATGGGGAAGGAACCCTTTCATGTCCACATAATTGTTTTGTAACTGAAATTTTTTTTTTCTGTGTTTTTTTTATTAAGATTTAAGCTAAATGATGCAGAATATAAAGGGTTTTTTTTTTTGAAAAAATTTAATTTATAAGAAACTATTTACTGTTGCCATATGGCAACTACGGTCCTGAATGGCTGAAAATTAAAAACAGTCTGGCATCAGTTTCATTTACTGCTGGGTGTGATAGTTTAAATAAGTTTTTTTTTCAGATGTCAAGCACAGATACACATCACATTTCGCACACAGTGTGGATTTTGTGGAAATATAGAATCCGGTGAAAAATTTGGGGGAAAATTTGAAGGTTGCCATATGGCAACAACAGCCATGAAAGGGTTAAGGAACTGTTATGGATATGTAATACTGGATGTATGAGATTTTATGTTTAGTGACAATAGCCATAAAAAGGGAAAAAAAACTCAGTGAAAGGCTTACAGTGGGAGTGATCAGGCAGGGAGGCATTTAATAAGGCTTGCAAACTGACCAAACCCCAGTGAGTCATGTGTGCTTAACATGTGAAAGTATCTCTTGAGCTTGTCTTTCATATTATTATAGCCTTTGCTTTCTGTTTGTGAAAGATTCATGCCAAACCTCTGGTTCTGCCTGTTCGTATTATTGTGTTTTAAAATGATAGGGGAAAATATTGCACTGTTCGAATAACCTGTTTGTTGTGCTGGTGGTTGGATGGGATCTGATGTGCTGTGGCCTCCTTGTGTCACTTCAGCTATATTGTTTCTCAGCACCTTAATTAAAAAGAAGTGTCTCATGATCTGAATAAGATTCTAGAATCCGCAGAAAGGAGGACAAGGAACTGCAAGCGGGTGGGAACTGTTGAGGAGAGAGGCTTGCAGTAGCATAGTGGGGCAGTACCCACAGCTGAATTTACAAAAATGTTCAGCTCATGTGAGCAGGTTTCCCGGACCTGAAGTGGAGTAGCTTTTCTTCTTTCATGTAAAAGAAAGGTACTTAAAATTGGCATCTGTTTAGCCTGTCATTAAGATATTTTAAGATAAGAGAAATTTGTTGTGAACTACAATGTTTGTCTCTTTTTTAAAGAAAATGGTTTTCAGTCCAGTAGCCTTGAGCATGGCAGCAGCAGCATTTCTGGTTTAAATTACTTTGGCCATTTATGATTTTGCTTTTCTCCAGGTCTCCGGCAGGAATATGCAGCTACTACTTCTCGCCGCAGTTCTGGTTCCTCTTGTAACTCTTTGAGGCGGGGGACATTCAGCGATCAGGAACTTGATGCTCATAGCTTAGAGGATGAAGAAGACAGTCCTCATCATAACATGCATCCAGCTATGAACAGGTTCTCACCTTCACCACGCCAGTCGCCTAGGCCCTCGCCAAGGCATTCCCCTCGGAACTCGCCACGATCCCGATCCCCTGCCCGGAGTCTAGAGTACAGTCGATCCTCTCCCCAGCCTATGATCAGCCGCTTGCAGCAACCTCGCCTTTCACTTCAAAGCCATGCTTCTGAGCTCCAGGCAAACACGGTCAAAAATGAGGGTAAGGAGCTGTATGTCCGTGCCTGCTATATTCTGATCCCCTTATTCTCCTATCTGCAACCCTGTGGGTTTTAATCCCTTCCCTTAATTCCCAATTCCCCTGTTTGTTCTGTTTGTCTTAGTAGATGGTAAGCTCTGTAGAGCAGGTACTGTCTTTTATGTACAGCACTGCCTATGATTAGTAATGCTATATAAATAGTAGTAGTTCTGGCAGGAACTGACTTCTGTAATAAATGAACTGTGCCCACAGTCTCTCAAGTGTATGAGTAGAACAAGTGTACAGGGTTCACTTCAGTAGACAAGACTTCCATTTGTTTATAACTAAGTTTTGTTAGAAGTGGGCTTGCTCAAAAGAGCAACACAACACATCGGTATTTTATTTATTCATCTGTTCCCAAGGATAGCAGCATACTGTTTTGTAATAGTCTTAACCTGACTGTGCAGTTTGGATAATTAAAGGATTTCTCCAGGATTTCTTGCTGCACAAACTCTTAACATGAAGACCGGAACCTTTCAGTGGATTGATTTATTGGTGCTGGACCACACACAAAACAGATAAGATGGCTGTACATATGGTGGAAATCTCTCTATCTCCAGGAACAAGCAGGAATGAGTCTTCACATATGGGTATCATCGGTACCAACGGAGCCTGTGCGGGAACGCTCCCCATCGTCCAAAAGGAAAGCTTTTGGGAGCATTCCACAGCGCCTGCGCGCTGCCTTCCCGCCTTTCCCAACCGTCTCTCTCCAGTTCTTCTTTTCCGCGGAGCCAGCAGGTCGTGTTTCCTGTCACCGCTGAAGAATTTCTTATTTTATTATTTTATTCTTATTTTCTTTAGTCGCGTGTCTGCCTTCTCGAGGACCGGTACCGCCGGTCTTTTTTCTCTTTCTTTACAAAAAAACTTCTTCTGTTTCAGTACTTTTTCTTCTGTGGCCCTAAGCCTACAGTCTTTTTCCTCATGGAAAAGCCCGCCTCCGGGTTTAAAAAGTGCACAAAGTGCAGTGGCACTATTTCTGTCACAGACACCCATGACTGGTGTCTAAAATGCTTAGGTCCTGACCATTCCATCGCGGATTGTGAGTCCTGCTCCATGATGTCTAAAAGAGGGTTACAGAATCGGGCAGCCAAGCTCAGTACCCTGTTTCCCTCCGATGCAGCTTTGGTGGCATCGACGTCTTCCATGGCTGCTTCTTCATCCCATGGATCTCAGGTAACAAAACTTAAGTCCGGTCGGTCCTCAAAGGGTACATCTCCCTCTAAGTATTGAGATGTTCCCGACATTACTATTGAGGAATCCACACTGGCAAAATTACCCCGGCGGGAGGCTCCGGCTTCCAAAGCATTATCTATGGGGTCACAGGTTGACATCGATGGCACAGCCTCGACCGATCATCTGTTACAATGTTCTGGGGTACCGGCGGTTCCCGGTACCGACATCCAGACATTGGTGGCGTCGATGGATCAGAATATTCTGACCATGCAGCGTGCCATTACGGCCTTCATACAAGCTGCGACGCCCTCGGTACAACAACAAGCCCCGTTGTCGATACCGGTTCCGGATCCAGCTCCGGTTCCGATACCAGTACCGCTTGCATCGACGTCAGCATCGAAAGCAGCGATACGGTATCCAGTGATGCCTGTTAGTACCGATTCGGTACCAGTGACTCCCGATGTCGATACCCCTCGGTACTCGTATCGGGCTCTGCGAGAGCATCCAGGCAGTCGATACTTCGATTCCTCTGATGAATCTGATGCATCAGAGGTTTCCATCAAAGCATCGGAGATTCGTCCTCAGGAACCCTCTTCTCCAAAAAGGAGAATGTCTCCTCCTGAGGACTTGTCTTTCCAGGACTTCATCAGGGAGGTGGCCAGAGGCCTTTCCATTGCAGTAGCCTGTGAAACTGAGCCCAGAGCTAAAAAATTGGATATTCTTCAATATCCTAAGGCTTCTAAAGAGTCAGCCATTTTACCAATACATGAGATTCTTTATGACCACATGTTAGGTATATGGGAAACTCCTCTTACCACCTCTCCCTTTTCTCGTAGGTTGGACACCATGTATCGTGTTCCTCCTTGTCCTGGATTTCATAAGACTCAGCTTCCTCACTACTCTATTGTGGTAGAGTCTGCTATGAAAAAAATCAAGAGCACAAAAAGACACTCCTCTGCTCCTCCAGGAAGAGAATGCAGAACCTTAGATGCTTTTGGCAGGAAAATCTTCCAGGCCAGTATGCTTGTAGCCAGAATCAACTCCTATAGTGTCTAAATGGGGATGTTTCTAAAAGAGGTTACAGACCATCTACACACCTTATCTCCTTTTATGTCAGAAGATAAAAGAGAAGAATATATTACCTGGCTTAAACATGCACAGGATGTATCCAAGTTTTCCAATCGTGCAGCCTTTGACTCCTTTGAGGGTGCCAGTAGAGCTTCGGCTATTGCCATAGCGGCACGCAGAGTAGCTTGGTTACAAGCCTCTGATTTGGAATCCTGGGTACAAGATGGTCTAGGCAACCTTCCCTGTACAGGGGAAAACCTGTTTGGCAAAGATTGGCAAGCAAAAGCCACCCAGATGGATGCTGAAAATTCTGCTTTAGATAGACTTTCAAAGTCTACTACCACTCCTTTCAAGAAGAGGTTATTCAAGAAAGGATCTTTCCCAAAAAAAGGGAAATTTTCTTCTGGTTATGCTCATGCCTCTTCTCAGGGTCGTTTTGCTACAAAGAGACAGCAACAACCAAAACAGGCCAAGCCTCAGGCTGCGAGGACTGCTACGGCCCAACAGCCTCAGCCTCTTCAGGGCCTTTGACTTTCCACTAGAGAACTTAGCATTTCTGGCTCTAGAACATCCAGAGCCTCTCACCATCCCAGGAAGGTTAGCTCACTTTGCTCCCAAATGGGAACAAATCACAGCAGAGCACTGGACCCCCTCCATTATAAGGAAGGGATACAAGCTACATTTCTTAAACCTTCCTCCTCACACCATGGTGAAACAGTTCAACTCTCCAACATCTCTTCTCGACCTTCTAGGTCAGGAGATTGCTACCCTTCTTGCCCAAGGGGCAATAGAAGAAGTACCCCTTCTTCAACAGGGCTCAGGGTTCTACTCCCCCTATTTTCTCATCCCAAAGAAAACAAGGGGCTACAGACCCGTCCTAGATCTCAGAGAGTTGAACAAGTTTCTATGCAAGGAGAAATTCAAGATGATTTCTCTTGGTACTCTCCTTCCATACCTCCAGAGTCAGGACTGGCTTTGTTCTCTAGACCTCAAGGATGCGTACACCCATGTCCTCATCCATCCAACACACAGAAGGTTCCTTCGGTTCCTTTACCAAGGAAAGCACTACCAATACAGAGTGCTTCCTTTCGGTCTGGCCTCTGCTCCAAGAGTGTTCACAAAATGCATGGCAGTGGTAGCTGCATTTTTACGCACTCTAGGGATATTCGTATTCCCATATCTGGATGACTGGCTCATTCGAGCTCCATCCCAGTCAGAGACCCAGACTTCCCTGGCCTGCACAAGGCGTGTTCTTCAGTATCTGGGATTGGTAATCAACATTTCAAAATCCCATCTCACCCCTACTCAGTCTCTAGAGTTCATAGGGGCCTTACTGGATACCACAACTGCAAGGGCCTATCTTCCCCAGGCCTGTTGCCTACGCCTAGTGCAGTTAACCTCCCAGATTCAGTTAAAATCCCATTTAACTGCTCGAGAGATGTTGCAACTCTTAGGCCACATGGCTTCCACAGTGCATGTGGTTCCTTAAGCTCGCCTTCACATGAGGGCAGCTCAGTGGACTCTATCCTCCCAGTGGACCCAGGCATCAGGTTGCCTGTCAGACAAAATAGCAACCTCCAGTCGCCTCTTTTGGTCCCTCCACTGGTGGAAGTCCACTCAAAATCTGTTGTTGGGATCCCCCTTTCAACAGGTGCTACCCCAAGCAACCCTTACAACAGATACCTCTCCAAAGTGTTGGGGAGCTCATCTCCAAGACCTCTCCACTCAGGGCATCTGGTCTCCACAGGAGACATCTCTTCATATCAACCTCTTAGAGCTCAGAGCAATCTTCTTGGCTCTCAGAGTATTTCACACCCTGCTGAGCTACAAGACAGTCCTCATCCATACGGACAATCAGGTAGCCATGTTTTATGTGAACAAGCAGGGGGGGACAGGCTCTCTGTCACTCTGCAACGAAGCTCTGAGATTGTGGGCCTTCTCCAGAGAGCATCAAATCCATCTCATGGCAGTGTATCTTCCAGGGGTTCAGAACTCTTGGGCAGACAGACTCAGTCGAGTTCTGCTTCCACACGAATGGTCCCTCCATGGGGACCAGGTAGCCAGGATCTTCCGGATTTGGGGTACCCCAGACATAGACCTATTTGCAAGTCCGTGGAATGCCAAACTTCCCCAGTTTTGTTCCAGAATTCCATGTCAGGGAGTTCAGGCCAGGGATGCCTTCCTCCTTCACTGGGGGCAAGATCTCCTCTATGCCTTTCCACCTATTCCCCTAATCCCCAAGACTCTGTTCAAGCTTCAGAGAGACAAGGGGTCTATGATCCTCATAGCACCACATTGGCCACGCCAAGTGTGGTACCCTCTACTTCTGCATCTCTCTCAAGCTCCCTCCCTGGACCTGGGGTCTGCTCCAGATCTCCTCTCCCAAGAGGGGGGAACCCTGTGGCATCCAAATCCTCAGTCTCTTCATCTCAGGGCCTGGTTGCTGAAGGCCTAGACCTTCAAGATTTACACCTTTCTCAGCAAGTGAAGGATATCCTTCATGCTTCCAGAAAGCCTTCTACCAGACGCTCTTATGCTTTTAAATGGAAAAGGTTTTCCATTTGGTGTGCAGAAAACAGTCTTAACCCTTCTGCAATACCTTTGAATTCGTTACTGGACTATTTGCTGCATTTATCCCATGCAGGCCTTAAAACAAATTCAATCAGGGTCCATTTGAGTGCTATTGCAGCATCCCTGAAGCCTCTTAATGGACAACCTATTTCCTCTCATTCTCTTATAGCAAGATTCATGAGAGGCCTCCTTTTAACTAAACCTCCCATTAGACCACCCCCAGTGGCATGGGACTTAAATCTGGTTCTTGGCCAGCTTATGAAGCCACCCTTTGAACCCTTAGCCACTACCTCCTTGAAATTCCTTTCTTGGAAGGTTCTTTTTCTCATTGCACTCACTTCAGCTCGCCGTATCAGTGAGTTGCAAGCTCTAGTGGCTAATCCTCCTTATACAAGGTTCCATCATGACAAGGTAGTTCTCAGAACTAATCCACACTTTATGCCTAAAGTGGTCTCACCTTTTCATCTGAACCAGGAGGTATATTTACCTGTCTTCTTTCCAGGACCTCATGCATCAAGTGCAGAGAGGAGTCTTCATACCCTGGATTGCAAAAGGGCACTTGCTTTCTATTTACAAAGAATACAGCAACATAGAAAGTCCTCTCAACTTTTTGTTGCTTTTGATCCTTCCCATTTAGGACCTCCAGTCTCTAAGAGAACTCTGTCCAATTGGATTGCTCAGTGTATTTCCTTCGCCTACCAGAGTAAGAATCTTTCTCTTGAAGGCCATGTCACAGCTCACAATGTGAGGGCCATGGCAGCCTCTATGGCTCATCTAAACTCTGTGTCCATCGACCAAATCTGTCGAGCAGCCACCTGGGCCTCGGTTCATACCTTCACAGCCCATTACTGCTTGGACAAGGATTCCCGCCGGGATGCCTTGTTTGGTCAGGCTGTTCTCAAGCACCTGTTCCATACCTAATCAACTCCTGCCCTCCATCCCTGACTGGATGCCTGAGATTCATAGGTGAAGATGGAGCCCTCTAGGGACTCACAATCTGGGTGATCTCCCAGGCATCTCTAGCTGGGGAGTCCCCATATGTGAAGACTCATTCCTGCTTGTTCCTGGAGATAGCACAGCTACTTACCTATAACAGGTGATCTCTGGGAACAGCAGGAATTAGTCTTCACAACCCTCCCACCTCCCCTAGGAGTTGTATCTCTCTATCTATCTTTCCTTTCCTCTCTCTCTCTTTGTCTCAGCTTTAAAACTCAAACTGGAGAGAGACGGTTGGGAAAGGCGGGAAGGCAGCGCGCAGGCGCTGTGGAATGCTCCCAAAAGCTTTCCTTTTGGACGCTGGGGAGCGTTCCCGCGCAGGTTCCGTCGGTACTGACGATACCCATATGTGAAGACTAATTCCTGCTGTTCCCAGAGATCACCTGTTACAGGTAAGTAACTGTGCTTTATCTTTATTTAATCAGAGGGTCAGTGAGTAGCAAGGAATCTAGCCCCTGCCTTGACATGGGAACATAACTACATTCTCCAGGAACAAGCAGGAAGTCAGTCCTAACTTAAGGGTGATGTCTGCACTGACGGAGCACACGCGCGGAGCAATTCCCCAGCTTTCAAAGAAAGCCTTTGGGATTGCTACCACGCATGTGTGGTCCTCTTCCCGCCCAAGGGCTCCATCTTGCTTGATCTCCCTTTTTCCGCGGAGCCCTTCAGATGCACATCCTTGTCCCTCGGAAAAAATTTTGTTTTTTCATGCCTTAACAGGCTTTTTCTCTTTTCCGGTTGCACCGGTACTCTACCCGTCCTTCCCTTGCTCTCCTTTGGAGCTCTCGGGGATATGTTTTTTTTCCCCTAGTTTTTCTTTTCGGGCTTCAAGCCCTTTTTTTCTTTCTAACCGCTGGTTGTGTGGGTCTTCGACCTTGCAGGGGCCATTTTTGCCCCCATGGCCACCGGATTTAAAAAAATGCAATAGATGCTCTAGGAACATGTCGCTTACAGATACTCATGACTGTTGTCTGCGGTGCCTGGGAGCCGACCATGACCCAGAGCTCTGTTCGCTCTGTAAGAAAATGTCCACTAAGGCCCTGCTCAGCCATAAGCAGAAGTCTGAAGACATTTTCCAGAAGGCTGCCTCTGAATCCCTGGTGGGCCCTTGGTCATCTCTCCCCCGGTGGGTTCCCCCCCCCCCCCTACGTTCCCGGCGGCACTCCGACCAGGGGTCCCCTGAGGTGGAACGGCGCAAGAAGAAGGCAGCCTCAAAGTCTCTGTCTGGAACTCCTGACAAGCGCAAGCACTTCCGCGCCCGGTCGCTTAGCCCTCTTCAGCTTTCCCGAGAGTTGGATAAGGAGCAGCCCTACAAGGTACCTTGGAAAGAAACGGAGGCCTCCGTCGAAGTCGCCCAGTTTCTTGAGGGTCGCCCCGGTGAGGACCCCCTCTCTTCCTCGACACCTGATCCGGTGAAGCCGGTATCGGCGTCTCAGGGCCCCACACCCACGTGGGAGTCCCATATGCTGGCACTTGAATGCAGCGTTTCTGCGTTCATTGCCTCCCAGCAGGCGCTTACGGACAGCTTTGCTGACTTGTGCCCAGAGACTACAGGTCTCTCGTGTAGGACACCAAAATTAGTCCAGGAAATCCTTGAGAGCTGTGGACCTTGTGAGGGTCCTCGACGTTGGTCTCGCTCGCCCTCCCGTTCCTCGTAGACGAGATCGTCCAGAGCCTCCGGCTCCAGACCACCGGCCATTGGACAGGGCGAACTGCCCGGCTTGGACCCCTCGACTGATTTTTCGGACTGGGAATCTGATGGGGACACATAGCCAGAGACCCGTACCCACCGGAATCTTCTGTCGGACCCCTCGCTACCTGCATTGCAGCGGCGTTCACCACCCGAAGACACCTCTTTCCTGGTGTTTATTCTGGACATGGCTCGGGCCCTCAACCTGGTCACCCAGGCCAAGGAGGACCCTCGTGATGAAGAATGACATTCTTCAGTAGGAGTCCCTGCCCAGGGAATCCCTCACTGTGCCTGTACCGCCTATTCTATCTCGGCTGCTGCTCTGCATGTGGGAGGTCCCATCCTCGGTCCCCATCGTGAGCAATTGTCTTGACACGATGTACAAGGTGCAGCGTAGGCCAGGCTTCTGAAAGACCCAGCTCCCACACACCTCGATGGTGGTGGAATCGGCCATGTGGAAGCAGAACAGCCCGAAATCCCACTAATCATTACCACCAGGCCGAGAGTCGCAATCCCTTGATGCCCTGGGCCACAAGGCTTATCAAGGTTCCATGCTCTCCTGTTGCTTCCAGGCATATCAACTGTACATTGGTATGTTCCTGCGCGAATTGGCGAAGGAACTTGGGGGTTTCTCCGTGGGCCTCGAAGGGAGCCCCTCGACAGATTCCGCGCCTTGCTGAAGTCTGTGGCCAACTGCTCCAAGTATTTATTTATTTAAACGTATTTCTATACCGCCTTATCCTGCAATCAAGGCGGTCTGAACAGCAAACAATCAATAAGACAGTGTATAGTGTGCACATGCAGTGAGTAGTGTATGTGTGTGAGTGTGTCTGGACGTTGATTCTTGTTGTGCTATTTACAGCGTGCGCTACATCTCACAAGCCTCCTATGATGGCTTCGAGACATCAGCTCGGGTGGCGGCTGCAGGCATTGAAGCTCGCTGCCAGGCATGACTCCAATCCTCGTATTTGGAGCAGTGGGTACAGGAGAAGCTCCTGGACATGCCATGCCTCGGTAAACAGCTTTTTGGTAAGCCGATGGAAGAGGGCTGCGGAGATTGAGACTGAGTTCGTTACCAGTACCCGGCTCTCCCGCAAGACCTCTACCCTGCCTCGGAAGAAGCAGCCAACCAAGAAGCCCTTCTTCCCCAGAAAAGGTCCCCAGTACTGCGGCTACCCGCCGTACCTGGCTACCTCCACGCCCACTACTCCAGCGCAGGGAAAGCCTGGCCAGGGACACCGTAAACCAAAGAGCCTTGAAGGCCCAAACGCCGGCCCCCCCCGCAACCCACTCGGGTTTTGACGCCAGCGGCATGGCCCTTCGCCCTCCAGCGACGCAGCAGCCAGTGGGGGGACACCTGTCCTGCTTCGTCCTATCATGGGCGCTTATCACCTCAGACACTTGGGTTCTCCAGGTTGTCCGGGAGGGCTATCGCCTCCATTTCAGCAGGCTTCCACCCCCTTTCTACAGGCTTCCACCCCCTTTCTCCCCGGCAAAGCCTCCTTGACTCCCCGTACACCAGCTTCTCCTGCAGCGGGAGTTGCATTCTCTCCTTGCCCAACGGGCAGTCGAGAAGGTCCCTCCCCACCTCCGAGGTCAGGGCTTCTATTCTCGGTACTTCCTCGTCCCGAAAAAGATGGGGGGGGTCTGCAGCCTATCCTCGACCTTCGCAGGCTAAACAAGTTCCTGGTGCAGGAGAAATTCAAGATGTTATCTCTTGGCATGCTGCTGCCCTTCCTCCGGCAGGGCGACTGGCTATGCTCCTTGGATCTGAAGGACGCTTACGCCCATATTTTAATCCACCCCTAACACAGGCAGTACCTGCGTTTCAGGGTGCAGGAAGAGTAAGTGCCTCGTCGTGGTCGCCTTCGGCGCCAGGGCGTGCCGGTCTTCCCCTACCTCGATGACTGGCTCATTATGGGCTCATCCGCCGAGGAGGCCCAGCAAGCAGTGTCGCACACCGTCGTCCTGGAAAGTTTGGCGTTCTTGAGCAACTACCTGAAGTCTCACCTCAAACCGGTGCAGGCCCACTGCTTTCTTGCCGGTGGATCGCTCCACCCGCCTCCGAGCCCTGGCGGCTCACGTTCAAAGCACCCACCAGGTCACCACTCAGTCCATGCTACATCTCCTGGGCCACATTGCCTCGACCATGCATGTGGTTCCTCACTCCCGCCTGCACATGCGAACGGCTTAGTGGTGTCTCAGCACCCAATGGAGCCAATCCCTCGGACACTTCAGGGACCCCGTCAGGGTTCTCCCCAACCTCCGTTTGTCCCTGAACTGGTGGCAAAACCCCCGCAACCTTCTGCGGGGATCGCCTTTTCAGTTCCCACGGCACGATGCGGTCCTGATAACGGACGATTCCCTGTTAGGATGGGGAGCCCATTGCGGGCCCCTCTGCACGCAGGGGCAATGGTCAACCGAGGAGTCTCAGCAGCAGATAAACCTGCTAGAGCTCCGGACCATCCGGTGGGCCCTGAGGGCCTTTGAGGATCACCTCATCAGGAAGTCTGTTTTAGTACAGACCGGCAACCGTGTAACTATGTTCTGCATCAACAAGGAGGGAGGCACGGGATCGTGCTCCCTCTGTCGGGAAGTGGTTCTTATCTCTTCTTTTGCTGCCCGACGGAGAATATCCCTCAGGGCTGCATATCTCCCGGTTCAGGAGAATGGCTTGGCGGACAGGCTCAGCAGGATCTTTCACCCCCACGAATGGCCACTGGATCCCAAAGTAGCGGGCTGGCTGTTTACACTGGGGGGATGCCGGCAGTAGACCTCTTCGCCATCCCCCGGAACACGCAGCTTCCTCACTTTTGCAGCCCGGTGCCGCACCCGGCAGGGAGGACCCCAATGCATTTCTCCTGGACTGGTCCTCCAGTCCTCCTATATGCATTCCCTCCTTTCCCCCTCATTGCGAGGACTCTGATCAAAGCTCAACGGGACAAGGCTTTGTTAATTCTCGTTGCTCCCTCGTGGCCCCAGCAACCTTGGTTCCCGCTCCGGCTGTCAATGGAGCCCCTGGTTCCCCTGGGCTCTGCCAAGGGCCTGTTAATACTTAATACTTCACCCGAACCTAACCTCTTAATCCCTCACAGCCTGGCGGCTGAACGGGCTTCCCTTGCTTCTCTGGCCCTTCCGGTGGAGATCGAGGAAATCCTTCTTGCCTCGAGGAAGGACTCCACTAGGTGGGCTTATGCCTTTAAGTGGAAATGCTTCTCAGAGCACCAGATCGACCCCTTCTCGTGTCCAGTTCGATTGGTTCTCCAGTATCTCCTCCACCTCTGAAGGGGAGGACTGAAGTCTAACTCTGTCAGAGTTCATTTGAGTGCCATCTCGACAAATCATCTCCTTATCGAGGGAGAGCCTCTCTTGGGGCAGCCGTTGGTCTCCCGCTTCATGCGAGGCCTTCTACTGTCCATGCCACCCATCTGTCCCCCTCTGGCGGAGTGGGACTTAAACATAGTTCAGGCAACTCACCCGCCCACCTTTCAAGACAATGGCGACGTGTTCGCTCTGACACTTATCCTGGAAGGTGGTCTTCTTGGTGGCGCTGACCTTGGCCCGCCAAGTCGGTGAGCTCCAGGCGCTCATGGCTGGCGCCCCTTACACCAGATTTTATCGGAACAGGGTGGTCCTCCGTACCCACTTTAAATTCCTACCCAAGGTCGTTTCAGACTTTCATCTCAACCAGGAGATAGTGCTGCCGACGTTTTTCCCGAGACCTCACGCCGATCCGGCGTCAGCGGCTCTCCACACCCTTGACTGCAAACGGGCCCTTGCCTTCTATTTGCAGCTTACTCAGACTCATCGCAAGTCTGACAGACGTTTCATGACCTACGATCCCAATAGACAGGGGCAAGCAGTCACCAAGCACACCCTCTCAATTTGGGTAGCGGACTGCATCGCTTTTGCCCATGCAAAGGCGGGCGTCCCTCTGGATCGTCGAGTCACTGTACACGGGGTCCGAGCCAAAGTGGCCTCTCTGCGCTCAGTACCCCTGTTGGACATTTGCCAGGCAGCGACCTGGTCTTCCATGAATACCTTCGCTGCCCACTACTGCCTGGAGAGGGAGTCCTGCCGGGACAGTGTCTTCGGCCAGGCTGTTCCCCGTAATCTTTTCGGGGTATAAGTAACTCCTGCCCTCTGACCCTTCTTTGCGGCTACCAAGGGCTTTGCCCCGAGGACTCGGGCTCCTTCAGGCTTTGGCTTCTTCTTACGGCCTCGTGGAGGCATTTTTTGGTTACAGGTTCAGTAGCCTGTAGCTAGGGAGTCCCATAAGTGAGAACTGACTTCCTGCTTGTTCCTGGAGAAAGCATAGTTACTCACCTGTAACAGATGTTCTCCAGGGACAGCAGGAATCGGTCCTCACTACCCCCCCCCCCCCCACCCGCCTCCCCTGATGAGTTGCTGAACGTTTGTCCTTCCCTTGCCATCTGCTTGTTAGGGCTCGAGCTAAGGGAAGATGACCAAGCATGTGTGGTAGCAATCCCAAAGACTTTCTTCGAAAGCTGGGGAATTGCTCCGCGTGGGTTCCATCGGTGCCAACGTCACCCATAAGTGAGGACTGATTCCTGCTGTCCCTGGAGAACACCTGTTACAGGAGAATAACTACACTCTCTCTGCAGCCAATAATGCTGAAGCATTCTTTTAATTTAGTAAATCAAGGCTTGGCAATTTTTCTTTGGCTTTAGGAACCAGCCCAAAAACCTAGGAGCAAGCAGCCAAGACCTTCCTTCCCCCCCCCCCCCCCACTGTCCCCACATGGGTGGGAGGGGGAAGGGTGGGTAGGAATTTCTTCTAAGGTTCACCATGGCTCCTTTAGGGCCTGATTTACTGATGTCCCATGTCTAATAGAAGAGAAAGTTAATTAAATCAAGCACCTCTGCAGGCCACTGGCAGAAATACACAGTCTGCAATCCCCCTCCTCATCCAGTCTCCCTCTCATGCTCTTTCTCCCACTTTGACACCCATTCTCCCTTTTTTTTGTCTTATTCCTACCCACTAATTGCCATACTGTGTTAAATCAGCAATATACACACAATCCCAACCTCCCTATCCCATACCAGCCAGCCAGCTAGCCACCCATCCCATTGGAGTGGAGGAGTAGCCTAGTGGTTGGGGCAAGGTACTTCAGGCCGGAAGGTCGGGGGTTCAAATCCCACTAGAGGACAGCAACCTTGGGCCGGAAGGACTGGGGTTTCTAGTCCCACAGGTGCTCCTTGTGGTCTTGGGCAAGCCACTTAACCCTCCATAGCCCATGTTCCCTGTAAAATAGTTATCTCCAAGTTATAATGCCCTGTTCAATGTAATTTCAGTTTGTTCAATGTAAACCGCACTGATGCAGAATAGCGCGGTATATAAGAGAATGTAAATAAATAAATCCCTCCTCAGTCCTTACCCCTGCCCCAATTAGCTAGTCAGCCTCCCCACCCAGTCCTTACCTCCCAGCAAGCCAGTCAGCCCATATCGCTGTCTCACAAGCCAGTCTGCCTCCTAGCCCTTACTCCATTTCCATAAAGCTAGTTAACCCCCCCCCCCCCATCCCTAACACTGCAAGCCAGTCAGCTCCCACTCCTAAATCTCAACATCCCCCAGCCTGCCCTCCTCATCTAGGAATCCAGTCCTCCACCTGCTGACCTGATTTCCCCCCTCCCCCAGCTTGCCAGTCAGCCATTCCACAGAACCCCCTCCCTCTGTCCCAGCAAGCCTGTCAGCTGCCTCCCCCTCCTCAACAGCGACTCTGTAGAGCCACTGTTTCCTGCACAGTTGCTGTAGTCTGAGCATAAACCACTTCCTTCCTGCACAGGCTCCTCAACCATGAGATCAGCCTGAGCTCAAGCATATATGGAGCAGATCGTGGTAAGAGAATTCTGAAATGCCATATTTTTCAGGAGCTGCGGCCAAGCCCCAAGAATCAGTGTGTGAGAGCAACTGAATGAAGCCTGCGAGGAGGCGTTATGAGAGAACGAGAGACTGGGTGAAGGCTGGGGGTCGAGGGTTTCTGAGAGAAAGAGAGAGGGAGCAAGAGATTGGGTGAAGCCTGTGGGGGGAGGGTTTGAGAGAGAGATCAGGTGAAGAAAGGTGCAGAGGCATAAGAGACTTTTGCTTTACATATCACAAGGCCATGGTGATATGTGAAGCAAAAAAAAGGAACTTGCCTCGGGTACAGCTATAAAATGTAATTGGAAATGGTGGGAGAGGCAGAGGAGTGTTGCCACTGAGCAGTGGCATATTAAGGGCTTGGTTTATTAAGTTTTTTTTCCCATAGAAAATGGGGAAAATAATGTTAGTAGAGCAGTCCCTAAAACTTTTTTTTTGTTCTTTTTTGTAAAGAAACTACAGTGCGCCTTTCCGTATCGTCCTTCCAATCCTGACCAGCACGTGCAGGTTTCCCCCCTCCACCAGGACTGAGCATGACAGAATTCTGATGTCACAGTACAAGAGCTCCCCCTTCAGCTCCATAATTGAGTATTCTCGGTCCTCAGCAGCTGAGGGTGCATCCTTTAAATGGCCTCCACTGAAAAGACCTTTACTTTAAAAGAGAGATTGAGCAAAACAAAACAAAAAGACAAAAGTGTATAGTAGCCTGAAGCTGGGTTTCACCCCACCGCTCAGTGGGGGGTGAGAATTGGCAGTGCTGCAGGGCCTGTCTAGTTACCACCAGCATCCTTTGGTGGGTCTGGTGGACCCCTGGGTTAAATCACCTGGTGGTCCAGGTCCCTTTCTCCCCCAGCTGGACTACTCTTTGGTCTCTGTCAGATCATTGGGCTTTCCTTTGCTGTTGCCTTAACTTGTAAGTAATTGGCTCTGTATCTTTAAAAAAAAAATAAAATGGAGCATTGTGCAGTTATGTGCTACAGACAACGATTCTCAGTGTTTGCAGCGAGTGAATATTTCTATGGTCTTTTTTAAGGTCTGTGATCACCGGTATTGGCTGTGCTCAGTCAGGGGTAGCATTTCAGCTCTCTTTTCTTGTAGGGTCGGCCTCTGTTACTTGGTATATGCATGCGGCTTTCTCCTTGTGCATGGCGTGTGAGGGGGAGCTGTGGGTTAAATGAGCAGGGGCTCTGTCACGTCTGCAACAGAGAAGGCAGATTGGTGGAGCGCGATTTCGCTATTGGGGAAGTGCAGGCAAGTGTGACAAGCTCAGCAGTTCTCGCAGTTCTGGCAGGAACTGTGACCATTTTAGATCAGGTGGCTAATTTGGCGGGGGGAATAGAATTAATAAAAAAGAAAGCAAAGACACATGGCAGACAGATTTCAGCACCGCGGTCGGCGTCAAGCAAGCTGCTGGAACCAGCTGACTTATTTTTTCACCAGATTTTATTCTTTGTATAAAGCATACTGTTTGAAAATGCAACAGGCTTAGTGTGCCTCTCAGATTACTCTACCTTCCCTCTAGAGAGTCCCTGCAGAAGAGTACCCTCGAGCTGGAGGGACTGTCTGCCAAAAAGTCACAGAGAGAGGGGGATCTTTAGAGAGAACAGGCTTCCCCACTTTCTCAGGTGTCTGAAGATGTAGGACCGCTGGGGAGAGCCATCCAATCCAGATTTGGAAGAAGGAGCGATTCTTCCAGGAGAGGGCCCTAATGTTTTTAGGGTATTTTATAGTGAGGAGCCCTCACTAATTCGCTGGTGGCTTTGAGTATTGTGCCCTCTCCTGCTCTGGCACTCAGGTGTATTTTCCAGTGCACTGGTTCATTAAAAAGATTTTTGAAACAGAATGGGAGGTGCCTGAAGCTGGCCTCAAGGGGGCATGGTGATGGGGTGCCTTTACACCATTCCACAGGAGGAGAAGGAACTGTTTAAGATACCAAAGGTGGGCACCTTTGTCACCACTGTGACAAAGACCACCATACCAGTGGAAGGAGGTGCAGTGCTTAAGGACCTTCAAGACTGCAAGCTGGAGTCCCTTTTAAAACAAGCCTTTGATACCAGCACTTTAACTTTGCAGGCTTCCATCTCTGGAGCCTATGTAACCAGAGCTCCGCTGGCTTCAGGCTTTTGCAGCGGCAGGACTGCAGAAAGTGGTGGCTCTAGGTGTCAAATTGGAGTAAGATATTGGCCTCAATGATTACAAAATTGGTCCATGGATGTTTCCTCAGACTAGACTCAGTAAGCTGCCCTTCAAGAGCAAATTGGTGTTCAGTGAGGCTCTGGATAAATTGGTAAAGAATTTGGGTGTTTCAAAGGGTGGACGCCTGCCGGAGAATCGCCCTAAACAGAGTAACCTATAATGGATCAGCCTAGAGACTTTCATAGATTTCAGTCTAGTCGTTTCTTCCCCTTTCAGCGAGGTCACAATGGGGGATGGGGACAGCCTTTTCAAAGCTATAGGGGTTCAGGAAGGGGATTCTTCTCTTCCCCCCAGGCCCCCACAAAGAAATCCCAATGAAACCAAAAAGGCCCAGACAGAACTGGTCCAGTAGGGGGTCGGTTGCAACATTTTTATTCCACCTGGGCCAGTATCGCCACCAAACAATGGATGATGGACATCATTCGGGATGGGTGCGTGCTGGAGTTTGCACAGCCCTTCTCTGGAGCCTCCAGCCTCCTGGTCAGGCCCCCAGCGAAGGCAGAGGCAGTATGGGCTACCCTCCATCAGTTGCTTCTCCTGGAGGCGGTAGTTCCAGTGCCTCAAGACCAATATGGGTTAGGTCTACATTCCATCTATTTTGTGATCCTGAAGAAAGATAGGTCCTTTCGGCCCATCCTGGATCTCAAGCATATCAGTCAGGCATTGCAATTGCCTTACTTTTGGATGGAAACATTAAGATCTGTGATTCTCGCAGTCAGGCAAGGGGAGTTCTTGTCAGTGTTGGATTTCACAGAGGCCTACCTGCATATCCCGATTCGCCCAGAACATCAGCAGTTCCTGCGGTTTGCGATGCCGGTGGAGCATTTTTCAGTTCCACACATTGCCCTTTGGCCTGGCCATGGCTCCATGCACCTTTATAAAAGTCATGGTGGTAGTGGAACCACATTGAGAGAGGAAGGCATTCTAGTTCACCTGTATCTGGACGATTGGCTGATTCAGGCAAAGTCAGAGGAGGCGGCGATCTCTGCCACGCAGCGAGTGGTGGAGTTTCTCCAGAGTTTGGGATGGGTAGTAAACTTATCCAAGAGTCAACTGCAACCCTTTCAAAAGTTGGTGTACTTGAGGGCACGGTTCGATACCAAGGCAGGCTTAGTCTCTCTCCTGGCAGACAGGATTCACAAACTCCAATATCGGGTGCGGCAGTTTTTGGCTATGAGAGCACCAACGGCATGGTTGTGCTCTATACTTGGTATTTAGATTTCAGTAAAGCCTTTGACATGGTTCCTCACAGGCGACTTATAAACAAACTGAGCACCCTAGGGATGGACCCTGAAGTTACTGCTTGGGTTAGAAATTGGTTGGGTGGGAGGTGACAAAGAGTACAAGTAAATGGAGCTCACTCTGAGGAGAAGGATGTTTACCAGTGATGTGCCCCAGGGATCTGTCCTTGGTCCGATTCTTTTTAACATCTTTGTTAATGATATAGCGGAAGGGCTTTCAGGTAAGGTTTGCCTCTTTGCGGATGATACCAAAATCTGCAATAGAGTAGACACCCAGGAAGGTGTAGATAACATGAGGAGGGATCTAGCTAAGCTTGAAGAATGGTCTCGAATTTGGCAGCTGGGATTTAATGTTAAAAAAATGTAAGGTCATGCATTTGGGCTGCAGCAATCCAAGGGAGCAATATATTATAGGGGGTGAAGTACTTTTGTCCACTAAAGAAGAGCGGGACCTAGGCGTGGTTGTGTCTAATGATCTTAAAGTAGCTAAACAGGTAGAAAAGGCAACGGCAAAAGCTAGAAGGATGCTTGGGTGCATACGGAGAGGAATGGCTAGCAGAAAAAAGGAGGTGATAGTGCCTCTGTATAAGTCTTTGGTGTGACCTCATTTGGAGTATAATGTGCAATTCTGGAGACCGCACCTTCAAAAGGATGTGAACAGGATGGAGTTGGTGCAGAGGGTGGCTACTAAAATGATTAGTGGTCTTCATTATAAAGCATATGAGGACAGACTGAAGGATCTTAATATGTACACCTTAGAGGAAAGGCGGGATAGAGGTGATATGATTGAGATGTTTAAATACCTCCGTGGCATAAATGTTCAGGGAGAGAGTCTCTTTCAATTGAAAGCAAGTTCTGCTATGAGGGGAACATGGGATGAGGGTGAAGGGAGATAGATTCAGGAGTGATATGCGGAAATATTTCTTTAGGGAAAGGGTAGTGGATCCGTGGAATAGTCTCCCAGTGGAGGTGGTAGAGATGAGGACAGTAACTGAATTCAAAAAAGCATGGGACAAACACAGAGGATCTCTAAAGGTAAAAAGGGGGCTGTTGTAGTTGTTGATATGGAAGGACAGACTAGATAGGCCATGTGGTCTTTTTCTGTCATCATATTTCTATGTTGTATCTGCAGCTTTTGGGATCCATAGCAGCGGCCTTAGATATCATCCCCTGGACTCAGGCCCACATGAAACCCTCCCCCCTTCTAGAAGGTGCTGTTCTCTCGCTGGGCATCATAGACCCAGTCTTTGTCAAGGAAGCTAGTCTGGCTTGGTGGCTGCAGGAGGGCCATCTGTCATCAGAAATGCTCTTGGAACTGCTGAATTGGATTCTGGTAAAGACGAATGCCAGCCTCATAAGGTGGGCATTGTCGGTCACAGATCACACAGGGGCAGAGGTCTCAGGAGGGGAGAGCACCTGGTCCATAAATCTTCTGGCAATGAGGGCAGTCTTCTTGGTGCTACAGGTTTTCAGCCTGCTGATACGAGAGAGAGTGGTGATAGTATGCTAGGACAATGCGAGCACAGTGGCCTACATCAACCATCAGGGGGGGCATGGACAGTGCTACTCTAGCTAAGGGGATTCTGCCCTTGCTATGCTGGGCAGAACTGAATTTAACTGCTCTTTCATGACACATTAGTGGGTAAGGAGAAAGTCCATCTGCATTATCTCAGCTGACATTGCTTGGATCCAGGAGAGTGGGAGCTGAATGCAGCAGTGTTCCACTAGATCACACTCCGTTGGGGAGTTCCAATCATGGATCTGATGGTGACCCATTCCAGTGTCAGGGCGACTAGGTTCTTCAGCAGGTGGAGGCAGCATATGTTGGAGGGGCTTGACACTCTCGTGCAGGTCTGGCCATCGGAAGGTCTCCTGTATGTGCTTCCACCTTGGGCTCTGATCAGACACCTTCTGCAGCACATAGAGATTCACAATGGTCCAGTGATTCTCATTGCTCCGGATTGGCCTTGCAGTCATGTTATGTGGATCTCATGAGGCTTCTGATCGCCATCCCATGGCGCCTGCCCGACAGTAACATAGTAAATGACAGCAGATAAAGACCAGTATGGTCCATCTAGTCTGCCCAGTAAGATGGTAGGAGTAGGTGCACCTGCCACTCTGTGCAGGCCACCCCTCCCCATGTCTTTGTTTAGGGGTGAACGCGCCGATCCATGTAGGACACCCCTATTTGTTGAGAAATTAGATTTCAGTTTATTTTTTTTTATCCTGTTGCTGTAAAGGGATCCACTGTGTCTGTCCCAAGACTATTCAACCAGCCCCTCCCTGTCAGTAAGTTTGCAGACAATTCAAACAATGAAAGCTGAATCAGTCAAACTGAACCTTTAACTTCTTTCTATCTGCCTATTGTGCAAAGGTCCCTGTAACTTTAAATGATACCTTTGCTTCTAAAAAATTAGGAGGCTCAGGTAGGACCAGGTCCTCACATGCGGGTGATGTCGGCACTGACGGAGCCTCATGGAAGCATCCCCCAGCTTTCAAAGAAAGCCTTTGGGAGATGCCACCATGCATGCATGGTCCCCTTCCCACCCAAGGGTGCCATCTTGCTTAGTCTCCTTTTTTCTGCGGAGCTCTTCAGACATTGGTCTGACTTGTCCCTGGAAAAGTTGATTTTTTTTTCAGAGTTTCATACTCAACTACTGTATCGCACCGGTACTCTTCCCACCACCAACCTCGTTGCCTCGGTGTTGAGTTCGGTCTATTTTTGTAGCTTTCATTCTTTTCTTTTCCTGGTGTCTTTGCGCCTTTATTCTCCCACTGGCAGCCCGGAGAGTCTTCGACCTCGCAGGAGTACTTTTTTCCCTCGTGGCTACCAGTGACTTTAAGAAGTTTGATCGGTGCTCTAAAATTGTTTTTGACCGGCACACACGACTGCTGTTTCCACTTCCTTGGGCCAGACCACAACCCGGCAGCCTGCAGTCTCTACAAAAGGATGTCCAGTAAGGTCCGTCTTGTATACATACAACCAAATAAGGTCTAATTTTCTGAACGAGTTACTGTAGTACTAGGAATAGTTCGTCCAATCTTCAACTTCTAGAATAAGTATTGTATTAAAACTGATGTTAGGTCTCAGATTCGACTAACACTTTTTTCAGGACTTACGTCCTTTCTTACGGTGCTGTCAATAACATCAATGACCTCAGTGTTTCTTAAATTCAAGGTGTGATAACGATGCTGGTTTTCTATCAAAAATACAACATGACTTAACTTAAAACCGCCACCCTTTTATGCAGCTTAGGTGAATTGGATCCTGACGCTCTGCTCTGGCGCCTTATCGGCGTTTCAAACAACTGCTTTCTTCAGGAGATCCTTCCCCAAACCTAAAAACACAAACAACATCCTAAAAACCTACCCCTTACTCCATATTACTATCACTTATTCTATTAAAAACACACTCTAATATTAACTTACTCTAATTGATGCTGCCCACGCTCTCGTGTATCTCTCTCCCGAAAATGGCTCAGAAGCTCTAAGAGACGCCGCGCATGCGGGGTGGAACTCTCCACCCCAATTTAAACCCCTGCTAATGTCTCCCGGCACAAACAGCTGTCATTCCATTGGATACCCACGTTGTCACATGGGTAAACCAAATTTTTATAATATAATTTCTGAATGCAAAACTTATTCCCATCACTAATCACTACTATTCACTATCATCAATGTACTGAACTTAGGTTCATGTGCAAACCTGCCAATCTATGGTTAAATTCAACCCATTCGGGATAACTGTGTCTAGCCTATATATCCAACACTGTTCATTCAAAAAAAGGGTTTTGTCCAATGTTCGTCCCTCATATGGATATCGTATTTGCTCTATAACAAAACAACTTAACTGCTCGAAAGTATGTCCCTGAGTTAGGCAATGTGCTACAATTGGAGCCTCTAGTCTTCGGCATTTCAAACGACTACGATGTTCTCTTACTCTAACACGTAGAGACCGAAGAGTTTTACCTACATACATCAAGCCGCATGGACACTGAAGGCTATATATAACAGCTTCTGAAGCACAGTTGGTACTAGTTCGAAGAACATAATTATTATTGTGATAAGTGAATCGTGTGCGTTCTGACATCACTATACAGACATCACAATCTCCACATCGTTTATGTCCACCCTCTGGTTTGATGGAATTTAACTGTGGAAGTACCGTGGGGCTAAGCACTCTATAATCATAGGTCGGGGTTACTGGCGATGAAGACGACAGGAACGAAACAATCAGAAGATGACACAGTTAACTTAATAACATCATATTCCCCGATGAGCCATCATAGACATAGTAACGTATTGGCAGTGGTTCCGGGATTACGAGATAGATGGATTAGATGTGTGTGGACGAGGGGGAAGAACTTAAAGGATTATCTTAGCCCCACGGTACTTCCACAGTTAAATTCCATCAAACCAGAGGGTGGACATAAACGATGTGGAGATTGTGATGTCTGTATAGTGATGTCAGAACGCACACGATTCACTTATCACAATAATAATTGTTCTTCGAACTAGTACCAACTGTGCTTCAGAAGCTGTTATATATAGCCTTCAGTGTCCATGCGGCTTGATGTATGTAGGTAAAACTCTTCGGTCTCTACGTGTTAGAGTAAGAGAACATCGTAGTCGTTTTAAATGCCGAAGACTAGAGGCTCCAATTGTAGCGCATTGCCTAACTCAGGGACATACTTTCGAGCAGTTAAGTTGTTTTGTTATAGAGCAAATACGATATCCATATGGGGGACGAACATTGGACGAAACCCTTTTTTTGAATGAACAGCGTTGGATATATAGGCTAGACACAGTTATCCCGAATGGGTTGAATTTAACCATAGATTGGCAGGTTTGCACATGAACCTAAGTTCAGTACATTGATGATAGTGAATAGTAGTGATTAGTGACGGGAATAAGTTTTGCATTCAGAAATTATATTATAAAAATTTGGTTTACCCATGTGACAACGTGGGTATCCAATGGAATGACAGCTGTTTGTGCCGGGAGACATTAGCAGGGGTTTAAATTGGGGTGGAGAGTTCCACCCCGCATGCGCGGCGTCTCTTAGAGCTTCTGAGCCAGTTTCGGGAGAGAGATACACGAGAGCATGGGCAGCATCAATTAGAGTAAGTTAATATTAGAGTGTGTTTTTAATGGAATAAGTGATAGTAATATGGAGTAAGGGGTAGGTTTTTAGGATGTTTGTGTTTTTAGGTTTGGGGAAGGATCTCCTGAAGAAAGCAGTTGTTTGAAACGCCGATAAGGCGCCAGAGCAGAGCGTCGGGATCCAATTCACCTAAGCTGCATAAAAGGGTGGCGGTTTTAAGTTAAGTCATGTTGTATTTTTGATAGAAAACCAGCATCGTTATCACACCTTGAATTTAAGAAACACTGAGGTCATTGATGTTATTGACAGCACCGTAAGAAAGGACGTAAGTCCTGAAAAAAGTGTTAGTCGAATCTGAGACCTAACATCAGTGTTAATACAATACTTATTCTAGCAGTAAGGTCCGTCAGCAACAGCACGATACGTTTTTCCCCGAGTCCCCGGTGCCTCCAAAGGCTTGGGCCTTGTCTGAGGCCCCAACGTCTCAGGCAGAACCTCCCAAACCCAAGCCTCGCTGTGGTCCTCAGAAAGGGGGTCTCCCTTGAGGGATCCCAGAAGGAAGAAGAAACACTCGAAGGTGGCATCCTTGGACGGTTCCGACCAGCCGGGTGCTCCCCAGCCCCGGTCCTGTAGTCCGAGATGTGCATTGGAGAAGGAGTGGCCTGCAAAGGTCCCCCAGAAAGGATCCGACTGTGGACCAGCCTCGGTCCCCAAACACCATCCTCGGTCCCCAAACACCATCCTCGTCAAGGATTCCCCTTCGGGGGAGCCAGCATCGGGACAGAGTCCCTTAGTACCACACTGAAGGCTGTGGAGCCTTCTGGTCTGGAGTCCAGAATTGCAGCCCTGGAGCGCAGTTTGTCTACCTTCATGGACCAGCAGCAGCGCTGTTGTCCAGCATGACCACCGGACCCTCGACATCCAAGATGTCCCTGGAGGCCGAGGTGATCCTCAAGGTCCTTGGGCCTTGAGTTGATCCTCGACCGAGGTCGCTATTGAAGTTCCGCTTGACAGGACCGTGGTCATCCCCTGCAAGTATGCCAGGCACCGGCTGCAGGGTATCGGGGGCCCCAAGGCCCGCGGAGCAGCCCTCCTATGAGTCCTCGATGGACTACTCTGAGTGGGAGACGGAGGACGAGGAGTCCCCCGATATCCGTTGCCACCGCAACGTCCCATCTGATTCTCCTGTCTCGGAGCCTCAACGGCTGTCCCTGCCGGAGGATATGAGCTTCCTTGATTTCATCAAGAATATGTCAAAGGCCTTGGTGTTCCTGACCGAGTAGAAAGAGGACCTTCGGCTGGATGAGTTGGAAATCTTCCAGTATGAGGCTCTGCTGCAGAAATCGCTCATGGTGCCCATCCCTCCCATCCTGGAACGGATGATGCTCCGAATGTGGGAGACACCGGCTTCAGTGGTGAGAAAACAGCTCAACTTGATGTATCGAGTCCGCCGGAGCCCGGGCTTCCAAAAGTCACATAACTGGTGGTGGAGTCAGCCATGCGTCTGCTGAAAAGCCAGAAGACGCACTCCTTGGTGCCCCCCGGCAGGGAGGCTCGCACCCTGGATGCCCTTGGCAGAAATTGCTACCAGAGCTCAATGCTCATCGGCCACATCCAGGCCTACCAGCTGTACATGGGCATGTACCTGAGAGACCTGGTGAAGGAACTCGCCAGGTTCTCAGCTGGTCTCTCTGAAGAACCCTTGCAGTAGTTCAAGAGCCTGGCCAAGGCAGTCCATGAGTGCTCCAAATTCATGTCTTGAGTGGCCTATGACGGGTTTGAGTCAGTGGCTCAGATAGTGGCGGCTGGCATCGGTGCATGCTGCCAAGCTTGGCTACAGTTGTCCGACCTCGAGCAATGGGTTCAGGACAAATTGGTCGATGTCCCCTGCCAAGGAGAGAACCTCTTTGGGAAACCCATGACAGACAAGGCTGCCAAGCTGGAGACCGAGTTCATGACGAGGACCAGGCTATCTAAAAAGACCACTGCCCCTCCCTGACGGAAGGGCTCGGGTAAAAAGACCTTTTACCCAAGGAAGGGAGCTGCTTACAGAAACTACCCACCTTTTCAGGCCTCCCCAGCTCCCCAACAGGATC
This sequence comes from Ichthyophis bannanicus, assembly GCA_033557465.1. Classification (NCBI taxonomy): domain Eukaryota; kingdom Metazoa; phylum Chordata; class Amphibia; order Gymnophiona; family Ichthyophiidae; genus Ichthyophis; species Ichthyophis bannanicus. The sequence goes on from CM066032.1 coordinate 1,535,167,095, forward strand.
AGCAGGCCAAGGGACATGGGCATGGCTGTCAGCATACATCAGCATGACATTATGCCTAGCATAGGTGTCATGGCTTTTCCCAGACCTTGGATTGCAGGCAGCTCTGACCCCCTGGTGATGTCAGTCTCCAGACTTAATGAGCGTAGTTTACCTGATGAGATTAGTCTGTAAGACAACATCCCCTCCTTGCTAATCAGGAGAGAACTTGATGGGCCTAGTTTGCCTGATGTGATTAGTCTGTAAGACAACGGCCCCTCCTTGATAATCAGGAGAGATCAGATCAAACAGACCAAATTATGACAAAAGGGAGGTGCTGGAGAATTTCACTATAAAATATCTCTCTTCCTATTCATCGGGGACACACACTTCTCCTAACCCCCCCCCCCCTTTTGTTCTCTTTCTCTCTCTTCCTATTCATCAGACACCCCCCCTTCTTTCTCTTCTCTTCCTATTCATTGAACACCCACTTCTGACCCCACCCTCCCTTCTCTCTCTGTCTTCCTATTCTCTCTCACCCACGCACAGACAGACACACAGATGCATTGAAGTACACTGAAGCAGCTTTATAACAACCTTTTATATCTGTTCTGTACCTACGTAATAAGCCTATTTCTATATAAAAACCTTTTTCCAAGCCACACCTGTTTGGTTGTCTTATTATGCTATAAACCCTACTGTCTCTGTGAAATGAACCCAGGACCAAACGGAGCGTAACCGAAAGTAGAGAGCTGCGAAAGATTACAATGGCCCTCGTAAGCAGAAGACTCCAAAACCCCAGGCCCTGGCTCTGGCCCAGCCAGGGGGAGATTTTTACTCCATGAACATAGCCTATCTACCCCAAGGAGATTATCCCACAAGGGGACGTCTGGCCCTCTATGCCCAGAGGTGATTGACCATCACCACCGACTCCTGGGCACTTCGGGTTGTCAAGGAGAGGGTTACCTCCTCCACCTGACTCACACCTTCCCCTTATTTCCCGGGAGAGCCCCTCAGGTCTCCCCTCCACCAGAACCTTCTACTGAAGGAGTTGGCAGGGTCTTCTCGAGGACAAAGCATTGGAACCAGTGCCCCACCATCTCAAAGACAAGGGGTTCTACTCTAGGTACTTCTTTGTGCCAAAAAGGACAGGGGGCCTAAAACCCATCCTCGACCTGCGTAACCTCAACAAATTCCTGGTGAGGGAAAAGTTCAAGATGCTCTCCCTTGAAACATTGCTGCCATACCTCCAGCAGGGAGATTGGCTATGCTCCTTAGACCTCAAGGAAACCTGTTCCCACATCCTCATTCACCCCAACTACAGGCAGTACCTGTGGTTCGTAGTAGGGGGGCAGGCATTTTCAGAACAGGGTGCTCGCCTTCAGCCTAGGCTCTGCACCAAGTCTTCACAAAATGCCTGGCAGTCGTGACCGCCTTCCTCCGGCTCCAGAGGATCTTCGTCTTTCCCTACCTGGACTGGCTCATAAAGGGAGGCATGGCCTCAGAGATGCAGCAGGCCACCACCGCACACACCATCCAGGTTCTGCAACACTTGGGGTTTGTCCTAAACTACCCCAAATCTCACCTCCTCCCGACAGTGTCTGGAGTTCATCAGGGCAAAAATAGACGCGCTCCAGTTGAAGGCATTCTCGCCCAAGGACCGGGCCGACCATCTCAGGACTCTGACTCAGGACAAACAGTACCATCCCTCAGTGCCTGCTCAGCTTCTTCGTCTCCTTGGGCACATGGCCTCCATGGTCGACATCACCCCCGACTCTTGCCTCCACATGAAGATGGTGCAGTGGTGTCTCCAGAACCAGTGGTCTCAGGCCACAGATCACTTCCTAGACAGTGTCTCTGTGACCCACCAATTAGTGGACTCCCTGGTCTGGTGGCAGTCTCTCCAGCATCTCGGACGGGCATGTCTTTTCAGGCCCCAAACCCCTCAAGGGTTCTCACCACAGATGCCTCCCTGCTCGGCTGGGGAGCCCACTGCGGAGATTTCCGCACTCAGGGCAACCGGTCACCAGACGAGCACCCAGCAGATCAATCTCCTGGAGCTGCAAGCTATACACTTAGCGCTGAGACAACCAGGTGGCAATGTTCTACGTGAACAAACGGGGGCATGGGGTCTCGTACCCTTTGTCAGGAGGCACTGGTCCTATGCTCATACGCAATCCAACAGGGTATCCTGCTACAGGCAGTGTACCTGCCAAGCCAGAACAACCTGCTGGTCGACAGGCTAAGCAGAGTTCTCCAGCTGCACGAGTGGCAGCCAGTCGGCTTTACCGGCTCTGGGGGGAACCCATGATGGACCTGTTTGCCAACCTGTACAACTTTCAGTTGCCCTGCTTCTCTTCCTGGCAGGCCCACCCCTCCAGGGTGGCAGCGGATGTGTTCCTTGTTTCATGGTTGGAAGGCCTCATTTACGCCTTCCCTCCTACGCAGCTGATCGCCAAGACCTTGTTCAGGACCCTCTGCCACAGGGCCTCACTCATCCTTATAGCTCCTCGATGGCCCAGGCAACCATGGATCTCCAGGAACAAGCAGGAATGCGTCTTCACATATGGGTACGTCGGTACTGACGGAGTCTGCGCGGGAACGCTCCCCAGCGTCCAATCAGAAAGCTTTTGGGAGCATCCCACAGCGCCTGCGTGCTGCCTTCCCGCCTTTCCAACTGTCTCTCCTCAGTTTGTTCTTTTTCCGTGGAGCCAGCAGGTTGTGTTCTTGTCACCGCAGAAGAATTTCCTTATTTTTTCTTTATTTCTTTTCTGTCACGTCTGCCTTCTTCGACGCTGTACCGGTACCGCCGGTCGTCGTTCTTTTCTTTTAAAACAAAAAAACTTTTGTTCCATTTATTTTCTTCAGGTGCACTTCAGTTTTGGGCCTTAGGCCTAAAACCTTTTTCCTTAAATATGGAAAAGCCTGCCTCGGGATTTAAGAAGTGCACAAAATGTGGCGGTACTATCTTCGTCACCGACACCCATGACTGGTGTCTAAAATGTTTAGGCCCTGACCATTCCATTACAGATTGTGTGTCCTGTTCTATCATGTCTAAGAGAGGTCGACAGAACCGAGCTGCCAAGCTCAGTACCTTGTTTCCCTCTGATGCGGCTTCGGTAGCATCAACGTCTTCCAGGGCTGCTTCTTTCTCACATGGATCTCAGGTAACTAAACAGAAATCCAGCTGGTCCTCGAAGGGTAAATCTCCTTCTAAGCATCGAGATGCCTCTGGCCTTGCCCTCGAGGATTCTGCACCGGTAAAATTACCCCGGCGGGAGGCTTCGGCCTCTAAAGCATCATCATCGGAGTTCCAGGATGATCTAGATGGCGTGGCCTCGACAGATCTCCTGGTGCCATGCTCTGGGGTACTTCCAGGCATTAGCAGCGTCGATGGATCAGAGGATTCTGTCCATCAAACGCAGTCTGGCGGCTTTCCTTGTGGCATCGACGCCCGTGGTACCATAACAGACTACTCAGCCGGTACCGGCTCTGGCATCGCCATCGGCACCAGCACCGATACCGGTACCGGTGGCATCGGCATCGGTGTCCGCTATGCCGGTACTTGGCCCTCTGCAGCCCTCCAGTACCGATACCCCGGTACCGGTGATTCCCGATACCGATCCCAGTCGGTACGGGTATCGGGCTTTGCAAGAGCATCCCAACAGACGATACTTCGATTCCTCTGAGGATTCTGAAGAGTCTGTCGATGCAGTGATGCTTCTTCCACAGGAGTCCTCTCCTAAACGAAGGATGTCTCCTCCAGAGGACTTGCCTTTTCAAGAATTTATCAGAGAGGTGGCTCGGGGCCTCTCTATTACAGTGGCCCCAGAGTCAGCACCTAGAGTTAAGGAGTTAGATATTTTACAATATCCTAAAACTTCTAAGGAGGCAGCTACCTTACCTATTCATGAGATTCTGTATGATCTCATGTTAAGGATGCGGGAAGCACCTCTAACCACCTCTCCTCATTCTCGCAGGTTGGACACCATGTATCGTGTCCCTCTTTGTACTGGTTTCCATAAAACTCAGCTTCCTCACCACTCTATTGTGGTTGAGTCTGCAATGAGAAAGATTAGAAGTGCCAAGAGACATGCCTCTAATCCTCCAGGACGTGAATGTAGAACCCTGGATGCTTTTGGTAGAAGAATCTTCCAAGCTTCCATGCTTGCTGCGAGAATTAATTCTTATAGTCTCTACATGGGAATGTTCTTAAAAGAAGTCACTGACCATTTATTTATTTATTTATTTAAAGTCTCTTCTATACCGCACTATTCAGCATCAGCGCGGTTTACATTGAACAAAGAATTTACACATTTCCGATGGTACTTTGTGTTTACATTTGAACAGGAAGAAATAACTTGGATAACAGGGGTAACTATTTACAAATTAAGACAGGTAACTATTTACAAATTAAGACAGAATCATGAACATTTCTTGGTTTCAGCGTTATTGGTTTTGGGAGGTCTGTGAGGTGGTTGAAATAACTGCATTGGTTACTGGGTAATACAAGAGGAAGAGGTGGTGTTTCAAAGCTTTTCTGAATTGCAATAGATCCGGGATTGCTCGGATGTCTTGAGGGAGGCTGTTCCAACACCTTGGGGCACAGAACTTGAAAGCCCTGTCTGCTGTTGCTTTGGTACAGTGTGAAATTGATTTTGGGACTACAAGTGTGTTGAGTGTTACTGACCGTCTGTCCCTATTTTGAGGTGTCACCTGGATCAGATCCGTTAGTGACTCAGATGAGAGCCCTTTGATGGCCTTGAATGTCAGTAGTAATGACTTGTAAGTGAGTCTACTTCGTATCGGGAGCCAATGGAGTTGTTTTAGGATGGGTGAGATATGGTCTTTCCTGGATGCTCCATGTAGGACTCTTGCTGCGGCATTCATTGCCAGTTGTAGTGGTTGCAAGGTGGATTGAGGGAGCCCTTGTAGGATTGAATTCGCATAATCAAAATGTGGCATGATTAGGGCCTGATAGATGGTTCTGAAATCATTCGGCTCTAGCAGGGATCGTAGGTGTCTAAGGGAACGGATTTTATGGTATACCGCTCTTACATTTGCAGACTTTAAGTCCTTTTATGTCTGACAATAAAAGGCAAGAATTTCTCACTGGGCTCAAACATGCCCAGGATATCTCCAAATTCTCCAACCGTGCAGCTTTCGACTCCTTTGAAATGCGTAAGCAGAGCCTCAGCTATAGCTATAGGTGCACGTAGGATTGCTTGGCTTCAAGCATCTGATTTGGAGATCTGGGTCCAAGATGAATTGGGAAATATCCCTTGTACAGGTGAGAATCTGTTTGGTAAGGATTGGCAAGCAAAAACCAATCAGATGGATGCTGAAAATGCTGAGATAGACTATCCACATCTACAGCTGCTCCTGCTAAGAAAAGGTTGTTCAAGAAAACACCTTTTTCTAAAAAGGGAAGATCCTATCCTGCTTATAGTCAGAGAGCATCTTCTGCAGCTCAGTTCCCTTCCAAACATCAGCAATCCTCCAAACAGACCAAGGCAAAGGCTGCGAGGCCTGCTCCAGCCCAGCAATCTCAGCCCCCTCAGGGCCTTTGACTTTCTGCTAGAGAACTTAGCCTTCCTGGCTCTAGTAGGACCAGAGCCCTCCACCATTCCAGGAAGGTTATGTCACTTTGCTCCCAGATGGGGGCAAATCACAGCAGAGCATTGGACACTCCATCATAAGAGAGGGGTACAAACTTCATTTTTCCAGCTTGTCCCCTCTCACAAGAGTGCACCAGTTCAATTCTCCAACCTTCCTCCTCAACCTGTTAGAGCAGGAGGTTGCCACTCTTCTAGCCCAGGGGGCAATAGAGGAAGTGCCTTCTCAACAACAGGGCACAGGGTTCTACTCCCCCTATTTTCTTATCACAAAGAAAACAGGGGGCTTCAGACCCATTTTAGATCTCAGAGAGTTGAACAGATTCCTAGTCAAAGAAAAATTCAAGATGGTTTCTCTAGGAACTCTGCTGCCATACCTTCAGAGTCAGGATTGGATTTGTTCTCTAGATCTCAAGGATGCGTACACTCATGTTCTCATCCATCCAACTCACAGAAGGTTCCTTCGGTTCCTTTTCAAGGAGAAGCACTATCAATACAGAGTGCTCCCCTTTGGCCTGGCCTTTGCACCAAGGGTGTTCATGAAATGCATGGCAGTGGTTGCTGCTTTTCTGCGCACCCTGGGAATATTTGTCTTCCCTTATCTGGACGACTGGCTCATTCGAGCTCCCACGCAATCAGAGGCCAAGACTGCTCTAACCTGCACAATGCGTATCCTTCAATATTTAGGGCTGGTAATAAACATCCCAAAATCCAGTTTGATCCCTACTCAGTCCCTGGAGTTTATAGGGGCGTTTCTGGATATCACAAGGGCAAGAGCCTATCTTTCTCAGGCCCGTTGCCTTCACTTGATGCAGTTAGCTTCTCAAACAGAGTCAAAACCCCTACTAACTGCTCGAGAAATGTTACAGTTGCTAGGCCACATGGCATCCACCGTTCATGTGGTACCATATGCTCGCCTTCACATGAGAGCAGCTCAGTGGACTTTATCCACCCAATGGACCCAGGCATTAGGCTGCCTGTCAGACAAAATAGCAAACACAAGTCGCCTCATTTTGTCCCTCCAGTGGTGGAAGTCCCCTCAAAACCTGTTGCTGGGGTCTCCTTTTCAACAGCCTCTACCCTAGGCAACTCTTACAACAGATGCTTCTCCAATGGGCTGGGGAGCTCATCTTCAGGGCCTCTCCACCCAGGGCATCTGGTCCCCACAGGAGACTTGTCTACATATCAATCTCTTGGAACTCAGAGCAATCTTCCTTGCTCTGCGAGTTTTCCACATCCTGCTCAGCCACAAGACAGTCCTTGTCTACACGGACAATCAGGTAGCCATGTTCTATATAAACAAGCAGGGAGGAACTGGCTCTCTGTCGCTTTGCAACGAAGCTCTATGACTGTGGGCCCTCGCCAGAGAGCATCACATTCATCTTCTGGCAGTCTATCTTCCAGGTGTTCAAAACTCTTGGGCAGACAGACTCAGTCGAGTTCTGCTTCCACACGAGTGGTCCCTACATATGGACCAGGTATCCAAGATTTTTCAAATTTGGGGAATCCCGGACATAGACCTCTTTGCAAGTCCGTGGAATGCCAAACTTCCCCGGTTCTGTTCCAGAACTCTGGCTCAGGGGGCTCAGGCAAGGGATGCTTTCCTCCTTCATTGGGGTCAAGACCTCCTGTATGCCTTTCCACCCATTCCCCTAATTCCCAAAACCCTGTTCAAGCTTCAGAGAGACAGAGGCCACATGATTCTCATAGCTCCACATTGGCCACGGCAAGTGTGGTACCCTCTGCTTCTACTTCTCTCTCAAGCTCCCTCCCTAGAGATAGGGTCTGCTCCAGACCTCCTCTCTCAGGAGGACGAAAAGTTGTGGCATCCCAATCCCCAGTCTCTGCATCTCAGGGCTTGGTTGCTGAAGGCCTAGATCTCCAGGATCTTCATCTTTCTCAACAAGTGAAAGATGTTCTTTATGCTTCCAGAAAACCTTCCACTAGACGTTCTTACGCCTTCAAGTGGAAAAGGTTTACCATCTGGTGTTCTGAAAAGGGTCTTAACCCCTGTGCCATACCTCTGGAATCGTTGCTGGAGTATCTCCTTCATCTGTCTACTGCAGGCCTTAAGACAAATTCAGTAAGACTCCATCTGAGTGCTAGTGCAGCTTCCCTCAAGCCTCTAAATGGACAACCTGTTTCCTCTCATCCCTTTGTAGCAAGGTTCATGAGAGGCCTCCTTTTAACAAAGCCTCCCATTAGACCACCTCCAGTAGCATGGGACTTAAATTTGGTTCTTGATCAGCTTATGAAGCCGCCTTTTGAACCTTTGGCTACTACCTCCTTGAAATACCTTTCTTGGAAGGTTATCTTTCTCATTGCAATCATATCAGCACGCCGCATCAGTGAATTGCAAGCACTAGTAGCTAATCCACCTTATACAAGGTTCCATCATGACAAGGTGGTCCTTAGGACTAATCCACAATTTATGCCTAAGGTGGTCTCGTCTTTTCACCTCAACCAAGAGGTCTACCTACCTGTCTTTTTTCCAGGACCTCATGCATCAAGTGCAGAGAGGAATCTTCATACCCTGGACTGTAAAAGAGCTCTAGCCTTTTACTTACAGAGGACACAACAACATAGAAAGTCTTCTCAACTCTTTGTTGCTTTTGATCCTTCTCATTTGGGACAACCAGTCTCCAAGAGAACACTTTCCAACTGGATTGCCCAATGTATTTCTTTCGCCTATCAGAGCAAGAACATTTCTCTGGAGGGCCATGTCACAGCTCACAATGTGAGAGCCATGGCAGCCTCAATGGCTCATCTGAACTCTGTGTCTATCGACGACATCTGTCGAGCAGCCACTTGGGCCTCGGTTCATACCTTCACAGCCCATTACTGCTTGGACAAGGACTCCCGCCGGGATGCCTTGTTTGGTCAGGCTGTTCTCAAACACCTGTTCCATACTTAATCAACTCCTACACACCATCCCTCATGGGATGCCAGAGATCCAGGTGGGGAAGTGCAGCCCTGTCCCAGGGACACACAACTTATGGGCTCTCTCCCTGGCATCAAAAGCTAGGGAGTCCCCATATGTGAAGACTCATTGCTGCTTGTTCCTGGAGATAGCACAGTTACTTACCTGTAACAGGTGATCTCTGGGAACAGCAGGAATAAGTCTTCACAACCCACCCACCTCCCCTAGGAGTTGTCTCTCTCTCTCTGTCTCTCTTCCTTTCCCTCTCTCTCCCTCTTTGTCTCAGCTATAAAGCTCAACTGAGGAGAGACAGTTGGAAAGGCGGGAAGGCAGCACGCAGGCGCTGTGGGATGCTCCCAAAAACTTTCTGATTGGACGCTGGGGAGTGTTCCCGCGCAGGTTCCGTCAGTACCGACATACCCATAATTGAAGACTTATTCCTGCTGTTCCCAGAGATCACCTGTTACAGGTAAGTAACTGCTTTTCTGCTGCTCCTACAGTTGACGGTGGAGACCCCCATTCCCTTGGGGTCTGCCCCGGGACTCCTTTCTCAGGATGAGATCTCTCTCCTGCACCCCAACCTGGGGTCCCTGTCGCTGACAGCGTGGCTGCTGAGAGGGTGACTCTGGCCCCTTTCAGTCTTCTGGTTGAGGTGGAAGACATGCTGCTGGCCTCTCACAAGGCCTCTTCTAGAAAGACTTACGCCCTCAAATGGCGCAGGTTCTCGATTTGGTGTGCCGAACACGGGGTTAACCCTTTCTCCTGCCAGGTGACACTGGTGTTACAATATCTTCACCTTTCTCATTCCAGGTTCAAGATGGAGTGCACCTTAGTGCCCTGGTGGCACACCACCATCCGGTGGATGGAAGCCCTTCTCGGTCCAACCCTTGGTGACCTGTTTTTTTCAGGGCCTGCTCTTATCGAAGCCCCCAGTTCACCCTCCGGCAACCGAATGGGACCTCAATGTAGTGCTGGGGCAGTTCACTCAGTCGCCCTTCGAGAATCTGGCTACCTGCCACCTTTGCTACCTCTTTTGGAAGGTGGTTTTCCTGGTCGTGCTTACCTTCGCTCGCAAAGTTAGCGAGCTTCAGGCCCTTGTAGCAAAGGTGTCCTGTACTACAAGAACAGTGGTGCTTTGCACGCACCCCAAATTCCTGCTGAAGGTAGCATTGCCCTTCCATCTCAACCAGGAAGTGGTGCTCCCTACTTTTTTTCCCAAGACCTCACTCCAGTCGGGCGGAGAAGGTTCTTCACACCTTGGACTGTAAGAGAGCTTTGTCCTTCTATATTCAACGCACTCAGGGCCACTGCAAAGCTGCTCAGCTTTTCATCTCCTACGACCCCAATAGGCTGGGGGAGGCGGTGACCAAGCATATGCAGTCCACATGGGTGGCGGACTGTATTGCCCTTAGTTATGAGCAGGTGAGGCTCCTGCTGGAAGGCTGCATCACGGCGCATCGTGTCAGGGCCATGGCGGCTTCGGTGGCAAACTTGCACTCTGCCTCAATGGTGGACATCTACCGGACCACTATCTGGTCTTCAGTTCATACCTTCGCAGCCTGGAAAGAGAGTCCCGACAGGACAGAGCCTTCGGCCAGGCTGTGTTCCATAACATTTTAAGGATTTAGGAAACTCCTACCCTCCGACCTTTCTGTGTTCAGGCTGTTGGAGTGCTGGTTTTATCGGACACAGGGGTCCTACTGCGGTCTGTATACACGGACTAAATTGCTGATGCTTACGACTCTCCGTGAGGGAGCCCTTATTTTTGCTATGGGCTTTCGGCAGCCTGTAGCTGGGGAGTCCATATGTGAGGACTGACTTCCTTCTTGTTCCCGGAGAAAGCGTAGTTACTCACCTGTAACGGGTGTTTTTCCGGGGACAGCAGGAATCTGTCCTCACACCCCTCCCTCCTCCCCTTGGAGTTGCTCCTTTACCATCTTTTATTTTTTGCTGTCTTTTAGCTATGTCATCTGACTGAGCAACTTGGGTGGGAAGGGGACCACACATGCTTGGTGGCATCTCCCAAAGGTTTTCTTTGAAAGCTGGGGGGGTGCTTCTGTGAGGGCTCCATCGGTGCTGACATCGCCCATATGTGAAGACTGATTCCTGCTGTCCTCGGAGAACATCAGTTACAGGTGAGTAACTGTTTTCTGAAAGGTGCAGATAACATGAGAAGAAATCTAGAAAAGCTTGTCGATTTTGGCAACTAAAATTTATTGCTGAAAGCAGGTCCATTCATTTGGCTGCAAAAGCCCAAGGGAGAGCAATACAGTATAGAGGTGAAATACAGCCATGCATGAGCGAGCAGGACCTGGGCTTGGGCATATATGATATTAATGTGGCTAAACAGCTGGAAAAGGTGACTGAAAAAGCTGGAAGGATGTTTTGATGTATGGTAAGAGGAATAGCCAGCAAGAAGAAGGGAGGGGATAGCGCCTTTGTTGAAGTCTCTGATGAGACTTCATTTGGAATACTTTGTACATTTCTGGAGAGCACACCTTGAATAAGATATAAACAGAATGACGTTGGTCCAGAGGACAGTTACTAAAATGGTCGAAGCATGTGCAGGCAGATATAAAGATCTCAACATGTATACTTAATTACATGGCATAAATATATAGGAGTTGAGACCTTTTCAATTTAAAGGACACTCTATAACAAGGGACCATAGGATGAAGGAGAGAGGAACAGATTCAGGAGTAATCTAAGGGATTGGTGGATGCATAGAATAGCCTCCCAGCAGAGGTGATGGAAGCAAGGGTTGATTCTGAATTCAAGAAAGCATTGGACAATCACAGAGGATCTCTGAGAGAGGAAGGTATTGTAGAGACACAGTAGTTGATATCGATGGGCAGACTGGATTGGCCGTATGGTGGTTATCTGCAGTTATTTTCTCTGTTTATTTGTTCATACTGCCCTGAATAGTAGATATTTACTGTACCTTCAACCAAGCCTCTACATAATGCTGCACCCGCAGGAAGCCATAAAAATGATTTAAATTGAACTCTACTTAAACAGCATCAAATGCCTTGCAAGGTTCCCTGATAGCTAATAACTGGCTAAGCATACATAAGCTTTTCTTCTTCCATTATTGAAATATCTTTATCTAGTCCTGACACGGAATCTTTATTCCCTTGTAATGGCAGGTGTAATCGTGTCCTTTTATAATACCAGGCACAATAGCGCATCTCCAAGCTGGTTTGCTTCCTCTCTACACCGCTCCTGGTTGTGCTATGCAAGCATTTCCTGTCTTCATGCTCCTGTGGGGAAGAGAATGGGAAGGCAAAAAATACCTAGTTTTAGGATCTTTGGATTTTGATTTTATTACAAGCCTTTCCAAATCTGAGCTCAAAATGGGTTAAAAATTGAGCCTAGTGGTTAGAGCAACTACCTAGTACCCAGAAGATGAAGGGTTCGATTCCCACTGGCACTCCTTGTGACCTTGGGCAAGTCACTTAACCCTCCATTGCCTCGGAAGAAAAGGCTGTCAATCTACTTCCGGTGATACATTGCCAAGAAAACCCAGAGATAGCTGGGTCGCCAGGAGTCAGCACTGGGTTGATGGCACTAAAAAATAAAAATAAAAAAATTTAAGGGACCTATTAACTAAGCCTCCAATTTGCCAGTCAGTGTATGAATTTTCAATAATGTGTAGTGTGTGCCCCGTATGCAGAATTTTTTTTCCTGCACATTAAATAATGAGCTATGAAGTATACTTGAGTATGAAAAGCAGTTCATTATTATGCAAAATGAATAATGCTGCTTGCTTTGACTTTTACCAGCCATGGTGTTCATTCACGGTAACACTTCGAGGTGGTGTTACATTTCACTCTGGTGCATTGATCCTCTAATTCATGAGTCATTACTTCTGATGAGTAAGTTAAAGGTGTCTACATGGAAAATATAATCCTTCCCCAATTACTTTGGAAAAAATAACTGCATCCTCCCTCAGGTTGAACCTGCGTTATGACCTTTAAATGGCTTAATGTCTGAGCCCTCACTCCTCAGTCCTTCAAAAAATGTCAATGCCACCCCACATCCACCCTCGGGTCTGCCCCTAGCACCTGCTGGGATTCTCCTGATGAGTGTTGAGGTGACAGGAGTAATACCCAGTTGAATCTTCCGCAGTATGTCACGCTTTAGAAATGGTGGACACTGACCTCTAGCTGCAGTGTCAAATTAATACTGCTAGGGTTTAGGTTTCCAAATAACAATAACGTTTCCTTTGAAACCAGAACTAGTCTTGCTTTTGCTATGATAAAAGCTGTGAAGGCTTAGCAAAAAAGATATTTTGACTTGCTAGTCTTACTTTCTGAAAATTTCTATGCGTGTTTTGTCATGTTGAAAGCGGTAAAGTATGTTACATAGATCAGTGAAACTTCTACTTTAATGCATTTTGAATTGCCTTTTTTTTTAGACCACCGAATGTGAAAAATGTAGAGTAGTATATGGCATTATTAAATGCTTACAGAAAGTAATACTATATGAAGACCGATAATGTATAAAAGTCACAAAACGAATGAAATATCACGCTGAGATGCTGCAACGATCACTAAACAAACCGCACAAGCTCTTTAGCCTAGTTAAGACCTTAGCAAAGGAACCCTCGCCATCACAACCAAACCTCCCTGACCCCCAAGAATATGCTGACTACCTGCAGGCCAAGGTAAACCAGCCCTACACTTCTACTATTGCTAGCTCTCCCCCAACAACTCGATCGCATACCACAACAGATGATACAAATGTCTTTAAACATTCTATCTCCATGTTTTCTGCTCCATCAGATAGAAACCTTCAAGATATCATCTCTTCCATAAACACCACTACAGCACCCAACGACCCTTGTCCAGCATTCTGGATAAAATCCCTGCGGATCGAACTTAGTCCCTTCCTCTCCAAACTCATTGGGCTATCTTTCGCAACCGGGACATTCCCCAAAAGTCTGAAACAGACGGCAATAAGACCGCTGCTAAAAAACAATAAGCTGGATCCAGCAAAGATGGAGTCTTACAGGCCAATATCAAACATCCCGCTACTGGCTAAGATCAAGAAGGTTGTACAACAGCAACTTCACCAGCATATTGAGATTAGTGCACCCCTCGACCCCTGCCAGCATGGCTTTCGAGAATCTCACGGGGTTGAAACGTTGCTAACCACTTTAACACCCTAACCATCGGGATGGATAATATCAAACAAGGTTTTGCCCTGATTTTCCTGGACATTGCTGCAGCCTTTGACACTGTGTGTCACGAAGTGCTCCTCTCCCGTCTCAGTGAGAAGGGAGTACAAGGAAATGCCCTCTCATGGTGTGCGTCCTACTTGACTAATCGATGGCAACATGTCCGTGCTGGCCCCTCCACCTCCACACCTTTCCTTCAAGAAAAAGGCGTTCCACAGGGATCATCGTTGTCGGCCCTGCTGTTCAACATCTACATGCAGCCTTTATGTAATCTCATTCGCTCATTCAACATAAACTGCCTAATCTATGCCGACGATGTTCTGCTCTACACGCCTTTCCTGCTAGACAAACCGGACCTATCACCCCTCACCACCTGTTTCGATACAGTTATAGATTGGTTACATTCACAGAAATTAAGGATAAATTTTAATAAAACTGAGGTCCTCTTCCTCACAAGAGATACAACTTTCATACCACCCAGCTCCCTCAAGATCAGGGACGCTGAACTCCTAAGCAAGCCTACAATTCGGTACCTCGGAGTAATACTTGACCGACAGCTCAATATGAAGGCCCAGATAAGCAATATGGTCAAGTCCATATACAACAAAATAAGGTCGTTTCGTCACTTGAGACAGCTGCTTGAACCCGAAGATTTTCGTACTGTGTATCAAGTTCTTGTCACCCCTCATTTCGATTATGTGAATGCCCATACTACATGGCCTCCCAAAGAACACAATAAACCCTCTGCAACTAGCCATGAACACAGCTGCCAGACTTCTACTTGGAGCACCTAGGAGAGACCATATAACCCCCATCCTAAAAAACCTACACTGGCTCCCAATCCAAAGTAGGATTGCCTTCAAAGTATTGACGATGACCCATAAAGCCATTAAAAAATGCTCCTCCACATCACTAACTGACCTCATTCAGCCTACTCCCCCCTAACAGGGCAAGAACACCTTGATACTCCCAAGGCAGATCACGAAATGCTCACGAACAGCCAGGAACAGAGCATTTGCGTTGTATGCACCCACGTGCTGGAACGACCTACTGCCTGCCATCAAGGACCTCTACCAGTTTAGGAAAGCAATTAAACATCACCTTTTCCTGCAGCACTACGCGGACCAAGATCACCTTCCACACCTTGACACGCCCAGTAGTACATACAGACAAAACCCAAGCAACAACCATACAGGATTGAAACCGAACATACCAGACCCTGTTCCACCTGACAAATAGCATTAACCCTCACCCAAACAGACTGCAATTCTCAGATAAACCAACATGTAAATAGTTACTCTTTAACATATGTTATTTGTAATTTAGTTACCCTGTTAAAACTGTACATTTCCCCCTGTTATATTGTAAGTTCAGTGTAGATTGTCTTTACTGCACAGTTATTGTTACATGTAAACCGCGCTGATGCTGAATAGCGCGGTATATAAGAAAGAAAAATAAATAAATAAATATTGTTGCATGTCTCCCAAACTGTGTGGGAAGGGAGTAGAAAACTTACTGACAGAGGATAAGGAAGTATGTGACATTAGAACAGACACACTTTTGAATATTGTAATCGGGAAGACAGTCAACATAGAGTACAGCCGGTCGGTGGTATCATCCATTAAAGATCTGGTGGAAGAGAGGTAATGAAAAATCTATTTACATTGGTGTGATATATAGACCTTCCTTAAAGGCAGAAGAAATAGAGATTAACTGAAGACATTCACAAAATTGCTCTGAAAAGGGAAGTACCTTTGGTAGGAGATTTCAATTTGCCAGATGTTTGGGATATCCCTGCTATGTCATCGAGAAATAGGGAGATCCTGGATTTTCCATAGGGAAAACTGTTCCAGAACCAGGTAATGGAGCCGACGTGGGAAAGGGTAATACTGGATTTGGTGCTTAACAAATGGGGAGAGCTTCTGATGATTTTTTTTTTTGATACGTTAGTGACATGAGGGAAGTGAAAAGGTGACATTGTGAAACTCAAGGGGAAAGGAGATGAATATGTAGAGACTGATGAGGATAAAGCAGAATTGCTTAGCAAATATTTGTTTTGTGTTCATAGATGAAGGGCCAGGAATGAGACCTAAAGAAAACAAATACAAATGGAAATGGAAGCAAGGTATAACTTGAACTAATTTTCAGAAGACTATGTTCATGAGAAGATAGCTAAACTAAACATGGACAAAGTAATTGGACCAGATGGGATTCATTCAAGAGTATTAAAAGAACTTAGGGAAGTACTGGGGGCAACACTGGCTGACCTTTTAGAGTCAGGAATGATTTTGAAGGACTGGAAATGGGTGACTGTGGTTCCTAACCACAAAAGCAGCAGTAAGGAAGAGTTTGGGAACTACAGACTGGTTAGTCTGACCTATGTGATGAGTAAATTAATGGAAGCTTTGCTAAAGCAGAGGATTGTGCAGTTTCTGGAATCCAAATGGACTACAGGATCCGAGACAGTATAGCTATACTTTGAGATTCTGTAGATTTTGTCAGACAAATCTGATTCTTTTGACTGGTTAACCAGAGGATTGGATAAGGGGAGCTTACTAGATGTGATATACTTATGTTTTCAGCAAGGCCTTTTGACACTGTTCTGCATCTGTGACTTATAAATAAACTAAGTGCCCTTGGGATGCACTGTGAAGTGACTGACTGGATAAGAAACTGTTTGAGTGTGAGGCACCAGAGGGTAGTAGTAAATGGAGTTCACCTTGAAGATAGGGGCATTATTCAAGTGGTGTGTCACAGGGATCAGTCCTTGGGTCCTGTTCTTAAATTCTGAAAGTGATATTGCAGAAATACTTTTGGATAAGGGTTGCCTCTTTGTGGATGATACCAAAATCTGCAAGATAAGATAGACATACTAGAAGGTATGGATAACATGAGGAGGGATCTAGCAAAGCTCGAAGAATGGTCAAGAATTTGGCAGCTAAGATTCAATGATAAAAATACAAGGTCATGCATTTGGCTGCAGAAACCCAAGGGAACAGTATAGTATAAGGGGTGAAGTACTTCAGTGCATGAAAGAAGAGCAGGACCCGTTGGTGATCATATCAAATGATCTTAAAGTGGCCAAACAGGTAGGAAAGGTGGTGGAAAAAGCCAGAAGGATGCTTGGGTGTATAGGGAAAGGAATTGTTAGCAGGAGGCAATAGTGTCTTTCTATAAATTTCTAATGAGACCTCATTTGGAGTAGTACATACAATTCTGTAGACCACACCTTCAAACGGATATAAACAGGATGGAGTCAGCCAAGAAGGTGGCTACTAAAATGATCAGTGGTTTTCGTCATTATGCTTATGGGGATAGACTTAAAGATCTCAGTATGTATACTTTGGAGGAAAGGCAGGAGAGGGCTGATATGATAGACATTTAAATACCTCCATGATATAAATACACAGGAGGTGGTCCTCTTCCAGTTGAAATGAAGCTCTGAAGCAGTTGCTCATAGGATGAAGGCGAAAAGGGATAGACTCATGAGTAATCTGAAGAAATATTTCTTTACGGAAAGGGTGGTGGAGAAGAGAAATTATCAGAATTCAAGAAAGCTCGAGACAGAGGATCTCTGAGAAAGAGGAAAGGATTGTAGAAACTTAATAGTTTTCATGAATGGGCAGATTGAATAGATCATATGGTCTTTATCTGCCATTGTTTTCGATGTTTGTTTGAATTTAGACTGCAGTACAAGTTGGTTGAGCAATAGTTAAATTGATATTGAATGTTTAATTTTGAAAGGTAACTACATATTTTAAACTGAACTTTCACTTGATTTTTTTTCTCTTTTTACTGATAACATAAGAATTGCCATAATTGTTCAGAGCAAAGTTCCTCCAAGCCCAGCATCTTTTTTCCAGCAGTTGCCAATCCAGGTCAGAAGTAGCAAGATTCCATGCTGCTTACCTTGAGGATAAGCAGTGACTTTCTCCAAGTTTACCTTAATGGTTTATAAGAATATAGTAAATGCCATACTGGGTCAGACCAAGGTCTATCAAGCTCAGTATCCTGTTTCCAATAGTGGCCAATCCAGGTCACAAGTACCTAGTAGTTTCCCAAAAAGACACACAGGGTCCATAATGTTTGTATTGGGGCAAGCAATGGATTACCCAGGTCCTCTTTAATAATGTTTTATGGACCTTTCTCAGTCCTCACATATGGGGTGACGTCAGCAACGACAGATCACGCACAGAAACATCTCCCCAGCTTTCAAAGAGCCTTTGGGAGATGCACCACACATGCGTGGTCCACTTTCCCGCCCAAGGATGCCATCTTGTCTCGGTCTCCTTTTTTCCGTGGAGCCCATCGGATGTTGTCCTGTTTTCATACCGGTTCCTTCCCACCCCCGAACCAATTCACCTTGGTGCTGCTCCTTGGGTTCATGCATTTGTTTTTCTCCCTTTTTATCGAGGTGTCCCTTGACCAGCGTTCATGCTTTTTTTTTTTTCAGCCAAAGGCCTTGGACCCCTGCCAAGAGGCGGGGACCCCGTTTTTTTTTATGTCCTCCTGTGGCTTCAAAAAGTGTGATCAGTGTGGCAAAATGTCGCTCACTGACTCACACAACTGCCAGCTCCAGTGCCTTGGCCCGGAGCATGACCACTCCAACTGCGATCTTTGTAGAACCATGACCTCAAAGGACTTAATGAGCTGCCATTGACAGCAGGAAAAGTTCTTTCAGAAGTCCGACTCCGTGCTGGAGTCTCCGGTAACATCGCGCTCTGGGGCTCCCTCTGATACCTCCGTGCCCAGCGAAGCCAGAGCCTCTTCGGAGTCCCGTGGCCATGGTTCCTCAGAGCAGAAATCCCCAGAGGTGGAGCACAAGAAGAAGAAACCCTTGAAGACAACCTTGGAGGATGGATCCGGGAAGAAGGGAAAATTCCACCCCAGGACCTGCAGTTCCAGGCCTAAGTCCGAGTTGGGGCAGGAACAGCCTTCCAAGCTGCCCTGCAAGGAGTCATTTGCATCCGCCGACCGACCTCGGACCTGCGAGGCCATCCTCCTAGAGGACTCTCCCTCAACAGTACTGACACCGGGCCCAAAGTCCTCATGCCTGCATCAAAGGCTGCAGAGCCAACTGGTATAGAGACCAGAATGGCCACCCTAGAGAGCAGTATATCTGCCCTAGTGGCCATCCACAGGCACTTATGTCCGGCTTATCTGGTTCATCCGCCCTGATGATGGGACCCTCGACATCGAGCTGGTCCTAGAGCCCCACCGCCCTCAAGAGAGCTCCCGGCACCGGACGAGGGCATGGTCCTGTTCCTCGGGACACCAGTCCTCCCCAGCAAGCACCCGTGGCTCGGACTGCAGATCCTCCGGAGGTCAAAGCCCATCCAGAGCAACCCTCAGCCGACGTGATCATGTGGCATCGGACTTCGAGTCCCCATATACGAGGTGGCACTAAGATATGCCCTTAGACCCCTCTCCCCCCTGATGACCCAGTGCTGTTCCATGCTCAAGGACGTTGCTTTCCTCGATTTTGTGCAGGACATAGCTAAGGCTCTCACTATTAAGACAGAGGCTGAGGAGGACCCTCACACTATGGAATTGTAGATACTCCAATACAAGGCACCCCTGAAGGAAAGCCTTATGGTTCCAGTCCCCTAGATCCTCGACCGTCTCCTCCTCTGAATGTGGGAAACACCGGTGTCTTCACCAATCGTTAGCAGACACCTCTTAGCCATGTACCAGGTACGCCAAAGCTCTGGGTTCCAAAAGACCTAGCTTCCCCCACAAAGGACTGAAAAGCCAAAAAAATCATTCCTCTGTCCCACCTGGCAGGGAGGCCTGAGCCCTTGACCGCAAGGCCTTTCTGGCCTCGATGTTAATATGCCGGATCCAGTCCTACCAGCTCTACATCGGCATGTACCTGAAGGGACTATCAAAGGAGCTTGGTGGATTCTCAGCAGGCCTCGACAGGGAACCCCTATGGAGGTTTAAGACCCTGACCTCTGTGGTAAAGAGTGCTCAAAGTTTTTGTCCCAAGTAGTCTATGATGCCTTTGAGTTATTGGCCAGGGTGGCCACTGCAGACATTGGGGCACGACTCTAAGCATGGCTGCAGTTGTCCGACCTAGAACAGTGGGTGCAGGACCAGCTGATAGGTTCTCTCCTATACAGGGGACAATCAATTTGGGAAGCCCATGGCAGATAAGGCAGCAGAGATAGAGTTCATGACAAGGACCAGGCTGTCAAAGAAGACATCTGTGCAGCCCCGGAAGAAAGCCCTGGGGAAAGAAGAAGGGGGGGGGGGGCTTCAGCAGGGCCAGCAATAAAAATGCCAGGGACATGGTCCCAGAAAACAAAAGTCCCTGAAGTTCCAGGGTCTGGCTCTGGCCCAGTCCAGGGTGGAGCTTTTGACTGCCTGTGTACAACCCATCCCCGGGGAGGGTGGGGGGGAGTGCGTCCCCTGCTGCACACGGGGGGGTACGTCCCCTGCTGCACACAGGGGGGGTGCCTAGCCCTGTTTGCTCACAAGTGGACAGCCATCACCACTGAGACCTAGGTGCTACAGGTGGTCAGGGAGGGCTACCTCCTCCATCTACAGAGAGCACCAGCCTTGTACTTCCTGGGAGAGCCCACCAGACCTCTCCTTCACCAGACCTGCTCCTCACCGAGCTAGCAGACCTAATCCAGAACAAGGCAGTGGAGCCAGTCTCGAAACATCTCTGGGGCACAGGCTTCTACTCCAGGTATTTCCCTCATCCCCAAGAGAACAGGGGACCTAAGGCCCATTCTAGACCTGCGAGAGCTTAACGGGTTTCTGGTCAGAGAAGTTCAAAATGTTCTCCCATGGTACACTGCTGCCATTCCTCTAGCAGAGAGATTGGCTATGCTCCTTAGACCTAAAGGATGCTTACATGCACATCCTGATTCATCCCAGCCACAGAAAATACCTTTGCTTCATGGTGGGGGAACAGCACTGTCAATACAGGATGCTGCCCTTTGGTCTGACCTCATCACCAAGGGTCTTCACAAAGTGCCTCATGGTGGTTGCAGCCCACCTCCGGATTCAAGAGGCCTTCGTCTTCCTCTGTCTGGATGACTGGCTCA
Organism: Ichthyophis bannanicus; assembly: GCA_033557465.1. NCBI lineage: Eukaryota > Metazoa > Chordata > Amphibia > Gymnophiona > Ichthyophiidae > Ichthyophis > Ichthyophis bannanicus. Next base: position 1,535,187,840 of record CM066032.1, read on the forward strand.
TAAGGGAAGCCACAGCTACAGAGGCTCAATGCACCACCGGATGCACCATAAACGTCCTGCAGCACCTGGGGTTTGTGATAATCTACCCCAAGTCTCGCCTCACCCCGGCCCAGCACCTAGAGATCATAGGGGTGCAACTAGACACCCTCCAGGCAAAAGCCTTACTCCCTGAGAAGGAAAGGTCAGAACACCTCAGGGAGTTAGTCACAGAGGTGCACCAATGCCGGATGCTACCTGCCCACTCCTGCTCCACCTGTTGGGAAACATGGCCTCCACAGTTCTTGTGGCCCCATATGCTGGCCTGCACATGAGGGCAACCCAGTGGTGTCTCTGCTCTCAGTTGACACAAACCACAGGCAGGAAGGATAGAGTGAGAGTGACCCGCCAGCTGGCTGACTCCTGTGGATGGTGGCAGATTCCACGCCATCTTCAGGCTGGGATGCCCTTCCAGGCACCCACCCCCAAGAGGGTCCTCACCATGGACACCTCTCTACTGGGCTGGGGAGCGGACTACGAGGGCCTCCAGACCCAGGGAATTCCAGTTGCAAATCAACCTGTTGGAGCTCCGGGCAATATTCTAGGCTCTTTGAGCTTTCTGCCACCAGCTGCACACTACCCGGTGCTGATCCAGACCGACAACCAGATCACAATGTTTTACGTAAAACAGACAAGGGGGCACAAGATCATATCCTCTCTGCCAGGAGGCAGTAGCCATCTGCACCTATGCGACCACAAGAGTATGCTCCTGAGGGCGGTCTATCTCCCGGGCCAGAACAATGCCCTGGTGGACAAACTGAGCAGAGTCCTCCAGCTGCACGAGTGGTTCCTGGATACAGGTGTAGCCTCTCGGCTGTTTCGTCTCTGGCGTGTCCCCTCGATGGACCTGTTTGCTAGCCCAGGAAACACGCAGTTGCTCCAATTCTGCTCCTACCAGCTGCACCCTTCCCGGGTGGCAGCAGATGCATTCCTCATCCCATGAGCGGAAGGCCTTCTGTACGCCTTCCCACAGACACTGCTGGTCGCCAAGACCCTATTCAAGGTCCATCGCAACAAAGCATCATGAATGCTGATAGCTCCTCAGTGGTCCAGGCAACCCTGGTTCCCATTGCTCCTCTCCCTATCGGCAGCATACTCTCACAGGAGCAGGGCTCTCTCCTACACCCCAACCTCTGGGGTCCCTGTTGCTCACAGCTTGGCTGCTGAAAGGGTAGCGTTAGCTCCCGTCAACCTCTCACAGGACGAAGAGGAGGTTCTTCTGGCCTTGTGTAAAGGCTCCACAAAAAGGGCGTACGCCTTTAAATGGCACAGTTTCTCGGCGTGTTCAAAGAGACGGGCAAACCTGTTCTGCTTTCGTGCAAGTGGTACTGTCGCAGGTGGGACTAAAGTCCAATTTGGTCAGAGTACACATGAGTGCCATTGCAGGACAATCCCTCTCAGCACAGCCCCTCGTGTTCCAATTCCTGCAGGGCCTCATGCTATTCAAGCCTCCCATCCTTCCTTCAGTGGCAGAGTGTGATCTAAATGTGGTGCTTTCTAAGCTCACTAAGCCTCCGTTTGAGCCCTTGGCTACCTGTCACCTGCGGTACCTCTCCTGGAAGGTTGTATTCCTTGTGGTGCTCCCATCAGCTCACAGAGTTGACGATCTCCAGGCTCTGATGGCAGAGCCCCCCCTACATGAGACATTACAAGAACAGGGTGGTGCTCTACACCCCCCCCCCCCAGGTTTCTGCCAAAGGTGGTTTCCCCATTCCACCTCAGTCAGGAAGTAGTGCTACCCACCTTCTTCCCAAGACCTCACATTGGCAAGGCGGAAACCATCTTCCATACTCTGGATTATAAAAAGGCCCCGTCTTTCTATCTACAATGGACTCAGGGCCATGGCAAAGCACCTCAGCTTTTTTGTATCCTATGACCCCAGCCGCCTGGGGCTCCTAGTGACTAAGCAAACTCTGCTTCGGTTGCAGACTGCATTAACCTTGCCTACGAGGAGGCGAGGATTTCACTGGACCAGAAGGTCAAGGTGCACTGCATCAGGGCCATGGCTACTTCCATGACAAATTTGCACTCCGTCCCCGAGACTGAAATCTGTTGGGCTGCCACCTGATCTTCAGTCCATATCTGCAGCTCACTACTGCCTGGAAAGGGAGTCCTGACGAGACAGTGCTTTTGGCCAGGCCATAATCCGTAATCTCTTCAAGGTATAGGCAATTTCTTCTTTCCGACATTTTGTTTTCAGGCTACCGGAGTGCTGGTTCTCTGCTGGATACTTGGGTCTTGCGAGAGTGTTCCAGTAGGGCTCAACTGCTGCTGATCATGGCTCACCCTTTGCAGGTCACTGTGGCATTTTTACAGGTTCTCTGTAGCTTGTAGCTGGGGAGTTCCATATGTGAAAACTGACTTCCTGCTTGTTCCCGGAGAAAGCGTAGTTACTTATCTGTAAGGTGTTCTTCGGGGGTAGCAGGAATCAGTCCTCACAACCCTCCCCCCTCCCTCGGAGTTGCTTCTTTACCGGTTTTTTTTTCCCCTTGGCCATCTTAGCTATGTCATTTGGCAAGGCAAGTTTGCACCCTTGGGCGGGTAGGGGACCATGCATGCGTGGTGCACCTCCCAAAGGCTTTCTTTGAAAGCTGAGGAGATGCTTCCGCGCGGGTTCTGTTGGTGCCGTCACCCCTATGTGAGGACTGATTCCTGATGTCCCCGAAGAACACCTGTTACAGGTGAGTAACTATGCTTTCTCCTATTAGACTTAAATGGGTTATACTGTAGCTTCATCACATGTCCCCCTAATCTTTCTACTTTTTGATGGCGTAAACAATCCATCTATGTTTACCCATTCCACTCCATTCATTAATTATAGACCTCTGTCATATCACCCCTCAGCGGACTCCTTTCCAGGTTGAAAAGCCCTTACCTTTTAAGCCTCTCCTCATAGGGGTTATCCTTCCATTCCTTTACCATTTTGGTGGCTTTTCTCTGTACCTTTTCTAATTTTGCTATATCCTTTTTAAGATACAGCAACCAGAATCGCACACAGTATTCAAGGTGCGGTCACACCATGGAACGATACGCAGGTATTGTAATATCCTTGGTTTTATTCTCTATTCCTTTCCTTATTCCTAGCATTCTGTTTGCCTTCTTGGCTGCTGCTGCACACTGGGCGGAGGGTTTCAACGTGTTATCTATGATGCATAAATCTTTTTCCTGGGTGGTGGTTCTTAATGTGGAATCTTGCATCATGTAGCCATAGTTTGGGTTGTTCTTTCCTAGGTGCGTAACTTTGCACTTGTCCACATATTTCATCTGCCAATTGAACGTCCAGTCTTCCAATTTATCAAGGTCCTTTTGCAATTTTTCACAATCTTCGTGGGTTTTAAAAACTTTGAATAATTTTGTCTCTTCTGCAAATTTGACTACCTCACTCGTTGCTCCCATTTCCAGGTCATTTACAAATGTTAAAAAGCAGCGGACCCAGCACAGCTCCCTGGGGTACTCCACTATTCACCTTTCTCCATTGGGAAAATTGGCCATTCAGTCTTTAAATGTACTACTTAATAACTTCATGATATGTCCCTAGTTTTTGTACTTTTTGAAAAACTAACAGTTGATTCATGTCTACCATTCCACTTCAGTTAGGATTTTATAGACCTCAGTTGTCTTCTCCGAGCTGAAGAGCCTTAACCCCTTTAGTCTTTCCTTAAAGGAGAGTTGTTCCATCCCTTTGGTCATGTTGGTTGCACTTCTCGGTACCTTTTCTAATTCAACCATATTTTTTGAGATCTGATGACTAGAATTGCACACAATACTACAGGTGTGGATACCCCATAGAGTGATAGAGGCATTATGATATTCTCTCATTTACTGTTCCTTTCCTAATAATTCCTAACATTTGCTTTTTGGCCACCACTGCATACTGAGCAGGTTTCAACGTATTGTCCTCAATGACATAATCCTTTGCCTGGGTGGTGAGTCCTAATGTGAAACGTAGCATCATGTAGTTATAATTTTGGTTGTTCTTCCCTGTATGCAGTGGCGTACCAAGGATGGGGCGATCGGTGCAACCCACCCTGGGCGCCGGCCGGGGGGGGGGGGTGCACCCACGACCAACCCCACAGAAGCAGTGTGGCAAACTTACAGTTAATCTGGTTTGCCATGGTACCTCATGTTGCAGCGGCAGGCCATTCTGCTATCGTGGCCGAAGTCTCACAGTTCAGGAGACTTCGGCCAGGAGAGCAGAACAATTGGCCCCTGCAGTGTGAGGCACTGCGGTAAACCAGCTTAAGTTTCCTATGCTGCCTCCGTGAGCTGGTTGGGGGGCAGTGTGTTGAATCACGGGCTAGAGCACTTTGACGTGCCGGGGGGGGGGGGGGCGGGGGCGGGGGCACCCGCCCCAGGTGATGGGGTGTAGGAATTCTTCTGCTTGTATGTATCACTTTGCCCTTGTCCACATTAAATTTCATATGCCATTTGGGAGCTCCCTGTCTCACAAAGCTATCCTGAAATTTCTCACAATCTGCTTGGGCTTTAACAACTTTGAATAATTGGAGTGGAGGAGTAGCCTAATGGTTACTTAGTAGCCAAGAGACCGAAGTTTTAATCCCATCTGACTCTCCTTGTGGCCTTGGGCAAGTCACTTAACCCCTCCATTGCCTCAGAAAAATCCAAGTTATCATTGTCCCTGTTTAATGTACATTGCCAAGTTTGTTACAATGTAAACCGCTTTGACTGAAATAATAAAACAATATAAAAATGTGTTAAATAAATAAAAACATTTTGCCATTGGCAAATTTGATGATCTTGCTCATTTCCATTTCCAGATAATTTATCAATATGTTAAAAAGCACCAGTCCCAGTACTGATCCCTGGGGTACTCCACTATTTACCTTTCTCCATTGAGAAAACCGATCATTGAGCTCTATTCTGTTCGTTATCTTTTAACTAGTTCATTGAAGGAAATGTAAAGGAGCTGGAGGGAGAGAGGGGGGCCAGAATAGAAAGGTTGGAGCGAAAAGGGAAATTTACATTTTTAAAGCATATTTAAGTTCAAAATAACAAACACAGAAAAGCAAAAACATAGGCAACACAAGGATAAAAATGTAAAAATAAAATAAAATCCAAAATGAAAACAAGTTGAAAAGCACACATTTAATTTAATAACATTGCTTATATTCTGCTTTAACAAAGTAGAGTACAAAAAGATAATGGTGTGACCCCACTTTCCTCAGTTCACCGACCGAAGCATCTCTGTATGGGAAGCTCAGTGGGGAAGAAAATGATAAACAGTCTCAATAGAGTGACAAAGTTTGTGTGAGGGGTTCAGTATGTATATTTGTCTACAGGTAAACTGTAGGTGGGTCTTTTGAGGATTTGTATGGGATGTCTAGGGAAAATGAAAGATGCAGGGCAATTGTTGGTTGTTGGGGTTAGCGTTTTGTAGCTATGGACATGTAAATGTTCTTTTGCCCCCCCCCCCCCAATATTTGTATTCCTTCCCATGTTTTCTCTCCCTTTCCCTGCCCCGTCCCTCCCCCTCCTCCACAGATTACTATTACCTTCTTCAGCTCTAGTTGACTCTTCCACTATTGCTGTGAGAGGAGCCCCCTCTCCTTCCTGGACATCTTTGCCATGACTGCGCACCAATCAACTACACACTTCTCTCTCACCAGCCTGGCACATGGGCAGAAGTACCCAGTTTCTTTGCTTCAAATGAAAGAACACACCATTGAAGCAGAAATTCCCAGTTTGTAGTAAATAGCTTCACTTTTAAAATGTTCTCCTTTCTGTCCAACACTTCTTAATGATACTGCTTACTTTGCTGAGATGGATTTGTGGTGAGAATAATATGAGGTGAAATATTGAGCTATTACTGAAGGTTAAAGCCTTACCAGTTGGCATTTTTTTAAAATATGATATTGTTTGCAAATATCCTCTGCTAAAATTGTATCACTTATGGTAAAAGCTGTCATGCTTAAAGCTATTATGCAGTACATTTATTCAAGATAGATCTGAGGTGACTAATTTGACATCTATCAGGAAAATAATGTTCTCTATCAGAATGTGTGCTGTAACTTGTGCCTTCTCTTCATGCAGAAAAGCTAAGGCGTAGTCTTCCAAACTTGTCCAGGATGTCTGGTATCCAAACTGCTGAGCCTGTGAAAAATAGCAGAAGCTGTGACTCAAACTTACAAGTGCCAAATGGAGGAGTGTCCCGACCTCAGATCTCAGCAAGTAAGTGGTCATACGGTGCTATAGCATCTAGTCATGTCCACACAGAGGATGTTTTCTCCCGAAGCTTCAGCTCACTTTCACAGGTAGTAAGTTCTGTGTGTATATTGAGGCCAACTAATCAACCTTGTCTTCATTACAATTTGCTTCTGTAAACATTACACTAATTATTTTTAGATATAGAAACAATTTCTGTGTAGACAGGCAGGTAAAGTTCTCACATCTAGTGATATCACCGATGGAGCCCATGTAGGAACTGTCTTAGTTAACCATTCTGTAAGCTTTTAGAAAATTCAACTGCACATATGCTCCTCTGCCTGCCACCGTCCTACCTGAGGATTTCCATCTTGTTCTTTCGTAGGGGCCGACAGACATGCTTTGTGCCACAGAAGATTTTTTTCAGTCAGGCTTGATTTTTTTTTCTTCCAATTTTTTTTCACAAATTCTGTAAACTTGCTAGTTTTCCTCCTGCCACCACCGCTATTTCCCTTTAGAATTTCATTAAAAATGATGAAAACTAAAGTTTCCTTTCTTTTCCTTTGGCGTCTCTAAGAACCCCTTGGGCCTCAGACACATCCAGGTGTGGCTGCGAATTTAACTTTTTTTTTTTCCCACGATTGAGCCATTTGATTGCACCCTGGCTATTTTTTCATCCACTATGTCACAGAAACACATCATCTGTATCAAAAAGTGCTCAAAGTGCTTTAGGCTCATGTCCATCATGGACACCCACAAACTGTGCCTAAAGTGTCTGGGGTCCGACCATAATACTTTTGTTTACAGATAACAGAGGTCTTACAGATCATGAGGAAAAACATGCACAAATTTTCGGCATTCAGTTCATCGGCATCAGTGGCATTGGTCATCGTGGACTGGACCAAGGATCTGCATCAGAATGCTGGTGGTGCATCAGGAAGTGCTTGAACTCTCTGGAAATAGAGCACCAGTACAGACACCAGGGATTGGTAACCTATCGGTTCTACCCTAAAGAAGTAGGATTTGTCCTTGACTTCATTGGCATCAAGGACCATTGGGCAGCATTGGGTGGAGACTGAGGTGAATCCACATTGGAGCGCGATGCCAAGAGCACAGAGGATTCAAGTGATATCCAACCCATGAAGATGTCTAGAAGGGGGCGGGTAGTTCACTGTCCATTACATCAGAGGGGCTGCACAAGACTCCAAGGGTCTGTGATCAGCTGGCCAATTCGCCGTCAAAAGTACCAGGGACATTGACCGTTTCTGCTGAGCCCTCCATGGCTTTATTAGTAGCAGTCTCCAAGGAGCACTTGGCTAAGAGAATGGAGGTCAAGCCGTGCAGAGACTGCATGCAGGAGCTCTTTGTTCTAATACCTCCGAAGAAGCAGTACCTGACCATTGAGCTGATTCTCAAAACTCTTAAGCTGCCTGTGAGAAATGGGTGGCGGACTGCATTACTTTTGCTTAAGAGCAAGCGGGGATCTCACTGTTCCAGAGTGTCATGGCATACTGCATGTGTGCATCTCCCAAAAGCTTTCTTTGAAAGCTGGGGAGATGCTTTCGCATGGGCTCTGTTAGTGCTGACGACACCCCATATGTGAGGACTGATTCCTGCTGTCCCCGGAGAACACCTGTTACAGGTGAATAACTACTCTTTTTACATGTTGCAACAATCTGCAGCTAAGGTTTCCCAGATGTGAGGACTTCTCTGTGGACAAGCAGGATAAGTACCTTAGAACTCTCTCACGTCCCACTGGAGCAGGCTCTTATGCTCTTTAGGTAGGTTGAGTTCCTCAGGCGTAATAGTGGCAGGCAGGAAACGGCATGCATGCTCGGATGAGTATTTTAAAAGCTTCTAGAATGATAGCTGAGAAAGTTCCTGAATGGGCTCCATGTTTGACAACAACCAGATGTGAGGACTTGTCCAGGAAGAAAACCTGCTAAAGGTGAGTAACCTTACTTTCTTCACTTTGAATCTTGGTGCATCTCCAGGAACAAGCAGGAACGCAGTCTTCACATATAGGTATCGTCTGTACCGATGGAGCCCGGTCGAGAACATTCCCCAGCGTCCAATAGAAAAGCTTATGGGAGCACTCCACTGCGCCTGCGCATCTGCCTTCCCAAGCCCTCTCCTCAGTTTTTCGTTTTCTGTGGAACTAGCAGGTTGTTTTCTTCCTGTCACTGCTGAAAAACGTCATTTGTTTGGTCTAAAATCTGTGCTCTTCCTTTCTGTCGATGCCGGTATCTTCCTCATACTGGCTCCAATATTTTCTTTTCTTTTAGTATATTTCTTTTTTTCTTTCATTTTTTTCTACATTTGGTGGTCTCACCACCAAATTAGGCCTTGGCCTACCTTCTTTTTCCATCACGATGGAAAAAAATGTCAGTGGCTTTAAGAAATGTACCAAGTGTTCTGGTACAATTTCAGTTACAGACAAACATGACTGGTGGTTAAAATGTTTGAGCCCAAACCATTTACCAACTGATTGTCTTTGTGCCAACAAATGACTAAAAGAGGCCTAAAGAAAAGAGCCATACAGTATTAGTCTCTGTTTGCCCCAGACTCTATTTCACTGGCTTCGGCATTGTCAAGGAGGTCTGTCTCCTCTCTTGGTTCTCGGGTCTCCTCAAAGTCCAAGCATAAAACGAAGTCTAAGTCATTAGCATCAAAACTGATGCCGATTCGCGAGGTAAGTCCGTTAATCATTGGGATTCACCGAAGGTGTATCAGATGCAGATCGGCCTGCCAAACAGCCCTGACGAGAGGACCAGTCCTCCAAAGCACCACAGAGGCTCCAGGATGCTCCCAAGGCCTTGACCTCTGGAGAGTTACTGTTTCCATGCTCTGGGATGGTGACTGAAAGCCCTATTTGAGAATCCACCCTGGCATCAGCCGCCTCCTTTGACCAGCGCATCCTGGCTATTGAGAGAAGCTTGGCAGCACTTCTGGCGGCCTCAGTACTGAAGGTATCAACAGCCCCAAGAGTGCAGGCATCAACCTCTGGCTTGATGCAGATACCTTCTGTGCCGATGCCAGGCCTCGAGATTGTATCAGTGGCTCCTCTTTCTCCTCAACATGCTGCCTCAACATCTGTATCAAACTCCGACATCAACAGGAAACCATTGATACTTTAATTTCCTATCCAAATCAGAATCTTCCTCCTTCAATTCCGATGAGGTATCAGAGGTCTCCTGGAGAACCCAAGATCTCCCTTCCAATAACTTATGAGCGGTGTCAGTCCCTGCCAGAGGACGCATCTTTCCAAGACTTCATTTGGGACATGGCAGCAGGCCTGCAAATTACTGTGACACTGGAGACTAAACAGAGGGCAGAGGAATTAGAAATCCTACTTTACCCCTCGGTGCCTAAAGAGGCTGCCATTTTACTGGTGCATGGTATCCTGCAGGATCTAATGCTGGGCCGGATGGTATACATCCAAGGGTGTTGAAAGAACTGAAATATGAGATTGCAGACCTGCTATTAGTAATCTGTGAACTTTCATTAAAATCATCTGTAATACCTGAAGATTGGAGGATCGCCAATGTAATGGCAATTTTTAAAAAGGGTTCCAGGGGTGATCCGGGAAACTACAGACCAGTGAGCCTGACGTCAGTACTGGGAAAAATGGTAGAAACCATCATAAAGAACAAAATTACTCAGCATGTAGATAGCCATGGCCTAATGGGAGACAGCCAACATGGCTTTAGACAAGGAAGATCGTCTTACTAATCTGTTATGTTTTTTTGAAGGTGTGAATAAACAGGTGGACAAAGGTGAATCGGTTGATATAGTCTTATCTGGACTTTCTGAAAGCCTTTGACAAGGTCCCTCATCAGAGACTTTTGTCAAAACTAAAGAGTCATGGGATAGGAGGCTGTGTACTGTTGTGGATCAGGAACTGGTTAAAAGATAGAAAGCAGAGGGTAGGGCTAAATGGCCAATTTTCCCAATGGAGAAAGGTGAATAGTGGTGAACCCCAGGGATCTGTGCTGGGTCCGCTGCTTTTTGACATATTCATAAATGACCTGGAAAAGGGAATAACGAGTGAGGTTATCAAATTTGCAGATGACACAAGTATTTAACGTTGTTAAAACCCAAGAGGATTGTGGAAAATTGCAAGAGGATCTCGATAAATTGAAAGACTGGGCATCAAAATGGCAGATGAAATTTAATGTGGACAAGTGCAAAGTTATGCACCTAGGGAAGAACAACCCAAACTATGGTTACACGATGCAAGATTCCACATTAGGAACCACCACCCAGGAAAAAGATGTAGGCGTCATTGTGGATAACATGTTAAAACCCTCGGCCCAGTGTGCAGCGGCGGCCAAGAGAGCAAATAGAATGCTAGGTATCATAAGGAAAGGAATGGAAAATAAAACATAAGATATTATAATGCCTCTATATCGTTCCATGGTGAGACCGCACCTTGAATATTGTGTGCAATTCTGGTCGCCATATCTTAAAAAGGATATAGCGTTATTAGAAAAGGTTCAGAGAAGAGCCACCAAAATGGTAAAGGGGGATGGAAGGATACTCCTATGAAAAAAGGCTAAAAAGGTTAGGGCTCTTTAACCTGGAAAAGAGACGGCTGAGGGGAGATATGATAGAAGTCTATAAATTAGTGAATGGAGTGGAACGGGTAAACGTAGATCGATTGTTTACATTATCAGAATATAGAAAGACTAGGAGACATGCAATGAAGCTACAGGGTAAACTATTTAAGACTAATAAAAGAAAATATTTTTTCACTCAACGTGTAATCAAACTCTGAAATTTGTTACCAGAGGATGTAGTAAAGGCTGTTCCTGTTCGGTAATCCAGTTTAGTCCTCCAACATCGGGTAGTGCCCCTCCTCCTGCAGCCGGGAGACTGGACCAATCAAATCTTCTGTAGTATATATGCAGCAGGAGCTCCCAGAAGTCCCCAGTGTGTCCAGTCTCCCTGCAGCTGGAGGACTTCTGTGCCCCTGCTGGGCACGCTAAGTGACACTTGAAGGAGCAACACTAGTTAGTTAGTTCTTTTGGGGTTTATTTCTGGTCCTTTATATTCTATTTCTTTTGCTAGGTAGCTGTATCTTTAAAAGAGAAAAAGACACAGGGGACTTTCTGGGGAAAGCCAGACCTGCCTTGGGCTCCTGCCTTTCTGCCTGGGAATCTCTGAAGCCTGGGCTGAGCTCTCCCCAAGGCTGTTCGGGGAAGAGCCATACCGGCTGCAACATTGCCTGTCACTTGGAGAAGTGGGCTGAGTTCCTTGCTGTTCCCAGAGCTGGTAGGAATTTTCCTTGTTTTAAGCGCTCTGTTCTTTGCTTGGGCAGAGGCTCTGTCGGCTCCCCTGGCTTCCAAATTGCACTTTTTCCTGCTTTTTTTCGCTTGCCCTGTATTAGAGGGTCGTTTTCTTTCTTTTCCATATTATTTGTGTACCTTTGTATTTTCGCGCCGTTTTTTACCGCGGGTGAAAAAGTGCGGCGGCCATTTTGGATTTCTAAAGTGTGCTTTTTAAGGGCACTTTTTAACACTTGCGCACGGGTTCCCCTGGTGTTTTTGGGGTTTCTTTTGCTGGCGATTTTGCTCAGGGCACCCCTAGGATTCTGGGGAGTATTTTGTTTACTGTAAAAAAAAAAAAAAAAAAAAAAGGTTTTAAATTTAATACTGTGCTGAATTGAATAAGGTTAGTCCCCTTGGTGTGGGCTTCCCTGTTCCTGTTGCCTTATTTTTCCCTGAGAGCAGGTGGCCTTGGCATGGCTGCCAAACCTCAGTGTGTAATTTGTGGCTCCCGCAGAGGTAAAATGACTGACTCTGGAATCTGTAAGAGCTGTGCTGCAGTTTCTTCAGAACTGGAGCTGCCTATTGAAATTAAGGAACAGCATGTGCCCGGGGACCCTTCCCTTTCGGGGGACAGTGTCCCTTCACCGAGCATCCTTCCTTCTGGTCTGGGCCTGGCGTCTAATACGTCGGTCCCTGAGCTCCAGCAGGCGGCTATGGTAGCGTCGCCTATAGACTTTTCCCCGGATTTTGTTCTTCTCATGCATCAGGCCTTCCGCTTAAGCCGGTCTGATCATTTGCCGGAGGCTTGGCCCGCCTCTCTCCCCCCAGCATCCGCGGGGGGGGTTCAGCGGTCTTCCCAACCCGCGGTCAAGCGGCCCAGGTTGGGGGACCAGGATCAGGACGCCCTTTGCCTCCCGGATTCCAAGACTGAGGGGGATCCGGATATTGAGGCGGAGGAGTTAGAAGACGGAGAGCTTCCAGAACTGGAAGATCAGGCTCGCATCATTCGGGTGTTTCGAAGGGACGAGCTGGTACCTTTGGTCACAGAGTCTCTCCAAGCACTTAGCCTCTCTGCGGTGCGGCCGCTGGAGGAGGAGGGTCTCGAGGATCCTCTCATTCAGGCGGTCAGGGATGCCCAGGTAGTTTTTCCTGTGCACCGAGTAGTTGAGCAGATGATCCATGCGGAATGGGAGCAACCGGAATCCGCTTTGAAAGGGATTCGGACCATGAATCGTCTTTACCCCCTTGCAGACAAGGACAGGGACTTGTTTAAGTCTCCACGGGTGGATGCTGCCGTTTCAGCAGTGACTAAGAAAACCACCATCCCGGTTGAAGGGGCCGCGGCCCTGAGGGATGTTCAGGACAAAAAGGTTGATAATTTGTTGAAGCAAGCCTTCGAGACCAACGCCTTATCGTTACAAGCTTCTATTTGTGGGGCGTGGGTAGCTCGAGCTTGTTTGCAATGGTCGCAGCACCTGCGCTCGGGGTCCGGTATGGACCAACAGGGGCTGTTGGACGTTACCCGCGTGGAGTCGGGATCGACCTACTTGGCGGATCTGTGTTATGATTTAATACGCTCCCTAGCTGATAGCATGGCCTCAATGGTAGCGGCACGACGGTCCATCTGGTTGCGCAATTGGGCGGCCGACGGTTCTTCCAAGTCTCGCCTCAGTAAACTACCCTTTAAGGGCAGGTTGTTATTTGGTGAGGCTCTGGATAAGTTGGTGAAGGATCTCGGTGAGTCTAAGGGTGGTCGGCTTCCAGAGGATAAGCCTAAGCTTAATAGGTCGTCCACCTCAGCGCGCGGCCAGTTTCGGGATGCGCGCAGATTTCGTTCTTCCCGGCTGTGGACTTCGCAGCGCGGTCGTTTTGGAACCCGTCATCAAGGGTTTCGTGGTTTCAGAGGAGCGGGAAGGGGCTTCTCCGGAGCCGCCTCTTCCTCGGCCTCTTCCTTTAATCGCAAGCCACAATGAAACGAGGCGGGCTCTAGAGGAAGACCCGGTCATCGGGGGTCGTTTGCGCGACTTTCTTCCTTCTTGGGCCCAAATTACGTCAGATCGGTGGGTGCTGCAGATTATAGAAGAAGGTTATGCCCTAGAGTTTGCGCACCCACTTCCGGATTCGTTTGTTCTGTCTCCCAGCAAGGGAGCTCAAAAGGCGCGGGACATCCGCGTGACCCTGGATCGGCTTCTCTCTCTGGGGGCCGTGGTTCCGGTCCCGCCCTTGGAAAGAGGCGCAGGTCGCTACTCCATCTATTTTGTGGTTCCCAAAAAGGGCGGTTCCCTTCGTCCGATCTTGGATCTCAAAGGCGTGAATCGCGCTCTCAGAGTACCGCACTTTCGCATGGAGACCCTGCGGTCAGTCATCGTAGCGGTGCGTCAAGGGGAATTTTTGACATCCCTCGATCTTACAGAGGCCTATTTACACATTCCCATCCGGCCCTCCCATCAACGGTTTCTCCGCTTTGCGCTCCCGTGGGGCCATTTTCAATTCCGGGCCATGCCGTTCGGACTCGCCACAGCTCCCCGCACCTTCACAAAGGTAATGGTTGTAGTCGCGGCGGCGTTGCGCAAGGAGGGCATCCTGGTCCATCCATATCTCGACGACTGGTTGATTCGAGCGAAGTCCAGTCGGGAGTGTGTGCAAGTCACGAGCAGGGTGGTGGATCTCCTTCGGTCCCTCGGATGGATGGTGAACGAATGCAAGAGTTGTCTGTCTCCGTCACAGGATCTCGAGTATCTGGGAGTCCGCTTCGACACAGCAAGGGGCTTGGTGTGCCTTCCGGAGCGACGCGTGCTGGCGTTGCAGGCTCTGGTCCGTCTCTTCCGGGGGATGCCAGCTCCGTCGGCGTGGTGGTACCTGCGGCTCCTCGGCACGATGGCGGCGACCTTGGAGGGGGTGCCTTGGGCGCGCTTCCACATGCGTCCGCTGCAGAGTGCTCTTCTGCGACGTTGGTCCAACCAGTTCGACTCGCTGAACAAGAGATTGCCTTGCCCAAAGACGGTTCGCCGATCCCTCCGGTGGTGGCTCTCCGCCGAGAACCTGTCGCGAGGGATTCCCTTGGAGCCTCCTCTGTGGGTTCCGCTCACGACGGATGCGAGCTTAACCGGCTGGGGGGCTCACTGCGAGTCCCGCTTTGCTCAGGGGGAATGGTCTCCCCTGGAGGCCTCTTGGTCGATCAACCGTCTCGAATTGCGGGCAGTCCGGCTAGCCCTGGTGGACCTGGAGACCCTGGTTCTCGGACGGCCGGTGAGAGTCCTGTCGGACAATGCGTCCACTGTAGCTTACATCAATCGCCAAGGGGGTACCGGCAGCGTGGCCCTGGAGGCAGAAGCGGCGGCCTTGTTCAACTGGGTGCAAACTCGCCTTCCAGCAATCTCGGCGGCTCACATTGCGGGCGTAGACAATGTCCAGGCCGATTTTCTCAGCAGAGTGCGGGTGGACCCCGGAGAATGGGAGCTAAACCCACAGGTTTACGCACAAATCGTCCGGCGGTGGGGTCCACCCATCATGGATCTCATGGCGACCTTTCAATCAGCCAAGACAGGGCGCTTCTTCAGCAGGCGAAGGGAGCGCATGTCCGAGGGGCTCGACGCTCTCATTCAGCCGTGGCCAACGTCCGGTCTTCTTTATGTCTTTCCTCCGTGGGCTCTGATCGGCCGGGTCGTACAACGTATTGAGAGCCACCGGGGTCGCGTGTTACTGGTGGCCCCGGATTGGCCCCGGAGGCCCTGGTATGCCGATCTGGTCCGGTTGAGCGACGGCGTTCCTTGGCTCCTGCCCGCTCTACCGGATCTTCTTCTTCAGGGTCCCTTGTGGATGCCCCAAGTGGATCGATTCTCGCTTACGGTTTGGCCATTGAGAGGGCTCGGCTGAAAAGGAAGGGCTACTCCCCCGCGGTGATTTCTACCCTTCTGCGGGCGAGGAAAACGTCCACTTCTCTTACTTACGTTCGGATTTGGAGGATTTTTGAAGACTGGTGCTCCCGGCGGGGAGTCCGGGCGGCGACAGTTTCAGTGCCCGTCGTTTTAAGTTTTCTTCAGGATGGTTTCGATAAGGGCCTTGCGGCTAGTTCCCTAAAAGTCCAGCTGGCGGCTATCTCGTGTTACCGCGGCAAGATTTTGGGTCGTCTGCTCGGGGCTCATCCGGATGTATGCCGAATCCTTACGGCTGTTTTTCATTTGCGGCCCTCCCGCAGAGTTTTCGTTCCTCCTTGGGACTTGAATTTAGTTCTGAGGGCCCTGGTTCGTGAACCTTTTGAGCCCCTGCGCAGGGCGTCTCTGAAAGATCTCACGCTGAAGGCAGTTTTTCTTGTGGCCATCTGTTCGGCACGGCGCATTTCAGATCTGCATGCATTGTCCTGTCGAGAGCCTTTCTTGTCTTTTTCCGCGGATCGGATCGTTCTCCGTCCGGTTCCTTCCTTTCTGCCAAAGGTGGTGTCTCCCTTTCACATGAATCAGGCAGTGTTTCTTCCAGTGCTTTCTTCGCAATCTGTCGGGTCAACGGACAAAGGTCTTCTCCGGCTCGATGTGGGTCGTACGCTCCATCGTTATTTAAAGGTTACCGAGTCTTTTCGGAAATCTGACCGGCTTTTCGTGCTCTTCGGGGGTGCGCGTAAAGGGGAAGCGGCGGCTAAAGCCTCCATTGCTAGATGGCTCAAAGAGGCGATCGCGTCCGCGTATCTGTTGCAACAGCGGTCTGTTCCGGAGGGTCTGAGGGCTCATTCCACTAGGGCTCAGGCGACCTCTTGGGCGGAGTATAGCCTGGTTCCGCCGGCAGATATCTGTAGGGCGGCCACTTGGTCGTCTCTGCATGCTTTCAGTAGACACTATCGCTTAGATGTGTCAGCGGCTCGGGATTCCTGTTTTGGTTCGGCGGTTCTGCGCGCCGGATGGCAAGGTCCCGCCCGGTCTTAACTGCTCTGTTACATCCCGATGTTGGAGGACTAAACGGGATTACCGAACAGGAAATGGAAATTACACTAACCTGGTAATTGTAGTTCCTGGAGGGTCCAGTTTAGTCCTCCTTCCCTCCCGACTATCTGCTAATGTGGTGCGGCGCGCCTTTCCGAACGGTTGATATTAAGACGGTTCCTCTTGCCGTTCGGTCCCTCGGTGGCAGCCGCGTTTTTTGCAGAGGCTCTTCCCTGTCTCGGGGGTTCAGGCAGCTCCTGAACTTCTGGGGGGGAGCGGTGTTTTGATTCCTGAGGCGTCGGTGCCGGCGCAATGCAGTGTTCTGACTTCCTCGTTTGGGGAGGGGGTTGGATATTCCTTGGGGGGGAACAAATTGTTCTTTAATTAGGTCATTTTGTATATTAATCTAATGTGTTGCTTCGTTAAGTATGCTTTGTTACTAGTACACTGGGGACTTCTGGGAGCTCCTGCTGCATATATACTACAGAAGTTTTGATTGGTCCAGTCTCCCGGCTGCAGGAGGAGGGGCACTACCCGATGTTGGAGGACTAAACTGGACCCTCCAGGAACTACAATTACCAGGTTAGTGTAATTTCCATTTAGTGTAGCTGGGTTTAAAAAAGGTTTGGACGGGGAGTGCTTGCCTGTAATCTTGAGCTCCTGCGGAGGTGAGACTGCAGCTGGCTTGGAAATCAGCCGGCCCGTGTGGGGCAGCCACAGCGACGTCATCAACAGCCCCGATAAAATCTGCGCTGGGTTTTGCGGCGCCAGCCGTCGGCACTGATTTTTGGCGTCTCCTAAGAGGCGTATCCAAAGGGGAGGTTTAGGCCCCTTGTGAGCTCCTTAGGAGTCCATTGGGAGTTGGAGTTTGGCTCTGCTTTCCCTATTACGAATGCCTGGTGGAAAAAGGAAAAAGAAACCTACAGCGACTGAGGCCACTGGCGGCCCCATGGATAAACATGTGATCTCGACGCCGGCTGTTTTAAAACCAGGTACTGCTTTCGTTGCTTCGTCTGCTGAAGAAGTCAGTCTAAGCTCTTTTGAGCGAACTCCCCCACTTCCTCCTGTTTTTTTAGAACTCTCCGATGTAATTTCTCCTTCCTTGAGTCCTTCGGAGATGTGTGAGCTCCCTAAAGTAGTTACTTGGAAGGAGCCTGCCGTTTCTCCAGATAATACTCAGGCATCTTCAATTTCACTGTTAGACATTTGGAAGGTGGTTAATCGAACTGAGCGCATTTTGATTAATACTGTTCCTGCTTTGTGTCAATTTGCAAAAGATTCAATTGCTAAATTTCAAAATTTGGATTCTCTAATTTCCTCTTTAAATGTTACTGTTATGACTTTAGATAAGCAGGTTAATTCTTTTTCCGCATTTCAGGCCAGTGTTGCGAAAAATAGTTTACTTATACAGCAGAAACTTGAAAATATGGAAAATTTATCGCGTAGTAGAAATTTGCGCATAGTAAATTTTCCTTGTACAGCTCTTATTTCTCCTTCAGTTTTGTTAAGGAAGTACTTAAAAGATGTGCTTCTCTTTTGTGTAACGCGGATACCCTATCTTTTTTGAAGTGTTGTTTTGTTCCTTCTAGAGTTGCGGTATCCAAAGTCGATGAGGTAGTTGAAGATCTGGATGGTAGAAATGAATTTAATTTGACGGCATTTCTCGAGGACGCTCAAGATTTGATTTCATCTAGGGCTTCTTTGTTAGACTCTTTGTCCTCAGATGATGATAAAGCAAATATTTTAAAAGCATATTTTCGTAAGAAAGACTTATTATTTTGTGGAGATAGTTTCCATATTTCCTGATGTTTCACGTGCTACACAAATTCGCAGGAAATCTTTTCTGGCATTTAAAGGTAGGGTCCTTGCTTTGGGCGCTACCTTTTTTCTCAGATATCCTTGCAAATGTCTTGTTTCCTTAGAGTATGACAAATATGGTTTGTTGACTTAGAGAAATGGATTCTTGATAATGAAAAAGTGCTCTGATGGTTTTACCTATTTTCTTGCTTCTGGTTTATTTTCTCCAGGGGTTAGTGGGTTGGAAATAGGCTAGATCATTTATGGTAACTGGGGATCCCTGTATTTAAGAGGTTTCCTCCAGTTTTGATTTTTTCTGTTATTTACGTGTGGTTTTTTTCCCCGAAATGTGGGCTAACGATCCTTGTTTTCTTTCTTATGTTTTGACTATTACGATGGATTATATTGTATTTCTGTATCTATTGTTTTTTTATTTGATAATCCTGTATTATCAGTAAAATCTCAAATAAAAAATTTAAAAAAAAAGGTTTGGACAAGTTCCTGGAGGAAAGGTCCATAAACCATTATTAAGAAGGGACCCAGGATATCAATGCCTGACCCAGTACAAGCATTGTGGAACCTGTCTTTTGGGGAAACTGCTAGATACGTATGACCTAGATTGGTCACTGTTGGAAACAGGATACTGGGCTTGATGGGCCTTGGTCTGACCCAGTATGGCATATCTTATGTTCTTATGTATGTATGTGGGAGGCCCCACTAACTGTTCAGCCTATCAGCAAGTGACTCAATACCATGTACAGTCTCTCACCATGCCCTGGCTTTCAAAAGCCTCAATTATCACACCATTCCATGGTGGTGGAATTGGCGATGCATCGCATTAAGAGTTCTAAGAATCATTCGTCCATGCCTCTGGACAAGGATTCCAGAACTCTCAATGCCTTTTGGCATCGTTGCTTTCAGGCATGCATGCTCACTTCAAGGATTACCTCTTACAATGCTCTACATGGGCATGTATCTCAAGGATATCTCCAGAGATCTAGAGAACCATCCTTCCTGATGAAAAACATGATGCATTCCTGGCCTTAATATGGCAAAAACAGAATACATCAAAATTCCTTACCACAGCATCTTTTGATGCTTTTGAGTCATCCAGCAAAGCTGCAGCAGTCTGCATTGGTGCTTGCAGAATGGCCTGGCTTCAGACCTTGAGCAGTTGGTCTAAAATAAATTGGCCAATATCCCCTGCTCTGGAGAGAACCTCTTTGATAAAGGTTGGAGGGAGAAGTCTGGAGAGATTGAGACAGATCATCTCACCCTCAAACATCTTTCCAGGAAGACGTCGGACCCCTCTAGGAAAAAGATCAATCCAAAGAAGGCTTTCTATCCTAAGAAGATAAAATATTATCCTCCTCATCCACTTGCAGTGGCATATCAACCTCATCAGCAACAGCAGAGACAACAGGGTCCTCGTCAGGCTAAGAAGCCTAAGACTCCTAAGCCACAGCCAGTGGCACAGCCATAGTCGGCACCTGCTTTTTGACTTCTTCCTAGATAGCATAGCTACTCTGCCTCTGCAGGGTCCACAGCTCCTCCACATAGCAGGCAGACTTTGTTCCTATGCCCACAGGTGGCACCTCATCGCTTCAGAGCATTGGACTCTCTTTATCATCCAAAGGGGTTATCTGCTTTCTTTCCAAAGCTTACCCCCCCCCCCCCCCCCATCAACTCCGCCACAGATTATCCTGCAAATCCCTTGCAGGTCAATCTCCTATCAGTCGAGGTGGCCACCCTGTTAGCTCAGGGGGCCATAGAAAGAGTCCCTCCTAACCAAGAGGGCAGGGGCTTCTACTCTCCTTACTTCCTTATTCCCAAGAAGACAGGAAGATTCAGACCCATTCTGGATCTAAGAGGTCTCAACAAATTCCTCGTTCGAGAAAAATTCAAGATGATTTCCCTTGGTATACTTCTGCCATACCTTCAGAGGAACAGCTGGCTATGTTCTCTAGACCTCAAGGAGGCATACACACATTTGCTGATCCACCCTCAACACAGTATTTGCACTTTCGGTGCCAGCAAAACCATTACCAATATCAGGTGCTCCCCTTTTGGATTAGCTTCTGCACCCAGAGTGTTCGCAAAATGCATGGCAGTCATGGCTGCCTACCTTCGAACATTGGGGATCTTTGTCTTCCCCTACTTAGACAATTGGCTAATCAGGGGAGAATCCCCAAAAGAGGTAAACCTTTCTCTTCCTCAGACTATTATGGTGCTACAAAACTTGGGATTCATCTTAAACTTTCTCAAGTCGCATCTGGTCCCATTCCAGCAACTCAAATTCATTGGAGCACTTCTAGACACTTGACAGGCCCAAGCTTTCCTTCCACAGGATCGCTCTGCCCGTCTCATCAAGCTTGCCCACGCTATAGGGAGTCAGTGTCGTGACAGCTCGAGAAATACTACATTTTCTGGGACACATGGCCTCCACAGTCCATGTCGTCTCTTATGTCCGCCTGCACATGTGTCAAGCACAGTGGGCGCTGTCGTCTCAATGGACCCAAGTAACTGGACATCTCTCAGACAAGATTTATGTTACTCCTCCTCTTGTCAACTCCCATCGCTGGTGATGCTCCCCTCTAAACCTACTCGGAGGGTCACCTTTTCGGATGCCTCCACCTTAATACACCCTGACAACGGATGCTTCCAAACTAGGGATGGTGGCACATCTGAACAGTCTCGCTACACAAGGGCAATGGACTAAGCAGAGTTTCAGTTGTAGATCAACCTCCTGGAGCTATGTACTCTCATGAATGCCCTTTGGGTTTTTCAGTCTCAACTTTCGGGCAAACAGGTCTTAGTCCAGACGGACAACCAGGTGGCCATGCTCTATGTGAACAAGCACAGGAGAATTGGTTCTTATCCCCTTTGCCAGGAAGTCCTTCTCTGTTTTTTCTCCATTGCACACCGCATCCATCTCAGGACACTGTATCTCCCAGGCGAACTCAGTCTCCTAGTGGATAGACTCAGCCACATCCTGCATCCACACAAGTGGACTCTGAATCAGGAAACTGCATCCTGGATTTTCCACATGTGGGAGACCCCCTCAATAGATCTGTTTGCCACCCAGGAGAATGCAAGACTGCCACTGTTCTGCTGAAGGCTTCCCTCCCTCAGCAGTCAGGCAATGGGATGCCTTCCTTCTTCAATGGGGGGAGGGTCTGCTTTATACATTCCCTCCCACCCCCTTAACACCCCAAACCCTGTTCAAACTGCAGGCAGACAGGGGCTCTATGATTCTAAAAGCCCCTAACTGGCCCTGTCAACCATGGTTTCCTCTGCTGCTTCAGCTAGCACAGACTCCTCTCCCAGGATCATGGGATGCTTCTCCATCCCAATCCCAAAGCTCTCCGTCTCATGGCGTGGCTTCTGAGTGCATAATATTTGCTGGCCTCGACCTTCCTCAGCAGGTCAAGGAGATCTTACTTGCACCATGCAAGCCCGCCTACTAGACTTTTTTTATGCTTTCAAATGGCAAAGGCTCACCCTTTGATGTGCCCTGAAACACATTGACCCCTCTGCCTGTCCACTGGAATTTCTTGTGCAATATCTTTTCCACTTGTCATAGACAGATCTTAAGGCTAACTCTGAGTTCATTTTAGTGCCATCTCAGCCTATCACATGCAGGTCGACAGGCATCCAATTTCATCTCACCCCTTGGGCACAACTATTTCTCCAGGACCAAGCAGGAAGTCAGTCCTCACTTATGGGTGACGTCGGCGCCGACGGAGCCCTCGCGGAGCAATTTTCCCCAGCTTTCGCAGAAAGCTTTTGGGAATTGCAGCGCGCATGCGCGGTCCCCTTCCTGCCCAAGAGTGCCATCTTGCTCAGTCTCCTTTTTTCCGCGGAGCCCTACAGACGTAGTTTGTTGTCGCCGCTGAAAAAGGTGATTTCTTTTATTTTGTTTCTTATTTTTTCCTCTTCCCTGCCGGGCCTCGATATCCCCTATCGGACCCGTTCACATAATTTTTCTCTATTTTTCTCTCCAACTGGCGTTCCTGCCACTTTTTTCTTCTTCCCTGGCAGCACGGTCTTTCGACCTTGCAGGGGCCCTTTTTCCCCCGATGGCTGCCAGTGGGTTTAAAAAGTGTGATCGTTGTGTCAAACTTATGTCTCTTACCGACACGCATGACTGCTGCCTCCGCTGCCTCAGACCCGAACATGACTCAATGAGTTGCGGTCCGTGCAGCAAGATGTCCTCGAAGGCGTTGAGTCGGCAGTCGCAAAAGGAACGAATCTTCTCTGACCCCGCGTCCGGTCGGGCCCGGACCTCGTCAGAGACCTCGACGTCTCGTGGCTCCGGCTCCGAGCACCGTCTGAGTTCCTCTGAACGGGGGTCCCCCGGCCGGGAACACCGTCGGCAGAAGAAGCCCACAAGGGTGGCGTCGGAGGATGCTCCTGGTCCCTCGAGGGCCAGGTCGCATAGCCCCGTCGGACGCCCCGGGTCCTCAGAAGGGGAGAGGCCTTCGAAGCTTTCTCATCTCGAGGTGGAGTCGCCTGGACACGTGAGTGCTATAGTCCTCCTGGACTCTCCTCCGAGAGAGCCGACGTCGGGCCCGACGCCGTCGGGGCCCGAGTCGGGGGCTGCTGGGTCTTCTGAGTTTGGTCTCAGATTGACGACCTTGGAGCGCAGTATCGCTGCCTTCATGGACCAGCAGCGGGCATTGATCACCGGCCTCGCCAGTGCATCAGCCCCGACCACCGGGACGTCGACGCCCAAGTCGACCCCGGAGGCCAAGTCGATCCTCGAGTCCATACGAGCTCGAGTCGATCCTCGACCTAGGTCTCCCTCGGCCTCCCGTTCGGGACCGAGGTCCTCGACGCCGGCCTCGGCGTCGGGGCAGAGGTCCCCGGCTCCCGCCCGCACGGAGCCGCTCGATTCTTCCTCGGAGGAGTCAGGCTGGGACACGGAGGAGGACGAGTCACCCGGTTCTTTTCAGACTTGGTGCGTCCCCTCCGACTCGCCCGAGTCGGAGCCTCGGAGGCGGTCCCCCCCGGAGGATACCCGGTTCTCCGATTTTGTGAGGGATATGGCCAAGGCTTTGGCCTTCCCCGCGGATCCGGAGGAGGAGCCTCGAGCCGAGAAGCTTGAGGCCCTCCAATACGACTCTCCCCCGAAGGAGGCCTTTACTGTACCGGTTCCCCCGATGCTGGAGCGGCTACTCTTCCGCATGTGCTGAGCAAGCGGGTCGATTCCATGTATCGAGTCCGCAAGAGCCCCGGGTTCCAGAAGGCGCAACTGCCACACCATTCCATGGTGGTGGAATCGGCCATGCATCGACTTAAGAGTCAGAAGATGCACTCCTCGGTGCCTCCGGGTAAGGAGGCCCGGAACCTGGATGCTCTCGGTAGAAAGTGCTTCCAGGGCTCTATGCTTGCTTGTCGAGTCCAGACATATCAGCTATATATGGGCATGTATCTTCGAGACCTGGCAAAAGAAATTGCGGAGTTCTCTGCTGGTCTCTCCGAGGAACCTTTGCAGTGGTTCCAGGCCTTGTCCACAGGGATTCGAGAGTGTTCGAAGTTCATTTCTCGAGCGGCCTACGATGGCTTCGAAGCATCGGCTCGAGTAGCCGGAGCCGGCATCGGGGCTCGCTGTCAGGCTTGGCTTCAGTCATTCGACCTCGAGCCATGGGTGCAGGACAAGTTGGTCGATGTCCCTTGCAGAGGTGAAAACCTCTTTGGCCAAACCCATGGCCGAAAAGGCGGCGGAGCTCGAGTCCGAGACTGTCACCTGGACTCGCCTATCCAGAAAGACCTCTTCCCCTTCACAGAAGAAGAAGGGCTCGGGGAAAAAGCCTTTTTACCCGAGGAAGGTGTTTGCTTATAAACAACACCACCCACAATATCAGGCCTCAGCAACCCCCCATCCTGGACAGCAGCCTAAGGGGCAGGGTAATGGATCCCGTAGGCAGAGGGCCCCCAAGCCCACTACGCAGGCCCCGGCCCAGCAGGATGGGGGTTTTTGACTATGCCAGCATAGCCTCTCCCCCTCAGGGGCCTTCGCCCAGCACGGGGGGCCGGCTGACCCACTTTGCCCACCGGTGGTCTGCCATAACATCCGATTCCTGGGTGCTGCAGGTGGTTCAAAAGGGATACCTCTTGCATTTTCACCAGGTACCCCTCCCCCCTTCTTTCCAGGGGAGCCTCCAAGAGCCCCCCTGCACAGGGACTTACTCCTTCAGGAGCTGCAAAGCCTGCTTCACGAACAGGCTGTGGAACCAGTGCCCCAGCATCTGTGGGGTCACGGGTTTTACTCGAGGTACTTCCTGGTTCCAAAGAGAACAGGAGGCCTCCGACCCATTCTGGACTTACGCATCCTCAACAAGTTCCTGCAGCGGGAAAAGTTCAAGATGCTTACCCTTGGAATCCTACTGCCCTACCTCCGGCAGGGAGATTGGCTATGCTCCTTGGATCTAAAGGATGCTTATACCCACATCCTTATTCATCCGGACCACCGGCAATATCTACGATTTGTGGTGGCAGGCAATCATTATCAGTACCGGGTACTGCCCTTTGGCCTCTCCTCCGCTCCCAGGGTGTTCACGAAATGCCTGGCAGTGGTGGCAGCCTTCCTGAGGCTTCAAGGCCTCTTCGTCTTCCCCTACCTGGACGACTGGCTCATCCGGGCACCGTCTGCCCCAGAGGTCACTCAGTCCGCTCAACGCACGGTGGCTCTGCTGCAGCACTTGGGTTTCGTCATAAACCTCGAAAAGTCCACTTTGCTCCCATCTCAAGATCTCGAGTTCATAGGAGCACTGCTGGACACTCTGCAGGCTCGTGCTTTCTTGCCTCTGGAACGGGCCAACAGGCTCATAGCTCTGGCCGGCAGGTTCAACAGCACGTCACCGGTCTCTGCCAGACAGTTCCTGCAGCTGCTCGGGCACATGGCCTCCACGGTCCATGTCACTCCGAATGCCCGTCTCCATATGAGACCTGCTCAGTGGAGCCTTCGCACTCAATGGCATCAGGCCACAGGGAGGCTGTCGGATCTAATACAGATTTCCGACCGCCTGGTCTCCTCTCTGCAATGGTGGCTTCACCTGCCCAACCTGGTACTCGGCATGACCTTTCAGGCTCCCTCACCGTCCCGGGTGCTCACGACAGATGCCTCTCTCCTGGGATGGGGAGCGCATTGTCAAGGGACATGCACGCAAGGCCTTTGGACACCTTGGGAAGCCGCCCAGCAGATAAACTTCCTGGAGCTACGGGCGATCCGCCTAGCTCTGCGGGCCTTCTCTCACCTCACATCTTGTCAGTTTGTACTGGTGCAGACAGACAATCAGGTTGCCATGTTCTACGTGAACAAACAGGGGGGCACGGGCTCCCTCCTTCTATGTCAGGAGGCTCGGAGACTGTGCTCTTGGGCAGTCGGTCACGACATCCTCCTCAAGGCTGTTTACCTGCCCGGGCAGGACAATTGCCTGGCGGACAAACTGAGCCGGATTCTGCAGCCGCACGAATGGAGGTTGAACCCCGCAGTGGCCCAGCAGATCTTCCGCTGGTTGGGCTCTCCCACCGTGGATCTCTTTGCCAGTCCCCTGAACCGGCAGCTTCCCAGGTTCTGCTCCTGGCACCCGCATCCTCTCAGAGTAGCGCCGGATGCTTTCCTCATCTCGTGGTCCACAGGTCTTCTGTATGCCTTCCCTCCCACACCACTTGTGTCCCGGACATTGTTCAAAGTTGTCCAGGACAGGGCCTCCGTAATCCTGGTAGCGCCCAGGTGGCCGAGACAACCGTGGTTCCCTCTACTTCTGCAGCTAGCGATGGACACCCCTCTTCCTCTGGGGTTTCAGCCCGATCTCCTGACACAGGATCAGGGTACTCTTCTGCACCCCAACCTCCGGGCCCTGCATCTGATGACCTGGCTGCTGAAAGGGTAGTCCTAGCTCCGCTTCTGCTTCCTCCGGAGGTGGAAGCCATCGTCCTAGCGTCTTGGCGACCTTCCACCCGGAAATCTTACGCCCTTAAATGGCGTCGCTTCTCGGTCTGGTGTTCTCAGCGCTCTGAGGACCCCTTCGCCTGTTTAGTATCGGTGGTACTGCAATATTTGCTTCACCTCTCCGATCTAGGTCTCAAATCCAACTCTGTCAGGGTCCACCTCAGTGCTCTCTCTGCACATCATTCACCGGTGGAGGGCCAGCCTCTTTCCTCGCATCCCTTGGTGGCGCGTTTTCTCAGAGGCCTCCTTCTGCTTAAGCCTCCGTTGCGTCCTCCAGCTCCTGACTGGGACCTTAATGTGGTTCTGCAAGGGCTTACCTGCCCGCCTTTTGAACCCATGGCTACCTGCCCTCTTCGTTTCCTATCCTGGAAAACGCTCTTCTTGGTAGCCCTTACTTCCGCTAGGCGCGTAAGTGAACTACAGGCCCTAGTGTCGGAGCCCCCATACACTAGGTTCTACAGGAATAGGGTTGTCCTACGGACTCACCCTAAGTTTCTTCCGAAGGTGGTCTCCCACTTTCACATCAACCAGGAGGTGGTTCTTCCGACCTTCTTTCCCAGGCCGCATACCAGCCGAGCTGAGACTGTTCTGCATACCCTGGACTGTAGAAGAGCCTTGTCCTTCTACCTTGACCGTACGCGGGAGCATAGGAAGGCTGTCCAGCTTTTCGTATCTTTTGACCCCAATCGGTTGGGGGTACCTGTCTCTAAGCGTACTTTGTCCATCTGGGTAGCTGACTGTATCGCCTGGGCTTATGGGGCAGCCGGCCTCTCCTTAGAGAGTCGAGTCACGGCTCACCGTGTCAGGGCGAAGGCTGCGTCCGTGGCTCATCTTCGCTCTGTTCCATTGGCAGATGTCTGCCGGGCTGCTACTTGGTCTTCAAGCCAGACCTTTGCGGCTCATTACTGCCTGGAAAGGGAGTCCCGCAGGGACAGTGCTTTCGGACAGGCAGTCCTCCACAATCTCTTTGAGGTTTAGGCAACTCCTACCCTCCGGCCCTGGTGTTGGGCTACCGGCCGGATTCGTATTCAGAGAAGATTCCTTCCCTCTGTACTGTTGAGCTTGAGGGAGCTCTTTTAGGCTTGAGGTCTCCGGTAGCCTTAAGCTTGGGAGTCCCATAAGTGAGGACTGACTTCCTGCTTGGTCCTGGAGAAAGAGTAGTTACTCACCTGTAACAGGTGTTCTCCAGGAGCAGCAGGAATCAGTCCTCACTACCCTCCCTCCTCCCCTTGGAGTTGCAGTCATTCTTATTGCATATTTTTGCTAACTTTTTGCTGTCTTTCCGCTATGTCATCAGACTGAGCAAGATGGCACCCTTGGGCGGGAAGGGGACCGCGCATGCGCGCTGCAATTCCCAAAAGCTTTCTGCGAAAGCTGGGGAAAATTGCTCCGCGAGGGCTCCGTCGTCGCCCATAAGTGAGGACTGATTCCTGCTGCTCCTGGAGAACACCTGTTACAGGTAAGTAACTACTCTTTATGTGAGGTCTCCTGCTCTCAAGCCGCGAATTAAACCACCACCGGCGACTTGGGACTTCAACGTGGTCCTAGCGCTAAAGCCTTCTTTTGAGCCTTTGGCCACCCCTTCTTTAAAATTCCTGTCTTGGAAGATAATCATCAGCGAACTGCAGGTGTTAGTGTCGGATCCTCCGCATACCTAGTTACACTATGACAAGGTGGTTCTCTGTACCCATCCACACGTCCTTCGAAAGGTGGTCTTGACTTTCCATCTCAACCAATCCATCATGCTACCAGTCTTCCCCAGACCGCGCGCTTCTAGGGCCGAGGTACTTCTGCACACTTTAGATTGCAAGCGTGCACTGGCTTTCTACTTGGACAGAACCAAGACTTTCAGGAAATCCTCCCAATTGTTCATTTCCTTTGATCTAAGTCACCTTCGACTTCCAGTGTTGAAATACTTTTTCCATCTGGATTGCGGACTGCATTTCCTTTGCCTATGCTCAAGCGGAACTCTCCCTTGAGGGTCACAGCACTGCTCATAATGTGCGGGCCATGGCAACCTCAGTTGCCAATCTTCGTTCCATCTCCATTGACGAGATCTATCGAGCAGCTACCTAGTCCTCCATTCACACTTTCGCTTCTCACTACTGTCTAGTCGGGGTCTCCTGTTGGAATGCTGTCTTTGGTCAGGCTGTCCTCCAACACCTTTTTGGGATTTAATTGCAACTCCTACTCTCCATCCCAGACTTTTTTCTGGTACCAGACTTCACTGTCTGTTCTTGCCAACTGTCATAGAGTCCAATGTGACCACTTTGTATCCACACCCTCTGGCTCCATCCTTTAGCCTTGGGATACTGCTGCTAACCCAGTCTGATACCTGAGAGCTAGTAAATCCCATATGTGAAGGCTGCATTCTTGCTTGTTCCTGGAGATAGCGTAGTTGCTCATCTGTAACAGGTGATCTCCGGGAACAGCAGAAATCAGTCTTCACAACCCGCCCTCCTCCCCTAGGAGTTGTAGGGTATTCTTTTCCTTTGTCGCTCAGCTACAAACTCAACTGAGAATAAGGCTTGAGAAGGCAGATGTGCAGGTGCAGTGGAGTGCTCCCAAAAGCTTTCCTATTGGACACTGGGGAGCGTTCCTGTACGGGCTCTGTTGGTACCGATAATACTCATATGTGAAGACCTAATTCCTGCTGTTCCCGGAGATCAATGGTTAGAGGTGAGTAACTACACTTTATGATGCAAGAGGATTAGTTTGCCTTTTATTACATGCTTCACTCCTGGGGGCTTGAGGCAAGTGATAATATATAATAGAAACATTGTTTATTTTATATAAAACATAACCATGCATTATGAATTTACTATATAATCTAAGTTAAGCAAGCATATATCCTATAGAATTTAACAAAAAAGCTGTGTGATAATCTGTCAGGAAAATCCAGTAATAGCTGCTGGGAGCAAAAAATAATTGATGGGACAAAGGCAGAAAAATAATCTGTCAAATGCTTTGGCCCAGGGTGATACAAAACAAGAACGTAAATTGTAAATTTGGCTGGTAACCATGCTGCTGTATTCTGAATAAATTACAGTGGTCCCAACAGCTTTTTAGGGAGACCAAAATACAGACTATTAAAATAGTTTAACCTGTTAAGGCATGCATAGGAACAGCAAAATTCCATTCATGCAAAAATATTCTGATCAGCCATAAAAATTACAAACTTGCAAAAGAAGATGAAATCTTTGCTGATATATGTCAGAACATTGCTAAATTGGAATCTACTCTCAACCATGCTTTACATTTAAATTCAATCCCTTTAATGGATGGAGCACATATCTACCGCTTAGCTTGGCTAACTCATAGAATCTGACTGCTCAGGATTTAACTTCAATTTTTGAACATAGGGCCAATTATCTACAGCCTCTCAGATACCTTGAGGTTTGCTAAAGCTGGGCACTGATAATATGAAGCTGGATATGATCAAACATCCCACCCTGCACTTCTCAGTCAGACCTAAAATAAGACTGAGAACAAGTTAGAAGGGGAGGGTATTGAACCCCGAGGTAAGCCACACTGTAATGACATCTGAGCAAACATCTTTCCAGACCACTGATTGTGACCTATCCAAAAAGAAATGTAGAAACAAAGTCCTATAGGTTGTTAAATCCAAAATAAGTATCAAACAAAACCCCATAAATAGGCTAGCAAGTAACTACATTTTTGGTGGATTGTTTCTAAATTGACCAAATACTCAGCTTGAGCATTCTGTACCAGTCCTTTTAATGTTTTAATTCTCCACACAATATTTTTATATTTTTACCATTCAAAATCCATTTTGTCCATTTTATTCATTTTCCAAAAAAGATTTTAAAAAATTGTCCATTCAAAACTTGTAATATAATGCCTGTAGTATAATAGTATATGTTTTGAGTGGACTCAGATTTAAAAAAAAATTTTGAATGGTAAAAATATAAAAATATTGTGCTTCAAAAAAAGAATGTAGCCAAGCCTTTGCTGTTTGGAAATCCCATGCTGCTTTAATCCTATGAGCAGAAATCGCTCATCAGTGAGGCCACAAATCTAAAGCCAACTCGACTCTTTCTTCCATTGGCTCACCTGCTCATCATTTGAAAGATTGCTGAAATCAAGTACACCAGTATTCACCACATTTGAATTGGAAATGTGCTAAAATGCAAAAATGAATTTCCCTGCAAGTCCTAGTAGAAGGTGGACATGAGCTTGTATGCTGTACATAGTTTAATACCAATGTTTTTATTTTATTTATTTAACCATTTTTTATACCACCTTATCCTAAAATCAAAGCGGTTTACAATATAAAGAACTTTACAGAGAACTTGAGGTCTAGGTAAGGGTGGCATGTGGGAAATGCTGGCAAGCATAACTTATTTACATTGTAGCATATATACATTTACAGGGCAGCATATGACATGACTCGGGGGGGGGGGGATTATGTTATGAGGGTAGTTTGGCAAGTGGTGTATTCGGAGAGATCATTGACATGTTCCATGAATAGGAAGGTTTTCAGCTTCTTCCTAAAGTCTTTTAAGTCTGTGGTTGCCTATATTGCCTCTGGCAGAGTGTTCCAAATGGCGGGTGCTACAAGTGATAGAGCTCTCTTGGTCGTAGGATTGTTGGCTTTGGTGAATGAGCTGGGTGTTTGGATGCAGTCTGTTGCTCTGTCTTCGTGGTCTGTTGCTGGGCTTTTATGCAGATTAGGTCCTGAAGTATATCGGCTGACATGTTATGTCTTATTTTGAAGATGGTTAGTGTTTTATATTTGGCCCTTGAGGTGATTGGGAGCCAGTGGAGTTGGTAAAGATTTGCGTTATGTGGTCAAATTTCATTGCACCAGAGATGATCCGGGCGGCGTTATTTTGGGCCAGTTGCAGGGGCCGGGTCGTTTTTTTCGGTAGACCATTGAAAAGGAATTGCAGTAATCCATACTTCATTTACTGGTATGGATGTGTATGCCAGTTTGATTGAAATTGGGGGGGGGGGGGGCTAAAGGAGTTGTCTCATGATAATTAGAGCCTTGGTCTTTTTGAAGTTGATGCTTAGGTGGTTGTTTGATAGCCAGTTGTTCATTTCTTGTATGCAATTTGCTATGGTTGTGTAGTCTGGTAGGTCTAGGTGTATTGGGGTGTATACCATAATGTCGCCCGCATATGACATTGGATGTTGTGTTTTCTGAAGATGCTGCATATTGATTGTATATAAAGGTTGAAAAGTAGGGCGGACAAGGAGGAATCTTGTGGGACTCTCTGTTCTGTGGCAAATGGGGTGGAGATCTTTGCCTCAACTTTTACTTTTTGTCACCGGTGAGTGGAGTGGAGGAGTAGCCTAGTGGTTGGGGCAAGGTACTTCAGGCCGGAAGGTCGGTGGTTCAAATCCCACTAGAGGACAGCAACCTTGGGCCGGAAGAACTGGGGTGTCTAGTCCCACAGGTGCTCCTTGTGGTCTTGGGCAAGCCACTTAACCCTCCATTGCCCATGTTCCCTGTAAAATAGTTATCTCCAAGTTATAATACCCTGTTCAATGTCATTTCAGTTTGTTCAATGTAAACCGCACTGATGCAGAATAGCGTGGTATATAAGAGAATGTAAATAAATAAATAAATAAGGTAGGACTGAAACTACTTAGGTGGTGTGCTGTGGATACCTGTGTCTTTGAGTCTGTTTAATAGGATGTCATGGGCGACTGTGTCAAATGCAAATGAAATGTCAATGAAGATAAGGAGGAATCCATTTCTTATATTGTCAGTTTCTCTGATCAGGGTGTCGAATAGCTGCGTGAGAAGGGTTTTGACACTGTGGTTGATAAAATGAGGAAAATAGTTAAGAAAAAGTTGCAAAGGTTAAAGACTTACATCAAGCTTGGGGGATGTTTAAAAATACAATCTTGGAAGCCCAAAAAAAGTGGAAGGAAGTCCAAAAAACTGCCAGCATGGTTTAAAGGTGAGGTCAGATAGGCTGTTGCCAAAAAAGCATCTTTCAGGAAATGGAAAAAAGAGCCAAATGATGAAAACTGGAAACAGCACAAGCACTGGCAAGTTAAATGCAAGACATAAGGCAGGCAAAGAGAAAATTTGAGAAGCTTGCTGTGGAAGCAAAAACACATAATAAAGACTTTTTCAAGTACATTCGTAGCAAAAAATCTGTGAGAGTCAGTTGGACCATTAGATGATAGAGGGGTAAAAGGGGCACTAAGAGGGACAAGGCCGTAGCAGAGAGACTAAATGAATTCTTTGCTTCGGTATTTAGAGGAAGCTGTAGGGATGTTACCCATGACTGAGGTGGTATTTATAGGTGATAATGCAGAAGAATTGAAAGAAATATCGATACACCAGGAAGATGTATTACAACTATTGATAAACTGAAGAGTAGCAAATCGCCTGGACCAGATAGTATACATCCAAGAGTGTTCAAAGAATTGAAATATGAGATTGCAGACCTGCTAATCTGTGAACTATCATTAAAAACATCTGTAATATCTGAAGATTGGAGGATGGCCAATGTAACGCCAAGTTTTAAAAAAAGTTCCAGGGGTGATCCAGGAAACTACAGACAGGTGAGCCTGATGTCAGTACCAGGAAAAATGTAGAAACTATCAAGAACAAAAATCCTGAACAAGTAGATAGTCATGGCTTAATGGGAGACAGCTAACATGGCTTTAGACAAGGAAGATCTTGTCTTACTAATCTGTTATATTTTTTGAAGGTGTGAATAAACAGGTAGACAAAGGTGAGTCAGTTGATTATAGTGTATCTGGACTTTCAGAAAATTCTTTGACAAGGTCCCTCATCAGAGACTTTTGGCAAAACTAAAAAATCTTGGGATAGGAGGCAGTGTGTGTACTATTGTGGATCAGGAACTGGTTAAAAGTTAGAAAGCAGAGGGTAGGGCTAAATGGCCAATTTTCCCAATGGAGAAAGGTGAATAGTGGTGAACCCCAGGGATCTGTGCTGGGTCCGCTGCTTTTTGACATTCATAAATGACCTGGAAAAGGAATAACTGGTGAGGTTATCAATTTTGCAGATGACACAAAACTATTTAAAGTTGTTAAAACCCAAGAGGATTGTGGAAAATTGCAAGAGGATCTTGATAAATTAGAAGACTGGGCATCCAAATGGCAGATGAAATTTAATGTGGACAAGTGCAAAGTTATGCACTTAGGAAAGAACAACCCAAGATATGGTTACACGATACAAGGTTCCACATTAGGAACCACCACCCAGGAAAAAGATATAGGCGTCATTGTGGATAACATGTTAAAATCCTCCACCCAGTGTGCAGTGGCGGCCAAGAGAGCAAATATAATGCTAGGTATTATGAGGAAAGGAATGGAAAATAAAACAAGGATATTATAATGCCTCTGTATATTATAGGAAAATAAAACAAGGATATTATAATGCCTCTGTATTGTTCTATGGTACAACCTCACCTTGAATATTGTATGCAATTCTGGTTGGCGTATCTTAAAAAGGATGTAGCTTTATTAGAAAAGGTACAGAGAAGAAGCACCAAAATGGTAAAGGGGATGGAAGGATACCCCTATGAAGAGAGGCTGAAAAGGTTTGGGCTCTTCAACCTGGAAAACAGACGGCTGAGGGGAGATATGATAGAGGTCTATAAATTAATGAATGGAGTGGAACGGGTAAACGTAGATCGATTGTTTACTTCATCAGAATACAGAAAGACTAAGGGACATGCAATGAAGCTACAGGGTAACCTATTTAAGGCTAATAAGAGAAAATATTTTTTCATTCAACGTGTAATCAAACTCTGGAATTTTGTTACCAGAGGATGTAGTAAAAGCTATTAGCGTAGCTGTTTAAAAAAGGTTTGGACAAGTTCCTGGAGGAACGGTCCATAAACCATTATTAAAAGGGACCCAGGATATCACTGCTTGACCCAATACAAACACTGTGGAACCTGTCTTTTGGGGAAACTGCTAGGTACTTATGATCTAGATTGGCTACTCTTGGAAACAGGATACTGGGCTTGATGGACCTTGGCCTGATCCAGTATGGTATATCTTATGCTCTAACCCGTGTTGGTGGGGGTCTAGAGTGACATTGGAGTCTATGTGATCTTGCAACTGTTTTTTTTTTTTCAATAAGTTTGGCTAGAAAAAGAAGGCTGGAGATCAGGCGGTATGACACAGGGTCTGTGCAGTTTGCTGACTTGTTTTTGGTATTGGTCGGATTGTAGCCTGTTTGAGGGATGGGGACATATATCCTTGAGTTAGAGAAGAGCTGCTTATCTTGTGGATATGTTGTACGAGCTCATCTTTGGCAGATTTAATCCATCTTACTGGACATGGATCAGAGGGCGCTATGCAGACGTTTAGATCAGCGAAGGTGTGGGCATGTAGAATTCGCTCCACTCCATGTGTGTACAGTGCAGCTTTTAGGATCCACATGTGCTGTGGTTCTTGGGCGGCGGGGGTGGGGAGGGGGTTTGAGCTTGGTGAGCAAGAAATGTGCAAATTCTTGAGGGTGAATTGTGTCATCCCCAGTCTGTCTGTTCCTTTGTCAGTGCGTGGACAGTCTTGAAGAGCTCTCTTGGCTTTTTACTAGATCTTAATATGAGGTTGGTATGATATTCTTGTTTGTCGGTTGATCAGATTGTTGTAGTCACGTTGCTTGGTTTGGTATTGTTTTAAAGTGGCTTCGGTCTTGTCTTGCCTCCAGTGTTGTTCAAGCTTGCGGTCTTCTTTGCTTCTCTTATTTCAGCAGAGTACCAAGGAGCTGATGGAGGCCTTGTCATACTGTGGCTAGGATTTGCTTTCTCAGGGGCTCTTGCTTCTTCAGCTATGGTGGTGCGCCATGTTCTGACTGCTTCATCTAGGTTGGAGGTGTCTTGTGGGAGCTTATGGAGGGTATCATTTAGGAATTGATCCTTGTCAAATCCTTTGAATCTTCTTTCAGGGTGAGGTGTTCTCTTTTGTGATCTTTGGTAGGGAATATACAACTTGAAGTGGATAGCATGATGGTCTGACCAAGGTATCAGCCTGACCCGAGGGGGTGTTGTACTATCTTGTTCCAAAAGGTTTCTTGCGACATATATGCAGTCTGGGGTGTTTCCTAGTAGGTGGGAGGGTCCAGTGTGCAGTTGGGTGAACTGCAATGATACGATTGCTCTGATGAAAGCGTCAGATTCTTTACTGGGTGCAGGGTTGAGGTTGTAAGTTACATGTTTCAATGTAAGTTACATTTTTAGTTCTATGTAAACCGCCTTGACCCAGAGAAAGGTGGTATATAAATACAGCTAAATAAATCATCTGGAATGATCTAACCACAAGACTGATACAATCTGCATGCACTTCTGGTCAACAGCGTCACTTCTAGAATCCAAAATGCCCACTCTTTTAAATCTATGAAGTTGAACCTTTATGATTGACAGGTCTTCCATAGAGGCTAAAAAGCTTCCTCATCCCCTTCCATTATATCCCTGAAAAGACTATTTAAAATTATCACCACAAGAAACCTATCAAGCTTAATATGTTTCAGAAACTTATGTTCTCCTGGATCTTAAAAAAACAAATGAACCAGAGGAAGGGATCCTATAAACAAACAAGCCTAAAACTTTCTTAGCAGAAAGCATGGCTATTAAACATTCACATCCAGATCAACAATAAACCAGGTCTGGGTTTAGCATAGGCATCTATATCTGGTGCTAAATTTGGTAGGCGCTGGAATGTTGCTGCTGTGCCTCCATCCAGGCCCGCTTTTACTTTCCCTTGGCTTTCCCAGTGGCTGTTGCAGCAAGTTGAAAGTAAATAAGTACAGGACCTACTTGCCTTGTGCTCTGACAGGCCTGTGGTGCCCGCCTCCTCCCCCATATGGCTTCAATCTTGCTTCAACTGCCACCGGAGAAGCCATAGACCTATGATAAGGAGGCAGGGACCAAGGGATGGTCTGGGCAGTGGCACTAGCAATGGGGAGGGGGGTGTTATCTCAATATAAATTCAGCACTCCAAAGACAACCCACCCCAATTGAAAGGACAAAGACACTCCCCTAATTGGAAGGGCAAAGGCTGTTGAAATATTAAAGCAGCATCACCATTCCTTTTGGACCTCTCTGATGAGTGAAAAATAATTGATTGGGCAAACCTGAGTCAGAAACTGTATCTCTTTTTACCATTCAGATTAAACTCTCTAAGTAGATCTAGTACCAGTGAAACTTTATTACACAGAAATTGTTTTTATTGTCCTTGTTCCTGGTGTCAAATTCAAGAGGATATTTTAAATTGCTTCATGAAACAATTATACTTTTTAACCCCATGACATATCCCATTAATGAGATTATGGGTGCATCCATCACACCTAATCAGAACACTCTGCTGTTCAGGGCCAGACTTATTGCATGAGCGCCTTTAGGGAGTGGTAAGGGGAAGGTATTTAGTGCTCCACTTCTCTCACCCTCCTCCCCCCCCCCCCCATCCCCCTGCCTGCCTTCTCACCTTTTTCCTGGAGAAGCAGCATTAATAAATACCTCATAAAGAAGCAGCATGGGGGTAGGCAAGCCCTCACATTTTTGGACATCTCCTATGGTGCTCCACCCTTCCTTTTGCACAGATGGAAAGAGGGACAGAACACCACAGGTCCTGTCTGGAGCACAAGAACTTCTCTGGCCCTCACTGCATCTTTGTAATGTATTTGCCTAAATCCAGGCCTGGCTGTGTTGCTGCCTGATTGTAACCATGTATTTGACAAGCAGTTGGGGAAAGGCAGACGTAGAGTAGAAATCAGAGAATCGTTCTTCAAAAGGTGTCATAATAGAAGAGACAAAAATATACCATGTGGAAAATAATCATGTATGTTCTACTGCTGAAGAAATCATATTATTGTAACTGTTCTATGTTTGAACTTCTTCTTTATCTCATCAGTATTGTATGGACCTCTTCAGTGTTGGTTTGCTGTCAATTCTAACTGATGATCTTACACCTCTTCTGCGGTGAATTTCTGAGTGTTAAAGTCCAGGGTTCTAGCTTTCACTAATTTTGCATTTGTTGGACTGCATGAGCTAAATTTGCAAAATTGCTATGATTTTCTGCTGTGGGATAACTCCTTTTTGCTGTACTACATGCTAGTCTTTCTTGGTCACAATCTAGATGATTAGTTTGCTTTGTTTAGTACACAGCTAAACAGGCAACTGTTCAGAGGCTTGGAGGTGCTAAGCCTTTCCAGGCTAGCAGGCAGGAGGAGATAGTGCTGAATAATCCGACAGGTATAGGCTGAGCACAGGCAAGCATTAGGACTGCGACTGGGACAGAAAGCTAGAAGAAGCTGTCTGCTGCAGCTGCTAATTTTCCTCATTGTCTGCTTCTAATTGGTCTTGGCCAGCAGAATGAACCAATCAGCAGCCAGAGATGGGGAAACACTTTATCCATCACTGCAGTGAGAAGGGCGGGGGAGTGCACAAAGATGAGTGCAAAAACGTTGTCTGGAGGGGGACATTAAGAGGAGAGAGCAAATGAGGGATGGTGGAGAGACAGTGAGAGAAGAGAGAATTCCTCCTTCCTGGAAAGGAGTTTTATAAGAAGTCCTGGGATAACAGATTTTTTGACTATTAAGAAATGCAAGAAATTAAAAAAAAAAAAAAAAGTTCAAAATTATAGTCCATTTCTAAAGTTTTAGAGTTGCTCTGCTGCTAGGTAGATCTGAACTAAAGGTACATCTCGGCTATCTGCTGTTTGCAGCTTCTCATTTTCTCTGAGCTTGAAAGACTTAGTCACAGACTTACGGAAAGAGCCAAGACATGCTGGCTTTCAGCAGAAACACTAAATTCACTTTTTAGAAAAGCTGTGTATTGAATGTCCAGTATGACTTGAGGCACTTTAGCCTTCACGGGAAGGGATATTTTGGTTATCGAAATAACTTGATGGGGCTCTATTGTTAAGATACTCCGAATGTGCTGAGGTGAAGAGGAGGCAAGTCCAGGAAGGGTATTCTGCAAGGTTGACAGAACTCCCATATGTTTCTCTGCTCAGGAACCCTTGGGAATGAGGATAGTTACATAGTAACATAGTAAATGACGGCAGATAAAGACCAGCATGGTCCATCTAGTCTGCCCAGCACAATGGCAAGAGTGGGCGCACCTGCTGCTCCGTGCAGGCCACCTCTCCCCATGTCCCTGTTTAGGGGTGAACCCACCACTCCATGCAGGACACCCCTATTTGTTGAGAAATTAGATGGTTCAGTTTATTTTGATTTTATCCTGCTGCTGTAGAGGGATCCACTGTGTCTGTCCCAAGCCATTTTGAATTCCGTCACCGTGTTTGCCCCACCACTTCCATCGGGAGGGCATTCCAAGCATCCACCACCCTTTCTGTGAAAAAGTATTTCCTGATATTGCCTTTCAATTTACCACCTTGCAGCTTCCTGTTATGCCCTCTAGTTTTACAGCATCCCCTTCTTTGGAAGAGGTTTGTTCATTATTTTCCTTTAAGTATTTAAATGTCTGAATCATATCTCCCCTGTCCCTCCTCTCCTCCAAAGTGTACATGTTTAGATCTTCAAGTCTCTTCTCATAAGGCCAGGCTCCAAATCATTTTGGTCGCCTTCCTCTGAACAGTTTCCATTCTTTTTACATCCTTTGAAAGATGTGGTCTCCAAAACTGAACACAGTATTCCAAGTGAGGCCTCACCAGTGACTTGTACAGTGGCATAAGTACCTCTTCCTTTCTGCTGGTGATTCCTCTTTGTATGCAGCCCAACATCCTCCTTGCTTTTGCCACCACCTTGTTGCACTGTTTTGCCATCTTGAGATCTTCAGAAATAATTACACCAAGGTCTTTCTCCTGATCCGTGCACTCCAACATCTCCGACCCCTATCGCGCATACATTTCCCTTGGATTTCTGCTACCCAGGTGCATGACTCTGCACTTCTTCGCATTAAATCTTAATTTCCAAGCATTAGACCATTCTTCCAGCTTTTGTAGATCTTTCCTCATGTTAACCACTCCCTCGGGGGAGTCCACTCTGTTGCAAATTTTCGTGTCATCTGCAAAAAGACAGACTTTTCCATTCAGTCCTTCAGCAATATCACTCACAAATACATTGAACAGTGCCGGGCCCAGGACTGACCCCTGGGGCACCCCGCTAAGCACCTTCTCTTCATCTGAGTGAGCTCCATTTACCATCACCTTCTGTCATCTGTCAGTCAACCAATTTCTGATCCAATTTACTATCTTAAGATCCATCCCCAAGCTACCAAGTTTATTGATAAGCCTCCTATGAGGAA
This sequence comes from Ichthyophis bannanicus, assembly GCA_033557465.1. Classification (NCBI taxonomy): domain Eukaryota; kingdom Metazoa; phylum Chordata; class Amphibia; order Gymnophiona; family Ichthyophiidae; genus Ichthyophis; species Ichthyophis bannanicus. The sequence continues at coordinate 1,535,227,201 of CM066032.1, forward strand.
CAGTATCAAAGGCTTTGCTGAAATCCAGGTAGATGACATCCATCACATGCCCCTGATCTAGCTCCCTGGTCACCCAGTCAAAGAACTCAATCAGATTTGTTTGGCAAGATCGTCCTTCGGTAAAACCATGTTGCCTCGTGTCTTGCAACCTGTTGGTTTTGAGAAAGTTCACTATTCGCTCTTTCAGGAGCACCTCCATGACTTTTCCCTCCACCGAGGTAAGGCTCACAGGCCTGTAGTTTGACACTTCTTCCCTGTTACCACTTTAGTGTAGAGGTACGACATCAGCCATTCTCCAGTCCTGAGGAACCTCTTCTGTTTCCAAGGATCTGTTGAAAACATCCTTTAACAGCCCTGCAAGAACCTCTCTGAGCTCTTTCAGTATCCTGGGATGTATCCCATCTGGTCCCATGGCCTTGTCCACTTTCAGTTTTGCAAGTTGTTCTAACACCTCATCTTCTGTGAATGGTGTGGTAACTACTTCATTCTCATTTTTATATTTGGGAGTCACAGGTGGTCCTTCTCCAGGACTTTCTTTAGTAACAACAGAGCAGAAGTATTCATTTAGCAATTTCGCTTTTTCAGTGTCATTTTCCACGAGTCCGTTCGCAGCACTTCTGAGTCCTGCAGTTCCACCTCTGATCTTCTTCCTTTCCTGAATATACCTGAAGAAGGTTTTGTCGCCACACTTCACATCTTTAGCCATCTTTTCCTCTGCCTTTTATTTTGCTATCCTTATTTCTCTCTTTGTCTCTTTGAGTTTGATCCTGTATTCATTTCTGTGTTCCTCTGTTTGCGAGCTTTTGAATTTTGCGAAAGCTGTGTTTTTTGCCTTTATTTGAGCAGCCACTTCTTTGGAAAACCAAATAGGTTTTCTTCTCCTCTTCTTTTTGTTTACTTTTGTTACATATTTATCTGTTGCCCCTTTATTGCCACCTTTAGTTTAGCCCATTGCAATTCCACTTCCCTTATCTCCTTCCACCCTGTCAGCTCCTCCTTTAGGTACTCGGCCATTTTATTGAAGTCGGTGTTTTTGAAGTTTAGGACTTTGAGCTTGCTATGTTTGGCCTGTACCATGGCTTTTATCTCAAACCACACCGTGTGATGATCGCTGTTGCTCACAGGGGCACTCACGCAGACATTCGACACACTATCGCCGTTGGTGAGCACTAAATCCAGTCTTGAGCTTTCCCTGGTTGGTTCCATCACCATTTGTCTAAGTAACGCATCTTGGAGAGCATCCACAATTTTTTTGTTTCTTTCCAGATTTGCAGAAGGAGTAATCCAATCCACATCAGGTAGATTAAAGTCACCCAATATGATCGCTTCCCCCTTTGTGGCTATCTTGGCAATATCTATAATCAATTCGTTATCTCTCTCTTCAATTTGTGTCGGAGGTCTGTAGACTACAGCAGTATGGATAACAGTGCCATCTCCTCTTTCCAACACAATCCAGAGCGCTTCTTCTTTTCCCCATGCCCCCTGCATTTCAGTAGCTTTAATATTGCTTTTGACATACAAGGCTGCTACTCCTCTTCCATTTTCTCTGTCTCTTCTGAATAAATTATAGACAGTTATGGCTATATCCCAATCATGAGATTCATTAAACCATGTTTCTGTAATGGCCACAATGTCCAAATCCATTTCCACCATTAAGGCTTCTAGGTCTGGAACTTTGTTGACTAAGCTTTGAGCATTTGTGCTCATTGCTTTCCAGCATTTAAGTGGCTTGCGTGTATTTAGCATTGATTTTGTTCTGTCTATATCTTCCCACTTGTTTTTGATGTGTGGTTTAAATGTGTGGCTGTTTCTGATTTTAATCTGCTTTTGCAGGGGGTGACGTCCAGAGCTTGACCTTGCACATCCGTCACCCCCTTGTTCTAGTTTAAATGCATATCCACATATTGCTTGTATTTTTCACTTAGGATTCTTTTCCCTGTGACAGAGAGATGTAGTCCATCAGCACAGTATAATCTCTTATTGGTCCATCTGTTTCCCCAGTCGCCAGTAAATCTGAATCCTCCTTGTTTGCACCAGGTCTGGAGCCATGTATTAAAGCTGTTAATGCGATGCAGCCTTTTTGCCCCCTTACCAAGCACAGGTAGAACCTCTGAGAATGCAGCAGTGTTAACAATGGGCTTGAGTTTCTCTCCCAGAGATTGGAAGTTTTATTGGACTGTAGAGGTACTGTTTCTAGCCAGGTCATTTGTGCCCAAGTGGATAATCACATCAAGTTTGGAGTGTTCACTTTCTGCGCTAAGTACTTCAACAACGTGGTTTGTATTTCTGCTGGCTGAAGAGCCTGGGAGGCACTTGACTATCTTCTCTCCTTTGAACTGTGTTCCCAAGTTGGTGCCACTGATGATGGAATCACCAAGTAGTAGTAGTTTGCTGTTTGGCAAGGTTTTCTTCATATTTGGTCCTTTAGCAGGAGATTGGGCATTGTCTGCCTCATTTAAGGGCCCTTCAGTTTTTTTGGATTGGACATCCTCATTCGCCAAGGCAGAGAAGGCATTATGCTGGGATATCTCCTGATGCATAGGATGCCTCTGTGTCACAGGTCACAATCTACCAGAACCCACTGTGATCTATTTGCTCCTGGGGTGTTTCATTCCTTGTGGGAGTGGTGGTGGACTTTGTTCAGTTTGCATCCTAGAAGAGGTGCGCTTCATTGCAGCCAGTTCCTCATCCTCATTAGCCAAGGCAGAGAAGGCATTATGCAGGGATATCTTTTGATGCATAGGATGTCTGTGCGTTACAGGTCGCAATCTACCAGAACCCACTGTGATCCCCTTGTCCCTGGGATATTTGATGCTTTGTGGGAGTGGTGGTGGACATTGTTCAGTTTGCATCCTAGAAGAGGTGCACTTCATTGCAGCCAGTTCCTCCCTGAGTAGGGTCACCACTTTATTCATGGCAGCTATGTCTTCCCTTAGAGTCAGTTCTTTATGCATGGTAGCTGACCTGAGGCACATAGGACAAGCTCTGAGGTTCCATATGATTTGTCTTGGAATGAAAGTATTGCAGTTATTGCACCGAATACACGACATGCCGAATAAGCAGTCCTAGAAGAGGAAGGAGGAAGAAGATGTGGGCTCTAACCCAAGTTAAAAGGATAGATGGCAGTCCTAGAAGAAGAAGATAGGAAGAAGAAAAGGTGGGCCTTGACCCAAGTTAAAAGGATAGATGGCAACGTATGCAACCACTATATATATAGGCAATGCAGCCCCTGGGGTGGATGGGGTGAGGGGTAGGGTGGACGGGAACCTAAGTGTCTCTGGCCAGTAGGTTGTTCCTGAACTGGGGGCACCCACAGATATCTGCTCCAAGGCTACCCAGAAAAGGAGACAGTCAGATTATCCCCAAGCTTAATTTATAACCACAGTTAAACTTTATATTAGCAATTCCCACAAAACAGACAGTTAGACTCTATATTGGTAACTAGAAAGCATCAGAGATAAGAAAGAAAATTAGAGTCTTAGCTTTGTGAAATATCCACAGCTCCTGCAGCCAGCCTCAGAGACCCGTAGTTCAGTGTTAGTGTTCAGTATTGTGTACTAGCTATGGTGAGACGTTTGATGTGGGTACCTGGAAGCTGTAATGAAGCTAAGCATTCATGTCGAGTAGGCTAAAGATTCCGTCTACTTGTATGTGCTTTGCAGTTAAGAGTATTACTTCCAAAATTAAACCTAGAATTATTGCTGGTTTCCGTAAGTATACTGCTCATGTGGTGTTCTGTCACAAGTTATCCTGCCTTCTCATGTGCTATAGCATTTCGTATAAAATTTCTGTAGTCTTTTCATTATAAGAACATAAGATATGCCATACTGGGTCAGACCAAGGGTCCATCAAGCACAGTGTCCCATTTTCATCAATGGCCATTCCAGGTCTCAAGTACCTATCAGTTTCCAAGAGGTATAGATACTCCATACTGCTTGTCCCGGGGTAAGCAGTGGATTTCCCCAGTCCTCTTTAATAATAGTTTATGGACTTTTGCTCCAGGAACTCGTCCAAACCTGTTTTGAACCCAGCTACACTAATAGCTTTTATTGCATCCTCTGGTAATGAATTTCAGAGTTTGACGCGCTGAGTGAAAAAATAATTTCTCTGATTAGTCTTAAATGTGCCACAGTGTAACTTCATTGCGTGTCCCATAGTCTTTCTACGTTTTGAAGGAGTAAACAACTGATCTGTGTTTACCCATTCCACTCAAGAACATAAGAAATGCCATACTGGGTCAGACCAAGGTCTATCAAGCCCAGAGGCCAATCTAGGTCACAAGTACCTGGCAGGTTCCAAAAAGGTACGTAGGTTCCACAATGCTTGTCCTGGAGTAAGCAGTGGATTTCCCAGGTCCTCTTTAATAATAGTTTATGGATCTTTCCTCTAGGAAGTTGTCCAACCCTTTTTTAAACATAGCTACACTAACTGCTTTTACTACATCCTCCGATAATGAATCCAGAGTTTGATTATGCGTTAAGTGAAAAAAATATTTTCCCTCATTAGTTTTAAAGGGGTTACATTGTAGCTTCATTGCATGTCCTCTAGTCTTTCCAATTTTTGATGGAGTAAACAACTGAACTACGTTTATCCGTCCTAATCTATTAATTTATAGATCTCTATCATATCTCCCCTCAGCCATTTCTTTTCCCAGTTGAAGAGCCCTAATCTTTTAAGCCTTTCCTCAAAGGGGTATCCTTCCATCCTCTTTACCATTTTGGTGGCTCTTCTCTGTACCTTTTCTAATTCTGCTATATCCTTTTCTAAGATATGGTGATTAGAATTGCACACAATATTCAAGGAACTATGGAATGATACCGAGGTATTTAATATCCTCTATTTTATTCTCTATTCCTTTCCTTATGGTTCCTAAGATTTTATTTGCTTTCTTGACCACTGCAGTACACCAGGCAGAGGATTTCAACCTATTATCCACGATGACACCTATATCCTTTGCTGGGTGGTGGTTCCTAATGTGGAACCTTGCATTGTATAAACGTAGTTTTGGTGGTCCTTTCCTAGCTAAATTTCCTAGCTGAGGGAGGAGTGGCCTAGTGGTTGGGGCAAGGTCCTACAGGCCGGAAGGTCAGTGGTTCAAATCCCACTAGAGGATAGCTGCCTTGGGCCGAAAGTACTGGGGTTTCTAGTCCCACAGGTACTCCTTGTGGTCTTGGGCAAGCCACTTAACCCTCCATTGCCCATGTTCCCTGTAAGTATTAGTGTATGTGTCTCATATCCCCTCGTGTTAAATGTATCCCCCAACCGCTTTGACCCGGTGAAAAGCGGGATATAAATGCAGCTAAATAAAATAAATAAATAAATAACTTTACACTTGTCCACATTAAATTTCATCTGCCATTTGGATGTCCACTCTTTTAATCTATCAAGGTTCTTTTACAGTTTTTCATAATCCTCTTGTGTTTTAACAACTTTGAATAATTTTGTCTTATCTGCAAATGTGATCACTTCACTCGTTCCCATTTCAGGTCATTTATGAATATGTTAAAAAGCAGAGGGCACAACCCAGATCTCACCTTTCTCCATTGAGAAAATTGGCCATTTAGCCCTACTCTCTGCTTTCTATCTTTTAATTAGTTCCTGAGCCACAATAGTAGACTGCCTCCTTCCCATGACTTTTTAATTTCATCAAGAGTCTATCATGAGAGACCTTGTCAAAGGCTTTCTGAAAAATATCAACTGGCTCACCTTTATCTACCAGTTTATTCACAACATTAAAAAAATATGAGAGATTAGTGAGACAAGACTTTCCTTGGCTAAATCTGTTGGCTTCCTGCCATTAAGCTTTGACTATCCACATGTTCAGTAATTTTGTTTTTTACAATGGTTTCTATCATTTTGCACAGTACAGACATCAAGCTCATTGGTCTGTAGTTTCCTGGATCACCCCTGGAACCCTTTTTAAAAATTGGCATTACATTGGCCATTCTCCAATCCTCCTGTAATACAGATGATTTAAAGCAGGGGTCACCAACCTCCAGCGGGCCGCACAGCCGACTACCGGCAGACTCGCGGGCCGCACCCCCCCTCCCCCCCCTCCCCCCCCCCTGCGCGCGCGCGCGAAAAAAAACCCTGCTCATACCTGTACTTTTATTTTCCCATGTCAGCTCCCTCCCTTCTTCTGCAGCCGCGGCTCCCTGCCTCTTAGGGAACCGCGGCTGTGCTTGTAAAATCATCGCGAAGCCCTTCCTGTCTTGACGGGCTCCGTGCAGCATTGTCCCACCTCTAAAGGAAGTTGTTTACCACTTCCTTTGGAGGCGGGACAATGCTGCACGGAGCCCGTCAACAGGAAGGGCTCCACGATGATTTTACAAGCACAGCCGCGGTTCCCTAAGAGGCAGGGAGCCGCGGCTGCAGAAGAAGGAGTTGGTGAGTTTGCCTTGGCGGGCCGCACCGGGGTAGAGTCTCGCGGGCCGCAGGTTGGTGACCCCTGATTTAAAGGATAGTTCACAGATTACTAAAAGTAGGTGTGCAATCTCATATTTTAGTTCTTTCAGCACCCTGGGATTTATGCCATCTCGTCCAGGTGATTTGCTGCTCTTTAGTTTATCAAATAGCTGTATTTACATCGTCCTGATTTATCAATATTTATTAAATTCCTGTGATGCCTCACCTTTGAATATCATTTCTAGTATGGCTAAGTGTCCTACATTGTCTTCAGTAAAGACTGAAGCAAATAAATCAGTCCAGTATGGCCTTGTCCTCTTAGTGCCCTTTTAACCTCTATCATCTAATAGTCCAGCTGGCTCTCTCACAGGTGTTTTACTATGAATGTGCTTTTGCATTCATGGCAAACTTCTTTTCAAATCCTCTCTTTGCCTGTCTTATCAATTCCTTGCATTTAACTTGCCAGTACTTATGTTTCCTGTTTTCATCATTTGGCTCGTTTTTTTCAATTTTCTGAAGGATTTTCTCTTAGTTATAACTGCCTCTTTGATCTCACCTTTAAGCCATGTTGGCTGTCGTTTGTCCTTCCCCACACCTTTGTTAAAGCCTTGAATACATCTTGAATGCATTTCAATAATGCCCAAGCCTAATGTAAATCTTAACTTTTGCTGTTCCTTTTAGTTTTTTCTTAACCATTTTCTTCATTTTATCATAGCCTCCTTTTTGTAAGTTAAATGCTAGTGCATGGGTTTCCCTGTTTATCTTCCCTCCATTTATTAAATCAAATGTGACCATGTTACGATCACTATTGCCAAGTGGCCCCAACACCATTGCCTCTCGCATTAGATCCTGCATTCCACTAAGAACTAGATCTAAAATAGTTTCCCCTCGGGTTGTTTCCTGAACTAACTCCATGAAGCAGTTGTTTATTTCATCTAGCAACTTTATCTCCTTAGCGCATGGCCTGATGTAACGTTAACTCGGTCAATACTGGGGTAACTGCCACCAACTAAGAGAAAATCATACGTGTAACATTTTGTGCAAGAGACTGGATAGCCCACATTTCTCTGCTGGACTGCTGTCTGCATCATAAGATTTAAAGATTTATTTTGTTTATTTAAAGTTTTTCAGTTGTTTAAAGTTGGTAGGGGAATATGGATACTCGAACCAATACAATTATACCTAATAAGCAGGGCCGGCCCGTCCATTGAGCAAGAATGTTTTTTGCACAGGGCCCCGCGCAAAGAACATTCTGCTTTTTTCAAAATTAAATTTAAAAAAAAAAGCTGGCGGCTGCCGCCGCAGCAGAATGGAGTGTCCCGCGGGGCCCCCTCTGCCCGGCTGAGTCCCTCCCTCCCTCCCTCTGCGACGGCTGAGCCCCTCTGTGCCGGCTTTCAGATTCACGAAGGGAGAGTGTCTCTCTCGTGTCTCTGTTAAGCCTGCAGGGGCAGATGGGAAATTTCCCATCAGCCCCTGCAGGCTTAACAGAGACGCGAGGGAGACACACTCCCTTCGCGAATCTGAAAGCCGGCACAGAGGGGCTCAGCCATCGCAGAGGGAGGGGCTCAGCCGGGCAGAGGGGGCCCCGCGGGACACTCCATTCTGCCGCAGCGGTAGCAGCCAGCTTTTTTTAAAAAAAAAAATTTCCTTGAGCCGATGGGGGGGGGGGGGGTGGGGGCGGTTAGGACTTGACTTGACTTGAGGTGGGCTGTGGGTTGATGGGGTGGGGGGGGTTAGGACTGGTAATGGGCTATGGGGGCTAGGACTGGTAATGGGCTGGGGGGGTTAACACTGGAGGTGGGCTGATGGGGTTAGGACTGGTAATGGGCTGTGGGCTGATGGGGGGGTTAGGACTGGTAATGGGCTATGGGGGGGGCTAGGACAGGAAATGGGCTGATGGGGAAGGGTTAGGACTTGAGGTGGGCTGATGGGGTTAGGACTGGTAATGGGCTGGGGGGGTAGGACTGATAATTGGCTATGGGGGGGGCTAGGACAGGAAATGGGCTGATGGGGTTAGGACTGGTAATGAGCTGTGGGCTGTTGGGGGGGTTAGAACTGGTAATGGGCTATGGGGGGTTAGGACTGGTAATGGGCTGTGGGCTGATGGGTGCTGTCTGGTAATGGGCTATGGGGAGGTTAGGACTGATAATGGGCTATGGGGGGGCTAGGACAGGAAATGGGCTGATGGGGAGAGGTTAGGACTTGAGGTGGGCTGATGGGGTTAGGACTGGTAATGGGCTGTGGGCTGATAGGGGGGTTAGGACTGGCAATGGGCTATGGGGGGCTGACTGGAAATGGGCTGATGGGGTTAGGACTGGTAATGGGTTATAGGGGGGGGCTTAAACTGAAAATGGGGTGATGGGGGGTTAGGACTGGAAGTGGGTTGATGGGGGGCTAGGACTGGTATTGGGTTGGGGGGTTGCTAGGACTGGAAATGGGCTGATGGGGGGCTAGGACTGGTATTGGGTTGGGGGGTTGCTAGGACTGGAAATGGGCTGATGGGGGGCTAGGACTGGAAATGGGCTGATGCAGGGACTAGAAGGGAATGGATGCTGGGCGAGGCTGGAACTAGAAGGGAGCTGATGTTGGGGGAGGATTAGAATGGGATGGGGCTGGGAGAGTAAAATGGAGAGGGGAAAAATATTTTGTGTGGGAGGGATGAAAAATCTACAATTGGCCGGGTATTGGGAGAGTAAGTGGGGATTGAGGATGGAGGGGTAAAATTTGAGTGGATGAAATAGGAATGAGGAAAGAGCAAAAGGAGAAAGATTAGTATGTTAAAGCAGATGTAGAGAGAGAATGGAAAAAAACTAGGAGAGAAGAAAGGACAAATGGACAGCAGACGATGGACAGTTAGCAGAAGACACGAAGAAACCAGAAGAAAGTGGCTGGAGCAATTGCAGCTGAAAAAAATGCACAAAAGGTAGCAAAATATCTCTTTATTTTGAATTTATTAATTGGAATATGTCAGCTCTGGGAAATGTGCATCATTAACGTCTGCGCTTTGTTTAGTACAAGAGGAAATTAATTTATAGTTTTATTTCTACAGTGTTGTTGTACATTCCAAGTTTGGCTTTTGGGGTTCCCAGTTTAATTATTGTCTTCCTATTTCTAAATTGTGATTCCTTGTTTGGTGATGGTCTATGTTCTGCATGTGTAACTGAGCTGAGGTATTCTGTTTATGTAATTCCTATTTGACATTGCCACTTGTTCTCTTTCCCCAGTAGGTCATGTATTGTTGTTCTCTGAAATGTATTGGTTTAATATTTGCAGTGTTTCCTTTTGATAGGTAGAGTATGGTGCTTTGTGAGTCCTGGTAGTGCTGTTAGAATACGGCGGGTTTGCTATGGGTTCTAAATGTCAATAAATTACTTGATAACCAAATACCAGAAATACTGTGTAAACCTATAATATGACTTATAATTTTTTGTCGGATCGCTCACCGATGAATGGAAATTTTACCACTCTCGAAGTGAGCCCTCCATTTTATTCAAGTAATATTTAAAATGGCCCATCACAGGTCATTGTATCAGGTGCACAGCACATCCAGCCGTTGCTCCTGCACTGCGAGAACCAAAGTCTATGTAAAGGACGTTTCCAAATGGTTTATAAAAACCTTCAAACATGGCTTAAAGCAATAGAAACAACTTTAAAGCCATCGATAGAGGCACTCCATTAGAAAGCTCCAATTAGGAATCATGCCAAATCCTTTCTCTCATTGATGTTGATTGTCTGGGAACTCCCAGAGGCCATTTCAGCCCCCTTCAACAACTCTGGAGACTCTTAACACAGCTGACCCAAAGACCACTGCAACAGTACCTTCAGTCAATCAGAGACTCTAATTCTGCCGACTTCTGACATGCGGTCCCCAGAGCAATTGAGAGCTGGTGTGTTACTTTATCAATAAGGGAGTGGCGTCCGCATCTGGGGATTGTATGATTTCCATGTCCAAAGGAGACTCTGGGCCCTCCGGTTGTGGCACCACTAAAGCCGTACTCGACCCAGAGCAAGGAACTTCCGTCGCTCCAAAATAACATTCCATTGGGTCTACAGTCACAAATGGCTCGGGAGTCCGTCTTCTTTCTGGCCTTCCCTTTATGCTTAAACATGAGAGAAAATCAGAGCATAGCCCTACATCTTTATCTTGGCCACACACACTTCATCGCCTTTTTAACTTGGATTGTCTAAGAGACCAGTAATCATTGACGTGTTAGAGGGGTGGGAAATCTTAAGTGCAAAGAGGTTGGTTGCCCTAAAATTCAGATGCCGCCGCGCCTCCTCCCTCCCCCTTCACTATTGCTGCTGCCAAGGCTGCCACTACTGCCTAGTGACAAAGAAAAGAGACTGGGGGCAAGAAGGGGGAGGGATTGAATCTAAATGGAAGGGGGACTGGAGGAGGTCATTGAGGAGAGTGGGGGGGAGGGGAGAGTAAAGAAAATAAAGGAAGCAAATAATGAGCATAAAGGCAAACAAATGAATAAAAGTCCTAGCTCTTAAACATTTGGTTGGTATCCATTGTCTAAATATTTTTCTCATCCACATAGGCCAAAATATGTATCTGGAATGAGAACAGATTTAAATTGTGGTGTAATTATACAACATCTAACAGTCAAACCAAATTTTGTTTCAAATATATTATGAGCCAGTTACACAGTTTGTGAATAATTAGAACTAGCAAAGTTTTATTTACACGGAAAAGAATTAGGAATATCTATTTATTGTGTAAATAAAACTTTGCTAGTTCTAATTATTTACAAACTGTGTAACTGATTTGAATGCTGCTGCTCTTACTAGCAAAGTTTTATTTACACTAATTCTTTATTGTGTAAATAAAAGTTTGCTAGTAAAAGACTGTAAAAGCTGCAGCATTCAAATCAAGTAAATTGAAAAGATGTCTATAGACTGCACTATATATACATATAGCTGTAGCGTTTTATAGACAAAAATTATCACTGGAAATTACTTTAGTGGGATCCAGTTACACAGATTGCTGGAGTGCTGATACTTTCAGGTTATAAATTTGGTACCATTAAAGATTATATCTCTAAATGAAAGTAAGCGTGGGAAAAAAGAGAGAAGTTTTATTTTAAGAGGTAACCAAAAAGCTAAAGGCTTAAAAGCGGTCCAAGGGCTTTCAGAAAAAAGTGGTCAGGGAAAGGCTGAGGCAAGCAAAGAAGAGAATATTGATAGCTAAGATGCAAACAGAGGCGAAAAATGCTAATACAGCAAAACAATATTAAGGGATATGTTTACTAAACCGTTTTAATGTTCCCGGCGCTAGCTCCAGCGATAATGTGAAGAATGCCATATAAGGAGTGGGCGTTCCAGTCTTAAGGTAGCATTTCGGGTTATTGCGCGATAGAGGGAGCCGTGGCACGTTAACACGCGTTAGCCTTAATTAGGCACGAAGACCTGAAAATACAGCAACAGAGGTGTAGCACAATGGTTAATACGTTGACTGCTGATACAGTGGTCATGAGTTTGATCCCCCAGTGGGCTCAGTTAAGACTGTCTGAGACAATCTCTTTTCCTGCTTGTAACAGTCAGACACATCCCAACAATTTGCACTGCCAGCCAAAAAAGCCTCACCCCAGTGCCGCAACCTAATGCACCTTTTAGGGCGCACCATAAGGCACATCATTCAAGGCAGGTCGTAATGTGCCCCAGAGGGCAGCAGGAAAGGTTGGCACCCTCCAAGGCAGCATATAAGGTGCCCCATAAGCTGGCTAAACCTAAGGTGCCACGAAAGATGCCCCAGGGATGCCAAGGTGACACAGGAGATGGTTCCCAGGGGCACAAAGGTGCCCCAAAGTCACAAGCATGAAATGTATGGCTGAAAACACAGATGTAACCATAACACTGCACAGAGCACCAAGGAAAGGCAATGAACAAGTGATGGAAGGAAGTAGACGACTGAGCTCATGGACCAGCCAAATCTGCGTGCAGCCCATGTGGCAGCAGGTAAAGTGGACAAACATATTGGGGGCAGCTGTACCAATGTACAGGATGATGGAAATGTACAGTGCAACAATGACAGTGTGTGGCAGAGGATGGGGATACATGTCCACCAGAGGAGGTAGAGGTGGCAGGATAAGTGCAATGACAGGAGGACAGAGGAGAGCAGTGCCATGCAGAGCAGACACAGGAAGGCAAGCATGACGAGCCAATGCAGAAAAGTGTGCCAGTGCAGGACATGGGGTAGCAGCCTGCACATTAGGGCAGGACGCCACACAGCTGGCACACACACACATAGACCGACAGAAGGATGGATGGCAACAGTGATGAGGGTATAATGTGGCGGCAGCACAGATCTGCACAGATATGACTGTTACATGAATGAAATGTAGTTGTGTAGGACAGCCATAAAAAAAGGGGAACAGAGAGGAATCGAACCCATGACCTCTGCTACTGAAGTCATTGTGCTACATCACTATGGGAGTTATCATACCAATGGCTGGCTACAGAAAGAGTGCACGTCACCATAAAACTGTCTGCTGTGGCTACCAGGATAGGATAGAACCAACAGTACCCATAATGCAATTCACATGCAGAACAGCAGTCTACATCTGTTCACCAGATGGGGTATGCACCTCTACAGCACGTCAACTTGGTAGGGGGGAATGACCATGCATGTTACTGGCACAGAGTACCCACAGGCCATGCCAGTGTGCGTGTTCTCTGCTCACCCTGAGGGTGAGGTGGAGTGGCCAGCACCAGGTCCGCAGTACCAGGGTTGGTTGAGGTGGGCTGTGCTGCAGGTCTCCATCAGTGCCAGTGTGTGACAGGTATTTGTTGCAGACACCTTTAGGAGGTCTCTGTCCATTTGTAATTGCCAGTCATGTCTGGCCCTTGTGGACCATGATGCACACAACATAGTGCATATCCACTGTGCTTGCTATGGTCACCTGTTTAGGGAGCAGGGGTGTGTCAGGGCTCACATGGCGACAATGTACTTAGCAAACCGCTCTCTCTGGATCAGGGTGGGGGACATGATCTGTCCCCAACAGATCCGCACTCTCACCCTTTGCAAGGGGGGCAGTGGAGGTACATGAGGACAGGCTGTGGGACCAGCAACCCCAGTCCTGTTGGCGAACAGACAGCTGCTGAGGATTTGCACTTGGGACAGGGCCACTGCCAGATAGGTAGTGGGCCCAGTCAGCTCAGCTGCCCCCCACTACGATCTGACATTCACCAGCAGAGGGCAGTCAGTGTGCACCTGCTGCACCCTGCAAGGTGGTGCAGCCATACAGATGCTAACTGCAGACAGTCTGCTAGCTAGTACATAGTGCATGTTCCTGGAGGAACTGTGTGCACCCAAAAATGGGATATGAGCACGCACACACACGCCAAGCAGGTATGTCAGTGATTGGGCCCCAGAAAAGAGAACCCATAAATATCACTTAAGAGAAATACTGTATAGCACTATGGGGGAACCTAGCCATGCCGTGGTCACTGCTCAGTCAGGGTGAGAGCGACCTCCCAGCATGACATGCTGTGGCCACCCTGTCCATGCAGGTAGTGGTCGGGCACTACAATGTCCCAGCCATTGCCCTATACTCTGTGCAAATGCATCCTGCCCATGCCACCCTGTCCGGGCCATACCCACAGTACCTTGCTCCTCATTATGCACATTGGCAGGCTAACACTGGAAACAGTGCAAGCAATGTGGGCTCAGTAAGGTGTAGGCAGCCACAACACACTGGATAGACAGACACACACCCACACCTATGCCAGCATTGTGCAAATATAAAGGTTTGTGGCAGCTCTGGCCGCCACACCAGTCCTGGGCACAGTGTGAGCATTGCTATGGTACTCAATACTGTTAGGGTCACTCCCCGGGGTGGTAAACACTGTCAGAATCAATAACTGAAACACACACTACAGATATCAGAAAGGTTGCTATGATGAATCTCTATCAACAGATTGTGTTTAACTTAGGATTTGTTAGCTGACATTAATCATAGCAACCTTTTGATATATGTGGAACGTGTTCCCAAGTTTAGGACGGCATTGCTAAGGTATGCAGATGCCAGTATTGGGAGATGCTGCTCCGCGCAGGGCCCAACAGCCTGACTCTCCATGAGGCTTTGGATAGTGGAGCCTGTGGATGTGGGTGTTTATGCCCCTGTTGGCTGCTGCTCTAGAGCAGAGGTTCCCAACTCCAGTCCTGGTGGGCCAAACACTGTTCAGGTTTTCATGCTGTCACTAATGAATATGCATGAGATATATTGCATACAATGGGGGCGGCACATACAAATGCAGCACAGGCATATTTATTAGGGTCAGCATGAAACCTGAATGTTTGTTTATTGAACTTAATATACCGCTCAACAAATACATATCAGAGCGGTTCACATAGTAAACCAAATGTTAGAAAGAGAAAGAGGAAGTTACAATATTGACAGGAAAGCAAACCAGACAGAATCATTCAACATGACTAAGAGAGAAGAGAGGGAGAGGAGGGAAAGGGGGATGTGAGCTACACAGAGGGGTCGGGGAGGTCGAAGACAAGGGCAAAGAGATGGGTTTTGAGTTTGTTTCTGAAGGTGGTGTGTGATTGGTGAATGGTGTTTGGCCCTCCAGGACTGCAGTTGGGAAACTCTGCTCTAGGGATTGCACATGTTTATGGTGTCTGTGCTCTGTAGGGTAAAATATAGGCGTTTTAGGCATGTTTATTTTATCTGCAATAAAAGTTCCATCTTTATTACCACGGTTTAGTACTGGGTAAAATATGGGGACAGGGTTAGCAGGAGCCACAGCTGGGACTTGAACTTGTGACCTTCTGCTCCTGAACACTCTTTGCTGTGTGTACTGCACCACACTGTTGCCACAGGGACAGGTCATTCCTTGGGGATACTATGACTGTTCGTCAGACAGACCCTGTCTGTTGCAGTGCACGGCACCCACCTAAACGGGGCTTGGCCATGGTCTGCTGTGGGCAGATGCCACTGCCCCCTCTGCCACCAGCACCCCTCCGCCACCATGCTGCCATGCCATTATGCCGGTGGTGCGCAGTCCCAGGCCATCCAGTGTGCCGGTAGGCAGCTGCCTATGGTGTGGGTTCTCGGGTAGGGGTGCCTACATGGACATGCGCGCGCTTTCCCCCGGCACCGCCTGCCAATGTTTTGTGCCCTTGGGGGTACCTGCTGGGTAATATCCC
This sequence comes from Ichthyophis bannanicus, assembly GCA_033557465.1. NCBI lineage: Eukaryota > Metazoa > Chordata > Amphibia > Gymnophiona > Ichthyophiidae > Ichthyophis > Ichthyophis bannanicus. The sequence continues at coordinate 1,535,242,766 of CM066032.1, forward strand.
CTGTGACACTGTGGGACACACACTCGTGCCCATGTTGGACCCTCATCAGTTGCTGTCTTGCTGCTTTACAGTTTCGGCATTTCTATGTGCCACCTAGGCATCTGCCTAGCCCGCACTGTGCCCCAACTGGACCACATGTGCACGCCATAACAAACCTGCCCAAACTAAACGACAGAAACCCTGATCAGCGCTATTTCAATGTGGGATCATTCACTTTGTAGGGGGACAGAGCATAGACCCTTCCAAACATGATATCTTAATTTATACACTTTGTCAGTAGTGTTGCTTTATGTTTATCATTAATATCACTATTGGCCAGCTTGGTTATTGGGATTTTAGATGTGGTTCTGGTCATTTTATATGTTTGTTTGCCTTTTTTGGTCCCTGCACATGTATCACAACTATCACTTTTCTTGGTTTCCCTGCCTTTGCTGCACGTTGCTGACTGAAATGGTTTCTCTCTCCTGCAAATGTGCCTCTAGCGCGAGGTTTTCACTGGTGCTAATTTTCAGACCCTGATTTCACGGCGTTAGTGTGAATGGAGCCTCTCTCCGCCCATTGACCCCTTCTCTCCGCCCTCTGGGAAGCCTTACTCCACCCTTCAGGCCCGGATTTCACAGCGTTAGTGTGCCTTAACGCCGCGGCTGCATTATCGCGTGATAAGTGACGTTAGCGTGCGATAATGTTATATTATCGCGCAATAATACCACCGCTGCGACGTTAAGATGGTTTAGTAAACATACCCCTAAGAGATAAAAAGCAAGGAATATTGGAAGACAGGAAAAATGTATTTGAGTACCCACTGAAAAAGGTGTCGGGCAGAGAAACGTCTGGCATAAAAATGTAAGTAGATCTGAATCTGTTGCACAGAGGGTTTCTGTGGAGTGATGGTAATGGGGCAGATAAGGATCTTAGGATGGGACTTGAGAACTTTGTCTTTTATGCTACTGACACCCTTTTTCCTGTGTGCCGAAACCACAGGCTTTTTCAGGACTTGTGAGCTAATTGGGCTAATCTTGTGCATCATGAAACTGGCAAGCCGGCCTACACAGTTTGAAAATTTAGGGGTGCTCCTGGGCAAGAGATTTGGTTGTGTGGCAGAAGTGATTTTGCTGCAGGGTGAGGATATGATACAGGATTTGGGGCTGGTTCCAACTGTTGTCCTTGGCCGATTATAAGATCCAGAGTGATTCTAGCAGTTCTCTTCAGTCACTCTTTTGGAGATAGGTGTGATCCAGAGAAGTGGAGAAACACCATATGTAGATTCTTTTATAAAATTAAAAAAAGGCAGCTGGTAACCATAGGCCAGTATACCTTTTCCATCTATAATGTATTAAATGGGGGAATGGTGTTACAGTTCAAATTCAGCAAATTACAAGATCCGAGGAATGGTTTCACCAGGGGGAGAGCACAACCAAAAAAATCGAATCCATTTCTTTGACTTGGTCACCAGAGAAGTAGATCCGGGAGAGTGGTATTGGCCATTACTTGAGTTTCAGTATTTGCAGCACAGTCTGAGTAGCGCCAAATAAAACAAACTACATGGAACAACTGGGATAGTTGTGCTTGTGAATGGGTTCCCTGGCTATACAGAAGCAGGGTCCTGGACTGGGCACTCTACTGGCTGCAGAAAGAATGACAGCATTGCTGGTCTAAAAAGCAGGCCAGGGAGTTAATCAAGTGCAGTAGGTTGGTGAAAATCTAAGGCAGAAAGAAAGTAATCTGCACTACATCACAGGCACTGCCCAAACAACCCTGCTGGCAGACTAGATGGACCATGTCAGTCTTTATCTTTATATTACTATGCTAGGAAGGGCGGAGGAAGGGGTCAAATCCAATTTTTTTTTATGTCCTCTGCAAGTGCCAACTTTTGCTAGAAGTCCATATTGACAATTTTTACTAAAATACTTTGCTGACCTTAGATACCTTCATCTACAGTGACCACAAAAAATTATGTGGTGAGCACACTTGAGATTTGACATTGGCCTAGGAGATGGGTTCAAAGACGGAGGACTGAGTTTGAAACTGACACTATACCGATTCCACTCTTCCTGATTTAACCCTTATAAATTCCTACCTGGCCCTTATCCATTTCTGGTTAACCTCTAATTTTTTACATCTTAACACGTCTACGTCCACCGCCACATGGTTTATCTTTGCTCCCACTCCCCTCTTGGCTCCTGTAATCAACAATAGGGCTCCTCAACCTGGAAAAAAGGCAGCTGAGGGGAGATACGATAGAGGTCTATAAATTAATGAATTCAGTGGAATGGGTAAACGTAGATCCATTGTTTATGCCATCAAAATATAGAAAGACTAGGGCAGCGATGGCGAACCTATGGCACGCGTGCCAGCTGTGGCACGCGAAGGCCTTGCAGCTGGCACGCGGGAAGGTCGCAAATTGAGATATGCCGGCTCATGGCAATTAAAAAAAAAAAAAAAAAAAGCTGGCCGCGGCGGCATGGAGTGTCCCGCGGGGCTCCCTCTGCCCGGCGGGACTCTCCCGGCGCGACTCAGCCCCTCTCTGCAGGCTTGCAGATACGCGAAGGGAGAGAGAGTCTCCCTCGCGTCTCTGTTAAGCCCGCAGGGGCTGATGGGAAATTTCCCATCTGCCCCTGCGGGCTTAACAGAGACGCGAGGGAGACTCTCTCCCTTCGCGTATCCCTCCCTCGCGTATCTGCAAGCCGGCAGAGAGGGGCTGAGTCGCGCCGGGAGAGTCCCGCCGGGCAGAGGGAGCCCCGCGGGACACTCCATGCCGCCGCCGCAGCAGCGGCCAGTTTTTTTTTTGTAATTGCCATGAGCCGAGGGGGGGCGGGTAGGACTGGCAAAGGGCTAGGGAGGGAGGGGGGTTAAGACTGGCAATGGGCTAAGGAGGGAGGGAGGGGGGTTAAGACTGGCAATGGGCTAGGGAGGGAGGGGGGTTAAGACTGGCAATGGGCTAGGGAGGGAGGGAGGGAGGGGGGTTAAGACTGGCAATGGGCTAGGGAGGGAGGGAGGGAGGGGGTTAAGACTGGCAATGGGCTAGGGAGGGAGGGAGGGAGGGGGTTAAGACTGGCAATCGGGCTAGGGAGGGAGGGAGGGAGGGGGTTAAGACTGGCAATGGGCTAGGGAGGGAGGGAGGGGGTTAAGACTGGCAATGGGCTAGGGAGGGAGGGAGGGGGTTAAGACTGGCAATGGGCTAGGGAGGGAGGGAGGGGGGTTAAGACTGGCAATGGGCTATGGGGGGGTTAAGACTGGCAATGGGCTAGGGAGGGAGGGAGTGGGGTTAAGACTGGCAATGGGCTAGGGAGGGAGGGAGGGGGGTTGAGACTGGCAATGGGCTAGGGAGGGAGGGAGGGAGGTTGAGACTGGCAATGGGCTAGGGAGGGAGGGAGTGGGGTTAAGACTGGCAATGGGCTAGGGAGGGAGGGAGGTTAAGACTGGCAATGGGCTAGGGAGGGGGGTTAAGACTGGCAATGGGCTAGGGAGGGAGGGAGGGGGTTAAGACTGGCAATGGGCGAGGGAGGGAGGGGGGTTAAGACTGGCAATGGGCTAGGAAGGGAGGGAGGGAGGGGGGTTAAGACTGGCAATGGGCTAGGGAGGGAGGGAGGGGGGTTAAGACTGGCAATGGGCTAGGGAGGGAGGGAGGGAGGTTGACTGGCAATGGGCTAGGGAGGGAGGGAGAGGGGTTGAGACTGGCAATGGGCTAGGGAGGGGGGGTTAAGACTGGCAGTGGGCTGGGGGGGTTAAGACTGGCAGTGGGCTGGGGAGGGGTTAAGACGCAGTGGGCTATGGGGGGGTTAAAACTAGCAATGGGCTGTGGGCTGATGAGGGCTGGCAATGGGCTATGGGGGGGGGTTAAGACTGGTAGTGGGCTGATGGGGGGGTAGGACTGATAATGGGTTATGGGGGGGCTAGAACAGGAAATGGGCTGATGGGGAGGGGTTAGGACTTGAGGTGGGCTGATGTGGTTAGGACTGGTAATGGGCTGTGGGCTGATGGGGGGGTTTTAGGACTGGCAATGGGCTATGGGGGGCTGACTGGAAATGGGCTGATGGGGGGTTAGGACTGGTAATGGGTTATAGGGGGGGCTTAAACTGAAACTGGGGTGATGGGGGTTAGGACTGGAAGTTGATTGACGGGGGGCTAGGACTGGTAATGGGTTGGGGTGTTGCTAGGAATGGAAATGGGCTGTGAGGGAAGGGAGCTAGGACTGAAAATGGGCTGATGGAACAGCTAGGATAGGACTGGAAATGGGCTGTTGGGGGGAGCTAAGATTGGAAATGGGCTGTGGTGGGGGCTTGAATTGAAATGGACTCATGGAGGGGCTAGAACTGGAAGTGGGCTCATGGGGGGGCTTGGACTGGAATTGGGCTGAGTGCAGGGGAGCTATGATTTGACATGGGCTGATGGTGGGGCTAGGAAATGACTAGAAATGGGCTGATGGGTGGGCTAGGATTGAAAATGAGCTGATGAAGGGACTTGGACTGGAAATGGATGGGGGAGCTAGGACTGGAAATGGGCTGATGGGGGGCTAGGACTGGAAATGGGCTGATGCAGGGACTAGAAGGGGATGGATGCTGGGTGAGACTGGAACTAGAAGGGAGCTGATGTTGGGGGAGGATTAGAATGGGATGGGGCTGGGAGAGTAAAATGGAGAGGGGAAAAATATTTTGTGTAGGAGGGATGAAAAATCTACAATTGGCCAGGTATTGGGAGAGTAATTGGGGATTGAGGATGGAGGGGTAAAATTTGTGTGGATGAAATAGGAATGAGGAAAGAGCAAAAGGAGAAAGATTAGTATGTTAAAGCAGATGTAGAGAGAGAGAGAATGGAAAAAAAACTAGAAGAGAGAAGAAAGGACAAATGGACAGCAGACGATGGAGAGTTAGCAGAAAACATGAAGAAACCAGAAGAAAGTGGCTGGACCAATTGCAACTGAAAAACAAATGCACAAAAGGTAGAAAGATGTTTCTTTATTTTGAATTTATTAACTGGAATATGTCAGCTCTGGGAAATGTGCATCATTAACATCTGCACTTTGTTTGGTACAAGAGGAAATTCCTATTTGACGTTGCCACTTGTTCTCTTTCCCCAGTATTCTCTGAAATGTATTGGTTTAATATTTGCAGTGTTGCCTTTTGATAGGTAGGGTATGGTGCTTTGTGAGTCCTGGTAATGCTGTCAGGATATGGCGGGTTTGCTATGGGTTCTAAATGGGCAGCTTTTGTAGTAGTTCCTAATGTGCCTGGCGGTTGGCACTGGATTATAGTAATGTAGAAATCTTTTAGTCTTTCTTTATCCATACACTCATTAAGAGACATGTTTACTAAAAGTTAGTGTATGGTAACATTATGCAAATATTTATGCAAATAAGACCACTTATGCAAATGACGTGCTGGCACTTTGAGGAAATTCTTTGGTTTTGTGCGGCAGTTTGGGCACTCGGGCTCAAAAAGGTTAGCCATCACTGGACTAGGGGGACATGCAATGAAGCTGCAGGTTAACCTATTTAAGACTAATAGGGGAAAATATTCTTTCACTCAACTTGTAATCAAACTCTGGAATTTGTTACTGGAGGATATAGTAAAAGCTGCTAGCGTAGCTGGGTTTAAGAAAGGTTTTGGCAAGTTCTTGGAGGAAAGGTCCATAAACCATTATTAAAGGGGACCCGAGAAATCCACTGCTTGCCCCAATACAAGCATTGTGGAACCTGTCTCTTTTGGGGAAACTGCTAGTTACTTGTGACCTAGATTGGCCACTATTGGAAACAGGATACTGGGTTTAATGAACCTTGGTCTGACCCAGTATGGCATATCTTATGTTCTTATGTAATCGCTGATATCCCTGTTCCTCTTGCCTCCTCTTTTTGGTATCTGGGTGTCACACGTCCCTCTCTCTTATAGAGCACATCTCCATTCTTATCCATCAAGCATTTTATTCCCTACGCCAAATTCATGCAGTCCACCCCTTTCTTTCCACTCCTTCACTGACCATGTCCCTGCTGTCCATGGTAACCTCAAGGCTAGATTATTGTAATGTAGCCTTGGCAGGTATTCCTCAATATCATTTACAGAGGCTTCAACTGGTACAAAACACGGCTGCGCGTCTCCTCACTTATGCCTCCAGATTGGACCATATCACCCCAATATTGAGCCGTCTGCACTGGCTCTGTCAGTTTTAGAATACAGCACAAAATCCTCACTTTTGTCCATAGGAACTATCCATACAGGCATCCCCCATTATCTTGTCAATTTACTTCACTTCCATGTGCTCCATCGTCTTAGTACTTCCTTCTATTTCCTATGCCCACCTGGAGCGCACCTGGGCATCAGCTTTTTTCTGCTTGGGCCCCGCATTATGGAATTCTCTCCCCCATCTCTCTCCATGCTGAATTATCCTTTACCAGTTTCCAAGCTGCTCTAAAACCCCACCTTTTCAGATGACCTTTGGCCTCCCCAGCTCCATGCCCTCCTAGGTATGCCTGTCTCTTCCCCCTTTCTGTTACTAGTCGCTGCTCCTGTCTTGTTCCTTCCTGATCTCTTGCCTGCCCACGCTTTCTTTCTTTTCTCTTACTGTCCTGTCATTTAATGGCGTTCCTTGCCTTTTCCTTTTCTGCATTGCAGTACTGTAATTGTGTAAACCACTTTGATGTTATTGCCTGGGCAGTCAATCAAATTGAATAATTAAAGATAAATGGTGCCCTTAACTGGCAGTTCCCTTCCACTCTTTTAGGCTTCCATCTCAGTTCAAATCAACCCATATGGAAGCTACAGAGACGTGATCTTCCTTTTCAGCTACCTGCAATTGATTCCCCGTGTTTGTACCCCCTGCTGTCCAAGCCTGCCATCTCCACTAAGTCCCCAGCCAGGAGTGACAGTCCATCATGCCTTCCAAAACCCATTATGAATAAAACTTGAGTCTGAACTTGTTACTGTTTCCTCTGTCCCAGCTGACTAAAGGAACAGATGTCAGATAGCCCACATGGCCGTGCTCTCACTTTTTTTTTAATTGTCTCTTATCCATGCAGTATTCCTTCATCATATGGATCATATGGTTTCCCGAATATTTGGATTCTTGTGAAACTGTTACCTTTACAGTGTGGTAACAAGCATGAGAACTTTCCACCTTATTTTACTGAAGGGTCTTTTTTTTTTTTAATACTAGAGAATATGTAACTGGGTCAATTTTAGTTATCACATCACAACATAAATGCTGTGCCAGTTACTTTGCTGTTGTGTGTCTGCAGTTCAACATCAAAAATGTTGATGGATCCATTATAGAAAATCTTTTGTAAGCAATCTTGCAAAGAAATGTCATTAAACTTGTAGAAAGAAGAGGAAGGCGATAGCTGGGTCTGTAGATGGTGACCTCTTGCTTAGCATGGTTTGCTGGTGCCGTGTTTTCACTTGCATGCGAGTCATGTTGCCTTTGGGTTTGGCCTGCAAGGAGCTTTTCACTTGAGGTTTATGCATTTTACTCTTCACTGTTTTTAGACTTTCTCTGCTTTCAGTGTACCGCATACCACTTATACCACCCCCCCCCCCCCCCTTACTGTTTATAAGCCTTTAAATTCCTTTCACTTTTTTGGGAATCATGGCTGATTTTTGAAAAAACCTCTTCCTGTCTTACTGGTTTGTATCCCTTCAACATCACAATACTGTACATTTCTGAAATCAGCTTCTGGTGAAATGTTGTATTTACAGAGGCTTTCAAAATATACCTTGTCTCTTCAGACAAATATAACCCTTCCTTATGTTTCAGCAGCTTCGAAAAGGCAGATAAATTTGCCTCGTTCTTCTCAGAAAAGCAAACAGGTTCTTCCACCATCAACCACTAAAGGAGGTAATAAATATATGAGCCACTTACCAAGTTTGGACAAAATAAAGTTCTGCTACAAAACATTTGTGTAACACTTCCAGGAAATTGGTACAAGTTGTGGATACAAGCTGAATATTTCAGTTGTGATACAAATAAGTGCAGGTTTTTAATATTGTGTGATCCAGCATTGTGTTGAACACTCCACTCTAGAAATAGTTCATGAAAAGAATTCAGTAAGGAACAGAAAAGGTTTGGGTTGGCTGGTATCTTGTAGTTCTGAAGTGTTAAGACAGCAGTACCCCATTTATTTATTTAGCTGCATTTATTTTTACCCCATGTACATGAATTGTTCAGCATTCTGCCAGTAATTGCCTTAGAGAAGGACTTTTGATTCAGGAAGGTGGCTGATAAAAAAAAAATGTGTAAAACTCAGTATTGTTGCGTTCGAAGGCCCTAGACCTGCACTATAAACTAAGATGCTTTAGGCAGGAAAAGATGCCTGAACTCTAAATGAAAGCAAGGCTGTCTTAAAAATGGTAAGCAAGCACCCGGAATCCTACTCCCAAACTATGGGATCTATGCAGAAAGTAACTCAAGCTCTAGTGCAGGATTTCCAAGCGCAAAAGGTCCGTGCTAAACCAGGAGAGCAAGCCAGGCACATGTGCACAGGTGTTTGTTAGCAGCACGTAGATCCTGGGCACAAAAAGACATTCGTGCACCGTGCTCATGCATTCTTCCAAAATGCTTCCCCTGATATGTTTTTCAGGCCACATTTCAACAAAGCCCGAAAAAGCTGCAGGAGATTGTCTGTCTACTCAAAATGGCATAAATTCCTCCTCGGCACTGGCCGTGGACCCCTTACATTTCCTCCAACCTGGCATTAAAGTCTGACGTTGTGCGCACTTCTCTGCATCTGGGTGGCATAGATAATTATAATTGCTCAGTCTAGTTTGAATGGATTTACATGGGCTGTTCCCTGGCATCTGCACAGTGAGTACACTTGTGGTAAACCCTTCTCTGCATTTGGCGCCTGCACGAACAGCAGCACATTTTTCTGCATCAGCTCCTATGTTACAGAATTGAGCAGGAAGCATGTTTTAAGGTTTCAATAACTTCCATCACTATTTAGCTTTGATTTTTCAGCAGCTTGTCTACCACCATTGCCTGTCTTTCTTGCCATCTGCTCTCCCAGTTACTCCCCCCTCACATCCCTTCAAGCCAGCTAGACAGGTGCCGTTGGCACTGCTGTTTGGCTCCTTTGTCAGCTTTAAATATCTAAGTCACAGCTTCCATGTTAAGCATGCAGGATCAGCATGGGAATTTAACTATCAGCACGAGGAGCAATAGAACACAGAGGTGGTTGCGTTGGAGTGAAGAGTAGGAGAGCAGAAGTTTGAGATAGAAGATAAGATGTAGGAAGGGGTGGCAAAGTGAAAGATAGAAAGGAAAGACACATTTCAGACTTATACTATCCCAAAAGCCTCCATGCCTTGATGCACCCTCCTTCCTGCCACTCCATTTCCTTCGGTACTGTAGACCCCTACTGCTACATACCCCTAGGGCCCAGTCTCCCTTAAGCATTAGTAATTTGGGACTATAATCATAAGGAGTAATTGACAGCGCTTGGCACAGTTGAATTTCAGTAGTTTATCATTTTTTTTTTTTAACGAAAGCAGTCTTTTCCTTTGTTACATAAATTCTCTCCTTCTTAAAACTGTTTAAGGTATACAAGGAGAATCGGACAAATCTGATTGATTTCTTTGACTGGGTGACCAGGGAGTTGGACCGAGGGAGAGCTCTAGATGTGGTGTATTTAGATTTCCGTAAAGCCTTTGACACTGTTCCTCACAGGCGACTTATAAACAAACTGAACACCCTAGGGATGGACCCTAAAGTTACTGCTTGGGTTAGAAATTGGTTGGGTGGGAGGCGACAAAGAGTACAAGTAAATGGAGCTCACTCTGAGGAGAAGGATGTTACCAGTGGTGTGCCCCAGGGATCTGTCCTTGGTCCGATTCTTTTTAACATCTTTGTTAGTGATATAGCGGAAGGGCTGTCGGGTAAGGTTTGCCTCTTTGCGGATGATACCAAAATCTGCAATAGAGTAGACACCCAGGAAGGGGTAGATAACATGAGGAGGGATCTAGCTAAGCTTGAAGAATGGTCTAGAATTTGGCAGCTGGGATTTAATGTTAAAAAATGTAAGGTCATGCATTTGGGCTGCAGCAATCCAAGGGAGCAATACAGTATAGGAGGTGAAGTACTTTTGTCCACTAAAGAAGAGCGGGACCTAGGCGTGGTTGTGTCTGATGATCTTAAAGTAGCTAAACAGGTAGAAAAGGCGACGGCAAAAGCTAGAAGGATGCTTGGGTGCATATGGAGAGGAATGGCTAGCAGAAAAAGGAGGTGATAATGCCTCTGTATAAGTCTTTGGTGCGACCTCATTTGGAGTATGGTGTGCAATTCTGGAGACCGCACCTTTAAAAGGATGTGAACAGGATGGAGTCGGTGCAGAGGGTTGCTACTAAAATGATTAATGGGCTTCATTATAAAGCATATGAGGACAGACTTAAGGATCTTAATATGTACACCTTAGAGGAAAGGCGGGATAGAGGTGATATGATTGAGATGTTTAAATACCTCCGTGGCATAAATGTGCAGGGAGAGAGCCTCTTTCAATTGAAAGCAAGTTCTGCTACGAGGGGACATGGGATGAGGGTGAAGGGAGATAGATTCAGGAGTGATATGCGGAAATATTTCTTTACGGAAAGAGTAGTGGATCCGTGGAATAGTCTCCCAGTGGAGGTGGTAGAGATGAGGACAGTAACTGAATTCAAAAAAGCATGGGACCAACACAGAGGATCTCTAAAGGTAAAAAGTGGACTGTTGTAGTTGTTGTTATGGAAGGACAGACTAGATAGGCCATGTGGTCTTTTTCTGTCGTCATGTTTCTAACATGAGAGAGGCTTCGCATCCTGAACTCTGTAAGTAACATTTCAGTGTTTTACAGTATTTAAGGCTAAGTCAAGGTTTGGTCATATTGGGGGATAATTTTTTAGCAGGCTGCCTTTACATAAAGTCCAATGGGGCACTTTCTTTATAAAGGTAACCTTGGCATCTATGGGTTTTTTTTTTAATAAAATAAGCTTCTAACAACCCTCATAGTGCACAGATGCTCATGCATAAATTGACACTTGCTCTGAAGCATATCTTTATAAAATATCCATGTACATTACAATGCCAGCCAACCGCATCTCCGGAAACACCTACACACAGATCACTCAGTCTACATACTTTTTGCATGTGCACCCATATAAAATTGCACATAAGTGCCTAGTTCTATATGTCATACATGCTTCATTTGTGGAGAAAGCTTTAAAAAGTTACCCCTCCTAATGTATTTACGTGCTGGGGTCTTAAAAAAAATCTCTGCCTTCTCTATCATGTTAGGATCTGGGCATTTCATTCTGGCCCTTATTTTTCATAATTTTATTGAGTGGTATTGTATGGTGGGGGAAATTACCATTTTTAGAATGGCACTTCTGTGTAAAATCCCAGCACTTTACTTAGAGGTTTGTTTATCTTTTTCTGTTTGATAGTGTTTATGGTGCCAACATTAAAGCACTGTTTCTGACTAAGCTAGAAATAAAAAGGAGATGGGAGGAACCACAAAGAGGGTCAAAGGGAAGTGCAGCATAAAATTCACTAGCTGTGGTTGGTGAATTGCTGTGCATCTCTTCGGGGGTGAGAATATAGTTCCCTTCCCAAGTCTTGCTAGGTACCTTCACATGGTTACCCTGTTGTACAAAATCTATACTAAATCCCAGCCAGGCGACACTACGACTGAAGTATGACAGGAAGGAAAAAGAAAACTGCATACTAGTCATATGTTGCCCAGGATAAAAAGGTACCCACCCGTAGCCTCCACACTAAGACTAACAATGATGGTAGCAATAGTGCAGACACTGCAGATGCAGGTAACGTCCCTGCCACAGATAGCCATAGTGAGCGTGTTCATGGACCCACTATGGCAGGAAATAAACCACAGAAATTAATTAAAAAGTTAAGAGGATTAGCTATGATTAAATGGGAAGGGGGCGGAGTCTGCCGCGGGAGAAGATGGCCGCATAGAGGGTTAGCTCCCTCCCAACACTACAGAATCCTTCACGGAACAAAGACTACGGGTGCCTTTGCAGCTAGAGCAGAGGAGTTAAAGAGTCGGCGATTATGGCAGCCTTAAAACCGGCCAGGTTAGACTTCCAACAGACGACTGGGCAATCCAGCAAACGGGCGAAGCAAGAGCCCCCGTCTCCGCAGAAAATGGCGCCCGACAAAGTCGCAGCGGATGGGGTAAGAGAAATCCTGCAGGAGCTCCGGGAAGTGAAAGCACTAGTAGCAACTAACTCCGGCACCCTGACACTAGTACAGGAAGATCTGAGGGAAGTAAAAAACCATCTTAATGATATGTCCAGACGCTTGACGGAGGTAGAAGCGAAGGTGGACAAACACACTACAGAAATTGCGCAGGTAGGCCCGTTGGAAAAGAGGGTCACAGCCCTAGAAACACTGCTAGAGGATCACGCAAACAGGGCCAGGCGAAGTAACATGCGAATCCTGGGAATACCTGAGGGCCGAGAAGGCACCGACCCCATAAGCTACCTCGAACGGCTTATACCGGAACTACTGGGACTTACCCTAGAGCGGCCTCTAGAACTGGAGCAGGCCCACCGCGTGCCGTCGCGCCCCTCAGCTCAAACCTCGCGCCCGCGCCCGCTGGTGGTTAAGGCGCTTCGCTACCAACACATTCTACAAATACTGCAAACGGCGAAACAGCGAAAGGAGGTACAATTGGATGGACACAAAATCACCTTCTTCCCAGACCTCTGTAAACAGACGGCCCAGCGACGCAAGGACCTCCTGGCATGCCGGCCTCTGCTGCAGCAGTCACAAGCGCGATTTGGTCTTTTCTACCCTGCAATCATGCGGGTAACACTGGACAATCATACCCAAACCTTCACGGAAGGCCAAGCCCTCCGCGCTTTCCTCCGAGAGCGGGCCCGGATGGAAGTTGGCTCCTAAACTGAATAGGACTGCCGACGCCTACAGTTTCTTCATTGCGCCACTCCGGGGACATCACGACCCACAAGGAGAGTATGCTGCTCACTTCAGCCTCATACAGCTGTTAAGGATAACTTTGAACTTTAAATATGCATGTCTCAGTCTCACTTTGCCTGCTTGTTAGACCATTGCACAGGGCTCACATGTTAGTTCCGCTTAGAATTTTCCTGTCTGCTTTAGCACTATGCATGCAAGTACTCAAGATTGCCAGTCTCCAATGTTGGGAGGGGGTCAGTTAGGGCCTGGTTGGCGGTGGGGCTCCACCATGCAATTTCACAGTGGTTTATGGCGGGTTGCAGCCAGGTTATGTTTTCAATTGATGTTGATATTATATTGATGCTTTCCATGTTTATAGGGTGGTTGACCGTGAATGTCCCCCTCCAGTCTCACGACAGGACCGAATATGGCTAATAGCCGGATGCGAGTACTGTCCCTGAACGTCAAAGGCATTTCCAATCCTATAAAACGGAAGAAAATCCTGACTTACTGCAGACAACAGCAGGCAGATATTATATATTTGCAGGAAACCCACTTATCCCTCACAGAATCCCATAAGGTGACGGACAAGCACTATAAGAATGTACTTTCCACACCAGCCCTAAAGAGGAAGGGCGGGGTCATGATACTTGCTCGGAGGACCCTCCAGATAGAAGTCAAGGAGACCAAAATTGACCCTGCAGGCCGTTGGGCCATGATGACAGCCACGCTTAGCGGAGACCCTTACACCTTTATGACACTATATGGCCCTACCACCGACGACTCGCAATTCTTTACTCATGTGACACAAGAACTCCTGGGCGCCGGATCTTCCAGAATTATTCTGGGGGGAGACTTCAATCTCATTCCGGATCCGCTTCTGGATAGGACTCCCTACAAACCACAACATAAGCCACGCTCTTCTACGGCACTGCAGAATCTGAATGAACTGCTGGGACTGCTCGATCCTTGGAGGCTACTTTTCCCCAGCGCCAGGGAATACTCCTTTTACTCGCTGCCACACAACTCCCAAACACGTATTGACTACTATCTAACCTCAAAGACGCTAATATCACGGATCCTGGGCATAAAACTGCTCCCCATAACAGTCTCGGATCACGCTGCGGTCCTCCTGGATCTTAACGTGGGCCCAGGGAAGAATCCCTTGAAACGATTTATTTTTGAGAAGCAGTGGTTGGCAGACGAAGAATTCCGTACTACAATGAAGGCGGCCACTACTGAATACTTTGAGGTAAACCATTATGGGGAAACCTCCACATGGGCATGGTGGGAGGCCTACAAAGCTACTATGCGAGGACGCATGGATGCTTATAGAATCCGTAAGCGGCGTGCAGAAGTGCAGAGAAGGACGGCACTAGAAGCTGAAATCCGAGCCGGCGAGCGACTCTTGGCCCGATGGGCAGACCCGACAGTCCTGGTCCGGTTGCAGAAGCTTCGGTATCAGTACAATGGGTTGCTGCAAACAGAAGTCAGTGATTCCATCAAAGTCCAGCAAGGGAGATGTTACCATGATAGCAACCGGGCGAGTCCGTTGCTTGCGAGTATGCTGAAGGCGAAACGAGTGGTGACCAAGATAGCGGGACTAAAAGATCCGAGCGGAGAATTACATACCTCAGACGATGAGATTCTAGCGCTATGCGAAGACTTCTATACCAAGTTATACCAGTCGGAGGTCTCCTGCGATGAATCGGCTTTTTCAACCTTCGTAGCCGCAATAGATGGTCCCCGGCTTACGGAGGCGCAGCAGCAGTCTCTTGCAACCGACATCACTAGCAAGCTATGATTAAATGGACTTCTGCAGATAAGGGAGAAAATGTACTGCTACTTTTATGCTACAAACCCTGTATTTAAATCAAGAAGGTATACAAGGAGAATCTGGCAAAAACTGAAAGAAAAAGGAAAATTGCCACAAGAAAAACTGCACAAAGCAACGGATGCAAATTTAAGAACTTTAATTTCACAGATCAGAGTAAAGAAGTATGTGAATGATAACATCTTGAATCAACTTAAGGACTTCTGTGGAAAAAGAAACACAGGGAGAAATAGGAGACCTAGGTGAGATTACCAGAAAAAAAGGTATACACAGAAAAAGAGTTGAGGGGGAGATGAAGTTTTGAGATCTGGAACTGCAGGAGAGTGAGATGAATAAAGGACAGGTCAACAAATCAACTAAAGAGGAGAAAGAAAGCGAGATGAAAAACTCAGAGGTGGAAGGATTAGTGAACAAACTCTTAGTGCACATGGAAAAAGATAACTATGCTGGGTTCCAGGTAAGGGAAAGATTACCCAAGTTAAATTTAACACCTAAGGTTAAAATTATGATAAATAAGATGAACAAGGCCATATCCCGTATAAAGGAACCATTTACTGACATCACAGAAATAAACCAAATGCAATACTGTGCAAATAAAATTATTACTGAAAGAATAATAATACAAACTAAAATGCAGGACCAGAGGAAACTGAGAAAATGTATAAAATAAATCCTGGTTTAATAAACTACATTAAGTTCACCATGACACTGTAATAGACCACACACTTTATGAAGTATGAAGATGGTCATTACAACATTCCTAACGTTAAGATCCAGCGAGGAATATTTCAGGGAAATTCTCTGTCGCCACTTCTTTTTTTCTATGGCACTTAATCCAGTGAGTACTCATATCTTTGGGATACGGATATACCTGAATCCTAAAGAAGGTAACAACCCAGAAGCAACATCCTATTTATTATTTGTAGACTATCTGAACTTCTACAGTTCCAGCGACCAACAATTAGCAGAGTAACTCTGTGGTGAAAAGTTTTTCTGATGACATAAGAATGACTTTTGGCCTTGATAAATGTGTTAAGGCAACTCTTTTTTTAGTAAAATTGAGCAAAATGGGCAAACATCTCCCTGGCTGAGGGCTGTGACATCAAGGACATCGGATAGGAAGGTGTATGTAAGTATCTCTGAGTAGAGGAAGGAAAAGGCACCCAAGCAGAAATTACTGACAAAAGATCAGTAAAAAAAATACTACAGGAGACTAAAATTGTTACTGAAAAGTGCTTTAACATAAATGCCACATACTGGGTCAGACTAAGGTCCATCAAGCCCAGTATCCTGTTTCGAATTGTGGCCAATCCAGGTCACAAGTACCTGGCAAGTTCTCAAAAAGGGTACACAGATTCCACAATGCTTGTCCCGGGATAAGCAGTGGATTTCCTGGGTCCTCTTTAATAATGGTTTATGGACCTTTCCTCCGGGAACTTGTCCAAACTTTTTTTTCTTTTTTTTAAGTCCAGCTACACTAACAGCCTTTACTGTAATGAATTTCAGTTTGATTATTTATTTATTTAGCTGCATTTATATCCCGCTTTTCACCGGGTCAAAGCGGTTGGGGGATACATTTAACACGAGGGGATATGACACACATACACTAATACTTACAGGGAATATGGGCAATGGAGGGTTAAGTGGCTTGCCCAAGACCACAAGGAGCACCTGTGGGACTAGAAACCCCAGTCCTTCTGGCTAAGGTTGCTGTCCTCTAGTGGGATTTGAACCACCGACCTTCCGGCCTGTGGTACCTTGCCCCAACCACTAGGCTACGCCTCCCTCATGTGTTGAGTGAAAAAATATTTTCTCTTATTATTCTTAAATGGGTTACATTGTAGCTTCATTGCGGATCCCCTATTCTTTAATGGGATCTCCAGGAACAAGCAGGAAGGAGTCTTCACATATGGGTATGTCGGTACCGACTGAGTCTGCGCGGGAACGCTTCCCAGCATCCAATCAGAAAGCCTTTGGAAGCATCCCAACACGCCTGCGTGCTGCCTTCCCGCCTTCCCAACTGTCTCTCCTCAGTTTTCGTTTTTCCACGGAGCCGGCAGGACGTCCTCCTGTCACCGCAGAAAATTCTTCTTTTATTTTTTAGTTTTCTTGTGGTCGCGACTGCCTTCCCCGACGCCACCGGTACCGCCGGTGTTTCTTTTTTCTTTTCTTGTAAAATTTTTCCTTTTTAAGGAATATTTTTCCTCCTCAGTGTCTCACGGTTTCTCAGGCCTGTTAGGCCTCTCCTTTTTCCTTCATGGAACCGCCAGCCACTATCCCCAAGAAATGTACAAACTGTGGCAGTACAAACTTATTTTTAGACACTCACAATTGGTGTCTAACCTGCTTGGGTCCTGACCATTTTCCTCTGGAGCCCTCTGGCAATAGTATTGTGGGAAGAAGTTTTCAACATCGAGTTCCCCTCGACACGCGGTCCCCATCCAACTTCAGGGCACCGACCATATCTTCTTCTACACAGGATCAGGTAACCCAAAAACAGTCTGTTAAGACTAGCCAGTCCTCGAGCGGCAGTTCTCATGCACAGCATAGAGATGCCTATGGCATTGCCCTCGGGAAACCACTGGCTTCAAAACCCCGGTGGGAGTCTTTGGCCTCCAAAGCCTGTGTGGGGTTTCAGGTTGTTCCTGAGGTTCACCCCTCACAGAACATACCTGAGCCATGCCCGGTGGTGGCATCCGCTTCGAGCGGTACCGATACCCCGGCATCGGCAATGGTGTTGGATGAAACATTCCTCACCAAGGATCGTCGTCTGGCGTCCTCGGTACCTACGGGGCCATTGGATACGCTCCAGACCGACCTTCCAGTATCGGTACTGGTACCGATACTAGTACCGACGTCGGTACCCTCCAGACGTGCATCGATAGACTCGCTTCCTTCGATGCCGAGTCTGGAATCGATCTCTAGTCTGGAGGACTGGGTACCGACTCGCCTTGGTACCGACACCAGATGGTACCGAAGGCTCGGTTCCGATAATTCGGATCCGCAACTCTCGGTTTCTTCGATACCGTTAGAGTTGCCACCGGCTGGCCTTCATCCATCGGTATCGGATACGGTACCGAAGTTGGTACCGTTATCCACATTACCATTGCTGTCGGTGCCTTCCATGCTTCTCTCATCAGGCTCGCTTCCCTCGATACCAAGTTTAGAATCGATCCCTAGCATGGACGATGTGCTACTGACTGGCGCTGGTCCCGACCTCCCTCAGTACCAGCGACCATCCTATAAGGATTCCATACTGCACCATCCAGGATCTTCTATTCCTATAAGCTTGGATAGATCCCTCGGTGCCAACGCTAGTTCTTCATCAGATCTAGCCTATCCAAAGGAAGTTCCCTCTGGGGATCCTTCTTTTCAGATTTTCCTCCTAGATATGGCAAAATTCCTGGACAAGGTCCTACACAAGGCAATACAGGATCCCTCTATATTCCTGAGAGAGCAAAGGAAAACATCATGCTGCCTTTGCATCATTCCTTGCAGGATCTCCTTCTACGAATGTGGGAAGCTCCTTTAAAGGTACCCCCACTTTCCAGAGCAACTGATCTTCTATATCAGGTGCCCCCTTCTCCAGGATTTCAAAAGACTCAACTTCCTCATCATTCCATTGTTGTAGGATCAGCAATGAGACAGGTGAAGAGTACTAAAAAGCACTCTTCTTATCCGCCAGGGCATGAGTCTAAGACTTTAGATGCCTTTGGACGCCAAACTTTCCAGGCATCCATGCTTTCAGCAAGAATTCTCTCATATATTTTTTATATGGGCTTATGAGGAGGTCACAAAGAAATTACATCTTTTGACTCCTTTTCTTCAAGAGCCCAAGAGTGCAGACTATTCCTCACTGGTTAGTCATGCTCAAAATATCTCTAGATTTCTTACTCGTGCTTCCCTAGACTCCTTTGAGTCTGTTAGCAGGACTTCTGCTATAGCTATAGGAGCACGACGTAAAGCCTGGCTCCAAGCTTCAGACTTGGACAAATGGGCACAAGTTAGACTGGGAAATACTCCTTGCACTGGAGAAAATCTCTTTAACAAGGAGTCTTTACTCCAGGTTGCTCAGTTAACAACTGACTGTCCTGTTTCCAGAGGCTGTTCTACGCCGCCTTCTTTCCCAGTTGGTAGGAAATGTCCTGCCAAAATTTCTTCCCCTAGGGGAAGAAGATTTTATCCATCTTCTGCCCATCATACAGATGTTCCCAAACAGGGGAAACATCACCCTGGTCTGAAGAATCCACAACCTCAGCAGGATCAACAAACCCAGCAGTCGCAGGGTTTCAAATAGATCATCATTGCCCCTCTTGGTTGGTGGTTAGAGTAGCAGTCTGCTTCTTTTCATTTGCAGTATCTGCACTAAATTTATTGTAACCTTCCTAGATATCTCTTCATGAGACATCTTTTCTTTAACTTTAAGAGTCTTTATGATGATCATGCCCATACTTAACGGGGTTTTCCTCTTCCTCTTGGAGGAAAGAGAACTAACAACTATTAATAGACAGTTGTTTTCCCTGTACTTGCATGTATCATCTCACCTGTCAGAGACTTCCTCCATAGTCAGTCTCTTTTAACTCTGTCTTACCTCCCTCTTACTATAACATTTGGTTTGTAATAGGGACCCTTTTACACTGGTAAGCCCCTATGGTCCTCTACCTGTTCTACCGGGGGATTCTCCCTTCCGGAGTTGTCTCCCCCCTTGTTACCTTAGGGCAGCCCATCAGACAATAGGAATTCCTACCAGGTCTGTTTCTTTTTCCCAATCTAAAAGAAGGAGAGGGAAAAGAAATTTTCTCCGCTGCCCTGGTACGTTGTTGCAGATACAGCAATTCCTAGTGGTTAAGCCACTGGTTCTGTCCACCACACAACCAGGGATTCTCCTCCACTAGCAATCCTTCTAGCCTCAATGCTAAGTCCCAAACAGATTATCAACCTCGTTTGGGAAACCCTCTTATCACAGTCTGGTTGGTTAACTTCTATTCTTCGCCCCCTTGTCCTTGGCAGAATACTTGGTTACCTGCTGGCTTTCCACAGCCAGTTTTTTCTTCTAACCAACCTGCAGCATGCTCTCTGCAACTCTACAGAGTAGCTTTGCACTATGGGCCCTTGCTAGAGAGCATTAGTATCTTGCCTAGCAGATAACCCCAGATGGTTAAAAGGGGTTCCCCCAGTCATGTTTCCATGACTGGTAGGTATTTCCTATCCTTACCATCTCATCTTAAATCTCTTTTGAGACATCAGTCTCAGGCTTTTCATTACGTGACAACCTAAAGAAGGGCCAATTCCCTGGCTTGGCCCATATCTCCTTTGGTCTTCTCGTCAGAGATAATTTTCTTCAATGGCAGCTAGAGGACGCCCAATACCCCTTTTGCCCTCATAGGCAAGTCACTAGGGTATCTTCCTCCAGTGGCGTCCTCTATCCATTCTCCATATGGCAATTCTGGAGAAATCTGGACTTCCTGCCTACAGTCTGAAGTTATCCTCTGCCTTTTTCACGTAGGCCACCCTGGTTATTCAAGAGCTCAAATTCTGAAAAGAATCCAGACGACTTCTTGTCAGGGAGACCTCTCCTCTGACTCTGCCAATCATAACCAGGAAAAGAGATTTCTCTGTATGTCTATTCAAGCAGGTATTAACCTTCTTGCTCTTAGATGAATCTTCCTCTCTCCCTATATCCCTAGGGGGGATCAGTTTCTATAGACCTCTCTCCTTCCACATACCTGGAGATATGTGTCTATATGTCTACATATTCATATATATATTCATCTATATCTGTGTGTCTTCTGCCCCTACATATCTCCTATAGATATATGCATATATACCCTATATGTGTATATATTCAATATATATATGTATATATACATAGATATATTTATAGATCTACTGAGATATATTTTTAGATAGATATGTTTCCATATACTCATCTGTCTGTTCTGTTAGGTTCAGATATCCTTATATTCCTATATGATCCTGACAGATGGGCACTACCCCTATCAATGCTATGCCAGCATACTTAGGGGGCGACACTTATAACCACTTCCTGTGGTAATTAACAAAATTTTCCTTACCATATAGGTTGGGTACTCCTGAAGCTCTCCATGTACCTTTCTTCTTTCCTAATTGACCCCATTTAGGAAAGACATTGCAGAGCTTCAGTTAACCTAACGCTTAGCGCTCCTGAGTCTGTCCTTACTTTCTTATCAGATACAAGAGTCTCCATACCCTTTCTCCCCTACATGGACTGATTCCATCCCCAGTCCAGTTAGGTCAGACTCATTTTTTCTTTGGGTCCTAAATTTATACTGTTTTTGGACCTAAACAGCTTAAGCTTTCTTTAATACTGCCTTCTGCGTCTCCGCTGAAGCTCTACCTCTTATACTACCCCAGTCTTTCCCCCTGGGGCCATTTCTCACCCTGAAGGGTTCTGACCTCCACTTGTTTTTCTCTGCTTTTATTACCTCTACTTCTCAGTGAGGTACCCCTTGAGCACATTCACTGGCTCTTCTAATAGATCCATATGTACCTCAATGGAATTGTGCAAGGTCTACAAGGGAGGCCCAGATTACAATATTTTACTACAAAATACCCTCTATACAGGGTCTTCCCCTTTAGAAACCCTGTTCTAGCCAGCTGTTCCACAGCTCCTCTTCTGTATTCAACTCCTACCCTCCATCCCCAGGATGCCTGAGGTCTTAAGCAATAGCATGGCTCGTTCTAGACTTGCAACATGCTAGTACTCCCTCTGGGCATCTGAGCTTTGGAGTCCCCATATGTGAAGACCTTCCTGCTTGTTCCTGGAGATAGCACGATTACTTACCTGTAACAGGTGATCTCTGGGAAAAGCAGGAATAAGTCTTCACAACCCACCCACCTCCCCTAGGAGTTGCTTCTTCTCTATCTCTATCTTTCCCTTCCTTGCTCTCTCTCTCTCTTTGTCTCAGCTTTCAAACTTAACTGAGGAGAGACAGTTGGGAAGGCAGGAAGGCAGCACGCAGGCGTGTTGGGATGCTTCCAAAGGCTTTCTGATTGGACGCTGGGAAGCGTTCCCGCGCAGACTCCGTCGGTACTGACGTACCCATATGTGAAGACTTATTCCTGCTGTTCCCAGAGATCACCTGTTACAGGTAAGTAACTGTGCTTTATATTGTAGCTTCATTACGAATCCCCTAGTCTTTCTACTTTTTGGTGGCATAAATACCAATCTACCTGTTCCACTCCATTCATTAATTTATAGACCTCTATCATATCCTCCCCTCAGTCGTCTCTTTTCCAAGTTGGAGCCCTAGCCATTTATGCCTTTCATCATAGGGGTATCCTTCCATCCCCTTTACCATTTTGGTGGCTCTTCTTTGTACCTTTTCTAACTCTGCTATATCTTTTTTAAGATGCAGTGACCAGAATTGCACACACTATTCAAGGTGCAGTCGCACCATGGAATGATACAGTGGCATTAACATCATCACAGAATAACATACAAGCTATCAATCAGATGACAATTCCTGTACATTTATACAGCTTTGGATTGTGGACTGGCCTCTTAAAGATCTTTAAAAGCTGCATGTGCGAACAAGAAAGTCCAGTCACTCCAGTCCAGTCCCTTTACTTCTGGGTTGCGCAACCCTTCCAGCAGCTTGGAGGCTGAGCCAAACCTTTTTGGAGGTGGGGTGGTATAAATACCACTGGGACCACCCCTCCACTCCAGTATTCTCAGCCTCCAAGCAGCTGGAGGGTTCCGTAAGCCTGGGGCTTACTGGAGTCTTCCTTTAACTAAATTCCCTTAAAATTACTTTTAAAATTTTTAACTTTATTACTTTATTGCTTTTAGTTTCTTGCATTTATTTTCCAGTGCCTATCAGTTAGTTTGGGTGTTCTGTTCCTTTAACTACACTCTGCTCTCTTCCCCTCCCTCCCCCCCCCCCCCCACCACGGTCGGGCCGGGCTCCGGAGGTAGAAGGGTGCTGGCTGTTTGCCTCAGATCATCGGGATTTCCCCGCTTGCCCTGCCTCGCGCCGAAGCCCTTCAGGTGGCTGAGCGCTGGAGGCACCCCCGAGAGGCAGATTGCGACCGCCGGTCTCACCCCGCGGCTGAAGAACGTGGCGGCGATCCTCGGGTCTTCCACTCGCGGCGGAGGAGTCTGCTCGGCTCAGCACTGCTCTTCACGGTCGGCACAGTCTCTGCCGGCATCCACTGCCTCAGCGGCGTTTTGTCCCAGGAGGAGAACGACCCGCAGAACGCGCTCACGATCCCCCGTTCAGGCTCCACGTGGTGAGGCCTACCACGTGTAGAGCCAACGGGCAGAGATCGCTGAGCCGGGTTCACCAAGCTACAAACCGCAAGTATCAAAGAGATCTACTCGCAGTTTCCTGGATCGCCATTGCCTGTGTTTTAAGTTTGTTTTATTTTGGTTTTAATTGTATTTTAATTTTAGTAATTTAATTTTCTAATTGTACTTAGCCACGGGCCTAGGTTTCACTGTTAGAGAACAGAGGGTCTGGTAATTCCTCTTCTCTCTCTCTCCCTCAAGTATAAATTGCTTTTAAAAGAGGGAGAGAACTATTCCTTACAGCTACATTTTCTGTTTTCCTTGTAGCTGGGGACCGGGCCTATTGCTTATCCCTCCAAACAGGTCTGAGGTACCTGGGATCAAGAGCATGGCGGCGAAGCCCAGATGCCTTTCCTGTGGCACCCGTAGGGGCACTTCCTCGGAGGCAGGAGTCTGCAGGGCTTGTGCTGCAGTAGCTGCCACAGTGGAGCAAGAAATTAATTTGGCCATGTCCCAGTCCTCTCAGAGTACTGAAGACCCCTTACAAGGGGAGGGGGGGTCCCAGCTTCCTTCCGCCTCAATCACAGATTTACCCACCCCTCCGCCCCCAGCGTCTCCCCCCCCCCCTTCGGGGGAAGGGAGTTCAGGGGACTTTTTCTCCCCAGACTTCATTCTTTTACTCCACAAGGCCTATTGCTTGCGCAAGCAGGGTTCGGGTACAGGGGGGAATGCCCCGCCGACCGAGACCATATCCAAGAAAGCAAGCATCCCTGACTCAGGCCTTCCACCCAAACGCCCACGCTTGTGCGGGGAAGAACCTCTCTCCGTCCTTTCCCAAGGCTCTCCAGAAGAAGAGGGCTCTGACAGAGACTGGGACAAGGAAGAAGAGGAACTGGAAGAAGGGGAGATCCCTGAAGAAGATCATTCCAGGATAATTAGAGTCTTTCGGCGGGAAGAACTTCCGGCTCTAATTGATGAGTCCCTAAAGGTCCTCAATGTATCCTCTGATACGCCAACAGAGGAGGAGACAGTGGAGGATCCGTTAATCCAGGCCATCAGGAGATCACAGAGGGTTTTCCCTGTCCATAGAGTGGTGCGCCAGATGATCCAGGAAGAATGGGATCAACCCGAGTCTAGTCTAAGGGGAGTCCGATCCATGTCTCGCTTGTACCCTCTACCAGAGGCGGACAGAGAACTACTGAAGTCTCCGAGGGTGGATGCAGCGGTTTCAGCAGTTACTAAGAAGACTACTATTCCAGTGGAGGGCAGCACCGCCTTGAGGGACTCTCAAGACAGAAAGCTAGATACCCTCCTGAAACAAGCGTTTGATGTGAGTGCCCTTGCCTTGCAGGCCTCGGTTTCAGGGGCTTGGGTGGCGAGAGCCTGTTTAAGGTGGTCTCAACAGCTGCAGGCAGCAGAGGGTCCATCTAGCGAGGCTCAGGCCCACTCGGCTAGACTGGAATCCGGAACGGCGTTCCTGGCAGATAGTCAGTATGACCTCATCAGAAGCCTAGCCAAGAACATGGCCTCGGTAGTGGCAGCTAGACGTTATCTATGGCTACGGAATTGGGCAGCGGACGCTTCCTCGAAGGCGCGCCTGAGCCGCCTTCCTTTTAAGGGGAAACTATTATTCGGAGAAGACTTGGAGAAGTTGGTAAAGGACCTTGGCGAGTCTAAAGGGGGCAGGCTGCCTGAAGACAGACCAAAGCAGGGGAGACCCTTAGCTCCAGTGCGTAACCAGTCCAGGGACTCCCGAAGGTTCCGTCCAGCTAGGACAAACCCCTTTCCCAGGGGCCGTTTCATCTCGAAGGGACAAGGTTTTAGAGGGTTTCAAGGAGCAGGCCGAGGTTTTAGCTCGTCCTCCTTCTCATCCTCTCAAGGAAATAGAAAACAATGAGGCGACGGGGGTCCAGGGGGAAGAGCCTTCGGTGGGCGGTCGCCTAAGGCATTTTCTTCCTGCCTGGTCCCGGGTCACGTCCGATCAATGGGTTCTAGAGGTTATCAGAGAGGGCTACGCTCTCGAATTCGCAAAACAAATACATCCAGCCTTCGTTCAGTCTCCCTGCGGTTCTTCGGCAAAGAGAGTGGCGGTAGAGACTACTCTCTCCCGCCTGATAACGCTCGGAGCCGTAGTCCCAGTACCGCCAGACCAGCGCGGTACTGGTCGGTACTCTATTTACTTCGTAGTTCCAAAGAAAGAGGAGTCTTTCCGCCCAATTCTAGATCTAAAACAGGTCAATCGCTGCCTCAGAGTTCCACACTTCCGGATGGAAACCCTACGTTCGGTCATAGCAGCAGTCAGGGGCGGGGAGTTCCTAACTTCCCTCGATCTGACAGAAGCCTACCTACATATCCCGGTCAGGGATTCCCATCAACAATTCCTGAGATTTGCAGTGCCAAGGGGCCATTTTCAATTCCAGGCTCTTCCCTTCGGCCTAGCCACGGCTCCAAGGACATTCACCAAGGTGATGGTGGTGGTAGCGGCCTCTCTTCGGAAAGAAGGAATTCTAGTACACCCCTACCTGGACGATTGGCTAATCCGGGCAAAGTCCAAGGAGGAAAGCCACATCGTGACGGCAAGAGTGGTTCAAGTACTGGAAGAATTGGGGTGGGTCATCAATCGAGCGAAGAGCAGGATGACTCCCTCCCAGGAACTGGAGTACCTCGGAGCAAGGTTCGACACCAACAGAGGCAGGGTGTTTCTGTCTCAATCAAGATCAAGAGAACTAAGACTCCTGGTCACTCAGTTTCTAGCCAGACGAAACCCCACGGCGCGGCATTATCTACAGGTCCTGGGAACAATGGCAGCGGCGATAGAGGTGGTACCATGGGCCCGGGCCCACATGCGGCCACTACAGAGGGCCCTATTGCGTCGGTGGTCGCCACAACGTCACTCCATATCAATGCAGTTACCTTGCGCGCCTCGAACCAAACAGACGCTGCACTGGTGGTGATCCCCGAAGAATCTGGATTGCGGGATGCCCCTCGAGCCTCACCAGTGGTTATTACTGACGATGGATGCCAGTCTGGCAGGCTGGGGAGCTCACTGCGAGGACCAGTTCGTTCAGGGCAGCTGGACTTGGCTAGAAGCCCAATGGCCCATCAACAGACGTAGTATTGGCGCTCAGAGCTCTAGAGGCCTTGGTACAAAAAAGAGCAATTCGCATGCTATCAGACAACGTTACCGCGGTGGCTTACATCAACCACCAGGGCGGCACCAGCAGTCCCGCCCTAGAGAAGGAGGCGAGCACCCTGTTCCAGTGGGCAGAAACTCGGTTGGAAGCTCTCTCGGCACAGCATGTGGCAGGCATAGATAACGTCACGGCAGACTATCTCAGCAGGTGCAAGATAGACCACGGGGAGTGGGAGCTGGAGCAGGAGACGTTCGACCGGATAGTAGCCCATTGGAGTCTGCCAGTCATGGATCTCATGGCGAGGTTCGCGTCCGCCAAGGTGGAACGGTTCTTCAGCCGACGCAAGGAAAGGATGTCCGAAGGCCTGGATGCCTTGGCCCAGAAGTGGCCCTCGGAGGGTCTTCTCTATGTGTTCCCTCCCTGGGCTCTGATCGGAAAGGTGCTACAACGAGTGGAGTCCCATCACGGATACATAAACCTCATAGCCCCGGACTGGCCTCGCCGTCCCTGGTATGCGGATCTGATGCGATTAACCGCCGACCAACCTTGGCATCTCCCTTGCAAAAGGGACCTACTGAGGCAAGGTCCATTGCGGATGCCTCATGTGGATCGGTTCTCGCTTACGGCCTGGCTATTGAAAGGGCGAGG
Source organism: Ichthyophis bannanicus (assembly GCA_033557465.1). Lineage (NCBI taxonomy): Eukaryota > Metazoa > Chordata > Amphibia > Gymnophiona > Ichthyophiidae > Ichthyophis > Ichthyophis bannanicus. The sequence goes on from CM066032.1 coordinate 1,535,269,545, forward strand.
CTCCTAAAGAGGGGTTATTCGGGAGCCGTCATCTCTACCCTGTTAAACGCTAAGAAGCGTTCGACCTGTCTCTCTTATATCAGGACGTGGCGCATCTTCGAAGCGTGGTGCGCTGAGCGCAGGCAAAAACCCCTCTCCGCTTCAGTCCCCGAGGTCTTAGAATTCTTACAGGCAGGCTTTGACAAGGGTCTAGCCCACAGCTCCTTGCGGGTTCAGCTAGCGGCAATCGCATGCTATAGAGGGAAGGTCCGCGGAAAGCCCCTAGGGGCGCACGCGGATGTCTCCAGGTTCCTAAGGGCGGTGAGGCGCCTGCGGCCTCAACAGAGGTCCGTCGTCCCCCCCCTGGGGCCTCAACCTAGTACTTAACGCTCTGATCAAGGAACCCTTCGAACCAGTGAAGAGGGCCTCCTTAAAGGACCTAACCTTGAAGACAGTCTTTTTGGTCGCGATATGCTCAGCAAGGCGGGTTTCCAAACTACAAGCGCTATCCGCTCAGCCTCCCTTCCTACTGTTTCTCAAGGACAAGATAGTTCTACGTCCGGTCCCCTCCTTCTTGCCCAAGGTCATTTCTCCTTTTCATATGAACCAGGCAGTTCACCTTCCGGTCCTCTCCGCCGTGGAGGGCGGAGAAGGGGTTAGCAAACTGCGGCTCCTGGATGTCCGGAGGACCTTGAAACGCTACCTTTCCCGCACGGCCCCCTTTCGGAAGTCCGAGAGGCTATTCGTTCAGTTTGGGGGTCCACACAAGGGAGAAGCGGCGGCCAAGGCCTCCATCTCCAGATGGATCAGGGAAGCGATTGCTTCCGCCTACATCCTGAAAGGAAAGCAGGTGCCTGCGGGGCTACGGGCGCACTCCACCCGAGCTCAGGCTACGTCATGGGCAGAGTTCAGCTTAGTCCCTCCAGTGGATATCTGTAGGGCAGCAACTTGGTCCTCTCTTCATACGTTCACCAAGCACTACAGGCTGGACATTCAGAGCGCAGCGGATGCTCGGTTTGGTCTGGCGGTCCTTCAGTCCGGTTTGCCGGATCCCACCCAGGATTGAACTGCTCTTGTACATCCCAGAAGTAAAGGGACTGGACTGGAGTGACGATAAGGAAATAGTAATTAGATCTTACCTGCTAATTATTGTTCCTGAAGGAACGACAGTCCAGTCCCTGATCCCACCCGTTGAGGACCTATCAATCAGGAGGAAACTCTGGACCGAGCGGGGGGCCTTTTCAGGATGAAGGGACACGGGAGAAAACCGGATCGGGCAACATCAAGCATTTCTCCTCCGTCCGGTCACTCTCTCTCCCTCTCTCTCTCTCTCACTCTTCCTCGCATTATCCATTTGCTATATAAAAAAAAAAAAAAAAGGTTGTTGTACATAGTTAGGCAATGTTGTTTAGATAAGTTCTTAATGGAAATCTGTAGATCTGCTTTTTCAGTCGATTACTGGAGTGGAGGGGTGGTCCCAGTGGTATTTATACCGCCCCACCTCCAAAAAGGTTTGGCTCAGCCTCCAAGCTGCTGGAAGGGTTGCGCAACCCAGAAGTAAAGGGACTGGACTGTCGTTCCTTCAGGAACAATAATTAGCAGGTAAGATCTAATTACTATTTCCTCCATGCCCATGAAGTAATTTACAAGAATCTGTGTATCCCTAGAGCCCGAAAGAGGGCTAGACCTCATAGACATTGATTACGTATACAAAACTATTATCATATCAGTCATTAATGCCATCATCACCCCTCATTTCGACTTTTGTAATACTTTACTGCATGATATACCAAAACAATGCATAAGACAATTACAGATTGCCCAACACGTTGCAGCAAGAATAGCTTCTAACACCAACCTAGCTAAACACATCATACCAGTGTTATATAACCTTTATTGGCTCCCAATTCAAAGCCGCATCCAGTACAAAATCCTTGTAACCACATTCAAAATCATCAGACATTGCCCCATCCCACCTCACCACCCTCATTTCCAAAGGCAATAAGATCTGTAATCAGCATGATTGCAACAAAAATAAGCTAATCACCCTGCCTGATTTTAGAAAATCCACAAAGTTAACTAACAGAGCCTTCTCACATTTCTCCCTGGTAATCTGGAACAACCTCCCAGACAGTATAAGATCCATAGACGACCTCACTACCTTCCGGAAAACGGTCAAAACCCACTTGTTCACCCTACACTTTGGAAAAAAAAAAGAAGATACTGTCCCCACCACTAACAACACACAAAACGATACAAACACTGGATCAACCCAAAATAATCCAGAACTGATATAATCCACTTAAACCCCAGCACTCTAAAGCCACTCTACAGAGTTGTAAATAGTTGCCTATGGCCACTCTTTGTAACTAACAAATTGTTCACTATGTTCTGTTTTACTGTACATAGTTAAATGTTTTATGGAACTGAATATGTACCATTCTGTACAATTCAATGTTTTGTTTAATGTAAACCGTGTTTGAACATTGGAAAATGCAGTATAAACATTTTAAATAAATAAAAAATAAATCATAGGCCTGCAGGCCTACCTAACAGCATCATCGGATCCAAATACGCAAAAAGTGTTACTGTGAAAGCAAATGTCCAGAATATGTCTCCATCATCAAAATTGGGCAAGTGTTCTGACGAGTAGAAGAAATGTGTGAGAATCCACAAGCATGCACAGGGAAGGAAATAATAGAATTTGCAAAACAAGAGAAAAAAACTTTTAAAAAAACTAGATCAGCAAATGAGGAAAAACAAGTGACAAATGCACAGATACAGTGCGAAATATAAAGTGTTACTCCAGGAACCCTTTGTCAATCAAGAACGGACACACACACACGGTTAAGGAGAGGTGAACTAAAACCGAAGGATGAGAGGTTGATAGTTGCTGCCCAGGACAGCAGATTACTGGCGAGATTGTTTACAGCAAGCACTAAAAAAAAGCTGGCAAAACAGACATATGTTGATTCTCTGGGAAAGAACTGGAAACAGTGACTCATCTTGTAGCTGGCTGTGAAGTTCTGATGGCAGAAAATTTCTATACTGAAAGGCACAATAAAGTAGCATGTCTCATCCATTGGAAACTCTGCAAATACTACATCACTGTGCCTGAAAAACACTGGAATCATGACCCAAAAAGAATTGGAGGATGAAGAGGTTATGAACACCTGAGATACTACCATTCTGACCAAAAAAAAGCTGGATGTAAGGAAGCTGCGTATAGTGGTAAAGGAGAAAAATACCAGAACGGCATTGATTATAGAGATGTCAGTTCCAAGCAACTACTCTGTGAATCACTTTAAGAGGGAGAAAATCTTCAAGTACCAAGAAATGCAGTCTGAGATCAAGAAAATGTGGCAGAAAGACAGTTATTTCCCATCATGTTGAGCGCCACCGGCTTAATTAAAAGGAATTTCCAAGTGCACCTTGATAAATTACCCATATATGTAACATCTTACAACTCTAGAGAGAGGCTGTCTTTGGCATGATTCAAGTACTACACCAAGCATTAACACTAAATTTTGAGACATTAAGATCATACTCCACATACCCTTGCTTAGAAGTGAGGTTCATAACTGTCATGGTATGCGCAAAACCAGGGCCAATCTATCCACTAGGTGAGCTAGGCGGTCTGCCCAGGTGGGTGGTGGTGGCGGCACACATGGATGGCAAGCCATGCCACCGCACCCTAGCTTCCGCCAATTCCATTGGGGGGGGGAACGGATAGTGGCAGTATTTTGAAAAGCGGTGGCAAAAAGCTGCTGCTTTAGGAAATACTGCCACTGCCTGCCTGCCTCCCCCTCCCGAGTCTGAATCGGCAGCTGCCAGTGTTTCTGCAAACTAGCCTATTTGGAGAAACTGCCCTCACATATAGAAAATTGGAGTGGAGGAGTACCCTAATAGAACCAGAGAAGCCAGAGTTCTAATCCCACTGATGCTCCTTGTAGCCTTGGGCATGTCACTTAGCTGTCCATTGCTTCGGATACAAATTTAGATTGTAAAGCCCTCCAGGGGTAGAGAATAAACCCACTTTATCTGACTGTAACTCACCTTGAATTACTACTGAAAAGGCGTGAGTGAAATACAAATAAATGACTACTGGTCACCATAATTGTTTTCTCTATACCAGGTGTGGAGAAGCTTTTTGGTTCAAGAATCACATTGATGGCCATGAGGGGGCATGGGGGGTGCCTATGGAAGTCAGAGGAGTGGGAGAGGAGGGTGGAGGGTGTGAAGAAAAAGTAGTGGCCAGAGCCAGTTCAGATTATCAGGAGCGCCTACTGCTAAGCTAATGTCTGGCCTGTAGCACTTTACTACAGGCCAAAACGCAAGGATTATTACTACTGGCTGAACTGGATGGCTAAAGAGAACTTTTGTGGCTCATGAGCTATGGATTGGACAACCTTGTTCTACATCATGCAATTCCAGGATGATTGATCAAGCTCTCATTCCTCAGGGCTTGGTCAAATCAAATACAAGAAAAATAACCCCAGTCACCAAAACACCGTATACCTTTATAAAAATTGAAAAGATCAATTCACTATCTTTTTGTTGGAGTAACCAATCAAAAGGAGACAGGGATTCCACCTGTCCCCTCGCCGCGGTCACTCCTTTTTAATCATTTTAATTGCTCAAAAAATTGCATAAAACTTATCTGTAATCCAGCCAATATATGAATTCAAAGTCCAGTGGACTTTGAATTCATATATTGGCTGGATTACAGATAAGTTTTATGCAATTTTTTGAGCAATTAAAATGATTAAAAAGGAGTGACCGCGGCGAGGGGACAGGTGGAATCCCTGTCTCCTTTTGATTGGTTACTCCAACAAAAAGATAGTGAATTGATCTTTTCAATTTTTATAAAGGTATACGGTGTTTTGGTGACTGGGGTTATTTTTCTTGTATATGATTATATTTACCCAGTGTGGGGAGTTATTTTCGATTGGTCAAATCAAACACAATACAGAAGTTCTCTATTCTAGACTGATGGGGAAATAAAGTTCTGCACACATTTCACAGTTCACTTTGCTGAATACTTGAATCTGGTCATTACAGCAACAATCTTGAAGCCAGGAGCCATGGTCGGGGATCCTTTTGAACCCCCTATATCATGGGCTCCTCTTCCATTTCCATATCTAGTTCAAACTTCTCCTTCTGAACTATGAATGCATTCATTCTGCTGTTCCTCATTACCTTTCCTCTTATATCTCTCCCTACACCCATCCTTGTGAACTCTGCTCTTTTGGTGGATCGCTTTACTCTGTCCCCTTTTCTTCCACTGCCAACTCCAGACTCAGATTCTTTCACCTTGCCGTTCCTTATGCCTTGAACAAACTGAGTCTGTATGTCAGGCTTCATCTCTGCCCCTTTTCAAATCCATGCTAAAGGCTCACTTCTTTGAGGCTGCTTTTGGATCCTGATGTGCTTAGTCTCCTATGTGTCTCCTTACCTTTCCCTAGTTGTATCCTTGTCCTCATCTGTTGTTGTCTTTCTTAACTAGATTGTAAGTTCTGATGAGCAGGGACTGTCTTTTATATGTATCTGTAAAGTGCTGCGTGTGCCTTGTAGCACTATATAAATGTTCAATAATTGTAGTAGTAATAAATTCAGATTAAGTATCATTGAGTTGGTTTCATCCTGGCAACTCTGGGTTTTCATGGCAAGGTGTGACCAACAGTAGACTGCCAAGTCTTTTCTTCCACGTAGTAAGCCTACAGCAGCTGGTATTCCAAGGTGGTCTCCCATCCAAGTACAGTCTCTTATTACAAAAACATATTGTATATAACTGCTGATTTACTAAAATTGATTGATTTTGATACGAGATATATTGACCTCCAGTCTCATCACTTCGTCAGCCTATGTTGCCAACTATAACACCCCCCCACCTCCAAGATACCACTTAATAAGACACACATCTGCTAAGATATTTTACAGCTGAAGTAGTTCATAAAACTACTTTAGTAGTTTAGTGCCTTGAAATTTCAACACTCAAGTATTGAACATGTAATGCTACTACTATTTATCATTTGAATAACGCTACAAGGTATATGCAGCACTGTACATGTACAAGTAAGAGATGATCCCTGCTCATCAGAGCTTACAATCTAATCAAGATAGACCAAACAACTGGGGATTAGGATAATTTAAGGGAACAGCAAGATACAGATAGGTGATAAGCAGGAGAAAAAAAGGATCAGAATCCAAAAACACAGCCTTGAAGAGGTGGGTTTTTAGCCTGTATTTGAATAGGACCAGTGAAGGAGCCTGGCATACTAACTCGGGTAAGTCAGTTGCTTGTTGAGTTTTCAGCAGTTTAGTCCCAGTTTTCTCTTTCTCTTGAACCATCTCATACTTGCAATTCAGCACAACTCCCAGAACTACCAATTCTAGTCACCAAAGACGACTTCAGCCCCATTGTAATTTTCCAAGGAAATTGCATTGTCATTACTGATGACCTTTCCTTGGTAAGCTGCCTCTACACCTGGAATCTTCCAGCCATCTTCACATTAGCCAAGCCAATACCAGCATGAACTCCTGCACCGATATAACTTCCCCTTCTAGCAGGACTCCCTCTGCAGACAGCACGGCTGTGATTTATTCCACTGATGTTGGTGAAGGCCTCTTCATTACAATGGGGAAGTCATCCTTCTGAGATCTTGTGCAGGAAAAATGATTAACTTGGAAACTTTATCTTTTGGCATAGCCCATTGTTCATTTTTACAGTGTGGCCATGACAACTCTGAAATACATACACACCCTGTCCTTACACTACCAAGCACACTTAACTAATGCTGCTGGCTCATCCCGGTGCTAATATCTTCATTGCAGCCACAGCCTCTTCTGCATAATGGTCAAGTAGAAGTAGGACTACTATGGCAGCACAGAGCCTTCATCCCAGGTCAACCCTCTCCCATCTTCAAGATGGCTCTGTATATGTGTATATATGCTAGCATCTAGTGCTTTCTCCCACTAAACAAAAGAAGAGTGCACACCAGTATTCATTCTTTCTTAATTGCTCAAAGGAGTATTAATACCAAGTCGCATGCTAATCTATTTGGTTACTGTGGCAAAAAATTTGCAGTGAGGTATAAAACACACAGTTCACATAACCCAACCCCCCAGTGCCAGACACTTGAAAGAACAGCCATGCCTTGATCTGCATCTGAAATGCCAACCGTAAGTCCAGAGGAATGGTTTTCCATTTGTGAAGACCTGTATACTCAAATGTGCCCTGACATGTACATTGACGCCTCATCTTATCTGGCAACTCCAAGATTTTCTGTTGGGAGCACCAAAGAGGCTTCCTTGGAACGTAAGAAATCAGCTTGCTCATTAGATACTCTGGACCCTCTTAATTTAGAACCCTAAAAATCAAATTGAGCAACTTAAACTGTGTTCTGTAATAAACTGGCAGCCAATGCAAATCTTTCAGAAGTGACATCACATTGATCACAGTGCTTTCTTCCAACCACCAAGGAAAGGCTTACTGGCCTATAGTTTTCACCCTCTTTTTTTTTTCTTTTTTGGCATGATGGACTGATGTAGTCTCTTCTCCAGTCCTGAGGAACTTCTACTCTCTCTAAGGATCTATTAAACACATCCTTAAGAGGACCCACCATAATCTGTCTGAGCTCCTTCAATATCTTGGGATGTATCTCACCTAACCCCATAGCTTAATCTACTTTTGTTTTTCAAGTTGTTCATAAGACACTTCCTTCTATGAGTGGTGTGGCATCTACTCCATTTCAGTAAGTACCTGTCAGCCATCTCTATGGTGGTTGTCCAGGATTTTCTTCGGTGATTGTAAAACAGACATATTTGTTCAACATTTCCATTTTTCCCTCATCACACTCCACACAGCAGTCCTCATCTTTCAGCCTTACAGTTACACTTCTGGCCTTCTTCCTCTCCAACATATTTAAGAAAAAAAAAACCCCTAAAGTCTTGTCACCTTGCTTTACATCTTCAGCCATTTTTTTTTCTTTCTGCCTGTGCTTTTACTGTTCTGATTCTTTCTTTTCCACTTTGGGCTTCACCCATTATTCTTTTCCCCAGGGCAGTTTCTCCAAATGGGTTAATTTTGCGCATACCATGACAGTCATGAATCTCACTTCTAAGCCAGGGTATTTGGAGTCACTGTTCCCTCTAAGCTGTGCGCGTGTGCGCGCGCACACACCTCACCGAGCGAGCGCACATACTTTACAACAGAGCGCACAAAAATTACAGCTCTGATTCTGATAGAAAACAGCACAGACGTCTTAAAATTTAAAAGTTATGATTGTAATTACTAGATATTTCCCGCTTCATTTAGTAATTGTCTATTTTCATTTAATTTGATTAAAATCAATGTGGTGTACATACTGTATTCTGACGTGTAGTCAAATTTTAAAGTATATAACTCCGAGTGTCATTATGTGGCGCACAAAAATTTAACCTTCCTTCAAAAGCTGCACACAGCTGATATTTTATGCGCACACAGCCTACAGAAAATTAGAGGGAACATTGTTTGGAGTATGATCTCAGTCTCTCAAATTTACTGCTAATGCTCGGCGTAGTACTTGCATTGTGCCAGAGATCTTCCTTCTGGAGTTTGTAAAATGTAACATGAATGGGTAGTTCGTCTACTCTAGATGTACTTGGAAATTCTTCTTGATCAAGTCTGTGGCTCCCTATATGATGAGAAAAATTTCTGTATCTTTCAGCCACATTTTCTTGGTCTCTGACTGCATTTCTTGGTACTTCAGGATCTTCTGCCTCTCCACACGATTCACAGATTCTTTCGTGTTCCTCTTATGATCTTCTCTGCTTTGTGAATACTACATTTTTTGCCTTTATGATTATCCAAGGAAGTGGCTCAAAAATATCTTTCCTCACATAAAGATCTATTACCGTTTTTATTGCAATATGGCTCACTTCCTTTGCACATCCCATATCTCTTCCTATCCTGCCAGCTCCTCTTTCAGGTACTTCTCCATTTTACTAAAGTCAATGTGTTCTTGAAATCCAGGTCTTATTTTTGGTGTGTCTGGACTTCACTTCAGCTGTTATTTTATTTATTTATTTATTTAATGTCTTTTCTATACCGTGCTCTTTCAAATCAGTGCAGTGTACAGTCAACAGACTTGTGCAGTGCAGGCAGGGCCCACACTGGACTTACAGAGAACAGGGATTTTTACATGGGCTAATAGGGTAACTATGTACAGGAAGGCTGGCTGTCAAATATATCAAATCATACCACATGATGATTGCTGCTGCACAAATGGGCACCCACCCAGACATTATTTAACCAGTTTTATATACTGTTTTATCATTCAGCAAAAGTGGTATGCAGTTAACATTAAACCATAACAATTATACTAGACACTTTGTCTCTATTTGTGTTGCCCTTTCTCGCATGGTTTTCTTTACATTTGATGAGAGTGCTTTGTATGGCATACGCAATCTCTCTACATTGCTCTGATTCTGTAGATGGTATTTCCCAATCCACATCCACTTCTAGTAACAGCATTTCCCCTTTCATGTCCAACGTTTTGATATCCATGACCAGATCTCTGTTTAGTTTGTCCAAGTCGAAGATCTGTAGATGATATCTGGATAGATGGAATTTCCATCTTCTCTTTCCAAGATGACCCATATTGCTTCCTCTTTTCCTCAATCCCCCTGCTTTTCAGTTGCTTACATATTAGTTTCTCTCCAGGAACAAGCAGGAATGTAGTCTTCACATATGGGTATCGTCGGTACCGACGGATCCTGCGCAGGAATGCTCCCCAGTGTCCAATTAGAAAGCTTTTGGGAGCATCCCACAGCGCCTGCGTGCTGCCTTCCCGCCTTTCCCAACTGTCTCTCTCCAGTTCTTCGTTTTCTGCAGAGCTGGCAGGTCGCACTTCCTGTCACCACAGAAAATATACCTTTTATTCTTCTTTTTTGTGGTCGCGTCTGCCTTCCTTCGACGCTACACTGGTACCGCCGGTTCGTTCTTTCTTTTTCGTGTAAAAAAAAAATCTTTCCTGGAGTCTTCCAGCTTTTTTCTCCTCTGGTGCCACATGCCATTTTGGGCACTAGGCCCAACTTTCCTCTACAATGGAAAAACCCGCCTCGGGTTTTAAAAAGTGTTCCAAGTGTGGCGGTACCATCTCCGTCACCGACACCCATGAGTGGTGCCTCAAATGTTTAGGTCCTGACCACTCTATCTCAGAGTGTGTTGCCCGTGGGATGATGTCGAAGAGGGGTCGGCAAAACCGAGCTGCTTTCCCTCAGATGCAGCATCTGTGGCATCAACATCTTCAAGGGCTTCGTCTTCCTCCCATGGATCTCAGGTAACTAAACTTAAGTCTAGCCGGTCCTCAAAGGGTAGATATCCTTCCAAGTATTGAGATGCCTCTGGCGTTGCCCTTGAGGGACTCACACTGGCAAAATTGCCCCGGCGGGAGGCTTCGGCTTCCAAAGCATCATCGGGGCTCCAGGATGTTCTCGAGGTCCCAACCTCGGCAGAACTACTGTTGCCATGCTCTGGGGTACCGGCCGCTTCGCCAGATACCGTTACCCAGGCATCGGCGGCGTCGATAGACCAGAGATTCTTGGCTATTGAACGCAGTCTGGCGGCTCTTCTCTCGACATCGATGCCCCTGAAACCGCTTCAGACAATTCAACCGATACCGGTACCGACATCGGTACTGGGGCCAATTGCATCGACGTCGGCAGGTGGACTACTGGTACCGATGCAGGCTATGCCTTCTGGTACTGACAAGTCGGTACCGGACCCTGTCGATACCGACTTCGATCGGTACCGGTATTGTGCGATGCACGATTACCTGGACAGGAGATACTTTGAATCCTCCGACGAGTCTGAAGACTCTGACAGATCTGTCGATACCAGAGTACTTCTTCATGAGGATTCTTCCTCTCCTAAACGTAGGATGTCTCCTCCAGAGGATATATCCTTCCAGGATTTTATCCAAGATGTGGCTCGAGGTCTTTCCATCACAGTGGCTCCTGAAACAGAGCCTAGGGCGAAGGAATTGGAGATTTTACAGTACCCTAAATCTCCTAAAGAGGCAGCTACTTTGCCTGTTCATGAGATCTTGCATGATCTCATGCTAAGGATGTGGGAAACACCTCTCACCACTTCTCCTCATTCTCGTAGGCTCGATACCATGTATCGAGTTCCTCCCTGTCCTCGATTTCAAAAAACTCAGCTGCCCCACCATTCCATGGTGGTGGAATCAGCTATGAGAAGGATCAAGAGTGCAAAAAGACATGCATCTAATCCTCCAGGACATGAATGTAGAACTCTTGATGCCTTTGGGCGTCGAACCTTCCAGGCCTCTATGCTGTCTGCCAGGATTAGTTCCTACATTTTATATATGGGAATGTTCCTTAAGGAAGTTACAGGAGATCTAGAGCTTATGAGCCCTCTCCTTCCGGATGATAAGAGACAAGATTATCTTGCACTTACCAAACATGCTCAGGATGTTTCCAAATTCGTAAATCGTGCAGCTTTTGATTGTTTTGAGTGCATAAGCAGAACTTCTGCTATTGCCATAGGCGCACGTAGGATTGCCTGGCTCAGTCCCCCTCTGCATTTCAGTTGCTTACGTATTAGTTTTTACATAAAGGCTGCTACTCCACCCTTTCGGCCATTTCAGTCCCCCTAAAAAGATCATTCCTGCTTGTCCAGAGAATAGGCTATAAAGCCCTCATGCATGGGTGACTTCATCCGACAGAGCCCTGCTGTCCGGCAGAACACCTTGTTTGGCCATGTCCCATTTATGAGACTTACTGAACGTGTCTCTGTAATGGCAACAATATCTGTCTGCCCTTTGCCATTAAAGCTTGAAGCTCTGGAACGTTGTTGCCTGGACTGCAAACATTTTGTCTTCATTGCTTTATAGTTCTTTTTTGTTTACTTTCATATTCTTTATAGCCTTTTTTAGTTTCCTCTTCTACTTTGTTGAGAAATGAGCTGCTAAGATGGTCTCTTTTGTTCATATCCCCCCCCCCCCCCCGAGCTGTCTTGCTTTTGCTGGGGGAGGGAGGGGATGGAATTCCTGAGCTCATCAGCTTCCACGTGTCATCCCCATCATCTAAAAGAGCAGCATCCCATTATCCATCAAGAAAACAGAGTGAGCTGGATATCATCTGCATAGATCAGATAATTGATCCCAGTCGGTTCAATAAACGTAGCCAAAGTTTGGAGATTAATATTAAACAAGATAGGGGAGAGTGTGAAGCAGTGGGGTACTCCAATGCCTATAGTTTAGATGAAGTCATTCCCAGCGCTTTGAGATTGTCCCAGCAGAAAGGTTGATAACAGGAAAAAACACTTCCCATAATACCTATAGCACTCAACCTACTAACAGTCTCAAAATCAACTGTATTGAATGCAGTGGATAGATCTAGTGAAGTAACAGTCATAGCCCTTTTCTAAGCCCCCTTGGAAAGTTTTCATCATATAAAATAATGTCAATTCCTTACAGTATCCAGTATGGAACCCAAATTGGCCAACTGCCAAAAACTTGCACTAGTCTAGATAATGACCCAGCTAACATGAGACAACTCTCTCAGGTGCCTGTCTCAGAAATAGCAGATGAGATATTGGCTATAATAGTCATGAATATCCAAGCTTGTGTTTTACTGAATGACAGCTTCTTTCAAGCCTGCCTGCACTAATTTTTCACTTAAAGAACAATTGACTAAAGTTGCCAATGAAGCACCTGAAAAATCACTCCTCCCTTAAAGGTTAGTAGAAAGCATATCCTGTGGAGAACCCCACCTAGGATTAATTTTCCTGAGGACGATATTGGATACTGGAGCAAATTCTGCCAGACGGGTTAGCTCAGGCAGATCCTACACTTGATCAGCTGACTTCTCAATCTCAAAACCTTCTTTTCACCATCCTCGCCTCAAGAGGGTACAAGGGTAGGGCCAATGATTCTTTAATACTGGCTATTTTGTAGATTTTTTAAAACTAAACTCTTAAGGCCTGTGCATATCAAAAAGTGTATGATCCTCGGTTATAAATCCTTTTATAATTAGACTTTCTTTTGGGGGGGGGTTCTTACCAAGTGAAATAAATCACATTATGGGGCCAATGCTGAAAACCATAGCATGTTTTTTTTTTTCTGATACTTTTTTCATGCTAGGCTTGCTCTCTGATGACAGAAAGCAAGCTAGCACCAGAAAAAATGCAGTGGGCATGTAAAGTGCTGCATATTTAATTGCACCTAATGTAAAAAAAAAAACAGAAACCGCGCTGAAACTTAGCACAGTTTTAAAACATGATTTTTAATGCTGGATCTTTACACCTGCTTTGGGCTGATGTAAAGATCCAGCTGGGAACAAAATGATCTAAGGCGAAGTCTGACACTTTGCTGGTGGCCCCACCCCCTTAACCCTCCCCATTCTCAAGCATTTAGGAGGTGGGAGTATTGCCCATATGCTCTTGCCCCTCTGCGGCTATTTTGCAAAATGGCAGCACCTGGCCCCATGCAGCGCATCCTGGGATGCACTGGATTGGGTTAGATATCCCAGGATGCAACCTGGGGGGGGGGGGGGTCACTACAATAGAAGGCTTTTTGCCTTATATAGTAGTCTGACCCTGCCCGGTGCATCCCATGTGGGTAATGCTCTTGTCCCCCAATGTTTAAGGTACTGGGGAAAGTTTGGGGATGGTGAGTTCAGTACCACTGAACCACAAAGGTCCTGTTTGTTTCATGGGTGGGTGGAAGCCACCAGTGATTTTACTTCTGTCAGGGGGTTGGTGTCCAGGGGGGCACTGCTCCCCTTCCCTCGACATTATGCCAGTGGCATTGGGGACTTTCTCCGATGCCTGTATCATTTGAGGTGGTGTCAGCTTCACCACAGATTATCCCATTTCTCCTGGACAGCATGCCAAACTTGCATCAACTCCTGTGCACATGTGTGAGATTTGCTCTCACAATTTAATGCTGACTTTTTGCACACTGGTTAATTTGCATATTATATTGCAATGCAAATAGTCAGTATTAAACTTGCACTATAAAACCCTGTGCTAGAGTTTTAAGCACTGGACTCTAGCATGGGGTTTCCGCATTGGCCTATATGTGAATTTGCCAATTGTGCTCTATTATACAACTTTTTGATCTCTCTCAGTTTTGTAAGTATACAGATTTGCGTGATATTTATATAAAATCTTGTCAGACTCGGTATAAGATGTTCTCTAGCTCTTTATAACTGTTCTTACACTTCAGTATTCAGTCATCAGAAACTATAGTGCTCATTTATTTAATGTAATACACTTCTTTTTTTTATAGAGGCAATCTGCTCAGTAGCTTGTTTTAAAGTACTATCCCAGCTCTCAACCTGATTTTCTATCTGGATGTCAAATATAGGAAAGGCTTCTATTCCTGAGAATGTTAATGTCTCCATGCGTGGATCATGAATATGTGATCTATCTCTTTCCCTATTGGAAAAATGTTGTTGCAATTTAAAACTCACTAAAATTGATCTGACCATCCCATTGGAGTTTTGTAGATCTTCCAGCCTCACCTCACCTTTATTATGACACACAAACGCCAGGCCTAAATTATCCCCCTTATTATAAGTTAGACATTCCACAAATTGATAAAGCCCTAAGGCTGATAAACTTGTTAAAAAATCATTAGGGGACTTCCGGTGACGTCACCTACTGAATGGCGGCGTAGCGGAGGAGCTCCGCCACCAACCCGCAATAATTGGAGCATTTTAGCCCCCACGGGCAACGGAGCGGTGAGCCGAGGGGCGACGGAGAGAGCGGGGAGTGCCGGCGAGCCGCGGCGGCGGCGCAACAAGCGGGTGCGGAGGGGCAGAGAAGCTGGTGGGAGCGGACCGGACGAGGCAGCCTAACTTTCAGGGGGCTTCTGGGCCGGAGGCCGCGCTGAGCCGGACTTGCTGGGAGAGAGTCAGCAGGGCCAAAAGAGGCTTGCCGGTGAGCAGAGGCAGTGTGCTTCCCCGTGGAGGACGCCACGCCGTCGATCCCCACAGACCACGTGGTGGCAGAAGAGGGTGGCCAACAGAGAGGCGAATCCGGAGACAGAGGGGGCCGAGAAGGCCTCGCACATGGCTGGGAGAAGCAGGAAGCAGGGACCTATGCTAAGCTGCAGCCCACAAGACGCAGAGTGCAGAAGCAGCCAGCAGTGGTGAGTCTCATGCCCCCCCCAACTGCACTAAGAAAGGGAGCAGAGGCAGAGAACTACCAAACACCAGATTTGTTCCCAGCAGCAGCTATAGGGTGGTGTGTGGACGCCCTACCAGCTCTATAGGCCGGGGAGACCGGGGAGAGAGGGGCTAATCAGCCCAAAATGGAAAAAAATAATAAAAAAGAGACTCTGGCAAAAAAAAGCTGGCCGAGTTCCGCTCCCCATATGCAACCCCCAAAGGACGGAAGGAGGCGGAAAAAAAAGCAGGGAAACCTGTGACAGAAACCCCACAGAGCCCGGAGGGGAGTGAAGGAGGAGAGGAGAGCTTGTCGACAGCAGAACAGATTAAACAATGGCTCCTAGAGTTAAAGGAGGAACTGAAGATGGAGATGTGTGGGGTTAAAAATGAAATTAAAGAAGCAGTGCAGACTATGCGCCAAGACCTGCTGGAGCTGGGGGGACGTATGGAAGAGGTGGAGACCAAGTTGGAGAGTCAAGAGGAGACCCTGACGCAGGTCCAGAGCAGCTGGGAAGAGCTTCAGAGGACGCAGGAGACCCTCAAAGCCAAAACAGAGGACCTGGAGGACCGCTCGCGCAGATGCAACCTCCGAGTGAGAGGGGTGCCGGAGGAACCACAATATAAGAACTGTGAGGAGGTGGTCCAGCGGATCTTCCGGGAACTACTCGCAGCAGCTGGCCCAGGGAAACCTGCAGAGGAGACCCGCCTCGAAATGGAGAGGGCGCACAGAGGTATGGGGCCCATCCGAGACAATAGGCCAAGAGACATTGTGGTCTGCCTGCACTCCTTTAAGAGTAAGGAACTCCTGCTGGGTGCCAGCCGCAAGCTGAAAAATTTCCGTTGGGAGGGGCATACGGTGGAGCTGTACCAAGACCTGTCCCAAGGCACGCTACAAAGACGGAGGGAGATAAGAGAGGTCACCGCATATCTCAGACATGCTGACCTGCGCTACAAGTGGCTCTTCCCCTTCGGCCTCTTTATTACGGTGAAAGGACGATCGAGGACGGTGAGATCCAGTGTGGAGGCGTGGAGAGCACTGAGAGAGCTAGGTGCTGAGAATTTACCAGAGCAAGCCGAGGGCTCTTTCACTCCGCCGAGAACGGGATCCAGGACCGGAGGAGCAGCACAGATGAAATGGCAGAGGGCAAGTGGACGTAGACTGGCAAGAACCACCAAGGACGTGCACCAGAACCGGACTACAGAACAAGAGACTGGCTGAGCTGAAGCATCTTTATAATGGACTGGTATTCTTGAATAAGTTGGGCTGTGGGCGGGGGGGGGGGGGGAAGGAGAGATGGGCAGTGGGTTAAGGGGTAAGGGGAGAGGGATTAAGGGGAGAGGGAGAGGGGAGGAGGCGGGGACTAGGCTGAGAGGGAGAGAGCCCAGGCTGGGTGGAGAGGGGAGGGGGTTTCGAGGGGGGAGAGTTGGCAGCGAGGGGGGCTTAGGCAGGGGAGTGGGGGGGGGGCTAGGGAACAGTTGAGGTGGTTAGGTGGGGAGGGAGAGAAGGTCACCGAATTGGAAGTCGTATCTCCGCAGAGGAGAGTTACGAGGGGGGGAGAGGGAGGAGGGGAGGGAGTAGTGAGGGGGGGAGAGGGAGGACGGGAGGGAACAGCGGGAGGGGGAGTGGGGGGTGGGGGGAGGAGGGGGTGGGTAGGGGGGGGAAGAGGGGGCCAGAGTGGGAGGTGGGGGCGGAGGGACTTAGGGGGACGAGGCAGGGATCTGGGGGTAGGAAAGGAGTTAAAAATTCTCACGTTAAATGTGAAAGGTCTAAATTCACCAATGAAAAGACAGAAATTATATAAGGAGTTAACAAGACACAATGCAGACATAGTGCTGTTGCAGGAGACACATCTATTGAGACAACATGAGACATTGGTGCAACCCCGGGGGTACAAGCACCGTATATTCGCTTCTAATCTTAAAGAGAAGAAGAAAGGCGGGGTGGGGGTCTTCATCAGAGAGACAGGCCCCATGGAGGTCCAGGTAGTGTCCCGGGATAGGGGGGGGCGGTATCTCCTGCTGAGGGTAAAGATAGGTGAGGAGTGGTTTTGCGTGGTAAATGTGTATGCCCCTACGGGCCCGCAAACTGAATTCTGGGATGCTTTGAGTGCGCAAGTGGCGGCAATGGGGGATGGGGTCCTAATCTGTGGTGGGGATTTCAATGTGGCATGGGAGGTAGGGAGAGATACGACTGGGCGCAGGGAGGGGAGAGGCACCGATAGGAAACATTACCACAATTTTGTGCGGGAGAACGGCCTGATAGATGTATGGCGGACATTAAACCCGGGGCGGAGGCAATTTTCTTTCTATTCTGCAGCACATGGCACTTACTCCCGGTTGGATGCCATATGGGTAGGGAAGGAGTTATCCGGGCGGCTTCTAGGGGGCGAGCTGGAACCCATTACCTGGTCCGATCATGCTCCGGTGGTGGTGCGGGTGCGGGTGGAAGGGGAAGATAGAGGCCGCCAGTTCTGGAAGTTAAATGAGGGGCTCCTTGAGGACGAGAGGGTGGTGCGGGAGATTGAAAGGCTCATCCCGGAGTACTTTGACCAAAATGGCGGTGGGGAAGTGCGGGATGGAACAGTCTGGGACGCCTTCAAGGCTGTAATTAGGGGGGTTCTCATAAAGTGGGGAGCCCGCCTAAAGCGAGAGAGGGCGGAGAGGGAGGACCGGTTACGCCGGCAATTGCGGGAGATGGAGGAAAGAGACGGTCAGGACAGAACTGGACAGGTACGGGGTGAGGTGCTGGCACTACAAGCCCAGGTGAATGCTCTTGAAGCGGAGAAGATACAATTCCGCCTGCAGCTGTTAAAACAGAGGTTCTTTGAAGGGGGGAATAAAGCGGGGAAACTTCTCGCGAGACAATTGAAGAAGCAGCGGGAGTGGAATAGGATTACACAGATTAGGAGTACAGGGGGGGGTGGTGCGAGAGGCTCCACGAATAAGGGAGGAATTTGTGTCCTTCTATAGCAACTTGTATGCAGCCCGCGCTGCAAGGTCGGGAGAGGACGTTCGGGAATATGTGAGGGAAGCAGGGCTCCCGACTCTAACGGGAGACGAACAAGAGGGGCTCGACAGGGAAATACAAGCTGACGAAGTCAGCCAGGCTATCAAGGGCTTAAAAAATGGAAAGGCCCCAGGGCTCGATGGACTGACGGCAAAGTTTTACAAGCGCTTTGGGAGCCTCTTGCTGAATCCGTTGACCAGGGTATTTAATGGACCGGGAAGGGGGGAGGCACTGCCTGAATCAATGGGCTGGGCAGGTATTACGCTTATCCACAAAGAGGGGAAAGACCCGCAGGAGTGTGCGTCTTACCGCCCGATCTCGCTGCTGAACCTAGATGCGAAACTGCTGGCGAAAGTACTAGCGGTGCGCCTCAATGGAGTGTTAGGTAAATTAGTGCATGAGGACCAGGCTGGATTTGTACCAGGCCGGCAAGTGGCGGATCATATCCGCAAAGTGTTAAATGTGATGTGGTCGACACAGCGGCAGAGAACGGGGGCCTTGTTGGTATCACTGGATGCAGAGAAGGCCTTTGATCAGGTGTCCTGGGATTTCCTCTATGCGGTGTTAGAGGCCCAGGGGTTTGGACCGGGGTTCACACAGTGGATAAGGGCTCTCTATTCTAGGCCGAAGGCATGTGTCCGCGTGAATGGGGGGTACTCTGGTTTCTTCCCTCTAGAAAGAGGAACGCGGCAGGGATGTCCACTGTCCCCCCTACTTTTTGTGCTATCCTTAGAGCCATTGGCAGCGAAGTTGCGCGACAGCCCTGATATCACGGGGGTTAGGGTGGGACGGCAGGAATGCAGAACGTCCCTCTTTGCAGACGATATACTGCTGACACTCACGAATCCCAGCGAATCCCTGAGGGCAGTGATGAGAGAGATCCAAGATTATGGTGAAAGGGCGGGCTTCCGGATTAATTGGGGGAAATCGGAGATCTTGAGTGTAGGGAGAGGGGGAGGGGCAGCGTGACTGGCAGCAGAATTTCCCCTTCAAATGGGCAAAGACATCGATCCGGTACCTCGGGGTTCATCTCGGTAGAACCTTGGAGGAGTTGTATGATTTAAATTACAAGAAGATGGTGGGGCAGGTGGAGGCGAAGCTACAAGGCTGGAGCAGGGGGTATTACTCGTGGTTCGGACGAATAGCGACGGTTAAGATGATGCTTCTCCCCCAGTTCCTCTTTCTGTTTCAGGCATTGCCAGTCCCAATCCCCCCGAAAGTGCTAAAGAAGATCCAACAACAGGTCGAGCGGTTTATCTGGGGGTCGAGGCGTCCACGGGTGGCGGCAAGGACGCTACAAGTCTCGGTACGGGAAGGAGGGATGGGGGTTCCCAATTTCCGACTATATTATGCGGCAGCACAATTGCGAGCAGTCTACGCGTGGTTGCGGGAACCCCAGAAGCAGTGGGTTCAGCTGGAACTGGCCGAATACAGGCCGGGTGCACTTGAACGGTTAGTATGGGAGGGGAGGGGAGAGAAGGGGAGGAATCCCATTGTGGGGCATACTTTGAAAGTGTGGCAGCAGTATAGAAAGCGGCTGGTGGGTGACAAACGATGGTCGGCCACCATGTCATTACAAGCCTTCTGTGCGGAGAGCGGGGGACCGGGAGCCACAGTGCTCCGTAACTGGGCGGCGTTAGGATTGTCCCAGGTGTCTCAGATTGTGGTAGGAGGACATTGTAGAGGATTTGAGGGGGTCCGGGACCTCTATCGTTTGGGGGAGGTAGATAGATTCCCGTATAGGCAGCTATGTTCGGTAGTGAGTACAAAGGGAAGGGAGCAAGGGGGATGGGGGGGAGGTGAATGGTTTGAGGGTGCCTGTCTGGGATCCCTGGGAAGCCAGGGGATGCTCTCCAGGATTTAGCGAGGGGGGAAGACAAGTTGAAATGCATGGAAGCGTGGGAGAAGGATTTAGGGGTAAGCTGGGGGGTGGAGGAGTGGGAGACAATGGCCTTAGGTATAGCACGATTCTCCATTGCCACGACATTGCGAGAGAATGGGTTTAAGGTGCTGAGTCGCTGGTATCTCACACCGGAGCGGTTGTGTAAGGCAGGGGTGTTGCAAACGGATGAATGTTGGCGAAAGTGTGGGGAGCGTGGCTCCTGGCTGCATCTGTGGTGGACGTGTCCGGTAGTGGGAGAGTACTGGCACCGCATAGGGGCAAACATCAACAAAATGATGGGGGCGAACCTTGAACTTGGCCCTGAGATGTGTCTCCTGCATAGACCAGATGGGAAATGGGAGGGGGATTGGAAAATTATTTGGTATTGTGTCACAGCGGCCCGCTGCGAAATTGCATGGTACTGGAATAGACCAGCTCTACCCTCCATGGCGAGCTATGCACGCAGGGTATCGCATCTTTATGCCATGTATAAATTGACTGGGGAGAGGGGAGCAAATGGAGAAGCGGTGGGCAGGGGTTTGGAGGTGGTTGCGGGAAGAGGGGTGGAAGTAGGGAGGGGGTGGGGGGATGGCAAATAGGAGGAGAAATGATTAGACTGTGTGTTAGTTGAAGAGTTGTCTCTTATGCTGTTTGCTGAACCCTTGATGCCTTGGAGTTGTTGAGTATATGCTAATGTAACTGTTACAAACGTTAATAAAAATTTAAATAAAAAAAAAATAAAAAAAATCATTAGGCACTTGACCATTCCCATCCCTGTTTGATAAGCACGTTAAAATCTCCTAACATTATTAAATATGGAAAATCAAGACAAACATCTGAAATACATAGAAGCTGCAGGGGTAGATGTCTATTAGCATTTTTAGAGGTCCTATATAGCAGCAAAACACCCAAATTCAGAATGCTTAGCCTGAATTAACCTAAGCATTCTGACACAGATATCGGCAAAGTAAATACCAGAGCAGGTTTTTGTGTTCATGGGATTTAAGTCAACCATTCAGCAGAGTGGGAACATAGGTAATGGATTTTGGTGGTTAGTGAAGACTGAGGTACAGTATGCCGTATAGGGCGTGGAATGGGAGGAGAGATAGCATACTAAGCAGAAGAGAGCATTATGTTATAGGAATAGACTACCTCAGTGACACTCAGATGACATAGTGGCCAAGAGAGATGAGAACAATGGAGAGACATGAAGAATCAACAGCCTAAATATGTTAACGGAGCTTGGTTGAGACAGTGGAGTAGAGTGAAAGTTAATAGATGATGATAGGATGAGGAAGAAGTGAGGCAGAGAAGTTTGAGGGTGAGCAGCTGCAGAAAAAGAAAAGGGTGAAGCAGTGGCCCTGCTGCTGAGTAGGATAGTAGTACACAGCTGGAGGTTGAATAAGTAGATTAAAGCAAGCAGCTTTGAGGCATAAAACTCATCAGTCATCAACATGAATGCTAAAATCCCCAAAAATGAGGGAAGCGGAAGATGCTTCAAGAAGGAAGGAAAGCCAGGAATCCGTGATGGAGGTGTACTTGCCATCATGGGGTCAATAAATGGCAGCTACCTGAAGAGGCAGTGGAGTAAAGCAAATGGCATGGACCTTGGAGGAAGATAAAGAGCGAGACGGAGATGGAAGGAGGAGTTGAAACTTAGAGGAAGGAAACAGTAACAATCCAATACCACCACCACAGCCAATCGGGCAAGGTATATGGAGGGGAAAAAAGGTAGCAACTGAAGCAGTCTTCTGAAAGAAGCCAAATCTCTGTTTGCAAAAAGCAAACAGAGCATTAGAGAGAGAGGTCATGAATGTAGGTAAGTTTGTGGGAGACGGTGGATATTCCACAGGGTGCATGAGAAATGGATAGGAGGAAGGAGAGGGATATGAATAAGATTAGAGGGGTGCACAGGGAATGTGAGAAATGCCTAGGAGGATGAGGTTTGGGACAGATATCCCCAGATGAGAGGAGTAGAAAGGAGCAGGAGAGTACAGGGAAGAGAAAAGGCACAACAGTGATGCGGTTGGGGTGCTCTTAGACGGCAGATGGGTGAATGAGAGGAAGTAAATATTGAAGCTGAAGAGTAGATAGGGTAGAGGGCAAAATGGCTGGAGAGGTAGAGAAAGCAAAGAGCTGTTAATTTAGTCTTGGGTTTTGAAATTGTGTGAGTGAAGGGAAAGATTGAGGAGAGTTAGCATCAAGAGGAAAATAATTCTGAGCTGTGGAACTAGATGTGGAAGATAAACTACAGATCTGAGGAGATATATGTTAATACAGGAGAGGAAGCCACAGTGGATTGGAGCACACCTGGACATAATAGTGTTTAGAGGCAGAGGAAGGCTATATATGAAATTCAGACCATGGGGTACGTGGGTGGGCAGGCAAAGGGAGGGACTTAAAAAGTTAGCAGATCAGAAGGAATGTGCCAAGTTTAGTAATGGAGTGGAGGAGTGGCCTAGTGGTTGGGGCAAGGTACTTCAGGCCGGAAGGTTGGGGGTTCAAATCCCATTAGAGGACAGCAACCTTGGGCCGGAAGGACTGGGGTTTCTAGTCTCACAGGTGCTCCTTGTGGGCTTGGGCAAGCCACTTAACCCTCCATAGCCCATGTCCCCTGTAAAATAGTTATCTCCAAGTTATAATGCCCTGTTCAATGTAATTTCAGTTTGTTCAATATAAACCGCACTGATGCAGAATAGCGCGGTATATAAGAGAATGTAAATAAATGTGGCAAGGGTTCATTTTCTATTCAGTGAGTAAAAGGAGAAAGAACTAGCAGATTCAGCAAAGAACCAGAATGAAAAAAGAAAGCAACAGTTAGGATAGCAGCCCAGATTCCCAAAAAGCTGATCAAGCTACAAACATACATAAATGCAAATGCACAAAACCTTACACAATAAAATAAATACCAATAATCTAAAAATTCAGAGCAAGTACAGATACAGATGTTTGTGCAAAATGCTGTGCTAAAAAACTCTTTTGTAGTTCTGTCAACAGAAGTGTCCAAAAGGGAAGGGCAACAGACATGTGCTTGCAGACATCTATCTAGTTCTTGGTCTCTTCGGAGTCTTATCAGGGAGTAACCCATCCCCCTGTAAGCACAACCTCTCTCAGCTAATAGTAGCAAGCAGTTACAGGAACACTATGCCTTGGAAAATCCAGTCACAATATATTCCAAATATTTAAAATAAGGCAGATTTAGAGAATGAAGTACAGCTAATAGCAGCTAGTTGTCTCATCCACCAACCGTGTAAAACACTAGTCCTTTATTTAGAAACACCTCCACACAGCCGTGTTTTGGCACAGCTGCTTTCCTCAGGGGGACTTTGTATACAGGTATACTCCAATGAAAAAGGAGAGCCTCTCCAACAATCTTAGTGTCATCTCGGCGTTCAACTTGCCAAATTGAAACACGGCCGTATCAGGGTGTTTCTAAATAAAGAACTGGTGTTTTACACTCCTTGCTCCTTTTTGTTCTAGTCTTTGGTTTGTGCAAGGGGTGGTGCTCCCTTGTGTACTCATCCACCAATCGTTACACTACAGATAGATCATAATCCCAAACAGGCTACCTCATTAATCATATGCCCCTTTCATGCAGCACACACCCCGCACATCTAACATATCACCCTCTCGCCCATGTCCACCCTCACATACTAAACATCATAAACAGCTCCCTTCACCCAAAACATGCCTCATCCATTTATACACTTGCCATTCCCCTTCACTCAGTACATGCTCAATTCCACTCCAATAATCCTCCCAACCACCCCCTCTTAGGCTACAAATATCGAATCATAATCCATAATACTAAACTCTCCTTCATTTTCAGCAAATCTTTGCCATGATTCCATATAGCCAACTTATAAATAAACTGAGAACCCTTGGGATGGACCCTAAAGTGATGGACTGGTTTAGAAATTAGTTGAGTGGGAGATGACAAAGGATAGTGGTAAATGGCATTCAATCTGAGGATAAAGACGTTATCAGTGGTGTGCTGCAGTGACTGGTGCTTGGTCCAGTTCTTTTAAACATTTTTGTAAGTGATATTGCAGAAGGGCTGTTGGGTAGGGTTTGCCTCTTTGCAGATGATAGCAAAATCTGCAATAGGGTAGACACCGGGAAGGTGTAGATAATGTGAGGACAAAGCTAGCAAAGCTTGACGAATTGGTCTTGAATTTGGCAATAATTGAGATGTAATGCTAAAAAATACAGGGTATTTGAGTTGTAAAAACTCAAGGGAACAGTATGGGGTAAAAAATGTCTCTGGTCATATTGGATGATTTTAAGGTGGCCAGATAAGTAGAAAAGGCAATGGCAAATGCCAGAAGGATGCTTGGGTGCATAAGGAGAGCGGCCAGCAGGAAAAAGGATGTGAGAGCCTCTCTGTATAAGTATCTGACATGTCATTTGGAGTATTGTGTTAAATTCTAAAGACCACACCTTCAAAAATATATAAATAGGAGGGACTCTCTGCAGAGGGCAGCTTCTAAAAATGATCAGGGCTCGTTGTGATAAAGCATATGGGATGTACCAAAACAAAAACTTTGTGGTTTCCTCTCAGATTGAATACTTCCTGGTAAAAAATTTTATAACTCAGTTCACTCAGTATCTCACTTAAAGTCCAATGATCCAACATGTATTCCTATATCTAATTCAGGTCTCAGACAAACAATGGCACCAATTTCTGGGTTAATTGTGCTTCCAAGTTACGTGCCCGTTAGCATCAAGGACCTTCATAAATCCTATTCTTACTAATTGAACAGATAAGAGTACTTAACTTCATATAAGTACTATATCCTTCGCTTCTTCTGTTCTTCTTACAAGCCTCAATCTTATTCTTACTGATTGAACGGATATAAGTACTTAGCTTCACATGAGTACTCTAATCTTCACTTCAACTGTTCTGATGTGTCCCAACGCCGTAATGATAGGCGCCCTCGCGTTTCACCTTATGGGTTCCTCAGGGGACCTCGTGACCACTGTTCCCTCTAAGCTGTGCGCGTGTGCGCGCGCGCACACACCTCGCCGAGCGAGCGCACATACTTTACAACAGAGCGCACAAAAATTACGGCTCTGATTCTGATAGAAAACAACACAGATGTCTTAAAATTTAAAAGTTATGATTGTAATTACTAGAAATTTCCCGCTTCATTTAGTAATCGTCTATTTTCATTTAATTTATTAAAATCAATGTGGTGTACATACTGTATTCTGACGTGTAGTCAAATTTTAAAGTATATAACTCCGATTGTCGTTATGTGGCGCACAAAAATTTAACCTTCCTTCAAAAGCTGCACACAGCTGATATTTTATGCGCACATAGCCTACAGAAAATTAGAGGGAACATTGCTCGTGACCACTGTTCCCTCTAAGCTGTGCGCGTGTGCGCGCGCACACATCTCACCGAGCGAGCGCACATACTTTACAACAGAGCGCACAAAAATTACGGTTCTGATTCTGATAGAAAACAACACAGACATCTTAAAATTTAAAAGTTGATGTGTATTTACAGTTTTCACAAGTTCTACAATATTTTCTAGTGCAATCAATGTGGTGTACATACTGTATTCTGATGTGTAGTCAAATTTAAAGTATTTAACTTCGAGTGTCGTTATGTGGCGCACAAAAATTTAACCTTCCTTCAAAAGCTGCACAGCTGTTATTTTATGCGCACACAGCCTACAGAACATTAGAGGGAACATTGCTCGTGACTTATGTTTCTTTCAGATGCTGCTGTCACTGGGGCTCCTAATGCAGGAGGGAGGCATGCTCCTTCACCCCAATTTGGGGTCTCTATCCCTTACTGCTTGGCTGCTGAGCAGGTCGCCTTAGCTCCTCTCCATCTTCCCACGGAGGTTGAGGACATCCTATTGGCCTCCCGGAAAGACTCGACCAGGCGGGCGTATGCCTTCAAGTGGCGCAGGTTCTCAGTGTGGTGCTCAGAGAACCGAGAACCCATTCTCCTGCTCTATACACTCAGTCCTGCAATACCTGCTCCATCTCTCGCAGGCCGGACTAAACTCTAACTCGGTCAGGGTTCACCTGAGTGCCATCTCAACTAACCACCATCCCATCGAGGGCAAACCCCTCTTGAGGCAACCCCTCATCTCTTGCTTCATGCGGGGCTTGCTCCTCTCCAAGCCCTCTATCCGCCCCCCACCAGCGGAATGGGACCTCAACGTGGTCCTCACGCAGCTGACCAAGCCACTCTTTGAGCCCCTGGCTACTTGCTCCCTGCAGCACCTGTCCTGGAAGGTGGCCTTCCTGGTGGCTCTCACTTCTGCCCGTAGAGTCTGAACTCCAAGCACTGATGGCCGAGGTGCCATACACAAGGTTCTAC
The DNA here is from genome assembly GCA_033557465.1 of Ichthyophis bannanicus. Taxonomy (NCBI): domain Eukaryota; kingdom Metazoa; phylum Chordata; class Amphibia; order Gymnophiona; family Ichthyophiidae; genus Ichthyophis; species Ichthyophis bannanicus. The sequence continues at coordinate 1,535,295,933 of CM066032.1, forward strand.
AGGGATAGGGTGGTTCTTCGCACTCACCCCAAGTTCCTCCCAAAGGTTGTCTCAGATTTCCACCTCAACTAGGAGGTGGTGCTGCCCTCCACCTTCCTGAAGTCCCACGCTGACCAGGCATCAGCAGTTCTCCATACCCTGGACTGCAAGAGGGCCCTTCTACCTGCAGCGGACTCTAGACCACCACAGGGCTGGGCAGCTTTTTGTCTACTATGAACCCAGCCACCTGGGGCTGGCAGTCACCAAGCAAACCTTGTCCATTTGGGTGGTGGACTGCATCGCCTTTGTACAGGCCTAGGCCCAGGTTGGGCTATCTCTGGACCGTCAAGCCACGGCGCACAATGTCCGGGCAATGGCGACATTGGTCGCTAGCCTACGTTCAATGCTACTGGTGGACATCTGCCAGGGCGCCACCTGGTCTTCTCATACCTTTGTGGCACATTGCTGCCTGGAGAGAGTCCCATTGAGACTCAGCCTTTGGCCAGGTGGTACTCTGTAATTTGTTCTGGGTTAAAGCAACTCCTGCCCTTTGACCTTTCTTGTTCAGGCTACTGGAAACGTGGCTCTCCATGGATGTGGGGTCATCAGGCTTGCCTTAAGATTCAATGTCGACTGCTCATGGCTCTACTGTGATTTTTCCTACAGGTCCCCGGTAGCCTGTAGCTATGGAGTCCCATATGTGAGGACTGACTTTCTGCTTGTTCCAGGAGAAAGCATTGTTACTCACCTGTAGCAGGTGTTCTCCAGGGACCGCAGGAATCAGTCCTCACAACTCTCCCTCCTCCCCTTGGAGTTGCTGTCCATTTTTGCTGCCTTCTTGGTAGGGCTCTAGCTATGGCACCTGAGTGAGTAAGATGGCACCCTTGGGTGGGAAAGGGACCACGCATGCGTGGTGGCATTCCTAAAGGCTTTCTTTGAAAGCTAGGGAAATGTCTGCATGGGCTCAGTTGGTGCAGACGTCACCCATATGTGAGGACTGATTCCTCCTTGTTCCTGGGGAACACCTGTTACAGGTGAGTAACTATGCTCCCACCCCCCCACCCCCCCCCCCAAGTCAATACTTTGTAGAGGTACCTTTTGCAGCAATTACAGCTGCAAGTCTCTTGGGATGTCTCTATTAGCTTAGCACATCTAACCACTGGGATTTTCACCCATTCCTTATGGCAAAACTGCTTCAACTCCAAGTTAGATGGATTGCATTGGTGTACAGCAATTTCAAGTCATTCCACAGATTCTCAATTGTATTGAGGTCTGGGCATTGACTAAGCCATTCCAAGACATTTAAATGTTTCCCTTTAAACCACTCCAGTGTATCTTTAGCAGTAGTTTAGGGACCTTGTCCTGCTGGAAGGTGAACCTTCGTCCCAGTCTCAAATTTCTGGCAGACTGAAACAGGTTTTCCTCCAGAATTGTCCTGTATTTAGTGCCATCCATTGTTCCTTCAATCCTGACCAGTTTTCCTGTCGAAAAACATCCCCACAGCAAGATGCTGCCACCACCATGTTTCACTGTGGGAATAGTGTTCTCGGAGTGATGGGTTTGCATCACACATGGCGTTTTCCCATGATAGCCAGAAAGTTCCATTTTTGTCTCATCTGACTAGAGAACCTTTTTCCATGTGTTTGGGGGGTCTGCCACATGCTGTTGTGCAAACTCTAAATGTTTTTTCTTATTTCTTTCTTTAATCAATGGCTTTTTTCTGGCCACTCTTTCATAAAGCCCTGCAGCTCCTTCAGTGTTATCCTTGGTGTCTGTGACATCTCTGATTAATGCCCACTTTGCCCAGTCTGTGAGTTTTGGTGGGCAGCCTTCTCTTGTCAGGTTTGTTACAATGGATTTAATGGTGCTCCATGGGATATTCAGAATTTGGGATTTTTTTTATAACCCAACCCTGATCTATACTTTTCCAAAACTTTGTCTCTGACCTGTTTGGAGTGCTTCTTGCTCTTTCATGCTGCTTGCTTAGTGGTGTTGCAGAGTCAGGGACCTTTCAGAACAAGTATATTTATACAGGCATCATGTGACAGGTCATGTGACACTGCACACAGGTGGACCCTTGTCAACTAAATTATGTGACTGAGGTTAATTTCAGTTTTTACTTGTTTTTTTATATATACAAGGTATTTTATTGGCATTCCACTTCACCAATTTTGACTATGTTGTTAGGTCCATTACCTAACATCCAAATGAAACTCCATTTTCATTCCAGGTTGTAATGCAACAAAACAGGACAAAAAATGAGGGGATGAAAACTTTCACAAGACACTGTAGTTACCAGAGGATGCAATAAAAGTTGTTAGTGAAGCTGGGTTTAAAAACAAATTGGACAAGTACCTGGAAGAAAGGTCCATAAACCATTATTAAAGAGGACCCAGGTAATCCACTACTTGCCCCAATACAAGCATTATGGAACCTGTGTCTTTTTGGGAAAATGCTAGATACCTGTCACCTGGATTGGCCACTATTGGAAACAGGATACTGGACTTGATGGACCTTGGTCTGAGCCAGTATGGCATTTCTTATGTTAACCAGAATTGGTACCTGGCAAAACGGTAGAAACCATTATAAAGAATAAAATTACTGAACATGTACAGTAGGTAGTCATGGTTTAATGGAAGAAAGCTCGATTCCTGCCCTTTGAAGTTCTTGACATGGAAGGTCTTGTTCCTGGTGGCAGTTACCTTGGCACGCTGTGTTAGTGAGCTTCTCTTCAGGCTCTGGGTGGCTCACCCACCATAAAATCAGGTTCCCATCATAATAGTGTCCTGTGCACTCATCAACAATTCTTCCTGAAGGTGATATTAGCTTTCCATCTTAATCAGTCAGTCGTTCTGCCGACTTTTTTCCCAAGGCCTCACACCCATAAAGGGGAAGCGGCACTGGACCGCAAGCAAGCCTTGCCCTTCTACTTAGAGCAGACGAAGGCTCATCAAAATACCATCCAACTATGTCTCTGTATGTCTCTTGAGCCCAGCGAGCTAGGGGCTGCTGTTTCCAAATGCACTTTTTCAATTTGGCTGGCAGACTGCATCTCTTTCGCTTATGCACAGGCTGGCCTGAGTCTTGTCAGTCGTGTCACAGCTTATGTCAGACCCATGGCTGCGTCGGTGGCCAACTTGTGCTGGATCTCCATGGAAAAGAACTGCAGGGCTGCAGCATGATCTTCACATCTCACTACTGTCTGGATGAGGACAGCCTCAACCAATCGGTACTCCGATATCTGGGGATTAGATTCCAACTTTATCACCCCAAGGCCCTACTGTCTGTCCATGCTACCAAAAAAAAAAAGGAAAATATACCAAAGAGCATGAATGATAATTAATGAGATTGTATGGTGGACAAGCTGAATCAGATGAGTTCCCCTTTGGAACTCTACCATTGCTGTACATAGTTGATTCTTCAGTTCTTGTTCAACTTGCTCCTGTTGTGCTTTTTGGCCTCCTCTGTTTTCAGTAGCCTGTAGCTTGGGAGTCCTATACGTGAGGACTTCATTCCTGCTTGTCCACAGAGAAAAGGAAGTTACTCATCTGTAGCAGGTATTCTCCATGGACAGCAGGACTTAAGTCCTCACAACCCTCCCACCTTCCTGAAGAGTTGTCTTCTGCTACAGCTTTATCTTACTGGAGAAGATGGTGCCATGGCAGTGGGAAGACATGCACGTAGGTGCCTGCCAAAAGAAGCTGGGGAGCGTTCCCGCGTAGAGCTCCATTAGTGACGTCACCCCATACATGGAGTGGAGGAGTAGCCTGTTGGTTAGAACACTGGCTTGGGAACCAAGGGACCAGGGTTTGATTCCCATTAGCACTCCTTGTGGCCTAGGGCAAGACACTTAACCCTCCATTGCCTCAGAAGAATCAAATTTATCAAAGTCTGTGTTTTAACATACATTACCAAGTTTGTTATAGTGTAAATGCTGTGACTAAATTATAAAGCATTATAAAAAATAAACCTGTTAAATAAAATAAATATGTGAGGACACACTCCTGTCTATGGAGAACACCTGCTACAGGTGAGTAACTACCTTTTATTACTTCAAAAAATAAAGACTAGGGGGACACATTGAAGCTACAGTGTAGCCCATTTAAGAACATAAGAGATGCCATACTGGGTCAGACCAAGTCCATCAAGCCCTGTATCCTGTTTCTAACCATTGCCAATCCAGGTCACAAGTAACTTGCAGGTTCCCAAAAAGGCGCGCAGATTCCACAATGCTCGTCCCGGGAAAAGCAGTGGATTTCCCGGGTCCTCTTTAATTATGGTTTATGGGTCCTTTCCTCCATGTACCTTCCAAACCTTTTTTAAACCCAGCTACACTAACAGCTTTTACTACATCCTCCGATAACAAATTCAAGGGGAAAATGTTTTTTCACTTAACGCGTATTCAAAATCTGGACTTCATTACCGGAGGATGTAGTAAAAGCTGTTAGTGTAGATGGGTTTTAAAAAAGTTTGGACAGTTTCATGGAGGAAAAGTACATAAACCATTATTAAAGAGGACCAGGGAAATATAAACATGACGATAGAAATACACCACATGGCCTATCTAGTCTGCCCTTCTATATCAACTTAAATAGTCCCCTTTTTTTTCCTTTAGAGATCCTCTGTGTTTGTCCCATGCTTTCTTGAGTTCAGATACCATCTTCATCTCTACTTTTCCAGGCATCTACCACTCTTTCCATAAATAAATATTTCCACATATAACTCCTGAGTCTACCCCCTTTCACCCTCCTTCTATTTCCCCTCATAGCAGAGCTTGTCTTTCAGTCGAAAGAGGTTCTCCTCTTGTGTATTTATGCCACGGAAGTATTTAAACGTCTCTATCATATCTCCTCTGTCCCGCCTTTCCTCTAACTTTTATACATATTATCTTTAGGTCTGTCCCCATAAGCTTTATAACGAAGAGAACTAACCATTTTAGTAACCACCATCTGCACCAACTCCATCCTGTTTACATCCATGTAAAGGTGTGGTCCCCAGAATTGCACACAATATTCCAAATGAGATTGTACCAGAGCCTTATACAGAGGCACTATCATCTCCTTTTTCCTGCAGGCCATTCTGTTCCCTATGCACCCAAACATTGTCATGGCTTTTGCTATCGCCTCTTCTACCTGTTTAGCCACTTCAAGATAATCAGAAACAATCATGCCCAGGTCCCATTCTTCTTTCGTGGGCAGAAATACTTTGTCTCCTACACTATACCACTCCCTTGGATTTTTGCAGCCAGAATGCATGACTGAATTTTTTAGCATTAAATCTCAGCTGCCAAATTCTTGATCATTCTTCAATCTTAGATCCCTCCTCATGTTATCAACTCCTTCCTGGGTGTTTACTCTATTGCAGATTTTGGTATCATCCGCAAAGAGGCAAACCTTACCCAACAGCCCTTCCTCAATATTACTAACGAAGATGTTAAAAAGAATCGGACCAAGGACAAATCCCTGCGGCACACCAGTGGTAGCATTGTTCTCCTCAGAGTGAGCTCCATTTACCTGTACCCTTTGTCTCCCCCCCCCCCCCCCCCCACTCAACCAATTTCTAACCCATTCAGTCACTTTAGGGTCCATTCCTAGGGTGCTCAGTTTGTTTATAAGTCGCCTGTGAGGAACGGTGTCAAAGGCTTTACTGAAATTTAAGTACATCACATCTAAGACTCTCCCTCAGTCCAAATCCCTGGTCATCCAGTTAAAGAAATCAATCAGATTTGTCTGACAAGACCTGCCTCTGGTAAACCCATGCTGCCTTGGATCCTACAATCCATTGGACTCCAGAAACCTCACTAGTTTCTGTTTTAGCAGCATTTCCAATAATTTACTCACCGCAGAGGTTAGACTAACCAGCCTGTAGTTTTCCATCTCATCTTTACTTCTGGTTTTGTGTACAGGAACCACATGTGCCTTTCTTCAGTCCTCTTGGATCGCTCCTGACTCTAAAGAAGCATTGAAAAGGTCAGTCAGTGGAGCTGCTAGAACATCCCCAAGTTCCTTCAGTATTCTCAGATGTGTCCCATCGCTTTGTCTACTTTTCGTTTAGCTAGTTGAATTTTTGGATGTTTTGAGATTCTGCTCCTGACCCTTCATCTGTGAACACAACAAAAATGTGTTAAGCAATTCCACTTTATCAGCTTCTACATATTCTTCCCCTTCACCCTTGAGTCTGACAATTCTACTTTTGCCCTTCCTCCTCTCACTAACATATCTGAAAAATATCTTATCCCCCCATTTTATTGCATTGACTATTTTTTCTTTTTGCATCTTTGCTTTCCTGACTACTTTCCAACTTTCTTTTAAGTTTTTCCAAACATAGCTGCTTGTCTTCCTCTCTCTGTGTTCTCATGTATTTTATGAAGGCCATCTTCTTTCTCTATACCTTTTCAGCTACTTTTTAAGAACCATAGTAGCCTCCTTTTTCTTTTTACCTTCATTTGCCTTTCTGACAAAAAGGTTGCTGCCTTTAAAATATCCCCTTTCCGTTTTGCCCATTGTTTTTCTACATCCCTCAGCTGCTCCCATCCCACTAATGACTCCTTGAGGTATTGTCCCATCTCGGCAAAGTTAGTTTTCCTAAAGTCTAAGACCCTCATTTTTGAATGGATTTTATCGGCCCTCATCCTAATACTGAACCACACTATCTAGTAATCACTAGGTGCAAGATGATCTTCTATTATAACATCAGAAACACTTTCCCCATTGGTAAGCACCAAGTCCAGTATGGCCCCGTCACATGTGGGTTCTGTTATGAGTTGCCTGAACAGTTCTCCCTGTAGAGAATCCAGTATCTCCTTACTTCTAGATGACACCACAGCAGGGGTGTGCCAATGAACATCCGGCATGTTGAAATCACTATCAGTAGCACTTCTCCTTTCATGGCAAGACTGCGTATATCTTCTATTAAATCTCTGTCCACTTCTCCCTGTGAGGAAGATCTGTATATCGCACCAATGTAAATGGATTCCCCTTTCTCTCTTTCTCGTTTAACCCACAGTGCCTCCTCCCTTCCTTTTAAGCCCTGTAATCCACTGCTTACCCCAGGATAAGTAACATGGAATCTGTGTACCTTTTGGGAACCTAACCAGTACTTGTGGCCTGGATTGACCACTGTTGGAAACAGGATACTGGTCTTGATGGACCTTTGACCCAATAAGGCATATCTTATGGTCTGATCTTATGATGTTATGATGGTCAGGAACACTAACATGCAAGCATGTCTGCCACTTCATGCTAAAATCAGCTGCTAGAATTATATTGAAAGTTAACTCACTCCAACACATAACACCAATACTAGCTTCCCTCCATTGGCTACCAATTCAAAGCAGGATAATTTACAAAACAATTATAACCTCATTCAAAGCCTTATATGATATGGCTCCAACTACGCTATGTACCTTAATACACAAAGAACCATCTAAACCTACACACAGAAAAGGACAATTAAACAAATTAAAGATTCTGAAAGATTACACAAGAGCCCATAAATCAACAAACAGAGCCTTTTCTCACATAGCCCCAACCATCTGGAATTCCCTCCCAGAAGAATTACGAACACTAACTGAGATCATGGAATTCCGCAAAAAATTGAAAACTTATCTGTTCACCAAACACTATAACATAGATAATCCCCCACCCGCTTTAGACAAAGGCTAAACAGATATACGACTGCTTCAAATAAAAATCCTTCAACTCACTCAGATAGCACATTTAGTTAAACACTTTCGATGATCCCACATCTTAGGTCCTTACACTTACATACATATATATATATATATATATAGTTTATTCTGTTCTGAATTATCTCACATTGTTTAGACAATATATTCTGTCTAGTTAATTTCTTTGCTCCTCAATACATATACTGTTTTGTTAAGCATTATATTTATAATATGACGTTCCTTGTAAATTATATTCTGTTAATCAGTATACTTATAATATGACGTTCCTTGTAAAACAAACTTGCTTTGTTAATTGTTGTTCACTGTAAACCGCAACTGAACTCTGGAAGATGCGGTATATAAATGTGTATAAATAAATAAATAAATAAAATAAAAATAATCAAAAATCGGAGAGTGGGCATGGAGATCACATTACTGCTAGTGCCAGGACAATTGCCACATGCAGAGCAGCAATATAGCTCTTAACGTGAGTTCGCCTAATGACTCCTTTATAGAAGTCGTTAAGTGAACCCACCTTAGCAAAGTTTACATTTGAGTGGCCCATCACGTATTAGCTACCAGGAACATACTGGTCATACCCAACAGCTAACATGGAGGCTGTGAAATTAACATGCATTTGTTGGACACATTAATTGCATATATTTTCAGGGGCTTTTGTAAAACAGGCCCTAAGTTTCAATGCAGTTTTTACAGCAGGAGCAATTAAAAATAAATTTGCATGCAGTTAGCATACCCAGTGTGCAATGCTTTAGCGGAGTCGTTTTGCTTGGGATTTTCCTGTACTGGCTTGTTTTATGCTTTTGAGCGCAAGACTAGCACAAGAAAATCTCAAGCAAAATGCTGTACTAGAGCATAGTGCAGTTTGCTGCATTAGGGCAGTGAAGGCACATTTTACAATGGGGTGTCCAAGTACAATCTGAGGCGTCAAAGCCAGAATGTCTGGTGGGGGGGGAAGCGGGCACATGCAGGTTCAGGCAGAGTTTCAGAAACAAGGATATGCCCAATATGGACGGCTATAAAGAAGTCTACATAGATGTCCCCAGAATAGCATCTCAGAACATGGACGTCTAATTGCATAATGGTTAAAATAGTGGGTTGGGAGTGGGTTGGGAAAGCAGGGTGGCCAGGGTTCAAATCCCAGTGTGGGTGTTTATGATCTTAGACTAGTCACTTAATTCTCCATCTTCTCTACACACTAAATATTTTAAGGCCAAACAAGCACTTTCCTGATGCCTATTCATACCTGCAACAGGTCTAAACATGGATGTGCCTACGTCCTCCTTGTTCCAGAAATCGAACGGACACGTGCAAGTCCATTGCACTTCTCCCCACACCCCCTTGCCTACTTGGACATCCCTGCACAGGAGACATCTGTAAACGTCATTTGTGGAATAGCTTCGGAGACATCTCGGTGATTTCAATGTCTGCATGCACATCTTCAAACATTCTAAATCACGATTAAGCCTTTTAAAATGACCCACTCATTAGTGTTTAGAATTGATATAGATGAACCATAAGAATGGGGTCCTGAGTGCTGTGTTATAAGTGACAATTGTTAAATTTGCATTTTTATCAAATACTGTGGAGTGGAGGAGTATCCTAGTGGTTAGAGCAGCAGCTACCCAGGAAATATAGGTTTGATTCCCACTGGCACTCTTTGTGGGAGAATTGATTGGCGAGATAAAGGAGGAAATGGGAGAACTGAAAAAGAGGGTGGATGAGCAAGAGCAGACTCTGGAACAGTTACAAGAACAACAAGGAATGCAAGAAAGTAAAATAAAAGAAAAAACCAACTGGAAGGAGCTGATGTTATACAACATGGAGGATTTAGAAAATAGAACCAGAAGGAACAACCTATGAATAATAATTTATTTATTTAAAAGGATTTATATACCGCTTTGTCCTGAAATCAAAGTGGTTTACACTTCAAACAATCAATGATCAGTATCAGTAGGGTTAGGCATGCAGTGTTAACATGTGTGGGAGTGACGGGGATGATTTCATGGTGTGCTATTTACAGGATGAGCTATGTACAAGGGGTTTATATACAGGGAGGGTAACATCATGTTTTAACAAGTTAAACAGACTTGTAACTTCATACTCATTTTACAAGGAACATTCAATTGTAAATTGAAACATTGCATTTCAAAGTCTTAAACTGTCTTGTAATTTCCTTCAGTACGATTGGGATTGGTGGTCTTCATTATAATGTTCAATGAATAAGGTGGTCTTGAGTAACTTGCGTAAGTCTTTTAAGTCAATTGTAGATCGTAGCTTTTCCGGACGTGCATTCCAAATAGTAGGGGCAGTAAGGGAGAAAGCCCGCATGGATGTGGATTTATTGTTTTTTGTGAATAAACTAGGAGTTGGTATTGTGTTTTTTGTGCTGTTCCTGTCCGATCTTTTTATTGTTTTGGTTCCGATGAGCTCTTGACATATTCCTGCTGACATATTTTTGATCTTGAAGATTGTGAGCGCTGATTTATATTTCCAGAAGACCAAAAGTTTAGAGACAGCAAAAAAGTGGCGGAAGCTGTGCTCAGGGAAGTTCTTAATAAAGGTGAAGAAGTGAACGTTAAGAGTATAGAAATATACTGTGCGCACAGTCCAATTAGGCCGAATAGGCCAAGAGACATAGTAATTTGCCTTAAAGACTATGAAATTAAGGAGCGTATAGTAGCTAAAATGAGATGTTTGGAGAACCTCACTTGGCAAAGTGATGATCTATGCGGACTTAGCAATGGGAACACTACAAAGAAGAAGAGATGAGGCCCCAGTCACACACAAACTACATCAAGAAGGAGTAAAATATCAATGGTTATACCCTTTTGGACTGACATATTTAACAAGGGAGTGAAAAGGTGGCGGATCAGGAATCTAGCAGACTAAGCGAGTAATGGCAGAAGTGGGGTGGCCAGAGATAGATGAAGGCCAACCGAATACAGAGAAGTGGACAAGCAGCAATAAACCAATAACGACCAGAGAAAACAAGATGAGAGAGGACATGCAGAAAGCAAAAAATAATAGAGATCTAAGAAAAGAACAAAGCAATTTGCTTCAAGCTGGGCCCACATGAAAAAGGCAATGTGGTGAGATCCAGTAAGACAAAGTGAAACAATCCCAGAGGTAATAATTACCTAAGGAGAAAGTAAGGATTGGAAAATAGAAGAGACATATGAGAAAGAGATGGTAGCCGTAGGTTAAAATTGGTTAAAATGTAAATATGATTTGGGTTAAAAAATGTTATATTGAAGAAAAGAAAAGGAGGAGGGATATGTATGTATGATAGGATATTAAAAATGGGGAACTGTAAGAGGGAAGGAGGATGTGAAGAATGGGAAAGGAGATAAAGGGTGGGGGGGACACCGGGAAGATGACACTACTCCTAGGGAGTTCTTCAGGAGAGAGGGACAGGAAGGAGAGGGACGGAAGGGAGAGAGAGGAAGGTAGTAAAGAAACCCATGAGAAGGGAGGATGGAACTGGAAAGTGGGGGGGAGTAAAAAGTTGGGAAACAAACATTGACGATTGCTACTGTAAATGCAAAAGGCTTAAGAACTTGGCGAAAGAGGAGGCTAGGTAGAGCGTGAAGGGAACAGGTTGAAAGCAGATGTGTGTCCAAGAAACTCACCTAAATGTAGGGCAGGAAAAATTGCTCCAAACAAAAAAAAACCCTTATGTACTCTTGGTAGGGTGTTAGAGCAGAGCCAAAGAAAGGGGGAGTTGGTATAATAAGTGATGATATCAAGGATCAGGTGGTAGAAGAATACAGAGATAGAAGAGAGAGGGCAGGTGTGTGGGAGTCTGGCTGAAAATAACAAAGGAAGACGTGTGGATTATGTATATATACAGCCCAAATGAACAAGAGGGAATTTTATGAAAAAAATGGATTGAATCAGAAAAATTAGGGGAAATACCCATAATAATTGGAGGAGATTTCAACCTCATGGTAAATCCATGTGTGGAAAAAGGGGGGGGGGGGGAGAGACGAGGGGAGGAAATAAGGAGCGGAGGAGCCTACTTAAAATGAAAGAAAGATTAGGACTAATCGACAGTTGAAGTAGACACCCAATAGAGAAAAAATATACTTTCTACTCAACCCTGCACAGGACATATAGTAGACTAGTTATGATATGGGTGGGAGGAGATTGGATGTCTAAGATTGAAAGTGTGGAACATGGATCTATGACATGGACTGATCATGCACCAGTGAGTGCGACTTTTAATCTAGGATTCAGGGATGAGGGAATACAATTTTGGAGACTTAATGACTCGTTACTGGAGGAGACAAAAAAATGTAACTACTATAAACAAGGTCCAACGGGATTACATAGAATTTAATTCTAATGGAGAAGTATCATCAGGGATGGTTTAGGACAGGCTAAAAGCAGTAGTTAGACGGCACCTGATTGGAATAACGGTACATGAACAAAAAACCAAAGGAGAGACAGAGTATAAGATATTGCAAGAAATTAAGAAGTTAGAAAGTAGCCATCAAAGCGACTGCAACCCACAGACTTTGGAGAAATTAAAATCCCTGAGAACAGAACTAGGGAGACTACTGGCAAAAGCGATAGCATATAATCTAAATGTACTTGAACAGTCCTATTTTGAAGGGGGTAATAAGACAGGAAAGATACTAGCAAGCAGACTTAAGGCGAGAATACAACAAAGTAAAGTAGGAAGCAATAGAGACTCTAAAGGGAAGATGGTAATTGGAAATAATGAGATCAGACAGGTGTTTTAGGAGTTTAATGAAAACTTGTATAGATTAAAAGTGGTGAAGAAAAAAGCGTAAAATACCTACAAGATATTAAGCTACAAAAAATAAAGCCAGAGGAGGCTGAAAGGATGGATTGCTCCATTAATAGTTTAGAAGTAGGTGAAGCAATAAAGTCTCTCAAATTAGGAAAAGCGCCTGGATTAGATGGATTCACATCTAAATTCTATAAGGTGTTTCAAGAACAGCTTAGTCCCCTATTGACAGAAGTTTTTAATGAAATTTTGATACATAAAAAGCTTCCAAAAACGATGGAGGAAGCAGGCATAACGGTATTACCAAAACAAGGGAAAGATATCAATGTATGTGGTTCATACAGACCGATCTCCCTATTAAATTTAGATGTCAAAATATTAGCCAAAATAGGAAACTTGAGAAGGAAGCAATATTCATAACTGTAGATGCTGAAAAAGCATTTGACAGGGTGGAGTGACCTTTCATGCAACGGTTCTACACCACACCAGGTTGGAAGTAATTTTTGTTGAGTGGATATGTGCATTGTATGCAAATCCCTCAGCTAGAGTAGGAGTTAATGGAAGCTATTCAGAAAAATTCAAGTTAGGGAGAGATATAAGGTAAGGTTGCCTGTTATCACCATTACTCTTTGCATTAGTGATGGAATCTTTTGCAGAGAGGATACAGCAACAACCAGATATCAAAGGAGTGCAAATGAGGATAATAGAGTCTAAGAAAGCACTCTTTGCTGATGATGTGATTTTTAAATTAAGAGAACCCTTTACCTCATTGCTGGTGCTAATAAAGGAAATTGAGAGATAGTGAGGTATCCAGGTATAAAATAAACTTAACTAAAACTGAGATATTGCGCTTTAACCTCCTGATGGACCTTGAGAAGAGGGCTCCAAGAGACGTTTCCTTTTAAGTGGGTTAAGAGTGCATACAGATATTTGGGAATACAATTAGGAGACAATATAAAACATCTCCGAACATGGAATTATGACCCTTTATCAGCAGTATTGAAAAGAGACTTACAAAAATGGAAAAAGATTTATTTAAGGATTGTACGCTGCTTTGATGGTGTGAAAGGTGTTTAAGCAAATCATTAAACAATAAAAGAAAGCTTGAGAATGCACACAGCATGAAATAGTTTGAGACAGGACCAGGTGGGCCTGACAGTTCTTATCGTCGTCATATTCTAAGTTTATCAGAAACGTATTTTGAATCCATTTCTAGCTTTCTTTACATTCAAATCCTCATAATAACATAAGATTTGCCATATTGGATCAAATCAAAGGTCCATGAAGCCCAGTATCCTGTTTCCGACAGTGACCAATTCCAGTGACAAGTACCTGGTGCTTGCTTTGTTGTGCCCAATCCATTGACCATGTTTAAACTCTCACCATCCAAATATTTGAATATCAACATAACATTAATACTGCTCTTAAAATAATCTCAATATTTCTTTTCCTTTTCTAGTACCTTCTCCAAGTAAGTTCCGGTCTCCAGCAGCACCATCCCCACTTGCACTTCGGCAGCCTGTGAAAGCTTTCAGTAATCATGGCACAAGCTCTACTGCTGGTCAGGAAGCAACACATGCAGCCCACAGCAGCCCCTCAGCAGGACTTCCAACAGCTCAGAGTGCAGGCTCACCAAATCCTGCCAACAGACCCACAGGGACCGCAGTGAGGAGTGGCTTACCAAGACCTAGCACCCCTTCTGGTGGGGGCATACCAGTGCCTCGTAGCAAAATTGCACAACCTGTTCGCAGGTATGCTTATAACTCCATTTTTTTAATGTATTCTGTGGAAAACTTCTATCATTAGTTTTTAAATGTATGTAATATGACCAAAATGATTCTGGGGAACTGAGGAAACAAGCCCATATGGTTAATATACTGACCTCGCTCATCAATACCAGAAAAAAACTGACTCTCTCCAATATCTTAAATATATATAAATTGTGAGCCCGCATAAAGAATGAACCCTGTGTGTTTCCAAGCATGCATGTTTTCAGGTGGGTTCTTAGACGGACATAGGGTTAATAGTTATGAGGTTTTGCAATTTATATATATTTAAGATATTGAAGAGTCATTTTTTTTCTGGTATTGTGGAGTGAGGTCAGTATATTAATGTTTTTCATATCATCCTGCTAGATCAGGCCAGACAAGTGGGTTGTCTCCCCCTACCAGCAGAGGTGGAGACAGAAAAAATATTCCACAAGTTTCTTATGACCTCATCCTGCTATACCAATCGATGCAGCTAAGAGCATAGCTCAGTATTTCTCTGTCTCTAGCAGCTGATGGATGCATCAATGCAGCTCTGGTGAAAATTTTAGGAAAGATTTGGTTTATCTCATGAGTAGCCACCATTAAGGATGACTTCCTCACTGGAGCTCGACGCTGAAGGCTCCACTAGAGTTGCCCTTACAATTGTGGTCAACATTATTGGCACCCTTTCAGTTCAGTCCCTTAAATGTCCAATATCTCTTAAAAATGGCTTTGGACTATATATGCGCACACATTTGACACACAAAAGAATCAAGTAAACAAGACCAGTTAAAAAAGGAAATAGTATAAAAACTGGGACATTGCCAGGATATGATTGGCACTCTTATAAACAATTCAAATCAGTTTGAACAGGAGAACCACATTCACATTACAGTAAAATTAAACGCACCTGTGATCAATTGTCAGTACTCACATAACTTAAATCAACCAATGAATGATGGGTCTAATGTTTAAAGTGGCCACATTCACTCCTCCTTCCATTTTCACAATGGTGAAGACAAGCGAGCTGCCTGAGACCATTGGAAAAACCAGTCTCCAGGAACAAGCAGGAATGAGTCTTTACATATGGGTACGTCGGTACCGACAGAGCCTGCACGGGAATGCTCCCCAGCATCCAATCAGAAAGCCTTTGGGAGCATCCCTCGCGCCTGCGCGGTGACTTCCTGCCTTTCCCACTGCCTCTCTTCAGTTTTCGTTTTTCCGCGGAGCCAACAGGACGTCCTCCTGTCACCGCAGAAACCTTTTTCTTTAAAAATCCTTATTTTCTTGTGGTCGCGGCTGTTTTTCCCGCCGATACCGGTACCGCCGGTGCTTTATTTTATTTTTCAAACTTAGAGAAATATTTCTCCTCAGTTTTTTGTTTAACTTTTTTGGGCCTACCAGGCCTTTTCCAACATGGAGCCTTCTTCTCCTAAGAAGTGCCTTCACTGTGGAAACTTAGTTTTCTTTTTAGACTCCAATGCTTGGTGTCTAACCTGTTTGGGTCCTGACCCTTTTTCCCCTGATACCTCAGGCTATTTTATTGGGAGAAGACCTTCCCTTTTTCGAGTTTCCCTCAATGCCGTTTTTCCTACTGAGGTGAGGACACCGGTTTATTCTTCTCTCCAGGATCAGATAACCCACAAACAGTCTGTTAAGACTAGCCAATTCTTGAAGGGTAAGTCTCATGCCCAGCATGATGACGGCTCCGGCCTTATCCTCAAGACCTCATTGGCAATAAAACCTCGGCGGGAGTCTTCAGGCTCCAAAGCATTTACGGGGTTTCAGGTTGTTCCTGGGGCTCACCCCTCACAGAACATACCTGAGCCGTGCCAGGGGGTGGTATCCGCTTCGAGCGGTACCGATAACCCGGCATCGGTGTCGAGTGCTGCACTCTTCACCAGGAATTGTCATCTGGTGTCCCCGGTACCTTCGGGGCCGATCGATACGACCCAGATTGGCTTTCCTATATCCCAGCCATGCTCGGGGTTGGTACCGGCTTCGAGCGGTACCGATACCCCGGCAGTGGCATCGGTGTCGAGTGTTCCACTCTTCACCTGGGATCGTCATCTGGTATCCTCGGTACCTTCGGGGCCGATCGATACGACCCAGATTGACTGTCCTGTATCTTCGCCATGCTCGGGGTTGGTATCGGCTTCGAGCGGTGCCGATACCCCGACATTGGCGCCGGGGTCGAGAGTTCCTCCCTTCACCGGGCATCGTTTTCGGACGTCCTCGCTACCTTCGGTACCGATCGATGCGACTCCGATTAACCTTCCTGTATCGGCATCGCTGATACCACAAACAACGTCGGTACTTTCTAGACATGTATCGATGGACTCAATCGCTTCGATGCCGAGTCTGGAATCGATATCCTGTCTAGATGATTTGATACCGATGCGCTTCGGAACCGATCCATATCGTTTCCGGCCTCGCAGTACTGAGGATATTCATCAAGGCTCTTGGCTTACCTCGGTACCGCTTCAACAGCCCCCGAATACTGCTTCGATGACATTATTGTCCCCGATACCGGTGTCGGGTTCGATTCCTGCAGTTCCATTGGTGCCATCGATCCTTTCTATGCCTAGTTTGGAATCGATACCAGGCACTCACGATGCAGTACTAACTGCTTCAAATCAGAACTCTCAGGATCACTGTCCATCGAGCAGGATTCTTTTTCTGCACCAGTCCAGTATCTCTTCTGGTGCTCAAGCTCCTCCTTCAACCTCAGCTTGCCCAGGATTAGTTCCTATTGGAAATCCTTCTTTTCAGAAGTTTCTCCTTGACATGGCAACCTTTCTTGCCATTCCTATTCCTGGATTTTCTCTTGACCAAGATCCTGTAGAAAAGGAAAATATAATGCTTCCTTTACATCATTTTTTACAGGATCTTCTTCTGAGGATATGGGAATCACCTTTGAGGGTTCCCTTGCCTTCTACAGCCATGGACATTCTGTATCAGGTACCTCCCTCTCCAGGGTTTCAGAAAAACCAACTTCCACATCATTCCATGGTAGTGGAATCAGCATTGAGGAAGGTAAGAAGTAAGAAGAAGCATTCTTCTTATCCGCCAGATCGTGCATCTAAAGCACTTGATGCCTTTGGACGTCAAACCTTCCAAACTTCTATGCTGGCTTCAAGAATTATTTCATATATTTTTTATATGAGTCTGACACTTCAGGAGGTCACAGAGAAATTATCTCTTTTGTCTCCTTTTTTGTCAGAACCTAAAGCCTCTGACTATTCCTTGCTTCTTAATCATAGCAGGAATATCTCTTGGTTCCTTTCTCATGCTTCTCTAGACTCGAGTCTGTTAGCAGATCCTCTGCTATTGCCATTGGAGCACGTCGTACAGCCTGGCTGCAAGCTTCAGACTTGAGCAGATGGGCACAACATACACTGGGTAATTCTCCTTGTACTGGAGAAAATCTCTTCAATAGAGAGGCTTTACGTCAGGTTGCTCATTGCTCCACTGACTTTCCTAGTTCTGGAAACCGTCCTAAGCCTTCTTTTTCCCCAGGATATAGGAAATGTCCTACCAAACCACCTTTCCCGAAGAAAAGAAAGTTTAACCCTTCTTCTGCCCCATCCTCCAGATGTACCCAAGCAAGGGACATCTCATCCTAGTCTGAAGTCTCCAGACTCTAACCAGGCTAATCTTAGCCAGAAACCATAGGTTCCTGTATGTTGCAATTCTACAGTTTACTTCTTTTTACCAGAAGTTATTCTTCAAACCCTACACTGGTTTTATCTCCAGGAACAAGCAGGAATAAGTCCTCACATATGGGTACGTTGGTACCAACGGAGCCTGCGCGGGAAAGCTCCCCAGCTTCCCAGAAGGAAAGCTTTTGGGGCCTCCCACTGCGCATGCGCGCTGCCTTCCCGCCTTCCTGACCAACTCTCCTCAGTTCTTCTTTTTCCGCGGAGCCAGCAGGTCGTTTTCCTGTCACCGCTGAAGAAGTTGTTATTTTAATTTATTTCTTTGGCCGCGTGTCTGCCTTCCCCGATTCCAGACCGGTACCGCCGGTCTTTTTTCCTTTATTTCTTAAAAAAAAAAAATCATCTTTTTTCCTCACTTGGTGTGTTTCTTCTGTGAGGCCTTTAGGCCTTCACAAATTCTCCCTCATGGAGAAACAAGCCTCTGGGTTTAAAAAATGCACCAAGTGCAGCGGTACTATTTCAGTCACAGACACCCATGAATGGTGTCTTAAATGTTTGGGGCCTGACCATTCCATTCCGGATTGCCCATCCTGTTCTTTGATGTCTAAACGTGGCTTACAGAACCAGGCAGCCAAGTTTCACATGCTGTTTTCTACAGATACTCCAGCATCGACATCTTCCAGGTCTTCCTCTCCTGATGGATCTCAGGTAACCAAACATTCCTCTGGCAGGTCCTCAAAGGGCAAATCTCCCTCTAAGTATCGAGATACCCCTGGGCTTGACCCTGAGGACCCTGCCCCAGCCAAGCAACCCATGCGGGAAGCTCCGGCTTCCAAAGCTCCTCCTATGGGGTTACAGGTTGACATCGATGGCACGGCCTCGACCGATCACCTGTTAGACTGTTCTGGGGTACCGGCTCATTCATCTGGTACCGACATCCAGACAGTCGTGGCGTCCATGGATCATACAGTTCAATCCATGCAGCAGGCCATTTTCGCTTTCATTAAGGCTGCGACGCCCTCGGTACCGCACCCTGCGGTACCGACTCTGGTTCCGGTACCACAACCGATACCGGTACCCAGGCCATCCACATCGACCAGGATACCGATTCCGGTTCCCGGTTCCGGGGGTTTTCCCGATACCGATCCGGTTCCGGGTACCCCCGATGTCGATACCGGTCGATACGCTTATCGATCCCTGGAAGCAAACAGACGATACTTTGAGTCTTCTGATGATTCTGATTCATCAGATGACTCTGCTGAAGTATCCCTTACTCTACCTGAGGAGCCCTCTTCTCCAAAGAGGAGAATGTCTCCTCCAAAGGATTTATCCTTTCAAGACTTCATCATTGAAGTAGCTAAAGGTCTTTCTATTTCTGTATCCTCTGAAAAAGAACCTAGAGCAAAAATGTTAGACATTTTAGGATACTCTAAGGTTCCCAAAGAGGCAGTCACCTTGCCCATCCATGAAATTCTTCAAGAACACATGATGGACTTATGGGAGACTCCTCTCACCCTATCTCCACATTCTCGTCGTCTGGACACCATGTATCGTGTTCCCCCTTCTCCTGGGTTTCAAAAAACTCAGCTCCCTCATCACTCCATCGTGGTGCAGTCAGCTATGAAAAGGATAAAGAGTACTAAAAGACACTCTTCTACTCCCCCAGGAAGAGAATGTAGGACTCTGGATGCTTTTGGAAGAAAACTCTTCCAAGCAAGTATGCTTATTGGCAGAATCAACTCATACAGCCTCTATATGGGCATGTTTCTGAAGGAAATTGCATTAAAGATACGCCATTTTCTCCCCTTTATCCCAGAGGATAGAAAGGAGGAATTCCTCCTTTTGCTGAAGCATACCCAAGATATTTCAAAGTTCTCCAACAGAGCAGCCTTTGACTCCTTTGAGGGTGCTAGCAGAGCCTCAGGTATTGCCATAGCGGCTCGCAGAATTGCTTGGCTCCAGTCCTCTGACCTAGAACCCTGGGTCCAAGATAGGTTGGGAAATTTGCCCTGTACAGGTGAGAATCTGTTTGGTAAGGAGTGGCAAATCAAAGCCACTCAAATGGATGCAGAAAATGCTGCTTTAGATAGACTTTCTAAGTCTACCTCTACCCCTGTCAAGAAAAAATCTTTCAAAAAGCCTTTCTACAAGAAGGCCAGATTTGCCACAAATACTGGCCAACAATCTTCTGCAGCTCGCTTTGTTCCTAAGCGTCAGCAGCCTAAACAGGTCAGGGCAAAACCTGCAGGGACTGCTACAGCCCAACAGTCCCAACCCCCTCAGGGTTTTTGACTTAAATCTAGAGAACTTAACCTTTCTGGCTCTAAAACCAGAACCTCTCACCATTCCAGGAAGGTTAACTCATTTTGCTCCCAGATGGGAGCAAATCACATCAGAACAATGGACCCTCTCTATCATCAGAGAGGGCTACAAACTACATTTCTCCAACCTTCCTCCCCATACCATGGTGAGAAGTTTCAATTCTCCCCCATCTCTCCTAGACCTGTTGAGTCAGGAGGTGACCACTCTTCTCGCCCAAAAGGCAATAGAAGAGGTTCCTCTTCCTCAACAGGGATCAGGTTTTTACTCCCCTTATTTTCTCATTCCCAAGAAAACAGGGGGGTACAGACCCATTCTGGATCTGAGAGAATTGAACAAATTTCTATACAAGGAGAAATTCAAGATGCTTTCTCTAGGTACTCTCCTTCCATACCTACAGAGTCAGGATTGGCTTTGTTCTCTAGATCTCAAGGATGCGTACACACATATACTCATCCATCCATCCCACAGAAAATTCCTACGGTTTCTGTTCCAGGGAAAACATTTCCAATACAGAGTACTTTCCTTCGGTCTAGCCTCTGCTCCAAGGGTATTTACCAAATGCATGGCAATAGTAGCTGCATTTCTACGCGCCCTGGGAATTTTTGTCTTCCCATACCTGGACGACTGGCTCATCCGAGCTCCATCTCAGTCCGAGGCTCAGACTTCCCTGGATCGCACCAGACGCATCCTGCAGTATCTGGGACTTGTGATCAATCTGCCAAAGTCTCAACTCACCCCTACGCAATCCCTGGAGTTCATAGGGGCCTGGTTGGATACCACCACTGCAAGGGCCTATCTACCTCAGGCCTGTTGCCAACGTCTAGTGCACTTAGCCTCTCAGACTCAGTCCAGAAGCCACTTGACTGCCAGAGAGATGCTACAACTATTAGGCCACATGGCGTCCACAGTGCATGTGGTGCCTTATGCTCGCCTACATATGAGAGCAGCTCAATGGACTTTATCCACCCAGTGGACTCAAGCATCAGGAGCTCTCTCAGACCAAATAGCAAACTCCAATCGTCTCTTTTGGTCTCTCCAATGGTGGATATCCACTCAAAATCTGTTGTTGGGGGCCCCCTTTCAACCATTGTTGCCCCAAGCAACCCTCACAACAGATGCCTCCCAAACAGGTTGGGGGGCTCATCTCCAAGATCTCTCCACTCAGGGCACTTGGTCTCCACAGGAGACCACCATTCATATCAACCACTTGGAACTTCGAGCAATCTTTCTGGCTCTCAAAGTTTTTCATACCCTCCTCAGCAACATGACAGTCCTTATTCACACGGACAATCAAGTAGCCATGTTTTACATAAACAATCAAGGAGGGACTGGCTCTCTGTCGCTTTGCAACGAAGCTCTAAGATTATGGGCCTTCGCCAGAGAGCATCAAATCCATCTCCTGGCAGTATATCTTCCAGGAATCCAAAACTCTTGGGCAGACAGACTCAGTCGAGTTCTGCTTCCACATGAATGGTCCCTGCACATGGATCAGGTACTCAGAATCTTCCAGAAATGGGGAACCCCGGACATAGACCTCTTTGCAAGTCCGTGGAATGCCAAACTTCCCCGGTTCTGTTCCAGAATTCCGTGTCAGGGAGTTCAGGCCAAGGATGCCTTCCTCCTGCGTTGGGGTCAGGGCTTCCTGTATGCCTTTCCACCCATTCCTTTAATTCCCAAGACTCTGTTCAAATTTCAAAAGGATCAAGGGTCCATGATCCTCATAGCTCCACGCTGGCCACGCCAAGTGTGGTACCCTCTACTTCTGCATCTCTCCCAAGCCCCCTCCCTGGACTTGGGAGTGGCTCCAGACCTTCTGTCTCAGGAGGAGGGGACTTTGTGGCACCCAAACCCCAAGTCCCTTCACCTCAGAGCTTGGTTACTGAAGGCCTAGACCTTCAACACTTCAATCTTTCGCAGCAAATGAAGGATATCCTACATGCCTCTAGGAAACCTTCCACTAGGCGTTCTTATGCTTTTAAATGGAAAAGATTTTCCATTTGGTGTGCTCAAAAGGGTCTTAACCCTCTAGCACTCCCATTGAATTCTCTTTTGGAATATCTCCTGCATCTCTCCAATGCAGGACTCAAAACAAATTCAGTAAGAGTCCATTTGAGTGCTATTGCGGCATCACTTAAGCCCATCAATGGACAACCTGTTTCCTCTCATCCTCTTATTGCAAGATTCATGAGAGGCCTAACCTTAACTAAACCTCCCATTCGACCTCCTCCGGTGGCATGGGACTTAAACATGGTTCTGGGTCAGCTTATGAAGCCACCTTTTGAACCCTTAGCCACTACCTCCTTGAAATTTCTTTCCTGGAAGGTAATTTTTCTTATTGCAGTCACCTCAGCTCGCCGTATCAGTGAACTGCAAGCTCTAGTGGCTAATCCACCTTATACAAGGTTCCATCATGATAAGGTGGTCCTTAGGACCAATCCCCACTTTATGCCTAAAGTGGTCTCCCCTTTTCATCTTAATCAAGAGGTATATTTACCTGTCTTTTTTCCAGCTCCTCATGCATCCAGTGCAGAGAGAAACCTTCATACTCTACACCAGTGATGGCTAACCTTTTTGAGCCCGAGTGCCCAAACTGCCGCACAAAACCAAAGAATTTCCTCAAAGTGCCAGCACGTCAATTAAACCTTAACAACAAGATTTTAGAGCCTTATAATGTTCCAGATCACCCTTTTTGGGCAAGGATACTGGGGCGTTACAAATTAGACAACACTTGTCTTTCACCATGATGAAGAAGTAGTCCATTTCCCATTCATCATGAAAGTGGTAGGTTTTGCTCTTCTTTGGAACCCAGCTCCCGCGCGGGTCCTATAATCTCGCGAGAGGATGGCGCACGAGCCCTAGCGCGCAGCTTCTCGGCGAGAGGCGCGCAGAAGCTCCGACCGGAAGGGGAAGCGCGGGGCCGGGCTGGGGCCTTTCTCCTAGCACAGGGGTCTGCAACCTTTAAGACATAAAGAGCCACTTGGACCCGTTTCCGAAGGGAAAAAAAAAACTGGGAGCCGCAAAACCATTGCGACATTTAAAACAAATCTAACACTGCATATATTGTTTCTTACAGTGTACCATCATAATCACAATCACAATCATAGCCTGAGGTAAATATGAGGGCCCAAATGTAATCCACATTATAAATATATTATTATATTATTGTCACTTTTCTTTTAATATTTTTTTGACCCCCCTCAGAACTACTTTTCATAGAAAACGTTAAATTAACTTACCGTATTTTCCGGCGTATAAGACGACTGGGCGTATAAGACGACCCCCTACTTTTCCTGTTAAAATATAGGTGTTTGGCCTATACTCGCCGTATAAGACTACCCCTCTTCCAGCGCACACCAAAAAAATATGCCGGAAAATACGGTTAATTAATCACAACAAGTAACAATATTTGATTTCAAAATTATGATGATTTTGTAGTCAAATCACTAATATGAAATAAAATTATTTTTTCTACCTTTGTTGTCTGACCAATTTATTCTCTGATCATGCTGGTCCCGATCTGAGGCTTCTGCTTTCCTGTCTTCTCTTAGCTCTCTTTCTGTGGTCTATGGTCCATCTGCCATTTCTTATCTCTTCTTTCGTTTTCTTCACTTCTTTCCATCAGCCTATTTCCAGTCCCAGTAACCCTCCCCAGTATCAGCCCCTTTCCAGTCCTCACTCCCAGTACCTTCCAATGTCAACTTGCATTCCCATGATTGCCACTGGTGTCCATTCCCTTCCAGTCCCCCTCCTTCCCCACTGACCAGTCCCTTCTAGTACAAATACCATGGCAGCCCCTCTCAGATCCACTCCCTTCCAGTTCCATTCTCCATCCCCTCGCATCAGCCCATTTGTAGCCTTAGCCCCCAGTTTTCTTCCAGGGCCAGCAGCTCTATCCTCCCCTCCCCACAATCAGCCCATTCTCAGTCAAAGCCCCCCAATCAGCTCACTTCCAGTGCTAATCCCCCCTCAACCCCATTACCAGTGCTAGCCTCCCCTAATCAGCCCAATACCACCAGTCCTACCCCCCCATCACCAGTCCTATCCCCCCATCAGCCCATTTCCAGTCCTAACCTCACCGATCAGCTCATTTCCAATGCTAGCCCCCCATCAGTCCATTATCAGTCATACCCCCCTATCAGCCCATTACCAGTCCCAACCCCCCCCTTGATCAGTCCATTCCCAGTCCTAGCCTTTAACCCATTACCAGTCCTAGTCCCCTCCCATCTGCCCATTACCAGTGCTAGCTCCCCCATCAGCCCATTATAATCCTAAGCCGCACTGTCTCTCGCCTCTCTCCAGCATTTATCCCGTCTGTCCAGTATGTCCCTGTCTCTCCCCTTTGTGCATGCCAGCCCCCCTCCCTCCATGTCAGCCCCCGTCCTTCCATCTGTCCATGTCAGCCCCCTCCCTCCCTCCCTCCATGTCAGCCCCACTGTCCATGTCAGCCTCCCTCCATGTCAGTCCCCCCTCTGTCCATGTCAGCCCCCTCCCTCCATCTATCCCTCCCTCCATCTATCCCTCCCTCCATGTAAGCCCCCCTCCTTCCATCCATCCATATCAGCTCCCTCCTTCCATGTCAGCCCCCCTCCCCAATCCATCCATATCAGCCCCCCCCCCATGTCGATGTCAGCCCCCTCTCCCCATGTCTGCCTCCCTTCGTCTGCAGCCGCGGCTCCCTACCTCTTAGGGAACCGCGGCTGTGCTTGTAAAATCGTTGCGGAGCCCTTCCTGTCTTGACGGGCTCCGTGCAGCATTGTCCCGCCTCTAAAGGAAGTTGTCCTTTGGAGGCGGGACAATGCTGCACGGAGCCCATCAAGACAGGAAGGGCTCCGCAACGATTTTACAAGCACAGCCGCAGTTCCCTAAGAGGCAGGGAGCCGCGGCTGCAGACGAAGGGAGGCAGACACCTGTCCTAGCAGCATAGTAAATGCTTCTGTTTGCAGGGGGGCTGAGTTCAGTTTCCCGTTCTTTGCGCTCAGGGTGACTATCTAGAGCAGTGATGGCACACTCACCTCCCGCCGCGCCGCATACTTAATTGCGGACCTTCCCGCGTGCCAGCTGCAAGGCCTTCGCGTGCCACAGCTGGCACGCGTGCCATAGGTTCGCCATCGCTGCTCTAGACTAAAAGAGCTCTTGCCTTTTACCTCCACAGTACACAGCAACATCGAAAGTCTTCTCAGCTTTTTGTTGCTTTTGATCCTTCTCATTTAGGACTTCCAGTCTCCAAAAGAACACTCTCCAATTGGATTGCTCAGTGTATCTCTTTTGCTTACCAGAGTAAGAACCTTTCTCTGGAGGACCATGTCACCGCTCACAACGTGAGGGCCATGGCCACCTCTATGGCTCATTTAAACTCTGTGTCCATTGACCAGATCTGTCGAGCAGCCACCTGGGCCTCGGTTCATACCTTTACAGCCCATTACTGTTTGGACAAGAACTCCCGCCGGGATGCCTTGTTTGGTCAGGCTGTCCTCAGACACCTGTTCCATTCTTGAACAACTCCAGCCCACCTTCCCTGAATGGATGCCTGAGATCCATAGGAAGATGAGGAACCTTTCAGGGTCTCATACCCTTCAGGGGATCTCCCAGGCATCTTAGCTAGGGAGTCCCCATATGTGAGGACTTATTCCTGCTTGTTCCTGGAGATAGCACAGTTACTTACCTGTAACAGGTGATCTCTGGGAACAGCAGGAATTAGTCCTCACAACCCACCCGCCTCCCCTAGGAGTTGTATCTATCTCTCTCTTTCCTTTCCTCTCTATTGTCTCAGCTTTAAACTCGAACTGAGGAGAGTTGGTCAGGAAGGCGGGAAGGCAGCGCGCATGCGCAGTGGGAGGCCCCAAAAGCTTTCCTTCTGGGAAGCTGGGGAGCTTTCCCGCGCAGGCTCCGTCGGTACTGACGTACCCATATGCGAGGACTAATTCCTGCTGTTCCCAGAGATCACCTGTTACAGGTAAGTAACTGTGCTTTCTTTTCAGTATGTTAAGCTCTTAGGATTTTGTCAGTGGGTTACAGAATTCTCCCTTTCTTTTTATCATAAAGGGAGATTACAATTATCCCATGACAGTTTCTGTCCCCACATGGACATTTTTTCCTTTAGCTGACTTACCGTATGGTACGTCACCTTCCAAGCCCCTCTCTTCCAGGGTTTCCCCTGCTCGAGTTGGTACCATACTGCAACACTTCTCTTTTTTCCAGTGTAGATTTTCTACTATCCTTCAATGCATGCTCTGAACAACTCATCAGACAGGGACGGAAATATTCCCGCTCCCTCTGTCTGTTTTTCTCCCTGTTTTTATACAGGGAGATCCCCTCTTCTCTTTTGTTCAGTTGCTGTACATACAGAAGTTCCAGTGCTTACTTTAATGTTTCTTGCAAGCTACTTTCATTTATCTTGCATAATACTACTCACTGCAGGTTATCTTTTTCTAGCCATATCCTTACCTAGGATGTGGCAGCACATCTGACTGCTGTCAGTTATCTCATAATTTTCCTGCACAATGCTCTCTGCAATCTTCAGAGAAGCTTTCTACTATGGGCCCTTGCTGTAGAGCATTGAACTTTGTCTCTGAGGGTTTTTCCATATAATAGAAAAAGTTTATATAGTCATTCCATGGCTGTATAGATTCTTTATACCCTCTTGTCTCCTATTGTGATACAGAAGACAAGCTTTTTCTGCGTGAATGTCCATGGAGTTCCCAATCTGGCAGGAATCTACCCGTTTTTTCCTTACAGCTTGGCATCTTTTCTACTCCACTTGGACAACGCATACTCTTTTACTATACATGATACCTCTGAGTCCCTTAGCTGGGACATCCAGGTATCTTAGTCCATGCGTTTCCTTGTCCTTTGGACATGTCAGAGTCCTCAAGTACTCCTGACGTGCTCTTACCAGACTGCTATTATCCTCTGTTTTTCACGCAACCATACTGGTTATCTACTGAAATACATTCCTGCACCTCGGAAATAGATTCTCTGTATATCTTCAGGTGTTTTTTACCCCCTTATTATTAGATGAATCTTTTCCCATCACATTCCCCATGTGAATGTTTTTGTGGGGCTCCGTTGCAGGCATATATCCTCAGACTTATAACCATACATATTTCTATAATCTGTGTGGGCATAAGCCATGCCCATCTATCTCTCTCTCTCTCTCTCTCTCTCGCTATAGATATATATATATCACATATTAGACATATCTACACATATAGATAGATAGATATATATGTACCCATTGGGAGATGTCCATAGGACGCCAGGTATTACCTACTACCTCCCTACCTGTCTGTGCTATAAAGCTTTTACCTTCTTAAGGGTCCAGACAGTCAACTTGCCTATTCTCATACGGCTCAGTTACTGGGAGCGGTTTATACACACAATTACTGCTGTGACGTCAACAGCTTCTATTTTTGTTATAGATCTCCCTATCTATGAAGTATCAAACTTCTATGTCTTCCTATCTCTTACCAGCTAGGAAAGACAGTGTACATCTTCAGTATTTATGAGTACACTTCTGTTTTTCTTGGGAATAGGGTTTTTTTCCATACCCTCTCTTCCCTTCCGGACTGGGCTAATTCTCCAGATCGGTCAGTCGTCTTCTTTTAGTCCTCAATGATAATAACTCTGTACCTAAAAGAGTTCTCAGCTTTTTCCCATAAAGCTTTCCATTGAAGACCTGCCGTTCTTCTCCTGCCCCAGTTGACACCTGGGTTACCTGCCCATTCCAGATTTGGAACTTCATCCTCACTGCTGTGAAGTTACCTTGAAGATTCCACTACTGCATCTACAGTACGCTCCATCACAGTTCTACTTCCTACAATCCAGTAGGTAAGTCCTATGTTGTACTGGTTCATTAAATTTTTTAATGATACTTGACATACATTCTAAAGACTCATCTCTCCTGTAGTCTTTAGATTTGCTGTTCCTTGCAGCTCTTCTCTATTCAACTCCTACTCCCCATCCCTCAGGGGATGCAGGGGATCCAAGTTTGGAAAATGCCATCCTGTCCAGGGATACGCATTTTAGGGATTCTCCCCTGGCACCCACAGCTAGGGAGTCCCCATATGTGAAGATTCATTCCTGCTTGTTCCTGGAGATAGCACAGTTACTTACCTGTAACAGGTGATCTCTGGGAACAGCAGGAATTAGTCTTCACAACCCACCCACCTCCCCTAGGAGTTGTATCTATCTATTTCCTTTCCTCTGTCTCTCCTTTCTGTCTCAGCTATGAAACTCAACTGAAGAGAGGCTGTGGGAAAGGCGGGAAGTCACCGCGCAGGCGCGAGGGATGCTCCCAAAGGCTTTCTGATTGGATGCTGGGGAGCATTCCCGTGCAGGCTCCGTCGGTACCGACGTACCCATATGTGAAGACTAATTCCTGCTGTTCCCAGAGATCACCTGTTACAGGTAAGTAACTGTGCTTTATCATCAAACTTCAAAGGGATACAAGGCTATCTCCAAAGACTTTGGGATTCCTGTGTCTGCAGTTTGCAATGTTAAGACGTTTTCTACTCATGGAACTGTTGAACCTCCCAGGATGTAGTGGGAAGAGGAAAATGAAGTCTTCAAAGGTTAGTGCAAACTGTTGGAAAAACACCAGGACAGCAAAGAGCTTAAGGCTGACCTGGAGCAATCAGGCGTGATGGTTTTAACCTGCACCATACGCCACACACTAAACAAAGAAGGATTTCATAGGCTAAGGCCAAGGAGGACCCCACTGCTCAAAGACAGACATAAAAGGCATGCCTGATCTTTGCTCAAACCCACCTCGAAAAACCACAATCTTTTTGGGAAAATGTTCTGTGGACAGATAAGACTAAACTTCAGCTCTTTGGCAGTGGAGACCAGTGATACATTTACAGGCGAAGAAATGAAGCTTATAAGGAAAAAAACACCCTTCCTACAGTTAAATGTGGTGGAGGTTCCATAATGTGGGTCCATTTTGCTGCCTCAGGAACTGGAGGCTTGGAACGTATTAAAGGAATAATGAAGTCAGAGGCTACCAAGGTATTTTGGAGCAAAATGTGCTACCTAGTATCAGAAAGCTAGGTCAGGGTCGGTAATGGATCCTCCAGCAGGACAATGACCCAAAACATACATCCAAAAGTACAAAAGAATGGTTAAAAAAGAAAAAATGGACTGTTTTAAACTGGCCAGCAGTGAGTCCTGATCTCAATCCAATCGAGAACCTTTGGAAAGAGCTGAAATCTGCCATTGGTAAAAGGAATCCTGGAAACATTCATGAGCTGGAACAAATCACATTTGAAGAGTGGGAGTAACTACTAGCAGACAAATGTACAAAATGTATAGACGGCTGCAAGAAACGTTTGGAGGCTGTCATCACTGCCAAGGGTTCTGCAACCAAATATTAGTGAAGGGTGACATTAATCCTGTCTCGGTCATATTTTATGTTTTTTCTCAGAAATTACATCTAAGTTGCAGACATCTTTTTATATATATATATCTTTGAACATACTATTAAAATATTATGAGTACATACAGTTGGAATATTTCTAATTATTTCTCAAGATATTGCACACAATGTACCTAAAGTGCAAGGGTGCTAATAATGTTGACCACAACTGTAAAACTGATGCTCTTCAAGAAGTGACATCACCCTGCTGTATGGCTGCCTGAGCTTTTAGCTCCAACACAGACCCCCTATTAATAGCTATTACTCTCCAAGAACAAGCAGGAATGTAGTCACATATGGGTGACATCGGTACCGATGGATCTGGTGCAGGAACGCTCCTCAGCGTCCAATTGGAAAGCTTTTGGGAGCACTTCACTGCGCCTGCGCATCTGCCTTCCTGCCTTCCCAACTCCCTCTCTAAAGTTCTTAGTTTTCCGTGGAGCCAGTAGGAAGTAAATCCTGTCACCGCAGAAAAAAACTTCTTTTGTGGTAGCGTCTGCCTTCCCATCAATGCCAGCACTGTCGAAGACATCATCGGATCCTTTATTCTATTCTATTCGCTTCTTTTAGTAAAAAAAAAAAAAAAAGCATGTTGGCACCCTATCAAGTCTTAAGCTTACCATAGCTTTCCCATCCGTTCAACCTAGTCGTTTCAAAAAACGTTCCAAGTGTGCCTGCACCATCTCAGCAATGGACACACATGACTAGTGTCTAAAATGCCTCTGCCCAGAACACCAGCCAAAAGACTGTCCCCTCTGTCAAAAGATGACTAAAAGAGGCCTACAGAATTGGGCCCCTAAATTTGGGACACTCTTCGCCTCAGATGTGGTATCATTGGCGTCCACTTCATTGATGGCCTGATCCTCCTCCCATGGATCTCAGATATTTATTTATTTATAGCTTTTTTATACCGCGCTATTTGACATCAGTGCAGTTTACAATTAACAATTTTGTACAGGGCAGGGGGGATGCCTTGTGCTTACATTGAACAGGACATGATAACTTGGAATCATAACATTAACATTAAACTATATACATCCAGACAAATACGAGAATATTAGTGATACTTTACATTATGAAAGCTGATGGTAGTCGTGTTGGTGCTGGGTGTAGGGGGGCAGTTGGATTATGAGAAGTACAATAGGAATAAATGATGTTTAATGGCTTTCCTAAATTGTGTGAGATCTCTGATTGATCTGATATTGGATGGAAGATTATTCCAACATCTTGGAGCATAGAAGGTGAATGCTCTATTTCTAGTTGATTGCGTGCATTTCATCGCTTCAGTCGGGATTGCTAGTGTGTTGGCACCTATTGACCTTCTTGACCTATTGTTGGTGGGATGGGTAATGAGTGTAGTGAGGGATGAGGGGGATATCCCATTGATGGCTTTAAATGTGATGAGTAATGCTTTGTAGGAGATTCTGCATCTTACTGGAAGCCAGTGAAGGTCCTTTAAAGTACGGGTTATATGGTCTCTTCTGGATACTCCACAAAGGACACGTGCAGCGGCATTCATCGCAAGCTGTAACTGGCTTAGGGCACTTTTGGGGAGCTCGTGCAGAATGATGTTTGCATAGTCGAAGTGTGGAATTATCAGAGCTTGGAAAACTGTTCGGTAGTCTTCATGTGCCAGCATTGGTCTTAGGTGCCGTAACATCTTAATCTTATAGTATATAGCCTTGACGGTGTTGCTTATATGGGCTTTAAAGTCTAGACACGTTGATCAAGTGTAACACCCAGGTAGCGTATCGTAGACTTACTTGGGAGTTCTGCATCTCTGACCTTTAATGATTCAGGTGGGGAAAAGTTTTTGTTCTTTGTGATGAATAAAACCTCTGTTTTCTTGAAGTTGATACGAAGATTTTGTTCTAGGAGCCAATCAGTGATCTTGTTGAAACAGTTAACTAAAGCAGAGAAGTCTGGGTGCATGACGTTGAAAGGCGCAAACAGGAGGACATCGTCTGCATAGATCAGGCAGGAGATTCCAAAGGAACGAATGATCTCGCATATAGGCTGCATGTATATGTTAAATAATAGTGCAGATAGGGATGAACCTTGGGGTACTCCTTGGGTTTGTTGGAATGGCTCAGAGGAGTTGGCTCCCATCCTTACATGTTGCCATCAGTCATCTAGGTATGATTTACACCAGTCCCATGCCACGCCATGAATTCCCTTGTCCTTGAGGCGTGAAAGGAGTTGAGTGTGACTGACAGAGTCAAAAGCCGCGGCGATGTCGAGGAAGATAAGTGCACGCCCGATCTCCTGTCCCAGGACAACAGCTCACTATTTTATCCCAGTCCACAGTCTCTTCGTCTCACAGCTTGGCTGCTGAAAGCATAGCATTAGAAGTCTTTGACCTTACACAAGAGGTTAAGGATATTCTTTTGGCTTCTAGAAAGCCCTCCTCCAGACATTCATATACTTTTAAGTGGTGTAGATTCTCTGTCGGGTGTTCCCAGAAAGATCTCATTCCCTTCTCTGCCCCAGTGGAGTCACTTTTCCAGTATCTCCTTCACCTGTCCTCGACAGGTCTTAAGACCAACTTGGTGAATGTCCACCTCAGTGCCATTGTGGCCTCTCACTTATCTACTCAATGAACAGCCCATCTCCACGCAACTGTATTTCATGAGAGGTCTCCTGCTATCCAAACCACCCATTAAAGCCACCTTCAGTGGCTTGTGACCTCAATGACCACCAACAGGAACACTATACCCTTCCCCGAGACCTTAAGTGTGCCTTGATAAATGCACGCTCCATCCGACAAAAATGGCCAGCAGTTGTCGACATGTTAGACGCCCTCGACCTTGACGTCCTATGCATTACCGAGACCTGGCTGTCAGCCTCGGACACCGTCCTCCTTCACCAGTTTGTCCCACCCAACTTCTCTGTCCATTCATGTCATAGGAGTGATAAAAAAAGGAGGAGGAACAACCATCCTGACCAAGACAGATCTACAATTTCATCTGTTGTCCTCCAGCAGCACCCCACATCTTGACTCCATCACCATTGCCAACAAACACAGCACCATCAACCTATTCTACCGGGCTCCTTCCCCCTCACCTGACTAGCCACAATTGTTGACCTCGCCTGCAACCCCCCCTAATCCTCGCACACCTAACTGGGTATTAGGTGACTTCAACCTCCCTGCTCTCCAAGACACTCACAACAAAGCCTTTCTCGCTGCCCTAGAAATGCTAGGATACACCCAATTAGTTAACGCACCAACTCACATCAAGGGAAACACGCTTGACATGATTTTTGCACCGTCCACCTCTCTTAGCTCCACCTATGACCCTAAGATTACTATAAGCCCAGTACCCTGGTCTGACCATAGCTTAATCAACTTCTCTATGCCAGGATGCCCTGAGCCCACCATCCCCCAGTCCTCGGACAAATCTTATGCCTCAGCACATAAGTCTTTCCGTCCATTTAACAAAGATGAAATTCTGAAAAAAGCACACCTTCTCCTTAACCCACCTGAACAGAACCTTGATGATATGATTGCAGCCTGGAACTCAAACCTAGATGCCAGAATTGACCTACCCTCCACCAGAGAACCCCGCAGGAGAACAAAAGCACCATGGTACTCACCCGAGTTGAAGAAGTCTCTACAACTGCTCAGACGTCTCGAAAAGCGCTGGAGGCACTCGAGATCAACTGAGAATCATGAAGCCTACACCACTCAACTAGCTAAACATCGTGCAGCAGTCTCAACAAGCATGAAACAATACTACGCTGAAAGGCTGCACAAATCATTGAATAAACCACACGATCTCTTCAACATTGTCGGCTCACTAGCAAAAGAACCTTCCCCCAGCCAACCTAACCATCCTGACCCCCAAGAATATGCCGAATACCTCCGAACCAAAGCCAGTCAGGTCAACGTACCTTCCGATACCGGTGCCCTGGATGACAAATCTGGGTTGCTCCCCCCCCTCCACCTTAACCTCTGATTTAGCCAGCACCCATCAAATGCTCACGACATTCACAACCCCATCCACTAGAGAACTCCAAGACATAATCAACAGCATAAACACCACCACGGCACCGAATGATCCTTGCCCAGCACAATGGATAAAAACACTACGTGCTGAACTCAGCCCATTCCTTACCAATCTTATTAACACTTCCTGACGGGAACCTTCCCCAACAGCCTGAAGCAAACTTCAATCAGACCCCTGCTCAACAACAGACTCGACCCTGCTAAAATGGACTCCTACAGACCAATATCAAGCATCCCGTTCCTAGCCAAAATTATGGAAAAAAATAGTCCAACGACAACTAGACCACCACATTGAAAATAACTCACCCTTGGACACCTGCCAACACGGGTTCCGCGAGTCACATGGGGTTGAAACTCTCTTAACCACATTATTTAACACCCTAACTGTAGGTATCGACAACCTCAGGCAAGCCTTCGCTCTCATTTTCCTAGACATCGCAGCTGCCTTCGACTCCGTCAGTCACGACCTACTTCTCTCCCGCCTTGCTGAGAAGGGAGTGCACGGCACTGCGCTATCATGGTGCACATCATATCTAAATGAAAGATGGCAACATGTTCGCTCCGGCCCCTCAAGATCAGATCCATTCCTGCAAGCGAATGGTGTACCACAAGGGTCCTCACCTTCAGCACTTCTTTACAATCTATATCAGTTCAGGAAGGCTCTCAAAACATACCTTTTCTGCCAATATTTCCCAGACAGCAACTGAACTAGATATCCCCTCCAAGAAATGAGCCAATCTAGAAATGCCCTCACACTGCAGTGTAGATAGTTTATGTATATAGTTAACCCAGTTATCCAAGTTTGTATATAGTTAACCCAGTTATCCAAGTTTGTACTCCTGTTCAATGTAAAACCTGACAGTTTGTCGTTATGGTCGTTTTGTTATGATGTAAACCGCGCTGATTCTAAATAGCGCGGTATATAAGAAACTGTAATAAATAAATAAATAAATAAACATGCAACCCATCTGCGCCATCATTAGATCCTTCCACATCAACTGTCTAATATACGCTGATGACGTTCTGATGTACACAACAATATCAACTGAGCACCCAGATCTCTCCCGCCTGTCCTCATGCTTCAACGCGGTTACAGACTGGCTACACACTCAGAAGCTAAAAATAAACTTCAAGAAAACGGAAGTCCTATTCGTCTGCAGAGACCAAGCATTCACTCCACCATCATCCATAAAAGTGCATGATGCCGAACTCTTCGCCAAACCTACGATACGATACCTTGGTATCATCCTTGACCAACAACTCAATATGAAGGAGCAGATATCTAATATGGTAAAGGCAGTGTACCATAAAATCCGAACACTGCGCCACATTAGACAACTGCTAGACCCGACTGACTTCAGAATAGTATTTCAAGCTCTAGTAATGCCTCATTTCGACCACATTAACTCCATACTGCACGGACTTCCTAAGAGCACCCTACATCCTTTACAGTTGGCAATGAATGCTGCAGCAAGAACTCTACATGGAGCCTCCAGAATGGAACACATTACCCCCATTCTAAAACACCTACACTGGCTCCCCGTCCACTACAGGATTTCATTTAAGATTCTAACAATGACTTTCAAGGCCATCCATAACTGCACGTCCACCTCCCTCTCTGACTTAGTCCAGATAACCCCCCCCCCCCAACAGGATGAGGAGGTCAGCTGCTACAAACACTCTTATCCTTCCCAAAGCAATCATTAAATGCTCCAAGACTACGAGCAACCGTGCCTTTGCTTTCTACGCACCCTCCTGCTGGAATGCTCTCCCACCTGACATCCGCGCCATCAACAACCTTCTTCAATTTAGGAAAGCGTTGAAACGTCACCTATTTACCCAGTACTTCTCCATCTCAAATGACAGCTCTCAGCCACCTTCACTGACGTCCAACTCTCTCCACACGAGCCCCATACCCACGACACCACTGCTTTCCGAACCCACTTCTATTTAATTTACAGAATGTCATTGCCGTATCAACTGTACTTACCAACGAGATAGGTGTAAAAGCCTGCATACTAAATTGTAAATAGTTGTTACCTGTTAACCTGTTATCCATGTTTTATTTACCCCGTTTATTGTAAGTGCATTGAACTGCCCTCTTTGCACAAATACGTTTCCTGTAAACCGTGCTGATAATAAATAGTGCGGTATAGAAAAGCAATTAAATAAATAATAAATAAAATAAAATAAATGTCGTGCTAGGGCAGCTTCTCAAGCCGCCCTTTGAACCATTAGCCACAACCCCACTTATTGCCCTCACTTCAGCTAGACATATTAGTGAGATTCAGGCTTTGGTGGCAGACCCACCCTATACCCGGTTCCACCATGATAGTCATCCTTTGGACTCATCCACACTTTATGCCAAAGGTGGTGTCTCCTTTCCATTTAAACCAGTCAATTTTCCTTCCAGTCTTCTTTCCCAAACTGCTTGCGTCTTGAGCAGAAGCAACTCTGCATACTATTGACTGCAAACGTGCTTGACTTTCTATCTCCAAAGAACCCAAAATCATTGAAAAGCCTCACAGTTGTTCATCTCATTTGACCCTAGTCACCTAGGTCTATCTGTATCTAAACGTATGCTCTCCAGATGGATAGCAGACTGCATCTCATTTGCCTATGACAAGCGGGACTCTCCCTGGAAGGACATGTCACTGCTCACAGTGTTCGTGCCATGGCAATCTTGATGGCAAACCTACGCTCTGTAGCCATTGACGAAATTTGTAAAACATCAACTTGGTTTTCCATCCATACCTTCGCTGCCCATTACTGTCTGGACAAGGACTCCCGCCAGGATGCCATGTTTGGTCAAGCTGTACTTCAGCATCTCTTTCAGACTTAGAAGCAACTCCTACCCTCCGTTTCGACTTTGGCGATACCAGAAATCCATCAGGGATCCATGACCTCTTCAAGCCTACTCCGAGGCGAACCTACACCGGTTCTGAGGTCACTTCATTTGGGAGCTAGGGAATCCCATATGTGAAGACTACAATCTCCAGGAACAAGCAGGAATGAGTCTTCACATATGGGTACGTCGGTACCGACGGAGCCTGCGCGGGAACGCTCCCCAGCGTCCAATCAGAAAGCTTTTGGGAGCATCCCACAGCACCTGCGTGCTGCCTTCCCGCCTTTCCAACTGTCTCTCCTCGGTTGTTCTTTTTCCGTGGAGCCAGCAGGTCGTGTTCCTTTCACTGCAGAAGAATTTCCTTATTTTTTTCTTTATTTCTTTTCTGTCGCGTCTGCCTTCCTCGATGCTATACCGGTACGGCTGGTTCTTATTCTTTTCCTAAAAAAAAAAAAAAACCTTCTATTTTTTCTTCAGGTGTACTTTAGTTTTGGGCCTTAGGCCCAAAACCTTTTTCCTCAAATATGGAAAAACCTGCCTCAGGTTTTAAGAAGTGCACAAAATGTGGCGGTACTATATCCGTCACCGACACTCATGACTGGTGTCTCAAATGTTTAGGCCCTGACCATTCCATCAAAGATTGTATGTCCTGTTCCATGATGTCTAAGAGAGTTCGACAGAACCGAGCTGCCAAGCTCAGTACCCTGTTTCCCTCTGATGCAGCTTCGGTGGCATCGATGTCTTCCAGGGCTGCTTCTTCCTCACATGGATCTCAGGTAACTAAACATAAATCCAGCCGGTCCTCAAAGGGCAAATCTCCTTCTAAGCATCGAGATGCCTCTGGCCTTGCCCTCGAGGATTCTGCACCGGCAAAATTACCCCGGAGGGAGGCTTCAGCTTCTAAAGCATCATCATCGGGGTTCCAGGGCGATCTAGATGGCGTGGCCTCAACCGATCTCCTGGTGCCATGCTCTGGGGTACCGGTGGCCTCCACCGGTACAGACTTCCAGGCATTGGCAGCGTCCATGGATCAGAGGATTCTGTCCATGGAACGCAGTCTGGTGGCTTTCCTTGTGGCATCGACGCCCGTGGTACCGCAACAGACTACTCCGCAGGTACCGGCTCCGGTATCGCCATCGGTACCAATCCCGGTACCGGTGGCATCGGTGTCAGCCATGCCGGTACCCTGCCCTCTGCAGCCTTCCGGTACCGATGATTCCCGATACCGACCCTGGTCGGTACGGGTATCACGCTTTGCAAGAGCATCCCGACAGACGATACTTCGATTCCTCTGATGACTCTGA
The DNA here is from genome assembly GCA_033557465.1 of Ichthyophis bannanicus. Lineage (NCBI taxonomy): Eukaryota > Metazoa > Chordata > Amphibia > Gymnophiona > Ichthyophiidae > Ichthyophis > Ichthyophis bannanicus. The sequence continues at coordinate 1,535,333,651 of CM066032.1, forward strand.
GGATTCTGAACAGTCTGTCGATGCAGCGATGCTTCTTCCACAGGAGGAGTCCTCTCCTAAACAAAGGATGTCTCCTCCAGAGGACTTGTCTTTTCAAGACTTTATCAGAGAGGTGGCTCGGGGTCTCTCTATTACAGTAGCTCCAGAGTCAGAGCCTAGAGCTAAGGAGTTAGATATTCTACAATATCCTAAAACTCCTAAAGAGGCAGCTACCTTGCCTATTCATGAGATTCTGTATGATCTCATGTTAAGGATGTGGGAAGCACCTCTAACCACCTCTCCTCATTCTCGCAGGTTGGACACCATGTATCGTGTCCCTCCTTGTCCTGGTTTCCATAAGACTCAGCTTCCTCACCACTCTATTGTGGTTGAGTCTGCAATGAAAAAGATTAGAAGTGCCAAGAGACATGCTTCTAATCTTCCAGGACGTGAATGTAGAACCCTGGTTGCTTTTGGTAGAAGAATCTTCCAAGCTTCCATGCTTGCTGCAAGAATTAATTCTTATAGTCTCTACAAGGCATATTCTTAAAAGAAGTCACTGACCATTTGCAGACTTTAAGTCCTTTTATGTCTGACAATAAAAGGCAAGAATTTCTCTCTGCGCTCAAACATGCCCAGGATGTCTCCAAATTCTCCAACCGTGCAGCTTTTGATTCCTTTGAATGCGTAAGCAGAGCCTCAGCTATAGCAGCACGTAGGGTTGCTTGGCTTCAAGCATCTGATTTGGAGACCTGGGTCCAAGATGAATTGGGAAATATCCCTTGTACAGGTGAAAATCTGTTTGGTAAAGATTGGCAAGCAAAAGCCAATCAGATGGATGCTGAAAATTCTGCTTTGGATAGACTATCCAAATCTACAGCTGCTCCTGCTAAGAAAAGGTTGTTCAAGAAAACACCTTTTTCAAAGAAGGGAAGATCCTATCCTGCTTATAGTCAGAGAGCATCTTCTGCAGCTCAGTTCCCTTCCAAACGTCAGCAATCCTCCAAACAGACCAAGGCAAAGGCTGCGAGGCCTGCTCCAGCCCAGCAGTCTCAGCCACCTCAGGGCCTTTGACTTTCTGCTAGAGAACTTAGCCTTTCTGACTCTAGAAGGACCAGAGCCCTCCACCATTCCAGAAAGGCTATGTCACTTTGCTCCCAGATGGGGGCAAATCACAGCAGAGCAGTGGACACTCTCCATCATAAGAGAGGGGTACAAACTTCATTTTTCCAGCTTGCCCCCTCTCACAAGAGTGCACCAGTTCAATTCTCCAACCTCCCTCCTCAGCCTATTAGAGCAGGAGGTTGCCACTCTTCTAGCCCAAGGGGCAATAGAGGAAGTGCCTTCTCAACAACAAGGCACAGGGTTCTACTCCCCCTATTTTCTTATTCCAAAGAAAACAGGGGGCTTCAGACCCATTTTAGATCTCAGAGAGTTGAACAGATTCCTAGTCAAAGAAAAATTCAAGATGGTTTCTCTAGGAACTCTGCTGCCATACCTTCAGAGTCAGGATTGGCTTTGTTCTCTAGATCTCAAGGATGCGTACACTCATGTACTCATCCATCCAACTCACAGAAGGTTCCTTCGGTTCCTTTCTCAAGAGAAGCACTATCAATACAGAGTGCTCCCCTTTGGCCTGGCCTCTGCACCAAGGGTGTTCACGAAATGCATGGCAGTGGTTGCTGCTTTTCTGCGCACCCTGGGAATATTTGTCTTCCCCTATCTGGACGACTGCCTCATTCGAGCTTCCACTCAATCAGAGGCCCAGACTGCTCTAACCTGCACAATGCATATCCTTCAATACTTAGGGCTGGTAATAAACATCCCAAAATCCAATTTGATCCCTACTCAGTCCCTGGAGTTTATAGGGGCATTGCTGGATACCAGAAAGGCAAGGGCCTTTCTTCCCCAGGCCCGCTGCCTTCGCTTGATGCAGTTAGCTTCTCAAGCAGAGTTGAAACCCCTTCTAACTGCTCGAGAGATGTTACAGTTGCTAGGTCACATGGCTTCCACTGTTCATGTGGTACCATATGCGCGCCTTCACATGAGAGCAGCTCAGTGGACTTTATCCACCCAATGGACCCAGGCATTATTAGGCTGCCTATCAGACAAAATAGCAAACACAAGTCGCCTCATTTTGTCCCTCCAATGGTGGAAGTCCCCTCAAAACCTCTTGCTGGGGTGTCCTTTTCAACAGCCTCTACCCCAGGCAACTCTTACAACAGATGCTTCTCCAATGGGCTGGGGAGCTCATCTTCACGACCTCTCCACCCAGGGCATCTGGTCCCCACAGGAGACTTGTCTCGACATCAGTCTCTTGGAACTCAGAGCAATCTTCCTTGCTCTACGAGTTTTCCACACCCTGCTCAGCCACAAGACAGTCCTTGTCCACACGGACAATCAGGTAGCTATGTTCTACCTAAACAAGCAGGGGGGAACTGGCTCTCTGTTACTTTGCAACAAAGCTCTGCGACTGTGGGCCCTCGCCAGAGAGCATCACATTCATCTTCTGGCAGTCTATCTTCCAGGGGTTCAAAACTCTTGGGCAGACAGACTCAGTCGAGTTCTGCTTCCACACGAGTGGTCCCTACATATGGACCAGGTGTCAAAAATCTTTCAAATTTGGGGAACCCCGGACATAGACCTCTTTGCAAGTCCATGGAATGCCAAACTTCCCCAGAACTCCGGCTCAGGGGGCTCAGGCAAGGGATGCTTTCCTCCTTCACTGGGGTCAAGACTTCCTGTATGCCTTTCCAACCATTCCCTTAATTCCCAAAACCCTATTCAAGCTTCAGAGAGAAAGAGGCCACATGATTCTCATAGCTCCACATTGGCCAAGGCAAGTGTGGTACCCTCTGCTTCTACATCTCTCTCAAGCTCCCTCCCTAGAGTGAGGGTCTGCTCCAGACCTCCTCTCTCAGGAGGACGGAAAATTGTGGCATCCCAATCCCCAGTCTCTGCATCTCAGGGCTTGGTTGCTGAAGGCCTAGATCTCCAGGATTTTCCTCTTTCTCAGCAAGTGAAAGATGTTCTTCAAGCTTCCAGAAAACCTTCCACTAGACGTTCTTACGCCTTCAAGTGGAAAAGGTTTACCATCTGGTGTTCTGAAAAGGGTCTTAACCCCCGTGCCATACCTCTGGAATCATTGCTGGAGTATCTCCTGCATCTGTCTAATGCAGGCCTTAAGACAAATTCAGTAAGAGTCCATCTGAGTGCTATTGCAGCTTCACTCAAGCCTCTAAATGGACAACCTGTTTCCTCTCATCCCCTTGTAGCAAGGTTCATGAGAGGCCTTCTTTTAACAAAGCCTCCCATTAGACCACCACCGGTGGCATGGGACTTAAATTTGGTTCTTGGTCAGCTTATGAAGCCGCCTTTTGAACCTTTGGCTACTACCTCCTTGAAATACCTTTCTTGGAAGGTTATCTTTCTCATTGCAATCACATCAGCACGCCGCATCAGTGAATTGCAAGCACTAGTAGCTAATCCACCTTATACAAGGTTCCATAATGACAAGGTGGTCCTTAGGACTAATCCACATTTTATGCCTAAAGTGGTCTCGCCTTTTCACCTCAACCAAGAAGTCTACCTACCTGTCTTTTTTCCAGGACCTCATGCATCACCTGCAGAGAGGAATCTTCATACCCTGGACTGTAAAAGAGCTTTGGCTTTTTAATTACAGAGGACACAGCAACATAGAAAGTCTTCCCAACTCTTTGTTGCTTTTGATCCTTCTCATTTGGGACACCCAGTCTCCAAGAGAACTCTTTCCAACTGGATTGCCCAATGTATTTCTTTCGCCTATCAGAGCAAGAACATTTCTCTGGAGGGCCATGTCACAGCTCACAATGTGAGAGCCATGGCAGCCTCAATGGCTCATCTGAACCCTGTGTCTATCGACGACATCTGTCGAGCAGCCACTTGGGCCTCAGTTCATACCTTTACAGCCCATTACTGCTTAGACAAGTACTCCCGCCGGGATGCCTTGTTTGGTCAGGCTGTTCTCAAACACCTGTTCCATACTTAACTCCTACCCACCATCCCTCATGAGATGCCAGAGATCCAGGTGGGGATGTGCAGCCCTGTCCCAGGGACACACAACTTCTGGGCGCTCTCCCTGGCATCAAAAGCTAGGGAGTCCCCATATGTGAAGACTCATTGCTGCTTGTTCCTGGAGATAGCACAGTTACTTACCTGTAACAGGTGATCTCTGGGAACAGCAGGAATAAGTCTTCACAACCCACCCACCTCCCCTAGGAGTTGTCTCTCTCTCTCTCTCTTCCTTTCCCTCTCTCTCCCTCTTTGTCTCAGCTATAAAACTCAACTGAGGAGAGACAGTTGGAAAGGCGGGAAGGCAGCACGCAGACGCTGTGGGATGCTCCCAAAAGCTTTCTGATTGGACGCTGGGGAGTGTTCCCGCGCAGGCTCCGTCAGTACCGACGTACCCATATGTGAAGACTTATTCCTGCTGTTCCCAGAGATCACCTGTTACAGGTAAGTAACTGTGCTTTCTTGCTTGTTCCTGGAGATAGCATAGTTACCTGTAACAGGTGATCTCCAGGAACAGCAGGAATGTAGACTTCACAACCCACCCTTCCCCCCAGGAGTTATGGGGTGTCATTTATTCTTTTCTCAGCTATAAACTCAACTGAAGAGAGGGAGTTGGCAAGGCGGTAAGGAAGTCGTGCAGGCACAATGGAGTGCTCCCAAAAGCTTTCCAAAAGGATGTCAGGGAGCGTTCCCGCGTGGGCTCCGTCAGTACCGACATCACCCATATGTGAAGACTTAATTCCTGCTGTTCCTAGAGATCACCTGTTACAGATGAGTAACTATGCTTTTTGGCCCCTCAGTGACGGGAGTACTTTGGAGATGTGGAGGAAACGTGTAGAGGCAGGTTCTGAGATTATACAATGTGGAAAATGGCATACTTGAAAGAGTTTGCGTATGTGTGAGTGTAATCCGAGAGCTGCATGGCACTGAAAATAGTAGGCGGCAGTGCAAAGGACTCTGAGGAGGAGGTTGGTGATGGGGACCAGTGCAGCAGCAGTAATGCTGGCACAAATGAAATGTACAGAGCTGCTGGGCTGGTTCAAAAAACGTTAGGTGGAAGTCACAGCAATGCAGACTGAGTTTCGGCAGCATAGTGGTTGAACTGAAGGAGGATATGGCAGAACTAGGCTGCCGAATCGAGGAGCATGAGGAGCATCTGGATGCGTTGAGCAGTGCAGTGGTAGAAGCAGCTAACCGGCTGCATGCCTGGGAGAAAGTAAAAAATCGAGGATCTGGAAAACTGATCTCAGAGGCATAATTTATGCATCTGAGGAGTGCCGGAGGAGCCTGAGTTTATGGACTGCAAGGTCGATTTTTGCAGCACTGCTGAGTAAAGGCAGGAAATTGGAGGTTCCAAAGGAGATTAAGCTATGCCTTCTAACGCTATATAAATAATAGTAGTAGTAGTAGTAGCACACAGGGCTCTGGGAATGTCCTGCAGTAATTTGCCAAGGGACATTGTGACTTGTATACAGGACTTTGAAAGAGCGGATAGTGGCAAAAATGAGGTTTCTTGGTGTCTTTGAATAGCAGGACTATAAGGTGTCAATGTACACTGACCTGGCTGCTGGGACTCTGCAAAGGAGATGAGAGTTTTGTGTAATTACTCAAAAACTGTCTGGGGCAGCTGCAATACTGATGGCTTTATGACTTTGGACTGACTTTTACAAAAGGGGGCTCGAATATGGCAGACTCGGGCTTTTGGTCAGGCAGTGGAGGCATCTAAGGAAGTTGGACTGGATACAGAGTAAAAAGAATGGTGCGGGGAGGAAGTGACATCACCGGGACCGATGGCGCTGTGAGGGCACCGCTCCAGGTGAACCCTGCCAAAGAGTTTAAAAAAAAAAAAAAAAAAAAGAAAAGCCCTCGAGAGGAGACATATAAAAGTAAAAACTGCAGGCATGAACACCGCTTATGGATGAGCAGCGGAAAGTGAAATTGGAGCCGCTAGAGAGAGAGAGCGGAGCGGCGGCGGCAAAGTGGGCGGCAGTGGCGGTAGGACTTGGGAGCTGTACAGGAGAGAGTCAGGTGAGCGGCGCCGCGAAGATATCCTGGAAAACAGTGGGCACAGACGAGAGAGGCAGCGGACCAATGGGGTGCTGACCAGAGAACTGGTTGCAGGCGTGATCGAGGGGATTGGGAGAGTTCGAGGCGACCTGGAGTTAGAAAGTGAAGGACCAAGCGGAGAAAATGGCTGTCGGGAGCCGCGTGGCGGGGGAGAGAGACAAGTGAGCCGGTAGGTAGCATAGCGGTGAAACAAGAAGGAGAAGAACACAGCAACGGCAAGGAAAGGTGAATGCTGGCGTAGGGGAGGTGATCAGCATTGCCGGGGGCTGAAGGAAAGGAGGAATATAAAGACTGTAAAGCTCTGAAAGTTTGCCTGTGACAGAATCGGGGTGAATATTGATGGGGGGAAAGCAGTGAAGTGGACAGTAAAATCCATGTGCTGGTAAAAAGGGAAGAAGAGGAGCAAGCACAATAGAGGAGTAAAAAGGAGAGAAAAAAAAAAAGTGAAAGCAAGCAGAAACAACAAGGAAAACCCAGAAGGAATCAAGGTGCTTGGAGGTATAAAAGAAAGTGAGCTAAAGAAAAAATTTCTACTGGTGTGCGGAGATTGAGGGGGTAGAAGGAGGGAGAATCCAGAAGTACAAGATGGTGACGAGAAGGAAAACCATGGATTTGAGAGAATATGCATTTCAGAGTGGGGGGGGGGGAGGCGCCTGTGAGCATGATGCTTTGGAGAGTAAAAACAAAACTGCTGAACAAATGGAGACAGCCGAGGGATCTACAAGTAGAAGCAGTGTGGAGCAAGGAAAGGACTCTATTAAGGATATTTCCAAAGCAGAATTGAAGGAGGAGTTCACTGAAATGAAAAAAGGAGGTGCAAGCAGTAAAAACAGAGCTGAGTGAGTTGATAGGAAATTTGAAGGAGGACATAATGGAACTGACACACACAGCAGGAAATCATGAGAATAGGCTACAAAGTATAGAAAGCAACAAGAAGAGCAACAACAGGGGATACAGAAAATACAACAATGGCAACAAGAGATGCAATATAAATTGGAGGACCTGGAAAACAGATCTCGCAGGAATAACTTGAGGATCAGAGGAGTGCCAGAGGAGAAGGAATTCCAAGACAGTACGAAAGTGGCTGCGTCCATATGTTCGGAAATACTCAGGAAGGGGGGGAGAGGATGTGAGCCCTGAGGAGATAGCACTGGATAGAGCGCAAGGAGCATTGGGAGTGGCGAGAGTGAATAGACCCAGAGACGACGACATCTGTTTCACCGGATACAAAATGAAGGGTGGCAGCAAAAATAAGGCGCTTAGGGGCCTTGCATTGGCAAGGATACCCCGTAGCTATATATGAGGACCTCTCTATTGGAACACTGCAGAGAAGGAGGGCCATGCAGCCAGTTACACAGACACTGAGAAATGGGGATATTAAATATAGATGGCTGCATCCTTTTGGGTTGTCCTTCACTTTAAAGGGAAAAACCTGGAGAGTACAAACAATAGAGGAGGTGAAAGCAGCGCTACAAGAAGCAGGAATGAGGACCGAGAGGAATATCTGTGGAACTGCTGTGGACAAAACGGGAGGAGGTGGGACAGGGTCAAACTGTGGAGGATCAGCAAGAGTCGAAGAAGGGACGGAGTAAAGAGACTAAGGAACGAGCTAAGAGATGACTAGCTAAGGTGGTGGACTGCTCACAGATGGACTAGTTGGAAAGGAAGGGAAGGGAAAATGATGAAAGAGCGAGACAAGATATGGGATGCATAATGTATAATGTATGACATGGAGGTGTTTGCAAAATGTATAATGTGTATAGTTGTAATGATAAAAGTTGATGTTGCAGGCAGTTGTAAAAGATGGGGATGTGTGGGTGGAGGGAGAAGGATTGGAGGGTATTAGGGGGAATGTTGGAGGAGGGGGCAGGCGGGGGGAGCAGGGGACACACTACTCTAAATACTCCTGGATACGGAGAGAGGGAGGGAGGGGGAGGAAAGTGGATACAGAGGACACAGAAGAGGAGAAGGAAGGGGGTAAGGGAGGGGAACAAAGAGGGGGGAAGAGAAAGGGAGAGCATGGGAGAGGAAGGAAAACTAAGCAATTAGGGGTTATTACCATTAATGTAAAAGGGTTAAGGACATGGCAGAAGCGTAGGATGTTGGAGCGGGAGGGTAGGCGTATGAATGCGGATATCATATGTATATATGAGACTCATCTAAGGGTGGGGCAGGAGTACTTGTTGCAATCAAAGCTATATCCAAAGGTGGTGGTAGCGGGGCAGAGAGCAAATCCTCGGAAAGGAGGGGTGGGAATTCTGGTGGGGGAAGCCTTTAGCCATTTAATAATAGAAGAGAAGAGGGGGAGGGAGGGGAGATGGGTTGGAGTGAAGATGAGGATAGGGGAGGAAGAGGTGTGGGTGATAAGTGTATACGGCCCAAACGAAGGCCATGGAGAAGCATTTGATAAAATAACAAAGGAATTGGAGGAATTGGGTGAAGCGCAGTTAATCTTGGGAGGAGATTTTAATTTAACTAGTAATCCAAGGCTGGATAATAGTGGAGGGCAGGGCAGTGGTGGGCAGAAGGATAGACTTAGTATGAAGCGGATGCAGGAGAGACTAGGGGTGATACTTATGGAGGGCTAGGCACCCAGGGAAGCGGAGGTACACATTCTGTTCGCAAGTACTGGCACATACAGTAGATTGGACATGATATGGGGAAGTGGTAAATGGGTGTCAAAGAGGCAGATCAAGGAGAAATTATATGGACAGATCATGCCCCAGTAAGTGTGATCTTTGATATAGGAGCAGAGGAGGAGGGGATTAAGTTTTGGAAGCTAAATGATTCACTGTTAGATGAGAACATGGGGCAGTGAGAGCTGCTATTATAGATTACCCGCACTCAATGAGATAGGAGAGGTTCAGTTGAGAACTATTTGGGATGGATTAAAGGCAGTTATTAGAAGAAAACTAATTAGTATAGCAGTGTGACTTAAAAGGGAGAAGAAGAAAGTGGAAGGGGACCTGTTGGGGCAGATAAAACAGCTGGAGGTACTCCATCTGGAGACAAAGGATAAAGGGATAATGGCGAAGCTGATAAAAATGCGAACAGAGTTAAGTAAGATGAGAGGACAAATTGCATTTAAACTAAGTTTATTAAAACAAAAATATTTTGAAGGGGGTAATAAAGCGGGGAAGATACTGGCAAGAAGGCTCCGAGCCCAAAGGCAGGCAGCGTTTATAGATGGAATTAGGGATAATAAGGGAAGGATGGTACATCCCACGAAAGAGATCAGTCAGGTCTTTACGGAATTTTATCGGAAGCTGTATAAAAGTGAGTTACAAAAGGGGCAGGAGGAGATTCAAGGATTCCTACAGGACTGTGGGCTAGGTAGGGTGGAATCTGAAGATAGGGAACGAATAGGAGAGGAAATAAAGGAGGGGGAGGTGAAGGAAGCCATAAAATCCCTGAAAATAGGAAAGTCCCCAGGATTGGATGGGTACACAGCGCAGTTCTATAAGAAGATGGAGGAGCAAGTTACACCACTATTGACTCAGGTATTTAATAAGGTACTGGATGGAGAAGGGATTCCCCAGACGATGGGGAAGCGGTTATAACAGTGTTACCAAAACCGGGAAAAGATAAGGGGGTATGTGGTTCGTACAGGCCCATTTCATTGATAAATTTGGATGCAAAAATATTGGCTAAGGTATTGGCCGATAGAATACAGGGGATTTTGCCGACAATTATACATAGGGATCAGACTGGGTTTGTCAAGGGGAGGCAAGGGTGTGATAACATCAGGAAAGTGATGAACATGGCATGGCATCTTCAGGGTAATGGAGAGCAGGCAGTATTTGTCACAGTTGATGCGGAAAAGGCGTTTGACTGAGTTTAATGGCCATATATGTTTCAAGTATTGGAGCAGATGGGATTTGGGGAAAGGTATATAGCATGGATAAAAGCTTTGTATGAGCGTCCAAGGGCAAGGATTGGAATAAATGGAGGATACTCTGAGCAGTTGGAATTGGGGAGGGGTACCAGGCAGGGGTGCCCTCTTTCGCTGCTCTTGTTTGCAGTGGCCATTGAGCCCTTGGCGGAAGCAATTAGGAGAGAAAGGGATGTAAAAGGGGTTATGGTGGGAGGAAGGGAGGAGAAAATAGCGTTGTTTGCAGATGACGTGATATTCTCATTGACGCAGCCCCTGACTACCTTGCCAGTTTTGATGAGAATTATAAAGGGGTTTAGTAGTATAGCAGGGTATAAAATTAATTCTGGGGAAACAGAGGTCTTGGGGTTTAATTTACCAGGGGGGTTACAGGCAAGCCTGAAGTCGCATTTCAATTTTAAATGAGTGAAGCAGCAGTTTCAATACTTGGGGATACAACTGGGGAAACAGACAGAGAGGATTAAGCAGTGGAATTACCAGGCCTTGACAGAGTCCATAAGGGGAGATTTGGCGAAGTGGGGAGGGCTACGATTGTCATGGTTGGGGAGAATAGTGGTGGCTAAAATGAATGTTCTGCCGAGACTGCTGTTTATGTTCACATCCTTACCATGTAGGGTGACTAAGAAGGAGATAGGGAGACAACAGAGAGTGATTATGCGGTTTATTTGGGAAGAGAAGCACCCTAAGGTTGCAAGGGGGACCCTGTATCAACTGAAGGCAGAGGGGGGTTGGGGGTGCCAAGTTGTTGAAATATTTTGAGGCGGCGCAACTTAGGCCATTGTCAGCATGGCGGAAGGGGGCAGATATTTTAAGTTGGGTACAAATTGAGGCAGGGGGGCGATGTATATAAGGAGAGGAGAATCTGGGACCGGGGGGGTGGAGAGAGAACATAATGACGGAGAATCCATTTAGGGAGCTCATGTTCCAGGTGTGGAAAAAATGGAGGGGGTATCTTATGGGAGGAAAAGTGTATTCGAGATATACACTTATTAGTGCAGTAGAGGATAAAGGGGTTGGGGGGAACACTAAGGTACTTAAGGGGTGGAGTGGTAAAGGGCTAGGGAGGCTGGGACAATTGCTGCGTAAAGGAGGGGGTATTAAAACCTTCAAGGAATTACAGCAAGAATATCAGATAGAGACTAAGAACCGGTATACTTATGTACAATTGTGGTATTTCATGAATACACGGGAGGTGAAATCAGATATGGAGCAGAAGCCAACACCATTTGAGGAGCTGATGGGGAAACAGTGGACACAAAAAGGGGTAATATCAAAATCTATAAAATGCTCCTACAAAAGGGGAGGGAGAAGGAAGGGTGGCAGCAGAGGTGGGAAGAAGAGATTCCGGGACCTTGGGATGATGGTGGGCAGCAATATATGAAAGAACTTATAAGTTGGCTAGGGGAACTCCAATGCTAGAAAATAGTTTGAAGCTGAGGTTTGTGATGTACTGGATTCCAGTGAGGATCCGAGCAATATTTTCAGACAGACCTAGTGAGTGTTGGAAGCAGTTTGGGGCCAGGGGGAACTTAATACATATGATATGGCAGTGCCCTAAGGTGCAGGGGTATTGGGAGGAAGTGGGAGGGTTATATGAGGAAATCTTGGGAGTGCCGATAATATTAACACCAGCAATGGTGGTGCTCAATGAGGAGGGGAGGGAGGGAGAAGGAGATAGGGACAGATTTATGAGATATGTAATTATAGCAGCCCGTATGAGTCTCATGCGATGGTGGAAAAATGTGGAGGTCCCTCCGTTGAGGGAGGTAGTGAGTAAGTTGGAACAACTGTGGGGTCTTTGTATGATTGATACCCATGGAAGGCATCAGGTAGGGCAGCAAAAAAAAGGGGTGGCAATGGTATGAAAATTGGAGGGGGACGGGGTGGAGTAAGTATGTCAAGGGAAGGGTGTAAAGAGGGGAAGGAGTGAGGGTTAGAGGGGGTCAGGGATGGAATAGGGATATGGGTAGAAGGAGAGGGGTGGTACAAAGGAGGTAGAATAGATGGGGGGGAGGGGTGTTGGGGTGGGGGGAGCAGCTAATATTAAGGAAGAGGGAGGGAAGGGTTGGAGGATATGTTGGGTTTGTTAGTAGTATAAGTAGGTGTGTAATTCATGCATACAGCAAGAAGGGTTACAATGATAGAAGGGTGGAAGTGTGTTAAAGTATTAGAAGGATAGAAGACATTGGTTAGAGAACATAATGGAGTGTATCAGAGGGGGAGGGAAGAGTAAGATGGGGATAAAGGTTGAAGATTGTGATTGTGGTTGTGCTAAATGTCGAAAGGAAAGGAGGCGGGAGAGATAGTGTATGCAAGTTTGTAAAAGTTGAAGTATATGTTTGTAAAAGTTGAAAAACAACAATAAAGAATATAAATGATAAAAAAAAAGAATGGTGCAGGATGGGGAGGGACAGTATCTCTTCTCACATGTGGTGGTTGGGGGGTAGGGTTGAGGTGGTGGTGGCTTGCATTTATGCGCCAGATGATAGTCATGGAGAGAGAGGAAGAGCAAAGCTTTTTTGCAACAGTGCCCTTTGTGAAGTTTAGAGGTGGAGGAAGCGGAGGTGTTAATTCCAGCATTACAGAGAGGGGGGTGGTTCTTTGAAAGTTGGGAAGGCCCTGCGTTGGACGGGTATACTGCAAACCTTTGCCATGTTTATAAGGCAGAGATGGTGGGTCTATTGACCTTGATGTTGAATGGGGTGATTGCAGATTGCAGAGGGATGGGTCCCAGGATCTATGAACACAGGATAACTGTATTACCCAATTCTGGTAAAGATGTGAGTGTGGGTCTTATCGGCCAGTGTCGCTTATTAATTTGGATGCCAAATTGTTGGCAAAGATTTTGGCAACCCGGCTGCAGAAGTATTTAACCAACTGGTCAAGCGGGGTTTTTCCAGGGCTACAAGGGGCAGACAACATTCAGAAAGGTCCATAAACCATTATTAAAGACGACCCAGGTAAATCTACTGCTTGTCCCAATGCAAGCATTATGGAACCTGTATCTTTTTTGGGAAACTGCTAGGTACTTGTGACCTGGATTGGCCACTGTTGGAAACAGGATAGTGGGCTGGATGGACCTTGATCTGACCCAGTATGGCATGTCTTATGATGTTAAACTATTGAATTTAATTTGGCAAAAGCAAAGGGACGAGAGGGGACTTTATTACTGTAGATGCTGAGAAGACATTTGATAAGGTTGAATGGGGATTTATGTTAGAGATTTTGGAGAAAATGGGGATGGGAGTGCAGTTTTTTCAGTGGATTAAGGCCCTTTATGCTGCTTCAGATGCACGCATACGTATTAACAGGAGTTACTCTGAGACCTTCAAATTGGGGATGGAGACGAGAGAAGGCTGTCCACTATCACCATTACTTTTTGTGTTAGTTATCAAGCCATTGGCAGAGCTGGTTAGGGGTTGTGAGGATATAAAAGGGATAGAGAGGGGTGGGAGATATCAAAGATTGCGTTGTTTGCTGCTGATATTTTTACTATTTGGAAGCCCTTAATATCTCTACCCATTTTAATGGAGAAAATTAGAGGGTACAGTGAGGTGTAGAGGTAAAAAATCAACAGAATCTAACACCAGCTCAACAACACTAATCTGCCTACCTCCTTTACATACCTTCCAGACTACAGGAAATGGTGAATCATAATACTCTGTCTTGACCTGGTTTAACTCTACTTCACATCCCCTGACGCAGTCCAGCACATTCCTGCTATTCAACAAAAAAGGATACGAGCACTCCCACCACCCCCAGTCTCTCAACCTCCAACAGAGGATTTAAGTAACCCCAAAGATACTCTCAACATCCACCACCCATGCAGTCCTAATACTAGCCTTGATTTCATTGCTCTTGTCCCGGATACGTCTGCCACCTTGAATTAATCCATACTCATTCTCCATCGGTTAAGGCAGCTTACACCATGTACAAACTTCAACAGATCTCTGGGCAGGTTACCATGCATACTCAGAGGTTGGCACCATACTGCTACACACAAGCATACGCAGTCAGAAACCATCCCTCCCATCCATCAAATGATCCTTAATCAACGCCTGCTCAGCTCGCAACAAGATCCACACTATAGCTGATTATATCCAGGACAATAGCATAGACCTAATGTGTTTCACTGAATCTTGGTTCTCAACGGCTGACAACGTACTACTCCCACCATAAGCTATACTGCTGCACAAGGTCAGGAAAGAGAGGAGGATGTGTTCTCATTCTTGCAAAAGAATAGCTAAATCTATAACCAGCTCCACAGAAACATTAAAACTAATCCAAAAGTCCCATCCATAGTGATAACAAATTGAAACCTGCAAAAAACAAACCACTATCCCCTTCTCATGAATCAATGCGAATATTTGTCGGACATTACCGGAAAGGGGCAAATATTGCAAACTATGCCCTCCACTCGGTTCTGTCCCTTTTAATTAAGTGCAGTTCTCCAAATCATTCAAAAAGGTGGAACAAATACCACTACTTAGCTATGACGACAGAAAAAGACCACATGGCCTATCTCGTCTGTCCTTCCATATCAACAACTACAACAGTCCCCTTTTTTCCTTTAGAGATCCTCTGTGTTTGTCCCATGCCCTTTTGAATTCAGACTCTGTCCTCATCTCCACCACCTCCACTGGGAGACTATTCCACGGATCCACCACTCTTTCCGTAAAGAAATATTTCCGCATATCACTCCTGAATCTATCCCCCTTCACCCTCATCCCATGTCCCCTCGTAGCAGAACTTGCTTTCAATTGAAAGAGGCTCTCCCCCTGTACATTTATTCCACGGAGGTATTTAAACATCTCAATCATGTCACTTCTATCCCGCCTTTCCTCTAAGGTGTACATATTAAGATTCTTAAGTCTGTCCTCATATGCTTTATAATGAAGACCACTAACCATTTTAGTAGCCACCCTCTGTACTGACTCCATCCTGTTTATATCCTTTTGAAGGTGTGGTCTCCAGAATTGCACACTATAGTCCAAATGAGGTCGCACCAAAGACTTATACAGAGGCGCTATCACCTCCTTTTTTCTGCTAGCCATTCCTCTCTGTATGCATCCAAGCATCCTTCTAGCTTTTGCCGTCGCCTTTTCTACCTGTTTAGCTACTTTAAGATCATCAGACACAACCACGCCTAGGTCCCGCTCTTCTTTAGTGGACAAAAGTACTTCACCCCCTATACTATATTGCTCCCTTGGATTGCTGCAGCCCAAATGCATGACCGTACATTTTTTTAACATTAAATCCCAGCTGCCAAATTCTAGACCATTCTTCAAGTTTAGCTAGATCCCCTCCTCATGTTATCTACACCTTCCTTGATGTCTACTCTAGTGCAGATTTTGGTATCATCCGCAAAGAGGCAAACCTTACCCGACAGCCCTTCCGCTATATCACTAACAAAGATGTTAAAAAGAATCGGACCAAGGACAGATCCCTGGGGCATACCACTGGTAAAATCCTCCTCAGAGTGAGCTCCATTTACCTGTACTCTTTGTCGCCTCCCACCCAACCAATTTCTAACCCAAGCAGTAACTTCAGGGTCCATCCCTAGGATGCTCAGTTTGTTTATAAGTCGCCTGTGAGGAACAGTGTCAAAGGCTTTACTGAAATCTAAATACACCACATCTAGGGCTCTCCCTCGGTCCAACTCCCTGGTCACCCAGTCAAAGAAATCAATCAGATTTGTCTGACAAGACCTGCCTCTGATGAATCCATTACATTGGACACCTGGGTCCTTCAGATAATCCAGGACGGTTATCGTCTTCGTCTGGACAAACTCTCTCCTCCCTTCTCCCCAGCGGAGCCTACTCTGCTTCCCTCACACCAGACTTGTTTGGAGCAAGAGCTGATCAACCTCCTCGGTCAACAGGCTGTCGAGAGAGTTCCACCGCACCTCTGAGGTCAGGGGTTTTACTCCTGGTACTTCCTCGTTCCGAAAAGGACGGGGGGCTTGCGCCCTATCCTCGATCTCAGGAACCTGAACAAATTTCTGGTGTGGGAGAAGTTGAGAATGCTGTCACTTGGCATCCTGCTGCCCTTCCTCCGGCAGGACGATTGGCTATGCTCCTTGGATCTCAGAGACACTTATGCCCACGTCCCAGTCCACCCCAAGCACAGGAAGCACCTGTGTCAGGGTGCAAGGGGAGCACTTCCAATACAGAGTGCTCCCTTTCGGGCTCGCATTTGCCCCGCGTGTCTTCACGACATGCCTATCAGCGGCTGCAGCCCACCTCCGGTTACAGGGCATATTCGTATACCCTTACCTGGACGACTGGCTCGTTACAGGTGCATCGGCAGAGGAGGCTCACCTCTCGGCGTCGTGCACGGTGGTCCTCCTCGAGCGCCTCTGTTTCCTGATCAACTACTCCAAGTCCCACCTCGAGCCAGTGCAGACCCTTGAGTTCACCGGTGCCCTTCTTGACAGACGGGCAACCACCTTCCTCCCTCGAGCGCACGCGGATCGGCTCCATGCTCTGACCACCAAGGTCCAAAGCCAGTCTAGGGTCTCGGCACGGGCCATGTTGTACCTTCTGGGGCACATGGCCTCGACCGTCCATGTCATCTCCCATGCTCGCAAGCACATGTGAGCGCCCCAATAGTGCCTCCGAGCACAGTGGGCCCAAGCCTTGGGCCACCTCCGGGATCCCATGTCAGGCTTCCGCAACCTCTCCAGCTCCCTGGATTGGTGGCTGAACCCCCAAAGCTGCCTTCGGGACATGCCCTTCCAGACTTGACAACACAAGCTCATCTTGACGGATACCTCACTGTTGGGCTGGGGAGCCCACTGTGGCAACCTCCGTACCCAGGGGCTGTGGTCACCTGAGGAATCTCAGTAGCAGATCAACCTGCTCGAGCTTCAAGCGGTCAGGCTGGCCCTGAAGGTCTTCGAGTACCACCTTTGAGGCAAGTCGGTGCTCGT
This sequence comes from Ichthyophis bannanicus, assembly GCA_033557465.1. Taxonomy (NCBI): domain Eukaryota; kingdom Metazoa; phylum Chordata; class Amphibia; order Gymnophiona; family Ichthyophiidae; genus Ichthyophis; species Ichthyophis bannanicus. The sequence goes on from CM066032.1 coordinate 1,535,350,570, forward strand.
GCAGACCGACAACAAGGTCGCGATGATCTACATAAACTAGGAGGTGGGTACGGGCTCCAACCTCCTCTGTCGGGAGGCAGTCCTCCTCTGCTCTTTCGCCGTGCGCCGGGGCATGACCCTAAGAGCGGTCTACCTCCCCGGCCAGGACAGTGTCCTCGCAGACAGACTCAGCAGGCTCCTTCACCCACATGAGTGGCGCCTGAGTCCAGAGATGGTTCTCCACCTGTTCCACCTCTGGGGGACTCCGTCCTTGGTCCTGTTCGCCAGCCCGACAAACACGCAGCTTTCCCGCTTTTTCAGGCCAATATCACACCCGAGCAGGGTGGCCCTGGATGCGTTCCTCCTGAACTGGACCTCCAGGCTTCTGTATGCGTTCCCTCCCACTCCTCTCATTGCGAGGACCCTCCACAAGATTCAGTGGGACTGAGCCTCAGTGATCCTCGTGGCTCCTTCGTGTCCTGAACAGCCCTGGTTCCTGCTTCTACTCCGGCTCTCGTCGGAGCCTCCGATTCCTCCCCCCGGGGCAGTACCCCAGGTCTGCTGATGCAGGAGGAGGGACGGGTGCTCTACTCAAACCTGGTCTCGCTATCCTTGGCAGCTGAACGGGTGGCTCTAGCCTCACTGCACCTCCCAGAGGAGATCGAGGATGTCCTGCCCGCGTCAAGGAAGGACTCGACGAGACGGGCCTATGTCCTGAAGTGGCGGCGCTTCTCAATCTGATGCTCCGAGCTCCAGATTGACCCATTCTCCTGCTCTACCCGGTAGGTTCTCCAGTACCTCCTCCACCTCTCGCAGATGGGCTGAAATCCAATCCAGTCTGGGTTCACCTGAGCGCCATCTTGGCCACCCACTTCCCCGTCGAGGGTGAACCCCTCTCGGGCCAGCCTCTAGTCTCCTTCATGCTGGGCCTCTTACTTGCCAAACACCGTCCATCCTCCCACCGGTGGAGTGGGACCTGAACATTGTGCTCATGCAGCTGATGGCGACGTGCTCGCTTTAGCACCTCTCATGGAAAGTAGCCTTCCTGGTGGTGCTCACCTCGGCCCACTGAATCAGCAAGCTGCAAGCCCTCATGGCCACGGCTCCCTACACAAGGTTCTACGGGAACAGGGTGGTCCTTCGAACTCACCCAAAGTTCCTACCGAAAGTTGTCTCGGATTTCCATCTCAACCAAGAGATCATTCTATCGACTTTCTTTCCAAGACCCCACACCGACCGGGCATCGACGGTCCTACATATGCTCGACTGCAAGAGGGCGCACACCACCTTCCTGCAGCGCATGCAGGGTCATCGCAGGTCCGACTGGCTCTTCATTGCCTATGATCCTAATCGTCTGGGGCTCGCAGTCACCAAGCGCACCATATCCGTTTGGATGGTGGACTGTATCGTCTTCGCTCAGGCAAAGGCTGGGGCCCCGCTGGATCGCCGAGTCACTGCACATGGCATTCGGGCCAAGGCGACATCGGTGGCTTCGTTGCGCTCAGTGCCTCTGACGGACCTCTTCCGGGCTGCAACCTGGTCCTCCGTGAATAGCTTTGCTTCGCACTACTGCCTGGAGAGGGAGTCCCGCCGGGACAGTGCTTTCGGCCAGGCTGTACTCCATAATCTGTTTGGGGTATAAGCAACTCCTGTTCTCCAACCCTCCTCCTGTGGCTACCGAGAGATTGGCCCCAAGGGCCCGAGGACTCGGGCTTCTTTCGGTCATCGGCTTCTGCTCACGGCCTCGCGGAGGCATTTTTGGCTGCAGGGTTCGGTAGCCTGTAGCTGGGGAGTTCCATAAGTGAGGACTGACATTCTGCTTATTCCTGGAGAAAGTGTAGTTACCCACCTGTGATAGGTGTTCTCCAGGGACAGCAGGAATCAATCCTCACTACCCTCCCACCTCCCCTTAAGAATTTCCATTTTTGTTTTCTTTTCTTGCCATCTGCTGAGTAGGGCTCTAGCTATGGGACCTGACTGAGCAAGATGGCACCTTTGGGCGGGAAGAGGACCACACATGCGTGGCAGCAATCCCAAAGGCTTTCTTTGAAAGCTGGGGAATTGCTCCGCGCGGGCTCCGTCGGTGCCGACGTTACCCATAAGTGAGGGCTGATTTCTGCTGTCCCTGGAGAACACTTATTACAGGTAAGTAACTACACTATCTAATAAATCAAAAAGGAATACCACTCAAACATCATAATGAAATTTCTCAATCAACCCAGGGAACTATTCTTAATCATATCTTCACTCACAAGTGACTTCACTCAACACTGAAAAAAGCCTTGATCCACAAATAATGGCTGTCTATCTTTTTAACAGATATACCCCAACAAAACACAACTTCATTACCTGCCACAGCCCAGTGATCCCATCTACCCACATCCATGGATGGGAAACCTTCAAAATGATTTCAATGCAAGAACTTAGCGACATCATCTCCAACATTAATACTACAACTTCACCACTAGACTCATGCCCAGTATCGTGGATTAAGATCCTCAGAGCTGACTTTTCAACAGTAATTCAGAATATCGTCCACACCTCTCTCTCACAAGGATACATGCCACCCGCCCTAATAAAAGGCTTCAGTCAAACCCGTACTAAAGAAGCCATCACTTTACCCAACCTTTCCGAGCTCCTTTAAGACCCATTTCAAGTATCTCCTTCGTAGTCAGGGTAATAGAAAAAGTTGTGCAACACCAGCTCCAAGATCACAGACACTCATGCACTTCTTGATCCCCAACAGCATGTTCACAGTGTTGACACACTTCTCATGTCTCTCTTTAACACACTAATCAAGGGAATTGAAAAATCACAACAAAGTTTCATAATGGTATTCTTAGATATTCCCGCCACCTTTGATTCCATATACCACCACACTCTTAAAACAAGACTGAAGTAAATCGGTCTCCATAATTCAATGCTGGAATGGTTCACCACTTATCTGTCAACAACAAGTTAAAATTGGCACACATCTATTAAGCAGCTTCAAACGACAAGGTATTTCGCAGAGCTCAGCACTATCTGCCTTGCTCTTTAACATATACATCCAACCTATATGTGGTATCTCAGAAAATTCAAAGTCCAATTCCATGTATATGCTGACAACATTGTTTTACACCCCCTTCTACACAAGAGCCTGTGACTTCAACCATCTCAGACTGCTCCTTAGCCATCACATAGTGCCTTGAACCTGGAGGTAAAGCACAATAAATCTGAAGTACTCCTAGTAACAAGGGACCCTTCCTTTATCCACCCCCCCCCCAAAAGATAAGAATCCACCACACAGAGTTATCAGTTAAAAATGAAGTCAAATACCTGGGTGTAACACTAGACCAGAACCTAAACATTCTATGACATATAAAGAAAAGAGTTAGCATACTTCGAGATGAGATCATTACAAAACCTATGCCTCTAGTTGAGCACAATGACTTTAAAACAGTTTTCTGGTCCATTATCACACCCCACCTAGACTATTGCAACATTCTTTATCAAGACCTACAAAAGCATGCATTGTACCCTCTGCAAATGGCACAAAATACTGCAGCCAGAATAATCACTGATACCTCTATATTTGAACACATTACACTCATCCTTAAGAATATACATTGGTTACCGACAGCACCACAGTATGTAAGATACTACATAATCAGTTGGCCTCCTGCCTGGAGTGTCTAATAAACAAAGCACCTGAACTAAACTCAAGAAGGTGTATCAACCAGAATCTGCTATCTATTTCACCGCTCAAGACAGTGTAAGCAACAAACTTGTAATAGAGCTTTCACCCTCTTTGCTCCCACAATTTGGAACTCTTCCAGAACCCATAAGATCAGCCCAAACAATACAAGATCTGCAAAAGAAACTGAAAACACACTTTATAGAATACTATAGACCTGACGCAAATACCTAGCACCAAACCTCACAAAAGACTTGCTACCACATAAGTTCTAAGTTTCCCCTCCTCTCTCTTAGATGTACCACACCTAGGTTCTATGTAAAATCTTAGCTCATTTGAGTTATGTTCTTCCCGTTCTTTGTAAACTACTTTGATTAAAGATAAAGTGGTATATAAAACATGTTAAACATACATGGGGAAAACAGAGGTGTTGGGGATGAATGTATCGGGGGAATTGGAAGAACATTTAACATTTAAGTGGCCATATGGGAGTTTTAAGTATTTGGGGATTCATTTAGGGGAGGAGATAGGGAGCTTATTTAAGGCCAATTACAAACCGTTATTGGAGGCAATTAGAAGAGATTTAGATAAGTGGAGGGGGTTGTACACTTCTTGGTTAGGGAGGGTGGCAGTGGTACATATGAATATTCTACCTAGGGTGCTATTTCTGTTTGTCTTTATGATGGCATGTGCCTCTATCATTTCTGAAGTGAGTGCAGGGCTTGGTTATGAGCTATATATGGAGGGGGAGACCACCCAGGGTATCCAGGTTCTGTTCTGGAAAAGGAGAGATGAGGGTTTGGGAGTTCCTTGTTTTCAGTCTTATTATGAGGCGGCACAGATAAATGCATTTTTTGATTGGCATGGAAAAGGGGAAGAGAAACTGGGTTAGGTTGGAGTGGGAGGATATTGGGGGGATGGAAAGAGTTGGATGGGAAGGTGGGGGTGAAGTGGCAAGGGAATCAAGAGTGCAGGAGGGGAACCCGATGACCAGACTTGCATTGGATATTTGGGATAGGTGTAAAGGACTGTTAATGGGAGGGAAGAAAGTGTCACTACAATCCTTTCTCTGTGGTATTGAGTCTTTTCAGCCTGGGCTGAAGAGTGGGACATTTCAGGGATGGTGGGGAAGGGTCTGTCAAAGGTAGGGCAGGTAGTGGGGGAGAATGGCTGGATGAGGAGTTTTGAGTCTGAGGGAGGATTTCAGTTTGGATGAGGCAGATACACATTTTTGCAGTTGCAGCATTATTTGGGGCAAAGGGATGTGCACAGAGATCTGAATTTGTGGGGGACACCTTTTGAAGAGCTGATGAGGAAGGTGGGGAGAACCAGGGGGTGACTGTTCAGGTTTATATTCTCTTATTACTAGGGGGGGGGACAAGAAGCCCAGTTACTCTGGGAGGAAGCGATACCAGTGGAGCGAGAGGAGAAGAGGTGGGCAAACATCTTTGAAACGGGGTGCAGATTGTCACCAGGGACAGCACTGTTTGAGAACAGCTTGAAAGTTCTTTATCGGAGATATTGGACCCTGATGAAATTACATGTGATCTCGAAAGAACTCAGTCCTCTGTGCTGGAAGGAGTGGGGGGGGAAGAAGATATGCTACATCTTTTGTGGGAATGCGAGGAGGTAAGAGGGTTATAGGAGGAGGTTATTCAACTATATAAGGAAATGACAGATTTAAATGGTGTTATAGACTAGAATGGTGATGCTTAATGATTTGGATAGAAGAGGGCATGGAGGGGTGGAGCGATTGTTGGCATTTTGTGTGGTTGTGACCAGAATGGAGATTGTCAGATGCGGGAGGCAGAAGGCAGCGCCCTCAGGAGAAATGGTGGTTAAAAGACTAGATTATGTGTTTAGAATATGCGAGATTGCAGCATATAAAAATCATAATGTTAAGGAATTTGAAACTGTTTGGAGACCATTTGTGCGTGGCGGGGAGGATATTTTCTGCCCACATAAGGGAAGGATGGCATTACCGGGGGAGCTCATAGGGTTGAGAGGGTCTTTTGGGGGAAGGAGAAGGGAAGAGAGGATGGTTCAGGGGATGAGAGAGGTTGGGATAGTTGGCTGGGGAGAGAGCAGAAGAACATGTTAATGCATGGCGATAGGAATGGCCAACCGTACCCGGGAGTAGTTGGCGTTTTGTTTGTTAGGACTGTTTTGTTGTATATTTTGTATGTTTTGAAAATCAAAAAATAAAATTAAAAAAAAAAAAAGCTATAGTCTTTTAGGCATTGCCATATGGAGGAGGAGAATTGGTAAAACTCCTCATCCTTTTCTTAAAGGCCAGTTCAACAGCCAGAAATTTGGAAAAGAATTCTTTGGCTCACACGACCTCAGTGCCCCTTCTGTCATCCTTTTCCCCCTCCCCCAGCCTTCCCCCAAAGATGAGAAGGCTTCTTAGATGTATGTTCTGCAGGCTCTGGCAGCAGGGGAGTAGCATTGAGCCCAGCATGGTCTCCCTGCCTTGGGCTCCCTTGGGGTGAGTACCAAAACTAAGGCTCTATCTTGTCTGACTTGTTTTTGAGAGGCTACCTGACCTCATCCACTGGGTGGTGTATCCATTGGGTTCTGGGCCATTTGGGGCGACCATTAGTGAGGCATAGCTTTTTTCCTACCTCATTGTGCTGTCTGCATGCGTTAGTTGTGCTATGCATGCTAAACACATGCCCTACCGCACATTTGTTTTGCATGCCTTGGATCTGCGTGTGGCCGGAGCAGTGTTGTAACACACCTTATTTGCACATCTTGAGCCTGTAAAGCCAAATTGTTAAGGATGCCTAAGGTGCACATTCTTGGCATGGACACATGCTGCCTGATATGTGGAAAGTTACGTCATTGGACTCCAGCTTCTGAGATTCCTACATAGAGGTTTCGAATGTGCCCTTGGAATGCCCACCTCCCTCTCGCAGCAGGGGGACATGTGCTTTGTCATCCTTATTGCGGGAGGCAGCAGAGACAGTGATGAAGAAGGATGATTCCTAAGCCTTGCTCAGGCTCTCGCTCTGTTGTCCACTCTCCTTCTCTTAGGGGCCCGCAGCAAGTCTGCCCTCCTGCTGGTGGTGGGGGCTAATCCTGACAGGGATCTTCCAGTCTTCTGGTTATCTTCCCCAGAATTTTTAACAACTTCAGCAAGCTTGGTCCTTCTGCTGAGGCAATTGAGACCCTGGGTCCTTCACATCCTCTCGCTTGCTCTCCGCTCAGTCAGAAGAGGGCCTTGCGACACAGGATAAGTGAAGCTCGACCCAGGCTCTTCCGCCTAACCAATCTCTGTGGAGGTTGGAAGCCAAAGGATCAGACAACATACAGCATTACTATGTTCTGGAATGCAGGGATCCTATGCCAGACACCTTCATCTCCCCATGTGGCACTCTGGCCGCCATTAAGGCTACACTGGAAAGGTTGCTCAGTCTACAGGTGGTCACCCTGGTCGTCTCTGCTGAGTGGGGCAAGGGCCGCTACTCCATGTATTTCATGGTATCAGAGAAGGACGGGTCCTTCTGTCCAATCCTCGACCTCAAGGGGGTCAGCGCTCACCTGTGAACCTTGCACTTCTGTATGGAGATTTTACAGTCGGTAATCCAGGCGGTGCGATACAGGATTTTCTCACATCTCTATGGATCTGGCCAAAGCCTATTTCTACATTATTATCTGCAAGGATCAGCAGCACTTCCTACAATTCACTATTCTTGTCTCTTATTTTCAGTTCACTGCTCTTCCCTTTGACCTCTCCATCGCTCTGAGGACATTCTCGAAGGTCATGTTGGTGGCAGCTGCAGTGCTGAGATTCAAGGGGATTGGTTTTCACCCATATCTGGTCGGCTAGTTCATCTAAACCAGTTCACTGTTGGAAGCATCTCAGGTGTCTGTCTCAGTGGTACAGTTCCTGGAGCTTCTTGGCTGGGTGATCAACCGTGGGAAAAATCAGTTACAGCCTTCCCATTCACTAGAATACCTGGGAGTGTGGTTTGACACTCATGTAGGCAGGGTTTTTCTACCCGAGGAGGGAGTGAGAAAGCTGTTGTCTCCACTGGCAGCTTTCAAGGCACAGCAGGCTCCCAGAGTTTGGGATTACATACAGATTCTCGGCTTGATGGTGACATCAGTGAAAATAGTTCCTTAGGCTCATGCTCATATAAGGCTGCTGCAGAGGTCCTTGCTGTCTCGCTGTTCTCCAAGCTCTTGGGATTTTGAAGTTAGACTTTCCATCCCTCTCTTGGTGTGGTCCAGTCTATATTAGTGGGAGCAGCCCCAGCATCTGAGGAAGGGCATGCCACTGGATGATCCTTCGTGGCTGCTGCTTTCAATGGATGCCAGCCTGTTTTGCTGAGGAGTCCATTGCAAGGGCCAAATGGCTCAGGAATGTTGGAACAGCTGGGAGGCAGCTTGTCCCATCAGCTCTTCTGATATCCACTAGACTTTGGTCCGGGGCAGAGAAGTCTGGGTGTTTTCAGACAATGCTACAGCGGTATGTCAATTGGCAAGGTAGCACAAAGAGTTCTGGGATGGCCCTGGAGAATAACACTCTTGTTCTCCTGGGCGGAAAGGAACATCTTAGTTCTCTTGGCGCAACACATTGAGGGCATGGACATTGTAGAGATGAACTTTCTCAGTCACCATTCCTTCAATCCTGAGGAGTAGGAATTGGCCAGTCAGCGTTTCAGCAGATTCTGGACCTCTAGAGTCGCCTTGAGATGGATCTGTCCAATGCCAAAGTACGCAGATTCTTCAGTCTCTGCAATGATGCAGGCTCAGAGGGCATCAACACCCTGGTTCAGCCCTAGCCAAAGCAGTGTCTGCTGTATGTGTTCTCTCTGTGTCTGCTCATGGGACATGTACTTCGCCGCATAGAGCAACATCTGGCTGGTTTGTCCTGGTGGTGCTGGATTGGCCACAGAAACCATAGTCCAAGGACCCGATGTGGCTCTCTTTTGACTTCCTACAGCCTAGAGGCTGGTCCTTTTGGATGGCCTAGCTCCCTTCTCACTTACAATTTGGCTCTTGAGTGGTGACATTTAGCACATAGAGGCTATTCTGCTGTGGTTTCTGTTTCTAAAAAAGAGGAGGAGCGGTTCTATCAGCGTTGCTATGTGTGTCTAGTACCTATTTGAGTGCTGGCGCTGTGAGCATCAGGTTTGGTCCTAGTACAGCAGACTTACCTTCCTTGCTTGCCTTTCTTCAGGCTAGCCTTAATAAGGCCTCTCCCTTAGTTCCCTGAAGGATGTGTCTTGTTTTCATCAGGGGGTACAGTACTTGTATCCTCCCCCTAGAGTTAGTCATTCCCTCTTGGTATCTCTGCTTAGTTCTGTGGGTCCTGATGTTGGAGTCCTTTGAGCTCCTGAAGCAGATAACAAAGATCTGTCCCTTAAGACTGTCTTCCTGGTCATGATCGGCTCAGCGAGACATATCTCTGACTTGCAAGCATTGTCATTCTTTTTTTTTTTGCCAGGAATAGGGCCAATTTTAATTTTCTTTAAATAATCTTGTGTCATAGATTCCAGAGTACAAACAGTGGAAGGAAAAGTGAGGGAATAAAGAACCATTGCCTCCAAGAAAAATGGCAAGTAGTTGTCTCTGCTTAGTGAGCAGGAATACAGTGTATCCAGACTGGAGCCTGGAGCCCACCTCGTGTCTTCTTGGCATCTGTTCCAGCAGCTGGAGGTATGGAATTAACTGTTGCCTATATTTATAAATGGACAGAATAGCCAGGGTTGTTCGTTTTCCTCTCCAGTTGTTTCTCTCTCTCACTTCATGTTTTAAATTCTCTCTCAGTACCCTTCCACCTTGATCTCTGTAGGGGCAACAGAAAGCATACAGAAACTAATTACCCTGGTCTCATTGACCCAGTCATTTCCATTTGTCTACTGTCAAAAAAACCCCAAAACAGATCCTCATCCCTATGCTCCATTACTGAAGAGTAGCACAAGCGCCCAAAACTTATGACACCTTTCTTCATCTGCACTGGTGAAGACACGTCCCACCTAATAAAAATCAGTTGCTGGATCAGAGGCCCTGATGCAGAGTACCCTCATCCATTACCTCTCCATAGTAATGGAGCAGTAAAGTGACTTGTAACCAGTAACTGTTTAAGATGTGAATTGATCGGGTAGGCAGAGTAGAGACTCATATACAGGCATCACTAAGAGAGAATCACTTTCCTATCCTCTTCAGATCAGCAAATCATCACCACAGAGGTGATATGAGAGATTTACATGACTAAAAGTACTGTGAAACAGGTTAATAGGTAATTATTTACCCTTTCAAACAGCGCTAAGAATAGGAGATAACAGGCAGCAGATTAAAAACTAAAATTAAAAAAAAAAAAGTATGCTTTTCGATCAGTACATAATCAAACTGGAATTTGTTGCTGGAGGATGAAGCCAAGATATTTAAGATAGCTGAGCTTTTAAAAAAAAAAAAAAAGTTGAAAAATTTATGGAGGACATGCATACTTGGGAATCACTGTTTCTGGAATGAGCAACAGAGAAGGGAGCTGCCATGTGCAGATTTGTCACTTGCTGGACTTGATGAGCCAATGTTTGACCTAAAATGGCACATCTGTTCTTACTAACTCTAGGGCCACTTAGAGGGAAAGAGGAGAACACAGGAAAGTGAGGAAGGATCAAGGAGGCATGACAGATGCAATTAGAATCTACAGGTGCAATTAGGAATCTCTCCTGCACATCTAATTGTTTCATCAGGTTCACAATGGTTTGCCTTCCAGTTTGATCACGTTGCTACCCAGTTTATCAGCCATTGTTCTGAATTCGATCAGGTCTTCTAGGGTATTTATCTGCAACTCAAACTTGCAACCTGGACATTTCTTCCTGAGGTCACCTTTTGAGCTAGCATAAATCATCTTTTGTTTAATGGTTGTAGTTTCTGGTATCCACAACATGAAGACGATGTCCTCCTCCTTGCTCTCCTTGGTCTCATAGGATGCATCATAGAGGATGTAGCGACAGTCATTCTTGGGCAACTTATTGATGAGGTAATTAAAGGGATCAGGCACCTTATTCCCAATTTCGCCCACCAGCAGTTCATTTTCCCTATCCACCATGATGGTACGTTCATCGTCACTCAAGCATAACATCACAAACTTCTTCCGCATTTTTGCCTCCTCTGGGCTGCAGTTCTTCCGCACTTTCATGTCATTGAAGGCCAGTATCACTTCATCCAAGACAACTCCAGAAGCCAAGTCCAGTTCCCATCGTTGATCCTCGATTACCTACACCCACACTGTAAATAGTTCTAAATGTTAAATGTTGGTTTACTGTTTATTTCGTTGTACAACAGAGTGCTTTCACAACCTTGGTACGTTTGTTAATTGTAAACCACTTTGAATGGTAGAAGGACGGTATAAAAATAAGTTTAGATAAATAAACGCTATATTTGAATTCACAGAAGGTACACTTTAAAAACAAAACAAAGCCACAACCTAGAAGTATGGCGCAAAGGAAAGCAAGGAAACACAAAAAGGCGAGAGACGAGATGAATGTGGATGATCAACAATAGTTTATTCTTGAAGAACCCCAACGCGTTTCGGCGCTAACGCCTTCCTCAGGGGGAATACAGCTTAAAAACACAAACAAACTTAAATATATGTACAAAGAAATGTAAAAAATATAAAATTAATACAAGATAATAATTAAATACTATCTAAGATCAACAAATAAGACATGTGGTTAAATAAAAGAAAGAAAGCAACCCCATTGAATTTATCTAAAATTATGTACATATATATAAAAAGACATGTTATGGTTTTATTTTTTAGTGTCCTGCGTTTGTAGTAGTAAGTTCATTAAGAATAATTTATCTACATTGAATGATGTCTTTTTATATATATGTACATAATTTTAGATAAATTCTATGGGGTTGCTTTCTTTCTTTTATTTAACCACATATCTTATTTGTTGATCTTAGATAGTATTTAATTATTATTACCTTGTATTAATTTTATATTTTTTACATTTCTTTGTACATATATTTATTTAAGTTTGTGTTTTTAAGTTGTATTCCCCCTGAGGAAGGCGTTAGCGCCGAAACGCGTTGGGGTTCTTCAAGAATAAACTATTGTTGATCATCCACATTCATCTCGCGTCTCGCCTTTTTGTGTTTCCTGGATGGTACTGCGAGAGCACTGCTCCTAGCTGTGTTTTCCTGATTCGCAAAGGAAAGCAAGGGCACCGAGAACGAGGGAAACAAAGGAGTAGGACAGAAGTAAAAGTGAAAAGGGTTCTGCATCCATCCAGCCATTTCAGCTCCGAGTCGAGCATTGTCATTCTTAAAGGAGGCTGTGTACATTTAGTCCATCCCCTCCTTCTTGCCCAAGATAGTGTCATCTTTTCATTTTAATCAGATGGTCTGTTTGCCCTCCTTTTCTCTAAGGAACAGTGCTAACAGAAGGATAAAGACCGTTGCCTGGTGGATGTCGGAAGAGTGCTTCTCAATGTCACTAATTCCTTTCACAAGTCAGACTGTGTATTTGTGCTGTTTGCAGGCCCACGTAAGGGTGATGCAACACCAAGTCTATCCTGGAGCACAAGATCAAGGAGGCCATTACCGTGGCTCTCTGTTGCAGAACTGGCTGGTTCTGGAGGGACTGTGTGCAATCTGCTTGGGTGCAGGCATCCTATTTGGGCAGAGCACAGCTTGGTCACCACCTGAGATATTTGTTGGGTGCAGCATGGGTATCACTTTCCACTTTTGTCAAGCATTACCTCTTAGATGTCCACGCTCAGGTGGACACAGCTTTTGGCTCAGAGGTCTTGAAAGCTGCCATTGCTTCTTCCTGTCCAGTGGAGTCAAAGCTTTGGTAAGTCCCACTTGTCTGGATGGATGTAGCAGGACAATATGGACGGTGACATTTTACTTACTGGCTAATGTCTTTGAGTCCTGCTAGACCAGACCAGGGAGCCATCCCTATGACTTTGTATGGCCTACTATGTTTATCTGCGGGACCATAATCTCTTGGCAGGCCGTCTTTCTGAAGATGTTCCTGTAAGAAGTTACAGTTCCTTGTTCTGTTGAATCTTATCCTCGCTGAGGTTGTGTGCGGTCAGGGATTATTGACTATTTGTTTAGGTGTGACTACTGAGGTGTGCCCCTTGCTACATGGACTGTGGAGCACGATGAGGTCATAAACTTCTGGAATTTTTAACTCTGTCTCCACCCCTGCTAATAGGGAACACAAGCCGCAGGACTCAAGGAAAAGACATTATCCGGTAAGTAAAATGTCATCATTTAATATTTACATGACTGACAGAGGTGTACATCCCCTTGCTGGCTGTAATTGCTTTGGAAAGGGCATGCTCCCCTGCTCTTCATATTAGTTTTCTGTACTGATAGTTGAAACAAAATTGTATACTGTGACTGCTTAGATTTCAGGGGCTTAATAAATCACAGGAGGAAGTAATCAAGAACCCTGAGGTTTAGTCTTTTTCAAACCTCTCACTTTTAGGATAAATATGGGCTTAGTACTGTGTCTGTAAAATATTTACAGTCTAATATTCAGCACCTGCTAAGCAGATAAGCCCCACTAACTGTGTTATTCAATGGCATAATTGGATGGTGTCTGCGAATATCATCACAAACCACTTTGTCACTATCCAAATTGTGCCAGAGCAGTCTGGGGATGGAATCAAAGCAGAATGGAAAATTATCCAGACAGCAGGAATGTTCAGTGCTGTTATACATATAACTATCTGTGTAACATAAGACCTAAAAAATAAAGCTGTTCCAGGTGCTATGCAGGTGGTTATGTAGGAGAGCAGCCTGAAAATTGCCACTATCCAGATAATGCGAGGCAGCCAGTACTGAATCCAGATATTCAGCACCAGTCACTAGCCACAGATCAGTGCTGAATATTCTGATTTTTATTTAAACGTCATGGCCAGCATTTTAAAAAAGCCAACAGGAGAGTTGAAATTTTGGCCCATTAGTTGTCTTCAAGGAGTGGAGGAGTAGCCTAGTGGTTAGACTTCAGGATTGGTAGCCAAGAGACCAGGGTTTCATTCCTATTAGTACTCTTTGTGGCCTTAGGCAAGTCTCTTAACCCTCCATTGCCTTGGAAGAAAGGCCTGGTAATCTACTTCCAGTTAAACTGCCACGAAAACCCAGGAGCTGCTGGGTCGTCAGGAATCAGCATGGACTTGAAGGCACTTTTATTTTTATATTTTATAGTTGTCTTCAAATGATTTTTGCTTCCATAAGAGAGAACTGGATTTAATTAAAATGAAACAGCATAGTAAATTCTGCTATAAAAGACCTGAAAAAGGTGTTTGCTGCTTGTATGTTAATCACATGGAATGAAAATTTAGTACTGAAACAAATTTCTTATTTCAGATCGTTGGTGGCTCCCAAAACCTATGGTAACGTGAAAGACGAGAGTTGGAAAGATGGCTGCTACTGACCTGTAGACGGCAAACATGCCAAGCTTCTCTGCTTGATGGATGACACCCCTTCACCAAGCGACAATAGAAAGCCTTGAGACTGTTCAGATACTTTTGGGGTTTGGAAGAATCCCAGCACTCTGCCCTAGATTAGCACAAATTGGCAGAGATGATAAAGCAGCACTTTAATGACATTCAACATCAGATATTTTGTACACGTGTAATCATTTTTCACAGATTCATAGTCATTTTGGGGGGAGGGGTTTCTGCTTAGCAGAAGTACAGTCCATTCAAACATTTATTCCAGAGTCTCACGTATTTGAGTAAAATAAACCTAATGAATGCCAAAGAAAAAAAAATAACATGAAAAACCATGACCAACGGGCACAAACAAACTCTCCAAATGCTGCAACTGTTCAGATTGTAGCTAATGGGAAGTTTTCTCATTAGCATTGATGATTGGGTTACTGTAGGCAGTTATAGTGATTACTGGTTGTTTGGATGGCACTGTTTATGGTACCGTTAGAGAGAAAAAGTGCCACTCCATCTGTTTTGGAGGTTTGAGACAATTTTACAGAATGGCACTGTTAACCAAATGGAATAAAAAAAAATTGGAAGTGACTGAAAAGTGAAAATTCATATTGCGTCAATTACATCCTTTGTTGCCATGACATATCAATTGTATATGCTTATGTTCTATTTATTGCCAAAGGGCTTCCATTGGTTGTACAATCTTTCTAAACTTAATGAATTCCTGGCTCAGGAAAGACAGCTTTTGGTAACATAGCCACGTTCATGACACACAGTTGTATTCTTGGGGAAGGAAAAGGGGAAGTGTGTGTTTTCTCTGTTTACTGCAGTACTTCCAATTTGGAAGGAAACAGTGTAATTTTTTTCCCCCAGCAAGCAAAGGAGAAAAAACTATGCACGTGTTAATATAAATGCAGGTGTTTTTTTTTTTTTTGATACCAAATGACATTCATTTAGGTATTATTTCATGGTTTGGTCAATAGGTTTCTGTATCCTGTTTTGTAATCAAGCCCATTCTTTTTGTTTTAAATTGGATTATTTAAATTGTAAATATGACTCTTTCCTGGATCTAGTTTGGCCCTTTCAGTGTTCCAGCAGTGTGGTTTGCCTTATAAATTTTACATTTTTGAAAGCAGAGTATAAAATACACTATACAAGTTTACAGGCTGTTTAAAAACTCTCACACCTTCCAGAAAGTGGTATTTGCTTTTATTTTTAATTTTTCTTCTCTCTGCTGACAGAACTAGTATTTTAAACAGATGAAAGCCATGCTTGCCGCCTTCATTTTGTTTTTCAGTCCTTTAGAAAATCTCTTGGTGAACAAGAGGGGAGAATAGGTTGTCCCTATCAAGAAATGTATGTTGTAGACTATTTCAGCACAGCCTTTGTGCGAGATTTAGATTCTATATGTATATACATAAGAATATTGCCCGCACATTCGAGGTTCTCCTGCATTTTTAGAACACTAAGCTGTTTCTCAGTACAGAGATTGCCCGACCTGACTAGTTGGTTTCTAGGATATATCCACAAGGAATATGCCTGAAATATTTTTGCATGTCCTGGCATTGTATTTTAGAGTGCATGTGGATGTATCTAACGAATGTCCATGGTTGATATCTTGAAAACCAGATTAACAGGATGGGCCTTGAGGACCAAATGACTCTAAACCTTTGTAACATTTGATGCTTTGCATTAACAGTCTGATTCCCGAATCCAGTTGAAAAATCTCAAGAGATTTGGCTTTCAGGATATTTACAATAATTAATTTGATTAGATTCATTTGCATATTTTGGTTAGCACCCAGAAAAAACAGACTTTTTAGCAGGGCTGACCCAAGGATTTCTGCGCCCTAGGCAGACCTCTGTGTCAGCCCACTGTGCTACTGTGCCGCCCGCTAGCTCACCACGCTGCTGCTGCTGTCTTGAGGCTCGCTCGCAGCACAGCAGGGAGGAATTGCAATGCTGCCCCCCCTTCCCGGCATCCATTGTCTCACCTAGGGGAGGAGGGCGGCATTGCAATTCCTCCCTTCCTTGCTATGGCGAGCCTTAAGGCAACAGCACATGTGCTCATGGCATGCCACTCCTCCCCCCCCCTCCAAGGGGGGGAGCAGGATCAACATTCCGTGACTACACACGTGTGCCACTGCTTTAAGGCCCCCTCCTCCCCTGTAGCACTGAAATGGTGGCTGTGCCATGCTTGGAGGGGGGGAGGGATCAGCCAACCAGCTGGCATGCTGCCTATCAAGGTCCGCTATCATAGGCGACCATCTAGTGGATGGGTCAGCTCTGCTTTTTAGGGGTGCTGAAGGACTGAATTTGGGAACAAATACGCCAAAGGACCAGTAAGATAGAGGAAACTGTGGTAATTAGACCTTGAAATTCTAGATGTTTGTGAACGCTGGTGAATAAAAAGTGATTTATGAATTGTTTGCATTGGAAAGGCCAAACAGTAAGGACCTTGAACTACAGATCTCACAATTTAAAAAAAAAAAAAAAAAAAAAAAACACACGCCCCACTTGGCTGATGTGAACTTCAGCTGCATTTCACTGTTGTCTATATCCGTGTATTGGTCCTTACAAACCATCATTGCTGTAGAAAGAATGGTGCACCCTTTCAGTATTAAATCCTGGCACCCACAAAATTTGCTTTGATTTTGTCAGTCTCTGGTAGTATGCTGGCGATGTCAGATCTCTTCTGGTGCACTATTCACACATTTACAGTTTCCAGTGGGTATCTCCTCTAGTCAGGGCAGGAACGGGAGAGAGTAGGAAGTCTCAAACTAAATTAAGCCCCCAAAACCTATGCTAAAATAAAGTATTGGCTATGGAAATAGAGTTGTCTTCAGGGAAAGTAAAAAAGGACTTTGTCTGTATAGACAAGTATCAGTCCATATATATACATATATATGTGTGTGTGCGTGTGTATATACACATTTTAAGAACATGGTATGTACAGATGTATATAATATCTATATATGTATGTGCATACACACATACTTGAAAGGATTTGGTAAAATGTTTTGAAAGGTAGTACACAATTTTCAGCTTATTTGAAAATGTTAATGTAAATGAAGAAGAGGGAACTGAAAGCAATTGTATGTGTATTTTTTTAAAGTCCTCTCAAGTCCATTGTGTATCCTCCGGACTCCACTATATCATGCTTAAGTTATTTGGCCACCACAGACATTGACAATTGAAATATATTTTTGAAAAAATGTTGCCCGTTGCCCGTTTATTAACACTTTCATTTTTTTCAGCAGAAACCCTACACATTACCTGTTTCTGCATCAGGAAAAAAAAACTCTGCTTCAAGAGATTTTGTGACCGTGTGTAAATACAGATAAGATAAACTAGTGCCTATGATTTACTTAACTTATGTTTGATAAAGTAGAAAAGGGGGGGGGGGCTTTTTTGAATGTGGATTATTTTTATGCCAGTCTCTCTAAAATGGTCATTTTTATATGTAAGTAAAAGCAGAAATTTTAAAGATCTGCTTCCAAAGTTATTTAATTTTTTTTCAGAGTGAATGATTTTTTTTGTATGTGTGTTAATAAAAGCATATAGCAATTGTAAAAATACAGTATATTCTTAACACAAATTATTTTCTGGGTCATTTTTCTGTTAAGCATTTGTTTGAAAAGGAGATGTAGATTTGTCTGCTGCTTTTAGATGTGAAAACATTTTGCAACACAATTTTCTAAACCTCCAAAACCTGCAAATTCCATTTAATGTATAAAATGAAAGGATCAATCATAATCTTCAAAATGTCAAATAGAGGCGTGCCTTCCATCCATAGCATTACTTTTATAATTCAGTGTCTTGCTGCACTGGATTTTTATTCACTTGTTTTATTGAAAAATAAGGGGTGTGTTTACTAAAGGTTAAAGCGTGTTAAGTGCCACTGTGCCCTTAGAAATAAGTGGGTTGTGGGCACGTAACACATCAGTTTCATTAAAGTGCATTAAAATGGTTAGTAAACATGTCCCTAAGTTTATGTATGGTGCTTTAAATCAAAATGGATAATTTCATACTCTTGTACATACAAACTGGTGGATACAATTACCTTATCAGTAAGGAGCCCACTAAGGTATTCAATTTGTAATTAATTTATAAAAGAAACAGTTTCTCGCAGTAATCCAACATTAACAGTAAGCTATAATTCTGAACATAGCATTGCAATGATTTCTGTTTTCTTGATTCTAAAATAGCTGACCTAAAGTTACATAATTTGATTGAAATATGCGTATCGGCTCAACCCACTGTTGGTTGGATTTTCTGTGCTTCAGATAAAGTGTATCTGGCCTCTATTGGACAGAATTAAAATTGAAAGTTGTGAGCACTAGTGCCACTATCTAAGCCTCATTCTTTGTGATCCAGAGGAAAGCAAAAACAAGAAAAATGATGTCTCACACTAATGGGATAAACAACACACCATAATAATCACCTTATCAATTACTCCCTGCAATTGAAATAACCATCAGGCTCTAGGAACTTGTCCAAGTTGAAGGATATATTGTGAAGAATTTTGTTTTGGAGCCAAAATCTGTTGAGGGTAATCTGGCCTGCAAAGATCACCAGATGGTGATCTTCATTATGAGAACACAGGTGAAGATGGCTTATTCAAAAGCAAGAATTCTAGACTTAAGGAAAACTAACTTTGCAAAGATGGGGGAATATCTCAAGGAGTCATTAGCTGGATGGGAACATATGAGGGAAGTAAAATAAAATATTTCCTTTCCATTTTTCCCACTGTTAAGGACAACAAACCACCTTGTTGGGAAAGTAAATAAAAAAGAGGCTGGTATAGTTTTCAAAAGAAGTAGTTGAAAATGTAAGGAAAAGATTAGCCTTCATAAATCACAGAAAAAAGGAGAGCAATTTCTGGAGAAGCCAAGGGAAACTGGTAAAGTAGTCAGGAAAGCAAAGATGAAAATGGAGGAAAGATAGCCAAGACAGTAAAACATAGGGATCTGTTTGTAGGTATGTTAGTGACAGGAATAAGTGCAAGGGTGGCATTGTGAGACTCAAGGGTGAAGGAAGAATATATAGATGTAAATGAGGATAAAATGAAATTGCTTAACAAATATTTCTATTATGTATTCACAAATGAAGGGCTGGGAATGGGACCTAGGAGAAAACGAGCACAAATAAGAATGGAAATGAAATTGAACTCAAACTATTTTCAGAAGACTGTAAAGAGTTAATAAAACTAAAGATGTACAAAGCTATGGAGCCGGACAGGGTTCATCCAGGGGTATTAAAAGAACTTGGGGAGGTACTGGTACCCTCTTGCTGACCCTTTCAATGTTTCTTTAGAGCCAGGAGTGATCCCAGAAGACTAGAGATAGGCAACTGTGGTTCCTGCCCACAAAAGCAGAAGTAAGATACAGGAAATGTTTGACCTGTAGCAAGCAAGCAAGGTGCCTCATCTCTGTCTTCTGGACTTGGCTCTTCCTGCATGGCAGCCTCTAAGTCATCCTTGGAGGGCTTGTTCCCTCTCTCTCAGCTGGGGGATGCGGTTAGTCTGGTTCTGCCTGCCTCAGGGCAGGAGGTGGCAGATGGCGCTGTGGGTAAGAATATCCAGCCGGCCAGAGGTTCCAGCTACCATGCTGTGTGTTGCTCCCTGTCCTCTAGAGGATCTGTGGTGGCTATGTCCCCTTGTATTGGGTCATTTCCGAGAGGTGAGCTTCGGGACTTCGGATTATCCTCTCCAGAATTTTTTTTTTTTTTTTTTTACAGCAGGCCTGGTTATTATGATGTGGAAATTCAGTCCCTGTGACCTCTGGGTGCCGCAGAGCGCAGTCGCGTGAGAGGCAGGGGGAGCGTGGAAGCCCAGGCTGGGTTGTCCTGGTGGCACCAGATTGGCCACGGTTTGGGGACCTGATGGAGCCCTGTAGGAATCTTCTCTGACTTTCCCCAGCCTGGGGGCTGTTGCGACAGGGAACAGTCTTTCTGGATGACCCAGCTCCCTTCCTGCTTACAGCTTGACCCTTGAGAGGCATCATTTAGCACATAAGAGCTATCCTGCCATGGTTGCAAAGTTCCTCAAGGTGAGTAAAGGATTTATCAATCTTGCCTATGTATGTGTCTGGTGCCTTTTTGAGCACTGGTATCTTGAGTGTCACGTTGGTCCTAATACAGCAGACTACTTGTCCTTTCTTGCCTGCCTTCAGGATGTCTTAGACAAGGGCCTTTCCCTTAAGAACATAAGAAATGCCATACTGGGTCAAACCAAGGTCCATCAAACCCATTATCCTGCCTCCAACAGTGGCCAATCCAGGTCACAAGCATGTGGTAGGTTCCCAAAAAGGCACACAGGTTCCATAATGCTCCTTCCAGGGTAAACAGTGGATTTCCTGAGTCCTCTTTAATAATGGTTTATGGACCTTTTCTTCAGGTTCTAGTCCAAACCTTTTTTTAAATCCAGCTACACTAACAGCTTTTACTATATGCTCCAGTAATGAATTACAGAGTTTAATTACGCATCTCCAGGAACAAGCAGGAATGAGTCTTCACGTATGGGTACGTCGGTACCGACGGAGTCCGCGCGGGAACGCTTCCCAGCGTCCAATCAGAAAGCTTTTGGAAGCATCCCAACACGCCTGCGCGCTGCCTTCCCAACTCCCTCTCCTCAGTTTTCATTTTTCCACGGAGCCGGCAGGACGTCCTCCTGTCACAGCAGAAAATTCATCTTTTATTTTTTATTTTTCTTGTGGTCGCGGCTGCCTTCCCCGACGCCACCAGTACCGCCGGTGTTTCTTTTTTCTTTTCTTGTAAAATTTTTCTTTTTTAAGGAATATATTTTCCTTCTCAGTGTGTCTCGGTTTTTCAGGCCTGCTAGGCCTCTCCATTTTCCTTCATGGAACCGCCAGCCACTATCCCCAAGAAATGCATAAACTGTGGCGGTACAATTTTTAGGTTGGACACTCGCAGTTAGTGTCTAACCTGCTTGGATCCTGGCCATTTTCCTCAGGAGTGTCCCTCCTGTAATATTATTGTGGGAAGAAGTTTTCAACATAGAGTTCCTCTCGACACGTGGTCCCCAACTAGTTTCGGGGCACCGACCATATCTTCTTCTACACAGGATCAGGTAACCCAAAAACAGTCTGTTAAGACTAGCCAGTCCTCGAGTGGCAGATCTCATGCACAGCATAGAGATGCCTCCGGCCTTGCCCTCGAGAATCCACTGGCTTCAAAACCCCGGTGGGAGTCTTCGGCCTCCAAAACCTGTGTGGGGTTTCAGGTTTTCCTGAGGTTCACCCCTCACAGAACATACCTCAGCCATGCCCGGTGGTGGCATCTGCTTCGAGCGGTACCGATACCCCGGCATTGGCAATGGTGTTGGATGAAACATTCCTCACCAAGGATCGTCGTCTGGCGTTCTCGGTACCTACGGGGCCATCGCATATGCTACAGACCGACCTTCCAGTATCGGTACTTGTACCGATACTAGTACCGACGTCAGTACCCTCCAGATGTGCATCGATAGACTCGCTTCCTTCGATGCCAAGTCTGGAATCGATCTCCAGTCTGGAGGACTGGGTACCGACACGCCTCGGTACCGACGGCTCGGTTCCGATAATTCGGATCGGGCACTCTCGGCTTCTTCGGTACCGTTAGAGTTGCCACCGGCTGGCCTTCATCCACCGGTATCGGATACGGTACCGAACTCGGTACCGTTCTCCACAGTTCCATTGCTGTCGGTACCTTCCATGCTTCTCTCCTCAGGCTCGCTTCCCTCGATGCCGAGTTTGGAATCGATCCCTAGCATGGACGATCTGTTACCGATGGTCGCTGGTTCTGACTTGCAGTACCAGGGACCACCACCTAAGGATCCCATACTGCACCATCCAGGATCTTCTATTCCTATATACTTGAATAGATCCCTCGGTGCCAACGCTAGTTCTTCATCAGATCTAGCCTATCCAAGGGAAATTCCCTCTGGGGATCTTTCTTTCCAGTTTTTCCTCCTGGATATGGCAAAATCACTTGCCATTCCTATTCCTGGACAAGATCCTACACAAGGTAATACAGAATACCTCTCTGTTCCTACCAAAGCAAAGGAGAATATAATGCTTCCTTTCCATCATTCTTTGCAGGATCTCCTTCTACGAATGTGCAAAGCTCCTTTAAAGGTACCCCCACCTTCCAGGGCAACTGATTTATATCAGGTGCCCCCCTCTCCAGGGTTTCAAAAGACTCAACTGCCTCATCATTCCATTGTGGTAGAATCAGCGATGAGGCGAGTGAAGAGTAATAAAAAACACTCTTCTTATCCGCCAGGTCGTGAGTCTAAGACACTAGATGCCTTTGGACGTCAAACCTTCCAGACATCCATGCTTTCAGCAAGAATTCTCTCATATATTTTTTATATGGGTCTATCTCTTGAGGAGGTCACAAAGAAATTGCATCTTTTGACTCCTTTTCTTCAAGAGCTCAAGAGTGAAGACTATTCCTCACTGGTTAGTCATACTCAAAATATCTCTAGGTTTCTTACTCGTGCTACCTTAGACTCCTTTGAGTCTGTTAGCAGGACCTCTGCTATAGCTATAGGGGCACGACGTAGAGCCTGGCTTCAGGCTTCAGACTTGGACAAATGGGCACAAGAAAGACTGGGAAATACTCCTTGCACTGGAGAAAATCTCTTCAACAAGGAGTCTTTACTCCAGGTTACTCAGTTATCCACTGACTTTCCTTTTTCCAGAGGCTGTTCTACGCCTTCTTCTTTCCCAGTAGGTAGGAAATGTCCTACCAAACTTTCTTCCCCTAGGGGGAGGGGGAGAAGGTTTTATCCATCATCTGCCCATCACACAGATGTTCCCAAACAGAGGAAACATCGTCCTGGTCTGAAGAATCCACAACCTCAACAGGGTCAACAAACCCAGCACTCGCAAGGTTTCAAATAGATCATTGTCCCTCTTGGTTGGTGGTTAGGGTGGCAGTCTGCTTTTTTCACTGGCAGTATCTGCACTAAATTATCCTAACCCACCTAGATATCTCTTCATGAGACATCTTTTTTCTAAGAGTCTTATGATGATCATGCCTATACTTCACAGTTTTCCTCTTCCTCTTGAGGGAAAAAAAGAGGTAACAACTATCAATGGACAGTTGTTTCGCTGTACTAGCATGTATCATCTCACCTGTCAGAGACTTCCTCCATAGTCGGTCTCTTGCAACTCTGTCTTACCTCCCTCTTTCTTCAACATTGGGTTGTAAGAGTGGTTCTTTTACACCGGTAAGCTCCTATAGTCCTCTACCTTGTTTTACTGGGGGATTCTCCCTTCTGGAGTCCTTTTCCCCTTGTTACCTTAGGGCAGCTCATCAGACAATAGGAAGTCCTATCAGGACTGTTCTTTCTTTTTCCAAGAGGGAAAATAAATTTTTTATGCTGCCCTGGTAGTTGCTGCAGATACAGCAATTCCTAGTGGTTAGGCCACTGGTTGTGTTCTCTACGCAACCAGGGCTTCCCCTCCACTAGCAATCCTCCTAGCCTCAGTGCTAACTCCCAAACAGGTTATTAACCTTGTTAGGAATCCCTATTATCACATTCTGGTTGGTTAACTTCTATTCTTTGCCTTGGCAGAATAGCTGGTCACCTGCTAGCTTTCAACAACCTGCAGCATGCTCTCTGCATCTCTACAGAGTAGCTTTGCACTATGGGCCTTTGCTAGAGAGCATTAGTATCTTGCCTAGCAGATAACCCCAGATAGGGGAAGAGGGTTCCCCCAGTCATGGGTATTCCCTGCCCTTTCCATCTTATCCTAATCTCTTTTGAGGCATAGGCCTCAGGCCTTGCATTACGTGAAAGCCTAAAGAAGGGCCAATTCCCTGGCTTGGCCCATATCTCCTTGAGTCTTCTCGTCAGAGATAACTTTCTCCAATGGCAGCTAGAGGACGCCTAATACCCATCTTGCCCTCATAGACGGATCACTAGGGTATCTTCCTCCAGAGGCCTCCTCTATCCCATCTCCATACTGCAATTCTGGAGATATCTAGACTTCCTGTCTGCAAACTGACGTTATCCTCTGCCATTTTCACGTAGGCCATCCTGGTTATTCAAGAGCTCAAATTCTGCAAAGAATTCAGCCTTCTTGTCAGGGAGACCTTTCCTCTGACTCTACCAGTCATAACCAGGAAAAGAGGATTCTCTATCTACCTATTCAAGCAGGTATCAACCTTCTTGCTGTAAGATGAATCTTCCTCTCTCCCTATATTCCTAAAGAGGATGGGGTTCTATGGACATCTCTCCATCCATATGCCTGGAGACGTGTCTATATGCCAACCTATTTTGTCTAGATATATATAGATACATATATATACACTTATCTATATCTATCTGAGTGTCTTCTGCCCATACATATCTCTTTATAGATATATCCATATATACCCTATATGTGTATATATTTCAATATAGATATAGATATATATACATATATATTTATAGATATGAGATATATTTTTAGATAGATCTGCATCCATCTACTTATCTATCTGTTACGTTCAGATATCCTTACATTCCTATATGATACTGACAGATGGGCACTACCCCTATCAATGCTGTGCCAGCATACTTAGGGGGCTACACCTATAACCACTCCCTGTGGTAATTAACAAACTTTTTCCTTACCATAACCTTTTCAGGTTAGGTACTCCTGAAGCTCTCCATGTACCCTTCTTCTTTCCTAATTGACCCCATTTAGGAAAAACATTGCGGAGCTTCAGTTGCTCTAAAGCTTAGCGCTCCTGAGTCTGTCCTTACTTTCTTATCAGATACAAGGGTCTCCATACCCTTTCTTCCCTATATGGACTGATTCCAACCCCAGTCCAGTTGGGTCAGACTCATTTTTTCTCTTGGTCCTAGATTTGTACTATTTTTGGACCAAAACAGCTTAAGCTTTCTTTAATAATACCTTCTGCGTCTCCGCTGAAGCTCTACCTCTCATACTACCCCAGTTTTCCCCTAGGGCTATTTCTCACCCTGAAGGGTTCTGACCTCCACTTGTTTTTATTCTACTTTATTACCTCTACTTCTCAGTGAGGTACCCCTTGAGCACATTCACTGGCTCTTCTATCAGATCCATATGTAGCTCAGTGCACTTGTGCAATGCCAACAAGGGAGGCCCAGATTACAATATTTCACTACTAAATGCCCTCGATACAGGGTCTTCCCCTTTGAAGCCCTGTTCTAGCCAGCTGTTCCACAGCTCCTTTTCTGTGTTCAACTCCTACCCTCCATCCCCAGGATGCCTGAGGTCCTGAGGAATAGCATGGCTCGTTCTAGACTTGCAACATGCTAGGACTCTCTCTGGGCATCTGAGCTTGGGAGTCCCCATATGTGAAGACTCATTCCTGCTTGTTCCTGGAGATAGCACAGTTACTTACCTGTAACAGGTGATCTCTGGGAACAGCAGGAATAAGTCTTCACAACCCACCCACCTCCCCTAGGAGTTGCATTTCTCTATCTCTATCTTTCCCTTCCTTGCTCTCTCTCTTTGTCTCAGCTTTAAAACTTAACTGAGGAGAGGCAGTTGGGAAGGCAGCGCGCAGGCGTGTTGGGATGCTTCCAAAAGCTTTCTGATTGGACGCTGGGAAGCGTTCCCGCACGGACTCCGTCGGTACCGACGTACCCATATGTGAAGACTTATTCCTGCTGTTCCCAGAGATCACCTGTTACAGGTAAGTAACTGTGCTTTCAAGGCACTGGTAGAAGGGTGGTCTATAGCCTCACACTCGGATGTCTCGTTTCCTTTAGGGGTACGGCATCTGCATCCTCCCCTGCATTCATTCATTCTGTCTTGGGATCTCTGCCTGATGCTACAGGCCCTGATGAACCCTTGAAATGTGCCATGCTTAAAGGTCTAACCCTTAAGATTGTCTCTTGGTTGCAATATGCTCAGCAAAACACATCTCCAAGCTGCAGGTGTGTTCATGCAAGGACCCTTAATTATCAATCTCGGAGGCTGTGTACTTTCAGCCCTTCCCTTCCTTCTTAACCATGGTGGTGTCATCCTTTCATGTTAATCAGGCAGTCAGTCTGCCCTAATTTACTAGGGAACAATGCCATAGTAATGACAAGGACCTTTGCATGGTGGATGTTTGGAGAGTGCTTCTCTGGTATCTTAAGGTTACTAATTCCTGTTGCAAATCCGTCTGTTTTTGCTGTTGGAGGGACTGTGTAAAGGTCACGCGGCTGCCATGTCTATCCTGGGATGCTGGATCAAGGAGGCTATTGCCTCAGTGTATCTGTTGCGGAACTGGACTGTTCCGGAGGGTTTGCATGCGCATGCCACTCTGATGCAGGCATCCTTGTGTGAACAGAGCGCAGCTCAATCACTCCCTCAGACATTTGTTGGGCAGCAATAACCACTTGGATGTCTTTGCTTGGGCG
This sequence comes from Ichthyophis bannanicus, assembly GCA_033557465.1. Taxonomy (NCBI): domain Eukaryota; kingdom Metazoa; phylum Chordata; class Amphibia; order Gymnophiona; family Ichthyophiidae; genus Ichthyophis; species Ichthyophis bannanicus. The sequence goes on from CM066032.1 coordinate 1,535,377,039, forward strand.
GACACGGACTTTGGGCAGCAATTACCACTTGGATGTCTTTGCTTGGGCGGACACGGACTTTGGCTCAGAGGTCTTGAAAGCTGCTGTATTGTCTTCCTGCCCAGTGCAGTGGTATGTCCCATTTGTCTGGACTGGTCTAGCAGGATGATATGAAAGGTGACATTTTACTTACCAGATAATGTCCTTTCCTTGAGTCCTGCTAGATGAGTCCAGGACCCACGCCTGGAAACTGTTTTAGTCTGCTGTATTCTCTGTCATTGGTCCTGTGGGATCATACCCTTTGGACAAGCATTCTATTTGAAGCTGATCCCGTATATAGTCATAGTTCTTGCTCTGTTAAGCCTTGTCATATTCATTAAAGTTGTGTACGATCAGGGATTCTTGATCATGTGCTTGGGTATGAATACTGAAGTATGCCTCTAGGGGTACTGGCTGCTAATGGCAGGATGAGGTCATAAAAAACTTCTGGAATGTTTCTGCCTCCACATCTGCTGGTAGGGGGACACAACCCATTTGTCGGGACTGGTCTAGCAGGACTCAAGAAAAGGACATTATTTGATAAATAAAATATCATCTTGTACAAGTTTCTAATGAGATCTTGAGAGGTGTCATTTATCACATATGAGCTATTCGACCATGGTTTCTGCACTCCATAAAGTGTACTGTGTACAGTTCTGGAGACTGCACCTTCAAAAGGCTATAAACAGGATGGAGGCAGTCCAGAGGGTGGCTAATAAATGATCAGTGGCCTTTGTTAAAATGCATATGGGGATAGGCTTAAAGATCTCAGTATATATACTAATGGAGGAAAGACTGGAGAGGGATAATTTGATAGACATTTAAATACCTCCATGGAATAAATGCACAGAAGGTGGCCCTCTCCCATTTGAAAGGAAGCTGTGGAATAAGGGGTCATAAGATGAAGGTGAAAGGGAATATGCTCAAGAGTAACTAAGGAAATAATTTATTTATAGAGATGGTGGCAGAGCCATCATATACTGTAGAAGGTTTTATAAGAACAGGGTAGGGCTCCAAACACACCCCAAATTCCTCCCGAAGGTGGTATCTCCTTTCCACCTCAATCAAGAGGTGGTCCTCCCCACCTTCCTGTGGCCTCATGCCGGCAGGGAGGAACTAGTACTTCATACACTGGATTACAAATAAGCCCTGTCCTTCTACTTACAGCAGACTCAGGCCTATCGCAAAGCTCCTCAGCTTTTCGTGTCTTATGATCCCAGTAGACTGGGGCTCACTGTGACTAAGTGAACTCTGTCCACTTGGATGGTGGACGGTATTGTGCTTGCCTATGACCGAGCTTGCCTCTCCCTTGAGCACCAGATCACAGCGCATTGCATGAGGACAATGGCCACGTCAGTGGCCAACCTCCACTCAGTGCCGGTGACTGAGATCTGCAAGGCTGCCACATGGTCTTCAGTTCATATGTTCACAGCTTACTACTGCCTGGAGAGAGTGTCCTGCAGGAACAGTGCCTTTGGCCAAGCAGTACTCCGTAATATTCTTAGGGTGTAGGCATCTCCTGTCTCTGACCCTTCTGTGTTCAGGCTACCAGTGTGATAGTGTTGCTGGATGCTAGTGTCTTGCAGTGTCTCAGTGGGGATTCACCTTCTGCAACTCACAGCTACCCAATTGGTTGCTGTTGGTGCTGTCCTGGTTTGGTCCTCAGCAGCCTGGAGCTAGAGAGTCCCATATATGAGGACTAACTTCCTGCTTGTTTCCTGGAGAAAGCGTAGTTGATCACCTGTAACAGGTGTGCTCCAGGGACAGCAGGAATCAGTCCTCACAACCCTCCCTCCTCCCGTGGGAGTTGCCTCCCTACCTTGTTTTTGTTTTTATTGTCCTAGCTATGTCATCTGTTTGAGCAAGATGGCACCCTTGGGCAGGAAGGGGACCACACATGTGTGGTAGCATATCCCAAAGGCTTTCTTTGAAAACTGGGGAAATGCTCCGTGTGGGCTCCATTGGTGTCGATGACACCCATATGTGAGGACTGATTCCTGCTGTTGCTGGAGAACACCTGTTACAGGTGATTAACTATGCTATGGAATGGCGATAGGGGCAACAAAACACGCATGATAGCTATGTGTTATGTGGCTGCATTTGAAAAGGAATATCTTTCATTCTGAATGGATGCAATAATCAAGAAACCTCCTCCAGATCCTTATATGTTTTGTTTGTGGAGTGGTCCCTAGAATAGATTGAGTTTTGCAGTGGATAAACACTTGCAAAAGTAATTTGCAATTTGAAGGTAAGAGTATCTTGGAAGTATTTCTATTTTGGATATCACTATTATTAAATAGGGGAATTATTTACTTACTACCTTGTACGAGAATGGAGGTGGCGAAGAACAATTTATTATTCTTCATAAGTCATCATCCATACAAATTAAAAGCGGGGCTACCGATTAGTCAGTTTCTTCATCTTCATAGAATTTGTTTAGATACCACTGAATATAAATAGCAGGCTGTGTTATTAGCACAATGGTATGTCCAAAGGGGATAACCCAAACAAACAGATGAGCCTACGTAAGGCATTTATATGCACAACGGGATCTGCTTTTGGTTGGATCAGCACAGTGGAGCAAACGACCCCTTTGGTTTGTGTACTTCCTTTTTCAACATGGGCATCCACTATAGCTTCATTGATTTTTAAATGCTGGTCTGTATTGCAATTACATATTTGTTTTGCAGAGAAACCAGTGGTAACTTATTGAAGGGGCAAAAACATTGCAAATTCTGTTTGTAAATCTGTTATATGGAAACATCAAACGGAGGGAGGAAGGACATCTTTGGGACATTATCCTTGCAATCAATGTGAATTTTGCAATTCCACTATTGCAGGACATAGCAGGAATACATCCCCCTCAAATCTTGTTTGTTGACAAATTGTTTGACATCTTTTGAAGTATATATTATAGAATGTCTCTGCTGGTTGATTTATGTCAGACAATGATCCAACACATGCGTGAACACTGCTCAAGATTGAATTGTAAAAAAGCGGGGGTGCCTATGCTGGATCATTGTAAACGAAACAAACATCTTTTCTCAGATTTACGTTAGTGTATTGTTGATACAGTCCTGAAGGACTGAAGAGGGGAGAATCGCCTATAGTGTCTGAATTATTTGGAACAGTTCTGGATCTATTCATTGAGAGCAGTGCAGTCGGGAGGACTGTATAATCAAATCAATTGGTATACAGTGATTTGATTGGAGAATGAAGGGGGAGTGGTCTGCTGACATGATCTCTGAAAAACACCGTGCCCATTTAAACAGGAGGCTTTAGGTATCCTTTTACAGTGTTAAGTAAAAGAAGGAACTGTGGCTGATGACGAGTACTATTGAGCAAAGTATTCTTGGGGTCACTGCCTTGAAATTTTGAATGGAGATACATTTTTATGAGAGATAAGTGTCTGTTTAATCATTAAAGGATATAAGAACAATGAATTTGATCATGGTACTATCGCCCTGATGCAGAAGATAATGCTTACTACTTGAAACAATAGTGTGGTCCATACAAAGATTGTTGGCCGGAGATAGTTTGACGAGATATCATCTATCCTCAATTTTGCAAGGAAAATAAATAGTGAAATGCTCGTATTTTGATAGCATTTAAGAAAGAAAAAACAAGAGCGCTCCAGTTTTTAATGCTTTACAATAAAAATGACTGCAATTAATAATGGCAACTGATTTATAGTGGCTTTCAGTTTAAAAGTCTGAAAAAAATTCATCAAAGGATAAAATGTGAGTTTGTCTGAAGTTGAGATACGTTGAGTATCAGGATTATTGTGTATCACTGAAGTGGAAATTAAAATCCTGACGATGATCCAAATTGGGTGTGTTTGTTATATCGAAGGAGGGCAACGTCTTAGGACAGGGGTAGGCAATTGTTTTGGCTCGGGGGCCACTTTGAGAGGGCCATGGTTAGCAGAGGGCCACACCATCTAAAACTGATCATATTTATTAGTTAACATTACATTTCATTTAATGCGAAGTGTAAATTGCATAATAATAAATAAATAAATAAAACTAAAACAATAGTGCTACACAGAAAAGGTTTCATTGAATGTATTTGTGCCAGCATGAGAGAGACGGGGGATAAGGGGAACAATGAGAGAGCTGAAAGGCAAACAGGGAGGCCTGAAGGAGTGCTATGAGAGCAAGTCTAACAATAATTTGAAGAAGTGAAGAAAGAAAATGCAGGAAATAAAAAAAGTATCGACATTTCGGGGGGTGATGCCATAGCAAAGTCTTTCAAGCACCACCTTTAAGCGGAAAGCGGGGTACTTGCCTTGAAGTAGGCGTACTGCAGGTACTTGTAGGTGTGCCGCAGGCCGAACTCGAACAGGGTGGCGCGGGTGGGCTGGTTCTGGCAGAAGGCGGGCAGCCCCTGCTTACAGCGCTTCAGGCTCTGCACCCTCCTCAGCAGCTTGCCAAAGACCCACAGCTCAGGCCAGCCGTCGGGCTCCTGGGGCTGCCCCACTGCAGTTGAGGTAGCAGAAAGCCTCACTGTCCCGCAGGAGCCGGTGCAGCCGCAGGCTCACCTCCATGTAGCACACGCTCTCGCCCCACTTCTCCTTGTGTACTGGTCCAGCCCGTACTTGTAGGCAGACTCCAGGGGCATGAGTTCATCGCGCGGGAAGCTGCAGCGCTCGTACTGCCCCCCAGCGCCTGCCACCAGCAGCAGCACTACCGACCCCCGCATGGCTCAATCGGATCGCCGCCGGCTCACCAAAGGCACCAGTAGCCAAAGAGGCAGGAAGCGCCAAAGCACAGTTACAGCAACAAACTTCCAGCCCTGATGGGGGGAGGGAGAGGGGGCGCTAGCCAGCGTTTCATTTGCTGCTCACGCTCTCCGGGGTTCTCCAGGACCAAGCAGGAAGTCAGTCCTCACATATGGGTGACGTCGGCGCCGACGGAGCCCTCGCGGAGCAATTTCCCCAGCTTTCAAAGAAAGCCTTTGGGAATTGCAGCGCGCATGCGCGGTCCCCTTCCCGCCCAAGGGTGCCATCTTGCTCAGTCTTCTTTTTTCCGCGGAGCCCTACAGACGCTGTTTGTGATCACCGCAGAAAAAGTTGATTTTATTTCTTATTCTTTTCTCGGTTCGACCGGATCCTTTTCCCGCCCGGACCTGCTACACCGGTAACGGGTCTGTTCTTTATTTTTCGGTTTTTTGTCCTTCATGACAAGCGTTCGCGCCATTTTTTCTTTTTCACTGGCAGCCCTGTCTTTTGACCTCGCAGGGGCCCTTTTTCCCCCGATGCCTGCCAGCGGGTTTAAAAAGTGTGATCGGTGTAAGAAACTTATGTCTCTTACCGACACACATGACTGCTGCCTCCGATGCCTCGGACCCGATCATGACCCGATGATCTGTGGTCCGTGTGGCAAGATGTCCTCAAAAGCGTTGAGTCGGCAGCATCAAAGGGAATGAATCTTCTCTGACTCCGCGTCCGGCTGGGCCCGGACCTCGTCAGAGGCTTCGACGTCCCGGGACTCCGGTCCTGAGCATCGTCGGAGTTCCTCTGAGCGGGGGTCTCCTGCCCGGGAACATCATAGGAAGAAGAAACCCGCGAGGGCGGCGTCGGTGGACGCTCCTGGTTCCTCGAGGGCCAGGTCGCATAGCCCCGATAGCCGTCCCGGGTCCTCAGAGTCGGAGAGACCTTTGAAACATCCTCGTCTCGAAAAGGAGTCTCCTGGACACGTGAGTACTGTAGTCCTCGTGGACTCACCTCCGAAGGAGCCGACGTCGGGCCCGACAACGTCGGGGCCCAAGTCGGGGGCTGCTGGGTCTCCTGAGCTCGGACTCAGGTTGACGGCCTTGGAGAGCAGTTTGGCTGCCTTCATGGACCAGCAGCGGGCATTGATCGCTGGCCTTGCCAGTGCATCTGCCCCGGCCACCGGGACGTCGACGTCCAAGTCGACCCCAGAGACCAAGCCGATCCTCGAGTCCATGCGAGCTCGAGTCGATCCTCGGTTGCGGTCTCCCTCGGCCTCCCGTTCGGGACCGAGGTCGCCGACGCCCTCGGCGTCGGGGCGGAGGGCATCGGTGCCTGCCCGACCGGAGCCACTCGATTCCTCCTCCGAGGAGTCAGCTTGGGAATCGGAGGACGAAGAGTCCCCTGGTACTTTTCGGTCTCGGTGCGTCCCATCGGACTCACCCGAGTCCAAACCTCGGAGACGGTCCCCCCCGGAGGACACCCGGTTCTCGGACTTCGTGCGGGATATGGCCAAGGCCTTGGCGTTCCCCGCGGATCCCGAGGAGGAGCCTCGAGCCGAAGAGCTCGATGCCCTCCAGTATGACTCTCCCCCAAAGGAGGCCTTTACTGTACCGGTTCCTCCGATGCTGGAGCGACTTCTCTTCCGAATGTGGGAGAGCCCGGCGTCGGCGCCAGTGTTAAGCAAGCGGGTCGATTCCATTTATCGAGTCCGCAAGAGCCCCGGGTTCCAAAAGGCACAACTACCATACCATTCCATGGTGGTGGAATCGGCCATGCATCGACTCAAAAGTCAGAAGATGCACTCCTCGGTGCCTCCCGGCCGGGAGGCCCAGAACCTGGATGCCCTCGGTAGGAAGTGCTTCCAGGGCTCTATGCTTGCTTGTCGAGTCCAGACCTACCAGCTCTATATGGGCATGTACCTCCGAGACCTGGCAAAAGAAATTGCCGGGTTCTCTGCTGGTCTCTCCGAGGAAACTTTGCAGAGGTTCCAAGTCTTGTCCACTGGTATTCGAGAGTGCTCGAAGTTTATCTCTCGAGCAGCCTACGATGGCTTCGAAGCATCAGCTCGAGTAGCCGGAGCCGGCATCGGTGCCCGCCGACAGGCTTGGCTTCAGTCATCCAACCTCGAGCCATGGGTACAGGACAAGTTGGTCGATGTCTCCTGCAGAGGTGAAAACCTCTTTGGCAAGCCCATGGCTGAAAAGGCTGCACAGATCGAGACAGAGACTCTGACCAGGACTAGGCTGTCCAGAAAAACCTCTGCCCCTTCTCAGAAGAAGGGCTCGGGGAAAAAGCCCTTTTACCCGAGGAAGGCGGCTGCCTATAAACACTACCCTCAGTATCAGGTCTCAGCAGCTCCCCAAAAGGGTCAGCAGGCCAAGGGACGGGGTAATGGGTCCCGTAGGCAGCAGGCCCCCAAGCCCACAACACCGGCCCCTGCTCAGCAGGGTGGGGGTTTTTGACTCCATCAGCATAGCCTCTTCCCCTCCGCTGGTTTCTCTCAGCACAGGAGGCCAGCTGGTCCACTTTGCCCACAGGTGGTCAGCCATCACATCAGATACCTGGGTGCTTCATATAGTTCAGAAAGGCTATCTTCTACACTTTCACCAGGTACCTCCCTCCTACTTTCCAGGGGAGCCTCCAAGACTCCCTCTGCACAGGGACTTCTTCAGGAGTTAGCAAGTCTTCTTCAGGAACAGGCTGTGGAACCGGTGCCCCACCACCTGAGAGGTCACGGCTTTTATTCCAGGTATTTTCTGATACCAAAAAGAACAGGAGGCCTCAGACCCATCCTGGACTTGCGAAACCTCAACAAGTTCCTGGCAAGGGAAAAGTTCAAGATGCTTACCCTTGGAATCCTTCTGCCCTACCTCCAGCAGGGAGACTAGCTATGCTCCTTGGATCTAAAGGATGCCTATACTCACATCCTTATTCATCCAGACCACAGACAATATCTCAGGTTTGTTGTGGGAGGAAATCATTACCAGTACAGAGTACTGCCCTTTGGCCTATCCTCCGCCCCCAGGGTGTTCACCAAATGCCTAGCAGTGGTGGCGGCCTATCTCAGACTTCAAGGCCTTTTTGTATTTCCATACCTGGACGACTGGCTCATCAGAGCCCAGTCTTCCCAAGAGGCCACTCTGGCCACTCATCGCACTGTGACTCTACTCCAGCACTTGGGATTTGTCATAAACTTCGCAAAGTCCACTTTGCTCCCCTCTCAAAATCTCGAATTCATAGGTGCAAGGTTGAACACACTTCAGGCACGGGCCTTCCTGCCTCTAGACAGAGCACACAGGCTCATGAATCTCGCCAGCCACTTTCACAGCAATTCCCTGGTCTCTGCCAGGCAATTTCTGAGACTGCTCGGCCATATGGCCTCCACGGTCCATGTGACCCCCCAATGCCCGCCTGAACATGCGACCTGCTCAGTGGTGCCTTCGCACTCAATGGCATCAGGCCACGGGGAGCCTGGCGGACTCAGTACAGGTATCCGACCTGCTGGTCTCTTCTCTGCGGTGGTGGCTTCATCTGCCAAACCTGGTGCTGGGAGTGGATTTTCAATCTCCTCCGCCTTCTCAGGTGCTGACAACCAATGCTTCTCTCCTGGGTTGGGGAGCACATTGCAAAGGGACATGTACTCAAGGCCTCTGGACTCCTTGGGAGTCTGCTCAGCAGATAAACTTCCTGGAGCTCAGAGCCATTCGCCTAGTTCTGAGAGCCTTCCCCCACCTCACTTCTCACCAGTCTGTGCTGGTCCAAACGGACAACCAAGTTGCAATGTTCTACGTGAACAAACAAGGTGGAACAGGCTCCTTCCTTCTCTGTCAGGAGGCACAAAAACTGTGCTCTTGGGCCGTCCACCACGGCATCCTCCTCAAAGCTGTCTATCTCCCAGGTCAGGAAAATTACCTGGCAGACAAGCTAAGCAGGATCCTCCTACCACACGAGTGGAGATTGGATCCATTGGTGGTTCAGCGGATCTTTCTCAAGTGGGGCCTCCCCACCATGGATCTGCCAGTCCTCTGAACCGGCAGCTTCCCAGATTCTGCTCTCGACAACCGCATCCTCTCAGAGTAGCGGCAGATGCTTTTCTGATTCCATGGTCCACAGGCCTCTTGTATGCCTTTCCTCCCACGCCACTGGTGTCTCGCACGCTCTTCAAGGTTCTCAGAGACAGAGCCTCATTGATCCTAGTGGCTCCCCGGTGGCCGAGACAGCCCTGGTTCCCGCTTCTGATGCAGCTGGCGGTGGACACTCCTCTTCCTCTGGGGTTTCAACCCGATCTCCTGTCACAGGATCAAGGGACTCTTCTACACCCCAACCTCCGGTCCCTTCATCTGATGGCCTGGCTGCTGAAAGGGTAGTCCTTGCTCCCCTCCTGCTGCCTCGGGAGGTGGAAGAAGTCGTCTTGGCCTCCAGACGGCCCTCCACCCGGAAGTCCTACGCTCTCAAGTGGCGTCAGTTCTCCGTGTGGTGTGCTCATCAGTCTGAGAATCCCTTCTCCTGCTTGGTGGCAGTGGTCTTGCAATATTTGCTTTACCTCTCCAATCTGGGCCTTAAGTCCAACTCTGTCAGGGTCCACCTCAGTGCTCTCTCTGCGCATCATGCACCGGTGGATGGCAGGCCTCTTTCCAACCACCCTTTGGTGGCTCGTTTTCTCCGAGGCCTCCTTTGCGCCCACCAGCCCCTGAATGGGATCTGAATGTGGTCTTGCAGCGGATTACCTGTCCGCCCTTTGAACCTATGGCTACCTGCCCTCTTCGTTTTCTTTCCTGGAAAACCTTGTTCTTGGTAGCCCTTACCTCTGCTAGGCGCGTTAGTGAACTTCAGGCCCTAGTGTCTGATCCTCCTTACACTAGGTTCTACAGGAATAGGGTAGTCTTACGGACTCACCCTAAGTTTCTTCCAAAAGTGGTATCCCCTTTTCACCTCAACCAGGAGGTGGTTCTTCCGACCTTCTTTCCCAGGCCGCACGCCAGCCGAGCTGAAATGGACTGTAGAAGGGCCTTATCCTTCTACCTTGACCGTACGCGGGAGCATAGGAGGGCTGTTCAGCTCTTCGTTTCTTTTGACCCCAATAAGTTGGGGCTACCTGTCTCCAAGCGTACTTTGTCCATATGGGTTGCTGACTGTATAGCTTGGGCTTATGGGGCGGCCGGCCTCTCGTTGGAGGGTCGAGTCACGGCTCATCGTGTTCGGGCGAAGGCTGCGTCAGTGGCTCATCTCCGCTCTGTTCCGTTGGCAGATATCGGCCGGGCCGCTACTTGGTCTTCAAGCCAGACTTTTGCGGCCCATTACTGCCTGGAGAGGGAGTCCCGCAGGGACAGTGCTTTCGGTCAGGCAGTCCTCCATAATCTCTTTGAGGTTTAGGCAACTCCTACCCTCCGGCCCTGATGTTGGGCTACCGGTCGGGGGCGTTTTCAGAGAAGATTCCTTCCTTCTGTGCTGCTGAGCTAGAGGGAGCTCATTTTTCCACTTGAGGTCTCCAGTAGCCTTAAGCTTGGGAGTCCCATATGTGAGGACTGACTTCCTGCTTGGTCCTGGAGAAAGATTAGTTACTCACCTGTAACAAGTGTTCTCCAGGAGCAGCAGGAATCAGTCCTCACAACCCTCCCTCCTCCCCTTGGAGTTGCAGTCCTATCACTTCGTTTTTGCTAATTTTTGCTGTCTTTTAGCTATGTCATCAGACTGAGCAAGATGGCACCCTTGGGCGGGAAGGGGACCGCGCATGCACGCTGCAATTCCCAAAGGCTTTCTTTAAAAGCTGGGGAAATTGCTCTGCGAGGGCTCAGTCGTCACCCATATGTGAGGACTGATTCCTGCTGCTCCTGGAGAACACCTGTTACAGGTGCGTAACTACTCTTCGCTGTTATTGGAGGAGGCACAGCACCGAATGGGATGGGATGGAGCGAACACACATTTCTCTCCACTGAAACAGCTTCAGTCGTGGATGCAGAGCAGAACTGGGAACTTCCTCTTACTTGATTTTAAATTCAGCAGATGACGACACATTCATGCTTCCGCGGGCTACAGAAAACTCTGTGGTGGGACACATGTGGACCGTAAATTGCCCACTCCTGTCTTAGGAGATAATAGAAGAGGCGCAAGGAGCAAATCACCTCACTTTCCTGGCAAGCTTCCCACAGTATTGATCTGGCACTGCTCAACTCATTCTGAGGCTATCCAGGCTGCATGCCAAGCAAAGCAGTGAATGCATCCGATTGCTTAGGGAAGAGGAGCAATGGCCTGGTATTTGCAGCCTGGAATTCAGTTTAGGAAGTCACAGGGCACACGCTTGAGGCTTTCATCTGCTACCATCTTTTCAAGTGACCCTGGCCAAATACGGGGCTGACCTTGTAGCTCAAGTAGCCATACTGCCTTGATGGATGGGGAGTGTTTACCAACCACACCAGCCAGCCTACAGGCAAAGCCATGAGCAGCCTACCAGAGTGACCACATTGCCGATTCCCTATACTAGCTGGAGTTATAGAGACTAGGAGAAGCCTAGCAACTTTGTATGCCCTTTGGCACACACCCATCTGTCCTAGTGCCAATCCCTCACACTACATGATCAATTGAGGAAGGAACAACTAAATTAGGCCTGCCAGTCTGTCCCTGTTAAGGAGGGGCATGGCCATTTTGAAATTGGTACGAGAAGATGGTCCATCAAAAGGAGACATCTAAGCTGTGTTCAGTTCAGCCAGCCAGCCAGCCAGCCCTGTATATGTTGCATTAACTCCCAGTAGAGTACTGGATTAGATTTAAAGTGCTGTCATTCGTTTTTAAAGCATTAGTTATGGCTGCTAAGGCTAAGGGTGGGTTATTTAATATAAACAATTAGTCCAGCTTCTGCACAAGCAAACATTGGTCCTCTACAATGAGGATACTCTCCTTACTTTGACAGTACCAGTATGAATGGGGCATCCAGCCCTTGAATTTGCCTGATGTGGGTGGTCCAAGCTGATTTCCAGTCCATTCTTTATACCAATATGGAGGGGTCATCAGCTTAGCTAAGTTTGCTATGCCAGTGGGTCATAGGTCTATAGACTCGCTGATTCATGGTTGGAACAGTCACGTCCCATAAAACATGCTGTCAATTGCTTCAGGCTGCACTGCTGCAGGGACAGAAATGGTCACCCATGGATTAATAATTACATTGTACCTGTATAAATGAGGACTGACCCAACAAGCACAAACATGGTTTTGGAAGTAGCTATTCCAAACTGAGACAGTACTGCTGAAGACACCAGCGGCTCAGGAGACCCAGAAACGGAGCAAAGCAGCAATAAATGCTGAGGTGAGAGGCAAGAAGAGAAAAGGGGCGCTAAAGGGAAACGCAGCTCTAGTGCTAGCAACAGTGCCGGTGATTCAATCTCATCCTCAGCTAACTCATAGAGAAGAGGAAGGGCGAGTCCAGAACTCTGAACATATTTATTTATTTGCAAACATTTACGAATCACTCATCAGGTTATGCCCCCCATGACATACAGTAAACATAGAAATGGCATTTTAACTACCAGACACCCCTTACCAGGAACAAGTCAGGGAGGGGGGTTCACCTGTACTCACATCCCTATCCCACTTATGTATGATTTAATTTCATATTTATATGCCATCACATCCACAAATCTAGTACGGCTCTCAACTAAATGTATATAATAAAATCTCAGACTAAAATAAAGCTCCCCGTTCCAGCAATAAAGTAAAACATTACAATGCATTTAAAATACAGTTGCACGCTAGCTGTTCACTCTTTACAATAAGCACCACAAAAAAAGATCCGTTTATTTTAACTTTAGGAAAATGTTAGCACAAGTACATATAGACACTGGCACTGCATCCCAAAAGATAGGCCAAACCACAGTGAATATTATAAATCTTACCCTGCCAGCTCATAAGGGTGGCCAAACAGGATCTCTCCATCATTGCTTTGCTTTCCTGTCAGAAGGCATGTTCATAATATGATCTGACATTTACTCCTGGTCATTCATGCATCCACCCAAAAATGTAGAAATGAGGGCAAAAGAAGGTGAGTAAGCAAATGGCACTGTGGACTCATCACCTAGGAAGCAGACAAATCATGCATCCCCTGGCAGACACAGATTCTGCTGACTTTTATTGGAGTAATAGTATACATCTTTCTGATATTGGAAAAGATCTATTTAATAATGCTATTCATACATTCTATAAAATTGCTAATAAGTGATCCCCCCCCCCCCCCCTTCGTTCAGTGCCACAGCTTTGTGGACAGTTTGGGGCAAGTTTCTATTACTACTTATTTGTATAGTGCTACAAGGTGTACGCAGTGCCGTACAGAGACCTATAAGAGAAGTCCTTTCTCATAACAGCTTACAATCTAAGCAAGGCAGACAACACAACTACGGACTAGGAGATATCTAGGGGGATGATAAGGAAATGCATAGGAGGTGGACAGGAGACATTTGGTGGGTGTATGTAAGCCATAGGTAAGTCTGGACATTGGACTGTCTCTGTGACAGGATTGCTCTTGTGGCCCATGGCAATGATGGCAGAGTCTGGAACCCCTGGCAGAACTGTATGGTGTAGCTGTGCCTGATGGTGGGCAACCTTGCTTTATGGAGGGGTCTCTGGAGTGCTAGTCCCACATGAGTCAACGGTACTGAACATGGCATTGTATACTTCTAGTTCCAGTACTCTTGCACTGTTACTGAGTTATGATGGTTTGTAAATATGTTGTGGCCATGTTTATATCACATGTATCCTAAAGTCACTGTAAATTGTTGTTTAATATCTCCCAAGGGCTAATGGGAGGAGGTGGGAACAAGGGGCCCCAGCAGTCTGCATTATAAGTAATGGAGAAAGTCAAATCAGTTGACTGTGTGTTGTAAGAAAAATCTAGATTCCTTCCAAAGGCCTGATAAATTTGAAGTAGGCTGCTTACTACTCAGCTCTGCTTTACGGAGCTCTGCTACATCTCTCAAACTAAGGTGAGTCTCATAGATTCCCTCCTTAAGCTACAAGCTGCCATGGATGAGCAAGAGTGTCCAGTGACTATTTAGAAGTACAAGCTAAATTTGGTCTTAAATATTTATCCATCTCGCTAATGAAGACCACTAACCATTTTAGTAGTCGCCCTCTGTATTGACTCCAGCCTGTTTATATCCTTTTAAAGGTGTGATCTCCAGAAATGCACACAATACTCCAAATTGAGATCACACCAAAGACTTATGCAGAGGCACTTTCACTTCCTTTCTTCTGCTGGCCATTCCTCTCCTTATGCACCCAAGCATCCTTCTAGCTTTTGCTGTCACCTTTTCTATCTGTTTAGCTACTTTAAGATCATCAGATACAATCACGCCTAGGTCCCACTCTTCTTTAGTGGACAAAAGTACTTTACCCCCTATTCCTCACCAAGAACCAGATGTTCTCCCCACCCCCCACATTTAAAGTAAACAATATTGAGTTGATAGCAAAATCAACTATCCGCTATCTCGGCATCACGCTTGACCAACGACTCGACATGTTTACACATGTGAAGAACATCACGAAAGCAATTTACCATAAGGTCCGGATACTATGTCACCTGCGCCCCCTATTGGACTTTAATGACTACCGAACTATCTTCCAAGCCTTGGTGCTCCCACATCTAGACTTTGCAAATATTATCCTTCATGGCCTCCCTCAGTCAACACTAGGACCTCTTCGCCTTGCAATGAATGCTGCAGCAAGGGTACTTGCAGGTACATCAAGAGCTAAACATATAACCCCAGTCATGATGGCTCTCCACTGGCTTCCACTTCAGGCTAGAATCCAGTATAAGTCCCTAGTACTAACATTCAAAGCCCTAAGGAACCAGATCACCTCACCCATCAGCAAACTCATTCAAAGACGGCCGTTCAACAGGATCAGGAGATCTAATCAAGCAAACACTCTAGAGATCCCCAACATTCTAACTAAGTGCAAAAAGGCTACTGCCAATAGAGCCTTCTCCCTATTTGCACCCATGCCTGGAATGCCCTCCCCACTGAGCTCCGTTCCACCCCAGACCTATTGTCATTTAGAAAAGCCCTCAAACAACACCTTTTCCTCATCCATTACCCAGAATCCAATCCCAGAAACAACCACCCATCCTCACATCCTACACCCTACTCCACCCCACCCAAAATCCAACACCATAAAGAAAATGACTAGCTCTACCACCATATCCCCTCTCTTATTTATTATTGGTACTGATCACACATCTTATTGATTAAACCTCTTATAAATATGTTGAAACCAAGCTATACTATATGTATAATTTCTCACCATACTATATGTATAATTTCTCACCATACTCCATGAATAATTACTCTGTAATTAGTTACCCCTGTTACCTCCAGGTTATCTCGTCCATGTTCAATGTAAAAACTCAATTGTCGTGTGACATTGCAGTATGTTTTTTGTTCAATTGTAAACCGCACTGATTTTAATAGCGCGGTATATAAGAGAAGTAAATAAATAAATAAAAATAAATACTATATTGCTCCCTTGGATTGCTGCAGCCCAAATGCATGACCTTGCATTTTTTAACATTAAATCTCAGCTGCCAAATTCTAGACCATTCTTCAAGCTTAGATAGATCCCTCCTCATGTTATCTACACCTTCCTGGGTGTCTACTCTATTACAGATTTTGGTATCATTCGCAAAGAGACAAACCTTACCCAACAGCCCTTCCACTATATCACTAACAAAGATTTTTAAAAGAATCAGACCAAGGACAGATCCCTAGAGCACACCACTGGTAACCACCTCCTCCTCAGAGTGAGCTCCATTTACCTGTACCCTTTGTTGCCTCCCACTCAACCAATTTCTAACCCAAGCAGTAACTTTAGGGTCCATCCCTAGGGTGCTCAGTTTGTTTATAAGTCGCCTGTGAGGAATGGTCTCAAAGGTTTTACTGAAATCTAACTACACCACATCTAGGACGCTCCCTCGGTCCCTCCCTGATCACCCAGTCAAATAAATCAATCAGATTTGTCTGACAAGACCTGCCTCTGGTGAATCCATGATGCCTCGGATCCTGTAATCTGCTGGACTCCAGAAACCTCACTATTTTCTGTTTCAGCAACGCTTCCAAACTAAGTGCCCTGTAGTTTTCAACCACATCCTTACTTCCGCTTTTGTGTAAAGGGACCACATGTGCCACTTTCCAGTCCTTTGGCACCACGTTTGACTCCAACAAGGCATTGAAAAGGTCAGAATGTCCCCAGGTTCCCTCAGTATTCTAGGGTATATCCCATCCAGTCCCATTGCTTTGTCAGCTTTTAAGTTTAACTAGTTTCTCACGAACAAAGTCTTCTGAAAATTGTTCAAGATGCCCCTCACTTCTGTTCCTGTTTGTGTGTGTTTTCTGAGGTCCTGCTCCTGGTTCTTCATCTGTGAACACAGGACAGAAATATTTGTTAAGCAATTCCGCTTTCTCCAGGAACAAACAGGAAGTCAGTCCTTACATATGGGTGACATCGGTGCCGTTGGCAAGGACATTGAATAGCATACACTACATATGTAGACCCCCTTGCCAATTGCTCTATATAGGCAAAACCATTCGGCCTTTATGAATTAGAATTAATGAACACCACAGCCGCTTGCGCTGCAAGAAACTGGAAGCGCCTATAGTAGCCCATTGTCTAACTTTCCATCATCAATTTGACCAGCTTTGATGTTTTTGTATCGATCACGTGATTGCCGGTTTTGCAGGCAAGACAAGAGATCAAAGTTTGTTAATTTGTGAGCAGCGATGGATATATACACTACAATCTACTCACCCTGGAGGTTTGAATACTCAAATAGATTGGGCGGTCTGTGTGTGAGGACATTTCTAAGAACGTAGAGCAGAATGTCTATATCGGGCAAGAATGCTTGTATGAGATTTGTGGCTGCCAGAATAGTGACAGCAGTTCAAAAGGAAAAATAGTGGTTGAGTTGAATGAATTTTTTGACTGCATTCTTGGCAATGCCGATTAGCAAGGTTGTAATAGCCGGGGTTACTACAGCTTCCTTATAAAAATGAGTCTTGCCCTGTCTGCTACGCATGTGCGGCGTTTTTTTGACATTACTGGTTTTTGGCGTCTATATTGCTCTGTAAACCCCAGTAGAGTTTTGTTGTCTAGTACACTAAATTGAAGTCGGTCACTCCCACCAAAGCATCAACATCAAGCATCTTATTTCCCATGCTACTGGCATTTATACACACTGCTTTCCATATGTTACCCCTTTTACCCATTTCTATAAAGGTATTTAATGTATCACTTACCTGGGGGCTTTCTTCACCATCCCCAACGAATCTAGTTTAAAGCCTTCTTCAGTAGATTAGCCAGTCTACTATTGAAGACGCGTCAACCTTTCTTGGACACATGGACGCCATCTCTGCTATGCAACCGTTGGAACAGCATCCCATGGTCCAGGAATCCAAAATGCTCTCGATAACACCATCCATGCAGCCATGCATTCATCTCCAGGATATAAGTTTTTCTGCCTTGGCCTTTACCCTCAATAGGGAGGAATGAAGAGAACATGATCTGCACCCCTATCTGCTTCACCCTCTGTCCCAGAGCCATGAAGACACTTTTGATACACTCAGAGAGATACCTGGCAGTATCATTTGTGCTGACATGGATTAGCAACATTGGCTAATAGTGGGCTTGATAAGCCTCGACAAACTCTTCGTAACATCTCGGATTTTGGCACCTGGCAGACAGCATACTTCTCTGGACATTGTCTGATCAGCAGATGAATGCCTCAGTACTCCTCAGAAGAGAGTCACCAACCACCACTACCCTTGCTTCCTTGTGGTCACTGATTCTGCAACTTTGGGGTGCTCAAGCTCTGGTTCTTCCCTTTCCAGGGCTGCTTTCACCTCCTCCACTTCCATGGCTGCATAATGGTTCTTCAATTCAAGGGCTGGAGAAGTTGGATTGGTGATTCTTCAGGCCCTGGTGACTTGTGTCCAACCTTTGTCATTCTGTAGGCTCCCATTTTCTCCTTTGCTGGAGAGCTTGGATGTTGCAAGGAGCATCTCATCAATGTACTACTCATTGTCTTGAATGCTCCTCAGCCTCGCCACCTCCTCTCTGCACTCCTTCACTTGTTTCCTGAGAGCTTCAGCATGCAGGCATTTTGCACATGGAATCGGTCCTTCAACTGGCATTGGGATCTTTGGACAGCCAGAAGCTGTAACGGGGGCAACAGCTTTGGCAATACGATCTTTCCCAGCCATTGTTCAGTTGGTGGAGCTTAGGTATCTCTTAAAAAAAAAACTGAATGGGCCAGTGTGGTCTTTTTAGTTTTTGTGGATTTGACAAGTTGCACAAAAGCAATGAAATCACATATATCAAAAAGAGAAAATTACTAAAAGAAAGGAAAAAAAGACACTACACTACATCATCTTCTGTAAAGACTGAAGCAAAGAATTCATTCAGTCCCTCCACTAAGGCCTTGTCCTCCCTTAGTGCCCCTTTTACCCCTCTATCATCTAATGATCCAACTGACTCAAGGATTTTTTGCTATGAATATATTTGAAAATTTTTATTATGCAATTTTGCTCCACGGACAGCTTTTTTTCAAATTCTTTTTGACTTCCTTATCAGTGCCTTACATCTAACTTGCTAGTGCTTATGTTTCCTGATGTTGTCATTTGACTCCTTTTTCCATTTCCTAAAAGATGCTTTTTTGGCAACAGCCTCTCTGACCTCACCTATAAACCATGCTGGCAGTCCTTTGGCCTTCCTTCCAGTTTTCTTAAAGCATGGAATACATCTGATCTGAGCTTCCAAGATAGTATTTTTAAACAACACCCATGCTTGATGTAAATCTTTAACATTTGCAGCTGCTCCTTTTAGTTTGATCTTAATTATTTCCTCATTTTATCAGTCTCCCTTTTGAAAGAAGGTAGTACTGTGACTTTCCTTGCTGTCCTTCCTCCATTTATTTAAATCAAATGTGATCATGCTATGATCACTATTGCCAAGTGGCTCCAACACCCTTAGCTATTGCACCAGATCCTTTGTTCACTAAGGACTAGGTCTAAAATAGCTTCCCCCTCTAGTCAGCTCATGAACCAGCTGCTCCAAGAAGCAGTCATTTATTTTATCTAGAAATTTGATCTCCCTAGCATGTCCTGCTGAGACACTGACCCCATCGATATCAGGGTAATTGAAATAACCTATTATTACTGTACTGTAACTTTTGTTAGCTTCCATGATTTCTTTTAGCATTTCATCATCCATCTGTTCGGTCTGGCCAGTCGGTCAGTAGTACACCACCACTGCCATCGCTTTCCCCTTTATACATGGAATTTCTATTCATAGAGATTCTACAGTGTATTTTGTTTCCTGCAAAACTTTAATCCTGTGTGGCTAACAGAGCGCAACCCCTCTACCAATTTCTTTTACTTTATCATTGTGATATAATTTGTACCCAGGTATCTGTGTTCCATTGGTTGTCCTCCTTCCACCATGTCTCTGAGATGCCAATTACAGTATACCTAGCCATTCATTTAGTGCTATATATTCTAACTCTCCCAACTTACTTTTTAGACTTCTAGCATTTGCAAACAGGCATTTTAGAGGTTGTATTTTATTCATATTAATCTGGTTATCAGTTGGAGTATTTTAGAATTTTTCAGCTCTGCTCTGTATTGAAGGGCATCTGCGTTACATTTATCTTTATTGGAACTCTCTGTCGGGATGCCCTAACTTCCCTCTTTTGCTAGTATCCTTCAAGGTTGCATCCTTCTGAACCATGTGCTCTTAGGTGACTGTCAACTTTCCTCTATCTCCATTTTAAAGGATAATGCCAGCAGCCGGTTCCATCCCAATTAAGGTGCAGCCCATCCTTTTGGAAAAGCCACTTCTTTCCCCAAAATGCTGCCCTGTTCCTAACAAATCCAAAACCCTCTCCCTTGCACCATCATCTTATTTTTGCATTGAAATTCTAGAGCTGATGAGACAGTAATGGAGAGAGCTGATGTGTCAATAGCATGAAGATTTCTAAAGAAATTGGAGGAAATGGAGTGAGATTGAAGCGGGGGATGATGAAGAGTGAAGTGTGAAGCTTAGCAGGTGCTGGTCAGATAAGGGAAGAACTGAGGTACAGAAATTAGAGGGTAAGCAATTAAAGAAGAAGACAAGGTCAAGGCAGTGACCATGCTGGTGAGTGGGGGCAGTAGAGTAAAGCTGGAGGTTGAATAAGGAGGTAAGGGAAAGGAGCTTTATAGTATAAGGGTCAGAGGGGTTATCAATATGAACATTAAAATCACCGAGAATAAGGGAGAGAGCAGATGAATCAGAAAGAAGGTATGCCATGAGTCAGTCAGTGAGAAAGGTAGAGGTGGACTTTCAGGAAGTCAATAAATAACAGCTATCCAAAGAGATAATGGAGTAAAAAAGACAGATAGTGTGGACTTCAAAGGAGGGAAATGAATGAGATTGAGATAGGAGGGGTTGAAATTGGCAGGAATGAGAGAATAGAAACCCAACACCACCATCATGACCAGTGGGTTGAGGTATGTGGGAGAACTGATAGTGGCCATGACAGAGGGCAGCGACTGAAGCTGAGTCTTCTGGGAGGAACCAGGTCTCAGAGCAAGAAGATGGAAAGCATTAGAGATAGAGATCATGAATAAAGGCAAGCTTATTTGATATAGAGAGTGCATTCCATAAGGTGTACGAGAAAGGGAGAGGAGGGGGAAAGGAGAGGGATATGAATAAGATTAGAGTAGTGGCATGAGGATCTGTCCTGAGAGTGTGAGAAAAATCTAGGGAGGCCATGGTTGAGGTTGACATCTCCAAATGTTAGAAAAAGGAGCAGAAGGGTGTGAGGCAGAGAGGAGATGGCATGGCCGAGAGAGAGAGAGAGGAAGAAAAAGGTGAAACTCAAGAGCTGATGATAGGATGGATGACAAGATGGTGGGAGAAGTGAGGATAGTAAAGAGGGGATGATAAGGAGGGGGGAAGATTAGGGAGTATCAGGAAGAAAAAGTGATGTGGAGCTATAAGAAAGAGAAAGGGAGAGAAGAGCAAAATCAGAAGAAATAAATGAAGGATAGGCAGGAGAAAGATATAGGTAATTAAGATACTCACACATGTGTCTTATATCAGATAACATAACAAAATAACCAATGAATGGCATTCCGTCAATGAAGCCACTTCCACTCAGATTTAAAACTTTTGAAACCAGAGTTTCCCAGCAGAAAATATATTCTTGTTCCTGCTGGTAAACATTTGGGTGTGATCATAGCCAACTTTGAAAGCACTTTCTCAACTACAAAAAACTGCAATTATTAGATTGACCAACCTGTTTCCAATGAGCAACTGATGTTGAAGTGCCGAGGAATGCTCAATTATTTGGACCTTAACTGGTCTGGATGTGCTCTCAATGTATATTTTATTGCAGGGACACACAGTAGTGAATATAATGCCAGACACATTGCAATCATAGGTTTAAACAGCAGTTTAGACATTAAGTAGGGGTGAATAAACTAATTTCTATCACCAATGGGCAGGCTACACATTTCCCACACTTATGCTGGCACTGATGGATCTCCCACGATATAGCATCCTCCTGTATCCTGTGAGAGTACCAACCAATTATGCAAGTTATGCCCACACTGATACAAGGGGTATGAGCAGTCCAGCAGCTCCCCCGATCGGGGGTAGAGCGCCCGAACAGGAGGGAAGCCTTTGTCTCCTGCTCGGAGGCTCCTGCCCAATCGGGGCAGTGGGAGGTGGAGCCGAGCCGGCTTGAAAAGGCTGGCGCCAGCCAGTGCCTAAGGGCCTCGCCAGAGGGCCCTTTGGCGTGGCACAAAGGCATAAAGAGCAAAAAAGAGACAGCCTCACCAAAAAGCACACGAAAGAAACAAAAAGACCCAGCAAGCAGCCAGGAGAGAAGAGCAGCAACCGTAAGTGCAAACCACAGAACTGAACAAAAACATGCACACAAATCTGATCTTCCCCCTCGGCCTCATACTCACACTACTCATTCCACCTCACACACACTACCACCACCCACACACATACCCACCATGGCCTCCAACAACTATATGGACATACATAGACCAACAGCATACCCACAGGAACTCACAACGTTCTCCTACAACAAAGAGACAAGCAAAACACAAGTCCAACATACACGCCAAAACAAAGGAACCACACAAGACACACAACACCCCAAGACCAATAACAATTGAGCTCATAAACGCCAGGTCAATATGCAACAAGATCTATACCCTAGTTGACCACATAGATGACCATCAGCCCGACATACTCTGCATCATAGAAACGTGGCTCAGTCCCACTGACAACGTCCTACTCAATCAATTAGTGCCTGACGCATACACAGCATACAACTGCCCGCGCACTCATAGGCGAGGAGGAGGGGCACTCATAGCAAAGAGCAGCCTAAAATTCAAATCAAAAAGTAACATGGACACCCAACACTCTAACACCATCTCGATAGAGAACAAACATATGGCCATATGTCTCACCTACAGAGCACCCCATGCACCACCTGAAGAATTAGCATCAACTCTAGAGACAGTCTGTGCAGTGAACTCCAGCCACAAACCCACAATACTCCTAGGAGACTTCAACCTTAAGTCCACCAACAAAAAGATGCAGAAGCTTTTCTTCAAGCAATGAGTTCACTCCAATTCACGCAAATAATCACCACCCTGACACACAGACATGGATCCTCACCAGACCTTATTTTTGCACCCAACTACCTAACCTCAAGAGGCCTAATATCAACACCCATCACCACACCAGTACCATGGTCTGACCATCACTTAATTGAAGTAAAAATTACACCTAATGAGGAGATACTAAACAAATACCCGGACAACACCCCCACACAAAGAAGATTTAAATGCTTCGACAGAGACCAGTTCTTACAGGACACAATACAAAACTTAAACCATGAAACAGATGACCTAGATGCACTAATCACCAACTGGAACAACACCATATACAACGCTGCCAAAGCAACAGAATATAGACACAGGACACCTCGCTGCAACAAACTACAACACAAACCATGGTACTCTAAAACTATAAGAAACGAAAAGAGGAGCCTCAGAAAAATAGAACGGAGATGGAGACAGAACAAGTCACCCGAGAACCAGGAACTATACCTAACAAAGCAAAAAACAATACAACGAATGCATCAACCAAACAAAAAGGGAATACCATACAAACCTCATACGCAACTCCAACAACAAACCCAGAGAACTATTTGAAATCGTAAAAGCCCTCACCAAAGACCAGGATACCGAAGACAAAGTGCAACTGGACCCAGAAAAATTTGTGGACAACATCCAAAAAAAGTTCCACTCAGCAGAACAAACAAGACCCAGCCCAACCCCAAAGGCTATCACACCCTTGAACACCTGGGGAACATTCAACACTCCATCCACGGAGCAACTCTCCCACATCATCTCAGCAATCAAGACAAGCACTGCCCCCACGGATCCCTGCCCAGTGCCCTGGATCAAGGCCACCAAATCAAACTTCATCCAAACCATCCACAAGATAGTACACTTCTCCCTAACCCAAGGGCGTATGCCAAATCAATTGAAGCTCGCAACAATAAGACCTATCCCGAAGAAATCCACACTTGACAAGAACAATCCAGCAGCATACAGACCCATCTCCAGCATACCACTTTTAGCAAAAATAATTGAAAAAACTGTACAGCACCAACTACAAGAACACATAGACAACCACGCTCCCCTGGACAACAATCAACATGGGTTCCGCCCCAACCACGGGGTAGAAACTCTTCTGATATACCTCTTCGACAGCGTCCTCCGCATCATAGACAACACCAAGAAAGGCATACTCATGATATTCATTGACATCTCATCTGCATTTGACACAGTTAACCACAAGACTCTATTGGATAGACTACAGAACATCGGTCTACACGGTGCCACCCTGAATTGGTTCCAGTCATACATAACCAACAGACAAATACAGGTCAAAGTAGGACACAACACATCTCGACCCATAAAAGTCAAACAAGGAGTGCCACAGGGATCGGCCCTTTCAGCTCTCCTATTCAACCTATACATCCAGCCAATATGTGCCATCATGAAAGAGCACCACATACATTATACAATCTACGCAGATGACATCATGATCTACACACCCATCTCAGTCGACAACCCGGACTACACCAACATAACAAACTGCCTCACCCAAATGGCAAACTGGCTTCAGGAAAACAACCTATCAATCAACTACAGCAAGACGGAGGCACTGATCATCACACGAAACCCGGCCTTTATCCCTCCACCCGACATCAAGATAAGAGATGCACTCATACCCATAAAATCAGAAGTTAAGTACCTCTGAGTCATCCTGGACAAAGAACTTAACCTCCAAGCACACATAGGTAGAGCAACCAAAAGTGAATACCTAAGAATGCGACTCATCAGAAGACTCAAGCCCCTCCTCGACCCAGAGCACTTTCGCACCGTTTGCCAGGCGCTGATAACCCCTCTACTAGACTTCTGCAATCCAATATTCACCGGGCTACCAAAGCCAGACCCTCAGACCACTACAACTGGCCCAAAACACAGCTGCCCACATAATAGCCGGTACTACAAGACACGATCACATCACACCCATACTGAAAGAACTGCACTGGCTCCCAATCATCTCACGCATCAAATACAAGACTATCATAAACATATTCAAGATCAAACAACACTCCTCCACCATAAGCCTACACATACTCATACAACCTGACACAAGCACACGGCCAAGAAGAAGAGGCACCTCCAATCGGGTTAACACCCCTAAAGACTTCACCAAGACCCGCAAAGACACCGCACAACGAGCAATCTCCCTGGCTGCTCCATCCATATGGAACTCCCTCCCAGATGATCTGAGACTAACCACAGAAATCAAGGACTTCCGAAAACAGCTGAAGACAACCCTGTTCATCGATTACTATGGACATACCCCCTGAACCAGCATACAAGTCAGATCATCAACCCCCCCCCACCCCACCCCAAGACTGCATATAAGACTGTATAATAGCTCATGATGTATAATAGCGCACTATGTAGATAAACCAAATCTAATCACATCCCCGCCAACACATACACACCACTCTGCATGAAAGCAGACTGCCCCCTTGATTGTTTGCCATTGAAACCGCTTTGATTGAATGATAAGGCGGTATATAAATACCATTAAATAAATAAAATAAATAAATGAACCTGCTACTGCTAACAATAACAGCCAACACCCTACACACAAACAAAGATCATCTTACACACCACTTCATCCCAGTAATCCAAGGACACCACAGAGATTATCTACCACTCCACAACAGACACCTACACACCAAAGACCACTATGCTCACAACAATAAACCACATCTTAGGTTGATTTACATCAACCCAATCCACTTCAACCAGAACCAGACATACACAGACCACATAACCCCACTAAAACTCATACTAATCAATGCACGCACATTCTGTAAGAAATAAAATCCCAATAATCCGAGACATTCCAATCGATGAATCCCCTGACATGCTCTGCATTACAGAAACATGGATAACACAGTCATCACCATCCTCATGAATCAACTGACCACAGGCAACTACAAACTATACAATTGTCCAAGAGACTCCAAAAGAGGTGGTGGAGTCCTCATTCTATCCAAAGTTAAACTAAACACCGCTGCATGCACCAGCAGTGTGGAAATGGATATACTTAAAGTGAAAAACAATAAATTAGCAATACAGTATACCTACTCTACAGACCTCCCAGCAACAACCACCCTAACCTTGCAACCATTCTAGAATCCACCTGCACTTCACCAACAAGGAAACCCCACATTATCCTAGGGGACTTCAATCTCTCATCCCTCCTGATACACCAATCCACATTTTTACTGGAGTTCATGGAAGAAATGGACTTCCATCAAATTGTAAACACTCCCACCCACATGAAGGGCAACACCCTTGATCTCATCTTCATCCCTGAACACCTTACAGAGCACCCCAATTACACCCCCCCCCCTTACAGCTTCACAAGTCCCCAGGTATGACCACTCCTTACTGCAACTGAACATCCCAATACCTCAGCCCACTCACCCTACACCCTATAAAAATCATCATACTACATCATTCAAGAACTTCAACAAAAACTCCTTTCTTGATGAGATAATCCCTCAACTAGATCATACTTCTAAGGACCTAGACAACGCAATACACTCCTGGAACTCTATAGTCAACAAAGCAGCTACAAGAACCAACAATCAAACAAAAGTGAAGCATAGACATACTGAAAGATGGTATACACATGATCTACATTCACTAAAAAAAGATCTCCGCAAAGCCAAACAAAAATGGAGAGCTAAAAAAAACCCTCAGAATTGAAAAACCATTATTTGACCACACCGAATGCCTATAAAGAAGCTGTAAATACTGCAAAGAAGAACTAGCATATAAACATACTAAACGAAGCCATCAACTGACCAAGGGAGCTTTTTGAAATCGTCAAATCCATTACTAAACCTCCACAAAATGAGAGAAACATGAATAATATCAATTCACAAACATTAGCCAACCATTTTGCTACCAAACTAAAGTCTAATAACCACTCACCCCTTCCCCTCCCTCCCAATAATCAAACCAACTCCAACAAATGGCAATCCTTTTACCTCATCAAGGAAAAACAACTCCTAGAAACAATTACTAGAATCAACACCACATCCTCCCACCTAGACCCATGCCCAGTGGCATGGATAAAAGCAACAAAAACAGAACTAACATTTTACCTATGTACTGAATATAATCAACCAATCCCTCGCACTTGGAAACTTACCTAGTGAACTTAAATGCTCAGCCATTTGACCTATACTGAAAAACAAGTCCATAAACACAGAAGACCCTACTTCATACAGGCCAATTGCCAGTATACCTTTTCTCTGTAATAAATCCCCTAAGAAACCCCCTGTGAACCAAAATATTTTCTTTTTGTCGGACCCCAGTGAGGGAGGTTAAGATGGATTGCAAAACCACACCCGTCAAATGAGGTCTATTTTAATCACACAGTTCTTTAGTGAATATTATAAAAACTTAGCTTGAAATGGAAGACGAATCTTGATTAACTTGAAATAGAAGACGTGTCTTGAAATGTTAAGAGAAGAAGCACGACGTGCACGTTTCGGGACCCATCGTCCCTGTATCAAGTGCTCTCACGCGACTTGCTTCAAGTTGTTTCTTCCCATATCGTTTCCGTTGTTAAAAATGCCGGTCGCTGCCAGACAACCAATCAGAGCAGGAGATCCGTCAATTCATCATTGGTCGGCAAACCCGTCCATCATCAACAGACCAATGTTTTCGAAGAATTCCCATCACAGCATTGCTGCAGACCATATAGGGGAAAACCCCTACAATCCGCTTGTCGGAGACCTCCGCCTGGATGCCAGAAGGTTGGATGAGCCAATCGCGATGAGTGTAACGCGCTCGCTTATATGCTCGTTCAATCACCAAAGGGGGATATCCCCGCAAAGATAGCCTACTTTTTAAATCCCGGGCATGATGCTGGAAGTCCTGTACAGAAGAGCATAACCTGCGTAACCGTAAAAACTGACCATACGGTAGTCCCCTCTTAAGCGAAGGAGGGTGAAAGCTGGTGTAGTGCAATAAACTGTTCTTTTGGACAGGCTTGCGATATAAAGTGGTATGTAAAGAGGTGCCAGCACGAAAAATGAGCATGTCCAGAAACTCTATCTGCTGTAGATCCTGATGTGCCGTAAACTGAATGTTTGGTTTAAGACCATTAAGCCAAGTGATAAATGACCGTAGCTCCTCCAGAGGCGCCGTCCATATAAAAAAGATGGCATCTAAAAACCTCCTCCACATAAGAACATGAATGAAAAAAGGAGAAGTATAGATCAACTGTTCTTCCATTTGGGCCAAAGATAAGGTGGCAATGGAGGGAGCCACCGTAGCGCCCATGGCGATGCCGAAGATTTGCTGGAAAAATGTCCCCTCAAAAATGAAATAATTTTGTGTCAAAACCAAAGAGACTAAATCCAATAAAAATTGTTTTGGCAATCGTGACGGGGCCGTGGTAAATAAGGAACGGAGTAAATCAAGGGCTTCCCCTTGGTGAATGTTGGTGTATAATGCACCAACATCAAGGGTCACAAGAAAAACATCAAAATCAGGCAAAACCACATCAGAAAGCTGGAGCATGAAATGGGTGGAGTCTTGAATGTATGAACGAACCAAGGAGGCCTCCTCCTTCAAAAATGCATCGCACAGTTTTGATAAGGGTTCTAAAAGAGACCCTCGACAAGATACAATGGGACGCCCCGGAGGTGACATCAGTGACTTGTGGATTTTTGGCACAGTGTAAATTGTGGGAATCTTAGGATGGGTGACCTTAAGAAAAGCGCCTTCCCTCTTCGTTAACCAACCCTGATCCAATCCCAAGGTGATCAAGGCCGAGATGGTAGACTGTAAAATCGGGGTAGGATCAGCAGACAATCTTAAATATACTGAGGAATCCGATAACTGGGCCCGAAGGCCTTGCAAATAATCTTCAGTTGCCTGAAGGACAATGGCACCACCCTTGTCAGCATTACGAATGGTAACCGAAACGTCAATAACCAATCGATGAAGGCAGTCACGATCGTCCCTGGTCATATTGGAAACCCATCGTGGTTTTTCAACTTCTAAAAGGGACAAGTCCCGTAAGACCAAAGCTTGAAAAGTGGCAATAATAGGATCTGGAGGGCCCGGTGGAGACCACCGAGATGGAAGCGAGACTACCGAAGCATCTGCTGACGCCGGGCGGGATTCAAAAAATTGAATAACCTGCAATTTGCGAAAAAATCTTTGTAGGTGAGCCCTCATCCAAAAACCGTCATAATACGCGGTGGGAGCAAAAGAAAGGCCCAAGTTTAACAATCTTTCCTGTGCTGGATCGAGAGATTTATTAGTCAAGTTGACAACTATTGAAGCAGTGGTTGTTTGGCGCGTTGGCGGGTCATCGGGGGGGTCCCATCGATCATTCTGATGGAAAGACTGCCCCCTCCGTCCGCGATTTTGGCCGCATTGAAAATCCTGCTGGTTGCGGTTAACAGTTTGCTTGGAACCCGAAGCCGTTCCCGAACTATCATCAGTGTCAT
The DNA here is from genome assembly GCA_033557465.1 of Ichthyophis bannanicus. Lineage (NCBI taxonomy): Eukaryota > Metazoa > Chordata > Amphibia > Gymnophiona > Ichthyophiidae > Ichthyophis > Ichthyophis bannanicus. The sequence continues at coordinate 1,535,405,949 of CM066032.1, forward strand.
CAGATGAAGTGTCGAAGGTTACCCGCTTCTGCTGTCCATCGCCTTCCTCCTCATATATCCATCGATAAACTTTTCCCAAGTCGTAATCAGTTTTGTCACGATGAAACTTGTCCAATTTAAACGCCCGAAGATGATCAAAAAAACCTTTTAACTGTTTATCAATACCATCCAATTTGACCTGAAAGTCACCTGCCGTCATGGTTTTAAGAATAGTGATTTTAGCTTCTGCAATTGAAGCAGTTAGAGATTCCTCCTCTTTAAGAGTGCGTTCGACTATGAGAGCCATGAGGTCGAAACTGCATTTATTGAAAATCTTGTTCCATTTATCAATGAAGTCCTGATCAGACAAAAACATCTTGGGAGCCCTGGTCATCCGGAGCCCCCGCGGGATGATCCATGTTTTAAGATATTGCATCATCGACGCCCCATGTAATTGCGTGCGAATCAAACGTTTCTTATAAGCCTTGAGCTCAGTAAGAGACGCTGTGAGATCCTCCTTACCCTGGTCTATGTCATCAAATAAAGTTGGTCTTCGGCAGATAGCTTCCAACTGTTCCTCAGAAAATGCGAATACATCAGCCGCCATGAATATATTATGGGATCAACAATAAATCACTCAAAAAAAATCCCTTCGCCGGAGATAACTACAATACCCTATAATAAATCCCCTAAGAAACCCCCTGTGAACCAAAATTTTTTCTTTTTGTCAGACCCCAGTGAGGGAGGTTAAGATGGATTGCAAAACCACACCCATCAAATGAGGTCCATTTTAATCACACAGTTCTTTAGTGAATATTATAAAAACTTAGCTTGAAATGGAAGACGAGTCTTGATTAACTTGAAATAGAAGACGTGTCTTGAAATGTTAAGAGAAGAAGCACGACGTGCACGTTTCGGGACCCATCGTCCCTGTATCAAGTGCTCTCACGCGACTTGCTTCAAGTTGTTTCTTCCCATATCGTTTCCGTTGTTAAAAACGCCGGTCGCGATTGGCTCATCCAACCTTCTGGCATCCAGGCGGAGGACTCCGACAAGCGGATTGTAGGGGTTTTCCCCTATATGGTCTGCAGCAATGCTGTGATGGGAATTCTTCGAAAACATTGGTCTGTTTTGTCTGTTCATCCCAGTCTGGCCCATCCTTTTATGCCGGCATTCAGCAAAGCTTCTTGCCTTCGCGATAAACTGGTGCAATCCACTACTGAATCTGATAAGCCATTGGGTCCGGGCACGAATCGGGGCCACTCTCCTTGTCTGAAGTGCAAATTTTGTTCCAACACCATGTCCGGTGCTTCGTGGGTGCATCCCCGGACTGGGCGCACTTATCAACGTCGGTGGTCTACTACTTGCTCTTCAACTTTTGTCGTGTATTTGATTCAATGTGAATGCCCACTTCTTTATGTGGGTCATACAACTAGGCCCATTCGAATCAGAATTGGAGAACATGCCTCTCGTTTACACCAACAGGTTCTATCTGCCCCCATCGTGGACCACTGTATAGCACATGGACATACGTTTGAGAAACTCCGTTGGACTGTCATCGACTATATTCCGGTGGATCCTAGAGGGGGCGATCGAACGATTCGATTGCAACGCTGTGAACAGCGCTGGATTTACAACTTAGCAAGTGTGCATCCTGATGGCTTGAATCGCGAAATAGAATGGCTGAGTGTACTTTAAAGTGGCCCAATGCTAGAGGGACTCCCTCTCATGATGGGAATTCCCTCAACCCTGGGCGGTTCTTTGGTGACATCATTTGGGTTTTCTAGTGTACTCATTTTCTGGTTGGTTTTGATTCCATCGGCTTGGGAACAGCTGGTGTGCTGTTCCCCTTCCACATTGGTTCCCGTGATGATGGACGGGTTTGCCAACCAATGATGAATTGACGGATCTCCTGCTCTGATTGGTTGTCTGGCAGCAACCGGCGTTTTTAACAACGGAAACGATATGGGAAGAAACAACTTGAAGCAAGTCGCGTGAGAGCACTTGTTACAGGGACGATGGGTCCCGAAACGTGCACATCCTGCTTCTTCTCTTAACATTTCAAGACACGTCTTCTATTTCAAGTTAATCAAGACTCGTCTTCCATTTCAAGCTAAGTTTTTATAATATTCACTAAAGAACTGTGTGATTAAAATGGACCTCATTTGACGGGTGTGGTTTTGCAATCCATCTTAACCTCCCTCACTGGGGTCCGACAAAAAGAAAAAATTTTGGTTCACATGGGGTTTCTTAGGGGATTTATTATAGGGTATTGTAGTTATCTCCGGCGAAGGGATTTTTTTTTGAGTATACCTTTTCTAGCTAAAATCTAGAAAAAAACTGTGCAATTACAGCTCCAAAGCTTCATTGATCAAAATGTGCCCCTAGACGAACATCAATATGGGTTCCGCTCCTTTAATGGAGTAGAAACACTGCTGCTTGTACTGTCTGATACCCTCATATGAGGCATGGATAACTCAAACACAGCCTTTGTACTCATATTCATAGATATAACAGCCGCATTCGACAATGTAGACCACACTATACTCCTATCAAGGCTTGCTCAACTAGGTCTGGCAGGTACCATCCTCCAATGGTTCAGATCATACTTAACTGATCGTACCCAGTACGTAAAACTCAATTCTGAATCCTCATCACCATTCCCACAAGAGCAAGGTATCCCACAGGGTTCAGCACTTTCCGCCCTCCTGTTCAACCTCTATATTCAACCACTTTGCTCAATATTCATAAAGCACAAGATTGGATACCATCTCTATGCAGATGACATCCTACTCTACTCCCAGATCAATGTACATAACCCTACATACCACAACATAACTGAATGCATACAGGAAGCAGAAAAATGGCTAAATATAAACAACTTCAAAATTAACCTTAAAAAAAAAACAGAAGTACTTGTCACCACAAGGAACCATAGTTTCACCCCCCCCCCCCCCACACACACACACACAAAACAATCCACATTCTCAACATCACTATCCCTGTAAAACAGGAAGTCAAATACTTGGGCATCAAACTAGACAAAACTCTTAACATGGAGCCACACATAAAACAAACTGCAAGAACCATATTTTTCAAGTTAAGAACCATGCAACACCTTAGAACCCTCCTCGCACCCCATGACTTCAGAACGGTAGTCCAAGCATTAATCACACCCCACTTGGACTACTGCAACAGCTTACTACAAGGTCTCCCCAAAAAAAGCATAAACCATCTCCAATTAGCCCAGAATGTCACAGCCAGAATCATAACCAAGGCACACTTAACTGACCATATCACACCTATCCTACAAAATCTCCATTGGCTCCCAATAGCAAGTCGCTCAAAATACAAAATGATAATTACAACATTCAAGCTACACAACAACATTGCACCATCATATCTGTCATCCCTTATAACTGCTCATCTCAACACCAGAAACAGAAGGAAAAGTAAACTGAACCTCCTCAACATTCCCACCACTATACGTAATGTTTAAACATATACGTAAAACCAAACAGATAACAAGCAACAGAGCGTTTACCTTCACAGCCCCAGTACTCTGGAACTCGCTACCAGACTCACTACGATCACTCAGACATACAAACATTCAGGAAGTAAAGACTCTACTCTTCATTGGACACTACAGCAACCACAACAACACCAGCACCCAATCACCCCCTCCCCCCCCCCCCCCCAACACAAGGCATAACCTAATCAGAGGCAAAACTACATACCTCACAAACTCCCCAAAAGCATATTCAACACCTGATCAGTATGACAATCATTAAAAAAAACTGCTACAATGTTGCTTTATGTCTCAATGTAAATACTTAACAAGATACAATTTACATAGTTCAGTTGTTACAATGTATATAGTTATACTTGGTTCTATGTAACTTCTTGTGTTCTATGTAAACCGCCACTGATCTCTGGAAGGGGTGGTATAGAAAACTGTCTAAATAAAAATAAAATATGAGCAAAAATCAAATGGATCTGTAAAATATCCCAGTACCACAATACAGCCTTGCAAATCTTGGACACCTCCAATGAGTATAGTAAAATACACACATAGGCAGGACTCTCCCGTTTCTGGGGAAAATTTAGCAAAAGAGCTCTGTTAACATACTTCACACTTTTATATGCCCATTTAATCGCTCTAGGAGGATAGTGCTTTTGTATAAAACGGGAACACCTTTCCTATGGCTGTTGAATAAATTTGGTTTGTGTGGAGCACAACTGCTTTAAATGAAAAAATTGCCCACCAGGACGTTATCTCTCAAATGTCTACAATGATAACTGATGATCCAATAAACTATTTCAATCAGTGCTCTTTCTAAAAATAGTCATACTGAAACAATCTTGCTCCTTTGTCACCTGAATATCTAAAAACACAATAGATGTAGAACCCACTTGAGCAGTCTGGTCATTGATCCATACCAAAATTTCCTCCAATAAATCACGACTGCCAGTCCAGTAGTTTTGTGGTAGGATGTTTTTAAAATAGATTTGAAAAACATGCCTGGCATGGTTTTGTTTTATACTTATTTATTTAATTTATTTATTTCTCTTATATACCGCGCTATTTGATATCAGTGCGGTTTACGTTGAACATCAAGGTATTTTATGGTGGGGGATTACACCGTAATTACAAATAACAGGGATCTCAACTTGGATAACCATATTAACTATTTACACATATATTTACAGGGAACATGGGCTATGGAGGGTTAAGTGGCTTGCCCAAGACCACAAGGAGCACCTGTGGGACTAGAAACCCCAGTCCTTCCGGCCCAAGGTTGCTGTCTTCTAGTGGGATTTGAACCCCCGACCTTCCGGCCTGAAGTACCTTGCCCCAACCACTAGGCCACTCCTCCTCTCATTTGGGGAGGAGCCAGGTAGAAAATTGTGGGTTCGAAGGGCATGGTTGCTTGGGAAAAAAATCTATTTTGCAAAATTAGCTGGAGAGCCATCCTCCTCATATCAGTAGAGGAACATTTTGCACCAGCTCCAGTTGATGGCTAGGAAATGAACTAGGGTGCACAAGTGGAAATGGGATGGTTTTCTGGATATATGAAGGAACTATTTGCAAATGCTTTCTCTTCAAGCAAATAGTCTGGTTCTAGACACTCAGTAAGGGGAGTTATTTATTTAACAAGCTTTTATATACCGCTCCTTCCTGAGATCAAGGGTAGTTTACATGAAACATCACAACAACTTTTACATTAAACTTTGAAACTGTACATTTAACTTGTTACAACTATATACAATAAACTTTTTATATCTATATACAATAGTCTGTGTGTGGTATGGTTGTATACATTGGTATCATGAGGTGTGTTGTGTAATTATGTTACGAATTTTGCATTACCAGTTGGTTATTTTTATAATGTTTTAGATGTCTTGGGATTTATTGATACTATTTGGATCACCAAAATAATCAATGAAAATAAATGTTTCTTAGTCCTTACGGAATTGCAGGAGGTCCTTTGTTGCTCTTAAGTCATCGGGAAGTGAGTTCCACAATATTGGAGCAATGTAAGAGAAGGCTCTGGAACCTAGTACATTGGTTTGTGTTGCGGATATGGGAGGGGATTTTGTAGGTGTTTTGGGAACAGTTTCTTCATTCCCTTGAAGAGTTAGGTGTTGTGAGGAGGGCCAATAGTGGGGTTGTGGCAATGTTATTATGGTGCTTAAATATGAGCATTAGATATTTCTATTTTATTCTAGGGGTGATTGGTAACCAATGTAGGTCGTAGAGTATGGGGGAGATGTGTTCAACTCGCTTTGTTGCTATGCGTGTAGCAAGGATTTGTGCTAGTTAGAGCTGGCGGGTAGTTTTTTTTGGGAAGTCCTTGTAAGATACTATTACAGTAATCTATGTGTGGTGTTATTAGAGATTGTAGAATTGTTCTGAAATCATTATCTTCTAAGAGTGGTGTGAGCCATTAGGCTGAAGTTGGGGAGTAGATGGTAAACACTCTGCTTGTGGAGGTGGGTGATAGGGATATTAGGTTTGTAATAATAAGGTTAAACTTGGTAAGGGGGTGACATAGAGATGTAGTAGTTTGCTGGTTAGATTCTGTGGTTCTTACTGGAGGCCTATAATGAGTGCCTACTAGGTAAAAGTGCCTTTAGAGAATGGGATGTGGTAAGGGAATGAGAGGAGAAGGTGGAAGGGGCTAAACGGAAAAGGGGATCTTGCAGTTGGTACCTAGGGAACAAAAGACAGGTGGCTCATTCATTTCAGGGTCTAGAGCCTAGGGGACTGGGAGGACTGAAGGAGCTGGGTTTTTGGATTGCATCTGGTTCTGGTACCACTGGACCATGGTATGTGTAGGAAACGTCACCCATCAGGTCCAGTGATTGTTTATAGTGGCTATGCAAATTGTGCAGATTGTTGAGTGTCCAGCCCTCTGGGGGGCAATGTGAGGAGGGGGAAGGAGGGCTATTATGTTCTTGAAAATTAACTTATTTTATTGTACTTTTTAAAATGCGTTTAGGTAAAATTCTGTGAATTTGACTGTACCTGTTATGGTATCTTAACAAAGAGATTTAAGTAACATGGGGCCCGATTTTCAGAACTGCTGATAATCAAATGGCATGACAGTGAGCTGTGGCACCTAAATATTGGTGGGATATTCAGCAACAGTATCCGGACAGAAGCTGCTGCTCAATATTGAGGCTGAGCATCGCTAACCGGGTAAATGCCGGCACTTAACCCAGTTAGTGTGATGAAAAGCAGGCCTAAGTTGTCCAGGCAAGTTGTGTGCAGCATGTTTCAACTTAATATTTTGGATCTTTCTCTCGATCCCTTGAGGAATCTGTTTATCACAAACACCTCTGCATGCAGTAGTGATATTTTTCTTTTGGAACATTTTTTCAGAGAGAGATTGTTACCTTTTCTTCTGGCTTAATTAGTAGGTTCTCAATTTTTTGTTTATGGACGGGGTTTGCAGCAAGTCTGAAAGGAAATATGCACCTACTTTCCCTTTGGATTACGTGTGCTTTTAGGCTGGGTAACTTGTTTTTACTGTAGGAGGCATGTGATAATATAACTCCATCTTATTGTAAGGTAGCTTAGAAAGAAAACCATGAAAAATGCTAAATCATGGAAAAAGCAAGGTGCATAGTGAAAATCTGGTATATCGCTCTTTCCACCCACTTCAACCTGCAGTGCTCTAGGGAGGTAAGTAACATACTTTCCCTGTATGAGAACATGGGAGCTGCATAAATATTTATAGCATCCCTACTTCATCATCTTGGTTTAACTTGCATAACATTGTATATGCCATATGTACCTATAGAAAAGAATGAAGAGACGAAAAACAAGATTTGTGATTCTGCTCTAAAAATCACATAAGTGCAGCCCTAAACACACATGATCAGAATATTCTGCTACATATGGTGCTTAAAACTGGAACAGACACATTCCAGGGAGGAGTGGCCTAGTGGTTGGGGCAAGTTACCTCAGGCCGGAAGATCGGGGTTTCAAATCCCACTAGAGGACAGCAACCTTGGGCCGGAAGGACTGGGGTTTCTAGTCCCACAGGTGCTCCTTGTGGTCTTGGGCAAGTCACTTAATCCGCCCTTGCCCATGTTCTCTGTAAGTATTAGTGTATATGTCTCATATCCCCTCGTGTTAAATGTATTCCCCAATTTTGTTGTGACCACTTTGATTGAAGGATAAGGTGGTATACAAAACTGTCTAAATAACTAAAATAAATACATTTATAAATTGACAGAATCCATACTCGTATATCTTTGTTTCCTTCTAAATGGTTGACCAGCAGAGGGCGTTGCCTAACCAGACTTCAGGCCTTTACCAATTTGACAGTCAACAGAGCCGTCACATGTTGAAACACATTGTTGTAAATGTTGAACATTAGCAGCTCAAATAGCAACGTAATAATGTGTTTTAATGAACACTGATGCTGTTTTTACTAAACAGGGGAAAAAGGCTACCTTAAAAAGCTGCAATGTGTGTCTTCAAGTCAATGCTGACTCCATGGGTAAAAAACCTGTGCAGTCCCCCCCCCCCCCCCATGTATGTGGGAGCAACATTTTAAAAATGGCTCTTTCTGATCTCTACATACACCTGGATACCCTCCTGTCAGCAGGAATGCTCCCCTGATGCCCCCAACCCAATCACTCCCTTCCCAGCATCCAATGCCCCCTGGAATCTGATCTTCCCTCTCCCCCTACCCACACACCTAACTCCCCTCCCAGCATTAAGAAATGGGCCCCACCCCCTGATCCCTGTCCCCCAGCTCTTAGTTGGGTCTCTGGGGCCCTAGTGTCCAGTGGAGCAGGAGAAATTCCCAGTTCAAAATGGCATCCATAACCCTTAGCACTAATCGCAGGATACCACGCCTAGGGGTTAGGCTGCCAAATAAGGGCAAAATGCCTGCATTATTGTTCCTTTTACTGTATTTCCTCTTCTCGCTCCCTCCCCGTGTGTCAAAGTCTGACCTCAGTCTTTACACCTGCCCCTTCAAGCAGGCACTTATTTGTGTCTCAAGGCAGATGGAAATGCCAATGTCTAGATTTGTTTTAAATTGACATGGATTCCTCTTGTACGGGGAATAAAGTTTGATAATGTAGGCTTGCCCAAATCACTCCCTCAAAATCTGTTATAGTGTATCTGGATTTTCAGAAAGCTTTGGACAAGGTCCTTCGTGAGAGACTCTTGGGGAAATTAAAAAGTCATGGGATAGGAGGCAATGTACTATTGTGGATTAGAAAATAGTTAAAAGATAGAAAACAGTAGGCTAAATGACCAATTTTCTCAATGGAGAAAGATGAATAGTGGACTACTCCTGAGCCCACTGCTTTTTAACTATTCGTAAATTACTTGAAAATGGGAGGTGATCAAATTTGCAGATGAGACAAAATTTTTCAACATTGTTAAATCACAAGAGGACCTTGAAAAATTGAGACTGGGCAGATGACATTTAATGTGCACAAGTGCAAAGTTGTGCACTTAGGGAAGAACCAAAGTACAATTACATGATGCAAAGTTCTACATTAGGCATCACACCCAGGAAAAGGATCCAGGCATCAAAGGCAATACCTTGAAACCCTCTACTCATTGTGCAGTGGCGGCCAAGAAAGCTAATAGAATACCAAGAATCGTAAGGAAAGGAATGAAGAATAAAACCAAGGATATTATAATGTCTCTATCGCTCTATGGTGCAACCATACCTTGAATCTTTGTGTGTAAGTCTGGTCACCAAATTTTAAAAGGTATATAATGGAATAAAAAATGGTTCAGAGAAGAGCCACCATCTGTCATATTGTCAACCTATTGCTTTCCAGTGTTTGAGGGGGGGCTGCCTTCAAACATGCTATGATTACACCACTCCTCAAAAAGCCTTCACCAAACCCTACCTACCTTTCAAATTATCAGCTCAACTCCATCCTTCCTTTCACATCCAAACGACTTGAAAATGTGGTTCACTGCCAGGGTCTTCACATTCTTTCCTCATAAGTCTTCCTGGCTCCACTGTAATCTGACTTTTTTCCTCTACATTCTACAAAAAATGACTCTTGCCAGAGTCTCCAGTGACCTGTTCCTGGCCATATTCAAAGGCCTTTACTTGATGCTCATCCTTCTTGACCCCTCTGCTGCTTTTGAGGCTGTTGCTTACTATTTTCGCCTCATTATTCTATTCTTGCTTCATTTTCGGGGCTCTTTTCTATCTTGGTTTTCTTCTCTTCCATTGCACATTTAGTGTATGCTCGGGTGGATCCTGCTTTCAGCCCGTGTACCGCGGGGCTCTGTCTTGGGAACCCTTCTCTTCTCTCTCTATACTCATTCCCCTGGTACCCTGATTATCTCCAATGCTTTTCAGGACCATCTTTTTGCTGATGATTATCAAATTTACCTCTCTATACCAGAAATCTCTCCAGGAATCCAGGCCCGAATCTGTCAGATATTGCTACGTGAATGTCCCACTGCCATTTGAAACTGAACATGGCCAAGATGGAGTCCCTTATCTTTTGCCCCTAAACCCACCTCCTCCCTTTTCTGTTACTATAGATAACACTGTCTTCTTCCCCGATTCCTTGGCTCACAATCGTGGGGTCATCCATGACTCCTCTCTCTCTCTCTCTCTCACTGCACATATCCCATTGATGCCTCTTGTTTCTTTATAACATCATGAAAATTCATCCCTTCCATTGTGAACATACTACCAAGACCCTTATCTATTCTCTCATCTCTGCCCATTTAGACTATTGCAACCTGCTCCTTGCTGGTGTCCCACTGAATCTTCTGTCTCCCTTTCAGTCCATTCGAAATTCAGCTGCACAGCTCATCTTCCACCAGGGTCATTATGTACCCATAACCCCCTTTCACAAGACACTTCATTGGCTCCCTAGATGTTTCTGTATACAGTTCAAATTTCTCCTGCTGACCTGCAAGTGCGTTCATTCTGCAGCTCCTCACTACTGTCATATCTCTCCCTACACTCCTCCTTGGAAGTGCCGCTCATCAGGCAAATCATTTTTATCTGTGCCATACCCTTCCACTGCCAACTTCCGACTCTGTTCCTGCCCCCTTGCTTGTCTGGAATAGAATACCTGAATCAGTACGTCAGGTTCCATCTCTGTTCTCATACAAATCCAGGCTAAAGACCCTCCTCTTCGAGTCAGCTTTTGGATCCTGATCGCCTTCTTCTCTCATTTAACACCTATATGTGTTTTAATCATTTCCCTCAATAACTACTCTAGTCCTCTGTTTGTCTTCAATAGATGGTAAGCTCTGTAGAGCAGGGACTGCCTTGTAGTGCTATACGAATGCAAAGGTTAAAGGGTAGTAGCAGTAGTACTTACATGTTGAAGTTGCAAAACCACTAGTTTGATGTGGAAATACCACATGGAAGTTGTTAAGTTGGTGATGCCCATTTTTCCCATGTGTAGATTTGTATAATTACGACTCCTGCTGCGAGTGCTAGCAAATCCATGTGCTCTTCCATGCCCTCATGGGGTCATTTTATAAGGTGCTGTGGAAAGCTACATGCTATTAACACATGCAAATCATGTATTTTCAATGACTTATGGGCATCGATGGGCCTTTCCTCTAACTTTAGCTGGTCGCTAGTCTGTAAATATACGTATAGTTCAATGGTGACACTTTTGCTGTGGATGCTCAGATAGGTTGAGCCTGGGCAGACCATGGGTGGTGGGTGCACTTATATACATTCTTACAAAATACGGCCATATGCATGGTCATTTACACCAGCCCATAGGGATGGTGTAAGTGATCACGCCTAGATTCAATGCACGTTTCCCGCTACTTACACCCCTGTTTCATAAAATAAATACTTTTATAAAATAGGTGCGATTGAAGCCTGTAAAAACATCCATTAACCTAGGCACATCTTATAAAATTGCTCGCTATATGTATTTTACAAAAAGCTCAGCAGGTGACTGAATCTTTTGTAAAATACTGCCGGAAGTGAGCACATCCCAATCTGGATGTCTCGAGTCTGATCTTGGCGCTCTGTGTAAGACAGGCCTTACAGTAACCAGACAGAAGATGCAAGAGAAAACACCAGGTCAAAAATGTAACAAACAATTAAAAATCCAAACAATCACAAAAACTCAACGTGGCCTCTTTCAGCTGATGCCTGCCTCAGGAATCAGGGATGGCCTGATGGGGTGCAGAAAGAAGCAGAGACTGATTGTGGGGCCTCATTTGCATAAGTCAATAAGGGTTGAGTAGTGGGATTGAAAAGCAGGGCCGTGTGCAAAGAACAGAGTTGTGCAATGGTAGGGCTGGCCCTGTCAGGAATATAATTAAAATGATGCAATTTAAGTCAAATAACTAGACTATAAAGCACTTAGCTTATAACATAATTTATGTAGAAGCCACAAAAGAGATTTTATCTTTCTCTGATAGTGCCACCACCAAAAGCTCCCACTGTCGTGGCATATACTGCCACACCTCGGTCACTCAAGGTCAGCGGCTACAATTTTGGAAAATGGCAATGCCACCCGGCAGAAGCCGAGTGGATATTGCTCATGTCTTCCACCATTTAGAGGTGGGTGGGGGTGTCCTGGGGTTCTCGGAGGAGTACATTACCCAGCAGGGACTATTTTTATTTTTCAGGGTGGGGGCAGGACGCTAGCTGATGCGTCTGGAGAGATTCACTTGAATCACCAGAGACTGCTTTGGTGGGGTCAGGGGGTGGTGGTTGGTCCAGGGGCCCACTTGGGATCCTAGGTAATCCGAGGTGGTGCAGCACTTCACCGATGTCCCTTTTATTTCCGGCTGCATCTTTGGCCAGCCCTGAGCTGATATAAAGATTCAGCGGTATAAGACGTGTAAAAATACTGCGCTACATTTTAGCACCGATTTTTTTTCACAATGGAGCAATTTTTTATGTGGTGATCAGCATGCATTTAGCATGCCTGCCCTGTTATCCTTTAGCGCTGTGATTTTCCTGTGCTAATATTACTTCCTGGAAACTCAAAAGTAAACTGTTGCACTAAAGAGCAGTGTTGCTTACTACATTGGCCCTTGGATTTTAATCTCTTTGGGGTAGGGGTTTAATATAGCTGAATTCTAAAAATGCTGTAAGTCTCCTTGACCTTTATTTGGTAAGGTGTGCTAATATGTTTCCTACTGAGGAAAAAAACAGGACAAGTTGGTAATAGTGCATTAGCAGAATCTCTCATGTTAGGAACTTACAAAGGGCACAGAAAAATCCTCATCAAGTACAGAATAAGTGATCAAAAATTAGAAGCAGAAATATGCAGACAAGCATAACCTCACCCCCCTCCTCTTTGGTTCACAGCACACTGCCTGACAGGGGCTGGAGCAAGAAGAGGAGGTCCGTCCTCTGCTGCCTACCATTAGGGGCACTGCTCGGTTCTAGGGAATCTGCCTAATGGAAGAGCTGGCCCTGGTTTCTTCTAAGTGCATCAGAATCCTTCACAAAATGCTTGGGAAAGATCGAGCATTGTGATTAGTCAAATGAGATTATATAGCCATAAATCAAACTCAGTTGGTGTACGGTCCCGCAGCTGTAAGAAACAGAAGGCAGAAAAAGAAGCTGTACAACATGCTCAAGTTTCACTGAGATTTCAGCAGACAAGTAAGTAAGTAAATAAATAAATATATATATGGGTCAATTTTCAAAACCAATGATGACTGGGTTTTTTTTAAACTCCAGCCACAGAATTATAATAAATATGTTTATTCAGCTATATAGATAGAGGGCAGTGCTGAATATATGTATAAAAGCGATATTCAGCCAATCTACATATAGCTAAGAAATGTGTCGGATCTTAAAGAGGCCAACCAGGTAGAAAAACATGATGGCAAAAGCCAGACGGATTCTTGAGTGCATAGAAAGAAGAATGGCTAATAGGAAGGTAACAGTGCCTCTGTATAAGTCTCTGGTAAGACCTTATTTAGAGTGCTGTGTACAGTTCTGGATACCACATCTTCACTAGAACATAAACAGGATGGAGTCGGTGCATAGGGCGGCTACTAAAATGGGCAATAGGCTTTGTCATAAGGCATATGGGGATAGACTTAAAGATCTCATTACAGAGGAAAGGTAGGAGACATTTAAATACCTCCATGGTATAAATGCACGGGAGATGGCCCTCTTCCAGTAGAAAGGAAGCTCTTGAACGAGGGTCATAAGATGAAAGAGAGTCAGAAGTAATCTGAGGAAATATTTCCGTACAGAAAGGGTGGCAGATGCATGAAGCAGTCTCCCAGTGGAGGTGGTGGGGACAAGAACTGTAGCTGAATTCAGGAAAGCATGGGACAAATACAGGGGATCTCTGAGGAAGAGCAAGGGATTGTAGAATTGACAGACTCGATAGTCCATATGGTCTTTATCTGCCTTCATTTTCTATGTTTTTATGTTTCTATAGTTAAGGGAAAGCAGAGAACCAGTAAATACCAATACTGTGCTTCTATTGTCTGTAAGCCACCACAAAGAAAGATTGGTCAACACTTTCTTGCTGATTTCAGAGTATGGAGTTCTTCAAATGTCTGTTTCTCTGATACTATCAGCAGCTTGCAACGACCTGTTGAGCCCATTACATGCATTGATGCCTTGTTTAACTCAGGAAATGAAGATGGGAATCTGAACTACAGGTCACTGTATGCAGTGGGGTAAAGGCAGGGCTGGATCAACCTATCCTGAAAATCTGGAGCCAATTGATGACCCCAATGTCTAGTTAGAATGAATGTAAGTATCGGTTTCTTTGCTTTGAGCAATGTTCCAGGGCTGACCGAGATTAGGGACTATCTGAGTGGTTTTATTTTTCCCTCAGATGCTCCTGCTGTACCTCAGGTTGGTTCTAAAAGCTGTTCATAAAATTGCAAAGCTGTCAGGTTGCTAGCAGAGTTTTGGCTGCTGGTTTGGCCTACGATAGAGGACTTGCAACTGGAAGGAGGGCCGGTGATGAGGGATTGCATTGATGTTTGTACTTATCAGCATTGCATTAGATTTATCATTAAAACCCTAACAAGTAAGATAAATCATTTTCAATAATAATAATAATCCACAAATAGCAAAATAGGTCCAAGTCTCAAACCCAGAAACATTAAACTAAAAAAAATGGAACAAAACGTAACTGCTTTCTTTTCTTTTTTTCTCCTTGATGGATTCTATTATTTATATTTTCATTTCAATGCTGTTTTCTTATCAACGTCTTGGATTTTGTTCTAATATTTTTTTTTTTAAGCTATAAAGGCTTAGAAGTTAATCTTTTATTTTTAAATCTAACTTGAATATCCATAGTGCTGGAAGATGAGCATTCCCCTCCCAGGTCAGAAGGCACTCAACCAGCTACTGAGGAAGAGCTGAAGACTTCAGCGTAAAGCCCGCTTTACGATGTAGCTGGAATAAAGCCCTCTGGATGTCAGACTGCTGATATAGCTGTGTATGAAATGCAAGTCAGAAGCTGCAAGGATGTCATACATTTTGGGACAAGGAACGTACAAAGCATGAACCAATGGAGCTAAAGGTGGTCAAGAGCGACTAGAACATGTACAACTCGATCTGTTGGGTGTCAGCAAACTGAAATGGACTGGCATTAGGCACTTTGAATCCAATGATATACTATGCCGGAAATGAAAGACAAAGAAGAAATGGTGTTGCATTTATAATTTAAAAAAACTTGCAAGAACTGTAATGAAATACATTGCAGTCATTGAACACTTATCCTCTATTTGTCTATGAGGAATGTCCATATATACGACTATTATTCAGGTATATGTGCCAATAACAGATGCAGAAGGAGGACACAGTTGATCCATTTTATAACATGCAAGACAAGATATCCTGATAGCAAAGTAGTTGGAAAATATGGGCTTGGCAGCAGAAATGGTTTGAAGAAAGACTGATGGAATTCTGCAAGATGAACAATCTATTAATCTCCAATGCTTTCTTCCAGCAACACAAGTACCAACTGTACATGGACTTTGCCCAATGGACTGTACAAAAATCAAATTGACTACATCTGTGGAAGTCAACAATGGAAAAGCTCCATAGCATCAAGAAAGAAAAAACCTGGAGCTGGCACAGATACCGATCACCAGCTGCTAGTATACTAACTCAAGTTAAAACTGAAAAAGAGCAAGCCATTCATGAATGTAGCAAAGTATGATCTTGAAAACATACCACCGGAATGTAAAACTGCCTGCAAAATCAGCAGAAGATCTATGAGATGATACTAAGAAAGGTGTGCTCACCTTGAAGAAAGTAAAAATTCTCTGCAAAAGGTGAAAAAGCAAAAAACGTCTAAATAGGTGACCAAAAAACTCTGAAAATTGCTCAAAAACACAGAGAAGCTAAAACCAGAGGAGAAAGAGACATAATCATGGAACTTAATTGAAATTTCCAACGTTGAGCATGACAAGACTAAGAGAAGGATGATAATGATGCATGCAAAGAAATAGAATCAGAAACTAGAGGAAGAACAAGATCAGCTTCCCTAAAGCTATGAGATGAAAAGAGAAAATTCCAGCTTCGCACTGGAATGCCACAAGAAATTCAATGATAGATGTTGAATGATGCTGAGAAGATCAAGAAAAGGTGGAAAGAATACGCAGAGTCAGTATACAGTACCATAAAGATCAAGTGGATCAATAGCTGTTTCAACCTGTACCTTATGATCAGGAACCTTTGTTGATAAAAGAAGTCAAAGCAGCATTGAAAGCATTATCAAGGAAAACAACACTTTATTGATGGCATTCCCATTGAAGCATTACAGCGATTAGATGCAGCTGTTACAATACGTACAAGGTTCTCCTAGGAAATTTGAAAGACGACATCATGGCTGGCTGATTGGAAAAGATCTGTGTTCAAACCAGTACTGAAGAAAGGTGATCTGAGTGATTCTGGAAATTTTTGCACAATTGCTCTGATCCCACAGGCCAGCAAGATTCTATCGAGATCACTCAATGGAGACTGCAATTCTACCTGGAACGAGAAGTGCAAGCAGGATTCAGGAAAGGGCAAAAAAATGAGAGATGACATTGTGAATAATATATTGACAACCTCTACTCAGTGTGCAGCAGCGGTGGCGGCCAAGAAAGCAAATAGAATGCTAGGAATTACAAGAAAAAGGGTGGAAAATAAAACCAAGGATATTATAATACCTCTGTATCGCGCCATGGTGTGATCACAGCTTGAATATTGTGTGCAGTTCTGGCTGCCATATCTTAAAAAAGATATAGCTGGATTAGAAAAGGTACAGAGAAAAGTGACCAAAATGATAAAGGGAATGGAAGGATACTACTAGAGGAAAGGCTTAAAAAGTTAGAGCTCTTCAGCTTTGAAAACAGACTGCTGAGGGGAGGTATGATAGAGGTCTATCAAAGAGCAAGTGGAGTGGAATGGGTAAACGTGGATCAATTATTTACTCCTTCAGAAAGTAAAAAGACTAGGGAACATGCAATGAAGCTAAAATGTAGCACATTTAAGACTAATTAGAGAAAAAAATTTCACTCAATGCATAATCTGCACCTTATCCCCTAGCATCTGCCCATTTCCAATCCTGGCCTCTCAACAATAGTCCTTCCCTTCCAGTCCCAGTCCCCCATCACCCAGCATCAGCCCATTACCAGCCCTAGTCCCCCAGCAGCAGTCCTCTTCCAGTGCCACCCCAAGCATGAAAGCCATCCAGTCACCCCCTCCTCCCCATGGCCCTGCCATAGTGCATTAATTACATAGCCATGGGAGCTTTTTCCTTTGCTCCCACAGCAGTGCTATGCTTCAGCAGCCAGCACCACTGAATCCCTAGAAATGAAACAGGGGTGATTCCTGTCTCTTGTGCAAGACAGAAAGCGCCCCTGTTTCACTTCTAGGAACTCAGTGGTGCCGGTGGCTGCAATTCAGCAAAGCCATGGGCATGAAGAAAAATGCTCCCGCAGCTGTAAAGAGGTGAGCAAGTGAGGCAGGCTTTGGGCCTCACTAGCTCCCTTTTAAGCCGGCCAGACATGGGGGTTTTCAGGGAGTGGGACCATGTGTGGCCTAGGGCTGCCCTGCCTGCCTCCTCACTATATGGTGGGTTAGGTGAGATCTTCAGGGATCATTCAGGCCACCAAGGATTAGTTTTCCTAAAAGGCTGCAGGAGGCCTACTTGAGTTACCAAGGCTTTTTGTGATGGTGTTATCGGAGGTGAAGTGCTGCACTTCACCTCCGATGGTCTTTTTGCCCCCACACAAGAATCTTTCATATGGTTCAGGTCTATAGTAAAGATTCAGTGCTAGAAGGAAAGTAAAAACTGCAGTAAATGTTTGCTTGGGTTTTTTTTTCTTTTAACAGTGTGGAACAATTTTGGATTTGACCATTTTGCATGCTACCTACATGACCCTTTAGTATGGTGGTTTTACTGTGGATTTTTCTACACTAAAACCTTTATTATATAGAGAGGAAAATTAATGAGGAGAAAGCTAGAAGAAAATGATAGCATACCTTATTACATCGGCTCCTCCATCCCCATCATCATGTAAAGTTCCTGCAGTTGCTGTCAGCTCATTTCCTGCAGCAGACCTAAGCTAAACGGATAATGCCCATAGAGTGACCATATTATCCGTGTATTCCATGCCATAATCTACACAGATAGCAGTTCGGAGTATAAATGCCATGGCCAGTGTTTAACTTGTTCTGATCACCACACTGGCTGAACATTGAGCCCTTATATAACACTTCCTCCAATTTTGGTATGACCAAAGCAATGTACAAAAACAAGTCCATAAAATATAAACATTAAACAATCAGAATAAAATGTAGACTATTAAATCTAAACTTCAAATATAAAAACATGGATGGACCCTCACAAAAAAAAGAACAAATGACTACAAATTGGAAATAGACACAGAGAAAACAAAACCTAAACTGAAAATGCCAAGAAGCCCAGCTCTTCAGTGCAAAACTGGAAAAATGCAAACCCTAACACTACCCTATCCTACCCTTAGCTCCACCTTCTCCCGCTGCTGATTCTACACCCAGACTAGTGTCAAAGATGCCTCCTCTTCTCATTTCAGAAAGCCTTCCCCCTGCACCCTCTACCCAGCAGCCCCCTGAATCCTCTTTTTTGCCAACATCATGTTTCCTCCGCCCTCCAAAACCAGACAGCTGGCAATAATCCCAAGAGGAGCCTCCCCCACCCCCCTTAAGCTCTCAGACAGCTGTCCCTCTGCCCTCCTAGCCAGTGGGGGTATTCTTTCCTTCAGGCCGGTCAGCGAGAGAAGGAGAGGCGGTGATGGCATCCTGAAAACTGTCATGCTGCAGATATCTCGCTCCCATGCTCTGCCTCTGCAGTTGTGCCAACTGTGAGGAGAACAGGGGCAGGAACTGAGGTTGGAGCCTTGCGGGCCAATCAGAGCAAGCGCTGTGCAGGCATAACGCACCTAACTCTGCCATAGCACTCAGACATTAAAGTGTCCCGTGTCTAAAAGGAACTATCTAATCCCAAAACCAGATAAAACAGCAACCATACCATGCCCCCCCCCCTTTCAGCTTCTCTTTTATGCAGATTTGATCACCTACATATTACTCCATTTGCCAGAAATGGAAAGTTAGCTTTGAAAAGCTCAGCTTTTTGTTTTATTTTGTTAAATTTTATAAAACCTTTAAGTGCTAGAACTACACTGGCTCCCAATCAATAGCCGAATCAGATACAAAACTATCCTAACAACCTTTAAACTCATAAAAGACATAGCCCCCTCACACCTATCCACACTACTGCAATCACCAAACAAAACTAGATCACACAGACAAAACGAAGCCCACTCCCTTATCACACCAAAAGCCTTCAGGAAGACAAAGAAAACCACTAGCTCCAGAGCATTCACATTCACTGCCCCTACGCTCTGGAATGACCTCCCAATAGACCTTCGCGTCATAAATGACCTCTATCAGTTCAGGAAAGAGCTAAAAACTTACCTCTTTACTAAACACTTTGAAATCCCATATTCCCCCAAAACACCTCCATAACCATGGTATTACACACACGAACCCCCTTACTCAAAACTAAATAACTCACCCCCCCTGTCTGAAACCCCATACACACCCCCGATTTACGTCATAAAAGAAAATAAATTCCAAAATATACACAACACACAACCACTGTAAATATCCAATGTAAATAATTTAATGGTTGTTTGTATTACTAATACATCTTGAAGTTGAAGTTTTGTTCAATGTAAATAGTTAAACTTAACCGTTCATTGTAAATAGTTGAATCTGATTGTTCAATGTAAATGTATACATCTGTGTACAATTGTTAAAATGTTCCTTGTAAACCGCCCTTGATCGCTGGAAGGGGCGGTATAGAAAAATATAGATAAATAAATAAAAAATAAATAAAATGATGCAGAATCCACTCCCTGTGCAGTGTGGAAATCTGGTCTTTTGCCTGGCACAGAGTGCTACCGCAGCTAAATTCTGTCACGTCTTACATCAAATTATTTCTGTCATTCCCTCCATTGTTACCACTGAGATTTTATAGCAGATTTCACATCATGTGCTGCTTTGCATTCTTCATATAAAACAGCTTGGCTGGATGCATTTTTTCTTCAGGTGGTAAATTAAATCTTTAAGGGTGGTTGTTATTACGCAGGTCATGTACTGAATTCCAAGCCTTGAAAGATCAGAGAGGGCTTGTTTAGCGGAAGTTCTTAAGACACCTATACTGTGAGTGCTAATTCATTTGTACAGACATTTCTCATTTATTTTTTTATACTCTGGCTTTTTTCAATACCAAATTCAGAGTTGGCAAGCCATGTTTGTTTGTTCAGAGACTTGATATACCACCTTCTGTGGTAGGGCACCAAAGCAGTTTATAATAAAATCCAAAATCCAGTTCCAGGCCTAGTTTTGAATTTACATCTCAAAGCCCCTGTTTCTTTCCACTGTAATTAATGCTAAAGCCTATAATGCATCAGGATAGGCTTGTCAGAAATTCAGCACTTGTCCAAAATCTTATTCCTGGAATTAAACAGCAACTCTGCAAACTAAATGTAATGAGGCCTATGGACCCTTTTACAAAGGTCTCTGCACCTCTCCGTGTAGGATATATTGCTGTAAATGGATATGAACAGCTGCTATGGCACTCCCCTCTAGGGATAGCAAAAATACTATAGCCCAGGGCATTGGTTAAGGAAGACCAAGAGTGTGGTGGGCAAAGAATTTGAAGCTTGGTGTTGCTCTGTCTTGGATCCAGTCCAATATGGTATGCCTTTCCAATCCTTCCAGTGACCTCCTACAGTCCAATATGGTATGCCTTTCCAATCCTTCCAGTGACCCTCCTAGCTTAGTTCACTCTTTAAGAAAAGTCCAAGGACCACCTTTTGGCCTCTCCTAATAGGGAGTCTATTTCCAGCTTTCCTCTATATGTTAGGGTGAGGTTTTTTAACATCCCCCAAGCTCCCCATCTAACAGGATCCCTCCACAAAGTTGGGGTCTGTTGCCCCAACCTAGGGTATCTGCCCCTCACCTGGCCAAAAGTTGTCCCCCCAAGATCCTTTTGGCAACATAATGTAACCACTATGCAAATTAAGGAGGTAATATGCAAATTCGGTCTTCCTAGAATCCTCCAATTTAAGTACACATACACATCCAATGTCAACGCAAACTGCCCCCCCCCCCCTTAGTTCCCTGGTTCAACCAGGGTGCATCCTAGATGCTGAACTACCTGGACGCCCTGCCTCCTCCCATGTAGCTTCTTATTGCTACATCCACCCCAAGTCTGGCGGGTTATCCACCAGCTGAATGTTCATGAGGGTCGCTTCAGGGACTAGCTATTACTCATTTCCCAGATCCACCTCCTCCTCCCACTGGGGGGTCCCCTTGATCCTCTCCTAAAGGTGTCTATCTCTGTGGGGGGCTGGGTCAAGTCCCTTGCCTCCCTTTCCACCTTCCTCCCATCCCAGCTATTGTCAGGGAGCTGGGTCTCCTCTTGGCTGGGGAGGAAGCAGTGGTTCAGGCCCTTCCTCTACCCCCTGGGTATCCTCAGCTGCTGCTCCAGGGTGCCCCTAGATGGGTCCATACTTCCAGAGCAGGGACTGGCTGGGGTCCCCTGGTACTCCAGCAGTGATGGGACATACACCCTGTCATATACCTCTCCCTTGGTGGAGACATACATAGTAACATAGTATATGATGGCAGATAAAGACCAGTATGGTCCATCTAGTCTGCCCAGCAAGGCGGCAAGCGTAGGTGCACCTGCCGCTCCGTGCAGGTCACCCCTCCCCATGCCTTTGTTCATGGGTGTACGCACCGCTCTGTTTAGGTCACCACTATTTGTTGAGATATTAGAGATAGTTATGTTTGTTTTGATTTTATCCTGTTGCTATAAAGGGATCCACTGTGTCTGTACCATGCCATTTTGAATTCTGTCACCACTTCCATCGGGAGGGCATTCCAAGCATCCACCACCCTTTCAGTGAAAAAGTATTTCCTGTCATTGCCTTTCAGTTTACCCCCTTGCAGCTTCATGTTATGCCCTCTAGTTTTACAGCAATATCACTCACAAATACATTGAACAGTACTGGTCCTAGGACCAAACCCTAGGGCACACTGCTAATCACATTCCTTTCATCCGAGTGAGTTCCGTTTACCATCACCTTCTGTGTTCTGTCAGTCAACCAATTTCTGATCCAGTTCACCACCTTGGGACCCATCCTCGAGTTCATTGATAAGCCTCCTATGAGGAATGTATCAAAGGCTTTGTTGAAATCTAGGCAGATCACATCACATGCCCTTGATCTAGTTCTCTGGTCACCCAGTCAAAGAACTTAATCAAATTTGTTTGGGTTGGGGTGTGATGGGGTCAACCTAGTCTGGGGGTCCTTCACCTTCGCGGGACAGGAAATCCGTATTTGTATGGTCTTTCCCAGCCCAGTGTTCAACTTCAAAGTCATAGGCCTATAAGGCTGTGTATCATCAGGTCAAGCAGGCATTGGTGTTTTTCATAGAATTTAGACACCTTAGGGCTGCATGGTCAGTTACGAGGGTGAAATGTCTACCTAGCAAATAGTATCTTAAGGCATCTACAGCCCACTTGACCGCAAGGCACTCCTTCTCCATAATTGAATACCTAGTCTCCTAGCTTCCAACTAAGATACATGATTGGATGTTCTTCTCTGGCCACATTTTGGCTTAATACGGCTCCCAAACCTACTCCAGATGCGTCCGTTTGTAACACAAATGGCTCTTTGAAATCTATATTTCTTAACAACGGTTCTTTACACAGGGCCTTCTTGAGGTTAACAAAGGCCTCTTCTTCCCGTGTATCCCAACGTACCTGGTTAGGGAATTTATTTTTCAGCAGATCTGTAAGGGGAGTGGCCAGTTCCGCAAAGTGAGGACCCACTAGGTTCAAAAATGCTCTAATTTTCTTTTGTTTTTTTCAGCAGATTCTTACCTAGAATTTCCTGTACTTTGCTAAGGGTGGGTCGCACTACCCCATTTCATACCCGGTGGCCTAAGTACTGTACCTCCTGGTTCGCCAACTGGCATTTCTTAGGGTTAGCTGTCAACCCTGCCCACCTTAAGGATTCACAAACCTTACATAGGTGGATTAGATGTCCCTCCCAAGTCTCAGAATAAATAACCACATCGTCAAGGTAGGCCCCTGCGTACCCTAGATGTGATTTGAGTACCTTATTGATAATAAACTGGAATGTAGGTGGCGCCCCATGCAAGCTGAAAGGGAGGACAGTAAACTGGTATAGCCCCCGGAATGTTTGAAAAGCTGTTTTCTCTCTAGAGGATGGTTCCAAGGGAATCTGCCAATATCCTTTTGTTAGGTTAAGGATTGAAATATATGTAGCCCCTCCCAACTACTCTATCCTGGGCATGGGGTAGGCATCAAACATTGAGATGGCATTCACTTGCCAAAAATCAATACAGAACCTAGTGCTTCCTTCGGGTTTGGGCACTAGGCCTATCGGGCTAGAACATTCACTGTTGGACTCTTCAATAACCCCTAAGTGCAGCATATCTTCAACCTCTTTCTCAATCTCCCTTTGTTTGGCTTGGGAAATGCAGTATGGCCATTGCCTTACGATTTTGCCATCCCAGGTGATAATTCTGTGAGTTCCAAGAT
This sequence comes from Ichthyophis bannanicus, assembly GCA_033557465.1. Taxonomy (NCBI): domain Eukaryota; kingdom Metazoa; phylum Chordata; class Amphibia; order Gymnophiona; family Ichthyophiidae; genus Ichthyophis; species Ichthyophis bannanicus. The sequence goes on from CM066032.1 coordinate 1,535,429,517, forward strand.
GGGTTCTCCTGGGCAAGGGTGAGAATATGTCCGGGAACTGGGCTAGCAGGTGCTTCACCTGTTTCTTCTTGTCTCCCATCAACTTACTTCCTACTAAGACTTCCATGGGGTCCTTCATCTGGACAATCTCCAAACCCAGATCCTCTTCCTCTTCGTTTACTTGCGCTCCTAGCTCCTTCTGACATACCCAGGGTTTGAGCAAATTGATGTGGAAGGTCAGAACCTTCTCCTTCTCTTGCTCCACTTCATAATCTACAGGACCCAGTTTCCGGTGCATCTTATAGGGGACTCTCCACTGGGCTAGTAGCTTATTATTGGAAGTGGGCAGCATAACTATTACCAGGTCTCCTGGGTTTAGACTCCTCTCCATTGGCTGGTGGTCATAATAGACCTTTTGCATCTCTTGGTTTTTCCTCAGATTTTCAGAAGACTGTGTTCGTGAGAAACTAGCTCAACTTAAAGTAGACAAAGTGATGGGACCGGATGGGTTACACTCTAGAATACTGAGGGAACTTGGGGACATTCTAGCAGCTCCACTGACTGACCTTTTCAATGCCTCGTTGGAGTCGGGAGTGGTGCCAAAAGACTGGAGAGAGGCTCATGTGGTGCCTTTACACAAAAGTGGAAGTAAGGATGCAGTTGAAAACTACAGGCCGGTTAGTTTAACTTCGGTGGTGAGTAAATTATTGGAAACGCTGCTAAAAGAGAAAATAGTGAGGTTTCTGGAGTCCAGCGGACTACAGAATCCGAGGCAGCATGGATTCACCAGAGGCAGGTCTTGTCAGACAAATCTGATTGATTTCTTTGACTGGGTGACTAGGGAGTTGGACCGAGAGAGAGCCCTAGATGTGGTGTATTTAGATTTCAGTAAAGCCTTTGACACTGCTCCTCACAGACGACTTATAAACAAACTGAGCATCCTAGGGGTGGACCCTAAAGTTACTGTTTGGGTTAGATATTGGTTGGGTGGGAGGCAACAAAGAGTACAGGTAAATGGAGCTCACTCTGAGGAGAAGGATGGTGTGCCCCAGCGATCTGTCTTTGGTCTGATTCTTTTTAACATCTTTGTTAGTGATATAGCGGAAGGGCTGTCGGGTAAGGTTTGCCTCTTTGCGGATGATACCAAAATCTGCAATAGGGTAGACACCCAGGATGGTGTAGATAACATGAGGAGGGATCTAGTTAAGCTTGAAGAATGGTCTAGAATTTGGCAGCTGGGATTTAATGTTAAAAAATGTAAGGACATGCATTTAGGCTACCGCAATCCAAGGGAGCAATATAGTATAGGGGGTGAAGTACTTTTGTCCACTAAAGAAGAGCGGGACCTAGGCGTGGTTGTGTCTGATGATCTTAAAGTAGCTAAACAGGTAGAAAAGGCGATGGCAAAAGCTAGAATGATGTTTGGGTGCATACAGAGAGGAATGGCTAGCAGAAAAAAGGAGGTGATAAGTGCCTCTGTATAAGTCTTTGGTGCGACCTCATTTGGAGTATAGTGTGCAATTCTGGAGACCGCAACTTCAAAAGGATGTGAACAGGATGGAGTTGATGCAGAGGGTGGCTACTAAAATGGTTAGTGGTCTTCATTATAAAGCATATGAGGACAGACTTAAGGATCTTAATATGTTCACCTTAGAGGAAAGGCGGGATAGAGGCGATATGATTGAGAAGTTTAAATACCTCCATGGCATAAATGTTCAGGGGGAGAGCCTCTTTCAAATGAAAGCAAGTTCTGCTATGAGGGGACATGGGATGAGGGTGAAGGGGGATAGATTCAGAAGTGATATGCAGAAACATTTCTTTATGGAAAGAGTGGTGGATCCGTGGAATAGTCTCCCAGTGGAGGTGGTAGAGTTGAGGACAGTAACTGAATTCAAAAAAGCATGGGACAAACACAGAGGATCTCTAAAGGAAAAAAGGGGACTGTTGTAGTTGTTGATATGGAAGGACAGACTAGATAGGCCATGTGGTCTTTCTGTCATCATATTTCTATGTTTCTAGCACACCAGGAGAAGGTTCTTCACTGGGTTTTCAGATGAACAACCTGTTGAATTATGAGCTCCAACCCTCTTTCCTTCCTACCCAGGCTTCCTGTACCACATCCAAGAGTCCCCTGGTTTGTCTCCCCATTAAAAGCTCAAACGGGGGAAAGCCCAATGTAGCTTGGGGGACTTCTCTATATGCAGACAGGACAAATGGGATCACTTGCTCCCATGTCCGACTGTTATCGCCTACACCTTTTCTAACCATTTGTATCGGGGTATGGTTAAACCGCTCGATGGGGCCGTTGGTTTGTGAGTGATAGGTGGCGGTCTTAACATGGCTGATCCCAAACAATGCCAAGACTGCCTCTGTCTGGACAAAACATTAGTGCCCCAATCTGTCAAAAGTTCTCTGGGGAAGCCTATCTCACATTAAATTTTCAACAGTTTGTGTATTATCTGACCTGCGGTAACTTTCTGCAGGGGAATTGCCTATGCATAGCGAGTGGCATAGTCAACAAGTACTAAGAATTACTGGTAACCTGCCATGCTCCTCTCTAACGGACCCACAAAGTCCATGGCCATTCGATCCAGGTGTTGTTCGACCACTGGGATCAGAATCAGGGGAGCTTTCTTGGGCTGGTTCTTATTTTTCCGTTGGCACACGGGGCATGACTGGAAGAACTTAGTCACCTCCTGATATACATTAGGCCAGAAGAACCATTGTGTAATACGTGCAATAACCCCCTGCTCCCCTAAGTGTCCTGCCAAGGGGTGGTTGTGGGCCACTATCAATAGAACCTCCCAGAATATCTGGAGCACCATGAGTTGGGCTTGCTCTCCTGGAATATAATCTGATATAAGAGGTTACTCCCCTTCTTAAACAGGATAACTTTCCTTACCCTTTATAGAGCCTGCCCCTTCCGCCTTACCCCAGGCTTCCTGCAAGGACGGGTCTTTTGTTTGCTCTTCAGAAAAATTATCAAACTTGGGGGGCACCTCCTCCCCCAAGAGCCTTGACTCCCCCTGGAGGAATCAACCTTTTCCACTTTCTAGTCTTTCCCCCTCTCTCACCGCATCCAGGGTTGCAAATGGAAGCAACTCCCCGAGACTGGGGACAGACTTTTCCTCTGGGTATAGTCTCGGGAATGGGTGGCTACTAACCCCTCCCAATCCTGGCCTAGGATTAATGGCACTGGGAGCTCCTTCACATTGGCCATTCCTAGTAGTTGTTTGTTATCCCAGGTGATTTTTATCTCATAAGCAGGGTCATTCCACATGTCTCTGTGGACACATCACACTCATACAGGGCCTAGGTATCTACCTTGCTTCTTATCGACCCCTAGGTTCTGGGCCAGATCGCGAGACATCAGAGACTGATTACTCCCAGTGTACGAGAGCTTCCAGGTCCGTCCCACCAATCTGGATCCCTTTTTTAAGGGGTCCACTCCAGCTTCCTGGATCCCTTGCGAGTCCTACACCAGAAAAGGAATATTCCCCTTTTTGACACTCCCGTTGGAAATGGCCCAACTCCCTGCAACAAAACATCATGGCCCTCTTTGGGATTCCCGAGTTGGTTTCTTCCCTGTGGGGTCCTTAGAGTTATCCCAACTTCCCTTTGGGCTAGGGGGTCCTTTTCCCCACTGGAATCTCTTGGGGTATCTCCTTTCTCTCTTCCCTGGGGACTCAGGATCCTTGGGATTCAGCATCGAGAAAGTTCTCGGGGGAGGGGGAGGGGTGTTGTCAGGGAGCTGGGCCCTATGTCTCCTGGCCAGGGAGGGAGCAGGTGTTCAGGCCCTTCCTTGGCCCCTAGGTGTTCTCGGCCAGTGCTCCAGGGGTCCCCTCCTAGATGAGTCCATACCTCTAGAGCAGGGACTGGCCGGGGGTCCTCTGGGAGTCCAGCAGTGATGGGACAGTAATACCCTGTCACACTTGACAAAGGAGAAGCTTGGTCTCTTACGCTCCTGTCTCTTAAACTGAGAAGGGTACAGGAGAGGTAAGAAGCCTGTAGTAAATGCAGAGAGCACATGGTAAAGTCTCTGTAGAGGTGCTTGTGGCATTTCCTGAGGGTTCCTGCAGTAGAGGAGAGTGTATCTCCTTCTTTATGAGGGGGTAAACCTCCCAATCTGTATCTAAGTTCAAATCCGAGCAAAGATCACCCATTCCCCTGCAACCACCCATGTCACTCCCTCTCTTTTTTCCCTTCATTGGCTCCCGATTAAAGTCAGATCCATCTACAAACTCCTTACTATCACCCATAAAGTCCTACACACCAGTACTCCACAATATCTGGTTGATATCATTCACCTCCGACCAGTCCCTCGTCTCCTCCGCTCTGCACACGGCAACCGTCTTTTCCTCTCTTCTCCCTCCCAGGCTCACCTCGAGCTTACTCGTCACTCTGCCTTCTTCTTTCTCAGTCCCGCTTTGTGGAACTTGCTCCCACACTCCCTTCGCATCGAACTATCCTTTCCACGTTTCAAAGCACTTCTTAAAACGCACCTGTTCTGTCAGGCTTATGATCTTCCTCCACTCGCTGATGGCTCTGACCCTCCCTCATCTGACCCTCCCCCACTGAGCCCTCCTACACCAGTAATTTAGCAATATCCTCATCTATTCATTTAGCGGCTCCTTTCTCCCGCCTCATACCTATGTCCCCCATGTCAAACCCTCCCCCCTACCTCGTTTTGCTACGCTTTTTCATTCTCTTTCCTTCCCTGTCTACTGCTGGCGTTCCTTTCTTCTCTCCATTTTCTGTAGCCAATATATTGTTTTATTATACACTGCCCTGACGCTCCGGCAAGGGCGGTATATCAAATAAAGATAAAGAAAGATAAAGATCTTCACACAAACAGCAAGAGGTGACCATCCAGGGGTAATCACTTTGAGGAATGATTGTATTCTCCATGTTTGTGTACTTAAGAACTTAAGCTATGCCACACTTGGTCAGATCAAATGTTCATCAAGCCCAGAGCTCTGTTTCTGTTGTGGCTAATCCAGGTCAGTACCCAAAAGGAAAACAGATTCCATGCTGCTTATCCCAGGGTAAGCAGGGGATTTCCCCAGTCCACTTTAATAATGGTTTACAGACTTTTCCTCCAAGAACTTGTACAAACCTCTTTTAAACCCAGCTACTCTAACAGCTTTTATTATATTTCCAAGTAATGAACTCCAGAATTTGATTATACATTGAGTGAAAAAATATTTTCAATGATTAGTCTTCAATAGGATACATTGTAACTTCATTGTGTTTCCCTGGTCTTTCTACTTTTTGAAGGAGGAAACAATCGCTCTACATTTACCCGTTCCACTCCACTCATTGTTTTATAGATCTCTCTCATATCTCCCCTCCGCTGTCTCTTCTCCAGGCTGAAGAACCCTAACCTTTTAAGCTTGTTCACATAGGACTATCCTTCCAGCATTTGAGTGACCATTTTGGTCACTCTTTTCTGTACCTTTTCTAATTTCATTATATCCTTTTTAAGATACGGCGACCAGAATTGCACACAATATTTGAGGTACAGTCACACCAAAGAGTGATACAGAGGCATTATAACATCCTTGGTTTTATTCGCCATACTTGTTCTGAGATCCACTTAGAACCATGGATATAGGTGGAATATAAATAATAGAATTAAATTAAATTAAACAAGAAAGGTGATAGAATAGAGCTGCCCATCTAGTGCTTTCTTCAGGAGTCCAGAGGACAAAGAAGAAAGCAGAAGAGATTCAAGCATTGCAGAAAGGGGTACAACACGGTCCTTTAGGGAATCTAGGAACCCAGACCAATTGAAGGGGAGCCAAAACCTCAAAGAAGGGAAAAGAGGGTGCCTAGGAGAGCGTGACAGCAAGGATCAGAGACCCCTATTCTGCCTGAAACTTTATACTTTGAAACTGCAACAAATACTGTTACAATTTGTTATAGTTTTTCTTTGAAGAAAGTTTCCCAGTAAAGACTTATTTTAGAACACCCAATATGTGAAATGCCTTCTTGCAACACTTTCCAGCTAAATGTCTTGAGCCCTGAAGGTAAATCCTTCCTTCACACTCCAACCTCAAAAGATCCATGCCAAGGTTTCAAACTGCCAAAGGGACTTAGCCCTGCTAGTCCCCTTAGAATATCTGGGCCTCCATTTCTCAACACACACTGTCCCCCCTTTTCCCCCTCACATATACAAACATACTCCTCTCAGACACACACAATGTACCCATACATCATTTATTTCATACGGACACAGCAATGAAAGCATCTGTCACCAACGCACATGTGTGAAAAAGAATACTCTGTCTCAAACAAACACACACACACAGTTTCAGACACAAACACAAACAGCCACCCTTTCTCACATTAACACAAAAGCCTCCCTATTGCATAAAAACATACCCACAATTCTTGCCTCTCTCTTACACACACAAAACAATATCAGTCTCCCACTCTCTCACACGTGAAGTGGCATTTTAGAAAGAGTGTCCAAGTGCAAAACATGTAGGAAATCACCAGCAATGACTATGTTTTGGCATAATTATAGAAATATAGATGTCCCAGACATGGATGCCCGGACCAGCATCCACATAGATGCCCCCACTACAAAAACTTGGGGCGGGGATGTCTATCACATACTTTGCACACAGGGATGTCCATCAATGTGTCAAAATGGAAACAAGAGCCCTCATTCCCCATCAGTGATCGCTGTCAATATGGAATATATAGGGGATGTGAGTGTACCTCCTGCACACCCTCTGGAAGTTTGGCTGTCAAGCCAAGCACGTTTTTGATGCCTATTCAGGCTTGGAGCAGGTATGACCATTGACACAACTCAGGATGTGCAGGGCATTGCTGAAATTGGGTGAGGATGTCCAAGTTCTTGGGAACACTACAGACACGCCTCCACCATGCCCCCTTCATGGCTTGGACATCTTTGCACCGGGGATGTCTTCAGAGCCAACTCCTAAAATGCCCGAAAAGATGTCTCTGTCCTTTGGATGTATGTGTATCTGTTTCCAGATGACCAAAGCATGAAGAGTGCTTTTAAAATGTCCCCCATAGTCTTGCTCGCAGACTAGGGTTGCCAACTGGCTCCAGATGCGCCCGACAGGCTTGATGCAGTCCTGTGTTTACCCCATTGCATGCAGGGACTTGTAGTCTTGCTTTTCTTATGTAGTGCAATGGGGAAATCAGAACTACATGTCCCTGCATGCAATGGAGTAAACCCAGGACTGGATCAAGCCTGTCGGGCGCATCTGGAGCCAGTTGGCAACCCTATCGCAGACATAAACGCAGCCTCCCCATTTTAAAACTTGGTATTCAGTGTAACAAGTGTATTTGGAAATTGTGTTCACTCCATGGAGTGAACTTTTCCAATCTTGTTTACATATCCAGCTCTCAGCTACTCTAACATGCAACATACAACCATAAGGCTTTGAATCCCTAGACCTGTAAGAACAAAAAACAGATATGTGTGCTATACACTGCTATATAGCACAGCTGCAGTCTCAAGAAAGAATCAATACATAATACTACTCCATACAATACATTTCCTATCACACAAGCTAAAACACAATTATCCCTTATACCTCTCCTTACCACATACACAAAACCTCCGCTTAAAATTTACTACTCATAGATTTTCAGCTAACCATAAAGTGTGAGAGTTCTGGGCACCAGGAATGTTAGCCAGAGGCCAGAGGCTAACAGGGAATTTATTTCCCTGAGAGCAAAAACAAGCTAATTAGCAGAATGAAATGAACCCCAGATATTGATAGATTCATTAAAGTGCAGTAATTTGCATTTATGGCAACATACCTCTTGCTAAATTTAATGTAGGTTCATGCACATGGATTAATGAATTGGCCCTCTTTCTATAAATATAATGGAGCCACAGCAATTAGAGGGTGCAATAATGCTTGATAAATTTTGCATGGCCCACGTTAACTTAGCACAAGGTACCATGCTTTAATAAATCAGCCTATAAGTGAAGTAATTGCATTAACTGACAGAGCAATGGAAGGTTTCCTGGGAGGGGTCCCTGCGGAGGGTGGAATGGGGCTCAGTCACCCAGGATCAGCTGGTTCGAATTACTTGAGTGCACTACAAGAAGGGGGGAGGGTTGGGAACGGGAAATCCAGATACTGAAGGGAGCGAGCTGCACCCAGAAGTAAACTGGTTTGGTGAGGATCCCTGTGTTTAGAAAAAGGTAACCAGCAGGCATTTGTCCAGTTAAGAAAGGGAACCAGGTGCTGCCTTCTCAAGGACAGGGGATCTGTTTTGGTGTTGAATAATTCTACATTAAGAAGACATCAGAGACGTTTTTGGAAAAAGAAAAGAAAATATCAATACATTTGTGTTCCTTTTTTTTAATGAGAATGGACTACAATGGCAGTTCAGTTAAAATGTTTAAATAAATACTCTGTCCTTCAAGATATTGATCAAGGTGAACCAGCAAACCATTACAATGCCAGTTTATAAAACTGGTCATACTGCAACTAACTCCCACATGCTAGATATCAAATAATTTACAGTGAAATGTTTCATCCTTACCCTCCAAGAGCGAGGGGATAGTGATAATAGTAAGGATATGACTGGAGCTTACTGGGGCTGAAGGGCAGCACTTGCATGCCTCCTCCTGTCACGTCCGCAGCCACAGGAATGCAGTGTCATTTTGTCATCATCAAAGAGAAACTACATGCAAGCGGGGCTGCTGATTCTAGGGGTTTATTGATTGGACATTCAAGGGGTTTATTTTCACGGCAATTAGGTGCGTTGCCAAGGTCAGCATATTCATGCTACAAAACAAAAGTAAAGTGGCATTTTAACTGAATTCCATTCAATGGCCCAAAACACAGTTCTTTAGGATGAGGGTGAAGTGAGATAGATTCAGGAGTGATATGTGGAAATATTTCTTTACGGAAAGAGTGGTGGATCCATGGAATAGTCTCCCAGTGGAGGTGGTAGAGATGAGGACAGTAACTAAATTCAAAGAAGCATGGGACAAACACAGAGGATCTCTAAAGGAAAAAAGGGGACTGTTGTAGTGGTTGTTATGAAAGGACAGACTAGATAAGCCATGTGGTCTTTTTCTGCTGTCATGTTTCTATCATTTGGGTTTCTGCATCCCAAGGGCATCACTTTGCATTTCCTTGCATTAAATTTCAATTGCCAAACATTTGAGCATTCTTATAATTTTTGTATATCTTTTCTCATGTTGTCTACTCTCTTCAAAGTGTCCACTCTGTTGCAAATCTTCATATCATCTGCAAAAAGACAAACGTTTCCTTTCAACCCTTCAGCAATATCACTCACAAATATATTGAACAGTAGCAGTCCAGGACTGATCCCTGAGGCACTCCACTACTCATCCTCCTTTCTTCAGAGTGAGTTCCATTCATCACTACCCTCTGTAGTCTGTCAGTCAACCAGTTATTGAACCAGTTTACCACCTTGGGATCCATCACCGTTTATTCACAAGCCTCCTATGAGGAACAGTATCAAAGGCTTTATTGAAATCTAAGTGGATCACATCCATTACATGTCCTTGATCTAGTTCTTGGTTGCCCTGTCAAAGATCTCAATCACTAGGGGGCTTGAGCATAGAGGTGGCCTTGGTATGCTCATGCGTAAGGCATGCATTCTTTGCAAATTTTATTTTTAGAAGATTTATATCATGCTTATCCAATATCCTATGTGGATTACAATATCACATTCATAATTTATACAAAGCAAAACAATATTACAAATATAAAATAAGCATAAGTATAAGTGACAGCATTTGCATATACAAGTGTTGTAGTTTGTAAATCTGTGAGGAACTGATGGACTGAGCTCCAAGACACAAACCTTTGAGAAAAGGAGGTAGTTTTGAATGCCAGAGGGATTAGCACAGTTCTCTCATGTCCTCTTTTTCCCTCCTAACTCCAATGAGCACGTTTTGAGTGTGTTAAGCAGCTCTTTGTAAGTTTTGGGTTGCAGACCACATCACTTTAGTAGCCCTTTTCTGAACCATTTTCATTCTCTTAATATCTTTATGAAGGTAAAGCCTCTGGAAGTGAAGACAGTACTGAAGTAGGATCAAAGAAATGTATGCTGGAAGGGCAGAAATTCTTTAAAGTTGAGTTCTTTCTTGCTTTTATAGATGTTCCAAAGGTAGATATTTAAGTACATTTTTGGACCGACGTTTAGGTTTAGGCATTGTTTACACATGCAAATAACAGAAATACCTTTGCAAATTGGTATGTGTGTCAAGTAGCAATTTTAGAACAGGTTCTATCTATAGGCATATGGAAGCCCGCAGATTTAAAGGAGGCATGGTTTGGGTGGTTCTTCAAAGTATATTGCATGACATATTCTAGAACAGCGGTACATGCTTACCTTAATAAACTTCCCTGTGGGGCTTTAAATCTGCTTTAAGTAATGCATAACCTCTGGTTTGGACCTGGGATTTGGGGGAAGTGTTAGAGGTGGAGAAGCATTCAAATATTTGACTGGCCTCAATAAAGTGCAGGAAGATTATATTGTCCATAGAAAAGGACATTCAAGAACAAAAATAGGAAGATCGGCAATGCGATGGATTGATGCAACAGCTATTGATGCCTTTCCATTCACAATTAGCCGCCTGACTGAAGGCCAAACACAACTATCCACAGGGTCATTATGACTTGACATTGACTCAATGGTATTTTAACAGGAGCAACAACATGAAGCAGCAGTAAGTGTCTTGAATAATCTAGCAGAGTGAGCAAAAAAGTGAAATTAATTACTGACAGAATTCAAGCATGCTTTTGAAAGAGATATAAAGGACAAAATAATTGATGTGTGCTGTTGAGTCATTGCTGACTCCTGGCAACCCAGCATCCCCTGGGTTTTCTTGGCAACGTGTGACTGGAAATAGATTGCCAGGCCTTTTTCCCAAGGCAATGCAGGGTAAAGTGACTTGCCCAAGGCCACAATGAATACCATTGGGAATCAAACCCTGGTCTCTTGGTCATCAGGCTGCTGCTCTAACCACTGAGCCATTCTAGTGGACAGTGGTAAGGAAAAAGCTAGGAGTCTGCACTACTGCAAATAACCTACCCTTCACTCCCTTGAGAACAGAGGCAAAGGAAGAAGTGATAAGGGGAAAACAGACGCATGAAACTGTGAGCAATAGGATAGTCGGGTGGGACGTAGCAGTTCACAGCTCCTCAGAAACCAACCAGGTTGATGTTGCGAGGTTAGCGATGGTCAGATACTAGATGGTAAGACTATGAGGACATGGACAGCTGGATGGTCACACAATGCCCTTGCCAGGGTCAGCACTACCATTAGGCAAACAAGGCAGCTGCCTAGAGTGCCACCAGGGCCAGCAGCAATGGCAATGGCTCAGAAATCACAATGCTGCACTTACCTACAGTCTCCAGTGCTGTGTCACATTTTTTATCTTCCACTATCTATCGCTTCTGCCCCCCTTCAATGCAGACTTCCAATTTTTTATATTTTTTAATGACTCTGTTTCTGCACCTGTAATATGTCATCCAGACTCAACCAAGTCATTGGAGGTAGACGTAACAGAAACTCGAGTTGGGCACGTTTTATAGGAAAGACCAGAACCTTAGCTCGTCTTCATCCTTGTGGGTACTTTTCCAGGAAATATTCCTTTATTGATTATAACTATGATGTAGGGAACTATGAAATTCTCACCATCAAGTGAACCTTAGAAGAGTGGAAGCATTTGTTAGAGGGAGCAATTTTCCCACTCACAATCCTGACTAACCATAAGAATCTACTATATATTGAAGCCCCATTGGGTCATGTCTTTTTATGCAATTCCAGTTTATCATCCCTTACTACTCTAGTTCAAAACACATTAAAGTTAATGCATTTTGGCAATTTACTGCTTAGGAGAGCCCAGATCCAGCTGAAAATCTCCTAAGATTATTGTAAATATTGTGAATTCAGAATTGTTGGAAAATATCTCCCAAGAATCCCATGGTATGGAACTCCCAGGTTCTGTCCCTGCTGGTTGGATCTTCATTCCTAGTGCTTGTCACCTGGAAGTATTCAAATAGAGACATGGTTCCAAGTTGTCCAGTCACCCAGGGATTAGAAAGACTATTGAGCTGATCTCTAGAATCTTCTGGTGGTTCTCGATGTACAAAAAACTGTGCACCTTATGTTTCAGTCTGCCTGGTATGTGCTAGGACCAGATTCCTTTGTTATCATCCATATGGCTCCTTATAGCCTCTTCCTGTGCTAGCAAAATTGTGATCTTGTCTTTCCATGGACTTTATAACTGATCTCCCACCTTTGAATACCTGTACAGAAATCCTGGTAGTTGTTAATTGATTTTCTTGTATGGCATATTTTCTTCCTATTACCAAGATGCCCTCTGCTCTCTAACTGGTGATCATCTTTGTTAAAGAAATTGTACTCCTGCATGGTATCCCAGTCTTTATTGTGTCTAATCGAGGTCTTTGCTTTGTTGCCAGATTCTGGAAGGTCTTCTGCAAGAGGTTGGTTATCATACTCCAATTTTCCTATAGATGCCATCCTCACTCTAACGGTCTGACAAAAAAGATCAAACAAACCTGGAGCCGAGTTCACCCACAACAATCATCGGTACCTCACTATTCTTTGCCATGTATGGCCAGCATCCCATCTGCCTTCCCTCCCCACTGCAATCACAGAAGCCCCTGTGTCTAATGATTTTGTTCAACACCATCAAAATATCTGGAAGCAGGTGACCCACAACCTGGAGAAAGCAATGGCACAACAAAAGAAATTTGCAGACAGGCCACTGCAGGCCAGAACCTCAATTGAACATCGGTGACAAAAGTTTGACCTGCTAATTTTCTTTCCTTTAGTCCCTCCAGTCCAGTTCAGACTCCTGCAGATGGAGAGTGGGCATGCAAGCTTTCGGTGATGTCACAGTACAAGGAGGCTGAACTCCTCCCTGAAAGCCAGTATTCCAATGTCAAAGCAGATTTTAAATGATATTAGCCCAACCTAGCAATACCACTCTATAGCAACTATTTACAGCTATCTACAAATCTGCCCAAAAGACAGAGTGGTGACTGACACTGCAGCCCAAGAGGCCCCAAGGCCGTAGTCGGTCCCTGGCCTCCACAGAACTGAATCTGTAGGAACCAGGGATCGACCTTTCCGCCAAATCGGAGGAACTTTTCCAATGCTCACAATCTTAACCGGGCTTGGCATACACCAAGACAGAAGGGAGGATTCTGGACTGGACTGGAGGGACTAAAGGAAAGAAAATTAGCAGGTAAGGTCTAATTTCACCATCCCTCCACTCCAATCCAGACTCCTGGGATGTACCAGAGCAGTACTTAGACCCAGGCAGGACCAGAAAGCCCAGTCTGTAACACTCAAGTACCAAATTGCGTATCAGACATGCACCTGGACATCCAACCAATAATGTCAGACAAAGATATGCAATGATGACCATGTGGCTGCTCTGCAAATGTCCCCTGGTGGAACGAGTCCACACTCCACCCAAGATGCTGCCTGTGCTCTGGGCGAATGGGTGCACAATCCAGTCAGAGCAGGTTTTACATACACCATGTAGGCTGAAATGATTGCTTCCTTCAATCATCGGGCGATCAAAGCCTTGGAGGCCATTTCCCCCTTCCAAGGGCCTCCAAACAGAACAAAGAGATGGTCCAACTTCCGAAATGGAGCCGTCTGCTTCAAATAATAGCTGAGTGTTCTGCACACATCCAAGCAATGAAGCTGCTGATCTTCTCCCTCAGAAAATCCTAGAAGGACCACCGTCTGATTGACATGGAACATCGATGCCACCTTAGGCAAAAAGGATGGGACTGTCCACAAGATCATCTTGTCCTGCGCTAGGCAATATATGGCTTCTTACAAGACAATGCTTAAAGTTCCAGCATACGACGTTCTGAACAGATAGCCACCAAGAAAACCACTTTCAAGGTTGAGGTCTTTCAGAGTCACTTCTCCCAGCGGCTCAAAGGGAGGTTTAGCCAAGGTCGATAAAACCAAGTTTAGATCCCACGCTGGACCTCAAAGGCAATCGCACCTGCTTCACTGCCCAGAGAAAACACACCACATCCAGATGCGATGCTACAGCGACCCCCTGCTTGTGCCCCCGGTAACAAGTGATGGCAGCAATCTGCTCCCTGAGGGATAAGTCCTTATCCATACCGGTCTGCAGAAAATGTCAGGAATAACCGCCTTCAGCAGCCAGAGGTGAAGTGCTGCACACCAGTCTTCGAAAACACGCCAAACACGGACATATGCCAACAACAGATGCCAAATACCCTTTCTTCCTCAGCTGTGCTCTTTCAAGAGTCAGGCCGTAAGTGAGAATTGATCCACTTGAAGCATCACGATGGGCCTCTGTGCCAGTAGATTGGCCTTGGCTGGCAGATGCCATGACCTGTCCACTGACAGTCAAACGAGGTTCACGTACCACAGCCTCCGAGGCCGATCTGGAGATACAAGTACAACTAGGTCCTGGTGTGCTTTGATGTGCTGCAGGAGACGTCCAATCTGGGGCCCCGGTGGAAAAGCATAGAGTAGCCCTTTGGTTGGCCAGCTTTTGGCTAACGCATTGAAGCCCTCTGATATCTCTTTGGCAACTGTAGAACCGAGATTCTTTGGCATTTGTCACCGAGGCTATCAAATCCATCACTGACAAGCCCCAGCGCCTGACCAGGCTAGCAAATACCGACTCCTCCAGAGACCATTCTCCTGGATCCAACTGATGATAGCTGAGAAAATCCGCCTGTACATTTACCTTCCCTGCAACATTGGATGACAACAAGTGTAGCAAATTCCCCTCTGACCACCTTAGTAGCAGAACAACCTCATCCGCCACAAGCATGCTGCCAGTGCACCCCTGCCAATTGGTACAGGCCACCGTGGAAGCGTTGTCCGAGAAGACTCTTACTGCTCAGTGTTGTACAATTTCCAGGCAATTGATGGACCACTGGGCTTACTCCTGTGACCATTGTCCCTGTGCCACCTGTGACAGGCAATGTGCCCCCATCCAGAAAGACTGGCATCTGTTGTCACCCCCATCCACTCTGGTGGCTCCAGTGGCATCCCCTTCAACAGATTTGCCAACTCCAGCCACCATGCTAGAATGCTGCATATCTCCAATTGACAGAGGAGCTTCCTTAAAAGGGGATGCTGCTGCAGCGACCATCACAATAGCAGGGATCTCTGCAACAGATGCATGTGTGCCCTCACCCAGGGCACTGTCCAGAGTCACCGCCATGGACCCCAAGATCTGGAGACAGGACCACGCTGACTGGGCACGCTGCTTCAAGAAGTTGCAAATCTGAGCTTCTATCTTCGCCATCTGATTAACCAACAAAAACACCAACCCTTGAGCCATGTTGAATCATGCCCCGAGGTACATGAGATCCTGAATGGGAATCAGGTCTTTCTTGGCCGAGTTCACTACCCAGCCAAGGCTTTGGCGCATGGGCAGAACCTGTTGCATCACTACCATGCTCTCCTCCTCCAACTTTGCTTGAATCAGCCAGTCATCCAGGTAGAGATGAACCAAAACCCCCTTGCTCCACAAGTCCACTGCAACTACCACCATGATCTTTGTAAATGTGCGGGGCACTGATGCAAGGCTGAACAGGAGCGCTTGAAACTGGAAGTGGCCCATTGGAACCATGAACCGCAGATATTTTCGATGGTCTGGATGAATGGGAACATGAAGATAAGCCTCCGTCAGATCTAAGGCTATTAGGAATTCTGCACAATGCACAGTCACTATGACAAAGCTCAATGTCTCCATGTAGAAATGCGGCATGTGCAATGCTTGGTTGACATGTTTTAGGTCGAGGATGTGTCGAAAGGCCCCTTCCTTTTTGAGAGCCACAAAATAAATTGAGTATTGACCTTGACCTAACTGGTCTTTGGGTACCGGTACCAAGGCCTGTAATAGAAACAGCTGCCAAAGTATTTCCTGGATGGCTTGTCTCTTGGCAGTTGCTTTGCACACATAAATCAGAGGGGCCTCCAACAGGGGACACGCAAACTCCAGGGCATACCCCTCATGGATGACCTCGAGGACCCAACGGGCAGAGGTAATGTGGACTTACGCAGAGTAAAATTGGTGAAGGCATCCTTCGACCAGAATAACCTCTACCTGAGCCCCCCTTATCTCATTATGCTGCCTTAGCACCGGCCCCCAAGCTGGTGAAGAACCCCCAGGCTGATCTTCTGCAACTCCGAAAGGGCTGATCCCGAGAGGGATACTATGGCTTCTGATGGGGAGCAAAATGTGGTGCTCTAAACTGCCCGAAGTCTCAGGCCTGTCCTTTAGGCACCGACAAGGTCTGGTAAGCCTTCAGCTTATCCTTCGGAAGCTTGGCTGGCTTGGATTCCCCCCAGTTCCTTCACAAGCTTTTCCAGAGATTCCCCAAAGAGGAGTTTGCCCTTAAATGAGAGCAAACTTAAGCTATGCTTAGAGGAGACATCTGCGGACCAATTATACAGCCACAGCATACGGCAAGTGGTGACCATCAAGGCCACACCCTTGGTGGAGACTCACAATAGATCATAGAGCATGTCTGCCTGGTACGCTGATCCTGACTCTAACCTAGCCACCTCCAGAAGAGCTGGCCAGACCTACACCTCCATACCTGCCAGAGCTTGGGACCAATGCATACAAGCCCAAGCCACATACATGCCGCACACCAAAGCCTGTAACCCCAAGGCATTAACCACAAAAACCTGCTGCAGCAACATCTCCAACTTCTTATCCTGTGGATCCTTTAATGCTGCTCTGCCTTCCACTGGAATAGTGGTGGTCTTCATCATTGCTGCCACCAGTGCATCCACCCTTAGCAGTTTCAGGAGATCTCTTTTGCTGACTGGGAGGGAACAGAGATGCTGCAAAACCCTACTACCATGCAAACCTGCCTCAGGCACCTTCCATTCCATATCAATCATCTGCTTAAGGGCCTTATACATGGTAAAAGCGACATCTGATACCTTAATGCCCTGCAAAAGTGGATCTTCCAATGGCAGTTCTGTGGACTGTCTTTTATAGGTAGATTCAGCGCCACCAGGGAGTATACGATCAATGCTCCCAGCTCTTCCTGATACACTCACTATACTAGGATCTTCCCCTGAGAGGAGCCCTCCGTCCTGTATGTCCATCGCTTCAGCATCTTCCTCTAGCCCCAAGAGATTCTCCAGAGCCAGAGTGCTCTGAGACCCGGTCCTCCTCTGTGGGCTTCATCCCCTTAAAAGCAGCATCACTCAAGGCCCCACTGAGAGTAGACACCCCCCCCCCCCAATGGCTGTCTCTGTGGTGGCAAAGAGGCTGCCTTTAGCCCCTGTGGCTCTCCCAGGCCCTGCAGTTCTCCCAGGCCCTGCTTGGTGGAGCAGCAAGATGAACTCTAGGGCAAATGGGGCATTTGTATCCCCGTGGGCTACCCACCCTGGGGACGCCGCCCCCATTAGAGGGAACAACCTCTGCTGTGCTGAGAGATCCAACATGTCCAATGAAGCCGGAAACAAGATGGCCATGGTTCCTGCCAAAACCATGGGAACCACAGTGGCAGCCTGCTCTGAAAGTAACACTGAAGAAGACATCCTTGGTGTCTCCAATGAATTTGGGGACTCTCCCGCTACCGCTGGTGACCCCTGGAGTGAGCTGCCTACCGCATGGTCCTCGGTTTCACAGGTCCTGCAGAAGCCTGCTGCCGACAAATGGGAGTGCCTGCAGCTGCAGGCCGCACACACAGCCTTCTCTGGCATCGGAACACAGGACGGACCCCATGAAGGGAACTGACAGCACCCCTGGCAACTGCCAACAGAACTCTCTGAACTCACCAGGAGAGTCCCCAGTAACTCATTGCTGCCTACACCACCAAAATGAAACTGCCACCACAGCCGAGCGAACATCACTGAAACTTTAAAGTGGCAGCATCCCCAAGTTCTTGCCAGCCACGGAAGGTGTCCGAGAAACTGGAGGAATGGTTGCAGACACTACAGGAGATCAGATCAACAGACCCTCGCTCCCTCCCTGGGACCTGCAGCTGACCGAACAGTGTTGGAGCCCCTGGGGCAGGCTGTTTCACCACTATAGGCTAAGTCCCAAATATCTCAACCAACTAGAAGCTGAGCACAAACCAGAAGGAACATTTTATTAGAGGAATACTAGCCTATTCTTAAACTCCTTTTTTTTTTTTTAACAAATCAGCTAAATCAAGCTTCCCTCAGTGTAGCCCAGACTACAAAGAGTTCCTCCCCATCTGCTGGAGACTGAGGATACTGGCTTTCGGGGAAGAGTTCTGCCTCCTTGTACTGTGACATCACCAAAAGCTAGCATGCTCAGTCTCCATCTGCTGGAAGGGGAACAGAACCCCAGGAGGCTGGACTGGACTAGGGAGACGCTATGGAATATGCATTTGAAGCTTCTATGTAGTAAACTGCATCCTAGATTCATTGGGCCTTATGCCATTACAGAAATAATCAATCCAGTAAAAGTACATCTGCAGCTTCCTGACTTCTTGAAAATACCCTCCACGTTCTATGTCTCTTTATTGAAGCCTATCATTTCTGATTCTTTTGGTTGGCAAGAGGCTCCCTAGGATGCCATTCTGGTAGATGAACAGTTGGAATTTGAGGAAGAAGAGATTCTGAATTCTAGAGTATTTCATTGGAAGACACAATATCTAGTGCACTGTAAAGGCTTTGTTCCAGAGAAGAGGTCCTGGATCAATTTAGATGACCTTCATGCCCCTGACCTCCTGAAAAGATTTTGTGAGAGAAAATTCTGTGTGTGTGTGGGGGGGGGGGGGGGAATGTTAGATTCCATTGCCAGCCTGCAGGTAGGGTTACCAACTTTTTCACCGAGAAAAACCCGACACCTGTGGCTCGCCATGCTCCACCCATTCTCCGCCCCTAGTCCCACCCCTGCCCTGCCCCAGCCCCACCCACAAAAATTACCGAGGATACGTGTAGGCTAACTTCCTTGGTCAGATAATAATTAAACTGGGAACCCCAAAATCCAAACATGAAATGTACAACACTGGAGAAATAAAACTATAAAGTAATTTCCTCTTGCACTAAACAAAAACGCAAAGATGTTATCAATACACACTTCCCAGATCAAACATATTCCAGCTAATAAATTCAAAATAAAAAGTAGTTTTCTACCTTCTGTTTGGGCGTTTTATTTTTCAGTTGCAATTGCTCCAGTCACTTTCTTCTGGTTTCTTTGTGTCTTCTGCGAGCTATCCATTTGTCCTTTCTTCTCTTTTAGATGTTTTCCATTCTCTCTCTATTTCTGCTTTAACATACTGATTGTTTCCCTTTTGCTCTTTCCCCCAATTCTTTCCTTATTCCTTTATCATCCATTTAAATTTCACCCTTCCATTCTCAAGCCCCTCACTCTCCCAATACCCAGCCCATCATAGACTTTTCTTCCACACAAAATATTTTTCCCCTCTCCACTCATTCCCCATCTATTCTAGTCCTCCCCCAAAATCAGTTCCCTTATAGTTCTAGACCCACCCAGCATCCACTCCCTTCTAATCCCATTCTCCCATGCCCCACATCAGCCCATTTCCAGTCCTATTCCAGCTCTTCATCAGCCCATTTCCAGTGCTAGCCCTCACATCACAGACCATTTCCAGTCCTAGCCCCCCCCCCAATCACAGCCCAAGTCCCCTATCACAGCCTATTTCCAGTCCTAGGCCCCCCCCCATCACATCCCATTTGCAGTCGGAGTCCCCCCCGCACCATCACAGCCCATTTGCAGTCCTACCCCCCCCCCCCACCATCACAGTCCATTTGCAGTCCTAGCCCCCTAATCACAGCCTATTTCCAGTCCAAGGTCCCCCTCCCTCCACCATAGCCCATTTCCAGTACATGTTCCCCCCCCCCCTAGCCCTTTTCCAGTCCAGGTCCCCCTCCCCATCACAACCCATTTCCAGTCCATGTCCCCCCCCCCCATAGCCCTTTTGCAGTCCTGGTCCCCCTCCCCATCAAAACCCATTTCCAGTCCATGTCCCCTCCCCCCCCCCATAGCCCTTTTACAGTCCAGTTCCCCCTCCCCATCACATCCCATTTCTTTCCAGTCCAATGCCCCCCCCTTCACAACCCATTTCCAGTCCAAGTCCCCCTAATCACAGCTTATTTCCAGTCCTAGTTCCCCGTCTCTCCCCCCTAGACCATTTCCAGTCCAAGTTCCCCCCCCATAGCCCTCTTCCAGTCCAAGTCCCCCCCCCCCAGCCCTTTTCCAGTCCAGGTCCCCCTCCCCATCAAAACCCATTTCCAGTCCATGTCCCCCCCCCCATATAGCCCTTTTACAGTCCAGGTCCCCTCCCATCACAGCCCATTTCTTTCCAGTCCAAGTCCCCCCCCCCCCCCCATAGCCCTTTTCCGGTCCAGGTCCCCCCCCCCCCATCACAACCCATTTCCAGTCAAATTCCCCCCTCCTAGCCCTTTTCCAGTCCATGCCCCCTCCCCCCATCACAGCCCAGGCAGTCCTTGGCCTCCCCCCCAAAACCGCGGCTGTCTGAGGCTTTAGAGGGAGCCGGGGAAGCCCCGGCTCCCTCTGAACAGCCGCCAGCGTGAAGAGCCTTTTCCTTCACGCTGGCGGCTGTTCCTGTGAAGCCGTGAATGCTGGGAAAGGTTAAAGGGCATTGCCTTTAACCTTTCCCACCAATCGCGGCTTCACAGGAACAGCCGCCAGCGTGAAAGTAAAGGCTCTTCACGCTGGCGGCTGTTCAGAGGGAGCCGGGGCCTCGCGCGGGCTTCCCCGGCTCCCTCGGAAGCCCTCCGGGTTGGGAGAAAAGCCGGGTTTTTTGCTCTGGCCGCTCCCGATCTTGCGGCCAGAGCAAAAAAAACGGCTTTTCAAGGGCCGGTTTTGCCTCTGCGCCGGCAGCCGGCCTGGCCATGGAAAAACCGGCCAGGCCGGCTGAAAACCGGCCAGTTGGCAACCCTACCTGCAGGTGGCTCTCATCCAGGATGAACCTCTGACCTCCAGCCAGTAAGTATCAGTAGGTTCCAATTGGCTAACTGGCCAACTTAGCCTGCTATATGCCTACTACTTCCTTCCATCTTGTTCCTGCTTAACACCCATATATAAACCCAGCTTTGGCGAAGACTTCTTCGCCAGAGCGTGGTCTGCATCATTCCATTGTCATCTGATGCTTTGGCTTCTTGCTGCTTTTTCAGGTTTTCTACACAGAGACCTTCATGACTTTATTCCAAGTTCCTGTTGTGCTCCAGCCTTGCTTCCTTTCATAATCTTTGTGGTGAGTTCTTGCCTACCTGTGTTCTCCATCCTCTTTCCAGGTTTTCTTGGCTTTTGGCTTCCCATTCTGGGCTATGGGTATTGGGTAGCTACCGTAAGTCCTGGTGGCTGCCAGTACCAGAAGGCTCAACCTCAAGGGAAGGTGGCTGCTACAGGCAGAAGACTGTCCAGTTTAGCAGGACCTCTTTATGGGGTCCTAGGCAAAGTTTTGAGGGTGGGTCTTCTTTTTTTTTTATCCCAGGTAAAACTCCCCCACTCACATACTCGAGGAGGCACATTCCCTTCTGTGCGTCCTGGCCTCTGTGTGTCCGGTCGGAACCAGACACACAGAGGTAGACGTGATTCTGATCTCGCGGGGCATGTTTACCCCCGCAAGATCAGAATCGCGTCTAGGTCTGTATGTGCAGGCTGGGACCCAATTCTCATCAGCCTGCACATACAGGTCTCTGCTTGGCTAACCCAGTCAGGCTCCTGAATGGAGTCACAGCACCATGGCGTCTGGTTGCCAAGCCACCACGGCTCCATTCAGGAGCCGCGATCCCTGGCCGCTGACGACTTTTCTTTTCCCCACAGCCCGACCCCCAATCTGGCCTCCCACGCACCCCCTCACCTCTTCGCTGCTGGCCCAGTCCGCTGTCCCCCGATGTCCAATCTGCTGACCCCGGACATACAGCGCTGACTTCAGAATTGGTCCTGTACGTCCGGACCATGGACCGCCCACTCCTTGTTCATATGAGAAGCCTTGGGGATGGCAAAGGGAAAAATAGCGGAGATGGACATCCCAACAGGACGTCCATCCCCGCTATTCGCAGGACAGAATAGCCCCTATAAGGAACAGAAAATATTAAGAACATAAGAAATGCCATACTGGGTCAGATCAAGGTCCATCAAGCCAAGTATCTTGTTTCCAACAGTAGCCAATCCAGGTTACAAGTACCTAGCAGTTTCCCAAAAGACACACAGGTTCCATAATGCGTGTATTGGGGCAAGCAGTGGATTATCTGGGTCGTCTTTTTTTAAACCCAGCTTTTACTATATCCTCCGTTAACAAATTCCAGAGTTTTATTACGCATTGAGTGAAAAAATATTTTCTCCTATTAGTCTTAAATGGGTTACACTGTAGCTTCATTGCATGTCCCCTAGTCTTTCCACTTTTTGATGACATAAACAATCAATCTACGTTTACCCGTTCCACTCCATTTATTAATTTATAGACCTCTATCATATTTCCCTTCAGCTATTTCCTTTCCAGGTTGAAAAGTTCTAACCTTTTAAGCCTTTCCTCATAGGGATATCCTTCCATTCTTTTTACCATTTTGGTGGCTCTTCTCTGTACTTTTTCTAATTCTGCTATATCCTTTTTAAGATATAGCGACCATAATTGCACACAATATCCAAGGTGCAGTCGCACCATGGAACGATACAGAGGCATTATAATATATTTTATTTTATTTTCCATTCCTTTCCTTATGATTCCTAGCATTTATTTGCCTTCTTGGCCACCACTGCACACTGGCCAGAGGGTTTCATTGTGTTATCCACGATGACGCCTCAATCTTTTTCCTGGGTGGTGGTTCCTAATGTGGAACCTTGCATTGTGTAACTATAGTTTGGCTTGTTCTTTCCTAGGTGCATAACTTTGCACTTGTCCATATTAAATTTCATCTGCCATTCGAATGTACGATCTTCCAATTTGTCAAGGTCCTCTTGCAGTTTTTCACCATCCCTCTTGGGTTTTAATAAACTTTGAATAATTTTGTGTCATCTGCAAATTGGACTACCTCACTCATTATTCCCATTTCCAGGACATTTTTGAATATATTAAAAAGCAGCAGACCCAGCACAGATCCCTGGGGTACTCCACTATTCACCTTTCTCCATTGGGAAAATTGACCATTCAGCCCTACCATCTGCTTTCTGTCTTTTAGCCAGTTCCTGATCCACAATAGTATACTGCCTCCTATCCCATGACCTTTTAACTTCGCCAAGAATCTCTCATAGTAACATAGTATATGACGGCAGATAAAGACCTGCATGGTCTATCCAGTCTGCCCAGCAAGGTGGCAAGAGTAGGTGCACCTGCCGCTCCATGCAGGTCACCCCTCCCCATGCCTTTGTTTAAGGGTGTACCCACCACTCCGTGTAGGTCACCCCTACTTGTTGAGATATTAGAGATAGTTATGTTTATTTTGATTTTATCCTGTTGCTATAAAGGGATCCACTGTGTCTGTCCCATGCCATTTTGAATTCTGTCACTGCATTTCCCCCACCACTTCCATCGGGAAGTCATTCCAAGCACCCATCACCCTTTCAATGAAAAAGTATTTCCTGACATTGGCTTTCAGTTTACCTCCTTGCAGCTTCATGTTTTACAGCTTCCCCATCTTTGGAAGAGGTTTGTTTGTTCATTAATACTCTAAGTATTTAAAGGTCTGAATCATATCTCCCCTGTCCCTCCTCTCTTCCAGAGTGTACATATTTAGGTATGCAAGTCTTTATCAATATTTCTTTCAGTTCTTCCAATGCATCACATTTAAATACCATTTCAGTCATGGATAGCTTCCCTACATCTTCTTCAGTAAAGACCAAAGCAAAGAATTCATTCAGTCTCTCCGCTATGGACTTATCCCCTCTTAGTGCCCTTTTACCCCTCTATCATCTAATGGTCCAACTGACTCTCTCATAGATTTTTTTTTACTATGAACATACTTGAAAAAATCTTTATTATGCATTTTTGCTTCCACAGGTAGCGTCTCAAATTCTCTCTTTGCCTGCCTTATCAGTGCCTTGCATCTAACTTGCCAGTGCTTATGTTGTTTCCAATTGTCATCATTTGGCTCCTTTTTCCATTTCCTGAAAAATGCTTTTTTGACTACAACAGCCTCTCTGATCTCACCTTTAAACCATCCTGGCGGTTTTTTGGACTTCCACCTTTCTTAAAGCATGGAATACAGCTGGTCTGGGCTTCCAAGATGGTATTTTTAAACTACATCCATGCCTGATGTAAATCTTTAACCTTTGTAGCTGCTTCTTTCAGTTTCTTCTTAACTGTTTTCCTCATTTTATCATAGTCTCCCTTTTGAAAGTTAAAAGGCAGTACTGTGAATTTCTTTGCCATCCTTCCTCCATTTATGAAATCAAACACGATCATGCTATGATCGTTATTGTCAAGTGGCCCCAACACCCTTATCTCTTGCACTAGATCTTGTGTACCACTAAAGACTAGGTCCAAAATAGCTCCCCTCTTGTCACTTCATGATCCAGCTGCTCTAAAAAGCAATCATTTATTTCATCTAGAAACTTTATTTCCCTAGCATGTCCTGCCGTGACACTGACCCAGTCGATACCAGGGTAATTGAAATCATCCATTATCATTACTGTGCTGTAACCTTTGTTAGCTTCCCTGATTTCTTTGAGCATTTCATCATCCTTTTGTTCATTCTGGCCAGGCAGTCAGTAGTACACCCCCTCTGCCATTGCCTTCCCCTTTTTAAATGGAATTTCAATCTATAGAGATTCTACAGTGTATTTGATTTCTGCAACTCTTTAATCATGTGTGACTCACTGCTCTCTCTAACACAGAGCACAAACCCTCCACCAATTCGATCTACTCTTATCATTGCGATATAATTTGTACCCAAGTAACACAGTGTCCCACTGGTAGTCCTCTTTCCACCCATGTCTCTGAGATACCTATCATATCTAACTTCTCATTTAGTGATATATATTCTAACTCCCCATCTTATTTCTTAGACTTCTAGCATTTGCATACAAGCATTTTAGAGGTTGTATTTTATTCATATTAAGCTGGTTATTGGTAGGCAGGGGTAATTTGGAATCTTTAAGCTTTATCTGCTCTGTACTTAAGGGCATTTGGGTTACTTTTGTTTTTATTGCAACTTTTCTGTCGAGACGTCCTAACTTCAATTTTTGTTAGTATCCTTCACGGATACATCGTTCCGAACCATGTGCTCTTGGGTGACTGTCAGTTTTCCTGTTATCTAATTTAAAAGTTGTGCTCCTTTTTAAAGATTATGCTATCATAAAATATATTCTAAAGCAAAGTGTTGCACACCTGAGTGACGACACTGTATATATACATTGTTCTAGGGTACATTTTACATTTTCTTGATGAAGGAAATCATTTGATTATGTTTTCTGATGTTGAAAAATCCTTAACTTGCTGTGGATGGGGTGTGGCCTTTCATAAGGCAACATGTGGCTAATCTGTTACATGGAATTTCCTGCTCTCTGTTAGTTCATCTAGGGTTCAAGGTTCTATGCCTCTCTACTGAAATAGATCTATTGGGCTAAAAGTGAGTTCCTATAGTGACCTCTCCATCCTATCCTCCCAAACCAGAACCTATAAGCAAACTAGCTACATCACAACTGTACTAACTGCCAGAACTCTAACCACAACAATCCAACTTGCACAAAATATTCTGACAGGTGTTAGACTATCAATATACCTCCTACATCAAAACAAAAAACGCTAGATTACTAGAGTCCCTATACAGAAACTACATGCTAGCAGAATCCCTCATGTCCCACCCTTGGACTGGAAGTCCACTTGGGTGGGAAAATAACTTGTGCACCTGAATGCAACGTGCTTTGAAAAAGGTGAGAAATTGGAAAGAAAACAAAAATAACAAAGACGGCCCTCACCAAATGCAGACTAAGGGGTATGTTTACTAAACCAGGCTAACGATTAACCCGGACTATCTGCAACTAGGTCCCATTGAATAATATGGGACCTAGTGGCAGATAGCCCGGGTTAACCGTTAGCCCGGTTTAGTAAACATACCCCTAAATCATCACAAATTCGAAAATATGCAGACCAAAACTGAAACAAAGACCCTAAGAAGCCAGAGCACGCAGTACAACACCAGAGAAAGAAACATTTCTTGTACTGTGCAAAATGCAAATCTAAAGTTGACATATTCCAGTCGCTCAGTAGAAAATAAAATTACTTTTTCTGTTTAATGTCTGGACATCTTCTTTCATTAATTCAGTCTCTTTTGTTCATCAGCCTTCCCCTCATCCCTTCTCTCCCCAACCTTATTCCCCTTTATATAGGGATATCACAAGTCAACCCCCCCCCCATACGCTGCCCCCCCCCCCAAAAAAAAAATATTGGAGCAAAAGGATCAGTTAAAAGGTGATAAAAAGATATTAATTTGCTCACAGATAAAGTCAGGTAAGATCACAAAGAAGACATGAAAGTGTCCTCTTTTGTTTACAGCCTGTAACAGCTAGAGGAGGCCTCAACTCCAGACTTATTTCACTCAACCTCCCTGCACCAGGAGGTATGTCTGCGTCGTACTCTTCCAACATCTCTACCATGTGGCTTCGCTTTTTTTGCGCTCAAGCAAGCAACCACAGGAGTGAGTCTTTGCCTAAGGGCCCCTAGCATGAACTGAAACATTCACGGGCGCCTTCGTCTATACCAAGAGGTAGCTCCAACCTCATCTACCCCCAGTGAGCCAACCCAAGAAGGTAAGAATGACAGACCATAGCATTCACTCTCTAGTTCTTCAGACTCTAAGCCTGTATTCGCCTTAGCTACCTTATTCCTGAGGCTTTCCAATTCTGTACAACCTAAGGCTTAGTTGTTGCTCTGCAACAATTTAACTTAGAACCTCGCCATAACAATTGAGTCTTGCCACAAATATGTCATCTCTAGCTATCCTACTCTGCCTGATATCCCTTTCGTTACCAGGCAAACAATCGCATTTGCAGGCATTATGCTTGTCTCACATACCAATCATCCACTCATGCCCTTTATGGAACATTTAGCCCAGTGCATAGGCCAAGATTCAGATGACCTCATGTCCTTATCAAAATTATGCCACTAGCATTTGGCAGCATTATATCAAGAGGAAGCCAGGAACAACCTGCCCTACATTAAATGCATACTGCTCAATGCATGATCAGCCTGCAGTAAAATCCAGCTCCTTTCCAATTATCTGTGTGTAACCGAGTATTGGCTCACAGTGGCTGACAATGTACTCATCAATCAACTCCTAACACCAAACTACAGTTTATGCAGTTGTCCAAGAGCTAACCGTAGAAGTGGAGGGGTTGTCATCCTAGCCATGAACAATCTCGATTTCCATACCATCGCTACTAACTCAGGAGGAGGCACTTAACACTCTGCCTAGTCTATAGATCCCCTAATGCGAAAACTGAGGAGCTAACAGTCCTTCTGGAAACTATATGTGGTCACAATCTACATGCCAATCATCTCTTAGTCCTGGGTGACTTAAATCCCTCTTCAGCTACCCCCAGGATTTCAAAATCCTTCATAGAAGCTATGGAGGTGCTTGAATATGCTCAGCTTATTAAGGAACTTACACAGAGCAAAGGAGACACTCTTGAACTCATCTCTGCTCCGCAACAAACACTTACCTCCTACTTCCCTCTTTATCTATCATTCTTTGGTCTGATCACAAGACTATTGCCTTCCACCTCCCACAGAGCCTACAAATTCACAAGGACACACTAGTGCAAGCTTCATCTCGCAGATTTCTATGTTTGGATAATGAAGAATGTTTAGACAAAGTTGCACCACATCTCCAGTGCAACACAGATAATATTAACATATTAGTCCGCAATCAGAATCAAATAATAGGCCAAGCTGCCATAAGACCACACACTAACACAATCCATAGAACATGTTCCACTGCAATCTGGCACACTACAGAACTAAAAGACACTAAACGCAAGCTCAGACAACTAGAGAGAAGATGGAGGTTCTCTAGGACCACCAGCGACTGTGATAACTATGGGTCTGATAGTCCTTTGGTCAGGCTATGTGCCGTTACGGCACATAGCCCTGCCCACCGACTCTTAATTCCAGATATCAATGCTGGGGTCATATGCAGCCCCGGCATTGAATATCCGGGGATCATTGCACATGCTGGAAGCTGCATTAGGAAACGGGCAGCAGTGATATTACTTGCTGCCAGGTTAACTCCTGCGCTGAAAGAAAGGTGAAGGTTTTCCTCACCTATCTTTTCAGCGCAGATTGCTAACCGGGAAGCAGGAGCATGCAATATTGCTGCTGCCCAGTTATCGCTTGTTGCCACCTCTGCTGCACCCCAGAACGCTTCCAACATGCCCCCATGCTAACTGGATATCATCGGGGCGCGTAGGGGAGTTAGAAGGAGATATTCAACTGCACTAATCATGTAAGTGCTATTGAATATCCCGATTTAAGCCATTTACACACTTTACTGGGCTGTAAACCATGTAAATGCCTTTGGAATATCGGGCCTATATGTCCAAGTTACATGAATACCAAGCTTTGACAAATGAAGCAAAGAAAGAATACCAAACAATACTAAGCTTATTTTTAGCTCTTTAAACCACCCCAGAGAGCTTTTTGAAATAGTAAACTACTTAGTAAAACATCCTATCCATGAGAAGGTGGACAATAGCTTGTTCCCAGAGACCCTGGCTAATCACTTCCAAAATCAAACGTACTTCAAAAGCAGCGGATTACTCACAGCATCTACTCATAGGGACAATAGCTCCTCAGCTTTCACCTGGCAATCCTTCACCTCTGTGTCACCTCAACACCTAGAAGACATTATCAACAATATTAACACCACTACAACCCCTCTTGATTCTTGCCCTGTGAGCTGGATCAGGATGGCTCAAATGGAACTGATCCCCACTATACTCAAGATCACTCAACTGTCCCTCACTCAAGGCTATATGTCTGCTGAACTCAAGAATGCGTCCATTCGCCCGGTACCAAAAGGAGAAGGCTGAGACCCAAAACAACCCAGTTCCTACAGACCTATCGTAACGTTACCTTTCCTCACAAAGATAATTGAAAAGATTGTACTGCCTCAGTTCCAGGAACACATTGTCACACATGCCCCACTGGATCCACACCAGTATGGATTTAAAACCAATCATGAGGCAGAAACCCTTTTAATAGCTCTCATTGACAGGTTGGTAAGGGGCATCGACAAACCACATCAGGGGTTCATCCTCATATTACTGGACATCAAAGCAGCCTTTGACTCAGTTCCCCATAATTTGTTACTTCTATGACTGAAGTCATTAGATCTAACCAGTACAACTTTAAAATGGTTCAAATCCTATCTATCAGATCGGAAGCTACAAGTGATGGTAGGAAGATAGAAGTCAGCCCCGAACCCTCAACAACAAGGAATACCTCAAGGCTCTGCCCTCTCTGCACTCCTATTTAATATTTTTCTTCAATCTATCTGCATAATCATCCAAGCTCACAATGTACTTTACCACTTTATGCGAGCGACATAATGCTTTATGTACCATTCTCCACTATAAAACCAGTATGCACCTCTCCAATAAAGTGCTTTAGTGC
Organism: Ichthyophis bannanicus; assembly: GCA_033557465.1. Lineage (NCBI taxonomy): Eukaryota > Metazoa > Chordata > Amphibia > Gymnophiona > Ichthyophiidae > Ichthyophis > Ichthyophis bannanicus. The sequence continues at coordinate 1,535,459,105 of CM066032.1, forward strand.
TGTCAATCAATGGTTCTCTACACTCAATCTGTCTGTGAACTACAACAAAACAGAAGTTCTCTGTGTCACCAGAGACATCAATTTTACTCCACTAACCTCTACAAATAGTACAGAACAATGTATCATACATAGCTCATGCTGTAATAAAGCTCACATTGTACCTAGTGCAACCTAATCTGTTAAACTGCCCTTATACACGCAATGCATAACATTTTATCACTGCATCAACTACCCTTCCCCACTATTGATTGTATTGCTGTGACACCGCTTTGATTGTATGATAAGGCGGTATAGAAATATCGTTAGATAAATAAATAAAAATAAATAGAGCAGGAGCACATCTAGAGGTAAAGCCCAAAGTGTGCTACTTGTGAGTAACCCTGGACCAATGGTTTACTCTAATACCATAATACCACACATTAGTAACTTCACAAAGACCATAAACCACAAAATGAGAATAGTACAGCACCTGCGACCACTACTGGATGCATAAGATTTCCATACAGTCTTTCAAGCGCTGATATTCCCACACTTTGACAACTGCAATATCCTCTCGCAAGGCTTACCTAAATATGCACTTCATCCCCTTCAGCAGGTACAAAACACTGCTGCGCACATCCTCTGCAATGCTCCCAGATGTGACTACATAACTCTGATACTTAAGCAGTTACACTGGCTGCCGGTCATGGTGCGAGTACAATACAAAGTAGCCCACAGCCTCTCCTTGGTTTACCTACTGTCTTTATTACAGAAAATGCCCAGCAGCAGATCTAGAAGGTCAAATTCCCTAAATACATTTATCATACCTACTATAAATCTGAAAAGCAACCAAACTACATCCAACAGGACCTTTTTGCTCTATGCGCCAGTCTTATGGAATGCAATCCCAGAGACTCTTTGCGTCACATCCAACCTTATAGATTTTCAAAGAAGGTTGAAGGTCTTTCTATTCGTGGAGCACTTCTGTAGCAAGATCTAGCCACTCTATCCATCTTATATAGCCAAAAGCGCTAGCCACTCTATCCATCTTATGTAGCGAGACCTAGCCACTCTATCCATCTTATGTAGCCAAAAGCGCTAGCCACTCTACCCATCTTATGTAGTGAGACCTAGTCACTCCATCCATCTTATGTAGTGAGACCTAGCCACTCTATCCATCTTATGTAGCCAAAAGCACTAGCCACTCTACCCATCTTATGTAGTGAGACCTAGCCACTCTATCCATCTTATGTAGCCAAAAGCACTGGCCACTCTATCCATCTTATATAGCGAGACCTAGCCACTCTATCCATCTTATGTAGCCAAAAGCGCTAGCCACTCTACCCATCTTATGTAGTGAGACCTAGCCACTCCATCCATCTTATGTAGTGAAACCTAGCCACTCTATCCATCTTATGCAGCCAAAAGCGCTAGCCACTCTACCCATCTTATATAGTGAGACCTAGCCACTCCATCCATCTTATGTAGCCAAAAGCACTAGCCACTCTACCCATCTTATGTAGTGAGACCTAGCCACTCTATCCATCTTATGTAGCCAAAAGCACTGGCCACTCTATCCATCTTATGTAGCCAAAAGCGCTAGCCACTCTACCCATCTTATGTAGTGAGACCTAGCTACTCCATCCATCTTATGTAGTGAGACCTAGCCACTCTATCCATCTTATGTAGCCAAAAGCGCTAGCTCTCAGCATAGCCACCACTCCCTTGCTCCATTATATATCCTAATTCCATGTAAAGCTAAAAGTGAAACTCTGGTGTTAGCTGCTGCCTTTTGTGTTAAAGTTAAAATTATAGTATTATGTAATCTATTTGAGCTTCTGTTTTAATGTAAGGTTATGTTAAATTTTACTTTGTTGAACCTGTAAACAGCTTTGACTTTCAGATATGGCAGTACATAAGAATAGCTAAATAAATACATAAAAGAAATATTGAAGGCACCTGAGCATGCCCGTGACCTGAAGTATCAGTTCTTGTGACTTCCCAATGTGATCGTGTACCCGTGTGGCACTTACTGCCATGGTTGCCTAGCTGTGGCTGCAGGCAGTATTTTTAGTATAAATACCATCTTCAGCCACAGATGTGCAAATAAGACATCTGCGGTTCTGCCAGGACTCAAGTTGGGAGCAGGGTTGTGGATGCTGGTGCCTTCCGTTTCGGTGTGCTCCAAGGTCCTCCTGCATCATAGGAGCTAAAGGAAAGCTTTTTTAAGACAGCAACAGCATTAGTCTTGTACTTTGGGCAGAATTTGCCTATGGCCAGGGCTGGCCCTTCCACTAGGCAGGCTAGATGGCTGCCTAGGGTGGCAGACTTCTGTGGGCGGCAGGCCATGAGCTTCAGCACATATGGCCTACCACTCCAACCCTCCCCCTCCCCCCGCAGCTCAGCACAGGTGGGGGGCAGCACGGCTCGGCATGTGGGGAGGGGGCAGCACAGCCAGGGCTTCTGACTAGGGTGGCAGAAACCCTTGCGCCGGCCCTGCCTATAGCCCCCTGTTATTTATGACCTGGGAAACCTGCCCCTTTGCCCATAGGTAAAAGTGTCCCTGAATCTTACCCTGACCTAGGATGTTACATCTTAGCGGAAAGCTTATCTGAGGACCTACTGTTCCCGCCTGCTGTTCCTGGGTCCTCTTTACCGATGAGAACCATCACACATTGTTTCGACTTTCCATTTGAGGTACAAAAGCTATATAGTGTATATCCATTTTCTCATTGCTCGCTATGATATTGAGCTCTTTAAGTGGTTCTGAGCTTATTTAAAAAGTTGTACCAATCCAGTGAGTGTGCTGAACAAAATGTGGGCAAGCCTTTTTAGTATTTTGCCCACAACTCCAGCTGAGATGATAGTGAGAGCATGTCCATCACGCTTGCTCTGCTCAATTCCAGATGCCTCTGATACTGGGAAAATTATTCCACATATCAGGAGAGGCTCACAGGAGTCCCTTATTAAATTATTTTATAAAGAAAGATTGCATCTCAGAGCTAGCGAGAGCAGCACACCAGTGAGGAAAAGGATCATGAGAGCCATGCATAATGTAATGAAAGCAATGAAGCTAAGAATATATTAGACAATTCAGAGCAGGGGTCATCTAAAAGAACATATACAAGTCTCCGCGGCATTCTGAGTCTCACTCCTTATCATAGGGTGTAATTGTGAATACTTTTATTTGTCAAACCCAGAAAAAAACGTTTAGCTATTAATTTGCAATATATCTCACCCCTTGAGGATGCTTCTATTTGCCCTAATGCTTAGAACAAGCTAAATGATGTATAGTTTCTGCAATGGCATAGGGCCTAAATGTATTATTCCATAGACATAACATAGGAGACACTTATTAGCACAGTATATAAGGTCCATAGGGATATAAAACTGAATTTAATCCACATGGTCAAATCAACAAGTAGTGATATCTTTGTCAGCATTTACATATGGTTTTAAACATTGTATGCAAAATGTTTTTAATTTATTTTCTCTCTTTAAAACTGCAACACAATGAATCAATAAGGTATCAATATTACAAGATCTTGAATTGTAAAACTCATAAAAGCAAAAATGTGTTATCACAAAATCTCTAACGCATGCAGGAAAACTCACATGTAGACAAAACCTTTCACATCACAGAATTTTGTATGATTGATTTTCTTAGTAAGGTTGCAAGAATAAGTCCCAAAATACAATGGAAATCAACACTGACTCGACCTTTCTCTGAGGGTAAGGATAGGATCATGGCTAACCCTAAAAATAAGAACATAAGAACATAAGATATGCCATACTGGGTCAGACCAAGGTCCATCAAGCCCAGTATCCTGTTTCCAACAGTGGCCAATCTAGGTCATACGTACCTAGCAGTATCCCCAAGAGACACAGGTTCCACAATGCTTGTATTGAGTCAAGCATTGATATTCTGGGTCCCTTTTTAATAATGGACCTTTCCTCCAGGAACTTCTCCAAACCTTTTTTAAACCCAGCTACACTAACAGCCTTTACATCCTCCGGTAACAAATTCCAGAGTTTGATTACACGTTGAGTGAAAAAATATTTTCTCTTATTTGTCTTAAATAGTTTACCCTGTAGCTTCATTACATCTCCCCTAATCTTTCTATATTCTGATAGCATAAACAATTGATCTATGTTTACCTGTTCCACTCCATTCATTAATTTATAGACCTCTATCATATCTCCCCTCAGCCGTCTTTTTTCCAGGTTAAAGAGCCCTAACCTTTTTAGCTTTTCTTCATAGGAGTATCCTTCCATTCCCTTTACCATTTTGGTGGCTCTTCTCTGAACCTTTTCTAATAACACTATATCCTTTTTAAGATACGGCGACCAGAACTGCACACAATATTCAAGGTGCGGTCTCACCATGGAATGGTATAGAGGCATTATAATATCTTTTGTTTTATTTTCCATTCCTTTCCTTATGATACCTAGCATTCTATTTGCTCTCTTGGCTGCCGCTGCACACTGGGCCGAGGGTTTTAACATGTTATCCACAATGACGCCTAAATCTTTTTCCTGGGTGGTGGTTCCTAATGTGGAACCTTGCATTGTGTAACCATAGCTTGGGTTGTTCTTCCCTAGGTGCATAACTTTGCACTTGTCCACATTAAATTTCATCTGCCATTTTGATGCCCAGTCTTCCAATTTATCAAGATCCTCTTGCAATTTTCCACAATCCCCTTGGGTTTAAACAACTTTAAACAACTTTACTAATAGCAGATCTGCAATCTCACCAGGCAGGAATGTTACCAGGCGATCCTCACGTCCACCAGCCACCCAGCTATCTACATGCCTAATGATTGAATCACCAACTATAACAGCTATCCTAACCCTTCCCTCATGGGCAAATGGCCCTGGAGAAACGTCCTCAGTGCGAGAGGGTTTTACATCACCTGGAGGACAGGTCCTAGTTACAGGATCACGTCCTGCCACATCAGGGTGATGCTCTCCTATCACATGACCTCTCTCCTCCATGACAACAGGGATGCTGCCAGACTGGAGATGGGACTTCAGAACTATATCCCTGTAGGTCTCATCCATGTACTTCTCTGTCTTTCTTATGTCTTCCAGGTCTGCTAATCTAGCCTCTAGAGAACGGACTTGTTCCCTGAGAGCAAAGAGCTGCTTGCACTTAGTGCATACGTAAGACCTCTCACCAACTGGGAGAAAATCATACATGTGACACTCAATGCAAAAGACTGGAAAGCCCCCATCTCGCTGCTGGACTGTTGTCTGCATCTTAGTTTAAAGCTTGTGTTTAGGTCTTTAAATTCTGTACTTACTAAGTGTTGGTGTGGATGCTTATACTAATAAAAGTGTATCTAATACCTTTAATATACCTTGTTCACCTGAAGCTTAATTAATCTCAGGTCCTCAATGTATGACTGATTTGGATAAAGAGCTGCAACTGAGAGCAGCCCCTTTCCTCTAAGACGTGTAAGTACCTATAAAGCTATAATTACCCCAGGGGTGGGTGGGTGCCGGGGAGGGTGGGAGGGAGATAAGACCTATTAAAAAAGGGGTGTTACAAAGTACCCTGTCCTGTAACCTCAGCGGGGGGGAGGGGGTTAGTCCCTCAGGTAGACTAGAGCAGGAAAAAAAGTTTAAAACATAGCACGTTCTGGGAACAGAGCAGGGAGAGATATTTAATTTAAAGTAACAGTTAACCTGGCTACCACACAAAGGCCAGATAGTTGAAAGAGGCAGGGTAAGTTATACAGCTGAGAAAGCTGAAGTGCAAAACTAAAGGGAACAGGGAGATGAAGTAGCACACCAATAAAGACAAACAAATAAATAAATAGACAGCTAGAACTCACAGCAAGTCGTCACAGGAGTTAAATATCCACCTCTATAGCAGAGCACTGTGAGGGCACTGCTCTTCCCAGTATTCCCTCTAAGTATTTTACAAGACTTAGGGGTATGTTTACTAAAGCGCGGTAACGTTACCGGCATTAAGTACAGCGGCAACATTACCAACACCATATAAGGAAGTGGGCGTACCGGCATTAAGGTAGCAATGGCTGTTTAATGCACGGTAAAGGGTGCCTTGGCCAGTTATCACACGTTAACGTGACATTGCACGGTAAGGCTGAAAACAAGGCACGTTAAGGCTGACAAGGCGCCTTGTAAGGTGCCTTAACCTAAGGTGCCGTAGATGGTGTCCTTAGGATGTTAAGGTGACCCAAGATATGGTGCCCTAAGGGCAGTAAGGTGCCCCAAGTTGACAAGCATGAAATGTAAGGCCAGAAAACAGATGTAACCCTAACACTGCACAGAACACCAAGGAAAGGCAATGGACTAATGATGGAAGGAAGGAGAGGTGGGAGCTGATGGACCTGCCAAATCTGTGTGCAGCCTATGTGGCAGCCAGTAAAATGGACAAACATATCGGAGGCAGCTGTACCGATGCACAGGGTGTTGGCAATGTAAAGTGCTACAATGACAGTGGGTGGAAGAGGATGGGAATACGTGTCCTCCAGTGGAGGTAGAGGTGGCAAGACAGTTGCAATGATAGGAGGACAGAGGAGTAGTAGTGCCATGCAGAGCAGACACAGAAGAGGCAAGCATGAAGAGCTGCAATGCAGAAAAGGGTACCAGTGCAGGGCATGAGGTAGCAGCCTGCACAGGAAGACAGGACGCTACACAGCTGACAGATGCAGATAGATGGACAGAAGGATGGCTAGCAACTGTGATGAGGGTACTATGTGCTGGCAGCACAGATATGCAGAGATATGACTGTCACAGGAATGAAAAGGACTTGCCTTGGAGAGGCCTAATAAAATGAGACCACTGAGGTATTGAACCCATGACCTCTGCCTAGGAAGTCATTGTATTAACCAGTGGGCTATACCTCTATGGTTTTTTGTCTCAGCAATGGCTGGCTACAGAAAGACTGCAGGTCACCACACAAAATGTCTGCTGTGTTTACCAGGATAGGGTAAACCCACCAGTACCCATGATGCAATGCACATGCAGAACAGCAGTCTACATCTGATCACCAGATGGGGTATGCACCTCTCCAGCACCTTGGTAGGAGGAACTGACCATGTGTGATACTGGCACAGAGTAGCTACAGACCATGCCATTGTGCAGGTTCTGTGCTCACTCTGAGGGTGAGGTGGGGCACCCAGCACCAGATACGCAGTACAGGTGCTGGTTGAGATAAACTTTGCTGCAGGTCCCCATCAGTGCCAGTGTGTGACAGGTATTCCTTGCAGACATGCCTAGGATAATCCTGTGTCTATCTGTATTCCCCAGTCACGTCTAGCCCTTGTGGACCAGGACGCACCTGGAATAGTGCATATCCAGTGTGGTTGCCATGGTCACTTGTTATAAGAGCAGGGGGGTGTCTGGACTAACATGCGGATTATGTAGCACCACCTACCAAACCACCCTCTCTGGGTCAAGGTGGTGGACAGGATCTGCCCCCAACAGACCCACACTCTACATCTTTGCAATGGCGGCAGTAGAGGGACATGATGAAGGGCTGTGGGACCAGCAACCCCAGTCCTGCTGGTGAAAGGGTGCCATCCAGGGCAGTTGATGCAGATCTGTACTTGTCACAAGGGCACTGGCAGACAGGTAGTAGGCCTGGAAAAGCTCAGCTGCCCCACCATGACCTGACATTCACCAGTAGAGGGCACAGTCAGTCTGCACCTGCTGCACCCTGCAAAGAGTTCCAGCCATGCACATGCTAACTGCAGACAGTCCGCTAGCCAGTCCATAGTGCATGTGCCCAGAAAAACTATGTGCAGCCAGAAGTGGGATGTAAGCACAGACACCAAGCAGGCATCTCAGTGACTGGGCCCAAAAACAGGGAACACACAGATATCACTTGAGAGAAACACTGTATAGCACTATGTGGGAACCTAGACATGCCATGGTCACTGCTCAGTCAGAGTCAGAGTGAGAGTGAGAGTGACCTCCCAGCATGACTTGCTGTGGCCACCCTGTCCATGCAGGTGGTGGTCAGGCACTACAATGTCCCAGCCATTGCCCTACACCCTGTGCAGATGCATCCTGCCAAGTCCGCCCTGTCCAGGCCATACCCACAATACCTTGCTCCTCATTATGCATATTTACAGGCTAATACTGGAAACAGTGTAAGCATTGTGGGCCCAGTGAGGTGTAGGCAGCCACAAAACAATGGCTAGACATACACACACTCCCACTCCTATTTCAGCATTGTGCAAAGATAGGGGTGGTTGGCAGCCCTGCCTGCCACACTAGTCCTGAGCACAGTGCAGGCATTGCTAAGTTATGCAGGTGCTAGTAGTAGTGCTTTGGTGGTAACTGCTGTTCCATGCCGGGCCCAATGGCCTGACTCTCCATGAGGCTTTGGATAGTGGAGCCTGTGGGTGTGGGTGTTTGTGCTCCTGTTGGCCGATGCTCTAGGGAGTGCACATGTTTATGTTGTATGTGCTATGTAGAGTAAAATGTAGGGACATGGTCTGCAGGAGCCACAGCTGGGACCTGAACCTGTGACCTTCTGCCCAATGATACACTGGCTGTGTGTACTACACCATACTGTTGCCACAGAGGCAGGTCAGTCCCTGGGGATACCATGACTGTTCATCAGACAGACCTTGTCTGTTCCACTGCATGCTACCCACCTGAACAGGGCTTGGCCTTGGTCTGCTATGGGCAGATGCCACTGCCCCCTCCACCACCAGCACCCCTCCCCCACCATGCTGACATGCCCATATGCCAGTGGTGCTGGTGATGCACAGTCCCAGGTCATCCAATGTGAAGGTAGGCGACTGCCTAGGGTGTGGGGTCTGGGGTGCCTACATAGACATCCACACTTCCCCCCGGCACCGCCTGCCAATGTTATGTGCCTGCCATTCCGGGGGGAGACGGCTCGTGGGTGTCAGGTTGGTGATCTAGCCACTATTGTCTAGTGTGGACCTGGTAAATGTAGGTAGATTGTGTTATGCCAGCAGACTGTGGACAGGCTAGAGCATGCAACTCCGGTACGGTGTACCCGGTTTGGCCTACTGGATGTAGATAGTTTCAGACGTGTGGTCAGACCCTGCAATGTCTTCCTACGGGCTGCAGCAAAGGGTGTTCATTTACCTGGGTTTCCAACCTGTTTGGGATGCATCCTGTAGACCCTTGTTCGAGTGGTCCCCAGATGTGCACTGATTGCCCTATTACAGGCATTGTGGTACCTGTGTGACCTTTGGGGTACCTGCTGGGTAATGTATCCTGGATGGGACACTGTGGGACACAGACTACTGGGCATGTTTGAACTTGGTCAGTTGCTGTTTTGTTGAGTTCCAGTTTCTGCGTTCCTATGTGTCACCTAGGCATCTGCCTAGTCCACCCTGTGCCCCAGCTGCCCCCACTGCATGTCCCGCCTGCAGCCCCCTATGCCCCATTTGCAGCATCACCATAGTGGCCTTTCATACTTGGGCTCTATGCTGTTGCTGCACATGTAGCACTGCTATCACTTTGCTTGGGCTCCCTGTCTGTGCTGTACATTGCTGACACTGAAATGGTCTCTTTTTCCTTCAAATGTGCATCTAACGACAGGTTTTCACTCGCGGTACTGTTCCAGCATTAATGTTCCAGCGTTAGTGTAGCAGGGGCCTCTCCCCGCCCATTGACCCCTTCTCTCCGCCCTCTCTCTACTCTCTGCGGAACTTACCGTGGCCGGAGACGTTAACGCACGTTAAAGTTGCATCTGGTAATGTTAACGTGCGTTAACGTTACTTAATGCACGTTAACGTAGCCGCTGCTACGTTATTGCGGTTTAGTAAACATACCCCTTAGGCAAGTCACTTAACCCTCCATTGACTCAGAAAAATCCAAGTTATCAATGTCCCTGTTTAATGTACATTACCAAGTTTAAGTTACACTGTAAACCGCTTTGAACGAAATGATAAAGTGGTATAAAAAACCTGTTAAATAAATAAATAAAATAAATACAAGACATAAGAAAGATTAGTTTCTCACCCTGCAGCCACAGGATAATCTTACTTGTTCAAGAAACAAGATTTGGGGCCAGAGAACTGCTGTGCATTACTACCATGCAGTAGATCACCGGTTTGACCCTCACATGGAATTTTCTGCACCGTGGGTTATCTGAGTCTGGGGATACTACAGGTTCACATCCTCTGGGGATGGGAAGATGCAGGGAATCATAGACATTTCTTAAGGGTGAGTCCAGAGGCTGGATTCCAGAAACAGCCCATTGGATCTTCCTAGCAGAGAACTCTTACTGCAATGCCTAGATTAGGCAGGGCCGGTCTATGCTCTAGGCAGCCGTCTAAGGAAGCTGACCTATGTGGGCCATTTCTCATCCTCCTCTGACATAAAGTTGTGTCGGAGGGGGTTTTGAAGCGGAAGGCCATCTATGCCACTACCATACCAAGCCGAGCCTTCCCCTCTCCACCGACTGCTGACAGAATCTATGAGGGGGGGGGGGGCAGCAGCATGGCACAGCTTGGAAGGGGGGGCCACATGGCTGCGGCTTCTGCCTGGGGCAGCAGAAATGCTTGGGCTGGCCCTGAAACTACAGGCCCTATGAACTAAAGTGTGACGACTTTGCAAAACTGCACTTTGTGTGAAAAATAGCACATAATGTCTTCAAACCTACAAAAGTGCCAGTGTTCAAGTGTTTTGTGTTATTTTCTGCATGAAGTGCACTTTTGCAAAGCCACCTCGCAAAAGTACACTTTACAGTACTAAATCTTTGGGCAAGGTCAACTTCAGAAGAAAGCTTCTGTAAATTTGGCATCAGCAAGCTGCTGTGATGCAAATTCGTGCAAAGCATCTAATTTTTGCATAACAAGTTGAAAAGTGCCTGCTGTAAGCATTGCAGAAAGGCTTATTTCACTGATGGAGTGCATGATTGCATATGTGAGTGGGTAGATGGAGCACCTATGGCTTGCAAGAGGATTAATGAACTTGTGAAGTGGCATTTTAGAAAGGGCGTCCAAGTGCAATCCAGGATGTCCGGGGCAAAACGTGTAGAAAAAATCTGGAGACATTTATACTTCGGCCTGATCAGAAACATAGATGCCCCCAATGTGTATATCCTCATCGACGTCCACATAGACATCCCCACCATAAAAACTTGTGGCGGGGACATCTGTCACATGCTACTTTGCATACAAGGACAAGCATTGGCATGGTAAAGCAAAAACAAGTGCCCTCATTCTCCATCAATGTTCGTTGTCAACATGGAAAATATAGAAGATATGGGTATATCTTCTTTGCCACACCCTCTGGATATTTGACTGGCAAAATGAGCACTTTCCAATGCCTCTTTGTGCCTGGAGCAGCTCAGGGCATGTCTGAAATCAGGCAAGGACATCCAAGTTCATGGGAATACCCCGGACGCACCTCCACCTCACCCCCTTCATGGCTTGGACGTCCTTTTTTCCTTGCACTAGCGACATTTTTTCCTTGCACTAGCGACGTTTCCGGAACCAGCTTCTAAAATGCCTCTGGAGACATCTCTGTGATTTGGACATCTGTGTGCTCATTTTCAGACATCCAAATCATGAATAGTGCCTTTAAAAACCATCATGGGACAAAACAGTGCATTTCCCCTCCCTCTCTTTCCAAACTCATCCATGCTTTGTGAAGGAAGAGGCATGATAAAGCATGTCTCCTTAGGGCAGCAGGGGCTGTGGGGCTATATGAGGAATCTTTATGACTGGTGGCATCTATATATTTGTGTCTGGTTTGAGACAGTATGAGTGCGTGCGTGTGAGAGAGACTCCCTGCAAAGTTGAGCGAATGCTGCAAATGAGCAGAGACTCGTTGCAGAATCTCATTTGCATAAGGCAGAAGGGGCCCAAAAATGTGCGGCCATGTGCGGAAAACACGATCTCTTATTAGTAGGGCAAGCCCTGGGATTGAATAAGCCTTCCTGCCAAATAGCGCACTTTGGTGAAATTCCTTACCCTGATGCATGAAGGAATTCATAGCCTGGCACTACCTTACATTTTCTTTCACGTTTCTTTGTCTTCTGCTGAGTGCTCCCTCTGAACTGCTCGGTCAGTCTCCCATGCTTGCTCGGATGCTCTCTCTTGCTCTCTCTTGATTTGCCTGGTGACCCCTTTCTATTAGAACAAGCTTCTGAACAACCCTTCTCATCTCCAGTTCCACAGGATGCGTAAGACCCATCAGTAAAAAAGTCACCATTTCAAAGCTCAGACTCCTTTCCCCATCATTTTGTTTCTCCCATCATTGACACTGATTTATGTATCACTGGATTCATTTTCCAATTCTATATATAGAAAGGTGATCCGCAGGAGGGAAAAGTCCAATAATTTAATGGCATTGGTTGTAGATCAATTTAATTGCATTTGGCTTTTAATTTAATGAATTCATCTATAAACTGCCTCTGCAAACCATTAGGTCCAGCTAATATAAAAAAACTATATCCACATGACAAAATGCATACGGAATCTCCATAACCGCCCCCCACCACCACCACCACCATTGTAAACCAACTCCAAATGAATCTATAACCTACAAAATCAAAGCCTAAAATATCCCTAGACTTTCATTATATAATCTAGGAGTCCGTATTCAGCCGTGAGATATCTGGTGGTGAAAGAGAATTGGATAATTTATCCTATTTTCTTTAATCAGATATTCAAAAACGTGTGGTAGAGCTACGAATGTGCGCAACATGCCACCATGCTCTAATGCCACTAACATGCATTATTAGTAATGGCGCCATTGTATTAAATAGGACCTGTGGTAAAATGAGGCAAGCTAATGGCATTAGTGTGTGCTAATGTGGTAGGGCATGCTAATCACTCTAGCCTTAAAGCCGTTAAGCCTGCAGAGCTGACATCACTGGTTTATAACTGAGCAAATAAAGTTATCTGGTTAACTTTAGGACTGTGATTTTCTTAACCACTTTAGCACTGCCCTGTGGCACACCTCCTTGCTCTCCTCATTTTGACTGGTTATTTTTTAGCTGGACATCAAGATGATAATTAGCCGCCAGATGGGAAATTGAAAAGTGAAGATTTGTCTGGGTAGTTCTTGAAGTTAAGCAGACAGAACTTTTGATTATCAGCCTCCTATAGATCAATGCAGTAAAGCACATTAGGCTTTGTGCACAATTTAGCTCAGATTTTGTGCACAATTTTGTGCACTATCTATGCAGAAAGGAGTTTTGCGCATCAGTCAACTGTGTGCAAAGCCTTGAGCAGCACGCAACACATTTAAATCCATGGCAATAAAGCAATTAGCTATTTTGCCAATTCAGAGAACTGTGCAGATGACCAGAAGGCTGAGCTCAATGTTTGGATTTTAATGCAAGGCCTGAGAAAGCTTAAAGGATCAGCTCATAGATATGTGGTCTGTGCTGGTGAGGAGTCTATGCCTGTTTTTCTCTATCTTGAACCTTTTTCTGGCTTTGCTGAAGGGAGTGGTGAAAAAAAGCTGGGGAGTTGTGCTGTAACAATGTTATTTACATGTGCAGAAATGCTGGCATATGAATATCACTATTATTCGGTGCAGAATTTCTATGTAGATTAATATCTGTGTTTATGAACAGAACTTCTGCACTGAATAATATTGTTGTTTATGCCCCAGACAGCAATCTAGCATATGCATACAAGTAAATATTGATAATGCAGACCCCTGTGCACATATATCTGCTTGTTCTCCTTCTTTAGTGCAGACCTTTGGTGCACAACTTATTTACATGCTGTCTACTTACAGCATCGATGAGCAACGTTTCTGCATTACGCTTGCATTAGGAAACCCTGGTCTGAGCTTTAGCAGAGGTCTCTAACAGAGTTTCTGCAACAGCCTGCTGTGTCTTATAATGCTGAGATAAGAAATATTTTGTTTTCTGCAGGTTTAGTCTTAAATTAAAGAAACAACCCCTTACATCGAAATTAGTGCCATCACAATCAGAAGCTCAAAAACAGTAGGAAATGAAATAAGAACATTAAGGAACCTGTAGCAAGAAGGGGCAAAATTACTACTGTATGAGCGAGTTCAGCACTAGGAAAAAATGTCTGCACGCTGCAAGGTTTCCAGTGCAAAGAATATTCTACTTTCCTTCGCTTCATGGCTGCACATGATGGCGCGTTATTCAGTTTATACAGTAATAATAGCTTTCATAAAAAGAGATCAGTACCCTGTGATAGTGCAGAAGGCAGTATCAGATTCCTTCAGAAGGCCAATTTCAATGCAAAGTAGAAGACTAAGATAAATCTGATATTTTTACTTCTGCAGTCATAGACCCTAAGGCTTTTGAAAGATTGTATGCACTAAAGAATAGAAACTACTAACTACTAACCCCCTTCTCTACCAAGAAAGGGAAGGCAAAGTCTTGCTTCTATACTTTCAAGCAGAAGGCTTTCCCCTTCTTACCTTCTTTTTGCCTCTCCGTCTAACTCCCTCTGTTCTTCTTTAATTCTCCCTCTCCTGTCGTCATTCCCTGCTGCCATGTAGGGCCGGACCCAGATTTGGTTCAAGGTGTGGAAGCCCTAGGCAAACCTTAAGCTTTACTCCCTCTCTGGCTGTCAGAATCTATTTTTTAGCTTTGAATGCCATCCCATAGAACTGCAACCCTAGGCGACGGCCTAGTTTGCTTAATGGTTGGGCCAGCCCTGCTGCATCTTCGGGCAGAAGGCAGCAACAGCTTCAGCAGCTTGAGACAGAAGCCAGCTGACTGTTGATTTAGGACGATTCTCCCACTGTTGCCTATAAACAAAGGAAATGGAGTGGAGGAGTAGCCGAATCATGGCTAGAGAAGCAGGCTAAGCGCAAGGGAAGTCAGCTTCAAATTGCACTGCTGCTCCTTGTAAGCCTGGGCAAGTCATTTAGTCTTCCATTAACTCAAGTACAGACTTGCTGTAGCTTATAAGCCCTCTGGGGACAGTAAAATAGCCCCTGTAGCTGAATGTAACTCTCACTGAAATTCAGAGAAAAGTGGGAGCTAAATCTAACACCCTTTTATATTTTTGTTGACATGGAGTACAGCATTTGCCTGCATTCCCCCCCAGAGGAGCCGCATATAAGACTTGGGGCAGTCTCAGTCTTCCCAAAATAGTTTGTGTGAAAGGAGCTTGCGTGGTGGCTTGCAGGAGGTTTGCATATTAACAGCAAAATTCCACGGACAGAACACAGAGCTAAAGGCAAGTTGTTTCATTCGGCTCTCGGTGGCTTACAAGACTAAAAACCTGCTGCTCCTTATGACACTCAGTCTTCGATTAAGGCATAGGCAAACTAGCTATGGGCCTAAGGCCAAACATTTAGAAGGGCCTTGCCAGATAAGCTAATTCAGTGGTTCCCAACTATAAGTTAGCTACTGCCTGGTACAGAGGAGAGCGGGGCAGGCAGGAGTCACTGCACCTGCAGAAGTCTTTGCCTAACTTCCCCATTACGAGTCCTGCATGCTCTTCTCCACTCAGCAGAAATGAGTAGTAAATAGCGCTTTTTACCTACTGCTGCCTCCTTAGCTGCCGGTTTTCCTCTGCAGTTTGGAACAGCAGGGAAACCCTATAGTCGTGTAAGACCCGCTGGCCCCTTGTGCTTTCAACAGCAGAGAAAAACCTGCACGGGAGAAAGCAGAAGCACAATTCCTTGACTCCTGGCTGCTGGAGGGAATCAGGCAGTGGCATGATGTGATTATGTCAAGAGGGGTGAAAAAAAATGGGGGATGATGAAGGTGATTATACCGTGGTGGTTGGGGGATGAACGGAGTGGAACGGGTAAACGTAGATCGATTGTTTACCTTATCAGAATATAGAAAGACTAGGGGACATGCAATGAAGCTACAGGGTAAACTATTTAAGACTAATAAAAGAAAATATTTTTTCACTCAACGTGTAATCAAACTCTGGAATTTGTTACCGGAGGATGTAGTAAAGGCTGTTAGTGTAGCTGGGTTTAAAAAACGTTTGGACAAGTTCCTGGAGGAAAGGTCCATAAACCATTAAGAAGTGACCGAAGATATCAGTGCTTGACCCAGTACAAGCATTGTGGAACTTGTGTCTCTTGGGGAAACTGCTAGGTACATATGACCTAGATTGGCCACTGTTGGAAACAGAATACTGGGCTTGATGGACCTTGGTCTGACCCAGTATGGCATGTTCTTATGTGATTATGCCAGGAGGGGCTGGTGGAACCAGCTTGCTCGTTTGCCAAGGGCCCATCAAACATTTCCTCCTGACCAGCCTGATGATACCGGCACAGAGGAATTTCAGGAGCACTTCCTCCACAAACCAGTGATGTCTTCTAGCCACATCACATCTTCATAAACTGTTCCTGTCTCCAAATGGCAACATGGCACCATGGTACTGACAGGGAGGGCACTGCAGGGAAACCTCAGCAATAGGGCCCCTTAGGTAACTCAGACTCCTGCTTTCCTCCATGCTTTCTCTGTCCTTCAGTCACCACAGAGAAGGAATCATTACCAGGGCCAAACCATGGGCAAGACCAAAGTGTAGATCCCAGAGAACAAGGTTGGAGAGTGTCAGAGACCCAGCGACCTGAAAACCAGAAGAGAAGCAGAGGAAGGCCATAATGCTACTGTGGGGCCCCTCTGAAGCAGCACATGCACATGGCCCTAAAGCAGGGTCGACAAAGAGATGAGGGGCCCTAGTACCCCCCCCCCTCCCGTATGGTGACCATTGCTACCACTGTCACCCCTCTCTGGGACTGACAGCCATGGCAATAGCCACAAGCAACCCCAGGGAACTTACCTTCAAGCTTTGGTGCCACAGGGCTGTTTGCTTCTGCCCCTCTCTGACTCCTGATACCAACTTCCTGTCGGAGAGGGACAGAAGGAAACAATCCCATGGTGCCGAAGCTTGAAGGTAAGTGCCGCGGGGCTGTTCCAAGCCATTTCTGTTTCAAGCCCTGTCTGCTGTTAATCTGATGAACATCACCCTTCCAGTCAAATCCGAAGTAAAATATCTAGGCGTTATCCTTGACAAAACACTAAGCGTGACACCTCATATAAAACAGACTGCTAAAACTATATTCTTTAAACTTAGGACCATTCAGCAACTCAGACCCATCATTGACATTGGTGATTTCAGAACAGTTGCCCAGGCACTTATAATGCCACACTTAGATTTCTGCAACAGTTTATTTCAAGGTACTTCTAAGAAAAACCTTCACATACTACAAATGGCCCAAAGTGTTACTGCTCGGATTATTTTCAAAACCAAGCTATCCGACCACATCTCTCCAATTTTATACGCTCTTCACTGGCTAGCTGTTGCCAGTAGAATTCAATATAAAACATTAGTCACTATATTCAAGCTCATTAACGAAATAGCACCTTCTCATCTAGCAACCCTAATCCAGACCCCCGCAGAAAACAGAATGAAAAGAAGGGTGAAGCTTAACATGCTTCTAATCCCTGACTCTGTAAGAAACATGAAGCAGGTAACAAGCAATACTGCCTTCTCTTATTATGCACCCACTCAATGGAACAAACTACCATGCAACCTAAGAGAGATTAAAGACCTTTTAACCTTCAGGAAGGAACTTAAAACTTACCTTTTCACCCAGCACTATCACAACTTACAGCTCACCCCCGAGCAGATGTCACAAGAGTACACATAAGAACATAAGATATGCCATACTGGGTCAGACCAAGGTCCATCAAGCCCAGTATCCTGTTTCCAACAGTGGCCAATCTAGGTCGTACATACCTAGCAGTTTCCCCAAAAGACACAGGTTCCGCAATGCTTGTACTGGGTCAAGCATTGATATCCTGGGTCCCTTCTTAATAATGGTTTATGGACTTTTCCTCCAGGAACTTGTCCAAACCTTTTTTAAACCCAGCTACACTAACAGCCTTTACAACATCCTCAGGTAACAAATTCCAGAGTTTGATTACACGTTGAGTGAAAAAATATTTTCTTTTATTAGTCTTAAATAGTTTACCCTGTAGCTTCATTGCATGTCCCCTGTTGTTGTTGTTGTTAAGTGCCGTCGAGTCGGAGTCGACTCATGGCGACCCTCTGGATAGCTATCCTAAATTGTGTTCGGTCTTCAGTCAGGCGGCTCATTGACAACAGACTGGTACCCGTAGCTGCTGTTATTGTAGCGATCCATCTCATTGCTGGCCTTCCTCTTTTGCGTTGACCTTCTATCTTGCCAAGCATGATGTCTTTCTCTAATGATCTCTCTCTTCGCATGATGTGTCCGAAGTATGAAAGCCGAAGTCTTGTCATCTGAGCTTCTAAAGAAAGCTTAGGTTTGATCTCCTCTAGTACCGACTGGTTTGTTCTTCGGGCAGTCCATGGTATACACAGTATTCGCCGCCAGCACCATAATTCAAAGGCATCAATTTTCTTCCTGTCTGTCTTTTTCACTGTCCAGCTTTCACATCCATATGATGTTATTGAAAATACCATGGCTTGAACAAGTCGAATCTTTGTATGGAGACACACATCTCTGCTCTTGAGAATCTTATCTAGGTCTTTCATAGCCATTCTGCCAAGAGCAATGCGTCGTCTGATTTCTTGACTGCTTGTTGCTTCTTTATTGATAGTTGATCCAAGTAGGTTAAAGTTGTTCACAATTTCAATTTCTTCTCCTTCAACGATGAACCTGTTGATTATGCCAGTTGTCATGATCTTTGTCTTCTTTACATTAAGGTGCAGGCCCATTTTGAGACTATGTTCTTTGATTGTGAGAAGCAAATGTTTCAGATCATCTTCGCTTTCAGCCAGTAATGTGGTATCATCAGCATAGCGAAGGTTGTTGATGAGTCTTCCACCAATCTTCACACCTCTGTTGTCTTCATACAGTCCTGCTTCTCTGATGATTTGTTCTGCATATAAATTAAACAGGTAGGGGGAAAGTATGCAGCCTTGTCTTACACCTTTGCTTATTTTAAACCATTCTGTTTCTCCTTGTTCCGTTCGAACTGTTGCTTCTTGATCAATGTACACATTACGCAAGAGAACGATCAGGTGTTCTGGTATACCCATGCTTCTTAATGTGGCCCAGAGTTTCTCATGGTTTACACAGTCAAAAGCCTTGCTATAGTCGATAAAGCACAAATAGATATCCTTTTGGTATTCTTTAGTCTTTTCAAGGATCCATCTCACATCCGCAATGATGTCTCTCGTTCCTCGCCCTTTCCTGAACCCTGCTTGCACTTCAGGTAGTTCTTGTTCTAGGTATGGCTGTAGTCTCTTTTGAATAATCTTCAGTAGAATCTTGCTGGCATGTGGGATCAGAGCGATTGTGCGATAATTTCCACAGTCAGTTGGATCACCTTTCTTTAGTATTGGTATAAACACAGATCTTTTCCAGTCAGTTGGCCATGATGTTGTCTTCCATATTTCTTGGCAGAGCCTTGTAAGTACGGTAACAGCTGCATCAGATTGCTGCAATACTTCTATGGGAATGCTATCAATGCCTGGTGCTTTGTTCTTTGATAAGGCTTTCAATGCTGCTTCAACTTCTTCTTTCATGTCCCCTAGTCTGTCTATATTCTGATAACGTAAACAATCGATCTACGTTTACCCGTTCCACTCCGTTCATTAATTTATAGACTTCTATCATATCTCCCCTCAGCCGTCTCTTTTCCAGGTTAAAGAGCCCTAACCTTTTTAGCCTTTCTTCATAGGAGTATCCTTCCATTCCCTTTACCATTTTGGTGGCTCTTCTCTGAACCTTTTCTAATAACACTATATCCTTTTTAAGATACGGCGACCAGAACTGCACACAATATTCAAGGTGCGGTCTCACCATGGAACGGTATAGAGGCATTATAATATCTTTTGTTTTATTGTCCATTCCTTTCCTTAGCATACCTAGCATTCTATTTGCTCTCTTGGCTGCCGCTGCACACTGGGCCAAGGGTTTTAACATGTTATCCACAATGACGCCTAAATCTTTTTCCTGGGTGGTGGTTCCTAATGTGGAACCTTACATTGTGTAACCATAGCTTGGGTTGTTCTTCCCTAGGTGCATAACTTTGCACTTGTCCACATTAAATTTCATCTGCCATTTTGATGCCCAGTCTTCCAATTTATCAAGATCCTCTTGCAATTTTCCACAATCCTCTTGGGTTTTAACAACTTTAAATAGTTTTGTGTCGGACTTCCGGTTTAGCCACGGAGGAGAGGAGACGTGCGTGAGAGAGCTCTCCACCTGCCCGGAAAAAATCGGGTAGATATAGCTCCCAAGAGGCCTGGAGAAGATGCCGAAATTGGTGAAGTCCAAACCCCCTAATCCGATTAAGGATTTGTATGCGGCGAAAGCCGGGGCTGTGAAGGCGGCAGCGACCGGGCCGACGGCGTCGCCTGCGCCGCTGTCTCCAAGTGAGTCTGAAGGCCCAGAGGTGCGTGAGGGGGAGGAAGCGACGGGGACTACACTGGAGGCCGTGTTGCGAGAAATCCGAGACTCGAAAGATGAGATAGTGGAACGAGTCTCGCAGAAGCTGGAGGAGAAATTTGCAGATCTGGGGCAGCGGCTCGAGGAGGTGGAGGCCAGGGTGAGTCAGACGGAAGACTCTCAGGCCACGCTGCAGCGTACGGTGAGCTCGTTGCAACAACAGCTCAGCTGGTTGCATGCTAAGTCGGAAGATATGGAAAATCGGGACCGGCGATCCAACTTACGCATTTTCGGGGTGCCGGAAGGAGTTGAAGGTACGGACACTATGGAATTCGTGGCAGATCTGTTGAAGACTTGTTTCCCCGGGGCCCCATCAGTTCCCGCTTTTGAGATAGAACGGGCGCACAGAGAGCTGCGGCCTAAGCCAGGGGCGTCCGGCCCACCACGTGCGCTCATTGTCAAGCTCCTGCGGTTCCAGGACAGGGAATATGTGATTAGAGCGGCCCGGAAATCTAAGTTTGTGAATTACAGAGACTGGAAAGTTTATGTGTTCCCGGACCTTGCCTCTGAGACAGTTAAACGCCGGAAGGATTTGATTAAACTGAAAGAAAGTTTGGCCCGGAGAGGCATTCAAGTGGCGATTTGGTACCCGGCTAAGATTACCATGTTGGTGAATGGTACGCGGCGCTTCTTTGCTTCAAAAGAGGCCTTGGAGAAATTCTTGAAGTCTCAGTCGGGGAGATCGGAGTGTGAGCAGGAAGACCTACCGAGGGAAGGCCCGGTGGCGGCAGCGGCGGAGGTGGCAACGGCGGGGCTGGCCTGAGCAGGATAACAGACTTATTGTTGGCCTGTGGCGTAAGCTAACCCAGGGACATATCTGTGGGACTTCTGACTTTTGAGAGATGAGGGGGAGGCTGGTGGAATAAGTTCAGTTTTATCTGTTGGTCTAAGGGAGGATGGTGGTGGGAAGGGGAGGGGCAGGACATTGGCCTGTATTTTGGGAGCTTTGCAAGTGGGTAGTGCCCCCTGCACGGGCACCCTAGCAGAGGGTATGGAACGAGGAGTGAGTGATGGGGGTCGGGGTAATGGGTGAGTGTGGGGGGTGGCAGGGCGGGGTATGTGGAGGGTGGATGGCTGGTGGGCTATTGGGGGTCGAAATGTTTAAAAATTGTGGCGAGTGGGGGATGGTGATACAAGTGTTGGGGGTTGGTTGTATGTTATTTGTTGCTTGTGTGATTGGTGTGTGTTGGATGTTGCGGCTTTGTCCGGGGTCCCAGGGGGAGAGTGAGGTGGGTTGATGGCTGCGTCCAATGCCAGGGGCTTGCGGGTAGCCTCCTATAATGTACGGGGGTTTAATAGTCCCATTAAAAGGAAACGGGTACTGGCCCAGTTAAATAAGCAGCGAGTGGATGTGGCTCTGATTCAGGAGACACATTTGACCGCGGCGGAGCAAGAGAAACTCAAGGCCCAGGGTTTTGAGCAGTTATATGGCTCACCCTATAATTCTAAAAAACGTGGGGTTGTGGTATTAGTCCATAAGCGGGTACGGTTTGTTCCATATGAGAGTGGGGGTGATGCGGAGGGACGAGTGATATGGGTGGTGGGGAGAGTGGACTTGCGAGAGGTCTCTTTTCTTAATGTATATGCTCCTAATGGGCAGAAGGGTTCCTTCTTTTCCGACACGCTACGGGAGTTCCAGAGTAAAGCTAAGGGGGATTGGATTGTGGGGGGGGATATGAATTGTGTGGTGGGGGCTCAGGATCGCTCTAATTTTTGTCAGAAAAGGCATGGGAATGAGGGTAGGGAGCTCGAGAAGTGCCTAAGCGACTTTGAGCTGGTGGATATTTGGCGGTGGGAAAACCCCGGAGGGCGGGAATACACATGCTACTCAGCGACACAGGAGACCTACTCAAGATTGGATGTACTTTTGGGGAAGCGAAACCAACTAGGGGTTTTAGTAAATGTTAGGATTCTTCCGATTACTCTCTCTGATCATGGGATGGTGGTGGGGGAATGGTGTGGACGTGGTGGAGGGGGGGGAGGAGGGTGGCGGGGCAATGTGTCGTTGTACCAGTCCACAGAAGGGCAGGCTATGCTTAGGAAGGCGTGGAAGGACTATCTGGAATGGAATGATAATGGGGAGGTAGCGGACGCCACGCTCTGGGATGGGGGGAAGGCCTATATGAGAGGTAGATTGATTCAATTTGGGAGTCAGAAAAAGTGGGAACGTGAGGCGCTGCGCCAGCAGTTGATGCAGGAATTGACACAGTTGCAGAAAGTTCATAGCGGGGGAGGATCCAGAGCAACAAGACAGAAGTTGTTGGGGTTAAGGGCGCGGATTAATGCCATGGATTTGGAGGAGGTAGAGCGGATGATGAGAGCCACCAAGAGGAACTTCATGGAGGGTGGGAATAGAGCTGGGAAGTTGCTCGCGCGTCAACTCCAAAAGAAGCGGGAGAGTAGGACTGTCCGCGAGATAGTGGACGAAAAGGGAGAGCGGGCAGTGGCCAGTCGAGCTATCTGTGATGCCTTCCGGAGGTACTATGAAGAGCTATATAGGCGGCAAGAGGGGTCCAGTACGGAAGGGATAGCGGAATATTTGGGGGGTCTGGAATTCCCCAGGGTGGACGCCGATACGGCGAGTTGGTTGGGGCGGCCGATTTCGGTGTCAGAAGTGCTTGGAGGGATTAAGAAACTACCCAAGGGAAAGGCGGCTGGGGAGGATGGTTTTCAAGCGGAATATTATCAGGTGCTGCGGGAAGAGGTGGCCCCGTTTCTGGCGCGGTTGTTCTCTGGTCTACTACGGGGGGAACGCCTACCGGAGTCAATGGCACAGGCCAATATAGTGGTCCTTCCAAAAGAGGGGCGACCTCCAGAGAGCTGTGGGAATTACCGACCCATCGCTTTAATTAACAGTGACGCGAAATTATATGCAAAGATCCTAGCAAGTAGACTGGAGAACATCTTGCCTAATTTGGTCCACCCGGATCAAACGGGGTTTATAAAGGGTAGGCGGCTGGCAGATAATGTCCGAAGGGCGGTGGGGTTGCTCCATCACATTAAGGACCAGGGCTCCCCGGCGCTCTGTGTGGCGTTGGACGCCGAGAAAGCCTTTGACCGGGTGGAGTGGGAGTTTTTGTTTCAGGTTATGGGGCGGATGGGACTGGGTGCGGGTTTTATTCAGGGTGTGAGGGCGCTGTATCACCGCCCGGCGGCTCGCATCTGGGTGAATGACCAGATCTCGGATAGGTTTTATCTGCAAAGGGGGACTAGACAGGGATGTCCCATGTCACCCCTCCTGTTTGCTATAGTAATCGAAGCCCTCGCGATTAGGATTCGGGGGCAGGACCGGATTCGGCCAGTGGTGGTGGGGGAGGCCGCGCACAAGATCCTGCTCTACGCGGATGATACGCTGCTTTTTATGTCCCGCCCGGAAGAGTCTTTGCCTGCTCTCTTCTGGGAACTGGAGCGGTTTGGGGCAGTATCGGGATTTAAGGTCAACCTGTCTAAGACAGAGGCTTTGGCCTTGGGGGGGTTGCGGGAAGTTGATCTTCCGTCATTCCCTTTTAAGTGGTCCCAGGGTACACTTAAATATTTAGGGGTGCGTATTTCAGCGGATCCCTCAGAGCTGTTTGCATTGAATTTCCGACCACTGATGGGGCAGATAACTCAACTGCTGGAAGGTTGGGCGTCTCTGCAACTGAGTTGGCGGGGACGAGTGGAAGTACTTAAAATGACCGTGCTGCCGAAGTTCTTGTTTCTATTCTCGCAACTGCCTATTAGGCTTCCGGGGCAGCTGCTGAAGCAATGGGATGGCCGGTTGGTGCGCTTTGTGTGGGGGGGAAGGAAGGCGCGGATTGGTCGGGGTGGCTTACTTCCACCTAAGGGGCAGGGAGGGGTACGGCTGCCTTCGTTGCAGTGGTACCATCAGGCGTGTATCTTGCGGGCCTGGCGTGACCACTCTGGAAGGGGGGGGCAGGGGCCCTGGGTGGAGTTGGAGAGGTCGGCGATGGGGGAGCCTTCCTTGGCTAAGTGGTTAGCGGACGGCGAAGGGGGTAGAGGGCGCGTACGGCGACATGGACACCCCTTCTTGGAGGCTATGGCTGGGATCCATGTCCTAGGAATGAGAAGGGGGTGGTTTCCTAGTCCCTTCTCTCCATGGTCTACTATTGGAGAGTTCCTCCCACTCCGACAGGCAGCATGGGTGAAGAAAGGGAGGCAGTTGGTAGACGGACGGTTGGAAATGCTCCAGGAGTTTGTGGTGGATGGGGTTGTCCGGTCTCACAGTGATCTGGAAGGAAAGGTTCAGGAGAAAATACCATTCTATCAATATTTCCAAGTCCGACATCTTTTAGAATCAGGGGATGTCAAGGCCCAGGTTTGTCGGGAAGGGACACAGATGGAAACGGTATTGTATCACGGGAAGGGGGACAGGGGGATTATAGCTAAGATTTATAATGTTCTCTTGCAAGAAGGAGTTAGCTCCGGCCCGGCCTTGCACCAAGTACGGTGGCATAGGTGGTTGGGGGAAGACCTGAGTGAAGAGGTATGGGGTAAGATCTATATGCAAATCAACAGGTGCACCTGGGTGTCCTCCTGGCGTCAGACGCAATTACAAATTGTTCATGGGGCTTATTGCACTCCCCGACAGTTGTATCTGGCCGGAGGGCTCCCTACGGACAAATGTTGGAGGGGCTGTGGGGGACGGGGAGGGTTTCTCCACATGTGGTGGGAGTGTCCCGTGATCCAGATCTTTTGGGGAAGGGTGCAGGGGAGAATTGGGGGAATCATGGGGAGCGGACCAGGCCTTGGGTCGTTCCGTGAGTGCCCGGAGTGGCTTTTGGGCTTGCAGGCCGAGGCTGGTAAGGGGAAATGGCGGGAGTTGTTGGACGCGAAGTTGCGATTGGCTGCAAGGCTGGCGATTGCTGGGAAATGGAAGAGTGTGACTGGGCCCACTGAGGAGGATTGGGAGGCCAAAGTGGAAGCGGCGGTACGGTTTGACCTGTTGACCTACCGGTTACGGGGTAAAGAATGGATGTTTCATAAGATCTGGGATGCGTACCTGGAGGGGAGGACAGGACACTGATACGGTGATTACAGGGGGGCCGGGGGGCTGGACATCTAACACACACACACACACACACAGAGTTTTAGAGTTTAAGAGTTTGCGGTTTGTTCTTACTGTTTGGGGAATGCTTGGAGTTAGGCATGGTATATTTAGGATATGGTAAATGGTGTTCACTGTTACAGGATGTGGTGGGAAGGTTTTATGGGTGTGGCCTCTCAAGGCGAGGGGATTATTATGGGATAAGAGGGTGTTGCACACTCAGCGGGGGAATGTAGGTTCCATCTGAGATGTTTTTCATAGCTTTTGGGCTTTTTGCAACACTCCGAGTTGGGTGGGTAGGTCGGGGAGAGGCGGGAGGGTTTGGTTTTTCTGTACTTGTTTTGGATATGCCTTCTTTTATCCTGTATGTCACGATGCTTAATAAAATATGTTTTAAAAAAAAAAAAATAGTTTTGTGTCATCTGCAACATTGATAACCTCACTCGTTATTCCACTTTCCAGGTCATTTATGAATATGTCAAAAAGCAGCGAACCCAGCACAGATCCCTGGGGTACACCACTATTCACCTTTCTCCATTGGGAAAATTGGCCATTTAGCCCAACCCTCTGCTTTCTATCTTTTAACCAGTTCTTGATCCACAGTAGTACACTGCCTCCTACCCCATGACTCTTTAGTTTTGCCAAAAGTCTCTGATGAGGGACCTTGTCAAAGGCTTTCTGAAAGTCCAGATACACTATATCAACCGACTTACCTTTGTCCACCTGTTTATTCACACTTTCAAAAAAACATAACAGATTAGTAAGACAAGATCTTCCTTGTCTAAAGCCATGCTGGCTGTCTCCCATTAGGCCATGACTATCTACATGCTGAGTAATTTTATTCTTTATGATGGTTTCTACCATTTTTCCCGGTACTGACGTGAGGCTCACTGGTCTGTAGTTTCCCAGATCACCCTTGGAACCCTTTTTAAAATTTGGTGTTACATTGGCGATCCTCCAATCTTCAGGTATTAGAGATGATTTTAATGATAGTTCACAGATTACTAATAGCAGGTCTGCAATCTCATATTTCAGTTTTTTCAACACCCTTGGATGTATACCATCCGGCCCAGGTGATTTGCTACTCTTCAGTTTATCTAATAGTTGTAATACATCTTCCCGATGTATCGATATTTCCTTCAATTCTTCCGCACCTTTAAATACCACTTCAGTCATGGGTAACATCCCTACATCTTCCTCAGTAAAGACCGAAGCAAAGAATTCATTCAGTCTCTCCGCTATCTCCTTGTCACCTCTTAGTGCCCCTTTAACTCCTCTATCATCTAATGGTCCAACCGACTCTCTCACAGGTTTTTTGCTACGAATGTACTTGAAAAAATCTTTATTTCACGTTTTTGCTTCCGCAGCAAGCTTCTTCTCAAATTCTCCCTTTGCCTTCTTTATCAATGCCTTGCATTTGACCTGCCAGTGCTTGTGCTGTTTCCAGGTTTCGTCGTTTGGCTCTTTTTTCCATTTCCTGAAAGATGCTTTTTTGGCAACAACAGCCTCTCACCTAACACAAGTTTACCATAACTAACTCATGTCCCACTCTCCCTTGCACTTCCCCACTGATAACCCTGCTATACTCCTTCCACCGAACTATAGACAGTCCTGTTCTGGCTGTTGTAAATAGTTAATATGTTTATTATCGATGTGCATATTTGTCCTATTCTCTGTAAATAATGAATATGTGCTCAGTCTATGTAAATTAGTTAATATTTTCTCTGTAAAATAGTTATTATGTGCTCAAAAATGTTCTATGTAATTTGATGTTTACCATGTTCTCTGTAAACTGCCACTGATCTCTGGAAGGGGCGGTATAGAAAAGCGCACAAATAAATAAGTAATAATAATAATAATAATAAATAATTTCTGCAGTTGTTGGTTCCGGAGAGGGGCAAAAGTGGCAGCAATGGAAACCCCTGGAGGGCCGGCACTCTAGGCAACTGTCTAATGGTAGGGCCAGCCCTGCCTTAAAGTAATCTAGAACAAGGTCCTTTTTGGGTATTTGGTTCCTTCAAAATTTGATGCTCTAGACAGTTCCCTATATTATTTATGCCAAATCTGCAATATGCTTGTTATCTGGGGCATGGAATCAAGTCCTGGCTGGGAGCCATCCGTAATAAGGTAGCAGGTGCAGCCTGAGTCCTGCTCCCTCACCATTTCTGAGCATCTCAAGGGGATAGCCCATCCCTCTATCTTTGTCCCAGGCTCCTATGTGTTTCCCTAGGGCTGAAGGCAGCCAAGGTGGGCAGGCTAATCCATCTGACACGATGGGTATTTGAACAGTACCTGGACTGACACTTGGCCAGCAAGAGATAAGAAGCAGAATCAGTGCAATGACAAGCAGATGAATGTCTCGTCCAAAGTTTCCAGAAGAAGGCACTGCAGCAACAAGTTCAGCACCGAGTATGATATACTATTCCCTGGCATGTGGGGATATAGTGAACTCGGCCTCTCAGTAGAGCCATATCCAAGGCTTCACTCTCCTCGGGCACACTCCATCCTTCCAAAGCCTCCAATGCGTACCTCGTGCAAACCTACAATGTGGAGTAGGATGAAGCAACGGGTCATCAGCAATTTGCTCTCCTCTGGCCCCCTCCCTTCTCTAATTTGCATTAGCCTTCCAAAATGATATGATCAGGACTGTCAATCATCAGTAAATTTACTCAGAATTAGTTAAAAAGAAAGAAGAGTGACGTATTCCTACAGATAATTTCATGGCCTCTCTGGTGCTGGGAGAGCACATTCTGCAAGGTTGCAGGAGTCAGGGGGTGAATCTCAGCAGTGCTGTGCCTAGGGCTGTGTGAGTGGGGTGGCCACGCAAATGACATGATTCTGGCTCGGTACGGCCCTGCCTGAAACACCGTGTGAAAGTCATGAGAATGCAACAGTGTTTTAAGGTGCTGTACTGTTTTGATTTTGTAATATACAGTTCTTGTGATATTGCTGATATGAGGAGTTAGGGTCAAGTGTTGGTCTACTGTTACTCCCAGGTAATGAACTTCAGGTTTTATGTGCAGTTGTGTTCTGTGAATTATTAGTATTTACTGTAGCTCAGGCCTTTTCAGTGGTAGTTCAAGGTGAGTTACCTTCCGGTATGTAGGTATTTCCCTGTCCGCAGAGGGTTCACAATCTAAGTTTATACCTGAGATTTAAGTGACCTGCCCAAGGCCACAAAGAGCCCTTCCTATGAGCATATGTTATATATATATATATATATATATATATATATATATATATATATATATATATATATATATATATATATATATATATATATATATATATATATCAATCATATGCTTCCCTCTCCCTTCACATCCTCCCTTCAAGCCCACTGCAATCTATGGAGCAGAGCTTCAGTATGTCCAGGCCAGAGACCACCGGGTCTCTCCTTTATTGGGTGTATTCAAGCACCCAGAGAGTCTGTAGAGCTGGCACCTCTGTCTATAATACCTCCCTACACTGCATTCCTGTAAGAGAGCTAGTGCCTGGAAGTATGAGTCACCAATGCGTAAAATCTATCTGTGCTAGCAGGCATGGGCATAAGCAGACTAACGGTCACAGATAAGAGCTGCAGCCCTCTCATTTCTCTCCACCTCTTTACTAAACAGCCACTTTCCCTCCTTTTTTTCCTAAAATGAACTTGGTTTAAACTTTTGGCACATATTTAATGACTAGAGTAACAAAAATGTACTATGATCCTTCTGATACAG
This sequence comes from Ichthyophis bannanicus, assembly GCA_033557465.1. NCBI lineage: Eukaryota > Metazoa > Chordata > Amphibia > Gymnophiona > Ichthyophiidae > Ichthyophis > Ichthyophis bannanicus. The sequence goes on from CM066032.1 coordinate 1,535,488,223, forward strand.
TATTTACAAATGAATCTAAGAAAGCAAGATCAGCTCCTGCACAATAACCTGGGTGGAAAGAATACGTCTTCATTTGACTCTACTCATTTTTGAAAGTTTGACATTTTTTTCTGCTTATTCTATTTACTTTGACTATGGGCTACCAAAACTACCAGATTAGGGATCCGTACTGGAGATGGGGAGAGACACTGACCAGGTTGTTCCTGTAGCTGGAGGCTAAGTCTGAATGTAGCAAGGACTGGAAGTAGCAGTTTCCATCTTGCTGGTGTTAAGCTAGAGGTGACTATAGAGGTAACACCATCTATACTATTCCATTTGATTCCTAGGCTTACAGTATATACCTTCTCATTTCCCAACCGAAGGGCCTAAAATGGTTCACATCTTACATGATAGAGAGAAAAGAGGAGAGGGGATCCTCTGCAAACAACAGTCCAAAGGAAGAGCGGAGAATAACCACAGACACACCAATGGTATCTTCACAACCACAAATATTATTAAGGGACCTGACTTGGCCAAGTTTTGGCATAAAAGCTTGCATCGGGGGTCAGTCAAAATGTTAAGTCAGTTTCAACTTGACTGAAGTGCAAACAGCGTCATAAAACAAACAATGACCAGAACAGAGGCTGGTCAAAAGTACAGTAGTGTCTTAGCGTCAGGCAAAGCGCAGGTAGAGTCAAACTTGCTTCACTGTCTTGCTAGGCTTCAATGAGGTACCTGCTTTACCACACTACATACTGTACATCAGCTCTGGTGTTAGGTTACCTTCTGGCAGAATACTGTGCCCTTGTTGGATGCAGGAGCACTCAGAGCCCTCAACCACACTGTACAGCTAGTGTCAAATGGAAAATGTGTAAACTGCTCTGTCTGTGACTCGCAAACAGCGGTATATCAAATGAAATAAACGCTAAACGATATGCTTGGTGCTTATACAACAAGCCTTATACTAGTTAACCTACTCAAAGGCTGTAAGGCAGAGAGCACTTACATTGTTTGTGCTCCTTGGTCATGCATCTATCTTATAAGCTCCATAGCTGAAGGTCTTTCCCCAAATGCCTGGCTATAGGTGCCAGTTCTGCGGGTGAAGTGGATGCTTGAGCTCCCTCAGTATTGAGCAAGCTGCTTCATTGTTCTCAGGAAGTGACAATTTGTGTTGAACCTAGCACAACCAATTAGTTTAAAAAGTTGGCTCGTATGTTCCTGGCTATGCATCAATGTCAAGCACAGAGGACTGTAGTCTGGGAGGTTTTATTCAAAAACCCTCTCTAAGGTCACTTGGCTGTAAACTTGGCTATAACAGATTATTCAAACTCTGCCTTTATCACCCCTATACCAGACATGGACACTTTTTAGTGAACATGTTTTTAGATAGGCTTGCCTTCCATGCCAGGTTGCACATGTGGAGCACTTCTACAAATGATCGCTGATACAAAGAGCATTGGAAGCAGTCAAAAATCCACACATATAACAACAAACAGCTGTAATAGTTTAGTTTCAGTTTAGTTTAGTTTATTCGCATTTGATATACCGCCCTATGTTACGTCAGGGCGGTTCACAATTATGTAAACAGTCGAAGAAAGGCGCAAGGCCAGAAAAGGGAAAACAGAACTACAATTTTTGACAGAAAAGGAGAAAATGATAAGGAGCGTAGAGAGAAGACATAGTGAGATTTGGACAAAACATAAATAATCCAGGTCACGTTTGAGAAGCTGGGAGATTATAGGCTGTGCTGAAGAGATGGGTTTTCAACTGCGATTTAAAGGAGGAATAGTTTGTTTCGAGGCGGAGTGAGTTGGGTAGGGGCCATGAAAGAAGAAAGCAGAGTGTCGGGTAGATTGAAGGTGAGCACGTGCAGGTGAGGGGAGATGAAGGTGATTTACATGGATCGAACGGAGGGAACGAGTGTGGGTGTGGAACTGAAGGAGATCGATGAGATACTGTGGCATGTGAGTATAGATGGCTCGGTGAACTAGAGTAAGGATTTTAAAGTGTATACAGAATTCCATGGGAAGACAGTGCAGGTGGATCAGAAGTGGTGTGACATGGTCCCTGTAAGATGAACAAGTGATAATCCGAGCTGCAGTATTCTTTAGGAGTTGTAAGCGACGTAGTTGAGTGCGGGTGATCCCCGTGAGAGCAGAGTTGCAGTAGTCAAGACGAGAAAGTTCAGACCCAAGTTAAGTCCTAGCATGTAAGCATTCTAAACTACACACTTAGCTGGGATTGCATGATCCAAATTCCTGCACATTTTGGAATTTTTCTGGATGACTTTGATACCCATATGAGTCATAGATGCTATCCAATCTCCTCTTGAGTGCTTACCTCTGTAAATGCCCTGATCTTCTGGGATTATTCCTGCTCTATAAGGTTCATAAGAGTGGCCTAAGACAATGATCTCAAAATCCTTCAATTTGCTTGACTGAGGCCCAACATTCTGTTTGGCTGAGGAATCCAGCATTTCATTGTTAGTACCTCTGATGTAAAATATAAACTGTGACAGTCTGAAATTCTTCAAAATGTATTTTAATTGCTAATATCTAATGTTTTTTTTCTAACAGGAGCAGTGACCCACAGGTCAGGAATTTCCTGTCAATGAACTGATGAGTTGGGGTCTCCTGGCTTTGTCTCAAGATCTTAATTTTTAGGAGTCTGCCTAATATTGGAGATGCTCAAGCAACCACTACACCCACAGAACTAGAGCCTATGTCTAAAGACACTGCAGCAAAAAGCTCTACAAACCCTATGTGCAACAACAGCACTTCTGGACAAATACAAGCACCAAGGAAAACGGCTATTAAAATTATGCAATAACATCACTCACCCAATTCTCTTATGTGAGAATGAAGTCTGCATTCTGTCACTTACCCCACACCAAAGAACCGCAATAAAAGCTCTACACGAAGTTCCACATTATTCCATTATTGTGTCCACAGACACGCCCCCAACAATGGACACAAAGGAGAATTAGAATGCTCACCCTTGCTACTCAGCATACAAAAAAAAAAAATCAAAGTTTGGTGTCATCTCAACAACATCAACACAAATTCCCTGTACCACAGGCACTCTGTGAAGTAACACAAAACCCGGCAAACCTGCCCTACCAAATCAACACAAACACCCAGAATTCAAATAACTACAACACAACCTACAATACACTGCAACCTGCTCTGGAACCCCTGTACCTTGTACACCTCCTATGGAAAGGTGCAGATTGGAAAACAACAAACAGGACACAGAAACACTAGCCAAATGCCTGACCTCGTTCACCCATTCACAGCACAGAAAGACCTTCCCCCAATACGGACTACAAAGAGAAACAAGCGCACAAAAACTGACCCCAAGTCCCCAAGAAGCCATACTCGAGCTGCAATGCAACGCTATAGAAAGAGAAACAGCAATGCATTTCTTACGCTGCGCCCAATACAAAGATAGCAGAGAAAATCAAAGTCTTCCTACAAAAGAACGAGCTGGGGAAACTCTGTATAATCCTGGGGGACCAAAAAATAATGAAATTAATCCATTAGCAACATCACTTATTAAACGGAGACATATAATTGTGGGAGTAATTTAAAAAAATGGCTCGGGGAGGCAAGAGAAACAGCGGAGAAAACAGCCCTGTATGTTACATCCTGCCCCTAGGCAAGAAACGTAAAACTGAGGAGGGACAAGAGAGGCCACTATCAAAACGGGGAATGACCCCTTGCTATTGTTCACTCTCACACTGTCATGTTGTTTTACTCTTATCATTACTTAATTATTTCTTTTTTGTTTGGTTTGGTTTTGTTTTTTACTTTAGCTGGGTGAAATGTTACTTTGGCAGCACATGTCTTTAAAGTCGGGCAAAGCTGAACCCTGGTTCCAGGGACCAGCATAGAAGCTAATGTGGGTTGAAACCGTGCGAGGCGGCTGAAGTTTGAGGGGCTTGGTGGCGCCGGGGCTGAGGAGTCAGGGGGCCGGACCTGCGAGGAGCGTTTCATCTTATCGCCTCCGGCGCCCGGCGCGGTCACAGACTGCTGGAATGAGATAGAGAAGACTGAAGGAGCAGAAAAGCGAGAGAGAGAGATGGAAAACAGCAGTGTGAGCGACTCCAGCCCAGGCTCCCCCACCCTGCCCTCGGCTTCCGAAGATGTGCCCAGCGCCGGGGCCAGCCAGGAGCTGGGGGCCACTCTGCAGTCTGCCACGGACCTACCGCCCCCCTTCTGGTCCTCGTCCCTGAGCCACGGCATCAGCATCCTGGTAGGGGTGACCCTGTGCACCACCATGCTGGGCTTGGGCTGCACGGTGGAGCTGAGCCAGCTCGGACAGTACTTGCGGAGACCCCTGGGGCTGCTGCTGGCCCTCATCTCCTCCTTCCTCATCATGCCCTTGGTGGCCTTCTTGCTGGCCCTCTGCTTCTCCCTGGACGAGGTGGCGGCTGTGGCTGTCCTGCTGTGTGGCTGCTGCCCGGGAGGGAACCTCTCCAACATCATGTCTGTGCTGGTGAATGGAGACATGAACCTCAGGTAGGCTGGGCAGCTCAAAGCAACAGATGCTAAGCAAGAAACAGAAGCAACCTTAGTGAGATCAGAAGAGCCTCGTGAACTATCACGACAGCATGGAGCAGGCAGGGCAGGGGCCCGAGTAAGGTATCTGGGAGCGCTCCTCGCCCCTTTCCTTGTGTTTCTTTACTATTTTTCATTTTTTATTTGCCAAGAAAGATGTTGGGTACGTTCAAAGGCAGCAGATGGAAGCGTGTTTCTAGTCAACTTTTTTCGGTCGTCTTGTTGTTTGTCACGATATAGTTAATTTACACCTGTTCCTTGCGGTCATTCGTTTTGGACATATGCAAACCCGAAATGTTGGCATTAGCAACACCCTAGGAAATAATTTATATCAAAACATCGCAATGGCCTTTTTCTTTTGTTCTATGTTATAAAGACATGTTCCGTTTAGGATTCTATTCCATTTGACATTTCCATAAATACAGATTGCAGATATTTTGATCTTACATTTTCTATCAGTAACCCTTACTTGCAGGCTCTGAAACCTAAAAAAAGGAGGGGGGGGGGAACAGCGCCCAGGGCGGGGGAAATGCTCAGCTTTGTTTTCTCCTTCTCCTTTTCAAGATGTATCCAAAATGCTTAAATCCTGTAGACCATGGCTCCTGAGGTATCAGACAATCTGACTAGACGTTGCGCTCTGGTTTAGCCATTTATCCGTCCAGCGCACCCGTCTTATTAGATCTCTAGCCCTAGCGCGATATGTAGCATAAAGATGCGCGCACTTCTTCTCATACGTTCTTTATACTGCCACTTGGAATATCTCGTAGCTCGGTGGAATGAAAAAACAGAGCCGTCCTTTTCTTTCTTACTTTGGTAAAGCCCTGTGGAAAGAATCCGATCTGATCGGGATGAACGTGGGCTCTCCTCTGGACAAACATCAGACTTTCCGCTGTAGATTTTATTATGCCTCTCCACATGGCCACAGAATCTTATTTTAGTTTTGCAAATAATGCCTTGCACATGCACACTTAAAGCACAGTATCCAGCACAGAGACCCCGCAGGGTAATTGTTCCAGTACGTGGAAAACTTTATCAGCTACTGTGCAGAAATTCACTATTGACGAGTCCCATTTGCAGATGTTTTGCCCAAAAACATCTTTTCCTTTCGGTACTTGAGACATGCTTTAAAAAGTAGAACCATAGCATTGTACAGTTGAAGGGACAGGGTCGGGTCTCTCTGCGCCTCTTGGGGTGGGGCGGTGGGTCTTTGTCTCCTTTGCACTATAACTAGGTCTGTTTTGCCTTCTTGCAGTATCATCATGACCATATCCTCTACTCTGCTGGCCCTGGTGCTGATGCCCCTGTGTCTGTGGATCTACAGCCGGGCCTGGATTAACACCCCCCTGGTGCAACTGCTGCCCCTAGGGACCGTGACCTTGGCCCTCTGCAGCACTCTACTGCCCATCGGCTTTGGGGTCTTCATCCGCTACAGGTACAGCCGTGCCGCAGACCTGCTGCTAAAGGTAAGGCTGCCCCCTCAGGTCATACCCAGCATTACAGCTTGCCCTGCCCTGCTGTGCGCTGCTTCAGAGGACTGCGGTCCCACAAGGAAATGATGGAGGTTACTTTAATGTGGTAACATTGATAGAGGAGGACAGCAAAAAAGACCAATTGGGCATTCATTCTACCCAGTTATTTCTGCACACACGTCAATCATTCATCGCAAGTGTCAACTTGACTGCAAGAGTCCAGCGGTTTAGATGTTAATACTCTGTTGGAAAGAAACAAGAAATCTGCAATTCATAATAAAGATGACAAGCTCCCTCCCCTCCCCTCCCCCAGCAAGTTGACTGTAGGTATTTATAGTATGTACAAATCCTATTAAAGATAGGGTCTCCCCTTCCCAAGCTCTTTCTGGGCCTCGGGGGAAAACATCACTTTAGCTATTAGTGAAATCCTCAGATTTAGAATGATTAGGCCCACAGTACTAAAGCAATATGCTAAAAGAAGTCAATGCTGGTCTTCGAGGAGAGCTATACCTCTGGCAAGACACAATTAAAGTATTCAGGGAATAAGTCCCAGCAAGGCACAGAAAGTTTCTCAAACTCCTTAAACATGGCAGTAAAGCAGTTGAAGATTAGGCTTTGCATCAGGGAGAACACACAACTGTCTGACAAGATATCCACGCACAACAGGAGTAGGAAAAGGAGAACTGAAATCCATTTCCAGTATCGTCAGTACCACAGAGATTCTGTGCGTCCAGCACTCTTTGCATTGGGGACCCCTGAAGCAGGGGTGTAAAGGTGTGTGATTAGGCCCATGTCTGGGGTTTGCTTCTGCACTTTCTGCTCAATCTATAAGGCCTCCTTTTTCAAACATCAGAAGCTCTCCTGTACTCTTTCTATCCTATTTAAAAACAAAGGGCCTGATATTAAAAAAAATAAATAAAGAAGCTGAATTCCTAAATTTAGTTACCTAAGTTTGGTAACTAAGTTTGTCCCCTATTTTTCACCAAATTTAAAAACCTAAGTTAAGCTGCCAAATTTATGTTTGCCATTCATTTGCCTATTTATTTATTTAGCCATATTTATATACCACCTTTCGCTGGGTCAAAGCGGTTACAACAAACACGTGGAGGGTACACTGAACAGATACAAGTGAGGGGGGATACCATCACCCAAGGGGGGGTATAGCATACCGTATATACTCGAGTATAAGCCGACCCGAATATAAGCCGAGGTACCTAATTTTACCACAAAAAACTGGGCAAAACTATTGACTCGAGTATAAGCCGAGGGTGGGAAATGAGGCACCTACTAGTCAATGTAAAAAATAAAGATAGAGACCAATAAAATTACATGAATATTTATTTAAACGAAAAACAGTAAAATACCTCTGTAAGTGGAAAATGGGGTCAACAAAAACAATATGGTATCAAAAATACCGTATCTTTAAAAGTACATCAACCTTAGCTTAATCAGCAACCAAGCTAACACACAAGAGCTAAAATCCTTCAAAACTGGAGTTCTCCTCCTCAGCACATTACCAGTCCTAAACCCCCCCAGCCCACAGCACATTACCAGTTCTAACCCCCCCCCAGCCCACAGCACATTACCAGTCCTAACCCCCCCCCCTCAGCCGCGGCAAAATCGCATGTCCCGCAGGGCCCCCCCTGCCCGGCAGAGCCAGCCCTCCCTCCATATCAGCTCCCTCCCTCCATGTCAGCCCGCCTCCCCAATCCATCCATATCAGCCCCCTCCATCCCTCCATGTCAGCCGCCCTCCCTCCATCCATATCAGCCCCCCTCCCTCCATCCATATCAGCTCCCTCCCTCCATGTCAGCCCCCCTCCCTCCATCCATATCAGCTCCCTCCCTCCATGTCAGCCCCCTCCCTCCATCCATATCAGCCCCCTCCCTCCCTCCATGTCAGCCCCCTCCCTCCATCCATATCAGCTTCCTCCCTCCATGTCAGCCCCCTCCCTCCCTCCATGTCAGCCCCCCTCCCTCCCTCCCTCCCTCCATGTCAGCCCCCTCCCTCCCTCCATGTCAGCCCGCCCCCTCCATCCATCCATATCAGCTCCCTCCCTCCATGTCAGCTCCCTCCCTTCTTCTGCAGCCGCGGCTCCCTGCCTCTTAGGGAACCGCGGCTGTGCTTTTAAAATCATCTCAGAGCCCTTCCTGTCTTGACGGGCTCCGTGCAGCATTGTCCCGCCTCCAAAACTTCCTTTAGAGGCGGGACAATGCTGCACGGAGCCCGTCAAGACAGGAAGGGCTCCGAGATGATTTTAAAAGCACAGCCGCGGTTCCCTAAGAGGCAGGGAGCCGCGGCTGCAGAAGAAGGGAGGGAGCTGACATGGAGGGAGGGAGTTGATAGGGAGGGAGCTGATATGGATGGAGGGAGGAGGGCAGAAGTTGCTGCCGAGTCCGCTTCTCGGCAGCGGCAAACTCACCGACTCCTTCTTCTGCAGCCGCGGCTCCCTGCCTCTCAGGGAACCGCGGCTGTGCTTGTAAAATCATCTTGGAGCCCTTCCTGTCTTGACGGGCTCCGTGCAGCATTGTCCCGCCTCTAAAGGAAGTTTTGGAGGCGGGACAATGCTGCACGGAGCCCGTCAAGACAGGAAGGGCTCCGAGATGATTTTACAAGCACAGCCACGGTTCCCTAAGAGGCAGGGAGCCACGGCTGCAGAAGAAGGAGTCGGTGAGTTTGCCGCTGCCGAGAAGCGGACTCGGCAGCGGCAGCAACTTATGCACAGAGACGTTGACTCGAGTATAAGCCGAGGGGGCCGTTTTTCAGCACAAAAAATGTGCTGAAAAACTCGGCTTATACTCGAGTATATACGGTATTTACAATGATATTATGTTATTTACATTCTTTGATATTACTGTCCTTTTCTTCAGTCACATTTGCATTTCAGTACTATTTACATTTCAGGTTCTCTCCGTTATCTCAGCCTGTTTTGCGTAGTTTTGTTCTGTGTTGTCCCAAGATGCTCCCCAAAGAGGAGAGTTTTTATCTGCTTTCTAAATGCGGGGAGATCCTTGTTGTTGCGGATTAGGTTTGGGAGGGCGTTCCATAGTGAGGGTGCATAAAGGTCGAATGCACAGTTACAGGTTTGAGTATTAAATTTTGTTCTGTCATGAGAAATTTTAAAAGCCTAATTTAGCTATCTGGTGTGAATATCACTGCTAAGCTCCTAACTTGTTTTCCTACCCTTAATCCATTCCTGTTTCCATATACCTTTTAATCCCAAATTTAGGTAACTGGTGAAACTAGGCGCATATATGTAGGAATACAGCACCAGTAAATTTTCAAAGAGGCTTATTTGGGGTCCTAAAGGGCGTTCATGGTTAGTGTGGGATTTACTATGTGCTAAGTGCGTTGCGATATCCGGTACTATGTGTCCAAAATGCAGCTGCAATAAAAATCCCGTCTTAACCGGTTGGGGGAGAGACTAGGTGATTCAGGAGCAGAGTCTGCCCATTGTGGTCAGTGTGGGCTAACCGGCAATGTTGCAGTTAGCTTGGACGCACTTACAACCATCTTCATGGTTGACGGTAAATGCACCAGAGTTAATCATGGCAAATAGTGAGACTCATGCTAACTGCATGGGGGATATGTTAGTGTGGTCCAGCCCTGCCCCCATGCTCAAAACCAGGCCTCAACACGTGCTAACTTAACACATTCTAATAAACATATCTCTAACTCTTAAAGTTAGCATCAAAGAGCCTAGAGCTAATCATTTCTTTTTTTCTGGTGAATGCCACACCTAATCCTGTCAACAGTTAAAAAAAAAAAAAAGCATTTAATATTAGAAGCCTTCACATAAACCTCAATACCGCGTATACATCATTCTAAGTAAGAAAGAGAGCGATGGGGTCATTTCTACCAGGCTAAGGGCTCAGACTGTAGGCATCCTGTGTCTGGTGTGTGAATACTCCTCCCATAGCTCTTAATAAAAGCCAGGGTGTGTTTCCTTGCAGTCCAGCTACATTATTCTTCACATTTATCATAGAAGCAGTGTGCCATAAAGATATTATCGTTTGAGCATAGATGCGGTTATGAAAACAAATAGCATTATCTGTACACAGCCCTTAGTGCAGATCAGGGTTTTCTTTTTTAAAAGATGCATTGCTTGCATCTTCTGTCACAGAAAGCTTTGTACATTCCTTCGGAATAGAATTGTGTCCATGTATAGCATGTTGGTATTAAAGCTGTAAATTTCCTGGAGATTTTGAACTGAAGGGGAAAACAGGAAAAAATGGGAACATTAGAAAAAAATAAAGAATTGTACTGGAGTAGAAATATGCAGCAAAGACATTTATGAAATATTTTTGCTTGAACAATTAAGAAGTCTGATGCACAAAAATATTTCTATCAATGCCGTTAAATGAATTATGCGTTGATTGATTTCATTTTATGCAAAAAATGAACTGTGATTTCTTATCAAAATTTCAAAATAGCACTCATTAAAAAGGAACAATACATAACTTTCATCATTTGTTTACTCTGTTGGCATACATCGGATTAATTTTCTGAGAAATTGTTCAGAAAATAGTTTTAGGAACAAAACTTTTCATTCTAAATCTGATTCATCTTGTTCTGTTCCCTGATTGGTTTGGTATTCTGCGTTTTGTTTCTAGCATGTTTCCTGCTTCCGCATTGGTCCTGCAAGGGCACAGTATCCTAATGCTCAACCCTTCACCCATGCTGGGTTCCTGGCCAGTGTTCCCGCTAAGGCAGGGCTTCTCAACCCAGTCCTCGGGATACACCTAGCTGGTTAAGTTTTCAGGGTAACCACAATGAATATGCATGAGAGAGATCTGCCTCCATTTTATGCAAATCTCTACTCATAGATGTATGTGGGCACACAACAGACCTCTAGCGGCTGCAACGATGGCAAACCTAGCTGTGTAAACTGTTGTGTGATCACCATTTAGGACCTCGCAGGAGGAGAGGTGGGTGCCTATCTCATAGCTGCCAACTGTGCCAGAACCACAAGCAGTTCAAAACTCATGGGCCAGCACTTCCTAGCTGTTGGCTATAATGTCCTCGAGAAACATATCTTGGTAGTGCTGAGCAGAATTAAATTCTGCTTCCTGTTAGTTCAGTTCTGCTTATGCTCCACACCGGGTGTTTGGCACATCAGAAACAAGCTGCCAGTTGTCAAACGTTCAGATTATAAGCATATGTAGACTAGGAAAGCACAACAGTAACTACCCTGAGCATATGCTGGCCCATAAGTTTTGAAAATGCTTGCCACGCTGGCACAGACTGTATATGGTGGTTGGCTGTTATGGGAGGGGCTCCTGACACTCAGATGACCTAAGAGACGCAGGGGGCAAATGCAAGGAAAAGTGTAGCGCGCTGCAGGCAGCAGAGATGATAGGAAGGGAGGGAAACAGCAGGGAGCAGATGCTAGGGAGGGGTGAATGGAGAGCTGGGAAGGGTATAGGGAGGAGGGAAGAGTGATGGAGGAGTAGGAGGAAGAGACAGAGGGGATAGGAGACAAGGAATTGGACTGGAAGAGTAGGTAAGGGAGCTGAAAGATGTGAGAAAAGCTAAAGAAGAAAAGCCAGTGATAGGAGGAGAAATGGAAGCCAATTGAATGGGGCCCGAATGCTGTTCTAGGTCCGGAAAGCTAGAGGGAGCTATTTTAAAAGTCCTATTCACAATTTACACATATATAATCGGGCATATGCATGTGATAGAAGCGAATGAGGGAGAAAGACAGAGTTCGGGTCCAGGGTGTTAATAGCAGGGGTGAAGGAGCGACCTGACTATTTATCCCTGCCGAAACATAAGTACTGTAGCTTTCAAGAATATGCAGAACTACTACTATAGTATTCTTCTGAAGCTATGCTACCGATTTCAACAAATGGGGGAAATACGATATATACCAAATATTTTGTTATTTAAGAACAGTTTTAAACATATTTGCATCAAAAGGCCCATTTTTCCTGACCTATTTATTCCTTCTCAAAATTATCTGATTCCCCCTCTTTACCTTTCCAGTTGTGATTCACTTTCTTTAATATCGTTTATTAAAATTTGATATACCGCCCTTCAAAACCAGCAGGGTGGTTTACAATTTCGAATAATAATACAATATAAACAGATAATCACTCTACTATAACACAAAACTGGACTGCCCACAATCTGGTTCTCTTAGTACACCCCAATGTGCTTCAGACCAGCAAATCACACTAATACAGAACAAAATTAGAATTATCCGGAGAGCCAAAGCTGCAGGTGCATTGCTTGAACATAACAAATCCACGATCCATTCCGAGAATGGCCAAAGAAAAAACAACTCACTGATTTAATAAACTGTATCTGCTTCTGTGCAAATCCTATTAAAGACAAGGCTTTACTTGAAATTGTTTCTTACCAACAGGCAACAAAAGAGCATTTAACAAAATGTAACATGAGTTTAGAGATGCCACCCACATCACCTCCACTTAACTGTGCAAAGTTTGGCCCTAGTATCACTCTGTGCTAGGCAAGAAGGGGTGTGACCGAGAGACTGGGTAGATATCAAGGAATACGAATTAGCAGTTCCTGAGTTTAATCCCACTGTCTCACAGTTCAGCCAGTTGTAAAAGTAAAGGGTGACAGTGTCTGCCTTAGAAGTCAACACACAGAAACTGTATAAAACAGCAATATCAATGCAAAAGGTATCTGCGGTAGGATCTGAACCCAGACCCTGTGAAGGATGATTTGCACTATACAATATGAATCCCTTAGACACAGGAGTACATTGATGAAATAAATCGGGGTATGATCAGGTGATAAGTCTTTTCAAGTCCTAGCATTCACTTCTGATCTCACACCAGTTTTGTTACACTGTAATGCGCCTGAAACGCTCGACATTCTTATGGATGTGAATATTCATTAAACTCAATGTATGGCATGTGTCTGTACCAATCCCCCATTCCCAATCTCTCTCTCTCTGTTTCATCTAATGAAGTTTTGTTACATAGAGCTGGAGAAATCCCCTAAGGCTGTGGTTAGCTTTTCTTCCTCAATTTTATAAACACAGACTCCTTAAATCTTGCTTCAAATCTCCCAAATCATATCAGGAAGAGAGGAGTAGGAATATCCATTCTTTTTAGTTCTTAGGTACCCATTATATGCAGGTTCAAATGAAGACATAACTATCAAAAGCCACAAGGTATTAGGCTGTATTTCAGCCACTCACAGTTTCACAGCAGAAACTCAAACTACAGAATTTAAGCATATTGAGACGGATGGGGAGGTCAGTGCTAAAAGCAGGATGTAAGCAAGGTAAGAGAAAAGAAATGAGTCCCGAATGCTGCTCTAGGTCAGGAAAGCTATAGAGAGTTATTTTCGAAGTCCTATTTGCAACTTACACATATATAATCAGGCTTATACATGTGTAGATCACATCCGTGTATAAATGCCCATTTTCAAAAGGGTCCAGTTTGCACATGGATGTCAAGATCACATCTAAGCTGCACAGGGGCACGACAGAAGCATGGGCTGCACGTAGCATGAGGGGCAAAAAAATCTACACATGTATACTCCACTTCATATAGGGAATGCACATGTAAGCCAAAAATCATCCACAGCCAGAGTTACACCTGCTCCATGGCATGAAAAAGGATTTTAAAAATGCTCTTTTCAGCCTGCCCTGTCAATGCCCCGATGCATATTTCCCCCTGCAAATTGAAATGAGGCCTCTCTGGGTGACGGACAGCAGCTGCACATCTCTTTTTGCAAACTGGCTCCGATACACTTGTAAATGCCGGCAGGTACACGTGATCATAAGAACAGAAGAAATGCCATGTAAGCTGCCGGTTTTCCTCCATCCACGTTCCCCACGTCTGTATTTGTGAAATGACTCCTCCCACTATATGTGGACGTAGATTTCAGAAACAGGTCCACGTTTAGCAGAGCGGTTTCTAAAATACTGGCACAATGGTAAACACGGCGATTTCCATGTCCCATCTCAAATGTGCCTTCATATGTTCAACCACCCAAGACAGCGAGGGGAGAATTTTATAAAATCGTTAATGCACGTATATGGCACTCTCCATGTATTAATGGCAAATTATAAAGTACCAACCGGTGTAAAAGTAAGCACGTTGGCACAAGCACCTGCACTATGCTGGGAGGCATAGCTGGGGGCATGGTCTGGTGCATGGTCTGGGTGGAGCGTCAACAGAGTTCACAAGTATGCCTGTTAATTTTAAAATACCATAATTTACATGGGTACTTGCAGAATTTCCATGCGCTCATTTGCCCATGCTGGAATTTAAGGTGTAATCTCTGCCACATTCGCTAGTATTTTATAAAGGCAAGTAAGCCCATACTTATCTTTATAAAATAGGCTTAAAATAGGAGCATTTTGACTACCTTAACTTAGACTCCCTGTTATAAAGTTATCCTCTAAAGAGCCAAAAAGGAGAGATGAGAAAATCAGCTTGCACAAAACAGGACTATGCCAAGCTCTCAAGAAGAGGAGGCAGCAATGTCAATCAACAAGCAGCGATGGCACAGCTTTGGTACCTTCTCAGATACAATCACAAGGAGGTGGTGTGTTTCCCAGCATGACCTGTCTACGCCTCTCAGCCAAGGACAAAGTGGAAAAGGGGAGATTTTCTGCAGGAGGTGAAACTAGTACAGCTGATGGCTGGGAGAAAGCCTTAGAACAATATAGACAGCTGCAACCAGGCATATTGGGTGGACCAAATGGTCTTTATTTGCGAACATCTGCTGTGTGACGATGTAGAACATATTTAAGCCCCTAGCCATATTTGTTCCCTACTGTAGGGCAGACATCAAACCACAAACAAATTGAGCCGTTTTTCATGTATTAATCAGTCAAATTCTTTTAACAAGACTGGAAGGACCAAAAGAGTTCTCATCACTCACCACAGGTTAATAGAAGGAAAGCAAGCCAACAAACTCCTAAAATGGAAGCTTTCACAAAAATGTTGCCGTTTCCATCCCCTCTGAAACTCGAAGTGGCGACGGAGGGGGGGTGGAAAGGCACATTGTGAACTGGAGCTATTTGTGACGCAGTGCTGGAGTGTTAGTATGCGCTGCCTCACAGTTTGGGGGCTATTGCCACTGCTGACAGCCCCGGAGAGGGGCAACAGCAGTGGCAATGGGGGTTGGGGGCCACATGGGGCCGCAGAATGGAAGGTCCACCTAGAGCACCTCCAATCCTCACGCAGCCCTGTAGGGCATAAATGATTCATATGGAACACTCCCAGACTCACCAATAAAACTCTCCTAACAAAAGATGCAGAGCAGAAATAGAGTGTCTCACTTTACAACTCAATATACAAAAAAACTCTATTCAACTTCTAGTCTCATATCAGTGACCTCATCACTATCTCTCTCCACTACTAGACATTGTGCTTCATAACACAAAACACTGTAAATGGACACTGGCATCAAGAACTCAATTGCACCAACCCTACTTATGGAAAATCAGCACTGCAAACATTCTAGAAGACCTGTAACCTCCAATTGGAAAAAGAGAAGAAGCAGAACAACTACAGCTGCTTAGAGAGAACCTACATGTTAACAGAATCACTTATCTCTGCTGCACATGGCAAACATAGAATAAGAATAAGAAACTACAAAATTTGAAACAAATATACAGACAAAAATTGAAATGGAAAACCCCAAAAATAGACACTGAGCTGTGAAACATGGAAGAAAGAAATTCATTTCCTCTTTCAATGAGCCATCAGAAATGCACATTTCCAAAGCTGACATATTTCATTCTCTAAAAACTGACACTCGTTTGTACCTTTCTTATCTGATCATCTTATTTTTCCAGCTGGGTTTGTCCTGGTCTCTCTTTTCCACTTCCTCTTGTTGGTTTTCTTCTAAGGGGTATGTTTACCTAGCTGCGGTAGCGGCTTCCGTGCGATATCGGAGCCGCGGCCCCATTGAATCCGATGGGGCCACAGCTCCGATATTGCAAGGAAAGCCGCTACCGCAGCTAAGTAAACATAGCCCTAAGTTTTTTTCCAGGATCCCATTTCCATTTTCTGTTTCTTCACACTCCCTGTCTTCACCCTTTCCTTTATTACATCTCTTCCTGACATAGATCCTTCTATTTCTCTCATTTGCCTTTTATCTAACTATAGCTTCATTCTATTTCTCTTTCTCCTTCCTACAATCTTCAGTCTTCCTCTTTTCACCGTTCACCTACCTACCAGCTTTCTATTTCCTAACCTTACTTCCCTAGTCCTTCCATTCCACAGCTCTCGTTCTTTTGCCAGTATCTTATTCCTCCCCCTTTCTAGTCCTCTGTACTCATCTCCTCCCCAGCCTCATTTACCACCTTGTGCTTCTCATTCCTTAATCAGCTCCAGCCCATTCACTAGCCCTCATCCTCTCTCCACCTCCTTTCTTAAGTCTTACCCCCCCCCCCCCCATCTAGGTTTCCATTTCCCCTTTCACTTTTCCCATTTTTTTTTAATTTTTATTGAGCAAAGTCAAATATCTAATACAAATTTTGCTTCCATTTTCAAATTTTCAATACAAATTCAAACCCCATCAACTCCAAAGTGCAAAAATCTCTCACTTCCTTCCCCTTTCCCTTTCCCCCTTTCCTTCTTCTCCCATTTCTGCCCTCTTTCACCTGATTCAAGGAAGAACTGTCCTTTTCTGTGGCTCTCATCCACTCCATACCCCTCTGTTCTTTTCAACTGCCCCCCCCAACCCCTCCAGGCCATTCAACCCTTCTCCCCTCCCCATATTTCTGCACTTGATCTCATAGCTCTATTCATACTCTTGTCCCAATCGCCTTGTACCCACTATCTTTCTAATCTCTGGTTGATTTTTTAGTCTCCACTATCCCCCCTCCCCCCATCCCCAAAGCAACTCTAAGTCCCCACTCACAATCCCCACTTAAACTCCCAATACCCAGCCTATCTTAGTGTCTTTCTTCGGTCTTCTCACCCAGTTTCCACCTGTTACAGTCCCTGCTTTCCTACATGCCATGTCCCTAGTACCTGCCCTTCTGCCTCCTACTCCCCTTTCCCAGCAGCCACCCATTTAACTTCCTTCTCCAGTATTCATTAACCTTGTCTTTCCTCCTTCTTACCCCTCATACATTCTTATACCCTTCCTCTCAACCTTCCCCTGCTGACTTTGCTTCTTCCCCATTCCCCACAAAATCTGTCCTCCTCTCTCTTTTCACTCACCGAGCATCTCCCTCTTTTTACCACCCAACCCTAGCATTTGCCAGCATCAGTCCCCTCTTAATCCCAGGACCCCAGCCCTAGAATTAGCTCCCTTCCATGCGCAGCTCCCTACCGAAAATCCCCTTCCTGTCCTAGGCCTTTTCCAATCCCATCTCCCCAGATCTAGTATCAGCCCATTTCCAGGCCCAACACCCCCCCACCAGCCCCAGTATCAGCCCATTTCCAATCCCCCCAGTCCCAGTGTAAGCCTATTTCAGGTCCCAGACCCCCAACCCCTATATTAGTTCATTTCCAGTCCCATCCCCCCAGCCCCAATATCAGCCCATTTCCAGTTCCAGTCCCCTCCCCTCCCCCAGACCCATTATCAGCCCATTTCCAGTATCAGCCAGCCCCTCACCAGTCCTGTATTGACCCATTTCCAGTCTTACTAGCCCCGATATCAGCCCATTTCCAGTACCAACCTCCCAGCCCAGTATCAGCCCATTTCCAGTCCCCCAGCCCCAGTAGCAGTCTATTGCCAGTCCCATCTCCCAGCCCCAATATCAGCCAGCCCCTCACCAGTCCTGTATTGACCCATTTCCAGTCTTACTAGCCCCAATATCAGCCCATTTCCAGTACCAACCTCCCAGCCCAGTATCAGCCCATTTCCAGTCCCCCAGCCCCAGTAGCAGTCTATTGCCAGTCCCATCCCCCAGCCCCAATATCAGCCTGTGATTGCAGTAAAGACTCCTTCTGTCTGCCCACGGGGATACACCCCCCTGCCATGCTGACATGACCATATGCTGTTGGTGCTGGTAGTGCGCAGTCCCAGGCCATCCACTGTGTGGGTAGGTGGTCACCTATGGAGCGGGGTCTGGGGCAGGGGGCATACCTGAGCATCCTCACATCCCCCCCATCACCGCCTACCAATAGTTTGTCCCTTCCACTTGGGGGAGGGTTGGCTGGGGGGAAGTCAGGTCAGTACCCTGGCAACTGTTAGCTCGGGTGGACCAGGTAGATGTAGGTGGATTGTGTTTGGCCTTTGTCAGCTGCTGTCTTGCTGATTTCCGGTTTCTGTTTTCCTATGTGTCACCTAGGCGCCCACCTAGTCAACCCTGTGCCCCATCTGCCCCTGCTGCATGTCCCGCCTCCAGCCCCCTATGCCTCATTTGCACCATCGCCATAGTGGCCTGTCATACGTGGGCACTATGCTGTTGCTGGAAATGGAGCACTACTATCAAGTTTCTTGGGCTCCCTGCCTATGCTGTACAGTGCTGACACTGAAATGGTTTCTCTCTCCTGCAAATGTGCATCTAACGGCAGGTTTTCATTCGTGGTGGGATTCAGCCCTTCAGTTCAGCGCGTTAGTGTGTAGGGAGCCTCTCCCCACCCACTCCCCACCCATTGACCCCTTCTCTCCACCCTCTCTCCACCCTCTGTGGTGTTTACCATGGTCAGGAGCGCTAATGCTCATTAGGTAACGTTAACGCGCGTTAACGTTACATAGCATGCGTTAACGTTACCTAACGAGCATTAACGTTACCTAACGCGTGGTCTGTGACGTTACCGCAGTTTAGTAAACATACCCCATAGTATCTCGTCTGCAAGTAGACATAAAACTGCTTATCTAGCAACTGAAAACGCCGCTTCAGGTGCTGAAAAGTGTGACAAGTTCCCTGCCCATTTACTACCTGTGCCATCGTGTGAAGACCCTGAACAGCCGATGAAGAGAACGAACCGGCTTTCATACTAGGTGGAAAATCCATATTGCCTTGCAGAGGTTAAAAAAAAAAGAGACCTGTGGGTTACCCCTCAACATTTTACAAAGCCTTTTCCACACCATTCGAACTGGCTGCACCAACACACTACCTCCCAAATGCCTTGGAAGCGCTTTAGTCTCCAAATGGAGGACCGACAGTAGACTCAAAGGAGACACAAATCCGGCCTCCAATTCCAAAGACACAAAGCCTGAAGTATCCACCAGTCAATCTCTAAGGAGACATAATCCACACTCGAGATTATATGACGCCAGATCTGGCAAACCCACTCCAACCCTACTCCAATCCCCACATAACTGAGCCAGAGGTACCCGAGCCCTCGCCCCCTTCCAAAGGACGTGACTGAGGTCACGTTCAGCTCTCTGGATCTCCCTTTGCAAGGGTTACAGCAGCAGCATCTGCAGCACATACAGCCCTTTTAGAAAGAATGTCATGCAATAAGCAGCGACCCTCCCAAGCAAAGACAATGGCAGTAACTGTCACTCCTGTAGCTTCTCAGGCATAAAATTGCTTTAAGTTGATAAGAGATCCATAGTCCCAAATATTTAAATGCCTGGGACTGCCACTTTGCGGGAAAAGCTTCCCCTCACTCCCACTGTAACTCCCCAGAAATGTCTAACGCTTTGGACTTATCCATATTGAGCTTCAGTCCGGAAGAAGACTCAAACAACGCAACCTAGTCCAATAAATAGGCCAGGAAATCACAGGGGTACGTCAGATGTACTAATAAATCATCCACAAAAGCGGCCAACTTAAAGGTCACTACACCAGTGGCAATTCCCCCAATATCACTCCACTGAACAAAGGAATCCTAAAACAGCACAAACAACTCTGTCGCGTTCCGCACTGCAGATTAAAATAGATGACAGCTCCCAATTAACCAAAACGGTTGCCATAGGGGAGGAGTAGAGCAGCTGAACCATTTTCTAGAACTTTTGGCCCAGTCCATAAGCCTCCAACACCTCAAACAGGTACTCCAACCCCACTCGATCAAACTCCTTTTCAGCATCGAAACTAAACAACAGTGATGACAGTCCTTGGGCCTTCACCCACTACAACAAAGTCAAGATTCATCTAACATTGACTACCACATAGTGACCCTCAACTTGACATTCATGTATCAACTCCGGCAACATCACAGTCAGCCTATCTGCTATAATCTTGGCAAACAACTTCAAGTCAAAATTCAGCAGATATCGGATGATACGACTCCAGCTTAGATGTCCTTCTCGACCTTTGGGATTAGAGTTATATGAGCACTATTATTGCCAAAGGGGAACCTCCCCATCTCTACCAAAGCACGGAATGCTTCTGCCAGTGGCTGAGCCACTTCCTCCCGCACCAACTTGTAAAACTCCACACCAAACCTTGCAACACGAGGCCTGAGTAACCACCCTAACAATTTTCTCCACTGGGACTGGCCATCCCACAGCTTCCTGCTGTTGCTCCATAAGTCTGGGGAGGGCCACACGAGTCAGATACTCCAGGATACTGTCTAATGAGGCAGGCTCAGCTACATACAAACTACAATAATAGTCCTAAAAAATCTTGCCAACTTCCTGCGTTGTGGTTTGCAGTTGTCCCCGCCCATCCCTCACCACCGTAATGTATCAGGAACCTTGCAATCTCTTAAGGCAGTTCGCTAGCATTTTCACATTCTTATCACCAAATTGAAACAGGCCATATTCCATATTACAGCAGTGATTTGTTTGCACTTTGATATAACAACATATTAAGAGCTGCTTGGGATTCAAGTAAAGCCAACCTATTACATGCCTTATTTTGGGAAGCATACATCTGCAGATCCTTACAGACCTGCTTTTGAAGCCGGTATACTCGTGCATTAATGTCCCGCTGCCTTTTTGCCGAATAAGCAATAATATCCCCATGTAGGACAACTTTAGCTATTTCCCAAAACAACCAAGGTATCTGAATGTACCCAATTATGGTTTCCAAATCACACCACTTGCTCCTCAAATAAAGGATAAAATGCTCATCCCAGTATAATCATAATGAGAACCGCCATGGTCCTTGACAGGAAACCTTGGAGGTCCAGTCAAGCACAAGCCACACTAGCGCGTGATCAGATATCTCATACGGACTGATAGTAGTATCTATCACCCTTGCAAAAAGTGGTGCGGATACCAAGAGGTAATCTATACTGGAATTGGAACCGTGTGCCCTAGATAAGTGTGTATAATCTCTCTCCATAGGGTGTAGCATTCCCCAAACTTCCACCAGGCTGAGCCAAGCCATCCAGCGCTGCAGGACTCGAATAATGTGAGCACAACCCGTCCTTTCAACCCCAGAACAGTCCGTCCTTGGATCTAACACACCATTTAAATCCACACCAAGAACAATGTGATGATCAGGCAGTTGTTCTAATGCCATCGCCAACTGCACAAAAAAGTGTGAGTCGCTGACACTAGGTGCATAAACATTACAAAATATGATAGGGTGGTCTTGAAGTTCTCCAACTACCATAACATAGGGTCCACCACTTCTTGCTGAACTGCAAAATGCACTCCCTTTCCAACCAAACTCGCTACCCCACCTTTCTTATTCACCGTAGAGGATCAAAAAACTTGTCCCACCCAGTTTCTCCCCATTTACTATGCTCGCTAGCACTTTGGTGTGTCTCTTGCTATCGTTGCCTTGTTCCATCTAAAGGCTTAGAGGACCTTGTGCCTTTTAACTGGGACGCCCAGTCCACAGACTTTCCAGATGACCCACTGAGTCATCCAATACCTTGTCATGGAGCTTTACCAAGAAAGGGACCCCCCCAGCATATGGTCCCTTTCTCACCCTCCACAGCCTGTTCCCCAAACACCAAAACTTCCCCCTCCCAAAGAATCCCATTCATACTCACCAACACCAGCAGCAGAAGTCCCACCCATCCCCTACCAAATCCCATCCATCTCTGGCCAAAAGGTCCAGCCCCTACCCTCTTTCCCTTGCCCTCCTAAACCCCTCAACACACATCCACATTAATCCACTCATCGGAGGTCATACCTATGCATCTGACCTCCCCACCCCTCACTCACACCTAATCAATATCCAGACATCTCCTTCATTACCTGACCCACCCCCAAGAGACCACAGCACAGACACACGCCCGAATCATATTCACACCCGTCAATCCCAACCATTACCTCCTCCTCACTAGAGAGGGGGAAAACACAGAAGGAAACACCATAGAAACAGAACCCATCCAATAATCCCTCCCCAGCAATTCTCCCCCTCACAAGCACCTCTACACCACATCCAACCATTGGCACAATCACAAACCCCTCTCACACTCTCTCCTACACAACAACCCTCACTGAACATAAACATCACCCCAAAAAGGTCTACTGACTCCAAAAAGAGGAAGAGAGGTCACAAAGAGAAGGGGGGATAGATAAGGAACCTCCCTATCCCCTCGATGCAAACAGAGCATGAGGACACATACACAAACAATTCAAAACCCCAATTGCCTAGGGTGTCTTTGCCTCACTCCAGGATACTCTCCCAGACCTTTCCTCCAGCAAAGGCCACGAAGGACCTACCTCTCACCACATCCACATCTACGTCCACATCCCAAAGCAAAGTTCCAGTAATCTTCCAGTCTGTCAGGACAGCAACTCTTGTACAGCAGTGGCCTTGCAAGGGAAATGGTGGTCTCCCAAGCTGCAGCCACCACTGAAGCCAGTTCTGGTCACCACATGTCTCCAGAAGACACCCCTTGCTGCCCAGTGGTCAGGCCAGCCTCTGCTCTGAGAGCCCTGTGGGAACGAGAAGCTTGTCCACAAAAGCATGGGCCGGCTCCACAGAGGTAAACACATGGACGGTGCCATTATGTACAAGTCACAGTTTCACCTGATATTGTAATGTAAACTTCTTGTGCACCTCAAAAAGCCTCTGACAGAGGCCCGAAAACTCCTTTCTTTTGTTTGCTAGCCGTATGGAATAATCTAGAAACACAAGAACCCTCTGGCCATCATGTGAGACATTCCATTGTTGCTTGTCCACTCACAGTAGACACTCCTTTTGGGCATAATTAAAGAAGTGGGCAATCACTACTCTGGCTGCCCACCCAGCTCCCCCGGCGTGCCCAGCCTGTAAGCTTGCTTCACCATGAGTTTACTACAGTCTGAGCTCAAGTCCAGAGTCCCCGATAGCCAGGTCTTCAAATAACGCAGTAGTTCTGCATCCTTAATGGTCTCAAGGATGCCCAAAAAGCGCAGGTTATTTCAATGTCCTCTGTTTTCTAAGTCATCAATCTTAGCCTCCTGCTGGACAACAATGTATTTAAGGACCTGCAGCTTCCTGGATATCCCCGGACCATATCTTCCACTTGGGACACCCAAAGCTCAGCATCACCCATGTGCTTTCCCAGGCTCTCCAGTGCCTGTGACATCAAGTCAAGTTTCTCAAACGCCACATCAAATTTCCCTGACAAGACATGGACCACGGCGTCAATGACCTCTTCAGCTCGGGCCAGTTGGGGTTGAGTCGGCCATCTCACAGTTTCACCTTCTCCCGATCTTTGTCTTTGCGTGCAAGCTTGGAGCCCCAAATATAGCTGCAGGCGGAGCCAGCCCTAGAGTTGGCCCAAGGTGTTGACGCACTAGGTGAACCTCAAGCCTTACACCCTCTGGCTGTCAAAATTTATTATTTAGCTTTGAATGCCCTTTTTTTTGCTGCCCTCCAGAAGTTGCCACCGTAGACGACCACCTAGTTTGCCTAGTGGTTGGGCCAACCCTGGCTGCAGGTATGTATTAAGGAAGCGATCAGACTAAGGAAACCACAAACTCAAACCTCCACATAGCTTAAATCAGTGTGGGAGTGGCGGGGAGAGCCCAGAGAGCCAGAGAACACATGTGATAGCTCTCACCGCATCACATGACCTCCTTTTTTCTTATAAATGCAACATAGGCATTTGTAGGCCTTTATAAAATAGACTCCCAGATCCAGCCCCAATAGCACGCAAATTCCAACACGTGCCTTTGGAGCAAGTGTAAATGTGTGCATGTACTTCACATGTGTACGCATAAATTCTATGAAATACACAGGTACATCACAATGCCATCCCTACTCTGCCCAAACTATGTCCCCAGAACGCCTACATGTGGCTTGGGTTTAGGTTCACACCAGCTTGTTGGTACACACCACAGGAACAATTTTATAACAGGCCTTTTTGTGTGTAAAAAAAGCCTTTACATGCAGAAACAGCTTTAAAAAAAATGTCCCCATATTCAGCAGCAATATCCATTTAAACGCCACTGTTGAATATACATGTACAATTTCATAAGCACTGTCTCACCATATAAAATGATCCTTGCCTTTTGTGGAGTGGTACTTATATGGATAAATTATACAGACAGTGACTTAATGTAACCATTATACACATAAATCATCTTTGGTTCTATAGTGATTTATATGGCTAAGTGTTAGCTGTTCTGCTGGGGGAGGAAGGAGAACATATTTTAGAAAAAGGACTTAGGTGTTAGTGCTTTTTCATTTCAGGCCCCAAATGTAAGAACTGATCAAAGGTTCCAGAGCACCTCTGGAACAAAACCTGGGTTGCACAATTTCCCTTAAAGAATTGTTTTTAAAAGAGATTTCCAGCCTTTCTCCAACAGACTTTCCCTCCAAAATTCAAATTCTAATTTCCCGCCTCAATCGCACCAATCCAGTTTAAGGATTGCTATATAAAAAGAACAGACATCCACTGCTTAACCACTTCACTCTGAAGAAAGCCACAGTATGGCGGCTGAAACGTCAGTTCCAGTTGCAAAGACGCGCATGACCTGGAAAGCTGGCAAGTTTGAAAGGTCTATCATTTTCTGAAAGAGGTACTGGATGTGACAATAAACACCCAGATGCCTATTAGAGTGAGCTCTTAATATTTCTGTTTTGACTGAGATGTATACTTGCTTTTCAGGGCTGTGCCAAGCCAAAATTGTGCCCTGTGCGACTTGCACATCGGGGGCGTCCTCACCCTCTCACCCCTACCTCTATGGCTCCGTCCAGATGCTGCCTGCTCTTGCCCTGCTGCTGCCGCCATTTTCTCCGTGGCGGTGCTGGCAGCAGCAGCAGAGAAGACCTAGCTTTAAAATGAAAAGAAAAAAAGAAAAATCACGCAGATCTTTTGACTCTGCACTTTAAACCGATCTGATCCCTCTCTGCTTTGACGCTGCATCAGAGGAGGGAGGGACCAGACCTGGGGAAAGTCACGCGTGGTTTGGGTATTTTTTATTTTAGGTCTGCTCAGCTGCTGCCGGTGCTGCCACCGCCGCTGAGAGGACAAAAAGTGGCGGCAGCAGGCAGCCGAAATGCACCCCTAAGCCTCTGCGCCCTGTCTGACTGCGCCGCTCGTACAGGGCTAGGTATGGCGTTGCTGCTTTTAGAACATGGTAACTTTTGTATTGATCTTCTGTTTAACCAGTTTGCACAGTATCCCCTTGTTTGAATGATGGCAAAAAGGGTCCATCTAGTCTGCCAGTGTATTGCCGTTTGCAGTGGCATAGGCCAGCACTTCTCAATCCAGTCCTCAGGGGCCGACTGGCCAATTGGGTTTTCAGGATATCCACAATGAATATGCATGGGATAGATCTGCATACAATGAAGGCAGGGTATACAACTTTATCTCATGCATATTCATTGTGGATATCCTGAAACTGACCAGCCAAGAGGTCCCTAAGGACTGGGTTGAGATGTACGGCCATAGACCTCCGTTGATCGCTGACCTTTCTCTCACTTTTACACAGTTAAAGATTTTCTGTGTTTATTTGAAGCTTTCTTCAGCACCGCTCCTGCTCAGCTACCTCCGCTGGGAGACTGTTCCATGCATCAGTCGCCCTTTCTGCAAAGAAATATTTTCTAATCTTACTTCTGAGCCCCATAGTGCAACCTCTTGTTAGGAAGCCTCCTTTCCAGCAACTTCAATGCATCACACGAGGAGTTTCAAGCTCTTGCAACCTTCCCCTTTCTTTTTGTTTTTGGTCTTTGTATCTTCCATCAAACCAACCAGATTAAATTATGCAAATACTTCAAAGGCTTAAAATGAAGGTCGGAGATTATATTTACTTTTTTGTATTTTGTTTTGCAATTTCTGAGACCTCTTCAGTGCAGGGTTCGCCTCGCAGAACTGGAGGGTTACAAAATGTCACAACGTCAGAAAAGTTCTAGCTTTGGGACTTTGACATTGCACAGTGCACCCCTAACCGTTCATATGATTTCATGATGAGTCCTTTCATTGAACATGCTGTTGTGACATCCACCCTGGGCTGGATTTAAAATGATGCCTATAGGCAGGAGTACACAGCAGGTCTCAGAAACCAGTGGGGGGGGGGGGGGGGAGATTAAGGGGGGAGTCCACTGATCCCAAAGGTTGGAAAGCCAAAGGAGCAGACCTAGGCTGGCCATAGCACATGCACAAGGCCTTAAAGTAAGCTGAAGCAGGCTTCTCCTGGACCTGGTATTTGGCGCCTTCAGAATTAGACAATGCATATGTTGCCTGTACCGAAATCCAGACCTACATCTGGGACCATCCCTTCCACCCTCCCTAATCAATTGCACCACTACTAAATACCATTAGGTCATCTATCGGGATGACCAGGAACTTCTAAATAGCAGTACGTGAAATTGATGAAATGAAGGAATTTGCAACTTAAATAAATCCCCGATATAATATGTGTAGCTTTAAATAGGGTCCTGACAAGTCAGTCTTTGATTCACTTTTCTGGTGCCTCTTGCCAGTACCCCGCCTCCTTTTCTTTAGGACTCCCATTTTCACATTCCAGAGGTTGCTGATACCTTACAGGAAGGACAGTCATTTTCCAGGATGGGCTCTGCATTTTTTTTGTCGAGTATTACTGTGTAAATGAACACAAAAACAATGCAGTGACTTCAGAAACAGCATTGTTATTTTAAAATGCATTTCTGCTTTTTTTCATTTTTTTCTTGTAATTGACTCCAAAAGTGCTGAGACAATTGGAGTTGGGCTGCTGATGCCACTGCAGGGCTGTGGCTCCATATATAGACCTACAGTGATGTCACGGGCTGTGGCTCCATATAAGGAACTGCAGTGATGTCACTGGAGGGAATCTGGCACCTGATGTGGAACTGCAGTAATGTCACTGTGGGGCTGATTCATGCCTGCAGCAACATTAAAAGCCAAGTCCCTGCTATCAATTGCAGCACTACATTCCAAATCTGCGGAAGGACTGCTCTTTTAAAAATGGAGGCACTTGCCAAAGTCACAGCTGCCTCTAGTGATTACCATATTCACTTAACAGTACTATTCCATCAAACATAATCCAGAGGAGCGCTTCCTTTACTAAACTCCCTGATTCAGAATAACGCTGCTCACTGCTAGACATAACATAGCAGACAGGGACTAATGTAGCACTATTTTTACTGTAGTCTAACTAAATGAGGTGGACAGCACAAAAGTGAACAAGTGTGCTAAAAAGGAAGTAAAGTCAAGAGTAGAAATCTGGTTTATCTCACACCTCTAACCATGGAATTAAAAAAGTGGACAATGTCTTGTCCATTCCCAAATGAAGCTGGACCCCCAGGCCAGAAGGAGTACCTCGAACAGGGCTGGCCCATCTACTAGGCAGGCAAGGTGGCCGCCTTGGGTGGCGGACCTTGGTGGGCAGCATGGCGGCTTTGTGCCACTGTTTTGGTGTCTGTGGCAGGCCACGTGCTTCGGTACACATGGCCTGCCGCTTCTGACCCCCATCCAATGCAGCTTCCTGTTAGAGGGGGGTCAGACGTGGCAGGCCATGGGCACCAAAGCAACGGCAGCAGCACAAAGCCACCACTTTTAAACTGCTGCCGCTGCTGACCCACTAGAAGACTGAATTGGCGGCAGCAGCGGCACTGGCATGGGGGAGCCGCTCAGTGCAACAGGAGGGCAGCAGAAATCCTTAGGCCAGCCCTGACCTCGATATCAGAGACTCTAACACACACCTTCACACACTAAGAACCCCCTGACTCTAGCCCACCTTATCAACCCACTAACCTCCCTCCCAATCTAGGCACTCTAAAGGACCCCTCAAACATTTACTTCTGTTCTGTGAAATGATGTCTTCTTTCTGCTCCTCTAGTCATTTT
Organism: Ichthyophis bannanicus; assembly: GCA_033557465.1. Lineage (NCBI taxonomy): Eukaryota > Metazoa > Chordata > Amphibia > Gymnophiona > Ichthyophiidae > Ichthyophis > Ichthyophis bannanicus. The sequence continues at coordinate 1,535,516,254 of CM066032.1, forward strand.
AAAAATGGCACTGATTCAGCTTGGGTCAGTGACTTGAGCTAAACCAGAGCCATCTTAAAAATGGCCAGTGTAACAGGAACCATTCTACCAACAAGGTGTCTAGATTGGGGCAGTGGGGTGGGTTGGAGCTGGGTCGCTTAGATTAGGTTAGTGAGTGGGTTTACATAGTAGGAGGGCATAGGAGTGGATGGGGGCTTAGTATGTGGGTGGGTTTACATAGTGCTGGGGGGTATAGTAGATAAGGATTAGAAAGCCCAGGGATCCCGGGTCTCATGGTAGCCGATTGTAACTACCATTTCAATGTTTTAACGTCTGTGAAAGTTAGAGCTTTATTTCACCTTGGAGTTGATGTAAAGTTTCAGTGCTATAATGGAAATTGAAAAAGCGCTCTAATGTTTAGTACCCTTTCCTGCACTGGAACTGGTTATTAGTATTCACCTGCACATAAAGTGCTCTATAAGTAACTAACCTCGTTACTTCTTTTTTAATGTGCTAAAGCCCTTCCTGTATTGGAGTTACTGTGGCCCCCTGAGATGCAGCAATTAATGTCAAGGAGCATGTTTACTAAGCCCAGCGCTGGTAACCACATGTGGGCTGCAGGACCAGTGAGGGACTTTGGGCTAACTGCAGGGACGCATGACATCTGCCCACCTCCCTGCCGTTGCCATGCTCTAGCACAGTGAACCTGCCACAGGTGCATCTATTGCCATCCACTGAGGCGGCATTAGTTGACCCCATGCTACCAGTATCAAGTGCAGGTAGGAGAGATCACAAAAACCTGCACTAGCAGCGCCATGCTGGGAACACCCCCCATCCCACCCAGACATGCGCTATCAGGGTAGTGTGGGGATTTTAGGATCAGGCCCCATGCTGCTTTTTAGCACAGTGCCCAAACTGTACCCTAAGCCTCTCACTACTGGGTAGCACGGTTTACTCAACATGCCCGTAACTGTGGAAGGTGGCATTGAATGGGCAGGGACTGTGTCTTACGGTTAACACAAGACACCATTACTGTCTTTTAACTCCGACCGCAGCAGATAGTGTGGCACACTGACCACCGCCTAAATAGGCAGAACTGTCTACACTACAGTATCTGCAATGCAGCTGAAGGCAGACTTTACATAGGTCCATGAAGATGGGGCAGTGGTATTTTAGAAAAGGCTCTGCCAGACGTGGAGCCTTTTCTAAACTATGAATCGGAGATGCAGGAGTGCACATGTATGTGCCAATACATGAAGCTGAGTCGAAGGAGCCATTTTATAACGCTAAACATAGGAACCTTGGCAATACAGATGTGTTTGTGGCCATTTTGCCTTTTCTCAGACTCCTGGAGTAGAGCGCGGATGCACCTCCTGCTCACTCTGCTTCTTTGCCTCTCCTATGGTGCTGTAATTGTAGCTCTGTTTTCTTTCTGATATACTATTATATTTTTATTGGGAACGGTTGACTTGCCAGGTTTTAAGGGCAGTACAGTAAATGACTGGCATAAACAAATTAATAAATAATCTACAGTGGCTGCTATCTTTGGGGGAGGGGGAGAAAACCAATGGGAGATTAAGGAAAATAACCCTCCTGTAAAGGTCTGGCATAAATGAGCCCATTTTTGAAACCCTATACATGCCAGGAATAGCTAGAAATCCTGACGTGGACAATTTTGGTCATACATGTGCATGCCCTACATGAAATGGTGAATACCTATGTAGATGATTGGTCTACCTAAGTAAGTAGATAAAAGAAGAAACCAAAAAGGAAAATTAGGTGACACCTTTTTATTGGACTAACTTAATACATTCTTGGACTAGCTTTTGAAGGTTAAAACCTTCTTCTTGAGGTCAGGATAGTATGAGCAACAGATGACAAGACCATAATAGGTGATTCATTTATATACTATGATATCTGTTGCTCATACTGTCCTGATCTGAAGAAGGTTTTAACCTTTAAAAGCCAGTCCAAAAATGTATTAAATTCAGGAGCGGTGGAAAGCCTTTTTCTTTGGGGAGGGCCCACGCACCGCCCCTAACTCTACCCCATGGGTAGACAGGAAGGGTCTTGCCACGATCGCAGCTTTTCTTCCTCTTCTGCCCGCAGGGGGTGGGATCCCTGTGGGCAGTCTGCTGGCCACGATTTTGGTGGGGCCAGGCCCATGTGGCCCACCCCTTTCCAACATCTACAATTAAATTAGCCCAATAAAAAGGTATCACCTTATTTTCCTTTTTTGTTTCTCTTTTTATCTAACAATCATTAAAGCAGAGTTTCCAAGTTACCCAGTTCCATGAGTGAGATTTTAAGCCAGTTCTGGATTTCTGAAAAGCTTATCCTGATGCATTATGGGACCTGCAGCACTGATTCCAAGGGGTAAAATTAGTGACTACAAATCCCATACTGCATTGCAATGCACATTTAAAACCAGAACTGGCAAAAAATCTCACTCCTGGAACTGGGTAACTTGGCAACTCTGTTAAAATGGACTAACACAACAATCACTCTACTTTATCCTACATAGTAAGGACATTAATGTGTAAATGTAGCCTTTCTAAAACTGTCATTTACAGATAGATGTTGGATTTTACATGTGAAAATTGTGACTAAGGCTTCTAAAATAACCCCCTTAATACACAGCAAGGGCACTGTCTCAGCCTTAAGGGAATAGAAACCTGCTGCAAACACCCCCCCATCAAATAACACTGAGGCTCTGCAGTTGCCCTGCATTCATTTTGGCAATTAAGGAGATGAAACTACATCATCTTACTGTACACATGTCCCAAAAGGTATTTGCTAAATTACAAGGAATCCTGTGCACTAAGCATAGAAAATGTTATTACATCAACCCACAGGAAAATGGCTGTGTTCAAATCACTGCCTGTTGATTTAAATCTGTGTTTTTCTCTTTATTCAGATTTCCCTGTGGTCCTTGCTAGTGAGCCTGGTGACTCTCTTCATTCTGACCAGTACTATGCTGGGACCTGATCTTCTGGCAGCCATCCCTGCCTCTGTCTATATTGTGGCCCTCTTCATGCCCTTGGCAGGCTATGTCTTAGGATACGGCCTGGGGGCTTTGTTCCACCTGTCACCTAACAGCAAACGAACAGTGTCCCTGGAGACCGGATGCCAAAACGTCCAGCTGTGCACCGCAATTCTGAAACTCACCTTCCCTCCTGAAATGATAGGCAGCATGTACATGTTTCCTCTGCTCTATGCCCTGTTCCAGTCCGCAGAGGCAGGGATCTATGCCTTGGTATATAAGCTATACAGGAAAGAGATTTTGCACAAGCCAGAACCTCTGCATGAAGATGAAGACACCGATGTTTCTTACAAGAAGCTGAAAGAGGAAGAAATTGTGGAGATCTCCTATGGCACAGTCACTATAGACGAGCCCAGTTCAGTGGCCGTGGAGTCCACACAAACTGCCCTCTAGACCGGACATACCTGTGGAACCACAAACCAGGGCACTTAAATCATGTTTGTGGCACCATCTACTGTACTTCCAGCTCTGTGTTCAATTGTTTCACCTACGTAACAGTTTAGCTTCTTTGTCCACCAAACTCAGCTTCACAAATGTTCCCATTGCAAAATAACCATTAACTTCACTTCTAGGGGGCTTGCAGATTTTGATTTCATTCAAAAGGGAAAACCTATTAGGTATATATACAGAAATCATTGGCATTAACGTGACTTGAAACTATACTAAAGCACTATGGGGCATGTTAAGTAAAGGGTGCTACCCAGAGCTCCCAAGTTACCCAATCCCAGAAGTGAGATTTTAAGCCACTCCTGGATTTCTGACAATTTCATTCTGATGCATTATGGAAACTGCAGCACTGATTCCAATGGGTTAAATGAGGGACTACAAATTCCATACTGCATTGCAATGCAATTTCAAAATCAGACGTGGTACAAAATCTCTCTCCTGGAACTGGGTAACTTGGAACTCTGGCTACCCAAATCACACAGGGTAAGCACGTATTATCAGTGCCGTGCTAAAACGTAGCACAGTGCTCAGTGCGAAAAAACCTGCAGTGCCTGAGACGTGCACGTATGCGCAGTGACTAGGTGGTGTGGGGGTGATCCTGCCAGAGCCCACTAGTACGGGCCTTGAAAGCCGACACTGCTGATGCCTGGCGGGGAGCAACTATCACCAGCATAGTGGGTGACAGCAGTTGCTTTCCCACATTATTTTTAACGTGGCAAGCCATGCTAAATTCGGTGGTGGGGGGGGGGGGGTTGTCCCTGCCCCTGCCCCCTGCATCTAGCATGGTATCCCGTACTAGTTATGTGGCCAAAACCCACTTTACTAATGAGGCGCTTAGTAAACATGTCCTTATATGCAAGAGAAAATTGAGGGTGGCAGATGGAACCAAGTGCAAGGAGACTTGAAGCCAGTCCAAACTTTTTCCCTACCCCTAATACAGCATGGTACTGTTAGTGCTGTTCTCGTAGCAGAGTTGCCAAGTTACCCAGTTCCAGGAGTGAGATTTTAAATCAGTCCTGGATTTCTGACAAGCTCATTCTAATGCATTATGGGACCAGCAGTGCTGATTTCTATTTATTTATTTATTTATTGAACAGCTCTTTTATACCGCTCCTTCCAGCGATCAGGGGCGGTTTACACTGAACAATAACATGAACATACATAGAACATTGAACAGCTTAATAACATCGTTGGAACTAGAGAACTAGTTAAAACAAACTATTTACATAATTGATGAAGCCAGAACTATGTACATCCCAGTATACTCAAGAAAGGTATACTGGATACTGTGTTTCTTAGCCTCGTATTTACAGGAGATAAATGTTTTGAAGGGGAGGGATTATGATATTTGGGTGGCGTATTGTGAGGTAGATAAATTGTTAGTATTGTTGGGGGATGATTTGATGTAATATTCTGCGAAAAGGAGGGTTTTTAATTCCTTACAGAATGTTAGGAGGTCTTTGGTTGCTCTAAGCTGATCAGGTAGAGCGTTCCACAGTGTGGGGGCTGTAAATCTGAACGCTCTATTGCTCGTGAACTGTTTAGTTTTCCATATAGAGGTAGGAATTGTCAGTAAGTTTTGTGCGTTTTTCCTCCTGTGTCTGTTGTCAGTTTGAGGCTGTAAAAGGGTGGAGAGGTAGGAGGGGGAGATGCCATTGTGTAGTTTGAAAGCTGTGACTATTTGCTTATACTTTATTCTATTCTGTAAGCTACTGGGAGCCAATGGAGTTTGTATAAGATAGGTGTAATGTGTTCAGCTAGGCTGGCTTTAGTTATAATCCTAGCAGAGATGTTTTGCACAAGTTGGAGTGTGTGAATAGATTTTTTAGGGAGACCTTGTAGAATGCTGTTACAAAAATCCAGATGAGGATTTACTAAGGCCTGGACTATAGTTCTAAAATCACGAGGGTCTAGGGTTGGCCTGAGATGTTGAATATTTTTTAATTTGTAGAGAACCGATCTAGCAATAGATTTGATTTGGGTGATCATGTTGAGAGCTTTATCAATAATGATACCCAGGTACAGTATTTTAGTTCATTTTTGATTGGCAGATCGATATTATGTAGTTTAAGAGTAGTGGGAGGAGTATAGTTTTGGTTTCTTGTGGTGAGCAGAATCTCTGGGGGTTTTTTTTAAAGTTAATTTAGGGACTACAAATACCACACTGTATTGTAATGCACATTTAAAACCAGAACTGGCAAAAAAACCCTCTCTCACTTCTGAAACTGGGTAACTTGGCAACTCTGTAGCAGAGGTACTGATCCTGAAGAAAACTGGAGTTTCCCGTGGTCAAAATTCCCACCAAGCTGCTCAGGAATCCTCCAGCCACACTGCTGCTGGTACGGGGGCGGGGGATGTATTAGCACATTTTCAGTCAGGAAGAGCGGTCTCTGCCTGCTCCTGGCCACTAAAAGCCTGAGCCTATTATAACTGGCAGCAGCAGGGCCAAAGGACTCCCATGCAGCTTGGCAGGAACATTGGTTGTAATACCTTGAAAAGAACTTTAGAAAACCCCCAAATCAAAAAGATTTACATTAGAGAAATGTTTGACCCCCTCCCCCTAGATACAATGCTGTGGATGTAAGCTCAGACCTCAGGGGTCTCTCCCTCCAGAAACTAGGTCACTTTCCATCACTGGTAAAGAGACCTGCAGAACCCTGCTCTGGAGACTTGTGTAAAGTACTAGAAAGAAATCATTAAAATACTTCCTGGACACAGCGCTTTTCTATGATCGGCACTGACAAAACACACAAATGAAACGGGATCTGTAAACTGTATATTCTTTTAGTTGTAAATAAAGGGAAAATATATGCGCTGTGGTTGGTTTGGGGAAATGGCGCTCAGTTTCTGTACTGACAGCTGATTAAAGTGGTCCGAAAGCAAGCTGAAGAGTTCACGAGTTATATTTCTGGAGTTGCGTTTTTAATGCGCTCATCGAGCCGACTGCAGAGGTTAAGCGGACGAGGTCCTTTTGGTCACGCGACAGCACTGCTCGGCCACCTCGGAATGTGTCTCTCGCTACTCGCCTTGTTTTGAGGTCTGTGGCTGGTTTTGTAGCAGTGCCGCTGGCGAGATGATAAACTAAGAGAACTGCATCTTTTATGCTTGCCATCATCCTCCAAAAACAAAACGTTGGTAGAGCGACTCCACCTATTTCTCTTAAGTTTCTATCCAGCTGAGACCACCCCACGCTTTATTACAGATCGGCTCCAAAGCGCCCTAATCTCTGTGCGAATGGAACAGGAGCTGTCTAAACTCTTTGTTCTTAACTACTACAAAGAGAGAAAGGAGAGCTGTCTTAATTACTTTGTTAGTCCTGGGATGAAATTGATCAATGCTTTGGTGGTAGCGCTGTTATAGGAGGGTAGAGTCTAATAAGGCAGAACACGTGTCATTGATTTAGACGGAGGTAAACACAGACCCAGTGCAACGACGGCTTCAGGTCTTTCTTCCAATCTGGGTTTTGGGGAAGAGCTTTCCAAGCTAGAGAGCCTGGGGGGTTAACCGTGGGACCTGCCCGGGTCCCTTTAGCAGGTGGCCCTCAGTGCACCTCATTCCCTCTCCCAGGAAGGAATCGGGTGAGATGAAACTCTCTGGCTTCCCACCACTCCCCTCATTCACACCTCGCCAATTAAAGACCTATTTAAGGAGCCAGCTGGGGCCAGCACCGGGCCAGACGTGATGGCAGCTTTCCCGGATGAGACGATGGAGAGTTACATGTATTCTTCCTATAATCCGTACGCCTACAGGTACCTAAACCCCAAGGGGAAAGGGAGCAGCTGGAGGCAAAGGAATTATTTCCCCACTTACGGAGATGATTATTTCGACAACTATCAGAGAGCTCAGCTCAAAGCTATCCTGTCCCAGGTGAACCCCAACCTGACCCCCCGTTTGAGGAAAGCCAACACCAAGGATGTGGGGGTGCAGGTGAACCCCCGGCAGGACGCCTCGGTGCAGTGCTCCCTGGGGCCCCGCACCCTGCTCAGGAGGAGGCGAGGGGCCTTCAGGAGACCGCAGGAGCTGGAGCAGGAGGAGCTCGGGAGCCCGGTGTCATCCCCCCTGAAAACCGTGCGATTCCCCCGCACCTTTGCAGTCTATTCGCCTTTGGCATCCCGTAGACTCACCACCTTCCTAGAGGAGGACGAAGAGGAAGAGGAGGAGGAGGAAGACGGGACCAAGGAGGACAAAACCTCCGGAAAGAAGGACGACGACGACGAGGAGAGAGAGGAGGACGACGACGGTGAGGGAGCAGAAACCGATGCGGAGAGAGAAGAGGCGGAGCAGCAGTCGGCTCCGGAGCCCGAGTGCAAGCCCCGGGTAGAGGAGGAAACCCCCAAGGCGCCAGAAGCCGACAAGCGGCAGCAGCCGGCAGCCGCCCCGAACAGCCGCCCCCGGTTCCAGGTGAGAGAGCTGGGGAGAAGGGATCGGCGATTAGCGCCTCGGGGGCGGGGCCTCGGCGCAGAGTTCCCAAAGAGTTCGCGCTAAACCAGCTTTCGCGGGTAGCTGGGTGAGGAGCGGTCACGTGACTCCTGTGGGCGGGTGCGTGGGCTGATGCTCTTCATGCCCTGACGGGCCGTGTGTCTCTTGCAGTTCCTGGAGCAGAAGTACGGCTACTACCACTGCAAGGACTGCAACCTCCGCTGGGAAAGCGCTTATGTCTGGTGCGTGCAAGGGACCAGCAAGGTAGGAAGCTGCCCGCTGCCCTGGCCTCTCCCCTCCCAGTAGGAGCTAGGGGGCTTAAGGTGTGCTCTTCTCTCTTCTAGGTCTATTTCAGACAGTTCTGTAGGACTTGCCAAAAATCGTACAATCCTTACCGAGTGGAGGACATCACCTGTCAGGTAAGTCGCTCTCCTTGCCTTTCGGCTCAGGGGGCGTGTGCTGGATGCTGCTAAGCCGCCTCTCCGCTTCCCTCCCCAGAGCTGCAAGCAGACGAGGTGCGTCTGTCCCGTGAAGCTGCGCCACGTGGACCCCAAGAGGCCCCACCGCCAGGATCTGTGCGGGAGGTGCAAAGGCAAACGCCTTTCCTGCGACAGCACTTTCAGCTTCAAATACATCATCTAGTCGGCTGCTCTACCTTATTTTTGTGTTCTGGGGGGTTTTGTTGTTGGAGGGGTCCTGCTGTGTATAGCTTAGTAACTGTATATGAAATAAAGATGTCGGAAAGAAAAAGCAATCGTTAACGGACCGCCGTCTTGTCTTTTTGAGACTCTTGTTAAGAGTAGCGCAGCTAGTATCGCTTTAACCGTGCGAGTTCAGCAGCGCTGCTGGTAGTAGGGAAGGCGCCGAGAGAATCGCGAGGAGCAGGCGTTGCGATATCTCGGGGCCTCTATGCCTAGTGGCAGTGGCGCGAGCGAGAAGCTCGGCAGGGATGTTTGGGAGCGCTCCCTCGCCTCCACTAACCCTCAAACGAGACCTGCCTTGTAACCGGGCTCCTTGATTCATCTGTCACGGGCTTTCCTGGTGCTCAAATCGTTCAGACAGGCCTTTTGTGCTCTGTTTCTAACTAATGGCACTGTCACTGCCTAATGGCTCTGAACCCTCCCCAACCACTTAAAATAGTAGAGGGAAGTAGGAGGAATTGCTGTGTAAACATTACCGCACTAGCTGCCTTAAGTACTTAAGGGGGATTTAGGGGCCTTAACAGAAAACCAGTACTTTGGCAAACTTAATTTGATTTATCTGAGATGCAGATAGTCTAAGAAGGAGCAGGGCTTGCCGGTTAATCTTAGTAGATCTTTATTACATATAACTCGGCCTGCCGTAAGACCTCAAGTGAGTAGTAAAAGTCCCAATAAGGGACAAAAGCACGGATGTACTGAGTAACCAGTCAATTAGTGATAAAACTATAAGTAAAAGTGTAAACTAATCATTGCATTTAATTTCGAGTAATTACCAGCTCTGTTCTACTTGGAACAGGGGAGTAGTACAAGACGATGCCCAGGGCAATGACTTCTCCTTCCTTTTCAGGCTTGCAGATGCTTTGCACCCAAGGCCAGTGACCCTGCTTGCCCTCTTTAAAAAGCCATGCACAGAAATACTCTTTAGAAACTTAATGCTGCAGGAGCTGCTTCAACTCATCAAGGCTTGGCTTATTCACCTGCCACTTTCTGGATCTTTTTGGTTATAAGGTGTTGCTGCTGGTGTCTTGCTATTTAAGTATTACTGTTTTATAGCCATTTACATAAGGCTTATGGTGAAGAAAGATTGTTTTGAGCAAAACATAAGTAGTTAAAGCTGCAAGACATTAACAGTGACACTTAAAGCAAGTGGGGCTTAATCTTCACAGGCATGCCCATTGAGAGGGGCAGGCACTCGATCTATCATGTCTTCCACCTTGACATTTGGTGGGTGCCAGCATCTCCCCTGAGCAATTGGCTCTCGTGGTTCATACCTAGGGTGGGAAATCGGACCTTAAGCATCTCTCTGCTTGGTTTGTAAGTACAAAAGTGGTGGTGCATATGCTATGCCAATTCTTTTCTAGCTTTAAGATAAAGGGGAATCTGGTAGAATCTTTAATACCCCAAATAATTCAATGGCTGTCATGAACATTTGCTGACATAGTGACAGCAGAGACCCCAGCACGGTCCATCTCGTCTGCCCAGTACGGTGCTGAGAACTGTAGTTGTACATGCTGCTTCAGGCAGGTCTTATACCTCTCTCTCCATTTTAGAAGTTAGTTATACTTTTGATTCCATCCTGTGTGTCCCAGGGCTTTTTGAATTAGGACAGGTTTTGCTCCCACTGCCATTTCTGTTGGAAAGGTGCTCCCATCCTTGCAGTTCCATTTCATGTCTTCTAGTTCTACAACTTCCCTGGCTTTGAAAAAGGTTTGCTGGTTCATTTAATGCAGATCTTTAAGTTCGTTCATTTTTTTTTTTTCAAAGATGAAGTTGTAGACGTAGGACACAAACTGCAAGGATGTGAATAATTTTTTTTTTCTTTGCAGAAAGGGTGGTGGATGTCTGAAATGTCACAAAAAAATGTGGGAGCAAAAACTGACTTAATTTAAACTCAAAAGTAAGGTCTCTCTGCTGTTTCTTACTCTGTTACTATGACAGCAAGTGTTCATTGCATCACTAAATGATACATAGAGGTGAGGTAAATGTTTAACACTGCTTTTTCATGAATATCCTAGCAATTCCTGGGGGCTACAGCTGTCTTTGCCTTGCTACAGTGTGAGGAGCATCTGTACCTGTCCTATGCTTGGACTGGGCAACCAGGTATCTACCACCCTACTCTAGCATAAGTCTGCTGCCACTGGATTTCTTACAAGCCTGCAATGTCCACTTATTGTACTAGTTTCTCTTCCTTCCTGCATATCTGAAAATATGAAGGCTCTCAACACCTGCCCTACTACCCCACCCCCCTCCTTTGGCTTTTTCAGGAAAGCCACATTCCATTCTTTACAGCAGGGGTTCTCAACTCACTTCTCAGGACCCACCTAACCACTCAAGCTTTCATCGGCAGCACTGATGTCCTCTGCCACTTGCTGAAAAGAAAAAATGATTTCCATGATGAAAATGGAACTGGCTCTATGGATACTCCTAAGGATAGGAGACTACTGGATCTTGGGCCTGAAACAAAAATAGCAGGCTATTAAGACTGGGTAAGTTCTCGAACAGTTGAAGGAAGGCCTAAAGCAGCTTCTCCCTCAGCCCAAGGAAGCCTGTAGTGTCTCGAACACCCACTACCACAGGAATTTGGGTCTGTGGCTTTACCTGTACATCAGTGGTGTAAGTTCCACCTCAACTGCCCCTCCACTGCTTGGGGGGGGGGGAGGTCTTGAGCAAGTAGGGAACCACACAGCAGTGGTAAAGCAGCATAAGCTTTAAGTTTGCCACAATGCATCGGCTCTTGGAAGTTGCCAGTAGGCCCAACAGTTGTTACTGCCCAGACCAAAGTCTTGTGGTGCAGCTGTTGAGATTTTGGCCTTACCAGTAGGCCCAACAGCTGCCAGTACTAACTTCCAAGAGCTGAGGCAGTATGGCAACCATTTATTTAACCTTTTTTTTTTTTTTTATACCACCTTATCCTGAAATCAAAGTGGCTTACATTAAACTCAGAACATGAACAGGATACATTATAATTGGCTTGGGGTAAACGGGCAAACTATTTACAACTTGATCAACATTTACACAATAACATGAGGTTGTGTGTGTTTGGATATGAATAGGCATTTGTGTCCATATGGGTCAGTTGGAGTCTTTGGTTGGGGGTGGAGAACCTGTAGGATTAGGTAATGTGACCATAGTGTTCTGTGAACAGGAAGGTCTTAAGTTGCACTTAATATCTTCAGGGAGGGAGTTCAAGTTGTGGTGCGGCTAGGGAAAATGCTCTTTTGGAGGTTGATTACTTGCTCTTTCTGTAGTCAGGAGGGATGTTGATCATGTGTTTGTTTCTGGTTCTAGAGCAGGGGGAGGCTTCTTTTGTGATTAGTGAGTCCAGCACATGGGCTGAGAAGCGATGGATGATTTTAAAGATGTTTAGTATTGTCTTAAATTTGGCAAGTGATTGAATTGGTAGACAGTGTAGTTGATGCAATACAGGTATAATGTAGTTGGTTTTGCTGGTTCCGCTGATTCGTGCTGTTTTGAACCATCTGCAGTGGGTGCATGACTTGTTTGTGGGGTTTTTTTAGACCCTGGTATATCAAGTTTCCATAGTCCAGAATTGGTGTGGTGATTTGGCAAACAGTTCAGAAATAGTCTTGTTAGAGTGGCTTGAGTCTTGTTATAAGGTTCAGTTTGTGGTATGCTCTTGTTGCAGTTAGGTTTGTGTGATTGTGGAGGATGATGGTCTTTATCTATTATGCCAAGATATTGCACCTCTTTTACAGGCATTGTTTGATTTTAGTAGTTGGCTTTGTTTAAGCATGGTTGTGTGCAGGGCCGGATTTACCTTGAGTGAGGCCCTACGCCAACAAAAATTGTGGGCCCCCAGAAAAGATAAAAAGGAGCACGCCGGATCAGCTGTGCGCTGTTGGCCCTGACGTCATAATTAAACTGGGAATCCCAAAAGCCAAACTTGGAATGTACAACACTGTAGAAATAAAACTATACCTTAATTTGCTCTTGTACTAAAAGTGCAGACGTTAATGATGCACATTTACCAGAGCTGACACATTCCAATTAATAAATTCAAAATAAAGAGATTTTTCTACCTTTTTTGTGCATTTCTTTTCAGCTGCAATTGCTCCAGCCACTTTCTTCTGGTTTCTTCGTGTCAGCCCAACTCCAGTCTTAACCCCCTCAGCCCATTTCCAGTCCCAGCCCCCCCCCCCCCCCATCGGCTCAAGTAAACTTTAATAAAAAAAATAATAAAACGCTGGCCGCTGCCACCGACAGCATGAACTGTCCCACAGGGCCCCCTCTGCTCGGCTGAATCCACACCTCTCAAAGCCGACACGGAGGGAGGAAGGGAGAGTGTCTCCCTCGTGTCTGTTAAGCCCGCAGGGGCTGATGGGAAATTTCCCATCTGCCCCTGCGGGCTTAACAGATGCGAGGGAGACACTCTCCCTTCGTGCCTCTCAAAGCTGGCACAGGGGCTCAGCCGGGCAGAGGGGGCCCCGCAGGACAGTCCATGCTGCCGCAGCAGCAGCCAGCGTTTTCTTTTTTTAAAGTTTAATTTTAAAAAAAGCTAAATTTGTTCAATTTTTGTGGGCCCTTGCCAGCTGTGGGCCCTACGCCACGGCATAGTTGGCGTATAGGTAAATCCAGCCCTGGTTGTGTGTGCTTAGCTGCTGCTATACCACAAGGGAGCTACTGAGGGTGCATTTGCATGACAAATAGCAAATTATACCACTGCTGTACATTTTGTCTACTTGTAATAGGATCTGTTTTATTTTAGCAGGAGCTGTGACTCTTAGAGGCTGTAGATATGGGCCTGATTTATCATGTATACACAAATGCTGTGTTGCACTGATCAGAGCTGGTATGTTTTTTTTTTTTTTTTTTTGGCTTGTGTAGATTCCTCTTGAAAGCTAAAAACACTGATCCAGACCATGATAAATTTTTTTCCTCTTCCTGTCCCAACCATTTGGTTCAGTGATAAAATGTACATATCACATCTCTTCTCCCCCCCCCCCCACCCCCCACAAGCAGAGTACCACCACATAAGCACCACTTCCTATAGTATAAAGCTGAAGGACTATAGTGACTTCCACAGCCAAAGATGTCAAGTAAGTGGACAATAAGGCTAAACTGTTTCTAAAGAGCTGTGCTGCTGGGGAGAGGGTAGGCATTAGACTGTAATGGCTGATAAGTCAGAGCCTAGAAATGGGCTATGAAAGATGACCTTGTAGTAAATAGATATACAGAACACTGACCATATATTTTAATGTGCTACCATCCCTGGAACTTAAGGCCAAGGTAGTTTTCAAGGAACAATTAACAATCTCAAATGAGAAATGTTCTATATAGAACAAAAGGGGATGGAACTTTGCGTTAACAGGGGTAACTTTCTGTTGAAGGTGGAGGGGAGGGATTTCCTGGGGTGTTTATGCCAGTTCATTGGTACCGTAGTACTTGAAGAGATGTTTAGTAACTTGAGGTCTGTGCAGTGCATATTGGAGCTGGGAGTGAGCTCCAGCTTGGAGGGGAGGGGGGGGGGGCAAAGAGGGTCAAGGCTCTATTGTTTGCTGGGTGCATTTTGCTTGAGCAGGGAGATGACTAGCAAATTTTGGGTGGTTGATCTTTCTCTTGTGAAAGGAGCTCTTCTGATCAGTGGGTTGAGACAAGGTACAGAAAAAAAAAACTTATGTAGAATTTTGTGGACAGTGGTCATCTTGTGCTTTTATCCTCTACTATTGGTAACCAGTGTAAGCTCTTGAGGATGGGAGTGATCTGCTGGTGTCTTGATGTGCCTGTTAGTATTCTGGCTGCAATATTTAGGGCTAATTGGAGGGGGTAGAGTTTTTCGGGAGCCCTTGGTATAGGTCGGATGTTGCTGTAGTCCTAGATCACATGTTATGATTGGGAAAACAGTTCTGTAGTCATTGTGGTGGGATTGTAGTGTTTGCAATTTGAGGTATGCAGTGTGGCTGCCTTCTTGATGTTGTAGTGTGAAGTTCTTGTCAAGGGTTATGCCTAGGTATCTGATTTCATCTTTATCGTGATTTCAGTATTGTGGAGTGTAACTTTGCTGGTGGTGATGGTGGTCGTCACTATTAGATTTAGGCTTCTGAGGAGGCCTGTGACTGCTGAAAAGCAGTCTGAGATGGAGAAGCCCAGAGCTAGTGTGAAAGGCTGTGTGGATAAAGGGTACATAAAGGTGAAAGTGCATGCTAAATCTGAGTAGGTCAGATGGCTTGAAGGTCATGATGCAAAGTAGTGCTGACTGTGCTGATCCTTGGGGTACACCTTTTAGTTTTATGTTGGACTGTTTGAATTTGAGGGAGCTGAAGTTGTCTTGAGGTATGAAGACCAATTTAGGGTGCTATTGCAGAGGCCCATGTTCTTCAGTCTGAGGTTGGAGGGTGAGTGGAGCCAGCTGGTGAATTATCTTAAAGATGGTAGTGAGCAATTTGTGTGGGGGGTGTTTTTTTTTTTTTGTTAAAGGAGTGGGTGCCAGTACAGCCCTAATGTAAGGGTTATGTGGGTGTCCCTCAGTAGCAGATATTCTTGCTGCTGTGTTTTGTATTGGTTGGATGCTGCAGCTCCATTTATCTAGTACTGGCATTTTGGCAGATGGTACGGAAGCTCTTATCTAGGAGTGGTTGGAGTCTGTATTGTGTTATGGTAAGATGAGCATGTTTGCTTTTGGCTATGTGTTTTGGAAATGTTGAGTTTATTTTATTTGGTCTTATATACCGTGCTATTTAAAATCAGCATGGTTTACAATAGGAACAAACAAGACATTCCCTGATCTTCTGAGCTTACAATCTACAAGCTTACAATCATGTCTAATCGTAGCACAATAGTGAGAAAAGGGTAACCCAGGGGTGAGGTGAGACAGGGTAGAGCATGGTGAGAAGGGGTACTGAGTCTTTACTAACTTTTTTTCACTCTAAGTTCATATTTTTTATTTACATTCTCATATAATTTAATCTCATTTTACATAACCAGAATATTTTTTTTGTTTTTATACAATAAAAATTGTTCAGACCCTAATGCCACTCAAAAGGGTATCACATAGTCATGTACTTATCTGAATTCATTGATCAAAATCTTTATCTCAAACTTATGTCCAGGATGGTGTCCAAGATCACTGCCTTCCTGAAGCATCAATGGGCATTAGTATCCAGTATGTCCAGTTCCTCTGCCCAGAACACCAGAGGTTCGATGACTAAGTGGACCCCAGAGGCCAAGCTGATCCTTGAAGCCCTATGGGCCTGAGTAAATTCTTGGCTGAGGTCCCACTCAGTCTCTTGTTTGGGACAGATCATAGCCAGCAAGTGTCGGAGTGGCCTCTCCCTCTGGGCCCATGGACTGCCACCTGTCTTCCTCAGAGGCTGCTGTCTAGGAGTCTGAAAATGAAGTGTCTGTGGACACTCACCTTCACCAAGATGTCCTGTCTGATTTCCCCTGAATCAGAACCTTGGAGAAGATCTCCTCCTCTGGAGGACATGGCCTTTTTCGGACTTCAAGATATGTCCAAAGCCTTAGCTTTTCCAACAGTCAGAGGATCCTCGAGCAGATGAACTCAAGATCCTTCAATATGAGGCCCCTCAGGAAACCCTCATGGTGCCCATTCCACCTATCCTAGAACACCTTATGCTCTGCACGTGGGAGACACCGACACAGGTGATCAGCAAGCAGCTTGACTCAATGTATTGGGTCTGCCAAAACCCCAGTTTTCAAAAGTCATAACTGCTGCATAATTCCATGGTCGTGGAATCAGCCATACGTTGACTAAAGTCAAACACATTCCTAGGTACTGCCTGGCAGGGAGGCCCACACCTTGGATGCCCTCAGCAGAAAATGTTACCAGGGCACACTGCTGGATTCAGGCCTACCAGCTGTACATCAGCATGTATCTGAGATCTGGCGAAGGAGATTGCCATATTCTCTACAGTTTGCATTAAACAAACTATGTAATGGTCACTTCTTTGAGCTTATATAGCAATATAAGAAATGATTAATTTTTCAGCTCACTTGTAAACTAGGAGTTCTGTGTGATTGAAGCATAAGCTGAGAAAAGCAAGGTAATTCTTGGTTTCTGATAATTCTTAATAATATATGAACATGAATTTATTGGAGTTCTGAAAGTAAAATGCTAAGTTTGAATTTCAATATCTTTCTAGTCCATGCAGTTTGAAGAACGTGGTCTGTCTGTACTACAGCTCCCCTGAGGAAACAGACTGTGAAACGTGCAAGCGCTTTTGCTAGACGTTGGGAACTTCTATAGCATGGCGATATCACACAGACTACTATAAGATTACAGATTTTGACAAAGTTCACAGATAAGCACTGTCTTCTGAAAAGTATTTATATACAATTATTTGAGAATAATCAGATGGTTCACATTTCTCTGTATTGACGACAAAGCTGGTTGAAGACATGAGAATGAATGGGAGACAGTGTATTTGAAGAATTATACAACTGTGACCGTTTATACAGCTAGAAAGGAATTGAGGAAAATAATTAAGAAAAAATAAAATACCATGTGGATGCATGATTAATTAAGGTCGTTGATGCAAAAGAAGGCAACTTTCATCCCAGCAAGTCTGGCTGATCTAAGCCTCAAGTCTGAGATCTTGTTGCATCCAGATAGTTAGTATTTTAGTTTTGGCTTAGCATTAATGAACTTCACACACAACTCCTAGTTTACAATTGAGCTGAAAAATTAATCATATTCTCTACAGGGCATCAAGAGCCATCGGTGAATGCTCCAAACCTACATCTCAAGCGGCCTATGATGGCTTTGAGTCAGCAGCCAGAGTAGCTGCAGGGGGCATTGGTGCACCCCGCCAAGCCTAGCTACAGTCAGACCCCAAAAAATGGGCAGAAGACAAGTTAGTGGATGTCCCATGCCATGAGGAGAACCTAGTCAGCAAACCCATGACAGACACTGAACGGGAGACGAAGTTCATAAGGACTAGGCTCTCTAAGAAGACCTACTCCTCAAAAGAACAACTCTGGAAAGAAGCCCTTCTACTCAAGGAAGTCCACTGCTTACTGAAGTTACCCCCCCCCCCCCCTTACCAGGCCTATCTGGTACCTCAACAGGGGCAACAGACCAAGGGGCAAGGGCATGGCCCACATAAGCAGAAGGCTCCCAAACCCTAGGCTTCAACCCCCAGCTCAGCCCAGGGGAAGCTTTTTGACTCCTACAGCATAGTCCCTCTTCCAAGTGAGGCTTGGCAGCCCAGAGGAGGTCAGCTCTCCCTGTATGCCCACAGGTGGGGAGCTATCACCACCAACTCTTGGGCACTACAGGTGATCAAGGAGGGTTACCACCTCCACCTAACTATAAAGTACCCCCCGAGACACTTCAGCCTCCCCTTCACTGGGATCTCCTGTTGAAGGAGTTAGCAGGCCTTCTCGAGGACCGAGCAGTGGAACCAGTGCCCCCTTCTCAAGGGGTTCTACTCCAGGTATTCTCATGCCAAAGAGGACAGGGGCCTAAGGCCCATCCTCAACCTGCACAACATCAACAGATTTCTGGTGTGGGAGAAGTTCAAGATGCTCTCTTGGAACATTGCAGCCCTACCTCCACCATGGAAACTGGTTATGCTCCTTAGATATGAAGGATGCTTATACACACATCCTAATCCACCCAAACCACAGGCAATACCTACGCTTTGTGGTAGGGGGCTGCCCTTTGGCCCTGCCTCAGCCTCCAGGGTATTCACAAAGTGCCTAGTGGTGGTTGCCTTTCTCAGGCTTCAGAGGATTTTCGTCTTCCCCTACCTCAACTGGCTCATCAGGGGCACTAAGGCTCCAGAGGTGCAGCAGGCCACAGCACACACTATCCAGGTCCTTCAGCACTTGGGCTTAGTTATCAGTTATCCCAGGTCCAGCCTGTCCCCAGTGCAAGAGCTGGAATTTATCAGGGCAAGGATCAATACCCTTCCAGCCAAGGCCTTCCTACCTGCAGACAGGGTCAACAGGCTTGTGGCACTGGCCAAAAATGTATAGCACCACCCCTCAGTGCCAGCAAGACACCTGTTGCACTGCACTGCCTCAGACACATGGCCTCCAGAGTCCATGTCATGCCCACCTACGCATGTGAATTGCACACTGGTGCCTCAGGGACCAGTGGTCCCAGGCAATGGGGCATCTCCAGGACAGAATCAGGCACCTGGCACAGTCCCTGAACTGGTGGCAAGTGGGGATGCCTTTTCAGGCTCCATCACTTGAGGAGCCCACTGCCAGGGGTACTGCACCCAGGGCATCTGGTCCCTGGATGAAAGGGCCCAACAGATCAATCTGTTGGCATTGTGTGTGATCTGCCTTGCCCTAAGGGTGTTCCAGAGACCCTTTGAGTCAGATCAATCCTAGTGAACAAACAAGGGGGCACAGGATCCTGCATCCTCTGTCAGGAGGTATGGACTTGTGCTCACTAGCAGCCCGACAGGACATTCTCCTCAGGGCAGTATATCAGGTGGGCCAGGACAATTGGCTGGCCAACGGATTCAGCAGACTGCTCCAGCTGCACGAGTGGCAGCTGGACTCAGAAGTGGCCTGCAGGCTTTTCCAGATTTTGGGGCAACCAATGATGGACTTATTCACCAGCCCAGGCAACCACACACTGACAGGGTGGCTGCCAGCACCTACCTAATCTCATGGTCAGTGGGTCTTCTGTATACTTCCCCCTGACACCTCTGATCATCAAGACCCTGTTCGAGATTCTTCACGACAAAGCCTGAGTCATTCTGATAGCCCCACAGTGGCCTCGGCAACAGTGGTTCCTGCTCCTCTTGCAGTTGGCAGAAGAGACTCCATTCCCTTGGACAGACCTGCAGCTTCTCTCCCAGAACAGGGGGCTCTCTCCTGCATCCCAACCCCAGCTCCCTTTCACTGACTGTGGCTGCTGAGAGGGTCTCATTAACTCTGTTCCTACTTCTGAGAGAAGTGGAGGATGTTCTGCTAGCTTTATGCAGAGCATCTACCAGACAGGCTTATGCCTTTGCAGTTTTGCATGCTGGTGTGTGACTCAGAGGGCTGACCCCTTTTTCCTGCCCGGTGGTTATGGTGTTGCAATACCTTCTCTACCCCTCTGACTCAGAGCTCAAGCCCAACTCTGGAGTTCATCTCAGTTCCCTCATGACCAACCACCACCCAGTAGAGGGGAAGCCCCTCTCGGTACACCCAACAGTATCCCAGTTCCTTAAGGCCTTCTGTCCAAGCCCCCAATCCATTCTCCTGTGGCTGAATAGGATCTCAATGTAGTGTTGGGGAGGCTCACTTTACTGCCTTCTGAGCCAGTGGCTATATGTCAGCTATCTCTCCTTGAAGGTGGTGTTCCTCATAGCACTCCCCTCTGCCTGTAGGGTGGGTGAGTTCCAGGCTCTCGGGGCAGAGAGGCCTTATACCAGGTTCTACAAGAATAGGGTAGTGCTTCACACACCCCAAGTTTCTTCCAAAGGTGATATCCTTGTTCCACCTCAATCGGGAGGTGGTCCTCCAGACCACATGCCAGTCGTGCTGAGGCTGTCTTCCATACCCTGGACTGTAGGAGGGCCTTATTATTCTACATTCCACATACCCCTGAAAAGCTTCTTAGCTTTTTGTTTCCTATGACCCCCAGCAAGCTGGGGCAGGCAGTGACCAAGCGTACACTGTCCATATGGGGGGTGGACTGTATTGCCTGGGCCTATGAGGAAGCGCTGCTTCCCCTGGAAGGCCATGTTACGGCTCACAAGGTCAGGGCTATGGCAACCTCTGTCACTCGCCACTCTCTGTTTCTTTGGCAGACATCTGCCAGGCTGCCACCTGGTCTCTAGTTCATACCTTTGCAGCTCACTACTGCTGGGATAGGGCATTCCAACAGGATAGTACCTTTTGGCCAGGCTGTACTCCATAACCTTTTTGAGGTCTAAGCAACTCCTGCAGGGGCCCCCCCCCCCCCCAACCCTTCTGTGTTCAGGCTACCAGTGCTGTCTTTCCCTTGACAATTGAGTTTTCACTGCAGCTGCTTGCAGTTCTCAATGAGGAGCCTTGTTTTTGTTTTGCCTGTAGCTGGGGAGTCCCACATGTGAGGACTGACTTTCTGCTTGTTCCCAGAGAAACGTTACTCACCTGAAACAGGTGTTCTCTGGGGACAGCAGGAATCAGTTTTCATAACCCTTCCTCCTTATTACTGTTTTTGTTCTTTAGCTATGTCATTTGCCTGAGCAAGATGGACTATGCATGCAGGCAACTCCCAAAGGCTTTCTTTGAAAGCTGGGGATTTGCTCTGTTGGTGCTGACATAACCCACATGTGAGCACTGATTCCTGCTGTCCCAGAGAACACCTGTTACAGGTGAGTAACTATGCTTTTTCAGTGATGAACAGAAGGTTGGTTCTTGTTGCAGATGGAGCAGGTGTTTAAAGAGTATTTGAGAAGGGGTGGGGTTGTTTCTGTTTTGGGGGTAGCTGCTGTCTGGTGGGTCTCATCTTGAGCAGTTGGCATGAGACCTTGGTGTATGGTGGCTTGGGGTGAGGGGTGGGAATGTAGCTGGTTGTAAGCTGTTGCCACTGGGAGGTAGAGGATGGCTAGCATCACTGACATGTCTGTAGAACATTGTGTGGAATTGCTAGACTATTGCAGTGGTGGAAGCTCAGGTAGTGAGTGCTCGTGTGAGTGTTGTAAGCTGTGCTTTCTTCTGCTGTAGACATGCTGGGTGTTGATGCTGACTGTATACTAGTCCAGTCTATGGTCCTAGCCAACAGCCCCTCTGGCATTGGGTGTGCCTAGAGGTGCTTCACATTTAAAGTTCTGTTGTATGGACTAACTCACCTACCCACTCCCATCCCTAGTGCTGATAGGGGCTGAAGAGGTGTTTTTGGGTGTTTCCAGCATTCAATCCCCATGAGGACCACCCTGCCCTGGGGGGGGGGGGGGGTTGTCATGTGGTGCATTTATACCTGCTCCTTCATTTATGCAAGACATGCAGGTATTAGGTAGTGCTCTGATCAGGGTCACCACTACAGCTGCAATGGGATATGTATGCTGGTATTGACATTTTATCTTATGCTGGGGTTGGGATTTGACCATTCTAGAAATGAGTATCTTCATGCTAACACCAGGAACAGCAGCACTGTACTACATGGGCAAATGCAGGAAATATCTCTACGCCAATTGTTCTGACTTATAGCTACAGGGAAATCAGGGTCTAGCATGGCCATTCTTAATAATGTCCTTAAGACAACTAGAGAACTATATAGCTAATGTACATACAAGACCCCATGGTCAGCTGAGTCCTGTTCAGAAGTACTGATAGTAAAATGTAGTGAATAAGGGCGTCTGTGCAGTCTCATGTATGATATGCTAGATTACAAATGCTAACATCAAACAAAGATGCAATTACATTACCCAAAATGAGACTAGAGCCACTGCTGAGCGCATCCAATGGTCAATCTTGATTTTTAAGTCACTATGCATTTGGGGCCCCATTTTATTTTAAGACATCCCATCCAGTTACTTTTAATATTACCTCTTAAATCTAGTAGAAAAGCACCACTCTTGCATGCTAACAGACAGTAAAGATCTTTACTATGTTTTCTCTTGTCTCTCTCTACCTACCACCTTGGGAACTCTCCTGGCAGATCCCTCTTTTGTGCCCTTCCGCTACTCCAGACTGTTCCTTTTACCTTGCTGTTTTTTGGCTCCTGCTCTTCTCCCCCCCCCCCCCCACCTGTTGGCCACCTATGTGTAGTTGCATAATACCTTAGGCCCAGTTCTGTAGTCTGTGTGGATTAGTTTAAGCGCTTATGAGCAGGGACTGTCTTACAGTGCTATATATATGTATAGCACAAGGTGTGCTCAGTTATTTGTTAGTAGGAGTAGCAGATGTGGAGGGGGGCAGGTAAGGTATTGCAAAATAACCTGCCTGATTCAAGTGTAATCTATAACTACTGCTACTTAGAGGTTAAGGATTTTGGTTCCTGTCCACAAGCCTGAAAAATAGGAATGCCAGCTCAAATATCCCCTGTAAGTGAACAGGTAACTATTGAAGCACTGGTAAAGAGGGGGGAAGCACACCCTCTTTGTTCTTCCAGTTATAGCTGTTGCACAGTTCTGTATAGGTGATTCACACTCACTCTTGCTTGGTCCTAGTGCCTGAGCTGCTGTGCTGGGAGCAAGGGGCTAATGACTTACTGGATGCAGTGCAAATCCCACAGCTGCAACTTGTGTGTACCCTGCAGCTTAGAATTCATTGGAATGGTCACGATTTACCCCCCCCCCCCCCCCATATTAATACAAATCTTCATGTGGGCTGGTTTGCTAGCCTGTCTTATCTATAAAGGTTTACTCTTTTTGGTATTAAGTCTGTTACAAAACCCTTTGCAGCTAGCACAGACACCTCACTATCCTGTAACTGCTCCAGGAAGGAGAACATGTAAGAAGCAAAGACTTGAATATTCTTTTTGTATCACTGAGGCTCCAGCATGAAAACAATACTATGTTAGTAAAGTTTGGGCCTTAAATGCAAAGGTTCTATAGTAGAAGCCTATCTACTACTATTTGAGCTATGGGACCTTTAGTTTCCGTAATAACACAGAATGACAGATTCTCTAAAGTGCAGTCATGCTGCAGGTACTGTCCAGCAAAGTCTAATCTTGCTTTTGCTGCTAAATGTTCCTGTAGCTGCTTTGTTCTATAAAAATTTATGGCCTTAGACAAAATCAGAGAACGGGATCTTATGGATCATGCCTGATGTTGCCAAAGCGTTCCATCAAGATTACTGCTCTTAACACTATCTCACGTAGACTTGCTTCAGTGCTAAAAAGCATCATTTGTGATTCTCAGAGGGGGTGAAATGGTCTTGGTTAAAAGAAAGTTAGACCTCTGAACTGCTTTTGTAGGATATAATAGTTGGGGCAGGTGGCTTTAAAGACACATGCACCTGTACTGAGCTACAGATGTTTCTTTTTATCTGCTCTGCCTATGGGCCATAAGTTAATCAAAAGCAGAAATATGACAATCTGCTGCCCTAGTACAGGTGAACAGTCCCCACCCCCATCAGAAGGTGGTAATGTAGATGTGCATAATCTCCAGGAACAAGCAGGAATGTAGTCTTCGCATATGGGTATCATTGGTACTGACGGAGCCTGCGTGGAAATGCTCCCCAGCATCCAATGGGAACTCTTGGGAGCATCCTGCACATGCGTTCTACCTTCCCAACTGTCCCTCTTCAGTTCTTTGTCTGTGGAGCTGACAGGACACACCCTGTCACCACAGAAAATTTCTTCTTTAGACTTGTTTTCTTGTAGTCACACCTGCCTCCGCATGCCACCTACAGGTACTGCTGGTTCATTCTTCTTTTAAAAAAAAATCTATTGAACTGTTTCTCTTCAGAAACTTTTTTTCTTTTGGTGCTAGGCACCATTTTCCCCAAAAGATGGAAAAACCAGCTAGTGGCTTAAAAGGTACTAAATGTGGCGGTACCATCTGTCACCGACACCCATGACTGGTGTCTAAAATGTTTAGGCCCTGACCATTTTCCATCTCAGTGTTCCTCCTGTATGGGGATGACTAAAAGAGGAAGATAGAACCAAGCTGCAAAGCTCGGTACCCTCTTTCCTTTGGATACCAGGGCCATTGCATTGATGTCTTCAAGAACCTCGTCTTCCTCCCATGGATCTCAGGTAACTAAACATAAGAGTCAGTCCTCTAAGGGTAGCTCTCCTTCATAGCATCAAGAGGCTGTTGGCATTGCCTTTGAGGAAACTACACTGGCAAAACAGCCCCAGCAGGAGGCTTTGGCCTCCAAAGCATCAATGAGCTCCAGGATGTTCTTGAGGCTTCAACCTCAGCAGAACTACTGGTGCCATGCTCCAGGGGTTTTGGCTGCTTTTACCGGTACCGATACCCAGGCATCGGCAGTGTCGATAGACCAGAGATTCCTTGCTATCGAATGCAGTCTTGCAGCTCTCCTTATAGCTGTGGTACTGTTGACACCAGTGGTTCAATGGGCACCAGTACCGATGTTGGTACTAGCACTGACAGTACCAGCCCTGGTGGGAATCCTTCCCATGCAGACTTTTTTTTTTTCTGGCATTGGCAGATTGGTACCGGACCAATTTGGTACTGACTTTGATCAATGCCAAGACACTGCTTTGCATGAACATCGGGATCAGAGATACTTTGAATCCTCTGATTCCGATGACTAATAATTCTGCCGGTACCACAGTGTTTCTCCCGGAAGATGACCCTTCTCCCCAATGCAGAATGTCTTCTCCGGATTTTATTTGATGTGGCCCGAGACCTTTCAATCACGATAGCTCCTGAAAAAGGAACCTAGAGCAAAGGAATTGGAAATTCTCCAATACCCTAAGGCTCCCAAGGAAGCAGCCACTCTGCCCATTCATGAAATTCTTCATGATTTGATGCTCAGAATGTGGGAGACACCTTTTTGACCACATCTCCTCATTCTAGGAGACTTGATACCATGTACCTGGTTTTCAAAAGACTCAGCTGCCACACCATTCAATGGTAGTGGAGTCAGCCATGCGTAGGATGAAAAGTGCAAAGAGGCATACATCCAATCCTCCAGGTTGTAAATGCAGGACTCTTGATGCTTTTGGGTGTCGAACGTTTCAGGCTTCTATGCTTTCAGCTAGGATCAGCTCATATTTTATATATGGGAATGTTCCTCCAAGGAGGTCACAGGAGATTTGGAGCTTATGAGCCCCCTTCTCCCTGAAGACAAATAGGGCTTTCTCACTCTGGTCAAGCATGCTCAAGATGTCTCTAATTTTGTAAACTGCATCCTTTTGACTGCATCAGCAGAACCTCTGCTATTGCCATTGGTGCATGGCAGATTGCCTGGCTTTGGGCATCAGACATGGAGATTTGGGTACAGGATAAATTAGGTAACATCCCTTGCACAGGAGAACACCTCTTTGACAAGAATTGGCAGGAGAAGGCTAATGAGATAGATACTGACAACCTCACTTTAAACAGATTTGTCAATCTACAGCCACTCCAGCTAAAAAACCTCTTTTCAGCAAAAATAGGAAGTCCTTCTCCTTTTTTAATCCATCCTATACCTAGCAAGGGCAAGCTTGGGGTCAAGTTGCCCAGAAGGGTCAACAACAAGCCAGACAAAAGAAGCCAAAAGGCCTTAAAGCTCAACCAGCTCCACAGGTTCAGCCCCCTCAAGGGCTTTGACTCCTTCACAGAGAGCTTAGCCTTCCTGCTTCTGAAGGGGCTAGAACACCTAAACATTCCAGGCAGGTTGTATCATTTTGCCAACAGATGGCACCAAATAATAGAAAACTGGACTCTGTCCAGTGTGGGAGAGGGGTACAAGCTACATTTTCACAGTATGCCCCCTCCTACAATTGTAAGACAGTTCAATTCCCAAACATGATTTGGAGGCAATCTACTAGATCAAGAGGTCTCAACTCTTTGCTCAAGGAGCAATAGAGGAGGTGCCCATTTTTCAGCAAGGTACAGGGTTCTACTCCCCCTATTTTCTTATTCCAAAGAAAACAGGAGGACACAGACCCATTCTAGACCTCAGAGAATTGAACAAATATCTGTTCTGAGAAAAGTTCAAAATGATTTCTCTGGGAACTCTTCTGCCATACCTTCAAAGTTAAGATTGGCTTTGTTCTAGATCTAAAGGATGCATATACTCACATTCTGATCCATCTAGATCACAGGAAATTCTTATGATTCCTTTTCAAGGGAAACATTTCCAATACAGGGTTCTTCCCTTTTGGTCTGCCTTCGGCACCAAGAGTATTCACGAAACGCATGGCAGTAGTAGCTGCATTTCTGTGAACCCTGGGACTATTTGTCTTCTCTTACTTGGATGCCTGGCTCATTCGAGCCACCATGGTTCCAGAAGCCAGATCTGCACTGTTGTGCACAATGCAAATCCTCCAATACCGGGGATTAGTCATAAACCTCCCAAAATCTCAACTTGCTCCATCTCGATCCCTAGAGTTGATAGGAGCTTGCCTTGATACCAGACAGTTAAGGGCTTTTCTTCCATTACCCTGCTGTCTGCACATAGTGCAGCTCACTTCTCAAGCAGTGGTGGAGTCCTCCCTAACTGCTCAAACTACTACAACTATTGGGACATATAGTAGTATCCACAGTTCAAGTGGTTCCTTACACTTGCCTTCATATGCAAGCAGCCCAGTGGACACAGGCTGTCTGTCAGACAAGATATCAAACTCACAACAACTGATCTTGTCCCTACAATGGTGGTAATCACTGGAAAATCATCTAGAGGGCTCTTTTCCAGCAACCCCTATTTCTGGCCACCCTAACATATGCATCACAGGTGGGATGGGGAGCACACCTACATCATCTCTCCACCCTGGGTACCTGGACTCCACAGGAGGCTTGTCTTCACATAAACCTCCTGGAACTTGGTGCAATTGATCTAGCTCTTTGAGTATTCCATGTCCAGCTCAGCTATAAGACAGTCCTAGTCTACATGGACAATCAAGTAGCTATGTTCTATGTGAACAAGCAGGGTGGAACAGGCTCTGTCGTTTTATGCAACAAAGCTTTGACTATGGGCCCTTGCCAGAGAGTATCAAATCCAACTTCTAGTGGTATAATCTTCTAGGCATTCAAAACCTTTGGGCAGACAAACTCAGCCGAGTACTGTTGCCCCACAAATGGTCTCCACCTGGACCAGGTGGCCAAGATATTTCAGATCTGGGGAACCTCAGACATAGATCTATTTGCAAGTCCACTAAATGCCAAACTTCCCCAGTTCTGTTCCAGGATTCTGGCTCAAAATTGCCAGGCAAGGGACACCTTCCTCCTTCACTGGGGTCATGACTTCCTCTGTGCCTTCCCACCCATTCCCCTCATCCCCCAAAACACTCCTCAAGTGTCAGACAGAGGTTGTATGATCCTCATAGCACCATGGTGGCCACGCCAAATGTGGTATCCCTTGCTTCTACATCTCTCTCAAGCTGCATCTCTGGAGTTAGGCTATGCTCCAGATCTCCTCTCCCAAGAGAACAGGATGCTATGGCACCCAAATCCCCAGTCCTTACATCTCCAGGCCTGCTTGCAGAAAGCTTAGACCTTCAGGATCTTAACCTTTCCCAACAGGTAAAGGATATCCTTCAGGCTTCTAGAAAACCTTCCACAAGATGCTCTTATGCCTTCAAGAGGAAATGTTTTACTATATGGTGTTCAAAGGAGTTAAACTCCCTTATGATACTCTGGAATCTATTCCAAAAGGTATCTGCTTTATTTATCAAATTTTGGTCTAAAGAACAATTCAGTAAGAGTCCATCTTTGTGCAATTGCAGTGTCCTATAAGTCTCTAAATGGACAACCAATTTCCTCTTATCCACTCATAACAAGACTTATGAGAGGTCTGTTATTAACAAAGCCTCCCATCAGTCCACCACCGGTGGTATGGGATTTAAACCTAGTTCTTGGGCAGCTCATGAAACTACCCTTTGAACCTTTAGCCACTACAACCCTAAAGCTTTTGTCCTGGAAGTTCATCTTCCTAATTGCAATAACCTCTGCATGTTGCATTGGTGAATTGCAAGCTTTAGGGGCTGATCCTCCTTATACTAGGTTTCACCATGATAAGGTTGTTCTTAGAACTCATCCACACTTTATGCCAAAGGTGGTTTTGCCTTTTCATTTATCTTCCTGTATTCTTTCCGAGGCCTCATCCCTCTACTGCAGAAAGGAACCTTCATACGTTGTAGGTAAAAAGCCAAGGCTCTTTTACAATCCAAAGAGCACAGTACCAGAGAAAGTCTTCGCAACTTTTTATTGCTTTTGATTCTAGTTATTTGGGACTCAGTCTCCAAGAGAACTCTGTCCAAATGGATTGCACAATGTATATCCTTTGCTTATGAGAGTAAGGGGTATGTTTGCTAAATTGTGGTACTAGCACATAATGTGTGTTATGATGCGCTAATGATTGTAATGCTCTGTGGTGTGGTAAAACACTGCAGAGGGTGGAGAGAAAGGGGTCAGTGGGTGGGGAGAGGCTCCCCTCACACTAACGTGCTGATTTTCAGAGCTGAAGTCTAATGCGAATGAAAACTTGCAGTTAAATGCACATTACAGGGGAGAGAAACCATTTCAGTGTCAGCAATGTACAGCCCAGACAGGGAAACAAAAAAACAGTGGTAAGTGTGATACATGTGCACAGAACAAAAGGGCACAAATCCTGAAAATGACCCCAACAAACTGGGAAAAAAACCAATAACCAAGCTGGCCAATAGTGGTATCAATGAGAGACCTCAAACCCCTCCCCCCCGTGCCTGAGTAAGCTCCATCGAACAGATATAAATCGTGGAAGGGGAATACAGAGGGCTGCAGGCGGCACATGCTGTGGTGAAGCTGGGCCACAGTGCGGACTAGGGTGATGCCTAGGTGGCGCATATGAATGCTGAAACAGTGGAGCAGCCAGACAGCAACTGCTGAAGGCCCAACATGGGCATGAGTGTGGTTCCCAAAGTGTCACGGGATAGTACCCAACAGCAACCCCCAAGGCCACGGAACATTGGCAGGTGCGGCTGGGGGGAGCGTGGACGTCTATGC
Source organism: Ichthyophis bannanicus (assembly GCA_033557465.1). Taxonomy (NCBI): domain Eukaryota; kingdom Metazoa; phylum Chordata; class Amphibia; order Gymnophiona; family Ichthyophiidae; genus Ichthyophis; species Ichthyophis bannanicus. Next base: position 1,535,545,356 of record CM066032.1, read on the forward strand.
AGGCACCCCTACCCCAGAACCTGCACCATAGGCAGCCACCTACCTGCACACTGGATGGCCTGAGACTGTGCACCACCAGCAGAAGGGCATGTCAGCATGGTGGCTGAGGGATACTGGTGATGGAGGGGGCAGTGGCAGCTGCCCAGAGCAGACCATGGCCTAGCCCTGTGTAGGTGGGTGCCATGCACTGCAACAGACAGGCCCTGTCTGACCAACAGTCATGGTATCACCAGGGAATGCACCATCTCTGTGATAACATGGTGGTGCAGTGCACAAAACCAGTGTATTCAGAAGCAGAAGGTCACAGGTTCAAGTCCCAGCTGTGGTTTCTGCCAACCCAGTCCTCATATTTTACCCACTACTATAACATGCTAATACAGACAGAACCATTCTTGCAGATGATGTAAACATGCCCAAAACACCTACATTTTACCCTACAGAGCACAGACACCATAAACATGCACATTACCTAGAGCAGAGCCTCCCAAATACAGTCCTGGAGGGCCAAACACCATTCAGGTTCCATGCTGCCTCTGATAAAGATGCCTGTGCTGCATTTCTATGTGCCACCACCATGGTATGCAGATATATCTCATGCATATTCATGAGGGACAGCATGAAAACCCGAACAGTGTTTTGCACTGCAGGACTGGAGTTGGGAACCTCTGCTGTAAAGCAGCAGCCAACAGGGGCAGACACCCGCACCCACAGGCCCCATTATCCAAAGCCTCCTGGAGAGGCAGGACTTTGGGCTCTGCGTGCATCTCCCAATACTAGCACTTGCATACCTTAGTAATGCCACCCTAAACCTGGGAATATGGTACACATCTATCAAAAGGTTGCTATGATTACTGGCAGATAGCAATTCCTAGGTTAAGTACAATTTTCGGAGTGAGCTGCATCATAGCAACCTTTCTGATGTCTGTGGAGTGTGCTACAGGTCTTGTGTCTGACAATGTTTACCAATCTGGGGAGTGACTCCTATAGTATTGTGTACCATAGCCATGCCTGCACTGTGCCCAGGACTGGTGTGGTGGCCTGGGCTACCCAACACCTCTATAGTTGCACAATGCTGGCATAGGTGTGGGGAGTGTGTGTCTGTCTAGCCAGTGTGTGGTGGCTGCTAAAACCCTCCACAGCCCACACTGCTAGCACTGTTGCCAGTATTGGCCTGCCAATGTGCATAATGAGGAGCAAGGTACTGTGGGAATAGCCTGGATAGGGTGGCCTGGCCTGGCTGCATGGGCATAGGGCAATGGCTCGGACATTGTAGTGCCTGGTACCACCTGCATGGACAGGGTGGCCATAGCATGTCCTGCTGGGAGGTCACTCTCACCCTGACTGAGCAGTGACCATGGCATGGCTAGGTTCCCCCATAGTGCTATATAGCATTTCTCTCATGTGATATTTATGGGTTTTCTTTTGGGGCCCAATCACTGACCTATCTGCTTGGTGTGTATGCTGATATTCCCGTTCTGGGTACATGCATCTCCTCCAGGACCATGCACTATGGACTAGCTGGCGGACTGTCTGCAGCTAGTATGTGTCTTGCTGGAGCACCTTGCAGGGTGCAGCGGCTGTAGGCTTACTGCTGGAGAATGTCAGATAATGGTGGGGGGCAGCTGAGCATTTCCAGACCTGCCATCTGTCTGCTGTTGCATTATGGATGTGTACTGCTCTGCATTGCCTGCCCTGTAGGGTGTTTGATCCCTAGCAGGACTGGGGTGATGGTCCCCTCTACTGCCACCATTGCAGGGGGGTAGAAAGTGGATCTGTTGGCAGGAGATCCTCTCCCCCGCCCTGAGCCCCAAAGGGTGTGTTGGGTGGTGGTATGTAATCTCCCTGTGGGTCCCAACACCCCCCCTTCACTTACATCATGTGACCATGGCACTCACACAGGGTATGCACTTTTCTGGGTGCATCATAGTCCACAAGGGCTAGATGTGACATACAGATGAACACAGGCATATCCTAGGGGTGTTTGCAAGGACTACATATAGGCTATGCTGCAGTTCCCCATCAGTGCCAGTCTCAGCACAGCCAGGTGCTGTGCGAATGATGCTGGGCACCATACCTCTTCCTCAGGATGAGCACAGGATCCGCACCCTGTGACGGTCTGTAGCTACTCTGTGCCACTAACACACACCGTTGGCACCCCCTACCAGGCTGAGGTGCTGTGGGGTGCATACCTCATCTTGTGATCATCTGTAGACTGCTGATTTACATGTGCTGTGCATCCTGGGTACAGATGGGTTGACCCTATCCTGGTAACCACAGCAGAATGTGGGTGTGGTGCCGTGCAGTCTTCCTGTAGCCAGCCAGGTGTTTATTAGCAGCTCTAGCCCACTGGTTACTTCACTGCCCATGGAGCCAGAGGTCATGGGTTCAAAACCCACAGTGGGGTTCATCGATAGGGCTGTCTTAGGCATGGTCTATTTTTATTGTATATTAGTGCTGCCAGCAGAACCACCCTCAGAGTACTGTCACCTTAGGGTGGCTCATAGGCGCCCTATAGGGTGCCTTATAAAGCACCTTATAAGGTGCCTTATATGGTGCCCTATAGGGGACATTATAGGGTGCCTTGGCAGACAGCGCACTTTATAATGTGCCCTATGGAGTGCCTTCTAGGGTGCCTTATGTGGCACCTTAGGTTACGCCACTGTGAGGGTGTGTTTGCTAGCAGCACTATTAAAGTACAACTAAACTTCCTCACAGCCCAATACTTAACCCTTTCCAGGCCAAGCCCAACACTTTCGTGATCCAAACTTCTGCCTAAATATTCCTATCAAATGGTATATAATACATGACCATGGCAGAGGGAACGTCACTATTGGAACATATTGAATAAGACGGGCACAATTTTCCTGACATATGCAAACTTTAACCCTGCTGCAGAATGTGGAATAAAATATTATAGTAGGCCTTCAAAGGGTTACACATGATGCCTCAGCCAGCCTTATTCATTAGGCACACTGGGGAATTAAACCCATGACCTTTGTACCATCAGTCTGTGTAGTAACCATTGGGCTACAGCTCTGTTTCTGTATTTGGGTGTCAGTGCGCCTTCTTAAGCTTAAAGTGCATAAATGCGCCCTGTAACGATTGTTGCTGTGCGGTGCCTTATAATGTACGTTATCGGTAATGATGTACCGCCCTTGTCCTTTTTTGGCATTTCTTCCACTAACGCAGCTCCTAACGTGAATCACACTAATGCAGTTTAGTAAACATACCCCTAAGAGTCTTCCTCTTCAAGGCCATGTCACAGCTCATAATGTGATAGCCATGGCAGCCTCTTTGGCTAACCATCACTCTGTGGCTATTGATGACATTTTTGTCAAGCAGCCACCTGGGCTTCGGTCCACACCTTTACAGCCCACTGCTGCTTAGATAAAGCCTCCTGTTGCGATGCCTTCTTTGGCCAAGCTGTTCTGCAAAATCTCTTCCAGACCTAATTCAACTCCTACCACAACCTACAAAGCCCTGAACAATCTCTTCCCCAGCCATCAAAGAGCTGATCCATTCCACTTATCCAAATAAAACCGAACGATCAGTAAACGCCAACACATTGATGATTCCTAAAGAAATGACCACATGCACAAAGACGACCTCTAACAGAGCTTTTGCAATCTGCGCTCCCTCGGCTTGGAACGCCCTCCCAGCAGACATGCGCACCATTTCCAGCCAATCCCAATTCCGGAAAGCTCTCACATTACTTATTTGTGAGACACTACCCTGAATCTAACAACAGAATCCACATAACATTGATCCACACCAATTCCCAAATCAGCCCAACATAGAAAGGAATAGTTGGTCCAAGCTGGCCCATACGGACTAACACATGGCTTAAACCCAAAAACTATGATGTAATGTATATAATGCTGTAAATAATACTGTAAACATGTTATCCCCTGTTGAATCCAAGTTGAAACCTTCCTTGTTCAATGTAATTCTGTGTGGCCCGTCTGCATAGTAAGATGTTGTTTTATTGTAAACCGCACTGATATGTAATAGTGTGGTTATATAAGAGAAGTTAAATAATACCCACTAACCCTGGTGGGATGCCAGAGAACCATGGCCCACCATACTTGGGTGGCAGCTTCCTGGGGCTATCTCCCAGGTATCTTCAGATAGGGAGTCCTTGTATGTGAAGACTACATTCCTGCTTGTTCCTGGAGATAGCGTAGTTACTCACCTGTAACGGGTGATCTCTGGGAATAGCAGTAATTTTAGTCTTCACAACCTCCCCTAGGAGTTGTCTCTCTATCTCTTTCCTCTCTCACTCAGCTACAAACTTAAGTGAAAAGGGACAGTAGGCAAGGTGGGAAGGCAGTGTGCATGTGCTGAGGGATGCTCCCAAAAGCATTCCTATTGGATGCTGGGGAGTGTTCCTGCGTATGCTCTGTTGGTACTGACGATACCCATATGTGAAGACTAAATTCCTGCTGTTCCTTGATATCACCTATTACAGGTGAGTAACCTATGCTTTCCTGTAACATTAATCTCATCCTTGAGTGACGTATTCTGAGAGTCTGCTATTCATCTCCCCTTTTATTTTATTGGGGTGTTTTTTTTTATGAAAGCCTCTCTGTTTTGAAAACCTTTTTTCTCCCCTTCCAATAAAAAAAAGTGTTTAAACTACAGGTAAAGCTGTAGCACATTTCATAAGCAACAGAAGCTTAGTTCCTGGGCTGAGAATGCATTAAGTTTTTTTTCTATGAATAAAGTGTGGGGGTTTTTTTTGCCATTTTGATTTCACTATTAATTGCTGGAGTGCAGAAGGTGGCCTGAGAAAGGGGTTGGATTTTTGGCATGCTCTCTTGGGACTATGAACTGGTCTGTCTTAACGAATGAAGTGCTCTAGAAGAAGGAAACTAATTTTACTTCATGCCCAAGTGCCAATCAGTTACTGAATAAGCTATTACACTCCTCCATAACCAGTTAAAATGAGTCAACCTTGTACCTAAAGCCTCTGCATCAGTGACTGCTTTTCTATTTCTTTCATTCCCACTATGGTCTTTTCTTTTCCCTCGAATTTAAAGAAAATGATCTGATCAGAACATTTGGGGGGGGGGGGGGGGGGAGAAAGCAAAACAAAAAACCAGCACATGCTCATGCCAAAGGCATTCTGGATCACCCAGGGCATTTGGGTTTTCTGATTATAATGACAAACCTCTGAAGCTCATCCTTAACCAATGATGCCTGCGGCCATCGTTCTGGGCTTACTACTGCTCGGTGCCTATCTGGCCCAATTGAAGAAGACAAGGTTGATAGCGGCAGCCCACATGGAGCAGGCAGGGTCAGGAGGAACAGCAGTGCCTTGTGGGTGCAAGAGGTGTGGTCTACTGCTTTACAGCAGGGGGTGAGGTGGAGATGGTGAGGGGGCAGAAAGAGTGTATGGGACCACTGGGCATATGAATTTTAATATGGTGAATGCAAAAAAAATGAAATCCACCTAGGATTTACTCTCACAATAAGAAAACACTGATATACACATTTCTCTTAATTGTATAATTATTGTTTTATAATAAATCTAAGCATAAAACACACTTGTACAGAAATAAGGGAGATGGACACATATACAAACCATTGAACCAACAAGGGAGAGGAGAACCTAAAAAAGCAACAGTATTACTGCACATACTGTCCCCTACACCAGCCCACTAATAAAAGGAGAAACCCAAAACAAAATATGTGAAGCAAGTCAAAATGGCCAAGCACTATCCCAAAATCGCCGTGGGGACTGATTCAGCCTCTGAGCGACGAGCATTCGGGCTAGGAGCTGGGTTGGATCAAAGAAAATATAAGAGGTAGGATGTAACTTAACCAGGCATTTCTATGGAAATGTGAAAAAAAAATTGAGCTTGCAGTGCTGAGCCCCCGAGTAGAGCAGGAGAAACTTGTTCCTTCTCCTTTGAGTTTCCTGTGATAAATCAGGGAAAATGCGTAGAGCAAAACCTTTAAACAACACACCATGTTTCTGAAAATACATTCTAAGTAACCAATCACGGTCAGAAGTACGTGCACATGTTGCCCAATAGTGTATAAGGTGTCAGAGATTTGGACACAGAGGACTCAGGAAGAGCTGAAACATCCCAAGAATCAGCCTGTGGGACCAGCAATTACTCCACAACCTTTTTATTTATTTAAAGTCTCTTATATACCGCACTATTCAGCATCAGCGTGGTTTACATGGAACAAAATGCTCAGTACAGTTAACATGTATGAGTTTACAGATAACAGGGAACAAAAACTTGGATAACCGGGGTAAACTATGTACAGTACTTACTATATGGGGTCATATCAAAGGTTGCATAGATAATGCAGTCCATATCATGGGTTTGAATATCCACTTGGTGTGTTGTTGATATACTATACATTTGTCTGGGAATGGTATCAGGAGTGTCTTAGAGCTCTAGGGGATGCAGTTGGGTTCTATAAGGTACTTGTTGAAGAGGTGGCCTTTGAGGGCTTTCCTAAACTGTGGTAGGTTCTTAATAGCCCGGATCTTATGGGGTAATGCATTCCAGTATCTTGGGGCACTGAGATTGAAGGCCCTGTTGGCTGTCGATTTGGTGCAAACAGTAAGTGCCTTCGGGACTTTTAGGGAGTTTATAGCCGTGGATCTTCTTGCTCTATTTGTTGATGTGGAATGGATGAGGGAGGTTAGGGATGCAGATGAGAGATTGTGAACAGCTTTAAAGGTGATTGTCAAGATCTTGAAAATTATTCTTGCCTGAATGGGTAGCCAATGCAGCTGTATCAGCAGAGGCGTCACGTGGTCGCTCCTGGAGGCTCCGTGGAGGACTCTTGCTGCCGCATTCATGGCTAGCTGAAGAGGGTTTAATGTAGCTTGGGGAAGACCTTGTAATATGGCATTGGCATAATCAAAATGGGGTATGACCAAAGCCTGGAAGATTGTCCGAAAATCAGTTGGTTCAAGCATGGAACGTAGGTGCCTAAGTGAGCGGATCTTGAAGTAGACTGATCTGACTACGTTTCCTATGTGGGCCTTCATATCCAGGCGTTGATCTAAGGTGACTCCCAGGTATCGTATTGAGGATTTAGAGTTCAGCTTCTTTTACTTTAAGATATTGCGGTGGGGTAAAGTTGGGGTTCCTCGTAATGAAGAGTACTTCCGTTTTCTTATGTTGTATTCTGAGGTTTTGGGAAAGAAGCCAATCAGATATTGCATTGAAACAGTTCGTCAATGGGGAAAGGTCCAGATTCTCAATAGAGAAGGGTAAGTAGAGCAGGACATCATCTGCGTATAACATGCAATCAACATTGAAGGACTTGATGATATTACAAATTGGCTGCATGTAAATATTGAACAAGAGCGCCGAAAGGGAGGATCCTTGTGGGACTCCTTGACTTTGGTGGAAAGGTTCAGACTTTACCCCTCCAGAACGAACGTGTTGCCATCTTTCGGACAGGTAGGATCTGCACCATTCGAGCGCTTGTCCATTAATGCCTTTGTCAGTCAGTCGTCCTAAAAGCAGCTCATGATTCACTGAATCGAAAGCTGCAGCGATGTCCAGAAAGATGAGAGCAAATCCTTGACGGAGGTCGTCAATGCCTGTGATTTATCTTGCAGAATAGAGAGTTCCTGTTCGGTAATCCAGTTTAGTCCTCCAACATCGGGTAGTGCCCCTCCTCCTGCAGCCTGGAGACTGGACCAATCAAGTCTTCTGTAGTATATATGCAGACGGAGCTCCCAGAAGCCCCCCAGTGTGTCCAGTCTCCTTGCAGCTTGCAGACTTCTGTGCCCTTTCTGGGCACACTAAGTGACACTTGAAGGAGCAACACTAGTTAGTTAGTTCTTTTGGGGTTTTATTTTGGGTCCTTTATTTACCATTTCTTTGCTAGGTAGCTGTATCTTTAAAAAAAAAAAAAAAAAAAAAAAAAAAAAGGACGGGGACATCCTGGGGGAAGCCAGACCTGCATTGGGCTCCTGCCTTCCTGCCTGGGAATATCTGAAACCTGGGTTGAGCTCTCCCCAAGACTGTTCGGGGAAGAGCCATACCTGCTACAGCATTGCCTGTCACTTGGAGAAGTTCGCTGAGTTCCTTGCTGTTCACTGAGCTGGTAGGAATTTTCCTTGCTTTATCTTTTCAGCTCTGTTGTTTTTTGCATTGTCAGAGGCTCTGTCGGCTCCCCTGGCTTCCGAATTGCACTTTTTCCTGATTTTTTTCGCTTGCCCTGTATTAGGGGGTCGTTTTCTTTCTTTTCCATATTATTTGGTTACCTTTGTATTTTCGCGCCTTTTTTTATTGTGGGTGGAAAGGTGCGGCGGCCATTTTGGATTTCTAAAGTGTGCTTTTTAAGGGCACTTTTTAACACTTGTGCACGGGTTCCCCTGGCATTTTTGGGGTTTCTTTTGCTGGCGATTTTGCTCAGGGCACCCCTAGGATTCTGGGGAGTATTTTGTTTTTTTTTTTGTTTTTTTTTTTTGTTTTTTTTTACAGAAAACGTTTTAAATTTAAAGCTGTACTGATTTGAATATGGTTAGTCCCTTTGCTGTGGGCTTCCCTGTTCCTGTTTCCTTCTTCCCCCTGGAAGCAGGTTGCCTTAGCATGGCTGCCAAACCTCAATGTGTGATTTGTGGGTCCCGCAGAGGTACTATGACTGACTCTGGCATCTGCAAGAGCTGTGCTGCAGTTTCTTCAGAACTAGAATGTCTTCTCCCTCTGCTGTTTGCAGCTCTGTGGTAACTCGATTGATTTTTCTTGATTTTTCAGCGATTTTAGGCATTTCTCTCATGCCTGCAACCCTCCCACCTTCTTCTTTGACTTTTTAAGTTAATTCCTTAGCTTTTGGGGGTTTTAATTCACTCTTTTGGTGTTTTATTTTTGCTGGTGGCCATTTTGAATAGCTAATGAGCCTCGGTTTTTGGCGGGAAGCCAGATTACTTCTCTGCTGGCTTCTAAAAGCTATATTGTTGTTTCAGTTTTTTTTTTTCTTCTTTCCACAACACTTGCTAGAGGTCAGTTGTGCAGAGGTTACTTTTTTCACTGCCTCTGTATGAACATAATGGATAAAAAGTACAGAAGGCATGGATAGAGAACAGTATGCAATTCAGAGCCACAGTACAATGCTGAGTCACTGACGAAGGGTGCAGGGCTCATGGCTTCCATTCCCCACTGTGCCCAACAAAGAAGGCTGGCTGAGGCATTACCTATTATGGGGAATATTGTTAAATGCCTGTTCCGGCGGGACGCAGTTATTTCTTTTTAGTTCTCCCTGTGCCTTATTCAGGTTTACGCTGCATAGGCTGTCAGAAGAAACACAGGGACCTCAGGCATCAGCTCTGCTCTTCCCCCAACATCTTGCTTCCCCTGAGGAATTTGGGAACTCCGGAGCTTGGCTTCGGGGGAGCTCTCCATTGGCTTTACGCTGCACTGAGTCTTTACCACGAGAGTTTGAATACCTCCAGGAAGTTCAGGTATCATTTTCTGTAAGAAAACTGTTTTTGTTTTTTTCTTCCTTGCCTCAGCTGCTCTGGGATGCTTTCAGCTGTATCCGGACCGGCTGCCCGAGTTTGGAAGTGCCTACTTTGACTTTTTAGTCCACAAACTGCAGCCGGGTTACTTTGTACGTCCTACTGATTATTGTACCTGTCTTATTCAATATACCATTTGGTTGAGGTTTTAAGTCAGTGTTTTGGATCCTGACTGTTTTGGGCTCGGCCTAATTAAGCATGCTCACTGTAATTTTCCTATGGCTGGATTGAGCTTCTACATCCCTCCCCAGAAACACCTTTCAGCCCCTACCATGGAGGTCTGAATGGCTGCGGAGGGATCACACTCTAATTTCCCTACTTTCAGTCACTGTGATTGCCTTACCCTGACCTTGAAAGTTTCTCTATGCCAGCACAGTGAATGACTGACAGTTCCCTTCTCAGTTCTGCGAATACCTGACAGTTTTTCGGTGCCAGCGGCTGTTTTGTTTTTCTCTTCAGTGTTTCTTTTTAGAGGAAACAGCTCTAAACAGCAGTTTCCACACACTTAATCATGCTGTGGAGGCATGTGCAGTTTCAAAATCCTTTTCTTAAACAGTCTTGGGTTTCCCTGAGCCTTCCTTGCTTTTTGTTTTAAATGCAAAAAAAATAAATAAATAAATAAATAAATAAATGAAACCCCACACAAGAAGAGGAAAGGTGGTTTAAGTCTCTACAATGCTTTTTTTCTATGGCTGTATTATATGTGAAATGTAATCAGCCGAAGGGTACATTAATAGCTTGCTTGTGTTACACCTGCACGCTGCATCCCGGCGGCTTTCCCCATACCCACTGCGTTGCTAGCTGGGTCCCCCAGCACCTTATCTCCCCCCTCCTCAGAGCCCCGGCTGCAGGATCTTCCACAGCCGCTGCAGACCACATTACACATTCCCATCCGGCCGTCTCATCAACGGTTTCTCCACTTTGCTCTTCCGTGGGGCCACTTCCAATTTCCGGCCATGCCGTTTGGTCTCGCCACGGCCCCCCGCACCTTCACAAACGTGATGGTAGTGGTCGCGGCGGCCTTGTGCAAAGAGGGCATCCTGGTCCTTCCGTATCTCGACAACTGGTGGATTCGGGCAAAGTCCAGTCGGGAGTGTGTGCACGTCATGAGCAGGGTGGTGGCTCTGCTGCGGTCCCTCGGCTGGGTGGTGAAAGAATGCAAGAGTTGTCTGTGCCCGACTCAGGATCTCGAGTATCTGGGAGTGAGCCTCGACACAGCACGGGGCTTGGTGTGCCTACCGGAGCGCTGCATTCGGTCTCTTGTCCGACTCTTCAGGGGGATGCCCGCTCCGTCTGCATGGTGATAGCTACAGCTCCTCGGTACGATGGCAGCAACCTTGGAGGTGGTGCCCTGGGCGCGCTTCCACATGCGCCCGCGGCAGAGTGCTCTGCTGCGCCGTTGGTCCAACCAATTCGACTCGTTGAACAGGAGATTGACTTGCCCGAGGGCGGTTCGCTGATCACTCCGGTGGGGGCTCTCCTCCGAGAACCTGGCGCGGGGGATTCCCTGGAGCCTCCACTTTGGGTTCCGTTCACAACGGATGCCAGCTTAACCGGCTGGGGGGCTCACTGCGAGACCCGCTTCGCTCAAGGGGAATGGTCTCCCCTGGAGACTTCTTGGTCGATCAGCCGTCTCGAATTGCGGGCGGTGCGGCTAGCCCTCTTGGCCTCAAAGCCCTAGTTCTCGACCGGCCGGTGCAAGTCCTCTCGGACATTGCGACCACCGTAGCTTACATCAATCGCCAAGGGGGCACCGGCAGCATGGCCCTGGAATCAGAAGCGATGGCCTTGGTCAATTGGGTGCAGTCTCGTCTTCCGGCCATCTCGGCAGCGCCTATTGCAGGCGCAGACAATGTTCAGGCCGATTTTCTCTGCAGAGTGCGGGTGGACCCCGGAGAGTGGGAGCTAAACCCGCAAGTTTACGCGCAAATAGTTCGTCGGGGGGGGGGCGCCCTTCATGGATCTCATGGCGACATTTCAATCGGCCGAGACAGGACGCTTCTTCAGCAGGCAAAGGGAGCGCATGTCCGAGGGGCTCGATGCTCTCATTCAGCCGTGGCCAACGTCCGGCCTTCTTTATGTCTTTCCTCCATGGGTTCTGATTGGCCGGGTCGTTCAGCGCATCGAGGGCCATCGGGGTCGAGTGTTACTGGTGGCCCCGGACTGGCCTGGGTGGCCCTGGTATGCCGATCTGGTCCGGCTGAGCGATGGCATTCCTTGGCTCCTATCCACGCTGCCGAATCTTCTTTTTCAGGGACCCTTGCGGATGCCCCAAGTGGGTCGATTCTCGCTTACGGTTTGGCCATGGAGAGGGCTCGGCTGAAAAAGAAGGGTTACTCCCCCCGCGGTGATTTCTACCCTACTGCGGGCGGGGAAAACGTCCTCTTCTCTTACTTACGTTCGGATTTGGGGGATCTTTGAAGACTGGTGCTCCCGGCGTGGAGTCCGGGCGGCGACGGTTTCCGTTTCCGTCTCCGTCTCCGTCTCCGTCTCCGTCGTTTTAAGTTTCTTCAGGTTGCTTTTGATAAGGGCCTTGCGGCTAGTTCCCTGAAAGTCCAGTTGGTGGCTATCTCGTTATCGAGGCAAAGTTTTAGGCCGTATCCGCGGTTCTTATCCGGACGTACGTCGTTTTCTTACGACTGTTTTTCATTTGCAGCCCTCCCGCAGGATTTTCGTTCCTCCGGGGGACTTGAATCTAGTGATGCGGGCCCTGGTTCGTGAACCTTTTGAACCCCTGAGTAGGGCGTTTCTGAAAGAGATTTTACGCTGAAGACGGTTTTTCTTGTAGCCATCTGTTCGGCACGGCGTATTTCAGATCTACATGTGTTGTCCTGCCGAGAACCTTTTTTGTCTTTTTCCCCGGTCCCTTCCTTTTTGCCGAAGGTGGTTTCCCCTATTCATGTGAATCAGGCAGTGTTTCTTCCAGTTCTTTCTTCCCACTCTGTCGGGTCGGCGGACAGAAGTCTTCACCGTCTCGATGTGGGTCGTGCACTTCGTCGTTATTTGAAGGCTACCGAATCTTTTCGGAAGACTGACCGGCTATTCGTGCTCTTCGGTGGTGCACGTAAAGGGGAAGCGGCGGCTAAGGCCTCCGTTGCAAGATGGCTCAAGGAAGCGTTCGCGTCTGCGTATCTGTTTGCAGCAGCGGTCTGTTCCGGAGGGGCTACTGGATCATTCCACTAGGGCTCAGGCGACCGCTTGGGCGGAGTATAGCCTAGTTCCGCCAGCAGATATCTGTAAGGCGGCCACCTGGTCGTCTCTGCATCCTTTCAGTACACACTATCGTTTAGATGTGTCAGCGGCTCGGGATTCCTCTTTTGTTCGGCGGTTCTGCGCGCCGGATGGCAAGGTCCCGCCCGGTCTTAACTGCTCTGTTACATCCCGATGTTGGAGGACTAAACTGGATTACCGAACAGGAAATGGAAATTACACTAACCTGGTAATTGTAGTTCCTGGAGGGTCCAGTTTAGTCCTCCTTCCCTCCCGACTATCTGTTATAAAAATGCGGCGCGCTTTCCGAACGGTGGATCATAAGACGGTTCCTCTTGCCGTTCGAACCTTTTTTGCAGCCGCGTTCTTGGCTATGGCTCTTTCTTTCTCAGGTGTTCAGTCAGCTCCTGAGATTTCTGATACGGAGCTGTATTTTGATTTCTGGGGCGTTGGTTTCAGCGCAATACAGTGTTCTGACTTCCTCGTTTGGGGAGAAAGTTGGATATTTTTGTGGGGGGGAAACAAATTGTTCTTTAATTATGTCATTTTCATTGTCATTTTGTATATTAATCTAATGTGTTGCTTCGTTAAGTATGCTTTGTTACTAGTACACTGGGGGCTTCTGGGAGCTCCGTCTGCATATATACTACAGAAGACTTGATTGGTCCAGTCTCCAGGCTGCAGGAGGAGGGGCACTACCCGATGTTGGAGGACTAAACTGGACCCTCCAGGAACTACAATTACCAGGTTAGTGTAATTTCCATGTAAGGAGGGTTTCCACGCCATGGAATTCCCTAAAACCATGTTGGCATGGGTCTAACGGTGCAGCTGAGTCGATGTGATCCTGCAATTGACGTTGAGCTTCCTTTTCAATCTTTGCAAGAAGTGGAATGCTGGATATGGGTCTGTAAGATTCCACCTGTTGGGGATCGAGCTTACAGTTTTTTAGCAGAGGTCTAATGGAGGTGTGTTTAAGGGCTGAAGGGAAAGAGCCAGTTGAGAAGGAGAGGTTAATTATTTTGGACAGTACTGGGCTGAAATGACTGCGAAGCTCCTTGATCCAGAAGGCTGGGCATGGATCAGACTGGGCAGTAGTGGTATTAAGGGCAGCAATGGTGTCCTCAAGTCCTCTCTTTGTAGGGGTAGAAAACATGGTTAGTTTTGTTTGGAATTCTTGCTCTATTGTGGAAGTTGTAGTAGAGGTTTTGTTGGTCTGGCATATCTTGGATTGAAGATAGGTTGCAAAATCTTGTGGGTGTATCTCGAATGAAGGTCCAGAGGATGGTTCTTTTGATAAGGTCTTAACCAGGTCGAAAAGGTCATGTGGTTTATTAATCGATCTCTTTAAGGTGTAAGAGTAGTATTGCTTCATCGTGTTGGTGATTGCGTTGCGATGCTCGGCCAGATGATAGTTGTATGTTGTCAGGTCATTTAGAGAATGAGATCGTCGCCAGCGTTTCTCTAGTTTCCGTAATTGGTTAAGTGATGCTTTAAGATCGGTTGAGTACCATGGGGCACTTGCCCTTTTACCTGGAGGCCTGTTGATTGGTGTACGTTGGGCAATTGAGCTGAGGCAATTGTTCCAGAGGGAAATTAGGTCGTCAAGGTTCTGAGTGGTTTCAGAGAAGAGTTGTTGCGTTTCTGCAAGGATAAGATCTCTGTTGTAAGGCTTGAAACATCGAGAGGGCGGTCTTGTGGTGTTGATTTGTATTTTGTTGATTTTTGTATAGGCTTTGTATGAAGTAATCTGGATGATGATCAGTTTGTGATCTGACCAAGGAACAGGCGTTATGGAGGTTATAGGATCATGGGCTGGGTTAAGAGAATCTTGAACCTTTCTGGCAGAAGGCAAATACAACGTAGTCATTGGGTGAGATTTCACTGGCACCCCACGAACATCAGATAAATAAGATTTAAACATCTCTTTAGCACTGATGATAGAGGACTTAGGGACATTTATAAAATGCAAATTTTGATAATGAGATGTATTCTCAAGTTTTTCAATCCATGCTTTCAAAGCCACTGAGTCCTTTTGAAATGATATACAACAGTCTTCCACTTGAACCACTTTTGATTGTAACTCAGCCATTGTAGACTGTACAGCAGAGATTTCCAAAGTATGTTGTTACAGCAAAGAAACATGTGATTGAGACTGCACAGCTAAAGCACAAACCTGGGGCACCAACATCTCTAAGTTTCACAATAGCTGATCAGATAGCTTCTAATATGAAAACCTCTGGCTGCACAAAGGAAAAGGTTCCCACTACCGGTTTCCTGATGCCTGCTGCTTCATTGCTGGGATCCTAGGGATGGCTGTATCCTCAGCCGCCTCACCCATGCACCTCCAAGGAGAAACAATATCAAGGGTTCGTAGCTCCCCTCCACTCCATCCTGAAGTTGACCCTCCAACTGAAGCAGAATCCCCCCCCCCTCGGGGAGATAATGGCTCTGGCGATTCTTCAGAACTCGGTGCCAGCAAAGGCTCCTTCAGAGGGCGCCACTGTTCCGGAGGAGAGACGTCAGGCCCTGAACTTTCCATTGAACCACCCAGCACTGATGGAATGCCAATAGGGCTCTGCTCCGCCGCTTCTGGCTGCCATGGAGAATAGAGGGCAAAGAAATCAAGTGGACCATGCGTCTGCTCACTTCCAGGCAACTGGGAAGAAGCCGTCTGGGCAGAGGAGGGCTTTTTAGCCTTCCCTTTTCCCATTACAAAGCACATCACAGTGCAAGGCACCCACTATCTGCCATCTTGCTTCCTCCCATACACACTTTTTTTTAGTACCCTCCCACAGTAGCATTAGCTTGAAAATAAACATCTAGATTTACACTTTTATATAAACCTGCTACACATAGATGCCCTAAATATAACCACTTCCTGTGAGTTTTTTTCCCATTAACACCATTATTAAAAAGAAATCTATACCATCCCTCTTTTGAAGACCCATCAGGATTATAAATTGTGTAAGTTATTTGATATATTTTTATATCAAATGACTCAGGTGCTTTTTTTTTTTTCTTATATTGAGCCAGAACTGACTATAATGGGATGAGTAACTAAGGAGGCTTTTTTGAGAAACGAAGAAAGCCAGCCTGCCTGCCAGTCCTTACTGGTGTATTGGGGAAGGTGGGAAATCTGCTATAGGGTAGGTATGTGAATTATTTCAAAAGCAATTCTTATTCAGAATATGCTTGTGGATGATTATTTTAAAATTCATATATGATCTATGAATTAATTACTTGTATGACTCCCTGATGGGATTGATCCAGTATTCTTAGAGTTGTGCACATCAGGGTGCAATATTCTTTTTCAAGCAAGAGCCATTAACCCAGGAGAAATGTATCTGTCATCTGTAAAGCCTACAGCGATTTGGTTAAGGCTTTTTTTTGGACAAGCTCACAGGGTTGCGATCGAGTCTGTTTGCCTTCATTTCAGCCATTTTAATAATTTTGACAAGAATTTGCAATTAACAGCAAGCATGCAGAGCACCAATAGCCAGGCCCAGTTTGTGCAGCATGCAACACACAGCACTGCCTCCTCTTTGTGTCCTTCCAGCCTCCCTTAGCTGCAGACTGGGTGACATGGAAAGAGCACACACTGAGCACTGGATGCGACTCACCCCAAGTAGCAGCACCTCTGCAAGTCACATGCTGCAGCCAACTGAGCCAGCTATCTGCACCCCATGGACTCTGCTTTCTTCTGCCTATAGAAGCCCTAGGAAACGCTACTGAATGAGGTGCCGAAGTTGTGAATAACCCACAAATGCAACTTGGATTTCATTGTCTAGTGCCAGAGGCGTCGTGGAGATGAGGAGGAGATTCACAGATAAAGAAGGGCATGAGAAGAAACTATCTACAATTATCTTTGTCTGTTTCCTCTGTCTGTACATGCATCCGTTTAATGGGGCTGGTTGTCCATAGGAAAGACCAGATAGCAGATCAGCAAGATTAGAGAGCCAGAAAAGGAGCAGAGGAAACGGTGGCACCCTTTTGAAGTGGCAGATGCACATGACCCTAAAGTAGGAGGGCTCTGCTTTGGCTTGGGTTGTTGGTGCCTTCAACATTAGGTTTCCTAGGCAATTGCCTATGCCTAGATCCTAGCCTGCTGTTTAAGGCTGGTAGTGGATGAGGTTGGTAGATTACTTCAGTGTGCTTGCAATGAATAAATACGGGTTCTGTCCTCTCTCAACAAGAATAGCAGTGTGTGCTTGTGGGTGTGCAGTCCCAGATGCTGTGGAACAGTCTTCCCGAGGAGGTGCAGATGGAATTATATTTTCTAAGATTTTGGAAAAAGGTAAAGACATGGCCGTTCTGTGAAGTATTTGGAGAGGGGGGGGGGGAGAGTTCAGTCTCAGGAGTACTAGTTTGGGAGGAGGAAGGGGTTATATTGTTATATATTGTATGGATTTTTAACTGTAAGCTGCTTTAGGGTCTTTATTGACCATAAGAGGGATATCAAGTGCCAGAAATAACAAAATTATCATTCATTCATTTATGTATGTGGGTCCTGAAGAGCGCTGTAGCTCATGGACAATCATTGTTCACGCACCCTTGCTGTGTCTTTTAGGAGCTTACTCTCAGGCACAGATTAGAAGCATAATTTACTGTGTGAATCGGGGAGAAAACAGATTGCATGTTCAATTCACAGACAAGTAAGAAGACCAAAAAAAAAGTTGCAAAAATACAGAAACGAGACACTGGGTTCTTCGCCTCTGAGCCTCTATTCTCTTCTCCCTGTCAGCGCAGGGTGGTCCTTTTGGCAGAGATTCACTCTATAGTTCTGTGTTCTTAGGAATCCCTCTGCTGTGAAGGCACCTACCTCTTGCAAGTGTCTATCTGGCAGTCTCCCCAGAAATCAGGCCCAACAGACTCTCCAATGGACATAGGCCCTGTCCGCAAAACACTTCTAGATGCGGATACTCTCCTCCAGTGGGTCCTAGGTATTCAGCACACCACTTCTGGCTGCCAGCCTTTTCCCCAGTTCTCTCAACTGGTCATAGGCTCTGTGCAGTCTTCTCCTTTATGTACAAGGAAGCAAATGCCTTTAAAAATAATCTCCTCCCCTTTTATTCTGTATTAGGCCTTAGTCAGTACCACAAGCCCTACTGGCTCAAGAGCACTCTTGTTCCACTTTCCAGTAGACAGGATCAGAAAGTCTCTTTTGTGGACTCTTCTGGGAAAGAATATTTTTGCCTTCCAGATTCTCCCCCTTTTGTTAATTCTGTTACGTCACCTAACTTCTTCCCTGATGTTTCATGGGGGGGGGGGGGGGGGGAAGGGGGGCGGCAGCTAGAAAATTCCTCAAGTTAAAGCAAGTGCCGGCACAAGTGGTACCACTGCATGGTGATCAAAACACATAATCCATTTTAAAAGGGAACTCCTGAAGCTTATCCCTTAAATTCTAGGGCACCCCATGACTATAGGGCTCATATACACATAACTAACTCCTACTAGTGGCTTTAGTGGTGTTGGGGAACAATCCAAAGCCTTGTGCTATGACCAAAAGATGTCATTTAATTTCAAAAGTTCCTGGAGTGCATGTGTGAACTCTGTCCATTGTTTTAAAATCTGGACGAGATACTTGTGAAGATTTTGGTGCTTTCCTAGATCTTTTAGCCATGTTAGTCCATGTCAGCATTGTGGAGATTCTTGTGTTTAGGCCTCAATGTGGGGAAAAACTGTAGCACTATTAATTTGATTCTTCAGAGTCTTAAGTTGCCTGGTTAGTCCCACTTCCTGCTCTGATTACATTTCTAGTTTGGGTTTGGATTTAGATTTTATTGCTCACCTTTTCCGAATCCAAGCTCAAGACAAGTTACATTCAGGTACATGTTATTTCCCTGCCCAGCTTGGCTTAGGGTGTATGTTGTACCTGAGGTAATAAAGGGTGAAGTAACTTCTCCAAGGTTACAGAGTATTAGTGTAAAGTAGGATTTGAACCCTGGCTTCCCTAGTTGTTAACAACCCTCTTCTTTAACCACTAAGTTTCTCAATGAAGAGCTAAAACACTCCAAAAGATATCTGGTTTTCTACATACACAAAGAGACTTTGGCTAAAGAGGCATCAGATATAGGCTCCTCTGTGTTTCTGGATACAACCATGTTTTAGAGTTGAGTCAAAAATTGCCTTATCCACTAAGATTTAGTTTGATTTAGCTCATAGCTTTTCAGTGGTAGCTGAAGACAAGTTACATTCAGGTTCAGTAGGTATTTTTCTATCCCTAGAGGACTTATTTTCTACTGAGACAGTGCAGAGGGGAAAGGACTTGCCTATGTGTCCATTTCTACATCACTGATGTCACAAGGGGCATCGGTGATGTAGGAATAGACAGATATTGGAGGTTCTGGTATCACCATATCTAATTGAAAATAGATGAATTTCTTGATACAGATCTCTAAAATGTGCTGATTAATTGAACTTTGGTAATGGTAACAGTCATGCACAAGTTTAACTTTTCACCTACTACTTTTTAAAATAGAATTAGATATCTTGATCATAAGATCTGTGTAACTGTTTTAAAATATAGCTTAAGGACATTGTTGGCATAAACATTGAGCTATGGTTGTACAGTTCATAGCCTATGTACAGTCAACTATAGGTTACTGTTGACAGTGTAATTTCTGCATTTATAAATAATTTTGTCATAATCCAAGTAAATTTTATCTAATATATTGTAATCAGCTCTTGTTTTGTAAATTAATTCTAGCAACACCTTTATGTTATTTTAGGTTTATGATTATGACTCAGTTACTTCCTCTTTAGTTTCAATTCCTTCTGAAGCTTGCTTTTATTATAATTAATCTAAGAGAAGCCATCCAAGTTCATGGCCTCAATGATTGTTTCCCTGAAGCTTTAGTAAGAATGTGTATTTCTGCGTCTTTGTGTGTTTATTTTCCCACTAGCTGGAGTACAAAACTTAAAGAATTTGAGGAGAACCTGCCCTCGCTCAAAGGGTTCTAAGAGATAGTGCCGTGACTCGGATTTGAGGTCTTGAGTAAAAATACCATGGGAAAGCAGAGTAGTAATTTACATGAATGAAACAAAGTCTATAATGATTGGGCAAATTAGCCCTAACTATGAGATGTGTTGTAGATATGGTAATAATGCTCTTGATTATGTTGGAAAAGGGTACTCCATGACTGCCAGTAACCCTAGTTTGCATTTCCCACTTGGTGGAACTTTCCAGGAGAATAAACTGAAGTGGTTACAATATGAGATGGCCTTTAAGGACCTTGTGCTAGTCATGAAAACCTAGTATTTAGCTGGTGGCAAGCTTCTGCTTTGAAAGAATTATGTAATCCAGGTTTTTAGAATAGAGGAACAAATGTCTGTGCAGAAAGCACATGTTAAAGAGCAAGATAAATCCCAGGCCAGAGACCAGGGAGAGCTCTGTAATCTCTCCACAGTCCCTTCTACATATGAGGTTGATTTCCATGCATTGGCCCTAACATTGGGGTGGGGTGGGGTGGAGCAGGAGCTTTTCCCAGCAGGGAAAGCACTCCCATGTAATAAAAGTTGGAGTCACTTCACTAGAAAGAAGTGCCTTGGAGGTGGGTTGGTCACCCTTGCTGCAAACTGGTCTCCAGCTGAGGTTTTTCAATTGGCACGGTCCTGTCCTGACCTGAGTGGAAAAACCTGGCCAATGCATTGATTACTGGCACCAGTTGATAGGTACCTAAGATCCCACATGGGTAGATTTGCAAAGTTTGTTAAAAGCTGTATTTTTAAATATGTAATGGGAGATACGATTATATTTTATTTGGAGCGGTAATGTGGCTTTACAGTTAGTGTTTTTCTTCTGTGTCTATGTGGGTTAACTGCAGTGTGACGTGGATTCTCTGATTCAGTGGATTGGAAAGAGGAACATGTTGTACACTGCCGTAATAACTTGGAGGTTTCTGGCACAGCTAACAGCTTGGCAGGACTGTTTATAGCAGAGAGAGATAACGCTGCTGTTGCTCAAGATTTTCTTGTTAGGGAAGTTATTTTAAAAAATGAGGGTTTTCAGGAAAAAGAGCAGATACACAGTTAAAGTATATATAAAAAGAGTAACTTCTGTTTTCAATTGGTGCAGTATTATTGAGAAATAAATTGTCATGATCATGATTTTAGTAGAGATTATTTTACAGTGATCCTGGATTTGACAATCATGATGGAAGAGGGAAAACCACAACCCAAAAGTGACTAACCATTCTTTTACTTGTGTTTGTATAGTAAATACGGTTTTTTGTTTTCTAGGTCATGGGTCTGAACTTATCTGCTGATGTCATTCTATGTATAAGAATGTAAATGTTGAAAAGTTTGTTATAAGAATCCCCTGGGAAGTACTATTCATATCTTCAGATGTTCTGGAAAAAATGATTGTATTTTTTGTTGTAATCGATGTGAATGAAAGTGATATTGCTTACCTGTAATGGGAGTTCTCTGAGGACCGCAGAATAAGTCAGCCACACCTGGTGACATCATCTGATGGCACCATACATGGAAGCTACTCTCCTTAGCTCAGAAAAGCAAAGCCTTTCTGAGCATGAGTCATATTGGCCCAACCCTAGCCAGCCAGTTCTACTTTTTCTGCCATGCCTACAAGATGGATTTCACCTACTCTCGATATTAACCATCCTCAAGGTCAACCATACAAAAGAAACATAGAAGATCAGACTGACCTGCATTGTGCTAGATCTCCATGCTTTTGATGTATTTTTAGATGTTTGATAGCTTGTGTGAATTTGCATAGTATAATAATGATTAAGAAAAATTAAGCATTTAAAAGAAAGATAGAAGTGAGTAATTTTACTGAAAAAAAGAAGAAAAATTGAATTACTTGTTTAAGTCAAAGCAAATCTGCTGCTTAAAGGGAATTGTTAAAAAAAGGGAAAGAAAAACAGAGTAAAAGGAAACAGAAAATTAAAAAAAGGGTGAACCAAAAATAGTGAATGATACTTCATTCAGACAAGTACATTAAGTAATTAAAGCAAAGGAGTAAATATGTGTATAATGTGTTTTGTTTTTTTGTGATAGTAGACAAATTGAAAAATCCCGGTACACACTACATCTATGAAAGTGTAAGAGTAACAATATCTGCAGAGAAAATGCTGACATTTCTCCCAGTCTGTTCTAAACTAGCCTGCAAGAGTCGATTGGAGGAGTAATTTTAAATTCTCATGTCATGTGTGTTTTAGTTGTTATTATGGAAAGATTTCTGCAGAACTGATGTTATTAATTGCAAGGGTGAAGCAAATGCCTTGCAACAAGTCAAATGTGACCAAAATAAATCACTACAATACCCTGTTACACAGGGAATACCTCAAGGCTCAGCCCTATCATCAATGCTCTTTAACATCTACATACAACCCATATGCAACATCAAGCACCACAAACTTCACTATCACATTTATGCTGATGACATCATGGTGTATGCTCCAATCAACATACTAGCACTAAACACAACAAACAATAACCAAATGCCTCGAAGACATGAATGACTGGCTCAGAGCCAACAACTTAATGGTCAACTATGATAAAATTGAAGCAATGTTTGTCACCAGGAACCCCACCTTCGTACTTCCACAAACTATCAGCATCCTAGACAAACACATAGTAGTCAAAGAAGAAGTTAAGTATCTGGGCATCACACTGGACAGAGCTCTAAACCTGAAATCCCACATCACCAAAACCACAAACAAGGCCTATCAACGATTGAAAACAATCAGACAAATCAAACCAATGCTCCATCAAGACCACTTCCACACAGTGTGCCAAGCACTCATTATTTAAGTAATCTGTAATAATTTAGTGCTAGCAGTAGATGTAATTAACAGTAGATAAAATAATTATGTTCAACATTCTATATTGCTATTAGGGATTTAATTGTGCTTGTTTGCAATTGTATGGAATCGAGCAATGCTGTAGTGGAGAGTTGGATTTTCAAAAATTATATATTGACTGCACTGAATCCTATGGGTCGAAGAAGAAAACTACTGTGAATGAAGAGAAGTCTGTAATGCTACTGAATGTGGAGACTCCTGGTACAGATAAGCGATTCCAGCAGGACTACTCAGGTATGTGCAGCAGAGAAGCTTGGGTGGACAGTCACTAAAAAATCTCTGTCGAAGATGTGTATGATGCAGCTCATGGTGAGAAAGGATGCTGCTGAAGAACCTGGAGTGATGACTGATGTCATGATGTGCATGACTAACCTCAGAACTATTGAAAGATCTATGGGAAGCAGATGGCCACTGCTAGAAGAGATAGTGCTTGCAAGAATGGTTGATAAAGCCTTATTCTCTGTACACATTCGTACTGAGACCTAGCAAACAATGTCACATGGTTTTGGCTTAATTTACAGGATGATTGTAATCTTTTTCTATATTTGAAGTGTATGTTATATATATAATGACTTTTTCCAACCAATAAAATGAAGCTCACCTATGGATCAGATGTGCCTAGAACTCTGAAGATGCATCAATGAGTCTAGCAGAAGACATTCCCCATTGTAAAAGACAGTCTGGATTTGGACACGGTTGAGCTATCACTTTTTTGTAATGATTCTCTATAGAATCACAGGGGGGATTGTAGGAATGGACAGATAGAGGGATACCAGAATTCCAAATATGTAATTGAAAATAGATGAATTTCTTGATACACATCTCTACAATGTGCTGAATAGATGAACTTTGGTAATTGTAACAATCACTCACAAGTTTAGCTTTTCACCTACTACTTTTTAAATAAAATTAGATATCTTGATCATAAGATCTGTGTAACTATTCTAAAATAGCTTAAGGACACTGTTGGAGTAAGCATAAAGTGTAGACATAGGCTATGAACTGTACAACCATAGTTCAATGTACAGTCAACTATAGGTCACTGCTGACGTAGCATAATTTCTGCATTCTGCAGTTATAAATAATTTTGTCATAATCAAGTAATTTTATCTTATACATTGTAATTGGCTCTTGTTTTGTAAATGAATTCTAGCAACACCTTGTGTTAGTCTAGGTTTATGATTATGACTAAGTTACTTCCTCTTTAATTATAATAAAAGCAGGCTTCAGATAGAAGGAATTGGAATCAATCTGAGAGAAGTCATCCAAGTTCATAGCCTCAATGATTGCTTCCCTGTAGCTTCAGTAAGAGTGTGCATTTCTGTGTCTTTATTTCCCCACTGTCTGGAATACCAAACTTAAAGAATTGAGGAGAACCTGTCCTCGCTCAAAGAGGTTCCAACAGGTAGGATTTTGCTTTACTGGTTCTCAGCCTGCTGCCCCACTAGGCTGCTTCTCCACTCTGTTAAAAGTAGTTTGTGATGTCACTGCCATGCAATCAGATTTCATACAACTGCATGCCAAAGGAAGTTCAGAAGATAGAAACATAGAAACATGATGACAGAAAAAGACCACATGGCCTATCTAGTCTGTCCTTCCATATCAACAACTACAACAGTCCACTTTTTACCTTTAGAGATCCTGTGTGTTGGTCCCATGCTTTTTTGAATTCAGTTACTGTCTTCATCTCTACCACCTCCACTGGGAGACTATTCCATGGATCCACTATTTCCGTAAAGAAATATTTCCGCATATCACTCCTGATAGTTGTTACTATGTCACACCTCTCTTCAAGAAACCCTCACTAGACCCTACCTGTCCTTCTCATTATTGACCCATCTCCCTCCTCCCCTTCACTTCTAAATTACTTGAATATGCGGTTCACTGTCCATTGCCTTGACTTTCTCTCTCAAGCCCTTCAGGATCCACTGCAATTTGGCTTTCGTCCTTTACATTCTACTGCAATGGCTCTTGCCAAAGTCTTTCGCGACCTGTCCCTGGCAAAATCCAAGGGCCTTTGTTTGATCTTCATCCTTCTTGACCTTTTTCTGCTGCTTTTGACAATGTTGGCCACCACCTTCTCCTCAATGGGTTTTGAGAACTCTGTCCTATCCTGGTTCTCATCTCTCCCATTGCACTTTCAGCATTTGTGCTCGTGGATCCTCTTCCACTGCAGTTGGTATACCCCAAGGGTCTGTCTTGGGCCCACTCCTTTTCTCTCTCTATACCTAGTTTCTTGGTGCACTCGTCTCCTCCCATGGTTTTCAGTGCCATCTTTATGCTGATGACTCAGTTCTACCTCTCTACACCTGAAATCTCTCCAGCAATCCAGGCCAGGATCTCTGCCTGCCTTTCTGACAGTGTTGTTTGGATGACTCACTGCCATTTGAAATTGAACATGGCCAAAACCAAACTTCTTATTTCCCCCCCTACACCCATCTCCCCCCTTCCTCCTTTCACAATCTCTGTGGATAATGCTCTACTACATACTTCCTGTTTCCTTGACTTGCAACCTTCAGGTCATCTTTGACTCCTCCCTTTCCTTCTCCACACACATCCAACTGATAGCTAAAACCTGTTGCTTCTTTCTCTGTAACAAAAACAAAAATCACCCCTTCCTCTCTGAATACACTACTAAGATGCTTATCCATTCTTTAGTCACCTCCCGTCTAGACTATTGCAATCTCCTCCTTACTGGTCTCACTCTGAATCATCTCCCCTTCAATCTATTCAAAACTCAGCTGTGAGGTTAATCTTCCGCCAGCCTCGATATGCTCATATAACTCCTCTTCTTAGCTCCCTATCTGTTTCCATATCCAGTTCAAACTTCTCCTACTGACCTATAAGTGCACTCATTCTGCTACTCCTCCCTCCCTTTCCTCTCTTCTCTCTCCCTAGACCCCTCCTTGGGAACTCCACTGTTTTGGCAGATCGCTTCTATCAGTGCCCTTCTCTTCTACTGCCAACTCCAGACTACGATACTTTCATGTTGGTGCTCCTTGAGTCAGAACATCAGGCTTCATCTCTGGCCTTTTTGAAATTCAGGCTGAAAACTCACCTCTTCAAAAGGCCACTTTTGGATCCTGATCTGTTTTTAGTCTCCCATGTGTTTCCTTACCATTCTCCTAGATGTATCGTCATCTGTCTTGATTAAATTGTAAGATCTGATGAGCAGGAACCATCTTTTACATATGTCTGTACCGTGCTGTCTATGCCTTGTAGCGATATACCAATGTTCAGTAGTAGTAGTAAATATTCAGCCACATGCTTTATATATAATCTGAAAGATCTAACTTAGCTATTATCAAATCATGTGTATATTCAGTGATGTTATCCATTTTGGCAATGCAGTTGAATATCCACAGTTAACTTGAACTATCTACATTAAACATTTCAAGCTAAATCTGCTATTTGTGTAGGCCATCCAGAGGCATAATTTATGTTTGGTGGCAGAATATTGCCACTTAGGTAGATAAGTTATAAGTATTAGTGGATAAAGCGTAGTTACTCACCTGTAACAGGTGTTCTCCAGGAGCAGCAGGAATCAGTCCTCACTTAAGGGTGACGTCGGCGCCGACGGAGCCCTCGCGGAGCAATTTTCCCCAGCTTTCAAAGAAAGCCTTTGGGAATTGCAGCGCGCATGCGCGGTCGTCTTCCCGCCCGAGGGTGCCATCTTAGCCAGTCAGATGACATAGCTAAAAAAGACAGCATAAAAATATTTGCAAAACATAAGCAGACGATTGCAACTCCAAGGGGAGGAGGGAGGGTAGTGAGGACTGATTCCTGCTGCTCCTGGAGAACACCTGTTACAGGTGAGTAACTACGCTTTCTCCAGGACCAAGCAGGAAGTCAGTCCTCACTTATGGGACTCCCAAGCTCAAGGCTACCGGAGACCCTAAGCACAAAAATGAGCTCCCTCTAGCTCAGCAGCACAGAAGGATAGAATCTTCGCTGAATTATCACCCACCGGTAGCCCACATCCGGGATGGAGGGTAGGAGTTGCTCAGACCTCAAAGAGATTACGGAGGACTGCCTGTCCGAAAGCACTGTCCCTACGGGACTCCCTCTCGAGACAGTAATGGACCGCAAAAGTCTGGCTCGAAGACCAAGTAGCGGCCCGGCAGATGTCTGCCAGCGGAACAGAGCGGAGGTAAGCCACTGACGTGGCCTTTGCCCGAACGCAATGAGCTGTGACTCGACTTTCTAAGGAGAGTCCGGCTGCCCCATAAGCCCAAGAGATACAGTCCGCAACCCAGATGGACAGAGTACGCTTGGAGACCGGGAGCCCCAATTTATTGGGGTCAAAAGACACAAAAAGCTGAGCAGCTTTACGGTGCTCCCGCGTACGGTCAAGGTAGAAGTTCAATGCCCTTCTACAGTCCAGGGTATGGAGGACCGTCTCAGCTCGGCTGGAGTGTGGTCTGGGAAAGAAGGTTGGAAGTACCACCTCCTGATTGATGTGAAAAGGGGAGACCACTTTAGGCAGAAATTTTGGGTGAGTCCGTAGGACTACCCTATTCTTGTAGAACCTAGTGTAAGGGGGATCAGACACGAGGGCCTGCAATTCACTTACGCGTCTAGCGGAAGTGAGGGCTATCAAGAACAGTGTTGTCCAAGACAGAAAACGGAGAGAACAGGTAGCCATAGGTTCAAAAGGCGGACAGGTGATCCGCTGCAAAACCACATTCAGGTCCCAGTCAGGCGCTGGCGGGCGCAGAGGTGGTTTAAGTAGAAGGAGACCTCGGAGAAACCTCGCTACGAGAGGGTCATTGGAGAGAGGTCTGCCGTCCACCGGCACATGATGTGCTGAAAGAGCACTGAGGTGAACTTTGACGGAGTTGGACTTAAGTCCCAGATTAGAGAGGTGGAGCAAGTACTGCAAGATCACCGACACCGGGCAGGAGAAGGGATCCTGAGACTGTAGGGTACACCAGACTGCAAAGCGACGCCATTTAAGGGCATAGCATTTGCGGGTAGAAGGCCGTCGCGAAGCCAAGACGACCTCCTCCACCTCCGCCGGCAGGAGAAGGGGAGCAAGGACTACCCTCTCAGCAGCCAGGCCATGAGGTTGAGAGACCTGAGGTTGGGGTGCAGGAGGGACCCCTGATCCTGAGTGAGGAGATCCGGTTGCACCCCCAGAGGGATTGGATCCTCCACCGCCAGTTGCAGCAGGAGCGGAAACCACGGCTGCCTGGGCCAGCGAGGGGCCACCAGGATCATGAAGGCTTTGTCTCGGAGAACCTTGAAAAGAGTCCGAGAGACCAGCGGGATGGGAGGGAAAGCGTACAGAAGGCTCCCCGACCACGAGATCAGAAAGGCGTCCGCCGCCACCCGAAGGGGGTGTGGCCGACGAGAGCAGAAGCGAGGAAGCTGCCGGTTGTGAGGACTGGCAAAGAGATCCACCGTGGGGAGACCCCACTTGAGGAAGAGCTTCTGAACTACCAAGGGATCCAGACGCCACTCGTGCGGCTGGAGGACCCTGCTGAGTTTGTCTGCAAGGCAATTTTCTTGGCCCGGGAGATAAACTGCCTTGAGGAGAATGCCGTGACTGACGGCCCAAGAGCAGAGCCTCTGTGCCTCCCGGCAGAGGAGGAAGGAGCCCGTGCCCCCCTGCTTGTTCACGTAGAACATGGCAACTTGATTGTCCGTCTGGACAAGGACGGACTGTTGGGAAGTCAGGTGGGAGAAGGCCTTGAGAGCCAGGCGGATCGCCCTGAGCTCCAGGAAGTTGATCTGCTGAGCAGACTCCCACGTGGTCCAGAGGCCCTGAGTACGTGCCTCTTGGCAATGTGCTCCCCAGCCCAGGAGGGATGCATCGGTGGTCAGCACCCGGGTCGGCTGAGGTGACTGGAAAGGCATTCCGAATATCAGGTTCGGCTGCCGGAGCCACCACCGGAGAGACGAGACCAGCGGCTCGGAAACGCGCACTAGGTCTGCTAGGCCGCCCGTGGCTTGTCGCCACTGCTGGCGGAGACACCATTGAGCAGACCGCATATTCAGGCGGGCATTGGGGGTCACATGGATGGTGGAAGCCATATGGCCGAGCAGTCTCAGGAAGCGCCTGGCGGAGACCAGGGGCTGGCTGCGAAAGCGGTCGGCTAGGTCCATGAGCCGTTGAGCCCTGTCGAGCGGTAGGAATGCTCGCGCCTGAGGAGTGTGCAGCCTTGCGCCGATGAACTTGAGATCCTGTGAGGGGAGCAAAGTGGACTTTGCGAAGTTTATGACAAAGCCCAAGTGCTGCAGCAGAGTCACCGTGCGGCACGTGGCGTTGGTGACCTCCTGAGCGGACGCTGCTCTGATGAGCCAGTCGTCGAGGTACGGAAAGACATAGAGGCCGTGAAGCCGGAGATGGGCCGCCACGACCGCGAGACATTTTGTGAAGACTCGCGGTGCGGAGGACAGGCCAAAGGGCAGTACTCGGTACTGGTAATGATTTCCTGCCACCACAAACCTTAGGTATTGGCGGTGGCTTGGGTGGATGAGGATGTGCGTGTAGGCATCCTTTAGATCCAAGGAGCATAGCCAATCTCCCTGCTGGAGGTAGGGCAGAAGGATTCCAAGGGTAAGCATTTTGAACTTCTCCCGCACAAGGAACTTGTTGAGGTTGCGCAAGTCCAGGATGGGTCTGAGGCCCCCTGTTCTCTTTGGTATCAGAAAATACCTTGAATAAAAGCCTTGACCTCTCAGGTGGTGTGGCACCGGTTCCACCGCCTGTTCCTGCAGAAGACCTGCTAACTCCTGAAGGAGCAATTCCCTGTGCAGAGGGGGGCGTGGAGGTTCTCCCGGAAAATAGGAGGGAGGGACCTGATGGAAGTGGAGAAGATAGCCTTCTCGCACGACCTGAAGCACCCAGGCATCTGCGGTGATGCTGGACCACCTGTGGGCGAAGTGAACCAGCCGGCCTCCGGTGCTGGGAGGAACCAGCGGGGGGGAGAGGCTATGCTTAGCGAGTCAAAAGCCCCCACCCTGCTGAGCAGGGGCTGGTGGTGCAGGCTTGGGGGCTTGCTGCCTACGGGACCCGTTACCCCGTCCCTTGGCCTGCTGGCCCTGTTGGGGAGCTGCAGGGGCCTGATAATGGGGGTATTGTTTGTAGGCAGCCGCCTTCCTCGGGTAAAAGGACTTTTTCCCCGAGCCCTTCTTTTTCTGGGAAGGGGCGGAGGTCTTCCTAGAAAGCCTGGTCCGGGTGAGAGTCTCAGTCTCAATTTGCGCAGCCTTTTCCGCCATGGGCTTGCCAAAGAGGTTTTCGCCTCGGCAGGGGACATCGACCAACTTGTCCTGCACCCAGGGCTCAAGGTCTGACGACTGAAGCCAAGCCTGTCGGCGGGCACCGATGCCGGCTGCGGCCACTCGAGCCGAGGCTTCAAAGCCATCATAGGCTGCTCGGGACATGAACTTTGAGCATTCCCGAATGCCAGTGGACAAGGCTAGGAACCTCCGCAAGGGCTCCTCGGAGAGACCAGCGGAGAATCCGGCTAGCTCTTTAGCCAGATCCCGGAGATACATGCCCATGTATAGCTGGTAAGTCTGGACACGACATGCGAGCATAGAGCCCTGGAAGCACTTCTTGCCAAGGCCATCCAGGTTACGGGCCTCCCTGCCAGGAGGCACCGAGGAGTGCATCTTCTGGCTCTTAAGACGATGCATGGCCGATTCCACTACCATGGAATGGTGTGGCAGCTGTGCCTTTTGAAAGCCAGGGCTCTTGCGGACTCGATAGATAGAATTGACCCGCTTGCTCAGGACCGGCGAGGAGGCCGGACTCTCCCACATGCGGAAGAGTAGTCGTTCCAGCATAGGAGGAACCGGCACAGTAAAGTGTTCCCTCGCGGGAGAGTCATACTGGAGGGCGTCGAGCTCTTCGGCTCGAGGCTCCTCCTCGGGATCCGCAGGGAAGGCCAAAGCCTTGGCCATATCCCTAACGAAGTCCGAGAACCGGGCATCCTCCGGGGGGGGACTGCTTCCGAGGCTCGGACTCCGGTGAGTCCGATGGGACACACCGAGTCCGGAAAGAATCAGGTGACTCTTCCTCCTCAGACTCCCAGACCGACTCCGACGAGGACTCGGTGGGGTCGGCCCGGGCAGGGTGCGGCGCCAGCCGCCCCGACGCCGAGGGAGTCGGCGTCGGCGACCTCGGTCCCGAACGGGAGGCCGAGGGCGACCTCGACCAAGGATCGACTCGAGTTCTCATCGACTCGAGGATCGGCTCGGTCTCCGGGGTCGACTTGGACGTCGACGTCCCGGCGGTCGGGGCAGCGACGCCAGCGAAGCCAGCGAGCAGTGCCCTCTGCTGGTCCATGAAGGCAGACAGTCTGCTCTCCAAGGCCGTCAACCTGAGTCCGAGCTCAGGTGACCCAGCAGCCCCCGACTCGGGCCCCGACGGCGGCTGTCGCGGAGGCGAGTCCAGAAGGACCACAGGACTTACCCGAGCAGGCATCTCCGACTCCAGGCGAGGTCGCTTCGGGACGTGTTCCTTCTCCAAGGACCCGGGGCGGCTGTCGGGGCTATGCAACCTGGCCCTCGCGGAACCAGGAGCGTCCACCGACGCCGCCCTCGCGGGTTTTTCCTTCCGACGATGGTCCCCGGAGGGAGAACCCCGGTCGGAGGAGCTCCGGCGACGGTCCGAGCTGGAGCCTTTCGACACGGAGGCCTCCGACGAGGTCCGGGTACGGCTGCGGTCAGCGAAGATTCTCTCACGCTGATGCCGCCGACTTCTCAACGCCTTTGAGGACAGTTTGCTGCAGGGCCCACAGATCAGTTCCTCATGATCCGGGCCCAGGCAGCGGAGGCAAAAGTCGTGTGTGTCGGTTAGTGACATATTTCGGTCACACCGACCACACCGCTTAAACCCACTGGCAGCCATCGGGGGAAAAAGGGCCCCTGCGAGATCAAAGGACCGGGCTGCCAGGGAAAACGAAAACGAAAGCTGACTAAGTCAGAAAAACCGAAAAAAGTAGGAGGACTCGAGACCGGCGTCGCGAGTCCGGGCGGGAAAACGATCGGCGTCGAACCGAAAGAAAAAAGGATAAAATAAAGAAGAAAATCAACTTTTTCGCGGGGACAAGACGGGGACGTCTGTAGGGCTCCGCGGAAAAAAAGAAGACTGGCTAAGATGGCACCCTCGGGCGGGAAGACGACCGCGCATGCGCGCTGCAATTCCCAAAGGCTTTCTTTGAAAGCTGGGGAAAATTGCTCCGCGAGGGCTCCGTCGGCGCCGACGTCACCCTTAAGTGAGGACTGACTTCCTGCTTGGTCCTGGAGAATTCTTTATTCAGATGAATAATTTTGGCTATGCAATGATTTATACTCGTACATCCAAAATTTATCTATTCAATGACCTGGAAAAGAAACCAGAAAGTAGTTCTCATGCTCCTTGACGCCATACTTAGTGGAAGCCCCTTTTTGTAGCAATAAAAATCATGAGTCATTTAGGATATGTGTCTGCCAACTTTGTACAGCTCAATGATGCAGCTGATCCCCAGCTCTTTCAAATTTGCTGAGTATCACCTGTGGACTGTCTTGCCATAGATTTGCTGTTGGATTCAGGTCTGAGCTTGGACTGGACTACTGAAGGATGTCTGTTGTCTTCTTGCTGAGCCAAGTTGTTCTGGATGAGAACTCGGCATTGAGGACACGCGAGTGCCTCAGCACTGGAGAATTACAGCGTGCCTGCTCAGGCAACCATCCACAATGCCATCTGGTTCCTCAGTGTCCTTTCAGAAATGTTTTGATGCCCTGTTTTTGGAGATGTTCTATTTACATTTCTGTGTGTTTTTCGGTTAGTTTCTATTTTTATATTGGATTCTGTAAACCACCTTGATGTTCCGATGCTAAGGCAGGATAACAAACAATTGCAAATAAATAAAAATGAGAAGGGATCTAGCAAAGTTTAAAGAATGGTTCATAATGTGGCAGCTGAGATTTAATGCTAAAAAATGCAAGGTCATACATTTGGGCTGCAAAAGTCCTACAATACAGAGGGCAATTACTTCTGTCCACAAAAGAAGAGTGTTCTCTGGGAGTGATTGTTTTTTTAAGATCTTAAGGTGACCAAACAGGTAGGAAAGATGATGGTGCATGGACAGAGGAATGGTCAACAGGAAGAAAGATGCGATAGTGCCTCTGTATAAGTCTCTGATGCGACATCATTTGGAGTACTGTGTGCAATTCTGGAGACAGCACCTTCAAAAGGACATAAACAGGATGGAGTAGGTGAGAGTAGATGGAGAGTTGCCACTAAAATGGAAAGTGGACTTCATTATAAAGTGTATGGGGACAAAGTTAAAGCTCTCAATAGGTAGACTCTGGAAGAAAAGCAGGAGAGGGAAAATATGATAGAAACCATTTAAATTCAGCCATAGCATAAATGCACAGGAGGAGAGTCTCATTCAACTGAAAGAAAGCTCTTGAATGAGGAGGGGGGGGGGGGGGGCACAGGATGAAGGTGAAAGGGGATAGAGTCAGGAGTAATCTGAGGAAATATTTCTTTATGGAAAGTGGTAGGTGCACAGAATAGCCTCCCAGTGGTGATAGTAGAGACAAGGATTGTATCTGAATTTAGGGAAGCCTGGGACAAACAGGATCTCTAAGGGAAAATAAGGGATTGTAGAGTTTAGGGGTTGTTATGGACAGGCAGATTGGATAGGCAATATGGTCTTTATCTACTGTGATATTTTTCAGTTTCTAATTTTATGGCTGATTTAACCCCTTAACTCTCTGAAGTCTGATGGACACCGCAGGTCCGTAAAACAGTGGCAAACCCTCCCCCTTAATACTGGATTAGCTCACTTGTGTCTATTTGTGACTGAGCTGCTACAGTTCTATCAGGAAGGAGTACTTCTCATCAGCTGAGCTGTTCCAGTTTTAGCAGGAGGATTTGCTGCTGTTTTACGGACCCACAGTGTCCTTCAGACTTCAGAGAGCAGTTGCTGATGCCAGAGGTAATCAGTGCTCCCCATCACTTCTGGCATCTGCAATTGCTCCTTGAAAGTCTGACAGACACCGCAGCTGTTTCTTTACACACAGAAATGTCTGTAATTCCCCCTGCGAGTTGATACAAAGGTCCTGGAAAAAAAAAAAAGGAGCCGAGGTCCGACAGGTGAAGCAGATACTGCAGCACCACTGGTACCAAACACGAAAACGGATCCTCTTGGCGCTGAGCACACCAGGTGGAGAACCTACGCCACTTAAGGGCATAAGATTTCCAGGTGGATTGTCTCCTAGAGACCAAAATCACCTCTTCCACTTCCCAAGGTAGAAGTAAGGGGGCTAGAACTACCCTTTCAGCAGCCAGGCCATCAAATGAAGGGACTGGAGGTTGGGGTGCAGGAGAGATCCCTGATCCTGAGACAGGAGATCGGGTTGCACCCCCAGAGGGAGTGGAGTGTCCACCGCCAATTGCAGAAGGAATGGAAACCACGGTTGCCTCGGCCATCTGGGGGCTACCAGGATCAGGGAGGCCCTGTCCCAAAGAACCTTGAAGAGGGTTCGGGCTATTAGAGGTGTTGGAGGAAACGCATACAGCAGGCCCGTAGACCAAGAGATTAGGAAGGCATCTGCTGCCATGCGCAGAGGATGCGGTTGTCTGGAACAGAACCCAGGTAGCTGACGGTTCAGTGGACTGGCAAATAGATCTATGGTTGGAAGACCCCATTTCAGGAAGATCTGCTGGACCCCTAGGGGATTCAACTGCCATTCGTGAGGCTGTAGAATCCTGCTCAACCTGTCTGCCAGGTAATTTTCCTGCAACCAAACAGTCGAAATTCAAAGTAACCTAATAGTGAAGCTAATGCAATTTTTTTGTCGGAGCGGTTACCACAGTGAGGGAACAGGGGATATCCCAAACCGCTGTAGCCAGTCCCTTTTAATTAAACTTATAATAAAACTTTATAAAGGTGCATAAAGAGAGACCACTTAGCTGCAAAAATCGGCGGTGACCATCACACGCCAAGAACTTATTTAGCACAGAGTCAGGCTATGAAGACTAGCGAAGCCGCTTCAGGAACGACGTGGCACGTTTCGGGGTCCATAAACAATCACCCCTGCATCAGGTTCCAGCTTTTATTCTAGCCAGGGCAGCCTTGAAAGACGTCTTCACACAAGCGGTTTAAATCATGAACTGATGATCAATGCCCGGATGAAGGTCCTCCCACAAACGACACTCAGCCAATCAAAAAGGAAGGGGGAGGAGCACTGCACAGCGCCATCCCCTCCCAGCTGTAGAAACAGATTGGCGTTGTCAAATATATGTATGATTAAATAGTCACAAAATGGTATGCCAGTCCACTTGTTGATTAAGTCCCAAAGGAGTAACGGCATTCAGGCGATATATCCATCTTTGTTCTAACAGTTGTAGTTTATAGAGGCGATCACCCCCCCGTGGATTCACAGGAACATGGTCCAAAACACGCCAGTGTAGATCTGTAAAAACATGGGTAAATTTTATACAGTGGTCCACTAGAGGGGCAGATATAGTATTAGTCCGCAATCGAGACGCATGTTCACCCAAGCGTATTTTAAAAGATCGTGAAGTGCGGCCCACGTAATAAAGATCACATGGGCAAACAATAAGATACACCACATAGGATGACAAGCAGTCCGTTCTCCAACGAGTGGTATAAATTCTGCCAGTATGCTTGTCAGACCAGGAATCCCCAACAATTGTGTTAGGACAATATATGCATGATCCGCAAGCAAAGTGGCCAGCTAAATCATGAGACTTAGGCGGACGATCTTCAAGGGGAACAGTGTGTACTATTTGGTCACGCAGATTCATCCCACGAGTGTAGGCTACACGTAAATCTTTGCGAAAACAAGGATGGACAGCCAGCACCGGCCAAAATTTGTGTAGAATGCCCACAACATTAGTGGAACCACAAGAATATGGAAGGATACCAGTAATTTGTGTAGATTCCTCCAATCCAGAACTAGATGAATTGAACAGCCATTCACGATGAACATTATCAGCACGTTTTCTAGCAAGACGAACCACCTTAACTGGATAACCTCTGGTTAATGTGATGGTCACCGCCGATTTTTGCAGCTAAGTGGTCTCTCTTTATGCACCTTTATAAAGTTTTATTATAAGTTTAATTAAAAGGGACTGGCTACAGCGGTTTGGGATATCCCCTGTTCCCTCACTGTGGTAACCGCTCCGACAAAAAAATTGCATTAGCTTCACTATTAGGTTACTTTGAATTTCGACTGTTTGGTTGAAGTTATATTGATCGAGATTGGGTATAATTTAGTTTAGGTAATTTTCCTGGCCAGGCAGATAAAGTGCCTTGAGAAACATGCCCTGCTTGACTGCAAAGTCGCACAAGGCCTGCGCTAACTGGCACAGGAGCTTGGAGCCTGTGCCACCCTGTTTGTTCACATAGAACATGGCCACTTGGTTGTCTGTCTGAACCAAGACAGACTGGCAAGAGAGGGCATGGGAGAAAGTTTGTAGAGCTAATCGAATAGCTCTCAACTCCAACAGACTGATCTGCTGTGTGGCTTCCCATGGGGACCAGAGACCCTGAGTGCATGCCCCCTGGCAATGTGCCCCCCAACCTTGAAGAGAAGCATCGGTCAGTGTGGCGGTGTCTGGAAAGGTACCCTTTTGATCAGGTTTGGGAGATGCAGCCACCACTGCAGGGAGGCTGCTAGCAGTTTGGACACTCTTACTCTGTCTCTTAAGTCTCCTGTGGCTTGTATCCACTGAGCTCTGAGGCACCATTGAGCAGGCCGCATGTGCAGACGAGCATTCGGAGTGACATGGATTATGGATGCCATGTGGCCCAAAAGCCGCAGGAAATGTCTGGCAGAGATCCACTGCGAAACTGCTGGGCCAGAGCCATCAGTCTCTGAGCCCTGTTCTCGGGCAAATAAGCCATTGCTTGCAAGGTATCCAACCTCGCCCCTATGAACTCCAGGTCCTGTGAGGGGAGCAAAGTGGACTTTGCGAAGTTTATGACGAAGCCCAGGTGCTGGAGGAGAGAGACAGTGCGAAGAGTGGCTTGTCTGGCCTCCTGTGGAGACTGACCCCTGATGAGCCAGTTGTCCAGGTATGGAAAGACAAAGATGCCCTGGTTTCTGAGATAGGCCGCCACCACCACCAGGCATTTGGTGAAAACCCTGGGTGCGGAGGTGAGGCCAAATGGAAGTACTCTGTACTGGAAATGATTTCCTCCCACTACAAATCAGAGATATTGTCTGTGGTCTGGATGAATGAGGATGTGAGTGTAAGCATCCTTCAGGTCTAAGGAGCATAGCCAATCTCCCTGCTGGAGGTAGGGCAGCAGTATCCCAAGAGTAAGCATCTTGAATTTTTCCCTCTCCAGGAACTTGTTGAGATTTCGCAAGTCTAGGATAGGCCTGAGGCCTCCTGTCCTTTTTGGTACCAGAAAGTACCTTGAATAGAAGCCTTGGCCTCTCAGATGGTGAGGCACCGGTTCAACTGCCTGCTCCCTGAGAAGACTTGCCAACTCCTGAAGGAGGAGGTTCCTGTGCAGAGGGAGTCTTGGAAGCTCCCCTGGAAAAAAGGAGGGGGTAACTGGTTGAAGTGGAGCAAATAGCCCTTCTGGACTATGCTCAGTACCCAGGTATCCCCTGTTATAGCTGACCATCTGTGGGCATACAGTGTAAGCCAGCCTCCTGTGCTGAGTGGAGCCAGCTGTGGGGGAGAGGCTATGCAGTGGGAGTCAAAATCCCGCTCCCTGTTGTGCAGGAGCCGGAGCTGGTGGCTTGGGGGTTTTCTGCCTATGGGGCCAATGTCCCTGCCCCTTGGCCTGCTGACCCTGTTGGGGAGCTGTAGAGGCCTGGAATTGAGGGTAGGATTTATAGGCAGAGGCCTTCCTCGTGTAAAAGGGCTTTTTCCCTGAGCCCTTCTTTTTCTGAGAAGGGGCAGAAGTTTTCCTGGACAGCCTTGTCCTGGTGAGAGTCTCGGTCTCAATTTCTGCAGCCTTTTCAGCCATGGGTTTGCCAAAGAGGTTCTCACCCTGGCAAGGGACATCGACCAACTTGTCCTGGACCCATGGCTCGAGATCCGATGACTGTAGCCAGGCCTGACGGTATGCACCGATGCCGGCCGCTGCTACTCGGGCCGAAGCCTCGAAGCCATCATAGGCTGCTCGAGATATAAACTTCGAGCACTCTCGAATCCCCGATGACAAGGCTTTGAACCTCTGCAAAGGTTCCTCGGAGAGGCCAGCAGAGAACCCGGCAATCTCCTTTGCCAGGTCTCGGAGGTACATGCCCATGTACAGCTGGTAAGTCTGGACATGGCAAGCCAGCATAGAGCCCTGGAAAAACTTTCTACCGAGGGCATCCAGGTTCCGGGCCTCCCTGCCGGGGGGCACCGAGGAGTGCATCTTCTGACTCGTCAGACGATGCATGGCTGATTCCACAACCATGGAGTGGGTGCGGTAGTTGTGCCTTCTGGAACCCAGGGCTCTTACGGACTCGATAAATAGAATCGACCCATTTGCTGAGAACCGGTGCCGAGGCCGGTGCCTCCTACATGCGGAAGAGCAGCCGTTCTGGTACAGTAAAAGCCTCCTTTGGGGGAGAGAGTCATACTGGAGGGCCTCGAGCTCTTCGGCTTGAGGCTCCTCCTTGGGATCCGCGGGGAAGGCCAAGGCCTTGGCCATGTCCCTCACGAAATCCGAGAACCAGGTATCCGGGGGGGGACCTTCTCTGAGGCTCGGACTCCAGTGAGTCCAATGGGACGCACCAGGTCCGAAAAGTGTCTGGGGACTACTCGTCCTCCGTCTCCCACCCCGACCCCTCCGAGGTGGAATCGAGCGGCTCCGGTTGGGCGGGCACTGATGCCATCCGCCCCGATGACCTCGGCCGAGGATCGACTCGAGACCGCATGGACTTGAGGATCGGCTTGGCCTCCGGGGTCGACTTGGACATCGAGGTCCCGGTGGTTGGGGCAGATGCACCGGTCAGACCGGTGATCAGTGCCCGCTGCTGTTCCATGAAGGCAGCCAAGCTGCTCTCCAAGGCCGTCAACCTGAGGCTCAGCTCAGGAGACTCAGCAGCCCCCGACTCGGCCCCCGATGGCATCGGGGCCGACGTCGGCTCCCCCGGAGGAGAGTCCATGAGGACTACAGCACTCACGTGACTCGGGGACTCCGGCTCCACATGAGGCAATTTTGCAGGTCTCTCTGGCTCTGAGAGCCCGGGACGGCGGTCGGGGCTATGAGACCTGGCCCTCGAGGGACAAGAGCATCCACCGACGCAATGCTCGTGGGTTTCTTCTTCCTTTTGTGTTCCCGTGAGGGTGACCCCCGCTCAGAGGAACCCCGACGATGCTCGGGGTCGGACTCCCGAGACGTCGAGGCCTCTGACAAAGTCCGGGCCTGGCCGGATGCGGAGTCACAGAAGATCCTTTCACACTGATGCTGTCGGCTCCTCAACGCCTTCGAGGACATTTTGCCACACGGGCCACAGATCATTGGGTCATGATCGGGCCCGAGGCAACAGAGGCAGCAGTCGTGTGTGTCGGTGAGAGACATGAGTTTCTTACACCGATCACACTTCTTGAACCCGCTGGCAGCCATTGGGGGAAAAAGGGCCCCTGCAAGGTCAAAGGATCGGGCTGCCAGTGAAAAAGAAAAAAGAGCCCGAATGCTAGTCTCGAAGGACAAAAAACGAAAAAAAACAGATCCGGGCTCGATACCGGTGTAGCGTGTCCAGGCGGGAAGGGGAACCGGCGTCGAACCGGCAAAAACACGATAAATTCTCGAGGGAAAAATAAACTTTAACTGGGTGACTAGGACAGATGTCCGTCGGGCTCTGCGGAAAAAAGAAGACTGAGCAAGATGGCACCCTTGGGCGGGAAGGGGACCGCACATGTGTGCTGCATTCCCAAAGGCTTTACTGAGGAAGATGTAGGGATGTTACCCATGACTGAAGTGGTATTTAAAGGTGCAGAAGAATTGAAGGAAATATCGATACATCGGGAAGATGTATTACAACTATTAGATAAGCTGAAGAGTAGCAAATCACCTGGGCCGGATGGTATACATCCAAGGGTGTTGAAAGAACTGAAATACGAGATTGCAGACCTGCTATTAGTAATCTGTGAACTATCATTAAAATCATATCTAATACCTGAAGACTGGAGGATCGCCAATGTAACACCACTTTTTAAAAAGGGTTCCAGGGGTGATCCGGGAAACTACAGACCGGTGAGCCTGACATCAGTACCAGGAAAAATGATAGAAACCATCATAAAGAATAAAATTACTCAGCATGTAGATAGTCATGACCTAATGGGAGACAGCCAACATGGCTTTAGACAAGGAAGATTTGTCTTACTAATATGTTTTTTTGAAGGAGTGAATAATCAGGTGGAGAAAGGTGAGTCGGTTGATATTGTGTATCTGGACTTTCAGAAAGCCTTTGACAAGGTCCCTCATCAGAGACCTCTGGCAAAACTAAAGAGTCATGGGATAGGAGGCAGTGTACTATTGTGGATCAGGAACTGGTTAAAAGATAGAAAGCAGAGGGGTAGGGCTAAATGGCCAATTTTCCCAATGGAGAAAGGTGAATAGTGGTGTACCCCAGGGATCTGTGCTGGGTCTGCTGCTTTTTGACATATTCATAATGTGGTGAACAGCGCCCTCCTGAGCCTATGGAGACGGATGAAAATCCTGAGGTTCAGCAGGATTTATGCCTATTTGAGAAACCAAGGAAGAAAGAGAGACTCTATTCCACAGAGCTGAGCATGGAGACCAGCCCAGGGGAGGAGTCCTGCAGTCCTGATTGGGCACACCCTGTCCTGGGAAGGGGCGTGTCCAGGAGAGAACATGGTTTTGAACCAGAGCATGTCTTTGCTAGTCAGAATGAGAGGGAGAAGGAGAGAAAGAAGGAGAGGAGGATTAAGAAGGAGAATGATTGGAAGTCCAGAAGACAGTTTGCTGATACTTGGGAACCTGGCATTGGAAAGAAACCTGCAAAGTTCTATTCAGAGGCAGTGAGTAGAAGTCCCAAGGAGAGAGGACCTAGCCCTGAATTAGACAACCGTTGGAAGGCACAGCCCTGGGAAAGGAAGCCTTCAAGGCAGGCACAGGTTAGAAAACAATCATTCTGTGAAGTACCATTTGAGCCAGAGAGCAACAAACATTCTAACAGCTGGAGAACGTTGGAGCCATCTGAAGTCAGAACGGCATGGCAACAAGTAAGTGAATTGCCACAAAGTTTCCAGGCTGAACGTAAAGCTAACTCTCCTGTATGTGAAACATTAGCAAAAGAGACTAGCAATTACTCTGATACAATTAATCTAAGAGAGGAGAAAATAAACAGCCTTAAGCCAGAGGGAAGTTGTATAGCTGATA
Source organism: Ichthyophis bannanicus (assembly GCA_033557465.1). Classification (NCBI taxonomy): domain Eukaryota; kingdom Metazoa; phylum Chordata; class Amphibia; order Gymnophiona; family Ichthyophiidae; genus Ichthyophis; species Ichthyophis bannanicus. The sequence continues at coordinate 1,535,586,215 of CM066032.1, forward strand.
GCAATTCCCTATCTCACAAACAGCAGGCTGAATTGCTCCTACAGAGTTTTAAGCAGTTTTTAGAGTTGCAAGCTAGAAGACAGCCAGTGTTACCAGAAGCCAGTAATTCCATACAGCTTGAAGAGTTAACACAAGATAATACAGACTTACCAGATTGTGAGAGCATGGATTGCACGGTCTGCTGTGTAGAGATGCCAAGCTGAAGGAAACTGCTTTTTACCGTATGTGAATTGAATGCTACGGAGCTGTTGTATTGCCTTGCTGAGAAAGCTCTAATTATGTGCACCTGATTCCCCAGCACTGTGAAGGTAACAGTGGCTGAAAGAGGCTGCAGTGAAACTAACTGACCTCTTGGGGCAAAGTGAGTAATTTGCTGAGAAATGAAAAGAAGCAGTTATACTTTGAGTTGCCTTTATCCTAAGTTTTTCTGTTAGCATTTTGAAGCACCTATTTTGTTTGCATTTATTTGCCATGTGATGGAACAATATCCTTTACTATAATAAAAATACTGGAAACCCCATAACTACAACTCTTTATTTCGGAGCGAGAGGAGCAGGAACTACAATACCCAGCATTCCCTGGATACAGGTTACTCTCCTTCCTCACGAAGCATCATACCGCCGCTCCTGTCTTTAGCCCCAAGGCCGGGCAGGAGCGCCGCAATAAATGACCTGGAAAGTGGAATAACGAGTGAGGTTATCAAATTTGCAGATGACACAAAACTATTTAAAGTTGTTAAAACCCAAGAGGATTGTGGAAAATTGCAAGAGGATCTTGATAAATTGGAAGACTGGGCATCAAAATGGCAGATGAAATTTAATGTGGACAAGTGCAAGGTTATGCACCTAGGGAAGAACAACCCAAACTATGGTTACACGATGCAAGGTTCAACATTAGGAACCACCACCCAGGAAAAAGATTTAGGCGTCATTGTGGATACCATGTTAAAACCCTCGGCCCAGTGTGCAGCGGCGGCCAAGAGAGCAAATAGAATGCTAGGTATGATATGGAAAGGAATGGAAAATAAAACAAAAGATATTATAATGCCTCTATATCGTTCCATGGTGAGACCGCACCTTGAATATTGTGTGCAATTCTGGTCGCCGTATCTTAAAAAGGATATAGCGATTTTAGAAAAGGTTCAGAGAAGAGCCACCAAAATGGTAAAGGGGATGGAAGGATACTCCTATGAAGAAAGGCTAAAAAGGTTAGGGCTCTTTAACCTGGAAAAGAGACGGCTGAGGGGAGATATCATAGAAGTCTATAAATTAATGAACGGAGTGGAACGGGTAAACGTAGATCGATTGTTTACCTTATCAGAATATAAAAAGACTAGGGGACATGCAATGAAGCTACAGGGTAAACTATTTAAGACTAATAAAAGAAAATATTTTTTCACTCAATGTGTAATCAAACTCTGGAATTTGTTACCGGAGGATGTAGTAAAGGCTGTTAGTGTAGCTGGGTTTAAAAAAGGTTTGGACAAGTTCCTGGAGGAAAGGTCCATAAACCATTATTAAGAAGGGACCCAGGATATCAATGCTTGAACCAATACAAGCATTGTGTAACCTGTGTCCCTTTGGGAAACTGCTAGGTACATATGACCTAGATTGGCCACTGTTGGAAACAGAATACTGGGCTTGATGGACCTTGGTCTGACCCAGTATGGCATATCTTATGTTCTTATGTTTATGTAAGGCTTTCTTTGAAAGCTGGGGAAATGCTCCGCACGAGGGCTCCGTCGGTGCCGACGTCACCCATATGTGAGGACTGACTTCCTGCTTGGTCCTGGAGAATTTAAGAATTCTTATTCCATAATAGCTGTCCTATAAAGCCGCAAGAGGAAAGAACAAACAGCAGTATTGTTATTTCTGCAGAACTCTGCAAACTTTTATACTGTGAATACACATCAGGACTCACTGGTTTTATAGATACTTTTATAAATACTGACGGATACTTTTATAGATACTTCAAGTAAAAGGTAGTTACTCACATGTAGCAGATGCTCTCCAAGGACAGCAGGAATAAGTCCTCACATACGGGTGATATTACCGATGAAGCCCCACACAGGAATGCTTCCCAGCTTCTACTGGAAGCTTCTGGGAGGCTCTACTGTGCCTGCATGCCTGTCATGGCACCATCTTCTCCAGTAAGATAACAAAGCTGTAGCAGAAGACAACTCCTTGGGGAGATTGGAAGGTTGTGAGGACTTATTCCTGCTGTCCATGGAGAACACCTGCTACAGGCGAGGAACTACCTTTTCTCCGTGAACAAGCAGGAATGAAGTCCTCATGTATGGGACTCTCAAGCTACAGGCTACCAAAAACTGAGGAGACTGAAAAGCCCAACAGGGGCAAACTGAACAAGAACTGGAAAATCAACTATGTACACCACTGGTAGTCCCCAAAGTGGAATGCATTTGATTCACCTTCTTCACTATACAGTTTCATTCATGAACAGTCATGCTCTGAGTTTTACTGACAGTAGGGCCTTGGTGGGATGGAGTTGGATTCTAATCCCCAGATTGGCTGAAGTTGCTGTGACGTCAGGAATCCCCATCCAGACAGAAGTGAGATGTGAAGGTGTGGAAATAAGACCATGTTGCAGCCCTGCAGATCTATTCCAAGGAGACCAGACTGAGCACATATTGGCTACCGACGCAGCCATGGTTCAGACATAGTGAGCCATGACATGACCATCAAGGCTCATGCCATCCTGGGCACAAGCGAAAGAAATGCAGTCTGCCAGCCAAATGGAAAGAGGGCGATTGGAAATGGCAGCCCCTAGCTTGCTGAGGTCAAAACAGACAAATAGCTGGATGGACTTTAGGTGGGGCTGCAACGCTGCTTCCCCTCTACGGGTGCGAGACCTCGGAAAGAAGGTTAGCAGAATGACTGATTGATTGACGTGGAAAGCTGACACCCCCTTTGGGAGGAATCATGGATGAGTGCACAGGACCCCTATTCTATGATGGAATCCAGTCTTGAAGGACTAGAAAAAGGGACTGTTACTTCTGGAGAGAGATCTGCAATTGTGAGTATATACTTCTGGGAATTTTCTAAAAAGAATTCTTTCTATTAAAGCTAATTAATCTGTGAACCCACTATTTTTTGTTAAATCAGTCAGGGCCTAGTAGCAGCAGTTTACGTTTACATTTAAAACAGAAGAGAGCTTTCTGGTTCAATTTGGAATCCAGCAGAGAGCTTGTAGTTTAAATTTCATAATAAGTTAGAACCTAGCAGCAGCAAAGAGCTATAATTTAAATCAAATAAGAATATAGATTAGCACAAAAGGCAAAACAGGGTCAGTACTCTTTGAGCAGCAAATAAAGTCTTCTAGAGATCTTTACAAAGAAGCCTTCTTCCTAGGGGGCAAGAGACCTGTGAAACTTTTTCAATAGGTGTTAACACCAGGTGGCAGGTCAAAAGGCCATTTTGAAAGACTCCTATCCAAGCAAGGACTGCTAATCATCCAGGAAGTTGGTCACAACTTACCACAGCAGCACAGGCATAAATAGCTCAACCAGAGCTCTGTGATCCTCAGTCTTGAAGGACTAGAAAAAGGGACTGTTACTTCTAGAGAGAGATCTGCAATTGTGAGTATATACTTCTGGGAATTTTCTAAAAGGAATTCTTTCTATTAAAGCTAATTAATCTGTGAACCCACTATTTTTTGTTAAATCAGTCAGGGCCTAGTAGCAGCAGTTTACGTTTACATTTAAAACACAGAAGAGAGCTTTCTGGTTCAATTTGGAACCCAGCAGAGAGCTTGTAGTTTAAATTTCATAATAAGTTAGAACCTAGCAGCAGCAAAGAGCTATAATTTAAATCAAATAAGAATATAGCTTACCTCAGCAGCACAGGGCAGGGTACTGTGTAGCAGCCCTCTTAATAAGTGTTACTAATAAGTCTTACTAATCTGTTATGTTTTTTTGAAAGTGTGAATAAACAGGTGGACAAAGGTGAGTCGGTTGATATAGTGTATCTGGACTTTCAGAAAGCCTTTGACAAGGTCCCTCATCAGAGACCTTTGGCAAAACTAAAGAGTCAAGGGATAGGAGGCAGTGTACTACTGTGGATCAAGAACTGGTTAAAAGATAGAAAGCAGAGGGTTGGGCTAAATGGCCAATTTTCCCAATGGAGAAAGGTGAATAATGGTGTACCCCAGGGATCTGTGCTGGGTCCGCTGCTTTTTGACATATTCATAAATGACCTGGAAAGTGGAATAAAGAGTGAGGTTATCAAATTTGCAGATGACACAAAACTATTTAAAGTTGTTAAAACCCAAGAGGATTGTGGAAAATTGCAAGAGGATCTTGATAAATTGGAAGACTGGTAAGGGGGACTGTTGCTTCTGGAGGGAGATCTGCAACTGTGAGTATTTACTTCTGGTAATTTTCTAAAAGGAATTCTTTGTATTAAAGCTAATTAATCTGTGATCCACTATTTTTGTTAAATCAGTCAGGGCCTAGTAGCAGCAGTTTAAGTTTACATTTAAAACACAGAGGAGAACTCTCTGGTTACATTTCATACCCAGCAGAGAGCTTGTACTTTAAATTTAATAGTCACTCAGGGCCTAGTAACAGTAAAGTACTTTTAGTTTAAATTTAAAACACAGAAGAGAGCTTTCTGGTTACATTTGGAACCCAGCAAAGAGCTTGTAGTTTACATTTAATAGTCACTCAGGGCCTAGCATCAGCAAAGTTCTTTTAGCTTAAATTTACAACACAGAAAAGAGCTTTCTGGTTAAATTTAGAACCCAGCAGAGCACTTGTACTTTAAATTTCATAAGAAGTTAGAGCCTAGCACCAGCTAAGAGCTATAATTTAAATCAAATCAGAATATAGCTTACCTCAGCAGCACAAGACAGGGTACTGTGTAGCAGCTCTCTTTTAATAAGTGTTATTTCCCACCCACCCCTGGGATAATCATAGCTTTATAGGTACTTACACATCTTAAAAGACAGGAGGTGCTCGCAGGTGAAGCTCATTACCCAAATCAGTCATACACTAAGGACCTGAGATTAGTTAAGCTTCAGGTGAACAAGGTATATTACACGTATTAGGTTCAGTTTTATTAGTATAAATATCCATAGCAACCCTTAGTAAGTAAAGAACTTAGATCTAAACACAAACTTAAAACTAAGATGCAGACAGCAGTCCAGCAGCGGGATGGGGGCTTTCCAGTCTTTTGCATTGAGTGTTACATGTATGATTTTCTCCCAGTTGGTGAGAGGTCTTACGTGTGCACTAGGTGCAAGGAGCTCTTTGCTCTCAGGGAACGAGTCCATTCTCTAGAGCAGTGGTTCTCAACCTTTTTTGTACCGTGACCCCTTTTACCGTTGGTCAACTTGTGATGACCCCCAATGATAAAATCAAATGCGTCTCTCTTCCTTTACTGTTAACGCATTGTCGCTGTAATCATTTGTTGAATTATTAATATATTATAGGCCTTTGCAATATGTTTTTATTTATAAAACACTTATTTAAACCACAATAATTAATCACAAGTAACAATATTTGATTTCAAAATTATGATGATTTTGTAGTCAAATCACTAATATGAAATAAAATTATTTTTTCTACCTTTGTTGTCTGACCAATTTATTCTCTGATCATGCTGGTCCCGATCTGAGGCTTCTGCTTTCCTGTCTTCTCTTAGCTCTCTTTCTGTGGTCTATGGTCCATCTGCCATTTCTTATCTCTTCTTTCGTTTTCTTCACTTCTTTCCATCAGCCTATTTCCAGTCCCAGTAACCCTCCCCAGTATCAGCCCCTTTCCAGTCCTCACTCCCAGTACCTTCCAATGTCAACTTGCATTCCCATGACTGCCACTGGTGTCCATTCCCTTCCAGTCCCCCTCCTTCCCCACTGACCAGTCCCTTCTAGTACAAATACCATGGCAGCCCCTCTCAGATCCACTCCCTTCCAGTTCCATTCTCCCATCCCCTTGTATCAGCCCACTTGTAGCCTTAGCCCCCAGTTTTCTTCCAGGGCCAGCAGCTCTATCCTCCCCTCCCCACAATCAGCCCATTCCCAGTCAAAGCCCCCCAATCAGCTCACTTCTAGTGCTAATCCCCCCTCAACCCCATTACCAGTGCTAGCCTCCCCTAATCAGCCCAATACCAATCCTACCCCCCCATCAGCTCATTACCAGTCCTAGCCTCCCCTAATCAGCTCATTTCCAGTGCTGGTCCCCCCTCAACCCCATTACCAGTGCCAGGCTCCCATAATCAGCCCATTTCCAGTCCTAACCTCACCGATCAGTTCATTTCCAATGCTAGACCCCCATCAGTCCATTACCAGTCCTACCCCCCCCCTTGATAAGTCCATTCCCAGTCCTAGCCTTCCCTAATCAACCCATTACCAGTCCTAGCCCCCCCCCATCTGCCCATTACCAGTGCTAGCTCCCTCATCAGCCCATTATAATCCTAACCTGCACTGTCTCTCGCCTCTGTCCAGCATTTATCCCGTCTGTCCAGTATGTCCCCCTGTCTCTCCCCTTTGTCCATTCCAGCCCCCTCCCTCCATGTCAGCCCCATCCTTCCATCTGTCCATGTCAGCCCCCCTCCCTCCATCCATGTCAGCCCCCATCCTTCCATCTGTCCATGTCAGCCCTCCTCCCTCCATCCATCCATCCATATCAGCCCCCTTCCTCCCTCCCTCCCTCCATCCATATCAGCCCCCTTCCTCCCTCCCTCCATCCATGTCAGCCCCCATCCTTCCATCTGTCCATGTCAGCCCTCCTCCCTCCATCCATCCATCCATATCAGCCTCCTTCCACCCTCCCTCCATCCATGTCAGCCCCAATCCTTCCATGTGTCCATGTCAGCCCCCCTCCATCCCTCCCTGTGAGCCCCCATCCTTCCATCTGTCCATGTCAGCCCCCCTCCATCCCTGCCCCCATCCTTCCATCTGTCCATGTCAGCCCCCTCCCTCCATCCATATCAGCCCCCTTCCTCCCTCCCTCCATCCATGTCAGCCCCCATCCTTCCATCTGTCCATGTCAGCCCTCCTCCCTCCATGTCAGCCCCCATCTTTCCATGTCCATGTCAGCCCCCCCCATCCCTCCTTGTCAGCCCCCATCTTTACATGTCCATGTCAGCCCCCCCCATCCCTCCATGGCAGCCCCCCGCTGCCGATGTCAGCCGTTTTGCAGGTTCCCTGCCCCCTCATCCCCTCTCCTCATGTCTGCCTCTCTTTTAATGCAGCCGCGGCTCCCTGCCTCTTAGGGAACCGCGGCTGTACCTGTAAAATCGTTGCGGAGCCCTTCCTGTCTCGACGGGCTCCGTGCAGCATTGTCCCGCCTCCAAAGGAAGTTGTTTGCCACTTCCTTTGGAGGCGGGACAATGCTGCACGGAGCCCGTCGAGACAGGAAGGGCTCCGCAACGATTTTACAGGTACAGCCGCGGTTCCCTATGAGGCAGGGAGCCGCGGCTGCAGAAGAAGGCAGTGAGTTTAAAGGAGTTTGCCGCTGCCGAGAAGCGGACTCGGCAGCGGCAGCAACTTGTGCGCGTTTTTTTAAAACTTGGTGGAGGCTAAGCGACCCCCGCCAAATCCTGTGGCGACCCCCGTGGGGGTCGCGACCCACAGGTTGAGAACCGCTGCTCTAGAGGCTAAAGTAGCAGACTTGGAAAGCATAAGACAGACAGAGAGGTACATAGACGAGACCTACAGGGATATAGTCCTGAAGTCCCACCTCCAGTCTGGCAGCATCCCTGTTGCCATGGAGGAGAGAGGTCACGTGACAGGAGAGCATCACCCTGGTGTGGCAGGAAGTGATCCTGTAACTAGGACCTGTCCTCCAGGTGATGTAAAACCCTCTCGCACCGAGGAAGTTTCTCCAGGGTCATGTGCCCATGAGGGAAGGGTTAGGACAGCCGTTATAGTTGGTGATTCGATCATTAGGCATGTAGATAGCTGGGTGGCTGGTGGACGTGAGGATCGCCTGGTAACATGCCTGCCTGGTGCGAAGGTAGCGGACCTCACGCGCCACCTAGATAAGGTCTTAGTGCTGGGGAGGAGTCTGCTGTCTTGGTACATGTTGGTACCAATGACATAGGAAAATGTGGTAGGGAGGTTCTGGAGGCTAAATTTAGGCTTTTAGGTAGGAAGTTGAAATCCAGAACCTCTAGGGTAGCATTCTCTGAAATGCTTCCTGTTCCACGCGCAGGACCCAAAAGGCAGACAGAGCTCCGGAGTCTCAATGCGTGGATGAGACAATGGTGCAGAGATGAGGGGTTTGGATTTGTTAGGAACTGGGGAACATTCTGGGGAAAGGAGGGGCTCTTCCGAAGGGATGGGCTTCACCTTAACCGGGATGGAACCAGGCTGCTGGCATTAACCTTTAAAAAGGAGATAGAGCAGCTTTTAAACTAGATATTAGGGGAAAGCTGACAGTCGCCCAAGAGCAGATGGTTCGGAAGAATGTATCTTTGAAGGATACTACCAAAAGCAGAGAGGTTCCACAAAAGAGTAAAGTAGCCCAAATGCCCTCAAGTATGGAGCAGACAGAGCTTAAAGATCCCAAATTACCCATGTCTAACAGACAAATTAATATGGATAAAATACATTCTCTAAAATGCTTGTATGCAAATGCTAGAAGTCTAAAAAATAAGATGGGAGAGTTAGAATATATAGCACTAAATGAAAGGTTAGATATGATTGGAATATCAGAGACATGGTGGAAGGACGACAACCAGTGGGACACTGTGATACCTGGGTACAAACTATATCGTAATGATAGAGCTGATCAAATTGGTGGAGGGGTTGCTCTCTATGTTAGAGAGAGCATTGAGTCAGAAAGGATTAAAGTTTTGCAGGAAACAAAATCTGCTGTAGAATCTATATGGATTGAAATTCCATGTAAAAGGGGGAAGGCAATGGCAGTGGGGGTGTACTATCGAGCGCCTGGCCAGAATGACCAAATGGATGAAGAAATGCTCAAAGAAATCAAGGAAGCTAACAATAGTTACAGCACAGTAATAATAATGGGTGATTTCAACTACCCCGGTATCGACTGGGTCAGTGTCACGTCAGGACATGCTAGGGAGATAAAGTTCCTAGATGAAATAAATGACTGCTTCTTGGAGCAGCTGGTTCATGAACCGACCAGAGGGGAAGCCATATTAGACCTAATCCTTAGTGGAACACCAGATCTAATGCAAGAGATAAGGTTGTTGGGGCCACTTGGCAATAGTGATCATAACATGATCGCCTTTGATTTAATTAGTGGAGGAGGGATAGTAAGGAAATCCACAGTACTACCTTTTAACTTTCGAAAGGGAGACTATGATAAAATGAGCAAAACAGTCAAGAAAAAACTAAAAGGAGCAGTTGCAAAGGTTAAAGACGTACATCAGGCTTGGCTGTTGTTGAAAAATACTATCTTGGAAGCCCAGACCAGCTGTATTCCACGCTTTAAGAAAAGTGGAAAGAAGTCCAAAAAAAACCTGCCAGCATGGTTTAAAGTTGAGGTCAGAGAGGCTGTTGTTGCCAAAAAAGCATCTTTCAGGAAATGGAAAAAAGAGCCAAACGACGAAACCTGGAAACAGCACAAGCACTGGCAAGTCAAATGCAAGGCATTAATAAGGCAGGCAAAGGGAGAATTTGAGAAGAAGCTTGCTGCAGAAGCAAAAACGCGAAGTAAAGACCTTTTCAAGTACATTCGTAGCAAAAAACCTGTGAGAGAGTCAGTTGGTCCATTAGATGATAAAGGGGTTAAAGGAGCACTAAGAGGCGACAAGGCGATAGCAGAGAGACTGAACGAATTCTTTGCTTCAGTCTTTACTGAGGAAGATGTAGGGATGTTACCCATGACTGAAGTGGTATTTAAAGGTGCAGAAGAATTGAAGGAAATATCGATACATCGAGAAGATGTATTACAACTATTAGATAAGCTGAAGAGTAGCAAATCATCTGGGCCGGATGGTATACATCCAAGGGTATTGAAAGAACTGAAATATGAGATTGCAGACCTGCTATTAGTAATCTGTGAACTATCATTAAAATCATCTCTAATACCTGAAGATTGGAGGATCGCCAATGTAACACCAATTTTTAAAAAGGGTTCCAGGGGTGATCCGGGAAACTACAGACCGGTGAGCCTGACGTCAATACCGGGAAAAAATGATAGAAACCATCATAAAGAATAAAATTACTCAGCATATAGATAGTCATGAACTAATGAGAGACAGCCAACATGGCTTTAGACAAGGAAGATGTTGTCTTACTAATCTGTTATGTTTTTTTGAAGGAGTGAATAATCAGGTGGACAAGGGTGAGTCGGTTGATATTGTGTATCTGGACTTTCAGAAAGCCTTTGACAAGGTCCCTCATGAGAGACTTTTGGCAAAACTAAAGAGTCATGGGATAGGAGGCAGTGTACTATTGTGGATCAGGAACTGGTTAAAAGATAGAAAGCAGAGGGTAGGGCTAAATGGCCAATTTTCCCAATGGAGAAAGGTGAATAGTGGTGTACCCCAGGGATCTGTGCTGGGTCCGCTGCTTTTTGACATATTCATAAATGACCTGGAAAGTGGAATAACGAGTGAGGTTATCAAATTTGCAGATGACACAAAACTATTTAAAGTTGTTAAAACCCAAGAGGATTGTGGAAAATTGCAAGAGGATCTTGATAAATTGGAAGAATGGGCATCAAAATGGCAGATGAAATTTAATGTGGACAAGTGCAAGGTTATGCACCTAGGGAAGAACAACCCAAACTATGGTTACACGATGCAAGGTTCCACATTAGGAACCACCACCCAGGAAAAAGATTTAGGCGTCATTGTGGATACCATGTTAAAACCCTCGGCCCAGTGTGCAGCGGTGGCCAAGAGGGCAAATAGAATGCTAGGTATGATAAGGAAAGGAATGGAAAATAAAACAAAGGATATTATAATGCCTCTATATCGTTCCATGGTGAGACCGCACCTTGAATATTGTGTGCAATTCTGGTCGCCATATCTTAAAAAGGATATAGAGTTATTAGAAAAGGTTCAGAGAAGAGCCACCAAAATGGTAAAGGGGATGGAAGGATACTCCTATGAAGAAAGGCTAAAAAGGTTAGGGCTCTTTAACCTGGAAAAGAGACGGCTGAGGGGAGATATGATAGAAGTCTATAAATTAATGAGCGGAGTGGAACGGGTAAACGTAGATCGATTGTTTACCTTATCAGAATATAGAAAGACTAGGGGACATGCAATGAAGCTACAGGGTAAACTATTTAAGACTAATAAAAGAAAATATTTTTTCACTCAACGTGTAATCAAACTCTGGAATTTGTTACCGGAGGATGTAGTAAAGGCTGTTAGTGTAGCTGGGTTTAAAGAAGGTTTGGACAAGTTCCTGGAGGAAAGGTCCATAAGCCATTATTAAGAAGGGACCCAGGATATCAATGCTTGAACCAATACAAGCATTGTGGAACCTGTGTCCCTTGGGGAAACTGCTAGGTACATATGACCTAGAATACTGGGCTTGATGGACCTTGGTCTGACCCAGTATGGCATATCTTATGTTCTTATGTTCTTAAAATGGCAGATGAAATTTAATGTGGACAAGTGCAAAGTTATGCACCTAGGGAAGAACAACCCAAACTATGGTTACGCAATGCAAGGTTCCACATTAGGAATCACCACCCAGGAAAAAGATTTAGGCGTCATTGTGGATAACATGTTAAAACCCTCGGCCCAGTGTGCAGCGGCAGCCAAGAGAGCAAATAGAATGCTAGGTATGATAAGGAAAGGAATGGAAAATAAAACAAAAGACAATATAATGCCTCTATATCGTTCCATGGTGAGACCGCACCTTGAATATTGTGTGCAATTCTGGACGCCGTATCTTAAAAAGGATATAGCATTATTAGAAAAGGTTCAGAGAAGAGCCACCAAAATGGTAAAGGGGATGGAAGGATACTCTTATGACGAAAGGCTAAAAAGGTTAGGGCTCTTTAACTTGGAAAACAGACAGCTGAGGGGAAATATGATAGAAGTCTATAAATTAATGAACGGCGTGGAATGGATAAATGTAGATATATTGTTTGCATTATCAGAATATAGAAAGACTTGGGGACATGCAATGAAGCTATTTAAGACTAATAAAAGAAAATATTTTTTTCACTCAACGTGTAATCAAACTCTGGAATTTGTTACCGGAGGATATAGTAAAAGCTGTTAGCGTAGCTGGGTTTAAAAAAGGTTGGACAAGTTCCTGGAGGAAAGGTCCATAAACCATTATTAAAAGGGACCCAGGATATCACTGCTTGACCCAATACATGCATTGTGGAACCTGTGTCGTTTGGGGAAACTGCTAGGTACTTATGACCTAGATTGGCCACTGTTGGAAACAGGATACTGGGCTTGATGGACTTTGGTCTGATACAGTATGGCGTTTCTTATGTTCTTAACCTGGTGTACAGTGGATGAGACACTAGAGCCTGGAACTCACTAACATGGCATGCTGAAGTAACTGACACCAGGAACAAGACCTTCCAGGTCAAGAACTTAAAAGGGCAGGAGTTGCAGTTCAAAAGGAGCCAACATTAACTGTGCCAGAACCACAATGAGGTCGCAAGCCACTGCTAGAGGCTTGAAGGGAGGTCTTGAGAGTTTCAAGCCTCCCATGAAGCGAACCACTAAGGGCTAAGTCAAGATGGACTTCCCCTCCGAACTGCAATGGTAGGCCTCAATCACGCTATGGTGGATCCTGACAGTTAGACTTAAGACCTGACTCTGAGAGGTGTAGGAGGTACTCAAGACATCTGTCGACAGAACAAGTAAAGGGGTCCAGTGCCTATGCTGTGCATCAGGAAGGAAATCTCTTCCATTTAAAAGTGTCTTCTTGTTGAGGCCCTTCTAGAGGCCAACAAAACATATGTGAGGCTGTTGGACAGGTTGAGCTCACAGTAGCATCTCAATATTCATGCAGTGAAGGCCGAGGATCTGATGTTGTGGTGGAGCATCCTCCTGTGATATAAGATCTGGGGCAGAGCCCAAACGCAGAGATTCCCACTGGGATAGCTGAAGCAGAAGGGGCAACCATGGCTGCCTGGGCCAATATGGTACAATAAGGATCATTGACCCCCTGTCTGCCTGGAGCTTTAGTAGGGTCTTCGCTATGAGAAGTATGGGAAAATATGCATATAGCAGACCCTCCCCCCCAGTGCAGGAAGAAAGCATCTGGAGCTAACCGACTATGCCAGGTGACCATGCAGCAGAACTAATCCACTTAGATGTTGTGCTGAATGGCGAATAGATCTATCAAGTGGGTACCCCACTTCTGAAAGATCTGGGCCGCAACACTGGTCTGCCAGGATATTTTGCTCCCCTGGCAGATATGTAGCTCTTAACTCCATACAGTGTGTAATGGCAAACTTCCACAACCAGACCGCCTCCCAGCACTGGAGATATGACTCCATGTCCCCTTGCTTGTTTATGTAGTATATCATGACCTGATTGTGATTCAGACAGACAATCTGGATGGCCAGGTGATTCCAGAAGGCCCTGAGGACATTCGCTATGGTTCGTAATTCCAAAACATTGATCTGGTGCAGGCTCTCCTGTTTGGACCAGATGCTTTGAGTGTGGCGGCCATCCAAATTTGCTCCCCAACCCAGTTGGATGCATCTGTAGTCAGTGCCTTCTGAAAAGGGAGGCCCCTGAGCAGGTTCTGAGGATCCAACCACCAATGCAGGAACCTCCAGGACCAGGTGACTGCCACCTGGTCCTGGAGGTGGCTGGTGGCCTGCTTCCATTGAATATTCAGTGTCCACCGAGCTTGTCTCATCAACGGATGAGCCAGGGGTGTGACGTGCACTGTACAGACCTTGGGGCCGAGCATAATCAGCATCCTGCGAGCTGTTGTCTGCTGATGCCACTGGGTATCATGGACCAAAGCCGTCAATCTCTGGAGTCAGTCCACCTGGAGAAAGGTTTTTGCTTGAATTGTGTCAAGAGCTCTATGCACTCCAGTCATTGGGTGGGCTGAAGGTGGGACTTTGGGTAATTTACAATGAAACCCAATAGCTCTAGCACCTGGATGGTCAACTGTGTTGAGTGCCAGACTCCATCTGGAGTGATGCTTTTTATGAGCCAGTCATCCAGATAAGGAAAGACAAAATCCCCCAGTGTTCTGAGATAGGCCACTCCACTGCGAGGCACTTTGTGAAGATTAGGGGTGCTAAGGCAAGTCCAAAAGGTAACACCCGTTACTGAAAGTGCTATCCTCCCAGGATGAATTTGAGATATTTTATTTTATTTATTTTTATTTACATTCTCTTATATACCGCGCTATTCTGCATCAGTGCGGTTTACATTGAACAAACTGAAATTACATTGAACAGGGCATTATAACTTGGAGATAACTATTTTACAGGGAACATGGGCTATGGAGGGTTAAGTGGCTTGCCTAAGACCACAAGGAGCACCTGTGGGACTAGAAACCCCAGTCCTTCCAGCCCAAGGTTGCTGTCCTCTAGTGGGATTTGAACCCCCGACCTTCCGGCCTGAAGTACCTTGCCCCAACCACTAGGCCACTCCTCCACTCCTATGGATAGGATGGCTAGGTATGTGGGTATAAGCATCCTTGGATCCAGGAAACACAGTCAATCGTCCTTCTGGAGCAGGGTCCCTAGAGAGACCATCTTGAACTTTTCTCACACCAGGAAGATGTTGAGGTTTCTGAGGTTGAGTATGGGCCAAACCCCCCCTGTTTTCTTGGGGACCAGAAAGAACTTGGAGTAAAATCCCTGTCCGATCTGCTCCTGAGGCACGAGCTCAATGGTGAGATGGCTGGAAGGGCAGAGATTTCTCCCTGAAGGAGGTTTAGATGCAGAGGGTCAAGGGGAAACACCCTCTCCAGCCACCAGTAGATTGGCTATGCTCTGAAGGAACTAGTCAAAACCCCATCCCTAGTTTGAGTTGCAGGGCAGGCTGAGTCTATTGGGACTTCTCCTGACATTGTGGGCAAGGAGCCTGTGACTTTTGCTAGGAGACTTCAGGACCAGGAAAGTATCTGCACTTACGTGGGTAGGTCTTCGTTTGGACTCCTCTGATACTTTCTACGATAGAGAGAAGAGCCACCAAAATGGTAAAGGGGATAGAAGGATACCCCTATGAAGAGAGGCTAAAAAGGTTAGGGCTCTTTAACCTGGAAAAGACGGCTGAGGGGAGATATGATAGAGGTCTATAAATTAATGAATGGAGTGGAACGGGTAAACGTAGATCAATTGTTTACGTCATCAGAATATAGAAAGACTAGGGGACATGCAATGAAGCTACAGTGTAACCTATTTAAGACTAATAAGAGAAAATATTTTTTCACTCAACGTGTAATCAAACTCTGGAATTTGTTACCGGAGGATATAGTAAAAGCCGTTAGCGAAGCTGGGTTTAAAAAAGGTTTGGACAAGTTCCTGGAGGAAAGGTCCATAAACCATTATTAAAAGGGACCCAGGATATCACTGCTTGACCCAATACATGCATTGTGGAACCTGTATCATTTGGGGAAACAGCTAGGTACTTATGTACTAGACTGGCCACTGTTGGAAACAGGATACTGGGCTTGATGGACTTTGGTCTGATACAGTATGGCATATCTTATGTTCTTAGGGATTGAATGCGTATGTATCTCGAGAGCCTGGGGAGGGTGATGTGCTGCTTCTCTATGTCACCAGCCTTTTTCTCCACCTGCTCTCTGAAGACGTCCTTTCCCCGGCATGCCACTTCCACCAGCTTATTTTGCATTGACTGCTCCAAGTCAGAAGACTGAAGCCAGGTGAGACAGCAGGCGGCAGGTTCCAATACCCACAGCCGTCACTCTAGAGACCATTTCAAAGGTGTCATATGTCACCCTGACCAGGAACTTCAAGCAGTCTTAGCCATGGCCCACAAGGGTACGATAATGCTCCAGTTTCTCTGGAGGAAGGAACAGGTGCAAATCGGTGAGATCACACATGATGTCCTTCAGGAACATGCTCATGTAGAGCTGGTAAGAGAGCACTCTAGCCATGAGCATGCAGCTCTGGAAGCACCTCCTGCTGAAGGAGTCCAATGTCTGAGTCTCCCTACCTGGAGTCGTCGAGGAGTGAGTCTTGGTGCTCTTAATCCTTTTAAGGGTGGAATCTACCACTAAGGAGTGGTATGAAAGCTGAGGCTTCTCGAAGTCTGGGGACTTTTGAATCTGGTGCATCGAGTCTTAGCTCCTACTGACCGATGGCACAGTGATGAGGTTCTCCCACATCCTCATGTGCAGCTTTTATAGGGTATGGCGCACCGGCACTGCAACTTTAGGAGCCGAGGAGTACTGGAGAATCTCCAACTCCTCTGCCCTGGGCTCATCCTCTACCTCCAGGGGAAAAGAGATGGCCTTGGCCATATCCCTCATGAAGTCCTGGAAGGACATGTCCTCTGGAGGAGACTTCCATTATTCGTGCAGAGGGAGGGGTCTGGTGGAAGTTTAAGAGACCTGGCCGCCAACAGATCTCTGATTCTAAATTTGTAACCCAGCCATCAGAGTCAGACTCTGAGAGGAGGTTTAAGTAACTTTCAGACTCTGACCTCAAGGGGAATAGGAGCATTGACGGGATTGATGATGCATCGAGGGCTTTTGGGGCTTCGTTGGGACATCGGAACCCAATGCACTCGAAATAGAAATAGCCTTGTCAGGAAATGGCATTGGATCTCTTCGATGCCCCAATGTCAATGCCTCTACAGGCAGAGCATGCATTTTGAGGATTTGCTGCACAATGGTCGTGACGATGCCTTGGTCACCAAAGGACCAGTCAGCTGCTTCTCTAGCATCGATGTGATGCAAGCCTCGAGCTCCTGAAGGCATTCCTCGATGGCTGCCAAATCCGAAAGCCTCAGGCCCTGAGCAGCTTCAACCAATGTCTCCGGCATCTCCACAGAGGTATCGACATGGCCGCTATCCTTGGGAGACAGACAGTGCCCCTCCAAAATTATGGAGGTCGATTCCTCTCTCGGGCACCTTGTCAGGCTGTTCACGGCCATCACTCTTGACATCGCATTCGGAAGGGCTCTGATGCCGATGCACATGGGCTTCACCCGGTGCTTGGAAGGGTCCCTCTTCGATGATGATGGAGTCGAGGTCTTCTTTGATTCAATGTGAACAACAACTGATGACCAATACTCCAGGCCACTACAGGAACTGAGGGGAACTGCCGGTGCCGAAGACACTGAATCAGATCTCTGGCCAAAGAGGGATTCTCTCTGCTTCTCTCAATCCTTTAGGCCTCTCCTTGTCATCTGCAAGTACAAATTGCAAGAAAAGGGCTGGTGATCCGTACCCAGAGATAGGTGTCACCAATTGTGCTCACCAGTGACCGAGATGGTCCTGGCACATTTGGTGCATTTCTTGAACTCACTGGCCAGTTTCTGGAAGATGTCTGGGAAGATAGCTGTGGCAAAATTAAATAGCTTGATTGGAATCAGAGGCCCAGCCGGGCCACAAGAAAAAGCAACACAAAAATAATGGTACTGAAAAAAACATCGGAATCGAGGCAGAACCATGATGTAAGGATCTGATGCTACTGACAGCAGTCAGAAAAGCTAAATACAAGCAAAAAAGAGACCCCCAGAGGGGAAAAAATGAAACGTTTACCGGCAGATGCTAATTCACATCTGTGGAATGGAAAACTCAGATTGAAGATGGCACCATGGTAGGTGGGAAGACAGGCATGCAGGTGCAGTGGAGCCTCCCAAAAGCTTCCAATAGAAGCTGGGGAGTGTTCCCACGTAGGGTTCTGTCGGTGATGTCACCCATATGCGAGGACTTCATTCCTGCTTGTCCACCTAACGATAACCACTGAAATATTCTTAGTTGCACCCGCACAAATTACCACATTCAGGTCGATGCAGAATGCCGGTGTTGAAGTCGCGCCCTATTAGCTATGTACGCATCTGCAGCATCGAGAAGCAGAAAGGGACATATATGCAAATTAGCCCTGCATTAAACTGTTATGCAAATGTCAGCATTAATTTGGGAGAGGAAGCCAAACACAGTTGCACAAAAGTCGGTGCAAGTTTGGCATGCTCTCCTACAGAAACAGGGTCATCTGAGGGGAAATTTGACACTTCGTCTCAGATAATCCAGGCATCAGAGAAAGTCCCCAATGCTATCAAAATACTGTGGGGGATCAGTGCCCTCAACACCGATCCTCAAGAGAAATCAAATCCCTGGTGGCCCAATGGCCGTATTCCTTCACATACCCAATAAAAAAAAACACCCTGGTGATCCAGTGACCCTGATCCCTCCACCCACCCAATTAAAAAACACCCTGGTGGCCCATAACCTCCCATCTCCTCCTGTTATCTTTAAGATGGAACAGGCGTGTTGTCCACGCGCTCCCACCCCTGCACCATTTTAAAAAATGGCAGTCTGACCCTGCCTGGTGGCATAGGGGTGGGAGTGCATGGGCAATGCTCCTGCTCCAGATTAAAGGTACTGGGAGAGGGGTGGAGGGTTTGGGGCTGCTGGGCCACCAGAGTTTTTTTCAACTGGATGGGTGGGGGGATCGGGGCTGTTTGGCCACCAGAGGTTTTTTTTAAATTGTGTATGTGGGGGGGGGGGGGGGGAATCGGGGCCACTGGGCCACAGGGAATTGTTTTTTGTCAGAGGGTCAGTCCCCTAACAGTATTTTCATGGCAGTTTGACACTTCGCTCAGAGGATCCAGGCATCAGGGAAAGCCCCCGATGCCATCAAAATACTTTGGGGGCACGCACAAGACATTTAAGACACCTCAGACCAGGTATAGAGATATTTGTGCTTTGGCTGGTTATGTAATCTTCTATACATTTCTCTGCATCAGACGAGACAATATTAGCATGCTATTTTAATACGTGCATCTCATTTGCTTATAATTTATATATGCTTGGCGTTACTGTGTGCGTTTGCTTTTCCTTTGCTGTTTACACGGGCATCAGTCTCTTTTCTGAATTTGGCATGTCAGAACTTGTGCTTATAAGTTGCGTTATCTGCATGCAAAGGACGCATTAGTCTGCATTGGCCCAATTAACATGCGAGCACAATGTGCTCTTCACACCCACATTCTGGCCCTTACTTACCCACTCTCCACATTAGTGTGCGAGTGCCAATTAATATGCCTTCTTGCAGTCAGTGGTTGACATACCTGTGCATTAGAAAGAGAAATTAGACTTACCTGCTAATTGTGGTTCCTTGAGGAACTCCAGTCCAATCCCGCACCTCTGGGTAGTGTACCTCTTCCAGCAGCTTGGAGACTAAGCATGTCATCTTTTAATGACACGAATGTACTTAAGCAGCTGGCACCTCCTACTATCTCCAGTAACCAATTGATAAAGCAGACTCACAGGAGCAGCAAATAAGTAGTTAAACAAGAGAAAAAAACAATTCTACTTCTAAATGATCTGACCCCCTCTCACCCCTGGGAAGGAATCACTTGTCCTGATCTCCCCCCCCCTCCCCTAAGAATGAGGCTTACCTGTGGCGCCATCATGCAGGAAGCGAAAGACCAAAAGCTCTCCCAGTCCGCCCCCCAACGCTGACAGTCATTCTCCCCGGCCACCTTCTGCAAACAAGGAAACCCAGCTTCAGGACCGAGGTGAACTAACCATTCATCAGAAACAGATTCAGGGAGGGTTCTGGGACTGGACTGGAGTTCCTCAAGGAACCACAATTAGCAGGTAAGTCTAATTTCTCTTTCCTTATCATCCCTCTAGTCCAGTCCTGCACCTCAGGGATGTAACAGAGCAGCTCCACTAACGGGAGGGACCTGTACAACTGGCCTGAAGCACCACCAATCCAAAACAAGCATCCCCCGCCACATGGACAATCAGCCTATAATGTTTAGCGAAGCCTATGTTGCAGCCCTACAGATCTCCACTGGCAGCACTAGACTGTACTCTGCCCACAAGGCCGCCTGAGCTCTCATGGAGTGCACGCGCAATCCCGTCAGCACTGCTTTACTCTTCAAAATGTATGCCGGCACGATTGCTTCCCTGATCCACCTGGAAATGGAGGCCTTCGCCGCTGCCTCTCCTATACGCAGCCCCTCAAACAGCACAAACAAACGATCCGATCTCCAAAAAAACACCGTCCATTTTAAATACCTCTTTAACACTCGTTTTGACATCCAAGAGGCGTAACGGTGGACTAGCAGTGCTACCTTCTACACCCTCCAGAGCTGGTAGGGAAACTGCCTGGTTCAAATGAAATGCTGAAATCACCTTGGGCAAAAAGGAAGATACTGGCTGAAGGACCCTCGAGAACGAAAGGAAGGGCTCCTGGCAAGATAACGCCTGAAGCTCTGAAATTCGCTGTGCTGAATAAATCACCACTAGGAACACTGTCTTCAGGGTCAAATCCTTCAAGAAGGCCTGAGCCAATGGCTCAAAGGGCTCCCCAGTGAGTGCTGAGAGCACCAAATTGAGATCCCAAGGCGGCACCACCGTCCTCCATGGAGGACAGAGGTGGCTCACTGCCCTGAGAAACCGCAGGACATCTGGGTGTGACCCTAGCACCACCCCTTGGACCTTTCCCCAATAATAGGAAATGGCCACCAATTGCGCCCTTAAGGAACTAGTTGCTAGTCCTTATCGAAACCAACCTGTAGGAACTCCAGAATCTCCACGACCGAGGCTGTAGATGGGAGAGCCCTCTTATATGCACACCACAACTCAAAGATGCGCCATACTCGGATGTACGTCAGACAGGTAGACCTCTTCTGGGTCTTCAGCAAGGTTGCTATCACTGGACCTGAGTAACCTTTCTTCTTCAGCCTCGCCCTTTCAAGTGCCATACCGTAAGCGAGAATCGATCCACCTGAGGCATGCGAACCAGCCCTTGCATCAAGAGATTTGCCCAAATTGGGAGCCACCATGGCTGGCTTGACGACACTTAACAACAACAACATGGCTGGTCCACCAGAAGTTGCACCAGGTTGGCATACCATGGGTGCTATGGCCAATCCGTGGCGATCAGGATTACTAACCCCCAGTGAGCCTCTATCCTCTGCAAGACTCGACCTATGAGGGTCCACAGAGGAAAGACATAGAGCAGACCTGAGGCAGGCCACCTTTGCACTAGGGCATCCAGGCACTCTGACATACACTCCCTTTATCTGCTGTAGAAGCAGCTGGCTTTGGCCTACTTGAATGCTGCCATCATGTCCATGATAGGTATGCCCCATCGGCGCACAATCTGCTTGAACACCCCTCTGATTTAACCTCCATTCACCAGGTCCATGTGCACTTGACTGAGGTAGTCTGCCGTCACGTTGTCTACCCCGCTACGTGCACTCTCGACAACATCTGCACATGGTTCTTCGCCCAGCCAAACAGAATTTTGGCCTTTTCCTCCAGGCTGCGCTGCCTGTGCCACCCTGGTGATTGATGTAAGCCACCATGGTTGTGCTGTCCGAAAAAACCTGGACTGCTCAAAACGGCAGAGTGCCAGGACCACCGCCTGTATCTCCAGCCTGTTGATCGACTAGAGGGCCTCCTGCGGACTCCATTGTCCCTGAGCAATGTGCCCCTCGCATTGGGCTCCCCCAACTGGACAGAATGGCATGTCATCAGCGGGATCCCCATCGGCGACTCGAGGGGCATGTTCCCTTCCAGACTCCCCAGACAAAGTCACCATCTAAGGGCCCTCTTGGTTCTCCTCGGGCAGGAGAATACCTCGGACAAGGGTTGATTCTGGTGGGACCAGCGACAGAGCAGAGCTCTATGTAACGTCTGCATATGCGCCCATGCCCATGGGACTAGTTTGAGAGGGGCCACCATGGTCCCTAGAAACTGTAAGGTATATCAAGAAATTGCATAAACATAAGTAATGCCATGCCAACGGTTTTAACATCTTTAGAAACTGGCGCACTAAACTTTGCAGCCCGTGTGCCCATTGTTTTGGCAGGAAGACCTTTCCTTCTCAGGTTTCGAAGCGTGCTCCTAAATACTCCAGCTCTTGGGATGGAATCAAGTGGTTCTTGGCAATGTTGATCACCCAACTGAGACTTTGTAGGAACTGCACCACTTGCTTTGTTGCCCTTTCGCTTTTACCTCTGGACTTCGCCCGGATCAGTCAGTCGACGAGGTATGGGTGCAAGAAGACGCCTTCCCTGCGGAGCACCACTGCTACCACCACCATAATCTTGGTGAAGGTATGAGGGGCTGTCGCCAGACCGAATGGTAATGCTCGAAACTGGAAATGGCCCGTTGGCACCACAAAGCGGAGAAACTACTGATGCTCTGGTCAGATGGGAATGTGAAGATAAGCCTCAGTGAGATCGAGAGATGTCAAAAACTCCCCACTCTTGACTGCCACTATGACTGACCTCAACGTTTCCATGTGAAAATGCGGCACTCGCAAATTGCAGTTCAAGCCCTTGAGATTGAAGTTTGGGCAAAAAGAACCTTGTTTTTTGGGCACCACAAAATAAATGGAGTATCGACCGCAGCCTATACTGGTCGCATGGCACCAGCACCATGGTCCTTAGCTGTAGAAGCCGGGCCAGGGTGTCTTTTATTGCCGCCGCTTTGCCCTGCACTTTGCAGGGGGACTGAATGAAAGAGTGGGTCAGGGGCGAGCCCATTTGAGGGCATAGCCCTTCCATATAACTTCTAGAACCTACTGGTCTGAGGTAATCTGGACCCAGGCAGGGTAAAAATCCTGCAGCCGACCTCCCATGGGTTGCACCCCTACCTGGGCTCCCCTTGGCTCATTGTGATTTCTTGGGTCCCGAGATCGAGAAAGCACCAAAATCCCTGCCCGCTCCTCGAAAACCCTACCCCCCTAAAGGGGAATCTGTCTCTCTAGTAAGGGGTAAAGCGGGATGTACGAACTTGAAGTCTCTCGGCTACCCCTGAGCCAAAAGTGGATTGCCGCCCTGCTTATCCTCGGGCAGGCGACTGCCCTTGGACTCACCCAAGTCCTTGACCAGTTTGTCCAGCTCCTCCCCGAAGAGAGGTTTTCCCTTAAAGGGGAGCTTGCTGAGGCGGGACTTGGAAGAGCTGCTGTCTGTTGCCCAGTTCCGAAGCCATAGGTAGCGGCGGGCCACCACCAACGAGGCCATGCTCTTAAGAGTCCCTTTTTTTAAAAAAAAAGAACAACTCTGCAAAAAACTAATTCAGACTAGAAACCTATGGCTCCTTAGTTGTCCCTTCAGTGAGTCCAACACCTTGGCTCACTACCTCCTCCAGCTGCTTAGAGACTGAGCTTACTGGAGCTAGTAGGCAGTGCCAGCTGCTTAAATACACTCGTGTCATCAAAAGATGGACATGCTCAGTCTCCAAACTCCTGGAAGAGGTATACTACACCCAGAGGTGCGGGACTGGACTGGAGGGATGATAAGTGATGAAACTGGACTGGAGGGATGATAAGGGATGAAACGTGCTTTAACCGGTTTAACCCAGTTCAGAAGAGCCCTAAAATTTAACCTATTTATCAAATTTTACCCTACATAAATTTCAAAAGAATAGTCTTACCATAAACTTAACCACAATCTCATCCTGACCCTTGCACTACTGCTATTTTATGTAAATAGTTAGTTTTTTTTTTTTTTTTTTTTTTTTTCATGCTATCGAACTAATTGAATATTTATTCTATGTATATAGTTCTCCCATGTTATCCAAGTTTATACTCCTGTTATATGTAATACCGAACAGCCTGTTGTTCTGGTCTTTGTGTTCATCTGTAAACCGCGCTGATTATAAATAGTGCGGTATATAAAAAACTGAAATAAATAAATAAAAATAAATAAAATAAGGAATGCACGTTAACTGGTTAGTGTTGTTTAATAAAAGGACCCCTAAGTCCTTTTGAAAACCGAAGGGACTCCCATATCCTCACATAAACAGAAGAGTAATAAAAAAAATTACCGAGGACACCCCTGTTTCTACCCATGCTCATATAAAATTACTGATGTCACAGCCCTAC
The DNA here is from genome assembly GCA_033557465.1 of Ichthyophis bannanicus. Taxonomy (NCBI): domain Eukaryota; kingdom Metazoa; phylum Chordata; class Amphibia; order Gymnophiona; family Ichthyophiidae; genus Ichthyophis; species Ichthyophis bannanicus. The sequence continues at coordinate 1,535,610,141 of CM066032.1, forward strand.
TTGGCACTAAGTTTCAAAGTAATCTGCCTACGGGACCAGCATGTTGATCATTTAACATCTTCTGCCACATGTTTCATTTATAACAATCCCCTTCAAACTGCATATATCAGCTCCCAACAGCACTTCTATGTCTCCTCTATCACCTGCGCACACCAGAGAGCAGCATTTAAAGAATGTCAGCAAGCTTGAAGTCACATTCAAACCAGCTTTGTTATGCTGACAAAAAATCACAAGTCCTTGCAGCTGATCCACAACTCCAAAGAGGTTTCTAGGACAGGAATCTGATATATAATATGTGTGACAAATTATATATAACTCATATATAATATATGTTGCATCATTAAAACATGGCTGTGACTTTTAAAAAAAATAAAACAAGTTATTTCATCGCTTGTTTTGTGATTCTCTATATGCTGGCGGTGAGTTGTCTTTTCTTGGTTGTTAAGGCGCTTTAAGTCATAGCAGCTCCACAGTACTTTCTCCCCAGACCCACCAAAGAGAGAAACTGGAAAAGGGGCTACACGTTGCGATGCCCTAGCTTGGGCCCGAAGGCTTACAAGCATAGAAGAGCCTTATAATGTCCTTTTTAAATAAAGCTTCCCTTGTTTGTCCCCAGGGATTCTGGGACTTGTAGTTGGCTTACTTATATAAAGACAAATGTAGTTGTGAGTCCGGTGGTTTAAGGCAGCAAGAAAATTTATTTTATTGTAGGATTCCCAAGGCATTAAAGCTCAAAACACAAATGCAAAACGGATGCTTCTCCAACATAAGAGTAAAACAGGATAACAGAGAAAAATGCAACAAAAAGGCTTCTTTCACTGAGCAGCAGCTTTCATCCAAATAAACTTCCCTAGAGCACAGCTCCTGGTGGTCATTCCACATAACAAGGTAAACGTTTCACAGCTGCTGTTTTCTTTTTCAAAGCAAACGTTTACTGACGACAGCTCCTGGGCCTCAGAAGCTCATATACTTAGTAAAACACATTCTTGGCTTTTCTCAACTCTTTGCAGTCATAAGAATTAATTGCTATATTGTTTCACAGTCTTTCAGCCCTGTTTAACAATGCTTAATTCTCCTTGAGACAAAAAGAGCAATCCATTGGTGATATTTCTGAGTCAGACTCTGGCATACAAGAATCCACCTGCATATCTTCTATGGATACCGAGTACTTTTCTCTTTCACCAGTTTTATAAACTTTCCCAGACTTCCTGTCTTCTAAAAACTCTTGGAACTGTTTCCACAGCAAATCACCCTGAGAAGGCACACTGATATTGGGAGGGTAAAGCTTCCTTTCTGTAAACAGTTTTCTTAATGCTTCTAGTGTTAAAAGCTCAGTCTCTCTGCTCTTATCTGGGCTTCTGTTTTCTCCATGCATAAAACTATCCACCCACCTCTTAGCAGATGAAGACGTAAGGTCAGGCTCCTGGACACTAGCTGTAGCAAACTGTTTTCCTGCAAGCTGTTTAGCTCTGCACGTGCTGGCTTTACCTTGGGGCGAGTCTCTCAGACAACTACTGATTCCTTTCCTCCTGATATCTTTCAGGCCATGGAACTCAGCCTTCTGGTGTCTTTCTCCACTCCTTCCCAGATAGTCACTCTCTTGAAAGTTTCCTTGGAACCTTTCTCTCTTTCCAGGATCTTTCAGTTTCTTCTTCTGGCTCTCTCTGCTGCGTCTCCTGTGTGTGTGTCTCCCTTCTCTCGTGTCCATGTGCTTCTCTTCCATGTGCTTCTCTCTCTCTCTGCTCTGAATGTGCTTTTAAAAGCCGTTTGCTGCCAGGCACTCCCTTGCCTTTGCACAGGTGTGACCAATCACTGAGCAGGCTTGGCTCCCTGTCTGAACTAGGGCGTGGCCTGGCCTTAGCAGAGAACTGAGTTTTTTTCTTGCAAGCACTGTGCACAAGTGAACTGTCACTTGTTTTAAAGGGAAAACAGGGTTTTCTTCCACTTCCGACTCTTCCTGGGAGCTCTCCTCACCACAACATGTAAAAAGAGAACATATGTACACAAATTGTTTAACAACTTCTTTCACTTAATGATATAAGCTCAAATTTTAAGTCCCCAAGCAAAATTTTGCTGAGGGCCTCTGGAGGAGGGGAGAAGGATGCTAGACATAGGAAGGAAGAGAGAGAGAGAGATGTAGAGACAGACTAGGGAGTTGGAGGCTAGGCAAGGAAAGAGATGGGGAATGTCAGATGGATAAAGGGGAAAAAGTGAAGAAGATAGGAGGGGTGAAATGAAGTGGCAGATGAACTTGAGACTCTTAAAAGAGTAAAGAGAAAATGGAAGAAATCAGAAAATAGATACCAGAACCAACATGATTAGAAAAATAAAATAGCTAGACAATAAAGGTAGAAAAAATAATTTAATTTTCAATTGTGTATTTGGAATATTTCAATTTTTGTAATTTATATCATCTATCTTTATATGCCTCTCTTCCTATTTCTCTGATATTCCACTGAATGCAGATTCTAGTTTCTTGGGATTTCAGTTTAATATTTTCTACATATTTCTATTTTTAGTTTGGGATCACTTACGCTGTGCTTGGTGAGGGTCTACCTATGTTCTCAGTATGTGATTGAGGCCAAGTGTTCTATTAGCATGGCGCTTCTATATAGGGATCTGTAGTAATCTGACTTGTTCAGTTTTCCCAGTAGGTGTGTGGATTGTTCTATGGCCCACTGCAATATTTACACTACTGCCCTTTTTGGGGTAGGCTCCTTGTGCGAGTTTTGGAAGTTAAGGTAAAATTTCACTTACCGTTAATTTCCTTTCCTAGAATACTGCTAGACCAGTCCAGACAAACGGGTTGTGTCCCCCTGCCAGCAGATCCTGGAGACAGAGAACTCTACCAGAGCTCTGATCCCTGGTGATGCTGCTGAGATGATGAGACTGTACCCCAAGAGGTCTCCCTCAGTATCGTCCACAAGCTGAACTTCATGAAAACTAAACAACTACATACAGCCGCTGCTTTTTGACATATTCATAAATGACCTGGAAAGTGGAATAACGAGTGAGGTTATCAAATTTGCTGATGACACAAAACTATTTAGAGTTGTTAAAACCCAGGAGGATTGTGGAAAATTGCAAGAGGATCTTGATAAATTGGAAGACTGGGCATCAAAATGGCAGATGAAATTTAATGTGGAGAAGTGCAAGGTTATGCACCTAGGGAAGAACAACCCAAACTATGGTTACACGATGCAAGGTTCCACATTAGGAACCACCACCCAGGAAAAAGATTTAGGCGTCCTTGTGGATACCATGTTAAAACCCTCGGCCCAGTGTGCAGCGGCGGCCAAGAGAGCAAATAGAATGCTAGGTATGATAAGGAAAGGAATGGAAAATAAAACAAAAGATATTATAATGCCTCTATATCGTTCCATGGTGAGACCGCACCTTGAATATTGTGTGCAATTCTGGTCGCCGTATCTTAAAAAGGATATAGCGATTTTAGAAAAGGTTCAGAGAAGAGCCACCAAAATGGTAAAGGGGATGGAAGTCTACTCCTATGAAGAAAGGCTAAAAAGGTTGGGGCTCTTTAACCTGGAAAAGAGACGGCTGAGGGGAGATATGATAGAAGTCTATAAATTAATGAACGGAGTGGAACGGGTAAACGTAGATCGATTGTTTACCTTATCAGAATATAGAAAGACTAGGGGACATGCAATGAAGCTACAGGGTAAACTATTTAAGACTAATAAAAGAAAATATTTTTTCACTCAACGTGTAATCAAACTCTGGAATTTGTTACCGGAGGATGTAGTAAAGGCTGTTAGTGTAGCTGGGTTTAAAAAAGGTTTGGACAAGTTCCTGGAGGAAAGGTCCATAAACCATTATTAAGAAGGGACCCAGGATATCAATGCTTGAACCAATACAAGCATTGTGGAACCTGTGTCCCTTGGGGAAACTGCTAGGTACGTATGACCTAGATTGGCCACTGTTGGAAACAGAATACTGGGCTTGATGGACCTTGGTCTGACCCAGTATGGCATATCTTATGTTCTTATGTTCAGCCAGTCAACGGACCCGGCCTCAACTATGTACAAGGTGCAGAAAGCATTCCCAGAAACTGAAGGCCGCCGAGAAGGACAAAGGGACTAGAGGCTCACTTGCCAGGCCTCCGGAAGGAAAAAACAAAAGCAAAAGATAACGGCGGCTCCGCTGCACCAGCAGGACTGAGACTGACAGCAGGGTGGGTCCTGGACTGGTCTAGCAGTATTCTAGGAAAGGAAATTAACGGTAAGTGAAATTTCACCTTCCAATTCATACTGCTAGACCAGTCCAGACAAACTGGCAGTACCCAAGCTACCGACCTCTAGGGTGGGTCCAAAGCTGCCGAAAGCACTGACGCGCCAAAACTCATCTCCTGCCGAGCGTGGACGTCCAATCGACAGTGACAGACAAAAGTCGATAGCGACGACCAAGTCGCCGCCCGGCAGATGTCTAGGGGTGCCACATGGGAACGGCTCAGCCCAAGACGTCGCCTGCGCCCGCGTGGAGTGTGCTCAGAGCCCTACAAGCACCGAGTTGCGCTGAAGAATATAGGCTGCTTCAATAGCTCCTCTTAGCCACCTGGCGATAGTAGCCTTAGAGGCTGCAAACCCTCGACGGGAGCCCGCAAGAAGGACAAAGAGATGATCCGTCTGCCGAAAGGAATTGGTGACTTTAAGATACCAACAGAGGACCCGTTTGAGATCTAACGCACGTAAGTGTCGACGCCGACCCGTACACTGCTCTGGAGAGAAGGACGGCAAGAAGAGGGGCTGATTGACATGAAAAGGCGTAACCACCTTGGGCAAAAAGGATGGAACTGTCCGAAGCGTCACGCCCTCTGACGAGAAAGAAAGATAAGGATCCCGACAAGAGAGCGCTTGGAGCTCGGAAATGCGCCGCGCTGAGGTAAATGCCACCAGGAACACCGTCTTCAAGGTTACGTCTTTGAGCGAAGAGGCCCGTAACGGCTCAAAAGGCGAAGTCACCAAGGCCCAGAGGACCAGGACGAGATCCCAGGCCGGGAAGACTGGACGACACGGGGGCCGCACGGATTTAACTCCTCTGAGGAAACGCGAGACGTCGACATGCGAAGCGATAGAGCGCCCCAAAACCGGACCACGGAAGCATGCAAGGGCCGCCACCTGAACCCGAAAAGTACCGAGAGCCAGCCCCTTGTCCAGGCCAGCCTGGAGGAACGCAAGAATATCAGGAATGCCGCTACTCCAGGGAGACACCCCACGCTGTGAGCACCATGATTCGAAAAGACGCCACACCCGAGCATAGGCTAAGGAGGTGGAAGAACGGCACGCCTTAAGCAAGGTGGATACCACGCTAGCCGAATATCCCTTATGAACTAGCCTGCGGCGTTCAAGAGCCAAGCCATAAGCGAGTAAGGAGCCGGGTCTTCCATGGCAATTGGCCCCTGCTGCAGAAGCACTGGAAAACCCTGAAGCGGCAGAGGAGCTGCTCGCGCAAGCCGGATGAGATCCGCATACCAGGGTCTGCGAGGCCAATCCGGAGCTACCAGAATCACCGGCCCATGATGCTCCCTGATCCGTTGAAGAATCTTGCCGACCATGGACCACGGAGGGAAGGCATACAGAAAGAGTCGGGCCGGCCACGGCTGCGACCTGCTGTCTTTCCATCGGCTGAAGAAGATCGGTGCTTTGGCATTTTCCCACGTCGCCATGAGATCCACTGCCGGCTGACCCCATTGGCGGACAATCAGCTGAAAAGGCGCTGACGCCAGAGCCCATTCTCCGGGATCCAGCGTATGGCGGCTGAGGAAGTCCGCTTCGATATTGCTCTTCCCCGCAATGTGCTGCGCCGAAATGGCGAGGAGATGCCGCTCCGCCCAAGGAAGGAGAAGCCTCATTTCTTTGGAAACCCCTGGACTCTTCGTGCCCCCTTGGCGGTTGAGATACGCCACCGTCATGGCATTGTCGGAGAGAATGCGAACTGCTTGACGATGTACGAGAGGCAGGAACCTTTGCAAGGCTAGGCGAACCGCTCTCGCCTCGAGGCGATTGATGGACCAGCGGGCCTCCTGAGGTGACCAGACCCCCTGTGCTGCATGTGTGCCGCAAAGCGCTCCCCACCCGGAGAGACTGGCGTCCATCGTCAGAAGCAGCCAACGTGGAGACTCCAACGGAACAACCTGTAGAAGGTTGCGTGCCCGAAGCCACCATCGAAGGTCGAGCCGGACCGACTGCGGAAGTGGAAGTCGAACCTGATAATCCTCCGACACCGGCTACCATCGCGACAGGAGCGCCCTCTGCAACTCTCGCATATGTACCCGTGCCCAAGGCACCACATCGATGGTAGCCGCCATGGACCCCAGAAGCTGGAGTTAATCCCAAGCTCGAGGTGCCTCTCGCCGCAGGAATCGCTGGAGCTGATCTACAATTTTCTGGAAGCGAACTTGTGTAAGCATCACCCGCCGAGGCGAGTGTCAAACCAAGCCCCGAGAAACTCGAGGACCTGAGACGGCTGGAGGCAGCTCTTGGAGTGATTGATCACCCACCCCAGGCCCTCCAGAAAAGCCACTACACGGTCTACCGTCTCACGAGCCTTTGCCAGAGAGTCCGCCCGAATCAGCCAATCGTCCAAGTAAGGATGAACTCGGATCCCTTGCTTGCGTAAGGCCACGGCCACCACCACCATTATCTTGGAAAATGTCCGTGGCGCTGAGGCCAAGCCAAAAGGCATGGCTTGGAACTGAAAATTCCGGCCTAGAACCGCAAATCGGAGGAACCGCTGATGCTCCATGCGGATGGGAATATGAAAGTACGCTTCCACGAGATCGAGCGATGCCAGGAACTTGCCCCTGCATAACGCCTGGATCACGGAACGCAACGTCTCCATCCGAAATGAGGAACCCGAAGGCTGCAGTTTACCCCCTTGAGATCCAGAATAGGCCGAAAGGAACCATCCTTCTTGGGCACCACGAAATAAATGGAGTACCGACCCGTCCCTTCTTCGAGAGGTGGGACGGGACGTATGGCGTTCAAAAGAAGCAGGCGTTCGAGTGTTGTCTGGACGATGCGGCGCTTCTCGGGAGATCCCGCCGGAGAGACTAGGAAGGCCTTGGGGATCGGGCGAGAGCACTCGAGGGAATAACCCCGAGAGATGCTGTCAAGAACCCAAAGATCGGAGGTAATTCGCGCCCACTCCTGAGAAAACAATGCCAGCCGACCCCCTACGGGCGGCACAGACCGGAGTGGACCTAGCGCCCCGTCAGCGGGAGGACCTTGCGGTCCCTGAGAACTTTCCTCCTGCCAAGTAGGAGTCGGAGCCGGAGCGGGCCCCCCAAAAGGACTGACTTCCTCTTCCAGAGCGATTAGGCTGAGTCGGAGGCTTGGAGGAGTGATACCTCCTAAAGTCCCTGCTGCTGGAGAAACGGCGAAAAGATTGTGCCCGCGAAGACCGGTGAGCCGAAGTTCGCGGCCTATCCTCCAGCAAGCGTTGGGGCTTAACCTCCCCAAGATCCTTTACGAGCTTGTCCAGCTCCTCGCCGAACAAAAGCTTACCCTTGAACGACAGCTTAGAGAGCCTGGACTTTATTTTATTTTATTTACATTCTCTTATATACCGCGCTATTCTGCATCAGCACGGTTTACATTGAACAAACTGAAATTACATTGAATAGGGTATTATAACTTGGAGAAAACTATTTTACAGGGAACATGAGCTATGGAGGGTTAAGTGGCTTGCCCAAGACCACAAGGAGCACCTGTGGGACTAGAAACCCCAGTCATTCCAGCCCAAGGTTGCTGTCCTCTAGTGGGATTTGAACCCCCGACCTTCCGGCCTGAAGTACCTTGCCCCAACCACTAGGCTACTCCTCCACTCCACTGGACTTGGAAACGACATCCGCCGCCCATTGACGGAGCCACAGCCAACGCCTCACCACTGTCACGGCTGCCACCGATCGAGCCGAAAGGCACAACAGATCATAAAAAGTATCTGCCAAAAAGGCCGTGGCAGACTCCAAACGCCCAAGAGAGGAATCTTCAGGCAAGCGCTGGATCCAGCGCAACAGCGCTCGGGCCGTTAGCCCCCCGCATACCGTCGCCTGCAGAGCCATGGAGGACGCGGAGAAAGCCGTCCTCAACAAGTTCTCCACCTTCCGATCCTGTGGATCCTTGAGAGCCGCTCCTCCCTCCACAGGGATGGTGGTATGCTTAGTCACTCCGGAAACCAAGGCATCTACCTTAGGGTACATGAGCCACTGCTCCAGAAGCTCTGGCGGCCAAACTTATAACTGCCCTAGGTGATGAGCGTTTCGCAAGGGCGTGTCTGGAGAGTCCCATTCCCGGGACACCATTTGCTGTAATTCCGTAGGGAAAGGAAAAGCCTTAGAGGGCTTGCGAATGCCCAGCAAGATGGGATCTGCCTGAGATTGAGCCTGAGAGGCTGGAGGCTCCGCTGGCGCCGAAAAATGGAGAGCTTCCATCACTTGACCATTGAGGGCGGACAATTCTTCTTTGCGGAACAGCCGGATATCCTGTGACTCCTCCGGCCCCGGAATAGAAGAATCCGATGCAGAATACTCCCCATCCTCACGCCCAGAGAGGTCCTCGGACTTTCCCGCGGAAGACACCTCCTCGTCAGGGTCACGATCATCCTGCACAAGCAAGTGTAATATGCCTTAGACGTACCCTTGCAAGCTACAGCACCCTTAGAACGCTTACGGCCAGCTGGAGCACCCAGGCGCTCAGGTGTCTTTGGCTGAAGCCCCACCGAGGGAGCCAAGGATTCAGCACGCCACAAAGCCCATGCCTGGCGGAAAAGATGGAGAAGTTGGTCCTTGGAAGGAGAGCCAGGCGCCAAGAACTCAGGGCAGCCGGAGAGACCCCCGTAGGGGCTCCCTGCAAAGCCGCCACCGAAAAAGGAGGTAACGGACCCTCTACTGCAGGTAAGTCAGGAGCCGTAGCTTCCTGAATGGCCAGCAACATTGAAGACTCCCCTGGGTGCGCCAAACAGGATGCGCATTGCTGATTTGCAGCTCCTTCTGCTTCCTGTTACACACAATGCATCTAAGCCCAGAAGAAGGCATTGTGTGTGAAAAAGAACAATTTTAAATCTTATTCTCCGGAGCACTCCTCTTTCCATATTACAATCCTAGTAAAACCCCCTTAAGAGAGGAGAAGGAACAGAGGCACATACAGCAGGGCAGAGCTGAGTTTCCCGCCAAAAATCGGAGCTCCGTGGAAATTCAAAATGGCCGCCGGACAAATAAAAGTTAAATAAAAGGTCAAAAAAGCAGCGAATTTTTGAAAAAAAGGCAGAAACCAGCCCCCCAGGCCAGGATTCCACTGTGCCAAAAATGGGACAATTCTGAGTACGCGAAAATTCGGCAGATTTGGACCCTTCAGGAGCTTCAGCATGCATTAAACAAAGGAAAACTGTACTCACAGATGCCGGCCAGTGCAGGGATTCCAAGGGCAGGATCAGGAAAACCACATCTGATGCCAAGCGAGCACTAACGCAGAGGTAACCCTCGAGTGTTAGTGAGCCCTTCTTCCAGCCAAGGCTGCCCTCATGGCTAGCTGCTGGGAATGCCTTCAGTCAGCGAGCGTCACTGTTTCTATACAGGAGCTCAGCTGAAACACCCTGCCAATAGAGGGGATCACTCTCAAAGTAGAGGAGCCCCTGAGCTTCGTCCTGAAATAGGAAATTAATCCTTTCTCCAAAGGAGCAAAACAAAAAAGCTACCAGGTCTGCTGGAGACAGAGAAATACTGAGGGAGACCTCTTGGGGTACAGTCTCATCATCTCAGCAGCATCACCAGGGATCAGAGCTCTGGTAGAGTTCTCTGTCTCCAGGATCTGCTGGCAGGGGGACACAACCCGTTTGTCTGGACTGGTCTAGCAGTATGAATTGGAAGTGCTATTATGGAATTGTAGATATGCTCTATAGGACCTGGATTGTAGTTTTCATTTTCTTTTTGTTCCATGTGTGGGATCAACTGTAGGATGTTGGTGGGGGGTAGTGGCTCTGCTCCTCGCAAGGTGTCTGTGGTAACAGAACTATACAAGAAAAGGGGGCAGAAGCTGTGAGCGCATGCTGGGTCACAGGTCCTGAGATCATTTTTGCTCATATTGCTGCCACACCAACAGAGGTCTCCAGGAAAAAGAAATCTGAATATTGCTACAGACCATGGGGTCCACTTCTTAATGGAGCTTTGCACACTGGGGGAACTGCTTGAGTAGAGTTTATGGGACTGTTTTTACCAGTTTTCAGAAATGTGGTTTTGTTTATAGAAAATTATCAATAAATTGCTACATCATATCATGTTTTTTCATCTATCATTACAGAAAAATATCAGACTTGCTGTTACTATCTAATATTAATTAAACATGCAGAAACATCAAATCTCTTCCAAATTACATGTATACTCTGATTTTACTTTATTTAAATGGAAGATGGCTTTATTTTTATTTACAGAGTTCTTCAATTCCTTGGTAAGTGTATATGGTATCGCATTGGTCAGAGTGCTGTGCCTTACCAATTCTAGAATGTACAAAGACTCAGCTTTGCTGCACTACTCCAATTGATCCAGAATACATATTTTCAGAGTTGGGGGACACTGAGAACATTTGTGGGAAATGATCTCCCTGTAGCCTTGCCTTCTTTGATAGCAGACCCCTTTCTACATAGCACAAACTGGAGTTCCACACAGGTGCACCTAAATAAACTTTTATTCCTCCAGTTTTACCAAAATAAAACTCTTTAACAGCAAAATAAAGGTAGACTTCTTATGCAGGTTTTACTATCAGTGAGAACTTCAGAAATGGCAGTAATATTTCTTCCCCGAGATGTCGTCTGCGATGTGGTTGTAAGCCCCCGATGAAGCCTTGTTTAAGAAGAAACAAAGATCTTTGTCGGACTTTATAGTGATGACTGATGGAGCGTGGGCGTGCTAAGATAAGTACAGTGAAGTTTTTGTGAGATCATACTATGCCTATTAATAACATAGCCTTTATTTTGTTTACAGGGCTAAAGAAAATGAAGTCAGCTGTTGTATCCAGATGTAATGAGCTGATAATGTTGCTGAACTGAATGATTTATAATACTAATTGATCTAAGTAATGTGGAATTAAAACAATTGGCATTTTATTTTAAGTATAAATTTTAAAAAATCAGAAGTACTTTTTTTGAAATATTATTAATAAAGTTTGAATTGGTAATGGGGTTTTATAAGTATCTCGCTTTTTCCCCTATGGTGATTTGAATCGCTGCATGGTGGGACTATAGCCGTCCTGAGATCTTTTCTCCCTAGTTTGTTTGAGGGATAATGTTCAGCCATTAATGAGAAGTCTCTTTAACGGTTGGTGATAAAGTTGAGGGGTGTTTCTAAGGAGCATTGGTTTTGGTTATTGAGTAACATTTCTCTACCATAGTCCAAATGAAACAAACTGTATGGTTCTCAATCTAACTACAAATCCTTCAGACTTCTAACCCAATAGACAAAGTGTACAATGAACCATGCTTCCATACACTTTTAAATGTTCCAGAGCAGGCTTATCTGCGGGCTGCTTCTTCCCCACTTTCTCTCTCTCTCTCAGAGATAAAGGGGTAGTGTCCTCCTGACTGCTTCCAGGAGATTTCTCCCTGCTCTGCCGCTGCCGCCAAGGCTGTAAGAAACACCCTCCCTATGGCCCCTGTCTGAAGGGTTCTCCCCAGCTCACCTTGTGGCTCTGCCTGTCCCAAACCTGCCAGGACTTTGCAGCTTGCAACTAATTCCTTCCCAGGATCCCCCTCACTAACTGCTCCTGCACTGCTTCTGAAGCACCCAAGCAGACTACACCTTGCTGCTTTGTTTGCTAGAATTGCTTCCTTGTTAAGGTAGCCTACACTTAATGGGGTTGTTAAGAAAGCCTGGTTTCCTTACGCTCTACTTCCTGCTTGTGGCTGAAGCTCTCAACCACCAATGAATGCGCCCTCTAGTGATCGGAGCTGGGCAGTGCCCCAAGGTACACTTGCATATCCCTGGAGCTCCCACTAGCAAAATGAGCAGGGAACTGCCTGGACATGCTCCTCTGCACATCCCCAGAACTCCCTCTATTGCCAGAGACTTGAGATTGCCGTGATGTGCCCCTTTGCATATCACAACATGAAGCACCATTGTGACTATGAAACTGGCACCCAGCAACCAAATAAATCAAGGGCTCCCAAACCTGTCCTGGGGCCTCCCTAGCCAGTTGGGCTTTCCGGATATCCACAATGAATTTGCATGAGAGAGATTTGGATTCAATGGGGGCAGTGCATGCAGATCTCTCTCATGCATATTCATTGTGGATATCCTGGAAACCCATCTGGCTGGGAGGCAGAATTGGGAACCTCTGAAATAAATGTATTATATATGAAAGGGTCAGACTATTGTCTAACCAATATAATCAGCCCAAAAAGCTCTCTTGCTATTTACATTTACTTGACCTGTTGACACACACATTCATCTGGCAGAAGACATACAAGCATCTCATTTGCAATACAGGATCATAAACTGTAAGTAGTTCATGCAGATCATGACACAACCCACATCAGCACAGCATATTCACTCTTTTTTTTTGTAGTTTTCCATCTTGCATGATAATGTAGTACTGTTTTTTGTTTGTTTCCAGTAAAGTGATTAATAAACAAGGAACTGGCTAATTAAATGTTTTGACACAGTTCAGTGGAGGGTAATAAGCAAAATGTTTACCTTCAGAAATTGGCTCTTTGATTGTTTCTCATCCTCAATGCTGGTACAAGCATGTGTGTTGTGTGAAAAACCAATATACTTTTACCCGCATTGTTTTAAGTGTTATAATCACAATTAAACGTGTTGTACCTGATTTAAAAACTACCCATGGAGAAAGCAGTTATAAACCTCTGAGGACTAATTTCAGGGAGGCAGAAATCAGAGCAAAATTGCCTGTGTGGTTTGTAATAAATGCAGGTATTTGGTTATTTAACTGGATATATCCAGCACTTTTTTTTAAAGTGTAACTTTACTGATCATTTGGTAATAGAAAAGATATAAAAACATAATGCACCATGAAATAAAACTACATATGTCTATGCAATAATTACTTATTAAACAGGATCACCAGCTAAATTACTAAATTGCTAATTCAACTAATTCCATTTGACCAAAATCAGTATATATAAGGGCACGCTTACTAAACTGTGCTAACGATTAACATGCACTTTAGCGCAGCTATTGCATGCTAGAAACAGAAAGCGCATTCCAAATTCCGCACTAACCGCAGCATGTACAGCGAGGCTGGAAATGGGCAGAGAATGGGCACGGACTACACTGCGGGTGCAGTGGATGGCATTAAGTGCACCTGTGTTCTGCAAATGCCATGTATTAGGGCATGTTTCAGTACAGTAACTGCTGGGAACATGCTGTACACCCCCCCCCCCCCAAAGGTTAACGTAGAATTGTTGTACTTGTCAAGTGTTTGTTTTTACTCCAAATGTGCATTAAGTGCAAACCCTTAGGGCACTTTAGTAAACATACCCCATAGTGATTCTGATTGGGTCATGGCCAGTTAGAGATCTGTTTTTTTAAGGTATCAACTGCAGCAGTTGTATAGCATGCAGAATTATTAAAATGCAGCCTCGGTCCACTTTCCCCATAAAAAGGCAAAGCTAAGAACTTTAAAGTGATAATCTGATCTGTAGAGCAAACATCCCTCAGTTAAAAATATATTTAATATACATATTAGATATTCTGTGTATGTATATACAAAATCTCACAGTGGGTAAAGAGAAGCATAGAAAAACACAGGACACTCTTTTCAGAGTGCAGGAATCCAGGAAGTACATTCATTTATTTCTTTTACCAATATTATTGGCATCCAAAGAAATCTTTTCATGTTGTACTACAGGATTTAGTTATATTTTGTTATTTTTTTACAATGAATTAAACTGTATTGCCAGTTACTGGTGTAGTATGCTTTCATTCTCCCTTTTAATCTGGTTGTTTTTCCTACTCTCTCTTTTGACTCTTGCAAACTATACAAAATGCAGACAATATAGTCTACCGCCAGTATCCACAACAGTTTCATTAGCTTTGTGCATCTAGACTCCTATAATAGTGCATTGCACAAATGTACAAGAAAAATAATGGTTTTACACTATACAGTTTGCAGAATATTTACAGAATAAAATAAGTTATCCTTTTCTAATACGAATTGCTGATGGGCAGCATATATGTTCAATAAACATTTAAAGTCTCTGCAGGCAGCTACTTTGGTTAGTTTTTATCAATATGTGTAACATAAGCACTTATCAGAGAACTGAGCAGCATTCCAATAAAGTTTACAGATATATTATTTCTTTTAGAAATGCTGGGACAGTCCATTTTAAAATAATATTAAATTTCCTAACATTTGCACACTATGAGGTGTTAGACCTAATAAAATAAAATTTCTCCAAAAATAATCTTGCAGTGCTCTTTTAGGCAGGCTCTGAGACTATATACAGATTTCCCACACACCTTAAAAATGCAAATGTTCACATGTCCATCCATTCCAATGCACAAACAAAATAATTCCTCCTTATAAATGAGACAGAAAAACAAAATGCTGAGGAAACTGATGGTTTCTGCAATGTCTTCGTAAGTCATCTTCTGCCATAGACTGAGCTGAAGGACAGATACTGCACTGTTGGATAGCCAGCCTTGCAGGTCTTCAGCCAAAAGAAATCAGCCTTATTTTAGCGTCATGCCACCTTGCCTCTCATGGCTTCAGTGATATTTTGTGGGTAATATTGCAGCTCCTCTTAGTTTCATTTTACAGAACGTACATTGCTATGCATACTTTTAGCCCTTTTGTGTCCATGAAGTTTTTTTTTGTTTGTAATGACAAAAAAAATCCTACTGGCTACACAATTGTGTGTAGTAACAGCAGTCATACGAATAGTCCACTATGTTGATTTGAGAATCTTCTTTCTATGATGAAGTCCTTTCTCTCTAACAGTAGGAACTATACATTGGCCATCAGTTGTCAATGATGCTATAAAAATAAGTCAGGTGCATTTATTTATGAAAAGTGCTTGGTAGTATGCTTAAGGTAAGCTGTTCAGCTTTAATATCCAAACTGCAGCCATTTGTCAAAATCCAGTGCTCACCACATTTCCTATGGGTTTGGCTTTTGTTAGAAACTGGCAGGACTGCACCATGCGCAGTGACTCTCGAATCTCTAGATTAAGTTCCATCAACTTAGAGCAGGCTTCTGACATGTCTTGATTGGAGCCCACTACAGCAAAACTGCCAGTCTGGCCTAGTGTCTGATGCCGGAAATATATATGTAACAAGGTCTGGATAGGATCATCTTCTATACTGCCAAATATATCATTGGGCCAAATAGACCTGTAAACATAATGAACAGTTTATTTACCTGTTAATTAAACAATACAATTATAAATTAACTGTAATCAGGTATATAGCTAAAACTATGTACCCGCATATAGCTACCTCAATTTATAAATTTTGTAGGAAAAACATTTACATAAATACCTCCATAGTATAAATATAAAAGAGGTGGCCCTCTTCCAGTTGAAAATAAGCTCTGAAATGAGGGGTCGTAGGATGACTGTGAAAAGCGATAGGCTCAGGAGTAATCTGAAGGAATATTTCTTTACAGAAAAGGAGGGGATGTGTGGAAGAACCTCCCAGTGGAGGTGATGGAGAAAAGAACTTTATCTGAATTCAAGAAAGCATGGAACAAGTATAGAGGATCTCTGAGGAAGAGGAAGGGATTGCTGAACTTAATAGTTCTTATGGATGGACAGACTGGATAGGCCATATGGTCTTTATTTGCCATCATTTTCTATGTTTCTATAGCGGCTGCTCTGGAAATTGTAAATCTTTCTGGCTGAATGGACTTCCTATTAATAAGAGCATATGAAATGCTGCCCTAGGCAGACCAATTATAATCCACTAAGCTCATCATGCTATCCAGGGATGGTTCTTCCATTAGACCATCTGAGGCAATGGCCTCAGGTAGCACTCCAATGAGGGCAACACTCCAACGTCGGCACTCCGCCTCTATTTTAATTTTAGATTTTGCAGCCTCCGGCCTGCCTCTGATTTCCCACGTGGGAAGGCAGAGGCAGGCCAGAGGCAGCAAAATCTAAAATTAAAACAGAGCCGGAGTGCTGCCGGCATCAGACAAATCAGCCTGATCGCTTGTAGGAATCCCGCAAGCGATCAGGCTGATTCGTGCGGCAGAGGCAGCGGCGGCACTCCGGCTGTTTTTAGTTTAGATTTTGCTGCCTCTGGCCTGCCTCTGCCTTCCCACTGCTTTTTCTTTCTCGCTGCAAGCATTCTTGAAGGAAAAAAAAAACAGCAAGAAGTCAAAGGCAGGCCAGAGGTGGCAAAATCTAAAATAAAAACAGCCAAAGTGCTGCTGCTGCCGCCAGATGAGAAGTGCAGGTGGAGGGAGTGGGGACAAGAGAAGGACAAGGAGAGACAAAGGGGAGAGATGGGGACAAATGCTGGACAAAGGGGAGAGACAGGGGGCAAGTGCTAGACAAAAGGGGAAAGACAGGGAACAAATGCTGGACAAAGGGAGAGACAGGAGACATGCTGGACAAAGAGGGAGACAGGGGACAAATACTGGACAAAGGAGGAAATGGGGGAAAATGCTGGACAAAGGGGGAGACAGGGGACAAATAATGGACAAAGAGGAAACGGGGGAAAATGCTGGACAAAGGGGGAGACGGGGACATACTGGACAAAAGGGGAGACAAAGGGACAAGTACTAGACAAAGGGGAGAGACAGGGGGGCAAGTGCTAGACAAAGGGGAGAGACGGGGGGGGGGGGGGCAAATGCTGGACAAAGAGGGGGAAAGGAATGGTGTAGGAATGGACAGATAAAGGGATACCAGAATCCCCAATATGTAATTGAAGATGGATGAATTTCTTGATACAAAATGTGTTTAGAAGTTTGACTTTTCATCTACTTCCTTCTAAATAGAATAGGATGTCATGGTCATGGGTTCTGTGTAACCGTCTTTAAAATAGATGGAACAGTGTTAACGCAAGCATAAAACATAGGCTATGAACTGTGCAAGCATAAAGTTCATTGTACAGTCAACTGGAAGTCCCTGCTGACACAACATAATTTTTGCAACTTTTGCAATTATAAATTTCATCTAATATATTGTAATCAGATCTTACACTGTAAAAAGAACTTTGGCGACACCTTGTGTTATTTCGTGGTTATAATAAATGACTGTTACTTCCTCTTTTTTCTCTAATAAAAAGGGAGCTTTTAGGGAGAGGAATTTGAATTCAATAAGCCTGGAATTATGCCTGTTCATAATCCGCTTGTTGTCTTCCCTCTGAGCTCAAAGAAAATAGCACTTTGTGTGTGTGTGATTGTGTTCTGTATTATTCTCTGCCTGTCTCTCACTACTGATGGACCAGAGACCTAAAGAGCCGTGGTATTGTGGTCAGATCATGGAGTTTTCTTCAGTTGGTGCTGGACTCGGATCTCTGTGTTCCTTCAGTAGCTGGAAACAGCAGACAAGTCTCAAGGACACAGGCAGTGGTTGCCGTGAGTATACTAAAGTATTGACAGATATCTGTGTATATATTGTGATTGTAATGTAAAGCCGGTAAGGTTAATTAGAGATCTCAGTTAGATAAGTGAAGTGAGATGGGGCAAGAGAAAAGGAAGCCCTAATTGTGAAATGAGGTGCAAGTTTTGGTGAAGCGCCCTTATGTTAATATTCGATGACTGCCAGTAACCACAGTTTGCCGTTCCCCTTGGAACATTTCAGTGGGACAAATTGAGTTGATTACAGTATGAAATGTGATTAGATTTAAGCAAATTTCATACCAGTCATGAATGGTTTTGTGGCAGTTTAAGGCTGAAAAGTGCAGCAAGCCACTGACTCTGTGTTTTGAGAAATTTAAAAATCCAGTGTTTAGGATGGATAGTGTAAATATAAACGAAACGGAAGCTTACAAGAAAAAACTTAAGTCATTGCTTTATGAAAAAAATAGAAGTTTTGAAGGACTAATTTTCATGTCATAACTTTAGTATGAAGTTTGTTTTATCTAATTTAGTGGTTAGGGAAGTGTGCTGTGCATTGTACATTTTGATATTTATTACAGTAATAATGTAGAGGTTTCCGGCAAAGATAACGGCTTGGCATAACTGCAATATTAGCAGGAAAGAAAGTCTTGAGCAACTGTGGTAAGCCTTATTGGGGAAGTTAAAAAAACCCTCCAAATGTGATTAACCATTTCTCTTACTTGTGTATGTATAGTAAATAAGTTTGTTTTTTATGTTTGGATCTGAACTTATTTTGGGTTATGAGAATTTATTTACTGATTCCATTCTATGTGTAATAATGCAAATGCTGAAAAATATTATTAGAAACATTACTCTTTGGTGTTTATGTCTCTGGATGCTTTGGGAAAAAAATGATTGATGATATATTTTCCAACTTGTATTTCTAGTTATAATTGATGTGAATGAATGGGAAGATCTTCCATGCTTCGATATATTTGGATATTTGATAAATTGTGTGATACAGGTTTAAAAAAATTAAGTGTTTTAAAGGAAAGAGAAGTTAGTAACTTAACTGGAAAAAATTGAATTGCTAGTCAAGTTAAGTCAAGCAAGTTTGTTTACTTAAAGGGGAAAAGTGAATGATACAATTACATTCAAACGAGTGAATTAAGTAATTAAAACAGTATGGCGAATATATGTATAATGTTGAAAGTTCAACTATAATAGTGTATGAGTAAATGTCTGAAGAAAAAATGCTGATATTCTCTTAGTCTCTTTTAAACTAATCTGCAGGAGTCGATTGGAGGAGTGATCTTAAATTCTCATGTCTTGTATGTTTTAGTTATCATGAAAGACCTCTGCAGAACTGATGTTGTTAATTGCAAGTGTGATCCAATATGCTTACCTCTTCTATTGCTGCTGTTTGTGTTTTTGCTCAGAAATTTCCCATTGGACTTAAGCCACTGGGCTGGTAGCAGTAGTTTTTGCAATCCAAATTACTGAGTTTCTAATACTTCAACATGTCTCTCATTAAGTTTTTGCGTCTTCTACACTTGAAAAAAAAACAGTTTTCTTTTAGCTCTTTTCTTGCTACTGTTTGACCTCACACTGTACTGATGGTTCTGCTTTGCACAATGAGTAAGGAAAATTGATGCAATTGAAAGAATTGATTCTGTGCAGAGTCGGCTGTTTTGCTATTTGCTAATGCTCAACTAGCTGGAGTGTTCGCTCTTCCTAGAGCTCTTGAGTTATCTGCTCACTTGATTAATACTGATTTTGTCTCAGGTTTCTTGCATGAGGAGCCCTATGTACTGATATTCTACTACTATGCTGTTTTGTTCTGAAAAGAAGTGGTAATTAACAGTTCTAAGTTGGTTCAAATTTGGTGTTAAAAAAGGTTTTATAGTTTATGAATATACACACCCTTATATAAATGTTCCTTCTTTTGTGAGCTTAGATGTCTATGTGAATTAGAATGGAATGGAGAAGTAGTCTAATGACTAGAGTACTAGCACTCCTTGTGACCTTGGATAAGTCACTTAACCCTCATTGTCTTACAAAGAAAAATTTCAAGTTATCAATGGTTCCTGTTTAATGTGCTGTACCAAGTTTTAGTTGCAATGTGAACTGCTGTGATTAGTGGGGAAAGTAGTATTTAAAAAAAAATAACAAACAAAACAAAGAAAAGTGCAAAAATAGATAAACCAGGTCAGTTGGGTGTGGCTGGGAGGTTATATGCTGAGGTGAACAGATGGGATTTAAGTAGGGGCCTGAAATTGGTGTAGTTATCTTCCAGACGGCGTGGAGTGGGAAGAGAGTTCCACAGAGCTGGACCAAGGAAGAAAAAAGCAGAATGACGGGTAAACTATAAGTGTGCACGAGATGGTGGGTGGAAGTGAAGTTGATTAATGTGAAGAGAATGAAGACTACGTGTAGGGATATGGAAGTGGAGAAGACCAGTGAGGTACTGGGGTGTTTGTGTGTACAGGATGTGGTGATAATGTTTAAAGTAATGTGAGTTGAATCATCACCTAAGATAAGACAGCCTTCCTAATAATCATTGACAAACAATTGAAATGAGTTTAGATTATTTGTCATAAACTGCTAGTTATGTTTTAATGTTGTTACCCCTTGAATAAATCAGATTGACTATATCATGTATATTGTTAAGGCTAGAGAATACATCACAAATATAATTAGTGATATGAATATGTACAATTGTGTTCCTGACAGGAAAAAGCAATGTGACTATCAGGCCACATGCTAACATTTGATTTGGCAAGTAGACATAATAAGTTTAGGAATGTAGATGAAAATAATGAGTATGTTACAGACTAGCTATGTAATAGTTTAGTGCTAGCTATGGATGTATTGTAATTAACAATAGATAATATAATTCTGTTCAACTATTTAAGACTGTCATTAGGGATGAATAATTGTGCTTGTTTGCAATTGTATGGCATCAAGAGAGATGCTGTAGTGGAGAGTAGGATTTTTACAAATTATATATTGTATGCACTGAATCTAATGGGCCGAAGATGAAGAAAACGACTGAATGAAATGCTACTGGATATGGAGACTCCTGATAAAGATCAACGATTCCAGCGGAACTACTCATGTATGTGCAGCAGTGAAGCCTGGGTGGATGGTCACTGAAAAAGATTGATCTAAGATGTGCATAGCACAGCCCATGGTGTGAAAGGATGCTGCTGACGAATCTGGAGTGATGACTGGTGTCATGATATGAGGGACTAATCTCTGAAATATTGCTAGATCTACGAGAAGCAGTTGGCCACTGCTGGATGAGGTAGTGATTACAAGAATAATTGGTAAAGTCTTGTTTTCTGTACACATTTTTTATTGAGGCTAAGCAAAGAAACAATGTCACATGATTTTGTATAACTATTTCTTCCAACGAACAAAATGGAGCTCACCTATGGACCAGATGTGCCTAGGACTTTGAAAGAACATCTTCAAAATGAAGCCTATTGTAGAAGATTTATTCTGGAATTGGACATGTTTCAGCTACTGTTCTTTTATAATGATTCTTTCTAGAATCACAGGGAGGACTGTAGGAATGGACAGATAAAGGGATACCAGAATCCCCAATATGTAATTGAAGATGGATGAATTTCTTGATACAAAATGTGTTTAGAAGTTTGACTTTTCACCTACTTCCTTCTAAATAGAATAGGATGTCATGGTCATGGGTTCTGTGTAACCGTCTTTAAAATAGATGGAACAGTGTTAACGCAAGCATAAAACATAGGCTATGAACTGTGCAAGCATAAAGTTCATTGTACAGTCAACTGGAAGTCCCTGCTGACACAACATAATTTTTGCAACTTTTGCAATTATAAATTTCATCTAATATATTGTAATCAGATCTTACTCTGTAAAAAGAACTTTGGCGACACCTTGTGTTATTTCGTGGTTATAATAAATGACTGTTACTTCCTCTTTTTCTCTAATAAAAAGGGAGCTTTTAGGGAGAGGAATTTGAATTCAATAAGCCTGGAATTATGCCTGTTCATAATCCGCTTGTTGTCTTCCCTCTGAGCTCAAAGAAAATAGCACTTTGTGTGTGTGTGATTGTGTTCTGTATTACTCTCTGCCTGTCTCTCACTACTGATGGACCAGAGACCTAAAGAGCCGTGGTATTGTGGTCAGATCATGGAGTTTTCTTCAGGGGACATGCTGGATAAAGGGGAGAGACAGGGGACAAATGCTGGACAAAGAGGAGAGACAGTACAGGTTAGGATTATAATGGGCTGATGGGGGGTTAGCACTGAAAATGGGCAGATTGGAGGGGCTAGGACTGGTAATGGGCTGATTGGGGGGCTAGGACTGGTACTGGGCTGATTAGGGAAAGCTAAGAATGGGAATAGGCTGATCGAGGGGGGGGACTGGGACTGTTAATGGGCTGATTAGGGGGGCTAGCACTGGAAATGGGCTGATTTGGGGGGGGGCTAGGACTGGTAATGAACTGATGGGGGGGTTAGGACTGGTAATGGACTGGTGGGGGGCTAGCATTGGAAATGGGCTGATTAGTGGCTAGGACTGGTAATGGGCTGATTAGGGGAGGCTAGCACTGGTAATGGGCTGATTGGGGGGCTAGCACTGGTAATGGGCTGATTGGGGGGCTAGCACTGGAAGTGGGCTGATTGGGGGGGCTTTGACTGGAAATGGGCTGATGGGGGGAGGCTAGGACTGGAATGGGCTGATGGCAGGGAGGGGAGGATAGAGCTGCTGGCCCTGGGAGAAAACTGGGGGCTAGCGCTACAAATGGGCTGATGCAGGGGGCTAGGAGAATGGGACTGGAAGGGAGTGGATGCTGAGAGGGGCTGCCATGGTATTTGGACTAGAAGGGGCTGGAAAGTGGGGAAGGAGGGGGACTGGAAGGGAATGGACACCAGTGGAAGTCATGGGAATGCAAGTTGACATTGGAAGGTACTGGGAGGGAGGACTGGAAAGGGGCGGATACTGGGAAGGGTTGCTGGGACTGGAAATAGGCTGATGGAAGGAAGTGAAGAAAACAAAAGATGAGATAAGAAATGGCAGATAGACTATAGACCACAGAAAGAGAGCCAAGAGAAGACAGGAAAGCAGAAACTCAGATCGGGACCAGCATGATCAGAGAATAAATTGGTCAGACAACAAAGGTAGAAAAAATAATTTTATTTTCATTTTAGTGAATGGACTTTGCACTATCTTTATATTTTACACAGTATGGGAACTGCATATCTGATGTTGCACTGCATGCAGAGTCTGGCTTTTTGGGGTTTCAGTTTAATTTTTGTCTACATATTTTTATTTTAGGTTGTAGTCACTTATTCTGTACTTGGTGAGGGTCTGTGTTCTGAGTGTGTGACTGAGGCCATGTATTCTGTAAAACTTGAGTTTGTACATAGGGATCTATACTGTACTGTCGTAATTTGGCTTGTTCAGCTTTTCAAACAGGTGTATGGATGTTCTAGAGCCTGCTGCAATATTTATGGTGTTGCACTTTTCTGGGTACACTCCATGATGTGTGAGTTTTGGAAGTTAGTGCTGTTATGGAATAGTAGATTTGCTCTATGGATCCTGTACTCTGGGTTCTTAGTGAGATCAACTATAGGGTGTTGGTTGGGGGGAGGTATTGGAATATATAGTGTTGTTGAGATTTGCAGTTTTGCATTCTTTATGCTACCAGACTGAAATTTAAAATATTTTGTCAGTTCAGATTCAAGGAAATTTCAAATTTTCAGGGAACGTCTCAATTTAATTTTATTTAGTAGCCTGATAGCTTCACTGCTGCTGAGTTCTGGACTTTTCCAGCTCTAACACAATACAATCTAGCATTTGAATTCCTGGCTACCAGGATTAGTTTTTCATTTTATATCTTCCTTCCTCATCAATAATCTGGTCATAGCAAAATAAATCTGATGTGCAGATACTTATAATGGTTTGATTGGGCGGGGGCTGTGTAAGTGATTTTTCATTAATCAAATTTCATGTTTTGTTATTATGTTTGTTTTATTGTAACATTGTTTTACTAAATTGCATGTGCATGTTTAGAAACCGCCTAGGATTTTAGATGGGTGGCATATACTTTTTAAAATAAAGTATACTAAGGGGCTTGTTTACAAAGCTCCGGTAGCGGTTTCCGATCGTTATAGGAGCCGCGGCCCCATTGAAATCAATGGGGCCGCGGCTCCGATAACGATCGTAAACTGCTACCGCGGCTTTGTAAACAAGCCCCTAAATTTATGCATATGATGCCGCAGTAAGTCTCTACACATGGCTCTGCATCACCCTGGGGGAAGTAGACAGGAGGGTACACTGGGAGACGGAGAAAAGCAGAAACATATTGGGACCTACATGATCAGAGAATAAAATGGTCAGACAACAAAGTTAGAAGAGAATTTTATTTTCAATTTAATGACCAGACTTGGTGCTATTTTATATTTTATACAGTACATGGAAATGCATCTCTTTCTATTTCTCTGGTATTGCACTGTATGCAGAATCTGGCTTCTTGAGGTTGAAGTTTAATTTTTATCTACAAATGTTTATTTTTAGGTTACGGTCACTTATTCTGTACTTGGTGAGGGTCTGTGTTTTGAGTGTGTGACGAAGACCAGGTGTTCTGTTTATATGGAATTTGTAGGTAGGGATCTGTATTATAATAATCTGAATTGTTCAGCTGTCCAAATAGATGTTTGGATGTTCCAGGGCCCACTGTAATATTTACAGTGATGCTTTTTTGGATGACCTCCTTATGTGAGTTTTGGAAGTTGGTGCTGGTATGGCATGGTATGGTAGATTTGCTCTATAGATTCTCAGTGACTTTGTTGTATGGTTTTGTATTAGTTCACAATATGCCTGGTACTGGATAATGTTTTTTTTTTTTTTTAAGATATTGAGTTCTGTGGGTGAATGTCCTGGTTCTGCTCTGCACCCATTGTTGAGGAAGGGTGTTCTGTGGATGCAAAATATATGTTCAAAAAGAAAAAGCAAGAACCATAATGCAGTTTATAACAACAAAATAAAATGAGTTATAATTTAATTTTATAAACTGTGCTGTGGTTCTCACTCTTTCTTTTAGTTCCTTGGTGTGCAAACTCTTCATTTCCTTCATATAATCTAATCGGCTTTTTGGTTTGGTTTTGAGAAAGCCTCCCCCCTACTCCCACTATGGGGGGGGGGGGGGGGAATCTCATCCCTCACCTCAGGCAGCAGATTGCCTTGAGCTGCCCCCCTGATGCTATCTGCAACAGAGGCCAGTCTGAGTGGCTTGGAAGAATCCAGCAGATCTTAAAAGTCAGTTCTCTACTGCTTTATGCCAGAAGTATGAATTGGAGATATTCAAGTCTATCTGGATAATGCTTTATTTCCATTGTTGTTTTTACTTATAACATCTTATATATTACTTATCAAGAATCAAGGTGGTTTACAAAAACCTGTCCTCTAGAAACACTGAAAACTGTTTCATGCGGTGTGCTGAAAGAACTAAAAAATGAGATTGCAGACCTACTGCTGTAATCTGTGAACTATCATTAAAACTGTCTATAAAGAAATGACAAGCAGTCAAGAAATCAGATAATGTATTGCTTTTGGCAGAATGGCTATGAAGGACCTAGACAAGATTCTTAAGAGCAGACATGTCTGTCTCCATACAAAGATTAGACTTGTCTAAGCCACGGTATTTTCAGTAACGCCATATGGATGCAAATGTTGGACAGTGAAAAAAACAAGAAGAAAATCGATCTCTTTGAATTATGATGCTGGCGAAAAATACTGTGCATGCTATGGACTGCCCAAAGAACAAACCAGTCAGTACTAGAGGAGATCTAACCTAAGCTTTTTTTAGAAGAGCAGATGACAAGACTGACTTTCATACTTTGGACACATTATACGAAGAGAGAGATCATTAAAGAAAGACATCATTTTTGGCAAGGTTCAGAGTCAACGCAAAAGAGGAAGGTCAGCAATGAGATGGATCAATACAATAACAGCAACTATGGATGCCACTCTATCAACAATGAGCAGCCTGACTGAAGACCGAATACAGTTTAGGACAAATATCCATAGAATTGCCATTAGTCGACACAGACTCAACGGCACAACAGCAACATGGTACTTGACGATTGGAAAGTGGCCAACGTAACACCAAATTTTAAAAAAAGGTTTTAGGGGTGATCCAGGAAACTACAGACCGGTGAGCCTGGCATAAGTGCCAGGCAAAATTATAGAAACCATTATAAATAAAATTACTAAGCCTACAGATAATCATGGTTTAAAGGAAAAAAGCCAACATGGATTTATCCAAGTAAAGTCTTGTCTCACTAATCTTATATTTTTTGATGGTGTGAATAAATAAAGGTGACCTTGTTGATACAATGTATCTGGATTTTCAAAAAGCCTTTGACAAGTTCTCTCATGAGGACACGTTTTCCATATGTGAGGACTAACTTCCTGTTTGTTCCCGGAGAAGATATTTTTCAGATATGATAGTGCAAGGAGGAAGGGCAAAAGTGGTATTGTCAGACTTAAGAGTGCAGAGGACGAATATGCAGAAACTGATGAGGATAAAGTAGAATTGCTTAACAAATATTTGTGTTCTGTGTTCACAGATGAAGAGCCAGGAGCAGGACCTCAGAAAACACCCACAAATAGGAACAGAAGTGAGATCTTGAACGATTTTCAAAAGACTGCATTCGTGAGGAACTAGTTAAATTAAAAGCAGACAAATCCAGTGGTCTGGATGGAATACATCCAAGAATACTGAGGGAATTTGGGGGCATTCTAGCGGTTCCACTATCTGACCTTTTCAATGCTTCTTTGGAGTTGGGTGAAGCGGACTGGAGAAAGGCACATGTGGTCCCTTTACACAAAAGCGGACGTAAGGATGACATTGAGAACTTCAGGCCGGTTAGTCTAACCTCTGTGGTTAATAAATTATTGGAAAGGCTACTAAAAGAGAGGTGAGGTTTCTGGAGTCCAATGGAATGCAGATCCAAAGCAGCATGGATTCACCAGAGGCAGGTCTTGTCAGACAAATCTGATTTATTTCTTTGAATGGGTGGCCAGGGAGTTGGACTGAGGGGGAGCCCTAGTTGTGATATATTTAGATTTCAGTAAAGCCTTTGACACCATTCCACCCAAGTGACTTATAAACAAACGGAGTACTCTAGGGATGGGCCCTAAAGTTACTGATTCTATTAGAAATTGGTTGCGTGGGAGGCTACAAAGGGTACAGGTAAATGGAGCTCACTCTGAGCAGAAGGATGTTACCAGTGGTATGCCACAGGGATCTGTCCTTGGTTTGATTCTTTTTAACATCTTTGTTAGTGATGTTAAAGTTTAGGTTTGCTTGTTTGCAAATGATACCAAAATCTGCAATAGAATAGACACTCAGGAAGGAGTAGATAACACGAGGAGGGATCTAGCTAAGCTTGAAGAATTGTCTAGAATTTGGCAGCTGATATTTAATGCTAAAAAATGCAAGCTCATGCATTTGGGCTGCAAAAATCCAAACGTGTGGTACAGTGTAGGGGGTGAGATACTTCTGTCCACAAAAGAAGAACGGGACCTGGGTGTAATTGTGTCTGGCGATCTTAAAGTAGCTAAATAGGTAGAAAAGGCGAATGTGAAAGCCAGAAGGATGCTTGGGTTTATAGGGAGAGGAATGGCCAGCAGAAGAAAGGAGGTGATAGTGCCTCTGTATAAGTCTCTGGTGCGACCTCATTTGGAGTATTGTGTGCCATTCTGGAGCCCACACCTTCAAAAAGATATAAGCAGGTTGGAGTCAGTGCAGAGGGTGGCTACTAAAATGGTTAGTGGTCTTTGTTATGCAGCATATGAGAACAGACTTAAAGATCTTAATATGTAAACTTTAGAGGAAAGGCGGATATGGGTGATATGATAGAGATATTTAAATACCTCTGTGGCATAAATGCACAGAAGGGTCTCTTTCAACTGAAGGCAAGCTCTGCTTCGAGGGGACATAGGATGAGAGTGAAAGGAGACAGACTCAGGAGTAATATGCAAAAATATTTCTTTACGGAAAAAGTGGCAGATGCATGGAATACTCTCCCAGTGGAGGTGGTGGACACAAGGACAGTATCTGAATTCAAAAAAGCATGGGACAAACACAGAGGATTTCTAAAGGTAAAAAGAGGACTACTGTAGTTAATATGGAAGGTCAGACTAGATAGACCATGTGGTCTTTTTTCTGCTATCATGTTTCTATACGGAGATGGGGATTTAAATTACGACTGGCCTAAACATTAGACATGAATAGGTGTTTGCCTAGGGCAGCAGCTTCCGAGGAGCAGCAAATGGTAGCAGCAGTCAAAGCAAAACAATAGATCCTGACAGCCACACAAACTCAAAGAGCCATTAGCACATTCTTTTACCTGCAGCAAGAATGGGCATACACGTACATACAAAATAAAGTTAGAACATAGGAACGTAAGAAATGCCATACTGGATCAGACCAAGGTCCATCAAGCCCAGTATTCTGTTTCCAACAGTGGGCAATCCAGGTCACAAGTACCTGGCAAGGTCTCAAAAGGCACACAGGTTCCATGATGCTTCTTCCGGGGCAAGTTTAATTTTTAAATGTATGAAGTCCAATTATACATTTTTACAAGATTGTTGTGGGACAGAGTGGTGTTTCACTGATCATGATTGTTGAGTTTAATATCAAAATCTCAGTGGTTGCGGTGTGTGGCTGAAGGTTTGCCTAGGGCATCCAGTACCCTTGCACTGGCTGAAACAAAACGTCATATCAACAAATAAAATAAGTAAGTGGACAGCTGTTAAGAACAGGAAGGATAAAGAGGAAATATATGAGGATATTCAGAGAGGATATAAGGAAGCAGTATCTTGAAGGTTATTATTAAATAGAAATACTCAATATCTTGGAAATAACACCCCGCACTTAAATGGCTGAGACAGAGTTGGACAGAGTATTTACTCACCTGTAACAGGTGTTCTCCAGGAGCAGCAGGAATCAGTCCTCACATATGGGTGTCATCGGCGCCGATGAAGCCCCAGCGGAGCATTTCCCCAGCTTTCCATGAAAGCCTTTGGGAATGCTGGCACGCATGCGCGGTTCCCTTCCCGCCTAAAGGTGCCATCTTACCTCAGTCAAATGACATAGCTAAGAACAGCACACAAAAATGTAAAAACACAAACTATGTACAACTGCAACTCCAAGGGGAGGAGGGAGGGTTGTGAGGACTGATTCCTGCTGCTCCTGGAGAAAGAGTAGTTACTCACCTGTAACAGGTGTTCTCCAGGAGCAGCAGGAATCAGTCCTCACTTATGGGTGTCATCGACGCCGATGAAGCCCCAGCGGAGCATTTCCCCAGCTTTCCATGAAAGCCTTTGGGAATGCTGGCACGCATGCGCGGTTCCCTTCCTGCCTAAAGGTGCCATCTTACCTCAGTCAAATGACATAGCTAAGAACAGCATACAAAAATTGAAAAATGAACTATGTACAACTGCAACTCCAAGGGGAGGAGGGAGGGTAGTGAGGACTGATTCCTGCTGCTCCTGGAGAACACCTGTTACAGGTGAGTAACTACTCTTTCTCCAGGACCAAGCAGGAAGTCAGTCCTCACTTATGGGTGACTCCCCAGCTCTGGGCTACCAGGAACCCAGGCGGAACAAGAGAACTCCCTCTAGTCTCAGCAACACAGAAAAGGCTTTCCAAGAACACAACCTCCACAGGTAGCCCAACCAGAGGGCAGGAGTTGCCTAGACCTCAAAGAGATTCCTGAGTACTGCTTGGCCAAAAGCACTGTCCCTACGGGACTGTCTCTCCAGACAGTAGTGGGCTGCAAAAGTCTGGCTTGAAGACCAAGTAGCAGCCCTGCAGATGTCTTGCAATGGAAAAGAGCATAGATGAGCCACTGATACAGCCATTGCCCTCACACGGTGGGCCGTGACCCTACCCTGCAAAGGAAGGTCAGCCGCCTTGTAAGCCCAGGTGATACAGTCAGCCACCCAGATGGACAAGATACGCTTGGACACAGGCCTCCCCAAGTTATTGGGGTCAAAAGAAAGGAAGAGCTGAGAAGCCTTCCTGTGACCTTGCGTACATTCAAGGTAGAAGGATAAGGCCCTCCTACAGTCCAAGGTATGGAGAACTGTTTCAGCCTGACTTGTATGAGGCCTAGGGAAGAAAGTAGGAAGAACCACCTCCTGGTTGAGGTGAAAAGAGGAGACAACCTTAGGAAGGAACTTAGGGTGAGTCCTGAGGACTACCCTGTTTTTATAGAACCTGGTGTAAGGTCTATCACAGACCAAGGCCTGAAGCTCACTCACTCTCCTAGCCGAAGTAAGGGCGATCAGAAAGAGAGTCTTCCATGAGAGGAAGCGTAGGGGCAAGTAGCCATAGGCTCAAAAGGTGGTCGAGTCAGCTGCTGCAAGACCACATTCAGCTCCCACTCAGGAGCAGGAGGACGTATGGGAGGTTTGAGCAGTAACAAACCTCTGAGAAACCTGGACACCAAAGGGTGCACAGACAAGGAATGGCCCTCTACTAAAGAGTGGTGAGCTGCCAAAGCAGAGAGGTGGACCCGAACAGAGTTGGACTTGAGACCTTGATTGGACAAGTGCAGCAGGTACTGAAGCACTACAGACACAGCACAAGAGAAAGGATCCTCTGCACGTAACTGACACCACACAGAAAACCGCTTCCACTTGAGAGCATAGGTTTTCCTTGTGGACTGTTTCCTAGAAGCTAGGAGAACCTCTTCAACTTCTTTAGGCAGGCCCCAGGGAGCCAACACTACCCTTGCAGCCTCCATGCCATCAGATGGAGGGATTTGAGATTGGGATGCAGTAGAGAGCCCTGATTCTGAGAGAGAAGGTCGGGCTGCAATCCCAGAGGCAGAGGGAGATCCACCGCCAGTTGAAGCAGGAGGGGGAACCAAGGCTGCCTGGGCCACCTGGGAGCCACCAGGAGGACTGAGGCCCTGTCCTGGAGAATTTTGAACAGTGTCCGGGCCACCAGGGGGGTGGGAGGAAACACATAGAGTAGGCCCTGAGTCCAGGGAATCAGAAAAGCATCTGCTGCTACCCTCAGAGGATGCGGTTGCCTGGAGCAGAACCGTGGCAGCTGGTTGTTTAGAGGGCTGGCAAACAGGTCTATGGAGGGAAGACCCCACTCCAAGAAAATCTTTTGAACCACCAAAGGATGTAGCTGCCACTCATGTGGTTGCAGAATCCTGCTCAATTTGTCGGCCAGGACATTCTCCTGGCCTGGAAGGTAGACTGCCTTGAGGAGCATGTTGTGTCTCAGGGCAAAGGAACAGAGGACTTGTGCTTCCTGACAAAGGGGTTGGGAACCAGTCCCTCCTTGCTTGTTCACATAGAACATGGCTACCTGGTTGTCTGTTTGGATCAAGACAGACTGATGGGCCAGGGAAGCAGTAAAGGCCTTGAGGGCCAAGCGGATAGCTCTGAGCTCTAGGAGATTGATCTGCTGGGACGCCTCCCAAGGAGACCACAGACCATGGGTGCACTTGTCTAGGCAGTGTGCTCCCCAACCCAACAGAGAGGCATCGGTGGTCAGCACCACTGTATGAGGAGGTATCTGAAAGGGCACCCCCACCAGCAGATTGGGGGGGTGTAACCACCAGTTGAGGGAGGTCACAAAACGGTGGGACACTCTGATCCTGTCTCTGAGGCTGCCTGAGGCCTGTGACCACTGAGTCCGAAGGCACCACTGGGCAGGCCTCATATTGAGCCTGGCATTGGGGGTCACCTGAACTGTGGACGCCATGTGGCCTAGAAGCCTGAGACAGAGTCTGGCGGAGACCAGGGACCTGTGCAGAAACTTGCTTGCAAGGTCCATGAGCCTTTGTGCTCGGTCCACTGGTAAGAATGCTCTTGCCAGCTGAGAATCCAACCTTGCCCCTATGAATTCCAAGTTCTGGGAGGGGAGCAAAGTGGACTTTGCGAAGTTGATGACAAAGCCCACCTTTTGGAGCAGGTCTATTTATTTATTTTATTTATTTGTGTGCTTTTCTATACCGCCCCTTCCAGAGATCAGGGGCGGTTTATAAGGAACTTAAACAACAATATAGCAAACAGTGCAATATTGCATTACATTAAACATTAAGTGAACATAAAACTAGATTACATAAGAACTGGGTTACAAGGAAAACAATGTGTAGGTCTATGGTTCTGTTGGTGGCCTGCTGGACCTCGAGAGATGTCTGGCCTCTGATGAGCCAGTCGTCCAGGTAGGGAAAGACAAAGATGCCCTGATTTCTCAGGTAGGCTGCTACCACTGCCAGGCACTTGGTGAAGACTCTGGGAGCGGAAGTCAGCCCAAAAGGCAGTACCCTGTACTGATAGTGGTTTCCTCCCACAATGAACCTGAGGTACTTTCTGTGGTCTGGATGAATGAGGATGTGAGTGTAAGCATCTTTTATATCTAAAGAGCATAGCCAATCTCCCTGCTGGAGGTAGGGCAGAAGAGTTCCAAGAGTAACCATCTTGAACTTTTCTTTCACAAGAAACTTGTTTAGGTTTCTGAGATCCAGAATGGGATCTGACTCTTCAGACGATGCATGGCCGATTTCCACAACCATAGAATGGTGCGGCAGCTGTGCTTTCTGGAAGCCAGGACTCTTGCGGAGTCGATAAATGGAATCGACTCGCTTGCTCAAAACTGGCGCCGAGGCTAGTGCCTCCCACATCCGGAAGAGGAGCCGCTCCAGCATCGGAGGAACCGGGACAGTAAAGGCCTCCTTCGGAGGAGAGTCGTACTGCAGAGCATCGAGCTCCTTGGCTCGAGGCTCTTCCTCGGGGTCAGCCGGGATAGCCAGGGCAGCGGCCATATCCCGGATAAACTCCGAGAACCTAGTATCCTCCGGAGGGGATCTACTCCGGGGTTCAGACTCAGGTGAGTCCGAAGGGACACACCGAGTCTTAAAGGTGTCAGGAGACTCCTCATCTTCGGTTTCCCATGCAGACTCGTCCAAAGTCGAGTTGGGGTCCGACGCCGTGGGGCCCCTGGGCACCGGCACCGGCGTCGAGACCCTCGGTCCCGAACGGGAGGTCGAGGGAGACCTCGACCGAGGATGACCTCGAGGCGCAAGGGACTCGAGTATCGGCTCGGTCTCCGGGGTCGACTTGGAAGTCGATGTCCCGGTGGTCGGGGCAGATGTGCCAGACAGGCTGGCCATCAATGCCCGCTGCTGATCCATGAAGGCAGACATTCTGCTCTCCAAGGCTGTCAACCTGAGACTCAGCTCGGGTGAAGCAGCAGCCCCCAACTCGGGCCCCAGCGGCGCCGGGCCCGACGTCGGTACTCGGGGAGGCGAGTCCTCGAGGACAACAGGACTTACGTGTCCAGCAGACTCCGGTTCTATACGAGGAACTTTGGTCGGCTTCTCCTGGTCCACGGGCCCGGGACGACGGTCGGGGGTCTTAGACCTGGACCTCGAGGGTCCAGGGACCTCCACCGCCGCTGCCCTCGCGAGCTGCTTCTTCCTCTTACGTTCCCTCTCGGGGGACCTCCTTTCCGAGGAGCTCCGACGCCTCTCGGGATCGGAATCCCGAGGTGTCGAAGCCTCAGACGAGGTCCAGGCACGAGCAGAGGCCGAGTCGGAGAAAAGCCTTTCACTTTGCTGCTGACGACTTCGGAGGGCCTTGGAAGACATTTTTCCACATGGCCCGCACATTTTAGAATCGTGGTCCGGGCCCAGGCACCGAAGGCAGCAGTCGTGTGTGTCGGTGAGAGACAATCTTTTTACACCGATCACACTTTTTAAAACCACTGGAAGACATGGGGGGAAAAAAGGGTCCCCGCGAGGTCAAAAGACCGGCCTTCCAGGGAAAAAGAAAAAAGTTTAGGCGCGAACGCCTAGCCACTAAGGGCAAAAACCGAAAAATAAAAAGGGGGTTCGATACCGGTGTACCGATCCCGGCGGGAGGGGAACCGATGTCGAATCCGAAGAAAAGAAGCGAAACAACGCTAGAAAAAAATCTACTTTTAACCGGGAAAACAGGACACACGTCCGATGGGCTTCACGGAAAAAAAGAGACTGAGGTAAGATGGCACCTTTAGGCGGGAAGGGAACCGCGCATGCGTGCCAGCATTCCCAAAGGCTTTCATGGAAAGCTGGGGAAATGCTCCGCTGGGGCTTCATCGGCGTCGATGACACTCATAAGTGAGGACTGACCCATGGCTCGAGGTCCGATGACTGCAGCCACGCTTGGCATCGAGCCGCGATGCCGGCAGCCGCAACTCGGGCCGAAGCCTCAAAGCCATCGTAGGCGGCATGGGAAATGAACTTGGAGCATTCCCGAATCCCCGAGGACAAGGTCTGAAATCTCTGCAAGGGTTCCCCGGAGAGACCAGCAGAGAATCCGGCCAACTCCTTGGCCAGGTCTCGCGAGTACATGCCCATGTACAGCTGTTAAGACTGGACACGGCAAGCAAGCATAGACCCCTGGAAGCACTTCCTACCGACGCCATCGAGGTTGCGGGCCTCCCTGCCGGGGGGCACCGCGGAGTGCATCTTCTGGCTCTTCAGATGATGCATGGCCGATTCCACAACCATGGAATGGTGTGGTAGCTGTGCTTTCTGGAAACCAGGGCTTTTGCGGAGTCGATAAATGGAATCGACTCGCTTGCTTATCTTTATCTTTATCTTTATTTATTTGCTTGACCGCCCTTCAGTGGTAAGCAGGGCGGTTTACAATGGTAACAAAATTCCAAAGACAGAGTGGCGCGAGGCCAGAAAGTGAAAGGAAGTTACAATGTGACAGTAAAGGGTCGCGAGGCCAGATCATCTGCCTTACTCCAGCCCAATCCGGGCTGTGGGAGGGGAGCGGCAGCTCCATTTAAATTGTGCCGCCGACGGCGGGAAGGACTCCTTCGGGGTCGCGAGGCCAGATCATCTGCCTTACTCCAGCCCAATCCGGGCTGTGGGAGGGGAGCGGCAGCTCCATTTAAATTGTGCCGCCGACGGCGGGAAGGACTCCTTCGGGGTCGCGAGGCCAGATCATCTGCCTTACTCCAGCCCAATCCGGGCTGTGGGAGGGGAGCGGCAGCTCCATTTAAATTGTGCCGCCGACGGCGGGAAGGACTCCTTCGGGGTCGCGAGGCCAGATCATCTGCCTTACTCCAGCCCAATCCGGGCTGTGGGAGGGGAGCGGCAGCTCCATTTAAATTGTGCCGCCGACGGCGGGAAGGACTCCTTCGGGGTCGCGAGGCCAGATCATCTGCCTTACTCCAGCCCAATCCGGGCTGTGGGAGGGGAGCGGCAGCTCCATTTAAATTGTGCCGCCGACGGCGGGAAGGACTCCTTCGGGGTCGCGAGGCCAGATCATCTGCCTTACTCCAGCCCAATCCGGGCTGTGGGAGGGGAGCGGCAGCTCCATTTAAATTGTGCCGCCGACGGCGGGAAGGACTCCTTCGGGGTCGCGAGGCCAGATCATCTGCCTTACTCCAGCCCAATCCGGGCTGTGGGAGGGGAGCGGCAGCTCCATTTAAATTGTGCCGCCGACGGCGGGAAGGACTCCTTCGGGGTCGCGAGGCCAGATCATCTGCCTTACTCCAGCCCAATCCGGGCTGTGGGAGGGGAGCGGCAGCTCCATTTAAATTGTGCCGCCGACAGGCGGGCCCGCGCCTGTCGGGCCCGCGCCTGAGGGCCTCGCCAGAGGGCCCTTTGGCGTGGCCCTTAGGCGGGGCACTACATGCAACCCGAAACATAGCCCATATATAAGCCTGCCCAGGTCTGTATTGTTTTGCATACCTTATGCCTATGCATGCTTCTCACTAGATTATACCGCTAGAGGCAGTCACCTTGCAACATTGTACACTACATCTAGTTTCTCTGTCAGTCACCTTGCAACATTGTATACTATTTCCAGTTACTCTGTCTCCTAATGTGATGCATCCTGCTTACTAGTATACTCTAAACAGATACCATTCCAGTATTGCTCTAGTTTCTGTAATTAACTGTGCAAGTATTCTGCCTCTGTCTAGATATATATGTCAAACATTTCCTAGTGCACACAGATTATCTATTATTATTATACTAGCTCAAACTTTACCTCCACCATGCTATCATACTTTTCAACCTCATACCCCTTCACCCTCTCCCTCTGTTATATGTTAATAGCTTTAACGTATGATACCCTAGCCTTCACTGCACCTCTCAACACTATTCCAATCCTTCACAGACCAGGGAATAGACCTTTTGGCCTCCCCAACCATCAAACTGAACCACCACGACGCCCACCTGGTCCACATGTGATCTATGTTGCCTTACAGCAACACAACTCCCCTCAGAGCACACAACCTCCCCATCCCTCTAACCTCAAATGTGCACTAATAAATGCCCGATCAATGCGGAAAAAATGGCCAGCATTAATAGATATTCTCTCAGCTCATAACCTCGACATCTTATGTATCACTGAGACTTGGCTATCTTCCTCTGACTCTGTGCTCCTCCACCAGATTGTTCCCTCCAACTTCATAGTTCACTCATGTCACAGAACTGACCGCCGTGGCGGAGGGGTACTCATCTTATCCAAATCAGACCTTAGGTTCCAGCTTGCAGCCTCAAACAGCACATCAACCCTTGACTTTGTGACCATCACAAATAAGCAGGTCTCTATCAATCTACTTTATAGAGCACCATCCTCCTCACCAGACGATTTAGCCACAATCATTGATATGGCCTGTAACTCTACGAACCCACACACCCCAAATTGGGTTCTAGGCGACCTCAACCTCCCAACCATTCAAGACAGCCACACCAATACCTTTATTGATGCTCTCAGTGAACTGGGTTATGTTCAGTTGGTCAACACACCTACTCATATAAAAGGTAACACACTGGACCTTATCTTTGCACCAGAATCAGCTCTTCCCCATTGGCACAATTCCTACTTAAACTCAATCACAGTCCCATGGTCTGATCATCTCCTAATCCTATTTCAGATGCCTATATCTCCTAGATCTTCCAAGCCATTATCAACAGATGCACTCTCCTCAGAACACTTTAGACGTTTTCATCCTTTTAACAGAGATGACATCCTAAAGAAGACCCAGAACCTAATTTACTCTCCGGAAAAAAGCCTTGATGACATGGTCGACTCGTGGAACTCCTGCCTTGATGCTGTGATCCACTCTCCTACCTCAACCAAAGCACCCCATAAGAGAAAGAATGCACCATGGTACTCCCCAGAGCTAAGAAAATCACTCCTCCTCCTCAGACAACTAGAAAGACGATGGCGACGATCAAGAACAACCGAAAATCATGATGCTTTCAAAACGCAATTAGCAAGACATCGCTCATCCGTATCTTCCAACATGAAAAAATACTACGCAGGCAGATTACAGCGTTCCCTCAACAAACCTCACGAGC
This sequence comes from Ichthyophis bannanicus, assembly GCA_033557465.1. Taxonomy (NCBI): domain Eukaryota; kingdom Metazoa; phylum Chordata; class Amphibia; order Gymnophiona; family Ichthyophiidae; genus Ichthyophis; species Ichthyophis bannanicus. Next base: position 1,535,647,042 of record CM066032.1, read on the forward strand.
TCTTCCACATTGTGAAAACCCTAACAAAGGAACCCTCTCAGAGTGCCCCACCCCTCCTAGACCCTCAGAAATATGCCAACTACTTACGAAGCAAAAGTAATCAGCTCGATCCAACCTCTACGCCCCCCACTTCAGCCAACACCCCTTACAATGTCCCTCCACCCTCACCTAACCAATTCTCAGGTGAGACTCAACACACTCTCTCTTCCTTCTCCACCCCAAATGACAGAATCATTCAAGATACCATCTTAAAAATAAATCCTACAACAGCACCCTCCGACCCCTGTCCAGCTTCCTGGATAAAGTCACTACGAGCTGATCTCAGCCCTTTTCTAGCTAAAATGATAAATGTATCGTTCTCCACAGGAACATTCCCCCACACCCTGAAGCAGACCTCCATCAGACCCCTCCTAAAAAACAGCAGGTTGGACCCCTCCTTGATGGAATCTTATAGACCCATCTCCAGCATCCCCCTCCTTTCGAAAGTCATCGAAAAAATCACTCAACGTCAACTACAAGACCATCTTGACTGCAATGCACCCTTACACCCATGTCAGCACGGATTTCGTGAATCACACGGTGTGGAAACCCTACTGACCTCCTTGTTTAACACTCTTACCATAGGCCTAAACAATGTCAGACAAGGTTTTGCTTTGATCTTCATGGACATTGCCGCGGCGTTTGACACTGTGGATCATGAAGTTCTCCTATCGCGTCTTAGAAAGAAGGGAGTTCATGGATCCGCCCTCTCTTGGTGTTCCTCATACCTCAGAGACCGTTGGCAACATGTTCGTTCTGGATCTTCAACCTCCGACCCCTTCCAGCAAACCAAAGGTGTGCCACAAGGCTCCTCCCTTTCCGCCCTACTTTTCAACATTTATATGCAGCCTATCTGTGACCTCATCCAATCTTTCAACATCAACTGCCTGGTCTATGCTGATGATGTCCTTATGTATATGCCATTCTCAACAGAGCTCCTAGACCTCTCCCCACTAATCGAGTGCTTCGACGCGGTTACAGACTGGTTAAAATCACAGATGCTTAAGATAAACTTTAAAAAGACTGAAGTCCTCTTCGTGACGAGAAACCCTGCATTCACCTCACCAAGCTCCATCAAAGTGCGTGACGCCGAGCTCATCTGCAAGTCTACAGTCAGATACCTAGGGGTTACCCTCGATCAACAGCTCAATATGAAGGCCCACATCACCAACGTAGCGAAATCTGTCTATCATAAAATCCGGACCCTTCGTCATTTACGTCAGCTGCTTGAACCAGATGACTTTCGATCAGTCTTTCAGGCCTTAATAATGCCCCACCTGGACTACGCCAATGCCATCCTACATGGCCTACCAAAGAGCACGATTAACCCCTTACAATTGGCCATGAACTCGGCTGCAAGAATCCTCTATGGAGCCTCCAAGCGAACCCACATCACTCCAATACTCAAACAGTTACATTGGCTTCCTATGCACTCCAGGATCTCTTTCAAGATCCTAACCATGACTCACAAAGCGATCAATAACAACTCCGCATCTTCCATCACCGACCTGATATCAACTACACCCCCTAATCGCGCAAGGAGATCGACTGCCTCCAATTCTCTTATATTACCCAAGGCAATCACGAAGTGCTCTCAAGCCACCAGATCCAGAGCCTTCTCTTACTTCGCACCATCATGTTGGAATGCACTACCAACAGAAATCAGAACCATCAGTGACCTCTCCCAGTTCAGGAAGGCACTGAAGCATCACCTGTTCTTGCAGCACTACAATATTTTAGACACCGCCTCACACCAACCTACCTCTACACTCCAGGCCAACACGTTAAACCCATGCACTCCATAGTCTTAACGCGAAGAGCTGCAATCTCACCTTGCTTCTTCCCTTATCAAGAAACATATAGCTGCGTTTAGTTATTCTGTACATAGTTGCTTTTTGTACATAGTTATTATGTTCCTCTGTTTATGAAACCTGTTGAATGTAACCTGTTTAATGTATACCCAGCTGTTCATTGTAAGCACTGATCAATTTTTGAGAAGTGTAGTTTCTGTTCATTGTAAACCGCGCTGATGTCGAATAGTGCGGTATAAAAGAAACTGTAAATAAAATAAAAATAAATAAATAAAGACAAGAGTGAGGTGGGACAAAGGATGAGGGAAAAGGGTCAGGACTGGGAGAGGGGGAGGTCAAAGGCTAGGGAAAAGAGGTAAGTCTTGAGGGAACGTTTAAAGGTAGGGAAGTGGGATTCGAGCCGAAGGGTAGGGGGGAGAGAGTTCCATAGTGAGGGACCAGCGAAGAAGAAGGCTGAAGAGCGGGTAGACTGTAAATGAGCACGTGAAGGGGAAGGCAGTGTGAGGCGGTTGAGGTGAAAGGAGCGTGGAGTGTGGCGGGGGGTGTGGAAACGGAGCAGATCTGCAAGATATTGAGGGGTGGAAGTGTGCAGTGCCTTGTGGGTTAGGGTGAGGAGTTTGAATTGTATGCGGAAAGGTATAGGGAGCCAGTGGAGACGGAGGAGGAGGGGGGTGACATGATCTCTAGGGGAAGCGTGGGAAATGAGTCGGGCGGCGGTATTTTGAATTCGCTGTAACCGTGAGAGTTGCTGTTTGGAGATGCCAGAAAGAATAGAATTGGAAAAGTCAATGCGGGAAATAACGAGAGCCAGTAACAGGGTAGTTAAGGCGGAGGGAGAGAGGAAGGGACGAATGGCACGAATTTGGCGGAGGTGAAAGAAAGAGAGTTTAGAAATGTGGGAAATGTGAGACGAAAAGGAGAGATCAGAATCAAAAAGAACCCCGAGGTAGCGGAAAGTAGAAACCAGCGAGATAGGTGCATTGTGAAAAGATGGGGCTAAGGAAGGGGGTGGGCGACCATGTGAGAACCAGATAGCTTAGAACCGGCGCCGAGGCCGGGGCCTCCCACATACGGAAGAGGAGCCGCTCCAGCATCGGAGGAACCGGGACAGTAAAGGCCTCCTTCGGAGGAGAGTCATACTGTAGAGTATCAAGCTCCTCGGCTCGAGGCTCTTCCTCGGGATCGGCAGGGATAGCCAAGGCAGCGGCCATATCCCGGACGAACTCCGAGAACCTAGTGTCCTCCGGAGGGGATCTACTCCGGGGATCAGACTGCGGTGAGTCCGACGGGACGCACCGAGTCTTAAAGGTATCGGGAGACTCTTCATCCTCCGTCTCCCAGGCGGACTCGTCCGAGGAGTTGTCAGGGTCCGACCCCGCGGGGCCCCAAGGCACCCGCCCCGACGCTGGGGGCACCGGCGTCAACACCCTCAGTCCCGAACGGGAGGTCGAGGGAGACCTCGACCGAGGACGACTTCGAGCCGCGAGGGTCTCGAGTATCGGCTCGGTCTCCGGGGTTGATTTCGAAGTCGACATCCCGGTGGTCGGGGCAGATGCACCAGACAGGCTGGCCATCAGCGCCCGCTGCTGCTCCATGAAGGCAGACAGTCTGCACTCCAAGGCTGTCATCCTGAGACTCAGCTCAGGAGACACAGCAGCCACCGACTCGGGCCCCGGCGGCGCCGGACCGACGTCGGCTCTCTGGGAGGAGCGTCCACGAGGACTATGGGGCTTACGTGTCCAGCAGACTCCGGCTCCACGCGAGGAACTTTGGCAGGCTTCTCTTGGTCCACAGGCCTGGGGTGACGGTCGGGGGTCTTAGACCTGGCCCTCGAGGGACCAGGAACCTCTTCCAACGCCGCCCTCGCGAGCCGCTTCTTCCTCTTACGTTCCCGGTCGGGGGACCCCCTGTTCGAGGAGCTTCGACGGCGCTCGGGATCAGAATCCCTAGATGTCGAGGCCTCAGACGAGGTCCGGGCCCGGCTGGAGGCAGAGTCCGAGAAAAACCTTTCCTTTTGATGCTGTCGGCTCTTTAGTGCCTTGGAAGACATCTTCCCACATGGCCCACACGACTTTGGGTCGTGGTCAGGGCCAAGGCACCGAAGGCAGCAGTCGTGTGTGTCGGTGAGAGACATAATTTTCTTACACCGATCACACTTTTTGAAACCACTGGAAGTCATCGGGGAAAAAATAGCCCCAGCGAGGTCAAAAGACCGGCCTTCCAGTGAAAAAGGAAAAAAGTGCGCGAACGCCAGCCACGAAGGGCAAAAACCGAAAAATGAAGAAAACGGGCTCGATACCGGTGTACCGAACCCGGCGGGAGGGGAACCGGCGTCAAACCGGAGAAAAAATAGCGAAAATCGCAGAAGAAAAAAATCACTTATCCGGGAGAACAGGACACACGTCCGATGGGCTTCTCGGAAAAAAAGAGACTGAGGTAAGATGGCACCTTTAGGCGGGAAGGGAACCACGCATGCGTGCCAGCATTCCCAAAGGCTTTCATGGAAAGCTGGGGAAATGCTCTGCTGGGGCTTCATCGGCGCCGATGACACCCATATGTGAGGACTGACTTCCTGCTTGGTCCTGGAGAAATTACTACTATCCCAGACACAATGTAGTAAGTCCTATGATTTTGATATCGTATTACGAGGTTACAATCTGTTCAGGAAGAGTAGAGCATATAGAGAGCCCGTATATGCACTTTGTAATCTGTGCTGTATTCTCAATAGATTTATTGCTCTGATCAACAACCTAAAACTAAAGCACTCTAAGCAAGAGAAGACAGTGTTATTTCATTTCTGCATACTGAGACATTTATCTACTCATACAAGTTTGTACCGAAGTAAAGTGTATTTACCCACCTGTAACAGGTGACCTCTGGGAACAGCAGTAATCAGTCTTTACATATGGGTGACGTCCTCCAATGGAGCTTGTTCAGGAACGCTCCCCAGCACCCAACAGGAAAGCTTTTGGGGGCATCCCACTGCACCAGCGTGGCTGCCTTCCTGGCTTCCCAGCCTTTCTCCTCACTGAGGTTTGTAGCGGAGAAGGAAAGGAAAAGAAAAGAAAACCCTACAATTCCTTGGGAAGGAAGGTGAGTTGTAAAGAATGATTCCTGTAGTTCCCAGAGATCACCTGTTACAGGTGAGTAACTATGCTATCTCCAGGAATAAGCAGGAATGCAGTCTTCAGATATGGGACTCCCTAGCTTGAGGCTACCAGGCCCTTGTGGCGAGTAGCAGGGTGTAATCAAAAGGGTAGAAGATGTTGAACAATGTGGAGAGTCTTCAGATCTGCCACTCAACCTTTTGAGCACACTGTCATCATAGATGGTTGCATGATAGCCGGAAGAAACAGTGGACGGGGAGGGAAGGAGGTGCATCTAAGTCCCAAAGAGTTGCCAGAGTATGGCTTAGCAAAGTCAATGTCCTTATGCGAGTCCTTCTCCAGACAGTAAAGGGCTGCAAAAGTATGCATGGAAAACCATGTGGTGGCCCAGCAGATTTCTGATATGGGGACAGAACATAAATGGGCCACTGAGGTGCGCTGTTACATGACCCTTTAAGGAAATACCTGCTTGTGCATAAGCAAACGAAATGCAGTCTGCTATCCCATTAGATAAAGTCTGCTTCGTCCCCGGTTTGCCCAGGTGACTAGGATCAAAGGAGATGAAGGGCTGAGAAGATTTTCTGTGAACCTTGGCTCTTTCTAAGTAGTAGGCTAAAACTCGCTTACAATCTAGGGTATGGAGCGACGCTTCAGCTGGAATTGCATGTGGTCTTGGAAAAAAGGTTGGCAGGATGATCTACTAGTTAAGACAGAAGAGGGAAACTACATTTGGCAGGAAGCACAATGCATGTATAGGACGACCTTATAAAGGTGAAATCTAGTACAGGGCAAAGTGAGCTACTAGAGCTTGCAGCTTGCTAACTCTGCGAGCCGAGGTGAGCGTAATTAGGAAGAAGACCTTCCAGGTTATAAATTTAAATGAAGTGGTGGCTAGGGTTTCAAATGAAGTAGTGGTTAGGGGCTCAAAGGATGGTTTGAGCAGTTGAGCGAATACCACGTTGAGGTCCCAGGCCACTGGAGGGGGCCAGATTGGTGGTTTAGTCAAGAGAAAACTACGCATAAAGTGAGCCACTATAGGATGAAAGGCAATGGTTTGTCCATCCACCAGCAGGTGCAAGGCCGCAATGGCACTGAGGTGGATCCTAACGGAATTGGTCTTAAGACCTACAGTAGAAAGGTGGAGGAGATATTGAAGAAATGATTCCACTGGGCAAGTGAAGGGGCTGAGATCCTTCTCAGAGCACCACAGCATGAATCTGTGCCATTTGAATGCATAGGTATATCGGGTGGAGTCCTTTTGGGATGCGAGGAGGATATCTTTAATGCCCTCCGGCAGGTTCAGGTCTGAATGGGCTACCCTTTCAGCAGACGCGCCATCAGGTGGAGCGTTCGAATACTGGAATGGAAAAGCATGCCCTGGTTCTGCGAGATGAGGTTGGGCATGAATCCCATACTGAGAGGCTGATGCTGAGCTAGTCGAAGGAGCAGGGGAAACACTGTTGACGTAGCCAGAGTGGGGCTATGAGCATCATTGTCCTCCTATCGGCTTGTAGCTTGAACAGATTCTTCAGTATCAGGGGAATGGGTGGATAAGCATAAAGCAGACTCTTCCCCCAGTGAAGGAAGAATGCATCAGAGATTTGATTCTGTGGAGATGGATCTCTAGAGCAGAAGCGAGGGAGCAGTGTGTTTAACAGGATGAGAAAGAGGTTGATTATGGGAATTTCCCATAATTTGAAGATGTGATCGGCCACACCTCAATGGAGAGTTCACTCGTGAGGTAGAAGGACTCAACTGAGCTTGTCCACTAGGACATTGAGTTCCCCTGGGAGGTAAACCGCTCGGAGTAGCATGTGGTGAGAGATGGCAAATGTCCATAAGAACATAAGATATGCCATACTGGGTCAGACCAAGGTCCATCAAGCCCAGTATCCTGTTTCCAACAGTGGCCAATCTAGGTCATATGTACCTAGAAGTTTCCCCAAAAGACACAGGTTCCGCAATGCTTGTACTGGGTCAAGCATTGATATCCTGGGTCCCTTTTTAATAATGGTTTATGGACCTTTCCTCCAGGAACTTGTCCAAACCTTTTTTAAACCCAGCTACACTAACAGCCTTTACTACATCCTCCGGTAACAAATTCCAGAGTTTGATTACACATTGAGTGAAAAAATGTTTTCTTTTATTAGTCTTAAATAGTTTATCCTGTAGCTTCATTGCATGTCCCCTAGTCTTTCTATATTCTGATAACGTAAACAATCGATCTACGTTTACCCGTTCCACTCCGTTCATTAATTTATAGACTTCTATCATATCTCCCCTCAGCCGTCTCTTTTCCAGGTTAAAGAGCCCTAACCTTTTTAGCCTTGATTTAGCCTTGATTTGCTACTCTTCAGTTTATCTAATAGTTGTAATACATCTTCCCGATGTATCGTTATTTCCTTCAATTCTTCCGCACCTTTAAATACCACTTCAGTCATGGGTAACATCCCTACATCTTCCTCAGTAAAGACCGAAGCAAAGAATTCATTCAGTCTCTCCGCTATCGCCTTGTCACCTCTTAGGTCCCCTTTAACTCCTCTATCATCTAATGGACCGCTTCCTCGCAGAGGAGGCGAGAACCCATCTTTATCTTTATTTGAAACATTTGATAGACCGCCTTTTACCGAGGCGTTAGGGCGGTGTACAATACAATAGGGCTGCTGGAAACAAAGAGAGAAAGGAACGCCAATAAATGATAGGAAAGAAGTGGAAGAAAAGGAAGAAGCATAGAACAGAACAGGTGTCAGCACAGACAGCAAAATAAATACGAAGGAGAGTAGGCGAAATGGGGAAGGGTGGGGTGGGGGTAGGTAAGGGCTGAATGGTCAGAGAGAGGGAGTCCAAGGATCCATAAAGGATTATGGGAGGTAGGGGAGTCAAAGGTCTGATATGAATGGGAAACAGTGGGAAGCCTAGTTGGTGATGTGTGAGTGGCTAGGAGGAGTCGGGAAGATTAAAAGCCTGATGAAAAAGCTAGGTCTTAAGGAGGGCCTTGAACTGGGGAAAAGATAATTCAGTACGGAGGGAGTGCGGGAGAGAATTCCATAGGGCAGGACTAGCAAAAAAGAAGGCAGCACGACGGGTTGATTCAAGGTGTGCATTTGTGGGGGAGGGTAGGAAGAGACGATTGCCATGAGAGGAACGAAGAAGGCGAGGCATGGGCTGAAGGTAAATGAGATCAGCTAAATACTGGGGTGTGCTGGTATGAAGGGCTTTATGTGTAAGAATGAGGAGTTTGTAAAGGTAGCGAGCTTTGACAGGGAGCTTGTTGATTTACAACATTGCTACATAGTTGTCAGTTTGGATCAGGACAGTTTGTCCTGTCAATTGAGGATGAAAAACTCGAAGGACATTGACTGTTGCCCGCAGTTTGAGGAGGTTGATCTGATGGGCAGATTCCTGGTGAGACCACAGACCCCGTTAGTTAAACCATCCAGGTAAGCTCCCCACCCCTGCTTGGAAGCATCTGTCGTGAGGGTATGTTGAGGTGGAGGCATTTGAAAAGGTGACATGACGAGCTGGTTTTGAGGCATACACCACCACTGGAGAGAGCTGGCTAACTGAGGTGTGATGATGACCCTGTCTCTGAGTCGCTTTCAACTGTTTCCACTGAGAGGAAAGGATCCACTGCGCCTGACGCATGTGGAGACGAGCAAAGGGGAGCACATGTACAGTGGAGGCCATGTGTCCCAGCAGACAAAGCATGTCCCTTGCTGTGAAGAGATGCTGTTGCTGAATCTGAATTACGAGCTCTGTGAGGTGCTGCAGGCGGTCTCCTGGGAGAAAGGCTCAGGCTTGCACAGTGTCTAGGAGTGCACCTATGAACTCCAATTTTGAGTAGCAGCAAGGTGAGACTTTGGGAAGTTTATGACAAAACAGAGATGTTGAAGCACAGTGACAGTGCAATGAATGGGCAGGTCTGGTACTTGAGGGGAATCGGCCTTGATGAGATAGTCATCTAAGTAGGGAAAGACGAAGATGCCCAGGGTGCGGAGGCAGGCCGCAACCACTGCTAGACATTTTGTTAATACTCTTGGGGCGGAAGCTAGGCCGAAAGGTAGAACTCGGTACTGGTAGTGAGATCCCTGAAACATGAATTGCAGGTACTGTCTGGAAGAAGGATGCACGAGTATGTGAGTGTAGGCATTCTTGAGATCTATAGAACAAAGCCAATCGTCTCTCTGAAGGTATGGAAGTAGAGATCCTAGGGAGAATATCTTGAATTTTTCTTGAATGAAGAACTTGACGACTGCTCGGAGATGTAGGATGGGTCTGAATCCCCCTGTCTTTTTGAGGAGGAGGAACTAATGGGAGTAAAAAACCCAACTCTGCTGTTGTAGGGTACCAAAGAAAGAGTTCCTTCTGCACAAGAAGAGAAACTACTTCCTGCTGTAGCAGGATGCAGTGAAGAGGTTCCATGGGAAATTCCCTTGTGAAAAAGGTTGGGGGTAAGCTTTTGAAGTGGAACCGATACCTCTTGAGAATCACGTTCAAGGTCCACTGCTCTGTTATTATGAGAGGCCATCTGTGGGCAAAGTGGACCAAGTGGCCTGCAATGTAAGAAGGATAGAGATCCTTCAGGGGAAGTATGACTATGTTCTCCAGAAAGGAGTCAAAAAACAGTTGTAGGCTGAGCCTGTGGAGCTGGTTGAGGTTTGGGAGCCTTAGGCCTCTTGGGCTGACGTGGGCCTTGTGGCTTTTGTTGAGGCTGCTGCGGCTGATAATGTGGGTAGGGTAGATAAAATGGATAGTATCTCTTCTTTTTAGGGTAGAAGGGCTTTTTGGTTAAAGCCTTCTTTCTAGAGAGATCTGTTGTCTTTCTAGAGAGGCGTTTGAGAGTGAGATCATCTGTTTAAATCTCACCCGCCTTGTTCTCACCCGCCTTGTTCCCTATCTGGAGGAACCAAAGAATGATTCTTGAAACTTTTAATACGGTGCATTGCCAAGTCCACCAACATGAAATAGTGTGGAAGTTGGGGTTTCTGGAAGCCCGGGCACTCAGGAACCCTATACATCGTGTCTAGTCTCTTACTGAGGCCACGGTCAGAGGAGCCTCCTACATGCATAGCTTGAGGTTCTGTAGAATGCGATGCATTGGGAGTGTGGCAGCCTCCTTAGGCGTCAAGGGATACTGGAGTATTTCCAGCTCTTCAGTTCCTTCTCGGTGGAAGCTGTAATTGAGAGAGCCCTTGCCATGTCCCTGATAAACTCCTGGAAAGAAATATTCTCCAGTGGGGACTGGTCCTGCTCTTGTAGTGGTGAAGGGTCAGAAGGAATATCAACGAGGTCTCGGGAAACAAGGGACTCGATGTCCGATTCCGGAGTCAGAATCAGGCAAAAACTCAAAGTAGTGGCGATCAGAATCTCAGCGCAGTGGGACACTCCCAAAAGCTTTCCTACTGGATGCTGGGGAGCGTTCCCACGCGGGCTCCATCGGAGGACGCCACCCACATGTGAAGACTGCATTCCTGCTTGTTCCTGGAGATTTAATTTTTTTTCATTCCTGTAAACATACCTAGCTACATGCATATAGTATGTACATAGCCTTACATCTTTATACTTACAGATGTCTATATACAGTATCTATTCTTGGAGATCCTGCTGGGTACATTCGTTCATTGTCGGTTACCTTCTTGTTTTATGTAAACCGCGCTGATCGCAAATAGTGCGGTATATAAGAAATGAAAATAAATAAATAAATAAATACTTGCGACCTGGATTGACTGCTGTCAGACGGGACGCTGGACTTGATGGACTTTTGGTCTGACCTAATATGGCATTTGTTATGTTCTTATATATACATACAGACCCATATACCTACCTAAATAACTACTCATATGTATTTTTATTTTATTCTATTTTTCAGATAGTTGTTTTTTAATTCACCTTGATTCTTTATACTTTAGTGTTTATCTCTTTATTAGCATCACTGCCACCACTAGAGCTTCTTATCAAATAAATCATAGTCATATCCCTTAACTTTTATTATTGCTTGAATACCACTTTCTTAGGAGCAAATCTCTCAAAAACATTGTGAACCTACCTGGTCTGCCCTTGCTGATGGAAGGAATAGCTGATTATAGTTAGGTTTGACAGTAGGGGCATGTTGAATAAATTTGCATGAAATCTAGAATTGGATAATTTTCTTCCCTTTATTATAGTAACTAGTTTCTCTTGTGTGGCTTTTTATGTTTTTCGTTTATTTACCTATTTAACTATTCTCCGTTAGAGAATGGAGAAGCAAGGAGTCAATCTCAAGCTAATGTGTCCAGCCCACTCATCCTGTCTTTTGAGATGATTCATCAGTCATGAATAGGTTGGGAAAAATCCTGATGCTGGATTGGGAATCAGCTTTAGTCTTCACCCTGTAAAAGCCACCACCCAGCTCCTATCCTAACCTTCCACTCAGCAAGTTATTGTGTGTGAAGATCAGGGTGACTGGCTGATACTCTTTTGGGCCTGATGCTGGCTGGGTGCCTGAGCACCTCCAAGTTGTGACCATCTCTTCGCATGTAGGAGTAATTTAGTTTACCGAACAAGTTCATATAATATGCATTTTTTTTCAATGTACAATATTGTCCTTTTCATGGACAAGGACATTTGGTGAAAGAAAAGCAAAATAAAATTGGAATAAAGCCCATCCTTAAAACAAGCCATTAACTGATCAATTCAATAGAGTTCCAAACCCGGATTATTCAAATCATTTACCTGAAAGCCTTGACCTGTACTACTGCAGACAGAAACTCTTTGCTTCTCAAGGTTTCAATGAGGCAATGGATTGCAGTCTCTGTATTAACTTGATAAACCTCTGGAATTTCTATTTCTTCAATACAATTGTCTGAAATCAATTTGGCTTCTTTTAGGCAGGCCTCCAGCTGGGCAAGTTCTTCTGACATATTTATAACCTATTGTGAGATAATTACACATGTTGATGCTTGGTCTTACTACATACATCTTCTGCGTAAAAATTCAGAAAGAATGAAAGCAAAAATATACTTCTAGTACAAACATGGCAATTATTGCAGCTTTAATTTATGCAATATTCCCTGATGGGAGCAGTGGATACTTTGTTCAAAAGAAGTCAAGGACACAGACAGGATTGACAGAAGGCATTATTATTCTTATAGGCAAAGGGTTTCTTATAATAATACTAAAAAAGAAGTAAAGTCAAGTTACTTACCTGTAACAATAGGAAAGACGTTCTCATAGATAGGTGATCTATCCTACAGAACCTAATGTGGGAAATCAAAGCTCTAAGAAGCAGAATTTTCTAACAATGCTAACAGTGCATGTGTGCGACTTCCCATGCTGGTGTCATCACACAGACACACCTCAGTTCTTTACAAAGATTCTAGAATGGTAGAAGCCAACAACCTAGAGAGGTGAGACGGCATTGCTATTTAATATATTTCTTCCATTTGTTACACACTTCACCAAACTTGGTTCAAAGAGTGATATTTATATTGGAGAACAACTGCTACAGTTAAATAACTTCCTTTCCTCCCAGAATGATAAGTTCTAATAGATGGGTTATTTCTAGCTATCAGGCTTCCTTTAACAAAAAAAAGGGGGAAGGGTGAGAGACCTGCTTTGTCGGGAGAGCTGCCGCGGTTCGTTTTTCCACCGCGGAGCAAGTGCTTGGCTGGAGTCCGGTGCCTGCTGTGTCATCTGCAGGCAGAGTGTGGCCGCCCTCGGGAGTGGAGGACCCCCCCACGAGCCCTACAAAGCCCGGCTGGTTTACACGCGGCTGCGTGTTCGCGGCCTGCGTGTTCGCGCTTTAAGGGGCGCGGTACAAGGGGCATACTCTGCTCCTTATGTGCTCCTTTGGTGCTTCTTGGTGGAAGTAGAAGCACCAGCAGTTTGGCCTGCCCATGGGGAAACGTAAGGCGAAACCAGCAGCCAGCATGTAGCTGCCCTTCCGCTTGCTAGCCAGTCTTTGGAAGGGGCGTCTTTGAGCCCTGTTCTTCGGACACCACCTCCTTTCCCTCTGCCTACCTCCTCATCTACTCCTTTGAAGGTACTTTCATCAGTTGTCTCTCCGGTGTTAGTTCCTGTAAGCCCTGCTGCATCTACTATTGATTCCCTCCCAGTTAAAAGTGAGGTGACTCTTTCAGATATCTGGTCAATGCTTTTGAATATTGAAACACGTCTTTCTACCACTGTTACCTCATTATGTAATTTTACACATGATGTTGTCAAAAAAGTTAATGTAATCGATGATCAAATGACTAATCTTGCAGGCTCCTTATCTCTGGTGGATTCCCAACTCCAATTATATAAGGATTCCCATTTGGGTTATCTGAAAGATATTTCCTCTATTTCTTACCGATTGGAATTGTTGGAAAATCACCAGCGAGCTAGGAACCTTCGTTTTCTTAATTTCCCCTCCACTCATCTGCTTTCTCCTGAGATTTTATTAAAAAACTATTTGTCTGAAATTTTGCACTTAGATGACTCTGTAGATATTGTACAGATGTATTCCTTTTTTCCTAAGGTTGGGGCCTCGGACCAGGCCAAGGAACTTCCTTCCTTGGCTAATTCAGTTGGCTCTAATCTTACAGAGTTTTTGCAAGATTCACTTGATGTCATCCCCAAGAGGTGTACCTTGGTGGTGACTTTCGGGTTGGAATCACTTAAATTGAAAATTATACGTGCTTATTTCAAGTACAAAGAATTGTTGTTTTGTGGGTATAAAATGCAGGTATTTCCAGATGTGGGCAAGGTTACTCAGGCTCGCCGGAAGCAGTTCCTCGAGCTTAGAACTAGAGTGATCGCCTTGGGGGCTTCTTTCTTTTTGAAGTTCCCTTGTCGCTGCTTGGTAACTTATGAAGGTCATGATTATGTTTATATTGATGTAGCCTCTCTTTGTCAGTTTTTAAATGACAGGGAGGGTACTGGTGGGTTGGAGGGTGTTTAGGTGGGATGGCTTTATATTTAGCTCTCTGTTTTGGAGTTGTTGTTAACTCTTATTTTCTCTTGTAATTTGCTTGTTCCCTTCGGGGTAGTGATGCAGTTTTCTCTCCTTGATGTGTTTCTATAGGGTTATGGTGTTTTTTGTTCTTAAATGTATCCTAATGAGTGGATATTTGTCTTGTATACTATCTTGCATTTGGGAAAATTTAAATAAACAATTAAAAAAAAAAAAGGGGGAAGTGGAAGACAATGCCAACTGACAATAATATGGTTTGTTTCTAACAGGCCTTTTATATTTTTTTAAATTGAATTTTCGGAAAAAAAAAAAAAGCAAAAACTCAAAACAGAATTTATAGAAGAAAAACAAAGCACTGTAAAAAACAACAAACAAATGCATTCCCAAAACAAAGAAAAAAAAACAATGCTCTACATTAAACCTAATAAGAAAAAGAAATAGGGAGAGAAACACAAGAAATATTCAGGAAAATCAAATAGGAATAAACCTACACACAAATGTCTGGTGTCACGCCATAGTAACATAAAAGATGGCAGATAAAGACCAATATGGTCCATCTAGTCTGCCCAGTAAGGTGGCTAGAGTTGGAGAGTTGCACGTGCTGCTCTGTAGAGGTTACTCCCCCTCTATGCTTTCGCTTAAGTTTGTACCTTCCGCTCTGTGCAGGTTACCCCTCTCAGTTTATGAAGTTATATATGTTTATCTTGATTCCATCCTCTTGCTATATAGTGATCCTCACTGTTTGTCCCATACCTTTTTGAATTCTGTCACTGTTTTTGCTCCCATCACCTCCTTTCAGAAGAGCATTCCATGCATCCATCACCCTTTTGGTGAAAAATTATTTCCTGATGCTGCTTTTAAGTTTACCTCCTTGCAACTTCATTTAATGACCTCTAGTTCTATAGCTTGCCCATCTTTGAAAAAGGTTTGTTTATTCATTAACATGCTTAAGTATTTAAACATCAGTATCATATCGCCCCTGTCCCTCCTCCCCTCTAGGGTATATATATTTAGGTCTTCAAGTCTTTTCTCATATGTCTTCTTTTGAAACATTTCAAGGCTTTCTTTATCCTTTGCAAGGTATGGTCTGCAAAACTGAACACAATACTCCAAGTGAGACCTTGCCAATGACTTGTACAAGGGCACTAATACCTCCTTCTTCCTCTCTTTTGGGAGTGGGTCCCAGAGGACTGGAGAAGGGCACATATGCTCTCGCTACACAAAAGTGGAAGTAAGGATGAGGTTGGGAACTATAGGCCAGTTAGTCTGATCTCTGTGGTGAGTAAATTAAAAGAAACATTGCTAAAACAGAGAATAGTGAGGTTTCTGGAGTCTAATGGATTGCAGGATCCAAGGCAGCATGGTTTTACTAGAGGCAGGTCTCATCAGACAAATCTAATTTCTTTGACTGGGTGACCAGAGAGTTGGACTGAGGGACAGCCCTAGATGTGGTATATTTAGACTTCTGTAAAGCCTTTGACAATGTTACATGCAGACAACTTATAAATAAATTGAGCACCCTAGGGATGGACCTTAAAGTGACCGACTGTGTTAGAAATTGAGTGGGAGGTGACAAAGGTACAGGTAAATGGAGCTCGCTCAGAGGAGATGGATGTTAATAGTGGTGTGCCGCAGAGATATGTCCGTGGTTCGATTCTTTTTAATGTTTTTGTTGGTGATATTGTGGAAGGGCTGTCGAGTAAGATTTGCCTCTTGTGGATGATACCAAAATCGGCAATAGAGTAGACACCCAGTAAGGAGTAGATAACATGAGGAGGGATCTAGTGATGCTTGAATAATGGTTGAGAATTTGGCAGCTGAGATTTAACACTGAAAAATGAAGGATCATGCATTTGGTTTGCAAAAATCCAAGGGAGCGAAAGCATAGGGAGTGAAGTACTTCTGTCCATGAAAGAAGAGCAGGACCTGGATGTGATTGTTTCTAATGATCTTAAGGTGGCTAAACAGGTAAAAAAGCCCTCTGGGGATAGGGAAATACCTATGTACCTGAATGAAATGCGCCTTGAACTAACATTGGAAAGGCGTGAGCTAAATACTAATAAAAACAAAACAAACAAAAACAGCGAAAGCCAGATGGATGTTTGGGTGCACAGGGAGAAGATTAGCTAGCAGGAAGGAGGAGGTGTTAGTGCATCTGTATAAGTCTTTGGTGAGACCTCATTTGGAATATTGTGTGCAATTCTGGAGACCATACCTTCAAAAGAATAGAAACAGTATGGAGTTGATGCAGTGGGTGGCTACCAAAAGGGTCAGTGGGCTTTGTCATAAGGCATATGGGGACAGACTTAAATATCTCAATATGTATATTTTGGAGGAAAGGCAAGAGAGGGGAGATATGATAGAGATGTTTACATAATTCTGTGGCATAAATGCATAGCAATAGAGTCTCCTTCAATTGAAAGAAAGCTCTGCAACAAGGGGGCATAGGATGAAGGTAACAGGGGATAGACTGAGAAGTAATATGCAGAAATATTTCTTTAGGGAAAGAGTGGTAGATGCATGTAATAGTCTCCCATTGTAGGTAGTAGAGACATGAACTGCCTCTGAATTCAAGAAAGCATGGGACAAACACAGAAGATCTCTAAAGGAAAAAAGGGACTATAGTAGCTGGGATGAAGAGCAGACTCGATAGACTGTATGGTCTTTATCTGCCATCATGTTTCTTTGTATGCAGCCTAACATCCATCTGGGTTTGGCCACCGTCTTGTCACACTGCTTCGCCACCTTGAGATTCTTAGACACTATCATTCCAAAGCCCTCTCTTGGTCCGTACACACCAGCCTCTTGGCCCCTATCACGTACAGCAACTTTGGGTTTCTGCAATCCCAAGTGCATCACTCTGCATTTCTTTAGATTAAATCTTAATTGCCAAGCACTGGACCATTCTTTTAAGTTTTGTAGATTTCTCATGCTGTCTACTCCCTCCGAAGTGCCCAACCTATTGAAAATCTTTGTTTCATCTACAAAAAGGCAAACTTTTCCTTTTAATCCTTCGGCAATACCACTCACAAAGATACTGAACAGTAGCGGTCCTAGGACCGATCCCCAAAGAATTCCATTACCCCCCTCCTTTCTTCATAGTGAATTCCCTTCACTACTACCCTCTGTAGTCTGTTAGTCAACCAGTTTATTTATCTATTTAAGAGTTTTTTTATAGCACTTTATCATTTCAGTCAAAGTGGTTTACATTGCAACACCTGTGGACATTCAACTACACTAACTATGCCTGAATATCCCAACCAAGGCGATTAACGCGGTTAGCAGGTCTGCTAACCGCATTAATCGCTTTGAATATCCCCCCATATTCTTTATCTTGAAAATTTACATAACATTTCCTAGGGTACCAAGACATAAGAGTCCCTTAATCCCGGCAAGAACAGGGTATCGAGGAAAAGGTGGTGATCAAGAGTGTCAAAAGCAGAGATAGGTCAAGAAGAATGAGGATCGAGTAAAGGCCTTTGGATTTGGTTAGTAACAGGTCACTAGAGACTTGGCAAGGGCTGTTTCTGTAGAATGTAGAGAATTAAAGCCAGACTGCAGAAGATTCAGAATGGCTTGAAAGAAAATAAAGTCAGGATAATGGCAGTAAAGTGTATATTTGAAAAGTCTGGATGCGAAAGGGAGGAGGGGTATGAGCTGATAATTGAAGGGGCAGGTAAAGTCCAGTAAAGGTTTTTGGAGAAGTGGTATATCCATAGCATGTTTGAAGGCAGTTGGAACAGTTGCAGTGGAAAGCAAACAGGTTGGGGATATGATAGATGGAAGGAATGACATGGGTGAGACAGAGCTTAGTAGACAGAGCATGTAGTGAATTTGGAGGAGGAGATAAGATGTGCAGAAAAGGAAAAAAGGGGTGGCAGTGGTTGAAGGAAGAATTTGAGAATGAAGTGGGGTAAGGGAAGATAGAGATGGAAATGGAGAAGACCCGGTGGAAAATTCAAGACAAATCTTGTAATTCTTGTTATGGAAGTAGTTGGCCAAAGTCTGGGCAGAAAGCATAGGAAAGACAGAGGCTGCAGCACTTTGAGGACAGAGTTGAGCATGGCAAAGAGATGGCGAGTGTGGTAGGCAAGAGAGTTTGTCAGATGGACAAAGTATTCTTGCTTGGCGAGTGCTAAAACAGATTAGAAAGAGGTTAGCCAGGATTTGAAATGTAAGTAGTCGGCATGGGAATGGGATTTTAGCCAAAGTTACTCAGCAAAGCAGGCACAAGGTAGCAGATTTTTTCGGTCAGCAAAAGTGGAGGTACAGTTCACTTTACAAGACATGGAATGAGAGGTGTGAATAAATAGGTAGACAAAGGTGAGTTGGTTGATATACAGTAGTGTATCTGGATTTTCAGAAAGTCTTTGACAAGGTACCTCATCAGAAACTTTTGGCGAAATTAAAAAGTCATGGGATAGGAGGAAGTGTACTATTGTGGATCAGGAACTGGTTAAAAGATAGAAAGCAGAGGGTACTGCTAAATGTCCAATTTTCCCAATGGAGAAAGGTGAATAGTGGAGTACCCCAGGGATCTATGCTGGGTCCGCTGCTTTTTAACATTCATAAATAACCTGGAAATGGGAATAACGAGTGAGGTAATCAGATTTGCAGATGACACAATAATTATTCAAAGTTGTTAAAACCCAAGAGGATTGTGAAAATTGCAAGACGACCTTGATAAATTGGAAGACTGGGCATCCAAATGGCAGATAAAATTTAATGTGGACAAGTGCAAAGTTATGCACCTAAGAAAGAACAACCCAAGAGAGGGAGGAGTGGTCTAGTGGTTAGGACAAGGTATTTCAGGCCGGAGGGCCGGGGGTTCAAGTCCCACCTGGGGACAGCAATCTCAGGCCGGAGGGACTGGGATTTCTAGTCCTGTAGGCACTCCTTGTGGTCTTGGGCAAGCCACTTAACCCTCCATTGCCCATGTTCCCTGTAAGTATTAGCGTATGTGTCTCATATCCCCTCGTGTTAAATGTATCCCCCAATTGACCGCTTTGACCAGGTGAAAAGCGGGATATAAATACAGCTAAATAAATAAATAAATAAACTATGGTTACACGATACAAGGTTCCACATTAGGAACCACCACCTAGGAAAAAGATTTAGGCGTCATCATGGATAATATGTTGAAACCCTCCTCCCAGTGTGCAGCAGCGGCCAAGAGAGCAAACAGAATGCTAGGCATCATAAGGAAAGGAATGGAAAATAAAACAAAGGATATTATAATGCCTCTGTATTGTTTCATGTTGTGACTGCACCTTGAATATTTTGTGCAATTCTGGTCGCTGTATCTTAAAAAGGATATAGCGTTATTAGAAAAGGTACAGAGAAGAGCCACCAAAATGGCAAAGGGGATGGAAGGATACCCCTATGAAGAGAGGCTAAAAAGGTTAGGGCTCTTCAACCTGGAAAAGAGATGGTTGAGGAGAGATACGATAAAGGTCTATAAATTAATCAATGGAGTGGAATGGGTAAATGTAGATTGATTGTTTACGCCATCAAAATATAGAAAGGGGACATGCAATGAAGCTACAGGGTAACCTATTTAAGACTAATAAGAGAAAATGGAGTGGAGGAGTAGCCTAGTGGTTGGGGCAAGGTACTTCAGGTCGGAAGGTCAGGGGTTCAAATCCCACTAGAGGACAGCAACCTTGGGCCGGAAGGACTGGGGTTTCTAGTCCCACAGGTGCTCCTTGTGGTCTTGGGCAAGCCACTTAACCCTCCATAGCCCATGTTCCCTGTAAAATAGTTATCTCCAAGTTATAATGCCCTGTTCAATGTAATTTCAGTTTGTTCAATGTAAACTGCACTGATGCAGAATAGCGCAGTATATAAGAGAATGTAAATAAATAAATAAAATAAATAAATAAAATATTTTTTCACTCAATATGTAATCAAACTCTGAAATACATTATAGAGGATGAAGTAAAAGCTGTTAGTATAGCCAGGTTTAAAAACGTTTTGGACAAGTTCCTGGAGGAAAGGTCCATAAACCATTATTAAAGAGGACCCGGGATATCCACTGCTTGTCCCAATACAACTTGTGTCTTTTAGGGAAACTGCTAGGTACTTGTGATCTAGATTGGCCACTGTTGGAAACAGGAGACTGGGCTTGATGGACCTTGGCCTGACCCAGTATGGCATATCTTATGTTCTTATGTTCTCTGTTCTTGAAGAAACTAGTGTAGGGTGGCTCAGCTACCAAGGCCTGAAAGCTTGTTGACTCTGCGGGCAGAGGTGAGTGCTACTAGGAAGACAACTTTCCAAGATAGGTAACGCAGATGGCGAGTAGCCAAGGGCTGGAAGAGTGGCTTGGTAAGCTGCTTCCGAACCACGTTGAGATCCCATTCCGCTGGAGGCAACCAGATGGGGGACTTAGGCAGCAAGTCCCGCATGAATCGGGTAATGAGTGGCTGCACAGAAAGAAGCTTTCCCTCTATGGAGTGATGGTGCATGGAGAGCGTGCTCAGGTGTACTCTGATGGACTTGAGTCCAGTCTGCGAGAGGTAGAGTAAGTATTGCAGCAACGAGTGCACCTGGCAGGAGAACGGGTCAACGTGTTGCTCCGCACACCATACTGAGAATCTGCGCCACTTGAAGGGATAGGCTTGTCTTGAGAAGTTCTTACGAGAGGCCAGGAGGACTTCTTTGATCTCCCTGGGGAGCTTGAAGGGCACTAGCCATGCTGTTAGTGACAGGGGCCCCAGGTTGGGGTGGAGAAGTGAGCTCTCTTCCTGGGTCAGGAGTCCTGGAGAACTCCCCAGAGGGACTGGGAGTTCTGTCGATAGGTGGAGCAACAGGGGAAACCAAGGTGGCTGGGCCACCAGGATCATGGAAGTCTTGTCCCGCTGGACCTTGAAGAGGATCTGCGTGATTAGTGGGCGGGAGGGAAGGCATATAGAAAGCCCTCCAACCACAAGATGAGGAAGGTGTCTGTCGCTATCCTGGATGGGTGCGGTTGGGGACAGCAGAAGCGGGGCAGGTGAGCATTGGATAGGCTGACAAAGAGGTCCAAACTTGGGGTTCCCAATAGTCTGAATAGCTGCTGCGCCATCCTGGGGTCTAGGTGCCACTCGTACAGCTGGAGGATCCTGCTTAGTTTGTCCTCCAGAGCATTGTCCTGGCCTGGAAAGTGTACTGCCCTGAGGAGCAGTCCCTGACTGATCGTGTATGAGCAGAGGGCTACTGACTCCTGGCGGAGGCTATAAGACCCTGAGCCCCCTTGTTTTTTCAGGTAGAACATCGCAACTTGGTTGTCCGTTTGGACCAGCACTGGCAAAATGGTTCTGAGCTCCAGCAGGCTGATCTGCTGCTGGCTCTCCTCGCGACACCAGTTGCCCTGTGTGCGTAGTTCCTTGCAGAGGGCAACCCAGCCCAGTAGAGAGGCATCCGTAGTAAAGAACCTCTGGGGGTTTGGGTGTTGAAAGGGCATGCCCTTCTGCAGGTGCTGTGTATCCTGCCACCGATTTAGTGACTCTGCTACTTAACGGGAGACCGAGATCCTGTCCCGGAGCCTGCCCGTGGCCTAAGACTACTGTGAGCAGAGGCCCCATTGAGCTGCATACATGTGGAGGCAGGCATTGGAGACCACATGGACAGTGGAAGCCATGTGACCTAGCAGGTGGAGCATGGACCGCGCCAACATAGCATGAAGGTGCTGCATCTCGGTCGCCGGGGCCCTGAGATAATCCGCCCTGTCCAGGGGGAAGAAGGTCCTGGCTTGGAGGATGTCCAGGCGAGCCCCTATGAACTCCAGGTCCTGTGTTGAAGTGAGGTGGTTTATCATGAACCTCAGCTGTTGTAGAACCTTGAAGGTGCAGGCTGTGGCCTGTTGCACCTCTGAGGCATTGTGTCCTTTTACTAGCCAGTCATCCAGAAATGGGAAGATGACTTCTCCTTGGAGACAAAGGTAGGTGGCCACCACTGCCAGGCATTTGGTGAAGATCTTGGTGCAGAGGCCAGGCCGAAGAATAGTATCCTGTGCTGGTAATGGTCACACCTGACCATGAACCTTAGGTATGCCTGTGGTTGGGGTGGATCAGGATATAATTATAAGCATCCTTTAGGTCCAAGGAGCATAGCCAATCTCCCTGCTAGAGGTAGTGCAGCAATATTCCAAGGGAGAGCATTTTGAACTTCTCCCACATCAGGAATTTGTTCAGGTTTCTCAAGTCTAGGATGGGCCTTAGGCCTCCTGTTCTTTTCGGGACCAAAATGTACCTGGAGTAGAACCCCTTTCCTTTTAGGTGGTGCAGTATGGGCTCCACAGCCCTGTCTCTGAAAAGGTCTGCAAGTTCCTGCAGTAGCAGGGCTTGGTGCGGGGGAGTCTGAGGAGGCTCTCCTGGAAAGAAAGGGGGAAGGGGCGTCTGGTCCAGGTAAAGGAGGTAACCTTCTCTGATGACCTGAAGTGCCCAGGAGTCAGTGGTGATGGCAGCCCACTGATGGGCAAAATGAATCAGGTGCTCCCCTGATGGTAGCTAGTTCCTCATGGGTGGAGAAGCTATGCTCTGGGAGTCAAAACCCTGACCCAGTATGGGTTGGAGCCGGTGTCTGGGGCTTGGGGCCCCTTAGGCTTATGTGGGCTCTGGCCTGCTCCCTTGCCTGGATGACCCTGCTGAGGAGTCTGGGGAGCCTAGTATGCTGGAGACAGCCTCGATAATATTGGCCTTTCCGGTGGAAAGGAGGCCTTTCCCCTGATGGTTTCTTCTTGAGAAGAGTGGACGTCTTCCTCGAGAGTCGAGTCCTGGTGACATACTTAGTCTCTATCTCCACCGCCTTGTCCTCCATCAGCTTGCCAAAGAGGTTTTCACCAAGGCAAGGGACATCGAGGAGTTTTTCATGGATCCATTGTTCAAGGTCCGATGCCTGGAGCTAGGCCTGGCGTCAAGCACTGACGCCTGTGGCGGCCACCCTTGCATTAGACTCTAAGCCGTTGTAGGCCACTCGAGACAAATACTTTGACCACTCCCCAACAGACTTCGTGAGGGTATGGAAGCATTGGAGGTGGTTCCCGCTGAGACCTACCAAGAAACCCCCAAGTTCCTTGGTTAGGTCTGGAAGGTCTATGTTGATATACAGCTGATAAGTCTGTATGCGGCAGGGCAGCATCGAGCCCTGGTAGCATTTCCGCCCCAGGGCGTCGAGGGCATGGGACTCACTGCCCAGAGGCACTGAGGAGTGCATCTTCGGGCTTTTTGTCGATGCATGGCCGACGACCACCATGGAGGTGTGAGGGAGTTGTGCCTTCCTGAAGTACATTGGAATATAAGCTATGTCTGACCGGATCTATGCAAAATCTAGTTCCGGATGGGGAGTAGACTGTGGTTTTGGGGCCCTCTTCTGTCTCATGCAAAAGCAGTAGTTTATGACACATGTGAGAGGGTGGTAAATAATGTCACTTTGGAGGGCAGAAGACTCTCCTTGGCGCTCCACGTGAGCATTTACTGGTTGATTTGAAGTGTGGCTTGGAGATGACTGCAAAGATAGGCTGAAGCATAGAAAAGTGATTGTTTATTTCAGCCACTGCTTCTCTGACATTTTCTCCAAAGAGTTTACTTCCTTTTTAGGGTATGTTAATGAGCTTTTCCTGATATTGTATTGAAGTCTGCAGGCTCTCAGTTCCCATGGGAGAAGATATCATTTTGAAAATATCGAAGATAGATCTGACTATGCGTTTTCTACACTCCTTACCTTTATTCACTTGTGACAAGACCAACATGTTTATCTTGAAAGAGAAATTGACACATCTGCTTATCATATTTCGTATGTATTGGTTCATGAAAAGCTAGTAAGAAGCTATGCAGGAGTTGAGATAACGTTTTGGAATTTTTTTTTTGCTAAGAATGTACATAGTAAGAGCTTCTCATCCAGGGAACACTAAGTAATTTGTTCTTGTCCATGTGACCTCTTGAAAGCAGATTTAACCACCACCAACTGGTGTGTTAGTTGCTGTTTTTCAAATCCAGGAACCTTTGGGACTATACATGAGGCCTGCCTTCTTATTTAGAGTTTGTAAGATATGTGTGTGCATGGTTTCTTTTTTTTTTTTTTGGGGGGGGGGGGAGGAATCTCTCATATTCTCATCTGTATGTCCTTTAGGATTTTGTAAAAAAGCATTGTCACTTTCTTAGTGGTGGGGGTGAGATATAGGAGGATGGCCAACATTTATGCCTTAGCCTTGCCCTCCTTTTCTAAAGGAAATGGAATAGTCTTGGCAAAATCCAAGGAGAAGAGGTCTTTCAATGGAGACTATCTCCTTTCTTGTGGAAGAGAAATGTCCACCGGGAGACCAATAAATTCTGCTTTTTCAGAGATATCCTCTTTTCTAAATGCCAAACCTCAGAACTACTCAGAATCTGTGCCAGAAAAATAGCTAGTGGAAGATTTCTGAGACTAGGTCTGGCTAGCAGACCTCAATAAAGACGTCACTTTTCTGTGGGAATGCCTGAGAGTTTGGATGGCAGTTTCCATAATCCTCCCACACCCAGCATTATATTATGAAAAAGACTGATACCTCTTTATCCTCACTTGAAAAGCATAGTTACTCACCTATAAGAGGTGTTCTCCAGGGACAGCAGGAATCAGTCCTCACTTATGGGTGACGTCGGCACCGACAGAGCCGGTGCGGAGCAATTCCCCAGTTTTCAAAGAAAGCCTTTGGGATTGCTGCCACGCATGCGTGGTCCTCTTCCCTCCCAACAGTGCCATCTTGCTCAGCTCGAGCCCTACCAAGCAGATGGCAAGGGAAGGACAAAAATTCAGTAACTCATCAAGAGAGGCAGGAGGGTAGTGAGGACTGATTCCTGCTGTCCCTGGAGAACACCTCTTACAGGTGAGTAACTACGTTTTCTCTAGGAACAAGTAGGAAGTCAGTCCTCACTTATGGGACTCCCCAGCTACAGGCTACTGAACCTGTAACCAAAAAACACCTGCAAGGCCTTGAGTAGAAGCTGATGCCCAAAGGAGCCCGAGTCCTCGGGTCTTCAGGGCGAAGCCCTCAGTAGCCGTGAAGAAGGGTCGGAGGGCAGGAGTTGCTTATACCCCAAACAGGTTACGGAGTACAGACTCTCCAGGCAGTAGTGGGCAGTGAAAGTATTTGTGGAAGACCAGGTCGCCGCCTGGCAGATGTCCATCAGGGGCAAGGAGCGTAATGAGGCCACTGAGGCCGCTTTGGCCCGGACCCCGTGTGCGGTGACTTGACGATCTAGCGGGGCGCCCGCCTTCGCATGAGTGAAAACGATGCAGTCCGCCACCCAAACCGAGAGGGTGCGTTTGGTAACTGCCTGCCCCGGCCTATTGAGATCGTAGGTCACAAAAAGCCGGCCTGATTTGCGATGAGTCTGGGTACGCTGAAGTAAAAAGCGAGAGCCTGTCTGCAATCGAGGGTGTGGAGAGCTGTCGACGCCTGGTCAGCGTGGGGCCTCGGAAAGAAAATCGGCAGGACTATCTCCTGGTTAAGATGGCAGTCTGAGACGACTTTAGGCAGGAATTTAGGGTGGGTACGGAGGACCATCCGGTTTCAATAGAACCTGGTGTAAGGGGGAGGCTACTTGGGGCTTGGACAGTGTTTGCAGCACTTCCTTCTACATCTTCCACCTATCACAGACCGGACTACAGTTGCCCCTCCCTTGCGGTGAGGTTTAAATGTTTGTGTGTGTTGTGGTGCATTGGAGGCTACTTGGGGCTTGGACAGTGTTTGCAGCACTTCCTTCTACATCTTCCACCTATCACAGACCAGACTACAGCTGCCCCCCTCCCTTGCAGTGAGATTTAAAAGTTTGTGTACGCTGTGGTGCATTGGAGGCTACTTGGGGCTTGGACAGTGTTTGCAGCACTTCCTTCTACATCTTCCACCTATCACAAACCAGATTACAGCTGCCCCTCTCTTGCGGTGAGGTTTAAAAGTTTGTGTCTGTTGCGGTACACGGCCGTAGGCGCGTGCCCGAAGGGACATGACCTAAGGGGCACGTTTTCCCCTTAGGAGATCCTTGGGAGCCTTGGTGATAACATTTTTCTATCCTGGTAACAATGAGGAAATGGAAGGCATGAGGTAAGGGCCCTGTGTCCTTGGGGAAAGCTGTTGGCCCTATGGACCATCATGCAGTGAACATTGACCCCCCTCTGTCTTCTGGAGTCTCTGCTTTGGACGTAATTTCACCTTCTGAGGTTTCCTTAAGTTCGAGGGTGCATACCCCCCCCTCCCTCAACCAGGTTATGATCTTGCTGTGCCTCCCCACAGGGACCCCGCGATAGAAGCGGGTTCTCCTAAAATGGTGGCCTCCACTCCTCTCCCTTGAGATGGGAACATTTTCTTTGATTTTCCCCATGTGGAGTTGCACTATCCAGCGCCAGTAACACTAGCGGTTGCTGGGTCGGTAATGGGAACCTCTTCCCCCTTGGGGCAGAGGTTTCCTTGAATGATGTGTTCTCAGCTATTCGTCGGGTAGAGGGAGTTTTGTTGGGTACTCTTGCTCAGCTGTGTGAGTTTACGGAGGGCCCTTCTGTAGCCCTTCGGAGCCATGGGGAGACCTTATCAGCTGTTTGTGAAAGAACCCGCAATATAGAAGCCACAGTAAACAGGGTTCAAACAGCAAGTAATGCTTTTATTAAGGATAGTTTGTTTCTTCAATCCAAAATGGAAGCTTTGGAAAATGTTGTCCGGGCCAGAAATCTTAGATTTTTGCATTTTCTTAAGATTCATCTCATTTCCCCTTTGGAGCTTTTTAAAAAATATGTTGAAGAGATATTGTGGTGTTCTTCTTTTGATGATTCTTCTATTTCTTCCATATATTATTTAATACATTGGGTTTTGGATAAAGCTCCAGAAGGGGAAATGGATCATAGTCGACTTGGATGAATTCGATTTAACTACCTTTCTGGAGACCTCCTTTGAAAAGGTCTCTCAGAGGACGACATTGTTGGTTACTTTTCATTCAGAGGCGGTGAAAGGGATGATTTTTCGTCTTTACTTTTCTAAGAAGAATATTTCTTTTTGTGGTCAACCATTAAAGCGTAGTTACTCACCTGTAACAGGTGTTCTCCAGGAGCAGCAGGAATCAGTCCTCACTTATGGGTGACGTCGGCGCCGACGGAGCCCTCGCGGAGCAATTTTCCCCAGCTTTCAAAGAAAGCCTTTGGGAATTCCAGCGCGCATGCGCGGTCCTCTTCCCGCCCAAGGGTGCCATCTTAGCCAGTCAGATGACATAGCTAAAAAGACAGCATAAAAATTTGCAAAAAAGTAAAGCAGACGATTGCAACTCCAAGGGGAGGAGGGAGGGTTGTGAGGACTGATTCCTGCTGCTCCTGGAGAACACCTGTTACAGGTGAGTAACTACGCTTTCTCCAGGACCAAGCAGGAAGTCAGTCCTCACTTATGGGACTCCCAAGCTTAAGGCTACCGGAGACCCTAAGCACA
This sequence comes from Ichthyophis bannanicus, assembly GCA_033557465.1. Lineage (NCBI taxonomy): Eukaryota > Metazoa > Chordata > Amphibia > Gymnophiona > Ichthyophiidae > Ichthyophis > Ichthyophis bannanicus. The sequence goes on from CM066032.1 coordinate 1,535,674,357, forward strand.
AAAATGAGCTCCCTCTAGCTCAGCAGCACAGAAGGAAGGATCTTCGCTGAATTATTACCCACCGGTAGCCCACATCAGGGATGGAGGGTAGGAGTTGCTCAGACCTCAAAGAGATTACGGAGGACTGCCTGTCCGAAAGCACTGTCCCTGCGGGACTCCCTCTCGAGACAGTAATGGACCGCAAAAGTCTGGCTCGAAGACCAAGTAGCGGCCCGGCAGATGTCTGCCAGCGGAACAGAGCGGAGGTAAGCCACTGACGTGGCCTTTGCCCGAACGCAATGAGCCGTGACTCGACCGTCCAAGGAGAGTCCGGCTGCCCCATAAGCCCAAGAGATACAGTCCGCAACCCAGATGGACAGAGTACGCTTGGAGACCGGGAGCCCCAATTTATTGGGGTCAAAAGACACAAAAACCTGAGCAGCTTTACGGTGCTCCCGCGTACGGTCAAGGTAGAAGTTCAATGCCCTTCTACAGTCCAGGGTATGGAGGACCGTTTCAGCTCGGCTGGAGTGTGGTCTGGGAAAGAAGGTTGGAAGTACCACCTCCTGATTGATGTGAAAAGGGGAGACCACTTTTGGAAGAAATTTTGGGTGAGTCCGTAGGACTACCCTATTTTTGTAGAACCGAGTGTAAGGGGGATCAGACACGAGGGCCTGCAATTCACTTACGCGTCTAGCGGAAGTAAGGGCTATCAAGAACAGTGTTTTCCAAGAAAGAAAACGGAGAGAACAGGTAGCCATAGGTTCAAAAGGCGGACAGGTGATCCGCTGTAAAACCACATTCAGGTCCCAGTCAGGCGCTGGCGGGCGCAGAGGTGGTTTAAGTAGAAGGAGACCTCGGAGAAACCTCGCTACGAGAGGGTCGTTGGAGAGAGGTCTGCCGTCCACCGGCACATGATGTGCTGAAAGAGCACTGAGGTGAACTTTGACGGAGTTGGACTTAAGTCCCAGATTAGAGAGGTATAGCAAGTACTGCAAGATCACCGACACCGGGCAGGAGAAGGGATCCTGAGACTGTTGGGCACACCAAACGGAGAAACGACGCCATTTAAGGGCGTAGCATTTTCGGGTAGAAGGTCGTCGCGAAGCTAGGACAACATCCTCCACCTCTGTCGGCAGGAGAAGGGGAGCAAGGACTACCCTCTCAGCAGCCAGGCCATAAGGTTGAGAGACCTGAGGTTGGGGTGTAGCAGAGACCCCTGATCCTGAGTGAGGAGATCCGGTTGAAACCCCAGAGGGAATGGATCCTCCACCGCTAATTGCAGCAGGAGTGGAAACCACGGCTGTCTGGGCCAGCGAGGGGCCACCAGGATCATGAAGGCTTTGTCTCGGAGAACCTTGAAAAGAGTCCGGGAGACTAGCGGGATGGGAGGGAAAGCGTACAGAAGGCTCCCCGACCATGAGAGCAGGAAAGCGTCCGCCGCAACCCGAAGGGGGTGTGGCTGACGAGAGCAGAAGCGAGGAAGTTGCCGGTTGTGAGGACTGGCAAAGAGATCCAACGTGGGGAGGCCCCACTTTAGAAAGAGCTTCTGAACTACCAAGGGATCCAGGCGCCACTCGTGCGGCTGGAGGATCCTGCTGAGTTTGTCCGCCAGGTAATTCTCTTGGCCTGGTAGATAAACTGCCTTGAGGAGAATGCCGTGACTGACGGCCCAAGAGCAGAGCTTCTGTGCCTCCCGGCAGAGGAGGAAGGAGCCCGTGCCCCCCTGCTTGTTCATGTAGAACATGGCAACTTGATTGTCCGTCTGGACAAGGACGGACTGGTGAGAAGTCAGGTGGGAGAAGGCCTTGAGAGCCAGGCGGATCGCCCTGAGCTCCAGGAAGTTGATCTGCTGAGCAGACTCCCACGTGGTCCAGAGGCCCTGAGTACGCGCCCCTTGGCAATGCGCTCCCCAGCCCAGGAGGGATGCATCTGTTGTCAGCACCCGGGCCGGCTGAGGTGACTGGAAAGGCATTCCGAATATCAGGTTCGGCTGCTGAAGCCACCACCGGAGAGACGAGATCAGCGGCTCGGAGACGCGCACTAGGTCTGCTAGGCCGCCTGTGGCTTGTCGCCACTGCTGGCGGAGACACCATTGAGCAGGCCGCATATTCAGGCGGGCATTGGGGGTCACATGGACGGTGGAAGCCATATGGCCGAGTAGTCTCAGGAAGCGCCTGGCGGAGACCAGGGGCTGGCTGCGAAAACGGTCGGCTAGGTCCATGAGCCGTTGAGCCCTGTCGAGCGGTAGGTACGCTCGCGCCTGAGGAGTGTGCAGCCTTGCGCCGATGAACTCGAGATCCTGTGAGGGGAGCAAAGTGGACTTTGCGAAGTTTATAACAAAGCCCAAGTACTGCAGGAGAGTCACCGTGCGGCGCGTGGCGTTGGCGACCTCCAGAGCGGACGCTGCTCTGATGAGCCAGTCGTCGAGGTACGGAAAGACATAGAGGCCGTGAAGCCTGAGATGGGCCGCCACCACTGCGAGACATTTTGTGAAGACCCGCGGTGCGGAGGACAGGCCAAAGGGCAGTACCCTGTACTGGTAATGATTCCCTGCCACCACAAATCTTAGGTATTGGCGGTGGCTTGGGTGGATGAGGATGTGCGTGTAGGCATCCTTTAGATCCAAGGAGCATAGCCAATCTCCCTGCTGGAGGTAGGGTAGAAGGATTCCAAGGGTAAGCATCTTGAACTTCTCCCGCACGAGGAACTTGTTGAGGTTGCGCAAGTCCAGGATGGGTCTGAGGCCTCCTGTTCTCTTTGGTATTAGAAAATACCTGGAATAAAAGCCTTGACCTTTCAGGTGGTGGGGCACCGGTTCCACCGCCTGTTCCTGTAGAAGACCTGCTAACTCCTGAAGGAGTAATTCCCTGTGCAGAGGGGGTCGTGGAGGTTCTCCCGGAAAATAGGAGGGAGGGACCTGGTGGAAGTGGAGAAGATAGCCTTCTCGCACGACTTGAAGCACCCAGGCATCTGCGGTGATGCTGGACCACCTGTGGGCGAAGTGAACCAGCCGGCCTCCGGTGCTGGGAGGAACCAGCGGGGGGGGAGAGGCTATGCTTAAGGAGTCAAAAACCCCCACCCTGCTGAGCAGGGGCTGGTGGTGCAGGCTTGGGGGCTTGCTGCCTACGGGACCCGTTACCCCGTCCCTTGGCCTGCTGGCCCTGTTGGGGAGCTGCAGGGGCCTGATAATGGGGGTATTGTTTGTAGGCAGCCGCCTTCCTCGGGTAAAAGGACTTTTTTCCCGAGCCCTTCTTTTTCTGGGAAGGGGCGGAGGTCTTCCTAGAAAGCCTGGTCCTGGTGAGAGTCTCCGTCTCAATTTGTGCAGCCTTTTCAGCCATGGGCTTGCCAAAGAGGTTTTCGCCTCGGCAGGGGACATCGACCAACTTGTCCTGCACCCAGGGCTCAAGGTCAGACGACTGAAGCCAAGCCTGTCGGCGGGCACCGATGCCGGCTGCGGCCACTCGAGCCGATGCTTCAAAGCCATCATAGGCTGCTCGGGACATGAACTTGGAGCATTCCCGAATGCCAGTGGACAAGGCCAGGAACCTCCGCAAGGGTTCCTCGGACAAACCAGCGGAGAATCCGGCTAGCTCTTTAGCCAGGTCTCGGAGATACATGCCCATGTATAGCTGGTAGGTCTGGACACGACACGCAAGCATAGAGCCCTGGAAACACTTCTTACCAAGGCCATCCAGGTTACGGGCCTCCCTGCCAGGAGGCACCGAGGAGTGCATCTTCTGGCTCTTAAGACGATGCATGGCCGATTCCACTACCATGGAATGGTGTGGTAGCTGTGCTTTTTGGAAGCCAGGGCTCTTGCGGACTCGATAGATAGAATCGACCCGCTTGCTCAGGACCGGCGAGGTGGCCGGACTCTCCCACATGCGGAAGAGTAGTCGTTCCAGCATAGGAGGAACCGGTACAGTAAAGTGTTCCCTTGCGGGAGAGTCATACTGGAGGGCGTCGAGCTCTTCGGCTCGAGGCTCCTCCTCGGGGTCCGCAGGGAAGGCCAAAGCCTTGGCCATATCCCTGACGAAGTCCGAGAACCGGGCATCCTCCGGGGGGGACTGCTTCCGAGGTTCGGACTCCGGTGAGTCCGAGGGGACACACCGAGTCCGGAAAGAATCAGGCGACTCTTCCTCTTCAGACTCCCAGACCGACTCCGACGAGGACTCGGTGGGGTCGGCCCGAGCAGGGCGCGGCGCCTGCCGCCCCGACGCCGAGGGAGTCGGCGTCGGCGACCTCGGTCCCGAATGGGAGGCCGAGGGTGACCTCGACCGAGGATCGACTCGAGTTCGCATCGACTCGAGGATCGGCTCGGTCTCCGGGGTCGACTTGGACGTCGACGTCCCGGCGGTCGGGGCAGCGGCGCCAGCGAAGCCAGCGAGCAGTGCCCGCTGCTGGTCCATGAAGGCAGACAGTCTGCTCTCCAAGGCCGTCAACCTGAGTCCGAGCTCAGGTGACCCAGCAGCCCCCGACTCGGGCCCCGACGGCGTCGGGCCCGACGTCGGCTGTCGCGGAGGCGAGTCCAGGAGGACCACAGGACTTACCCGAGCAGGCAGCTCCGACTCCAGGCGAGGTCGCTTCGTGAGGTGCTCCTTCTCCAAGGACCCGGGGCGGCTATCGGGGCTATGCGACCTGGCCCTCGCGGAGCCAGGAGCGTCCACCGACGCCGCCCTCGCGGGTTTCACCTTACGTCGATGGTCCCCGGAGGGAGAACCCCTGTCGGAGGAACTCCGGCGACGGTCCGAGCTGGAACCTTTGGACGCGGAGGCCTCCGACGAGGTCTGGGTACGGCTGGGGTCAGCGAAGATCCTATCCCGCTGATGCCGCCGACTTCTCAACGCTTTGGAGGACATTTTGCCGCAGGGCCCACAGATCATTTCTTCATGATCCGGGCCCAGGCAGCGGAGGCAAAAGTCGTGTGTGTCAGTTAGTGACATATTTCGGTCACACTGACCACACCGCTTGAAACCACTGGCAGCCATCGGGGGAAAAAGGGCCCCGGCGAGGTCAAAGGACCGGGCTGCCAGGGAAAAATCGAAAACGAAAACTGACTAAGTCAGAAAAACCGAAAAAGAAGAAGAGGACTCGTGACCGGCGTCGCGAGTCCGGGCGGGGAAAAAGACCGGCGTCGAACCGAAGGAAAAAGAATAAAATTATGAAGAAATATCAACTTTTTCGCGGGGACACGACGGGGACATCTGTAGGGCTCCGCGGAAAAAAGAAGACTGGCTAAGATGGCACCCTTGGGCGGGAAGAGGACCGCGCATGCGTGCTGCAATTCCCAAAGGCTTTCTTTGAAAGCTGGGGAAAATTGCTCCGCGAGGGCTCCGTCGGCGCCGACGTCACCCATAAGTGAGGACTGACTTCCTGCTTGGTCCTGGAGAATGGTTTTTACTGATGTTGCAAAAGTCACCCAATCACGTCAAAAAATGTTTCTTCAAATTAGACCTAGGGTTTTAGCTATCGGAGCTACGTTTTATTTGAAGTACCCCTGTAAGTGTTTGGTCACCTACAGGGGTACAAAATTTACTTTCATGGAACCATCGCAGTTGGAACGGTTCCTGCTTGATAAGGATAATGATAAGTAAGGATGTTAATTTTCCTTGGTTTTTTTTGGGTCTTGGTTGTTTGTATGATTGGGATCTTCATTACTAGTGGGGGTGTGGGCCCTTAAATAGCCTCTCTTGATGTGGGCTTGTATTTCTTCCGATTTAAAAACATTTCTTTGCATTTGCTTATTTCTTAAGTCGAAATTGGTAGTTTATTTTTCATGAATGTTTACTTTGTATACATTTGAAAATTTTGAAAAAAAAAAAAGAACCCGGTGTAAGGGGTGTCAGCCATGAGAGCCTGGAGCTCACTGACTTGGCGGGCCAAGGTCAGCGTCACCAGGAAGGTCACCTTCCATGACAAGTGCCGGAGTGAGCATGTCACCATTGGCTCGAAAGGTGAACGGGTGAGCTGCATGAGCACCACATTCAGGTCCCATTCCTCCGGGGGAGGACGGATGGGTGGCTTGGAAAGCAGAAGACCCTGCATAAAGCGGGAGACTAACAGCTGCCCCGAGAGGGACTTTCCCTCGATGGGGAGGTGATTCGCCGAGATGGCGCTCAAGTGTACCCTGACAGAGTTTGACTTCAGCCCTTCCTTCGAGAGATGGAGGAGGTACTGGAGGATCCATCGAATGGGGCACAAGAAGGGGTCGATCTGGAGCTACGATCACCAGACCAAGAAGCATCTCCACTTGAAGGCATAGGCTCGTCTAGTGGAGTCCTTCCTTGAGGTGAGGAGAACTTCCTCGACCTCCTTCGGAAGGGCCAGAGAGGCTATGGAGACCCGTTCAGCTGCCAGGCCATGAGGGATAAGGAGGGTAGGTTTGGGTGCTGCACTCACCCCTCTTCCTGTGTCAGCAGACCCGGGGCACAGCCCAGGGGAACAGGAGGCTCCATTGACAGCTGGAGCAGGAGCGGGAACCAAGGCTGCCGAGGCCACGAGGGAGCCAAGAGGATCAACGATGCCCATTCCTGCTGAGTCTTGAAAAGGGTCCTCGCAATGAGAGGGAAGGGAGGGAATGCATAAAACAAGCTGGATGACCAGTCCAGAAAGAATGCATCAGGGCTCTCCCTGCTCGGGTGTGGCACCGGCCCACAAAAGTGGGGGAGTTGCGCGTTCTGGGGACTAGTGAAGAGGTCTATTGCCGGCATCTACCAGTGGAGAAACAGCCAGTCTGCTACTCCTGGATCCAGCCGCCATTCGTGGGGGCAAAGAATTCTGCTGAGTCTGTCTGCCAGGACATTCTCCTGACCTGGAAGGTAGGTCGCCTTGAGGGACATCTTCTGTCGGACAGTGAAAGAGCAGATGAGGACCACTTCTTGGCAGAGGTAATGTGATCCCGTGCCTCTCTCCTTGTTGATGTAGAACATTGCCACATGATTGTCGGTCTGCACGAGAACCAACCTCCTTCTGAGTTCGAGCAAGTCTATCTGCTGCTGAGACTTCTTGGGCGACCACTGCCCCTGCGTGCATAGTGGCCCCCCAGCCTAACAGGGAAGCGTCTATCGTCAGCACCGCATCATGCTGTTGGGCCTGGAAGGGCAACCCCCACAGGAGGTTGCAGGGGTTTTGCCACCAGCTCAGGGACAAATGGAGGTCGGGAAGGACTATGACGGGGTCCCTGAGGTGACCGAGGGGTTGGCTCCATTGGGCACTGAGACACCACTGAGCTGTCCGCATGTGCGGGCGGGCGTGGGGGACCACATGTACGGTAGAGGCCATGTGGCCCAGGAGGCATAGCATGGTCCTAGCGGTGACCCAGGTAGTGCTTTGGATGCGGGCCACCAGAGCTCGGAGGCAGTCGGCGCGATCCACTGGTAAGAAGGCTGTCGCCTGCTGAGCATCAAGGCGCGCCCCGATAAACTTGAGTGCCTGCACCGGCTTGAGGTGAGACTTTGGGTAGTTGACCAAGAACCCCAAGCTCTCCAACAGAAGAATGATGCGCGACATTGCTCGCCGGGCTTCCTCGACCAAGGAGCCTGTGACAAGACAGTCATCGAGGTAGGGAAAGATTGGCACGCCCTGACACCAGAGATGGGTGGCGACTACGATGAGGCACTTTGTAAAGACTCGCGGGGCAGACATGGGGCTGAAGGGGAGCACCCTGTACTGGAAGTGCTCTCCCTGCACCCTGAAGCACAGATACTGCCTGTGCTGGGGGTGGATTAAGATATGGGTATAAGCATCCTTTAGATCCAAGGAGCATAGCCAGTCGCCCTGCTGGAGGAATGGCAGCAGAACGCCAAGGGATAACATCTTCAATTTCTCCCACACCAAGAAATTGTTCAACTTGCGGAGGTCGAGGATGGGCTGCAGACCCCCCCCCCCATCTTTTTCAGGACGAGGAAGTACGGGGAATAGAAGCCCCGACCTTGAAGATGCGGAGGGACCTTCTCGACTGCCCGTTGGGCATGGAGAGAGTGTAATTCCCACTGTGGTAGAAGCTGGTGCACGGGGAGTCGAGGAGGCTCCGCCGGGGAGAAGGGAGGTGGAAGTCTGTCGAAGCGAAGGTGATAGCCGTCTCGGATGACCTGGAGAACTCAGGTGTCTGAGGTGATGGAGGCCCACGATGGGGTGAAATGAGACAGGCATCCCCACCCCACTGGCTACTGCATCGCCGGAGGGCGAGGAGCTATGCCAATGGAGTCAGAACACCTGAGCGGGTTGTGGAGGAACTGGAGTTTGGGCTTTCGGCCCTTTCGGCTTACAATGCCCCTGGCTGGATTTACCCTGCGCCGGGGTGGTCAGTGCGGGGGTAGCTGGGTATGGCGGATAGCCCCGGTACTGGAGGCCCTTCCAAGGAAAGAAAGGCTTCTTGGCTGGTTGCTTCTTTCGGGGCAGTGTGGAGGTCTTGCGTGAGAGACGGGTTCTGGTGACGAACTCTGTCTCTATCTCTGCGACTTTATCCTCCATCAAGAGCTGCTCGCCAAGGCAGGGCATGTCCAGGAGTTTCTCCTGCACCCACTGCTCCAAATCCAAGGATTGGAGCCATGCCTAGCGGCGGGTCCCGATGCCCGCGGCCGCCACCCAAGCCGATGACTCGAACCCATCGTAGGCGGCTCGGGAGAGGTATTTAGAGCAGTCTGTGACAGACTTCAGTAGAGTGCCGAATCTATTGAGGGACTCGCCCTCGAGGCCTACAGAGAACCTTCTGAAATCCTTGGCTAAATTGGGCAGGAACATACCTATGTATATAGTTGGTATGCTTGAATGCGACAAGACAGCATGGAGCCTTGGTAGGCCTTCTGGCTCAGGGCATCAAGGGCTCTTGACTCTCAGCTAGGTGGGACCGACGAGTGCGATTTTGGGCTCGTTTGCTTCCTCCTGGCCGACTCCACCACCAAAGAGGTGTGGGGGAGTTGGGTCTTCCTGAAACCCAGCCCATGTTGTACCTTGTACATAGTGTCAAGGTGCTTGCTCACGATGGGGACCGATGCGGGGGTCTCCCCCATGTGGAGCACCAGGCGAGATAGAATAGGAGGAACCGGCACAGTAAGGGATTCCCTGGGCAGGGACTCATACTGAAGAATATCAAGTTCTTCAGCACGAGGGTCCTCCTCGGCCTGAGTGGCCAGGTTAAGGGCCCATGCCATGTCCTGAACGAACTCCAGGAAGGAAGTGTCCTCGAGTGGCAAGTGCGCTGGAATGCGGGCAGGGAGATGTCTAACGGATGATCCCGGTGGGTACGGGTTTCCAGGGAGGTGTCCTGATCGAACTCCAACTCCGAGAAATCGGTCGAGGAGTCCGAGCCGAGCAGATCACCCTGTCCAATAGCCGGTGCCCGCTTGGACCTGGAGGCCCTGGAAGATCTCGCCTCCAAGGAATGGGAGGGCGAGTGAGACCGATGTCGAGGACCCTCATGAGGCCTGTGGCTCTTGGGGGTTTCCTGGATGGATTTCAGTGTCCCACGCGAGGGACCCATGGTCTCTGGGCGCGAGTCAGCAAAACTGGCTGTCAGCGCCTGCTGGGAAGCAATGAATGCAGAAATGCTGCATTCCAGCGCCAGCATGTGGGACTCCCATGCAGGCATGGGGCCCTGCGACACCGATCACAGGGTCGGGCATTGAGGATGAGAGTGGGATCCTCATCGGGACGGCCCTCAGGAGACCGGGCAACTTTGCCGGAGGCCTCTGTTTCCGTGTGGGGTACCTTGCGGGGTCGCTCCCTGTCCGACTCTCGGGAACGCCGAAGGGGGCTAAGAAACCGAGTGCAGGAGCGCTCATGCTTGTTGGGAGCCCCCGACAACGACTTCGAGGCCTTCTTCTTTTTGTGCCACTCCACCTCAGGGGAACCCTGGTCAGAGTGCCGCTGAGAGTGAGGGGCCGCAGGGGGGTACTCCAGCAGGGGAGAGACGACCGAGGGTGCTACCAGGGAGTCCGAGGAGGCCTTTCAGAAAATGACTTCGGACTTCTGCATATGGCTGAGCAGGGCCTTAGAGGACATTTTCTTGCAGAGCGAACAGAGTTCCGGATCATGGTCGGCTCTGAGGCACCACAGACAACAGTTGTGAATGTCCGTAAACAACATGTTCCTAGAGCATCTATCGCATTTTTTGAAGCCGGTGGCCATGGGGGCAAAAATGGCCCCTGCGAGGTCGAAGACCCATGCGGCCAGCAGTTAGAGGAGAAAAAGGGCGCGAAGCCCGTAACAAAGAATGAAAAGGAGAAGACTATCCCCTATAGCTCGAAGAAAGTAGAGCAGGGGAAGGATGGGTAGAGGACTGGTGCAACTGGAAAACAAAAAGGCCTGTAGGCCCAAAAAACGAAAACTTTTCCCAAGGGACAAGGATGTGCGTCCGATGGGCTCCGTGGAAAAAGGGAGACTGAGCAATATGGCACCCTTGGGCAGGAAGAGGACCATGCATGCGTGGCAGCAATCCCAAAGGCTTTCTTTGAAAGCTGGGGAATTGCTCTCCGTGGGCTCCGTCAGTGCCAACGTCAGGGCTCTTTAATGCTACTGTCAAACTGGTGAAATCGCTGATCTCCTTTGAATGGGACTTCAATGATGGCAAGTCCCAATGGCCTCTACTGATGCTTGACTTGAAGGGTAAACAATGCTCATGCATCTCCAGCATCCAGTGTAGCTACTTTGTCCTTTGCCACAATTAATTTAATATAAAATTTTATATACCATCTATATCCAAGGTAGGGAACTGAGCAGTGTACAATCAACAAATTATGAATACAGCATATCATCAAAATAAAACTCATAAGATAAAATAAAAATTAATAAAAATCCAAATCTGAACTGCAACCAGATGTCCACCTATGCCACCATATACAACCTTTTCCAGCACCAGGCTTATCAGCACACTAAACATTTCTTCAACCAGTCACAAATAATTCTAACTTTTCCACCAATTTCTCAAACAGCCAGATCTTGTCTTAGGAAATATCAAATAAGACAAACCTGACCTAACATCTAGTGGAAAATTATTCCAAATTTATAGTGCCCTCCATAATAAGGTTTGATCTCAAACTGAGGCCAATTTAATCTCCTCCATAGAGGGAATCATAAGACATACCTCAGAATGTGAATGAAGAGTTCTCAAAGAGATATACTTAACAATACTGTCCATAAAACAGGTCAGCCCTAAAGTATGAAGAATTTTAGAAAAAGTCAATAATTTAGAATGGATCCTTAGATCTATGGGAAGCCAATGTAAGGAGATCAAGCAAGAAGTCACCCTGTCCCATCTCTTGTATCTCAAAATCATTTTGGCTGCTATGTTTTGTAATAAATGCAATTGTTCAAGGATTTTCTTCAGTAGTGCCAGGTATAGCACAGTTACTTACCTGTAACAGGTGATCTCTGGGAACAGCAGGAATAAGTCTTCACATATGGGTACGTCGGTACCGACGGAGCCTGCGCGGGAACGCTCCTCAGCTTCCCAAAAAAGAAAGCTTTTGGGAGCATCCCACAGCGCCTGCGCGCTGCCTTCCCGCCTTTCCTAACCGCCTCTCCCCAGTTCGAGTTTTAAAGCTGAGACAAAGAGAGAGAGGAAAGGAAAGATATATAGAGAGATACAACTCCTAGGGGAGGTGGGTGGGTTGTGAAGACTTATTCCTGCTGTTCCCAGAGATCACCTGTTACAGCTCAGGAACTGTGCTATCTCCAGGAACAAGCAGGAATGAGTCTTCACATATGGGGACTCCCTAGCTAGAGATGCCTGGGAGATCCCCAAAGCTGTGAGACCCTGAGAAGGGCTCTACCTCCTCCTATGGATCTCAGGCATCCAACCAGGGAAGGAGGGTAGGAGTTGATTAAGCATGGAAGAGGTGTTTGAGAACAGCCTGACCAAACAAGGCATCCCGGCGGGAGTCCTTGTCCAAACAGTAATAGGCTGTGAAGGTATGAACAGAGGCCCAGGTGGCCGCTCGACAGATCTGGTCGATGGACACAGAATTTAGATGAGCCATGGAGGTGGCCATGGCCCTCACATTATGAGCCGTGACATGGCCCTCCAGAGAAAGGTTCTTACTGTGGTAGGCGAAAGAAATACACTGAGCAATCCAATTGGACAGTGTCCTCTTAGAGACTGGAAGTCCCAAATGAGAGGGATCAAAAGCAACAAAGAGTTGGGAAGACTTTCTATGTTGCTGTGTCCTTTGTAAGTAAAAGGCGAGAGCCCTTTTACAATCCAGGGTATGAAGATTCCTTTCTGCACTTGATGCATGAGGTCCTGGAAAAAAGACAGGTAAATATACTTCCTGGTTCAAATGAAAAGGAGAGACCACTTTAGGCATAAAGTGTGGATTGGTCCTGAGGACTACCTTATCATGATGGAACCTTGTATAAGGTGGATTAGCCACTAAGGCCTGTAGCTCACTGATGCGGCAAGTTGATGTGACTGCAATAAGGAAAATGACCTTCCAGGAAAGAAATTTCAAGGAGGTAGTGGCTAAGAGTTCAAAAGGTGGCTTCATAAGTTGACCAAGAAACAGATTTAAGTCCCATGCCACCGGAGGAGGCCTAATGGGAGGTTTAGTTAGAGTTAAGCCTCTCATGAATCTTGCAATAAGAGGATGAGAGGAAATGGGTTGTCCATTGAGAGGCTTAAGGGATGCTGCAATAGCACTCAAATGGACTCTTACTGAATTCGTCTTAAGGCCTGCATTGGAGAGATGCAGGAGATATTCCAATATAGAATTCAGAGGTAGTGCTAGAGGGTCAAGACCCTTCTCAGCACACCAAATGGAAAACCTTTTCCATTTAAAAGCATAGGAACGTCTAGTAGAAGGTTTTCTGGAAGCATGGAGGATATCCTTCACTTGCTGAGAAAGATTCCAACCCTGAAGGTCTAGGCCTTCAGCAACCAAGCCCTGAGGTGAAGGGACTTGGGGTTTGGGTGTCACAAAGTTCCCTCCTCCTGGGTCAGGAGGTCTGGAGCAGCTCCCAAGTCTAGGGAGGGAGCTTGAGAGAGATGCAGAAGTAGAGGGTACCACACTTGGCGTGGCCAGCGTGGAGCTATGAGGATCATGGACCCTTGATCCCTCTGGAGCTTGAACAGAGTCTTGGGGATTAAGGGAATGGGTGGAAAGGCATACAGGAAGTCTTGACCCCAATGAAGGAGGAAGGCATCCTTGGCCTGAACTCCCTGACATGGAATTCTGGAACAGAACCGGGGAAGTTTGGCATTCCACGGACTTGCAAAGAGGTCTATGTCCGGGGTTCCCCACTCTTGAAAGATTCTGAGTACCTGGTCCATGTGTAGGGACCATTCGTGTGGAAGCAGAACTCGACTGAGTCTGTCTGACCAAGAGTTTTGGATTCCTGGAAGGTATACGGCCAGGAGATGGATTTGATGCTCTCTGGCGAAGGCCCACAATCTTAAAGCTTCGTTGCAAAGCGACAGAGAGCCAGTTCCTCCTTGCTTGTTTATGTAAAACATGGCTACCTGATTGTCCGTATGAATGAGGACTGTCTTGTAGCTGAGCAGGGTATGGAAGACCTTGAGAGCTAGGAAAACTGCTCGGAGCTCCAGTTGGTTGATTATGTAGGGAGGACTCCTGTAGAGACCAAGTGCCCTGAGTGGAGAGGTCTCGCAGATGAGCTCCCCAACTTGTTGTGGAGGCATCTGTTGTGAGGGTTGCTTGGGGCAGCAACTGTTGGAAGGGGGACCCCCAGCAACAGATTTTGGGTGGCCTTCCACCACTGGAGAGACCAAAAGAGGCGCCTGGAGGTTGCTATTTTGTCTGACAGGCCTCCTGATGCCTGAGTCCACTGGGTGGACAAAGTCCATTGAGCTGCTCTGATGTGAAGGCGAGCATAGGGTACCACATGCACTGTGGAAGCCATGTGGCCTAGCAGTTGCAGCATCTCCCGAGCAGTTAAATGGCTCTTTGACTGAATCTGGGAGGCTAACTGCACTAGACGTAGGCAACGGGCCTGAGGAAGATAGGCCCTTGCAGTGGTAGTATCTAACCAGGCCCCTATGAACTCTAGGGACTGAGTAGGGGTGAGCTGGGACTTTGGGAGGTTTACCACAAGTCCCAGATACTGCAGAATGCGCCTTGTGCAGTCCAGGGAAGTCTGGGCCTCTGACTGAGATGGAGCTTGGATGAGCCAGTCGTCCAGGTATGGGAACACAAATATTCCCAGAGTGCGTAGAAATGCAGCTACTACTGCCATGCATTTGGTGAACACTCTTGGAGCAGAGGCCAGACCGAAAGGAAGCACCCTGTATTGATAATGCTTCCCTTGGAAAAGAAAACGGAGGAACCTTCTGTGAGATAGATGGATGAGGACATGGGTGTACGCATCCTTGAGATCTAGTGGAATCAGAAAGTAGGGGGAGTAAAACCCTGACCCTTGTTGAAGAAGAGGTACTTCTTCTATTGCCCCTTGGGCAAGAAGGGTAGCCACCTCCTGACCTAGAAGGTCGAGGAGAGATGTTGGAGAATTGAAATGTCTCACCATGGTGTGAGGAGGAAGGTCTGAGAAATGAAGTTTGTACCCCTCCCTTATAATGGAGAGGGTCCACTGCTCTGTTGTAATGTGCTCCCATCTGGGAGCAAAAAAATACTTTTTGAAAGTTTTTTTCTTGGCAGGAATGGAGGTTGACTTTGAAAGTCTATCCAAAGCAGAATTTTCTGCATCCATTTGAGTGGCTTTAATTTGCCAATCTTTGCCAAACAGGTTTTCTCCTGTACAAGGAAGATTTCCCAAACCATCCTGGACCCAAGATTCTAGATCAGAAGCCTGGAGCCAAGCAATTCTGCGTGCAGCTATGGCAATGGCCGAAGCTTTGCTGGCACCCTCAAAGGAATCAAAAGCTGCATGGTTGGAAAACTTTGAAATATCTTGAGTATGCTTAAGCCAAATAAGAAATTCTTCCCTTTTATCCTCTGGAAGAAAAGGGAGGAAAGTGTGCAGTTTATCTGCAACTTCTTTCAGAAACATCCCCATATAAAGACTATAGGAGTTGATTCTGGCAATGAGCATACTGGCTTGGAAGATTTTTCTACCAAAAGCATCCAAGGTCCTGCATTCTCTTCCTGGAGGAGCAGAGGTGTGTCTTTTTGCACTCTTTATCTTTTTCATAGCTGACTCCACCACAATGGAATGGTGAGGAACTGTGTTTTATGAAAACCAGGACAAGGAGGGACACAGTACATGGTGTCCAACCTACAAGAATGAGGAGAGATAGTGAGAGGAGTCTCCCATAAGTCAATCATGTGATCATAAAGAATCTCATGAATTGGCAAGGTGACTGCCTCTTTAGGAGCCTTGGAATAACCTAAAATGTCCAATTTTTTAGCTCTAGGCTCTGATTCAGAGGTTACTGAAATAGAAAGCCCTTTAGCCACTTCTCCTATGAAGTCTTGAAATGACAAGTCTTCTGGAGGAGACATTCTTCTTTTTGGAGAAGGCAGCTCTTCAGGAAGGGCTATGGATACTTCAGCAGACTCCTCCGATGCATCAGAATCCTCGGAGGAATCAAAGTATCAACTGTCAGAGTGCTCTTTCAAAGATCAATACGCGTACCGAGCGGTATCGACATCGGGCATTATCGGTACCAGTTCGGTACCGATGGGCATCCCTAGGCAGGGAACCGCTGCAGTCGACACCATGGCAGATGTCGATGCAGTCGCTACCTGGGCCGATACCGACAACGGAGTTTGTTGTGGTATCAGCGGCGTCGCAGCTTGAATGAAGGCCGTGATAGCCTGCTGCATGGAATGAAGGCCGTGATAGCCTGCTGCATTGACGCCATGAATGCCTGGACGTCGGTACTGGACGGTTGTGCCGGTACCCCAGAGCATTCTAACAGGTGATCGGTCGAGGCCGTGCCATCGATGTCAACCTGTAACCCCATAGGTGGAGCTTTGGAAGCCGGAGCTTCCCGCCGGGGTAGTTTTGCCGGTGCAAGATCCTCGAGGGCAAGCCCGGAGGCATGTCGATGCTTGGAAGGAGATCTACCCTTCGAGGACCGGCTGGTTTTATGTTTGGTTACCTGAGATCCGTGGGAGGAAGAAGCAGCCCTGGAAGACGTTGATGCCACTGAAGCTGCATCAGAGGGAAACAGAACATGGAGCTTGGCTGCTCGGTTCTGTAAACCTCGTTTGGACATCAAGGAGCAGGACGAACAATCCAAAATGGAATGGTCAGGACCCAAACATTTGAGACATCATTCATGGGTGTCGGTAACAGAAATAGTACCGCTGCACTTAGTGCATTTTTTAAACCCGGAGGCTGGTGTTTCCATGAGGGAAATTTTGGTGAGGCCTAAGGCCCAAGAGGAAAAAAACACACTAAGTGAGGGAAAAAATATATTATTTATTTTTTTTTTGAAAAGAAAAGAAGAAAGACCAGCGGTACCAGTCCGACGTCGAAGAAGGCAGACGCGCGACCAAAGAAATAAAATAAAACAAAGAACTTCTTCAACGGTGACAGGAACACGACCTGCTGGCTCCGCGGAAAAGAAGAACTGGGGAGAGGCGGTTAGGAAAGGCGGGAAGGCAGCACGCAGGCGCTGTGGGATGCTCCCAAAAGCTTTCCTTTTTGGGAAGTTGGGGAGCGTTCCCGCGCAGGCTCCGTTGGTACCGACGTACCCATATGTGAAGACTCATTCCTGCTTGTTCCTGGAGATAAGATATTACAATAATCAATCTCAGATAAAAGCACAGTGTGCATCATCTTTTTTTAAAACATGTAAAGAAAAAAAGCTTAACTGTGTCAAAGGACATACAAAGACCTAAAAGCTTTGCTATACACCATTGAAACTTGCTCCTCCAAGGAAAGAGTAGAGTCTATTATGACTTTGAAACTTTTTATCCAGTATTAGACCCATACAAACATATCTTTTCCAGAGTCAAATCTTCCAATTGCCTTCATACTCACACTATGGCAATCTCTTCCAAATTAAGTTTTAAAGAATTCCCAGGACATGCACTCACAAATTAATATTATGCATTCTGAAATCTTCCCCATGCTTGTGACTGGAACTAAAGGTTGAAAATCATCTGGATATGCATAATGAATCACACCTAAATTCTGAATTAATGAGCTCAAATCACTTATGACAATATTTCATAAAACTGGAGATAAAGGCTAGTCCCGATGGACATCATCACAGAATTAATTATTCTGATGTCTCTCCTTTACAGATTTATCTTGCCACCCATTGTGAAATACAGGCCTCCCAAACCTAAAAAAAGCCAATTTCCTTTATAAAACAGAATGTTCTACCTAACAGAAAGCAGCTGATAAATTGGGTTGTATGACTATATCATTTAAGCCCTTATCTAGCCATTACCAGAGACACTCAAGCATGGCCACCAGAACTGTTTCTATTCTATGGGCTTTTCTAGAGCCAGACTGAAAATCCGATAGTAGTAAATAGGTTTCTATATAGTGTTACAACTGAATAGCCAGTCCTGCCTCCAGCAATTTTTCATGCAATGGTAAATTTGAAATGGGCTTGTAACTACTACAAAGACACTTGTCAAAGGAATAACTCTTAACTGTTGGATTTTCAGAAAGCTTTTGACAAAGTCCTTCATGAGAGACTCTGAGGAAATTAAAAAGTCATGGGATAGGAGGCAGTGTCCTATTGTGGATTGGGAACTGGCTAAAATATAGAAAAGAGAGAGTAGGGCTAAATGGTAAATTTTCTCAATGGAAATAAAGTAAACAGTGGAGTGCCCCAGGGATCTGTGCCGGGCCCATTATTTTTTTAACATATTTATAAAGTGATCTGGAAAGACAAAAAATAAGCAATGAGATCCAATTTTCAGAAGACACAAAATTATTCAGAGGTGTGAAAAATTGCAAGAGGACCTTGAGAAATTGGGAGACTGGGCATCCACATGGCAAATGAAATGTAATGTGGACAAGTCAACACTTAGGGAAGATGTAAGATGTGTGTGGACACATCATAGGAATCTCAAGGAACAACTCAGTCCGGCAGTGCTACGACCGCTCCGAGACGAGACACAAAGGAATCTGGCAGGACATATGAAATGTGGCAAGTGTAATATTTGTCAAGTCACAGATAATGTTACTACATTGGAATATCATGGGAGACAGTATGTGTTGAGAAAAACCACCAGTTGTGATTCCGCATTTGTAGTTTACGGTGTGAAATGTCCCTGCAATCTTCTCTATGTAGGTAAGACTGCTGGAAAATTTAAAGTTAGGATTAATGAACACCAAAGTCGTTAAAAATGTAAAGTGCTAGAAGCACCAATGGTGTCACATTGTTTGACTTATAAACATCAATTTGAAGATTTAAGATGCTTCTGCATTGATTATGTACACACAGGGAGTCTTGGTAGGACCAGAGAAAAAACGTTATTAATCCGCGAACAACAATGGATCTACAGATTGTAGTCGATGCACCCTACCGGACTGAATAGTATGATTGATTGGGGAGCATGTATTTAAGAGTGTGATTATTTACGGACATCTGTTTTGGAACTTATTTTCCCCATAGACATTCATTCTGGTTTGACCATGATACATCAAAGCGCATTACCTCTAGAATACCCTCTTGATTATGGAGATCACGAAGTGCAATCTCTATAGCATGTTTTAATGCTCACATGGAAGGTTGTTCATTATACATCATAGGGGTAATGACGTAGAATATTTAAGATCAGCTGAAATCATCAGTCCGCATGCGTGGCGTATTTTGGTGAGAAATGAGTAGTTATGATTCGCAAGTTAACAGCTGCATGTCAAGCGAAATACCTGATAGCAAATTATTCAGGTAAGAATTTTGACTATAGGTGGTATTAATGGAATAAGAAAGACTAGGATAATGTGGACATGATACATTTAGCTCTTTCCAATTATTTTCCAGACAGTGCTGAATAATACAAAACCCCCCTGAAGAAAAGACTGAAATGCAAGCATGGTACCAAAAGGGAGGCGTTAGGGTGATCGTCAATAGTCAGATAAGCACATCTTGGATAATTTTTCTATATTGTATGAGAAGTAGTTGTACTGCTACATTTGAAACAACAATTGACATACTAAATTTAGAACTAATAAAAAATGATGGAATGAGAAGGAAAAAAGAAAAAAAGGAAAAAAAAGTTAAAAAAAAAAGACAGTTCAGAGCACGTACCACTACGAACTGAAACGAGTGAAGTGCATTCTTAACACTGGAGAGCTGGGAACCCAAGAGAACTCGATAGAACTCTTATGGTCGTTGATGCAAAAAGGCATTTTGTTTGCGACAGAAGTTCAAAAACATTGCCGAATCGAGTCTGAGACCACGAGTTCTTTTAGTATTTGATATTCAGCAGTAAATGCACTCACTTTTGGTTAGATCTTTATAAGTTAATATAGGGAGCAACAGTCCCCATCCTAGAATACGATTAGGGGGAGAGAAGTATAAGAATCAATAAACACTTAGGGAAGAACAACCCAAACTATATCTACACAATGCAAGACTCCATATTAGGGGCCACCACCTAGGAAAAGGATTTAGATGTCATCGTGGATAATATGTTGAAATCCTCTGCTCAGTGTGTAGCAGCAGCCAAGAAAGTTAAAAGAATGCTAGGAATTATAAGGAAAGGAATGAAGAATAAAACAAAGGATATCATAATGCTTCTGTATCACTCCATGGTGCGAATACACCTTGGGTACTGCATGCAATTCTAGTTACCACATCTAAAAAAAGATATAGTGACAGAGAAAGGCAAACAAAATGATAAAGGGATAGAAGGATACCCCTTAGAGAAAATACTTAAAAGGTTAGGGCTCTTCAACTTGAAGAAGAGATGGCTGAGGGGAGATATGATAGAGGTCTATAAACTAATGAGTGGAATGAAAGGAGTAAATGTGACTTTGTTGTTTACTCCTTTGAAAAGTATAAAGACTAGGGGTCATGCAATGAAGCTACAAAGTAATACATTTAAGACTAATCATAGAAAATACTTTTTCACTCTATGCATAATTAAGCTCTGGAATTCTTTGCCAGGGGAAGTAGTAAAAGCTGTTAGTGTAGCAGGGTTTAAAAAAAGGTTTGGACACATTCTTGGAGGAAAAGTCCATAAACCATTATTAAAGCAGAAGGGGGGAAAGCCATTGCTTATCCCTTGGATAAGCAGCATGGAATCAGGCTATCTTTTGGGACTCTGCCAGGTACTTGTAACCCAGATTGGCCACTGTTGTAAACAAGATATTGGGCTTGATGGATCACTGGTCTGACCCATTATACGGCAAATCTTATGTTCATAGAATAGTATCCCAATTACACTGCCTCATTTAACATCATTATCACCCATGAGATCATTTCATCCATACTATTCCCTGGAGGACAGGAAGGACAGGGGAGATTTAAATTATTAAATGGTATTAATGAGCAAACAAAACTTCTTCAAAGACGGGGATGCCGTGGAACTAGAGGACATAAGAACATAAGATATGCCATACTGGGTCAGACCAAGGTCCATCAAGCCCAGTATTCTGTTTCCAACAGTGGCCAATCTCGGTCATATGTACCTAGCAGTTTCCCCAAGGGACACAGGTTCCACAATGCTTGTATCGGTTCAAGCATTGATATCCTGGGTCCCTTCTTAATAATGGTTTATGGACCTTTCCTCCAGGAACTTGTCCAAACCTTTTTAAAACCCAGCTACATTAACAGCCTTTACTACATCCTCTGGTAACAAATTCCAGAGTTTGATTACACGTTGAGTGAAAAAATATTTTCTTTTATTAGTCTTAAATACTTTACCCTGTAGCTTCATTGCATGTCCCCTAGTCTTTCTATATTCTGATAAGGTAAACAATCGATCTACGTTTACCCGTTCCACTCCGTTCATTAATCATATCTCCCCTCAGCCGTCTCTTTTCCAGGTTAAAGAGCCCTAACCGTTTTAGCCTTTCTTCATAGGAGTATCCTTCCATCCCCTTTACCATTTTGGTGGCTCTTCTCTGAACCTTTTCTAAAATCGCTATATCCTTTTTAAGATACGGCGACCAGAATTGCACACAATATTCAAGGTGCGGTCTCACCATGGAACGATATAGAGGCATTATAATATCTTTTGTTTTATTTTCCATTCCTTTCCTTATCATACCTAGCATTCTATTTGCTCTCTTGGCCACCGCTGCACACTGGGCCGAGGGTTTTAACATGGTATCCACAATGACGCCTAAATCTTTTTCCTGGGTGGTGGTTTCTAATGTGGAACCTTGCATCGTGTAACCACAGTTTGGGTTGTTCTTTTCTAGGTGCATAACCTTGCACTTGTCCACATTAAATTTCATCTGCCATTTTGATGCCCAGTCTTCCAATTTATCAAGATCCTCTTGCAATTTTCCACAATCCTCTTGGGTTTTAACAACTTTAAATAGTTTTGTGTCATCTGCAAATTTGATAACCTCACTCGTTATTCCACTTTCCAGGTCATTTATGAATATGTCAAAAAGCAGCGGACCCAGCACAGATCCCTGGGGTACACCACTATTCACCTTTCTCCATTGGGAAAATTGGCCATTTAGCCCTACCCTCTGCTTTCTATCTTTTAACCAGTTCCTGATCCACAATAGTACACTGCCTCCTATCCCATGACTCTTTAGTTTTGCCAAAGGTCTCTCATGAGGGACCTTGTCAAAGGCTTTCTGAAAGTCCAGATACACAATATCAACCGACTCACCTTTGTCCAACTGATTATTCACTCCTTCAAAACACATAACAGATTAGTAAGACAAGATCTTCCTTGTCTAAAGCCATGTTGGCTGTCTCCCATTAGGTCATGACTATCTACATGCTGAGTAATTTTATTCTTTTTGATGGTTTCTACCATTTTTCCCGGTACTGATGTCAGGCTCACCAGTCTGTAGTTTCCCGGATCACCCCTGGAACTTTTTTTAAAAATTGGTGTTACATTGGCGATCCTCCAATCTTCAGGTATTAGAGATGATTTTAATGATAGTTCACAGATTACTAATAGCAGGTCTGCAATCTCGTATTTCAGTTCTTTCAACACCCTTGGATGTATACCATCCGGCCCAGGTGATTTGCTACTCTTCAGTTTATCTAATAGTTGTAATACATCTTCCCGATGTATCGATATTTCCTTCAATTCTTCCGCACCTTTAAATACCACTTCAGTCATGGGTAACATCCCTACATCTTCCTCAGTAAAGACTGAAGCAAAGAATTCATTCAGTCTCTCCGCTATCGCCTTGTCGCTTCTTAGTGCTCCTTTAACCCCTTTATCATCTAATGGACCAACTGACTCTCTCACAGGTTTTTTGCTACGAATGTACTTGAAAAGGTCTTTACTTCGCGTTTTTGCTTCCGCAGCAAGCTTCTTCTCAAATTCTCCCTTTGCCTGCCTTATCAATGCCTTGCATTTGACTTGCCAGTGCTTGTGCTCTTTCCAGGTTTCGTCGTTTGGCTCTTTTTTCCATTTCCTGAAAGATGCTTTTTTGGCAACAACAGCCTCTCTGACCTCACCTTTAAACCATGCTGGCAGTTTTTTGGACTTCCTTCCACTTTTCTTAAAGCGTGGAATACAGCTGGTCTGGTCTTCCAAGATAGTATTTTTCAACAACAGCCAAGCCTGATGTACGTCTTTAACCTTTGCAACTGCTCCTTTTAGTTTTTTCTTAGCTGTTTTCCTCATTTTATCATAGTCTCCCTTTCGAAAGTTAAAAGGTAGTACTGTGGATTTCCTTACTATCCCTCCTCCACTAATTAAATCAAAGGTGATCATGCTATGATCACTATTGCCAAGTGGCCCCAATAACCTTATCTCTTGCACTAGATCTGGTGTTCCACTAAAAATTAGGTCTAGACTTCCGGTGACGTCAGCGGGGCTAATGGCGGCGTGAGTTAGCCTGTGCCGCCAAAGCCTGTAACAAGGGGGAATTACTACCCCCAAGAGGCGGAATAAGCTTACCCCAAGTCAAGGGTGAGGAAGGGGAAGAGCACCGGGCCGTGCTGATAAAGCGGCGAAGCCTCCCGACACGCTGGGGAGCCGGGATGCGAGGCGCTGCCAGTCGCTCAGGAGGCCCAGCTCACTGCGTGGCTATAGAAGTGGTTGGGCAGCGGCGACCTACCCGAAGTGCAGGGGAGAGGCAGAGGCTCGGGGACCGGGAGAATCAACACCCCGTCGGCCCAAGAGAGGTCCTCCCCCGAGTCTGGAGGTGGCAGGCAGCGGAGCTTTGGGGAGAAACTGAGCATGGGGGAGAAAGGGGAAATTTAACAGTGGAGCCCCCCCTCCCCCCGCAGCAGCAGCAACGAGCCTGCAGAAGGAGGCAGACAGCATCAGCGGCAGGGCCCGAAGAGCGGGGAGCCACAGATGACCCTGCAGGGGCAGCTGGAGAAAAGCGTGGCTGGAAGCAGTGACTGGAAGCAGTGCTCGGCTTGAGGAGGCTAGCTGAGCCTGGAGCGAGCCGGTATTGCTCTCTTCAACCCGAAGAGCAGAGCCGGAGAGCTGTCAAGCGCTGAGCCTGAGGGCGGTACTACTGACCGACACGACTTCTGGAGAGCCAGGAGGCCGCTTCTGGGGACGGCCACGAGCGGCGTGCACCAACAATAAGGTGAGAGACTCGGTGAAGTGGCAGGCCCGGGCAAGTGGGCACGGAGATAGGTCAGCGGGGAGCTCGGAGGTAGACGGTGATTCCAGAGAAGAGCTGTAGCTCCCTTTGACGGTTGGGGTCTCTAGTGAAGTGCAAGGCCTCCCCCCACACAAGGATGGAGAAAACTAAGGGGGAGTAGCAGCACGGAAAAAACTGGCTGATTTTCGCTCCCTGTATGCGACAGCTAAAGGTGGAAAAGAGGGGGAGAAAGAGAGCCAAACGCTGGGGGGAGACTCCAAAGAGCAGGCAGAGGAGATGGAAGGCGGAGCCGGACTTGGGGATCTGTCCCATTTAAAAGCGTGGCTCACTGAAATGAAAGAGGAGATTAAAACAGAAATAAGCGGAGTAAAACATGAACTGAAAGAGTCGATACAGTCATTGCGACAAGATATTGTGGACATTGGCAATAGAGTGGAGGAGCTGGAACTCCAAATGGAGCAGCAAGGGGAGGACATGGTGGACCTACAGCAGCGCTGGGGGACACTCCAGCAGACCCAGGTTGACCAGCAGACGAAGCTAGAGGATCTGGAAGACAGGTCATGGAGATGTAACCTAAGGATCCGGGGGATTCCGGAGGAGCCTCAGTACAGGAATTGTGAAGATGTCCTGTTGAAGGTGTTCAACTCTCTGTTGCAGGCCGCGGACCTGCAGGGGGAGATACAGATGGACTCATCTCAAATTGAGCGAGCTCATCGAGGCTTGGGGCCGATACGAGAGAATAAACCCAGGGATATAGTGGTGTGTCTACGCTCGTTCAAGATAAAAGAAGGATTACTACAAGCAGCGCGGAAAGTACGACAGATCACGTGGGAGGAGCATCCTTTGGAGCTATTTCAAGAATTCTCTGCAGGAACGCTGCAATGTCGGCGTAGCATGAAGGCGGTGACAGCGTATCTGAGAAAAGAGGACATTAGATATAAATGGTTGTTTCCCTTTGGCCTGCTGGTCACCTGCAGGGGAAAGTCGCGGAGAGTACAGACCAGCGAGGAGGCCTGGGCTGTCCTTCGCGATTTTGGGCTGCCAAACATACCAGAAGGGGGGCGTCCCCCGGCAGGAGATCCGGCAGCGGCCGTGAAGCCCTCAAGCTCGCAGAGGAACTTTCAGAGATGGCACAGAACCCCTGCGACTGGGAAGAGGACTGCACGGCTGAACAGAGAAAGTTCAGGAAAGCCAACAGCGGAGCAGGGCGCAGGATGAAAATGTGGACTATGCATGAGTACAATTTATCCAGTGGGGTTTCACTGTAATGATAACACAGGTACACTAAAAAAAAAATTTTTTAAACTGCCTCTAATGCTTCGATTGATTTTTACGTTTTTTGGTGCGCTGAATCCAAATCTGGTAACCAATTTGCTCCATCACGTACAGATTTTTTGCTACATTGGGTTAGCAGTTTGAGGTGAACGTTTCAGATTGAGTGCGATCGAGATAAATGTTTCTTGGATGAATTCTTTATACTAATTGTTTAGTAGTTATTCAAATAAGAATAAAGAAAATTGTAACAAGGCAGCACATAAGAATAGAGTAATGTCAACAAAACACACTGTGATGGTAGCAAAATTGTCTGCACTTAAAACAGCCACATACATGTGCACAAACATTGAGCATATAAGAGCGAGGTTAGACACAAAGCAAAGCAAAGAAATGTGCAAAAAATGTTGTACAGGTATGTATGTAAGAATAGAAAACGCAAATCGCACCATTGCAATACATGAAGACAAACACCCGATGGTGTGAAAATAAAATTCTAATAAATGAGATCCGACACTGTGGTAATAACTAGCAAATTTTTATTTCAAAGTTTAGTAAAAACACGATATTTGTCAACACAGTTTAGATTTTAAAGTCATTCTTGGGTCAATCAATCTCCTGGTGGGCCCGTTTCTTCTTCCCCCGAATGCTTCTCTTGGTGCACTGCTTGGCGTATTTTTCATCTGGGGTTTCCTGCAGCAGCAATCAGCAGAAATCAGCCATCATAGTGGTGTTCCATCTTCCTTGGTACCTTCTCTCTGCGTCCTTGATGTCCTGGTGAAACCTTTCACCTTGTTCTTCACTGTACGCCCCCAAGTTTTCGGGAAAGTAGTTCACATGGGAGTGCAAGAAATGGACTTTAAGGCTCATGTTACAGCCTTGTTCTTTGAAGGCATTGAGCATCCTGGCAACAATATCCTTATAGTTCTCATCCCGCCTGTTCCCCAAGAATTTGAGAACAACATCCTTGAAGGAATCCCAGGCTTCTTTTTCCTTCTCAGACATCGTTTCAGCGAATGCTCCATCTGAAATGAGTTTCCTTATATGAGGGCCAACAAACACTCCTTCCTTTAGCTTTGCTTCAGAAAGTCGGGGGAACTTTGAGCAAAGGTACCGAAAGCACTCACCATCTTTTGGAAGGGACTTGATGAATTGCTTAATGAGACCCAACTTAATGTGGAGAGGTGGTAATAGAATTTTATCACGAGGTACCAAGCTCTCATGAAGAACATTTTTCTCACCGGGTCTCAAATACTCCCGAATTGGCCAGTCTTTTTCCCCCAGTGTAGGTCGCGGGCCCGGCTATCCCACAAGCAAAGGAAGCAGGGATATTTGGTGAAACCGGATTGCTGCCCTAATAGCATGGATAGAATTTTAAAGTCTCCACAAATCATCCACTTATGCTCATCATAACGAATCTTTTGAAGAATCAGGGCCAAATTCTCGTATTTTTCTTGGAGAATAACAGAGTGAGCAATAGGAACTGAAGCGAATGTGTTGCCATTATGAACACCACCTTTTATGCTGTCTTTTGACGAATCAATGAACAGCCGCCATTCAGCAGGATCATACTTGAGTTTAAACTTTTCCATCACTCCGTATATATCGTTGCAAAATACCAAATCTTCCTCTTTGCTGAAATACTTCAAAAATTGTGTCTCGCGGTTGCGGTACCAATAAAAAGTTGTTCCTGGTGACAATAGATTTTTCTGTTTAAGCCGAGAACCTAGCAGTTGGGCAGCATCTTTTGGGAGTCCTAAATCCCGGACTAAATCATTCAATTCAGCTTGAGAGAAAAGTTTAGGTTTCGGATCTGGTTCAGTTTCAAACTCGGAAGTACTGGACTCATCGGGAAAAGCCATCTGATGAGTCTCATCATGATCAGAACCGTCCACACAAATATGATCCAAAGATTTTGGTGGTTCAGGCACAGGTACTTCGTTGCTATGAGGCATAGGCCTAATTGCTGAGGGAAGGTTGGGGTAACTTATTACGTTCTTATTTTTTAAGTTGTATCCCTTCACAATGCAAGAGCAAAAATAGCAGTCACTGCTGTGGTCTCTTTGTTCACGCCACATCATAGGTATTCCGAAACGAAATGCTTGTTTTTTACCTTTCATCCATAAGCGTAGATCTTCCTCACATGTCTTGCACACTTTGTGAGGAGCCCACGGTTTGTCTTGATCGCCTAACGTCAAACCGAAATAGGCGAAATATACTTTTTTAATAAATGCAGAAATGTTCCTCTGCCGCTTTTTCACGGTATATTCCCCACAAATAAAACAAAAACTGTCCGGAGAGTTGACGCAACCTCTGGCTCTGTGAGCCATCACAAATACACAGCACTGCAAACTACAACTGTAGTGAACCACTTCGGAATAAAGCTGGATTACGACTGAGCAAACAAAAGGTAATAATGAACTTGCAAGAAACTGAAATTTGACAGGAACGTTCATGTCGCAACCACCGTGTTTGAGCGAGCGAATGAGGCGAGGCGAACAGGAAAGAACATGCGCCAGCGCGAGTACTGGATTTAGCCCCCCGCCTCCCAATTGTCCTGTTAATGTATAAAATGAATACAAAACACTCTAAAATATCATGAGGGAGTGTTTCTAGTTAGTTAACCATTACAACCTCTATTTTGGGCCAAGAAAATAAACTGCAGTCGGCTAAAAAGAAATTACCGTATTTTTCGCACCATAAGACGCACTTTTTCTTCACCAAAAAGTGGGAGGAAAAGTGCCTGCGTCTTATGGTGCGAATATAAGAAGTTGCAGAGCGGCAGCGGGTCCCCCGGGACCTTCCGTGTCCTTGGGGACTGCATCATCCCTCCCCCGCCCCGTGTTCAGGCTTATCAGTGCCAGCCACCACCACAGAAGATCTCCTCCTTAGACACTCACCGACTCCTTCTTCTGCAGCCGCGGCTCCCTGCCTCTTAGGGAACCGCGGCTGTGCTTTTAAAATCATCTCGGAGCCCTTCCTGTCTTGACGGGCTCCGTGCAGCATTTTCCCGCCTCTAAAGGAAGTGGTAAACAACTTCCTTTAGAGGCGGGACAATGCTGCACGGAGCCCGTCAAGACAGGAAGGGCTCCGAGATGATTTTAAAAGCACAGCCGCGGTTCCCTAAGAGGCAGGGAGCCGCGGCTGCAGAAGAAGGAGTCGGTGAGTGTCTAAGGAGGAGATCTTCTGTGGTGGTGGCTGGCACTGATAAGCCTGAACACGGGGCGGGGGAGGGATGATGCAGTCCCCAAGGACACGGAAGGTCCCAAGGAGATGATTTTAAAAGCACAGCCGCGGTTCCCTAAGAGGCAGGGAGCCGCGGCTGCAGAAGAAGAACAAATAATGATAAGATTGTGTTTGAGCCATTGCCTCACCTTGATACAGTCGGGTTACACAACTATACAATTGCTCATCTCAGGTCTTCATTATTGGTAATCTAGAGTTTTTTCTATCATGTGCATTATTTTACCCACATATTGAACAGGCATTTTTTAAATTATATTATTTCATGAAAATATAATAAATAATAAGCACTTTCACAGCAAATAGGTAGGATGCATAAGGCAATCAAAACAGAATATTTTTTTTCCTATTTTCCCCTCTGAAAAACCAGGTGCGTCTTATGGTCCGGTGCGTCTTATGGTGCGAAAAATACGGTATGTGAACATTCCTTATATGGGTAAGAAATCTAATTTTGCAAGAAAATGTGACGTGATGGAACATTTTGGCTATTTTTCCTGGATTCAGCACCCCAAAATCTATAGGAATCAGTTGCAAAACTGGAGGCAGTTTTTTGGTAGTGTACCTGTGTAATTTGAAGTTGCAAAAGGCTGGGGGATGGAAGGAGGGATTAGAGGGTATGGGAGGAGGGGTGAGGGGAGGTCTGCAGGGGGGGTTTAAGAAGACATGGGGCAAGAAGGGAGGGGGGTAGTGATGGGAGGGGGGAGGTAAACAGGCAAGGCCCGTTAACTGGTCACTAGTATGGAAGGCGATTCTCTCTTAATGAGAGGGGGGAAGGTTGGGGGGGTTGGGAGGGGAAGGGGAAGAGGAAGGGGGGAGGGTGGGGGGCCTAGAAAGCGGGTAGGGAAGGAGGGAGAGTGGCAGACTGGGTGAGCTTAAAATTGTTACTTTGAATGTAAAGGGGCTTAACTCACCTTTTAAGCGACAACAACTTTATTCAGAGCTACCTCGCCAGAAGGCGGATATAGTCATGCTCCAAGAAACACATTTGACAAGGGCCACCGAGTACTTGGTTAAGCACAAAGGGTATGGGGTTTGCATGCATGCTTCTAACACCTTGGAGAAGAAGAAGGGAGGGGTTGCTATACTATTTGCATCACGTTTAAAGCTTCAGGTGCAGATGGTGGTCAGGGACAGAGGGGGGAGGTATCTGTTGGTACGGGTGAAAGTGGGGAATGTATGGTATTGTGTGGTGAATGTGTATGCACCCACGGGAGGGCAGAGTGAATTCTGGACAAAACTGAATGGGGAGCTGGGGAAACAGGGGGACGGGATTCTCATTTGCGGGAGGGATTTCAACCTAACGTGGAACCCATCCAGGGATGCTACAGGGTCAAGGGAAAGCAAGCGGGGGGATCGAAAGCGCTATCGTAATTTTGTGACACAGCATTGTTTGGTAGACGTGTGGCGACTGCACCATCCAGGGCGGAGACAGTTTTCCTATTACTCGCCGGTACATGGATCTTACTCCCGTATCGATGCTATATGGGTGTCCAAAGAGGTGGGGGGGAAAATTAGGGATGCGGACATGGAGTCCATCACATGGTCAGACCATGCACCGGTGGTGGTATGGCAGCGAGTGGCGGATGAAGGGAAGGGGAATAGGTTCTGGAGACTCAACGAGTCCCTCCTGGAGGAGGAGCAGGTCCGAGCCGAAGTGGAGACAGGTACGCAGGAGTACTTTCGATTTAATGATAACGGGAAGGCCACCTGGGGGGGTATTTGGGATGGATACAAGGACGTGGTTAGAGGTATATTAATTAAATGGGAGGCGCGGAAAAAGAGGGAAAGGGAGGAGAAAGAACGGCACCTAAGGGAACGGTTATTGGAACTGGAAGAGTTAGATGGACGCGGGAGGGTAGGTATCTATAGGGGACAGGTCCTGGCGGCCAGAGCGCAACTCAACGAGTTGCAGGCAGATAAGATTAAATATCAGATGCAACTCCTGCGGCAGGAGGTATTTGAGGGGGGGAATAAGGCCGGGCGGTACTTGGCACAGAGGTTGAAGCAACAGAAGCTTCGCACCCACATAGTAGGGGTTCGACAGAGGGGTGGGGCGCTGGTCACTAAAGATGGGGAGATTCGGGAGGCATTCAAGGATTACTACCGGGAGTTGTATACAGCGAAAGACCTCCATCCAGCTGAGAGGGGGGTAAATTATCTGGCTTCTATGGAACTGCCCAAATTGGGTAGGAGCGATCAAGAGGATATGAATAAACCTATTCGACCAGACGAAGTGGAGCGGGCGATCCAACAGTTAAAATTGACGAAAGCTCCTGGGCTAGACGGGTTATCTGCCCAGTTCTACAGGACTTTCGGTGGCCTGTTGATCGGGCCTCTGGTGAAATTATTCAACCAACCACGGGAGGGGGGAAGTTAGCAGACACCATGGGCTGGGCGGGTATTACGGTGCTTCATAAAGAAGGGAAGGATCTGCGGGAGTGCGCCTCCTACAGGCCGATCTCTTTGCTTAACCTGGATGCCAAGCTCTTGGCCAAGATCCTTTCTACACGGTTGAATAGAGTCATCGGGAAACTGATCCACCAAGATCAGGCGGGGTTTATTCCAGGTCGGCAGGTTGCCGATAATATTAGGAAGATTCTCAATATTATTTGGGCTAGTGAGCGGGGAGGGGAGGAGGCGCTCTTGCTCTCGTTGGACGTGGAAAAGGCTTTCGACCAGGTGGCCTGGCCTTTCCTCTTTCAGGTGCTAGAGAAGGTGGGGCTGGGGAGCGAGTTTTCAGCATGGGTTAAGGGGCTGTACGCGCATCCCAAAGCATGCGTGCGGGTAAATGGGGCTTACTCGGAGTTTTTTGACCAAGGGCGGGGAACACGGCAGGGCTGCCCCCTGTCCCCATTGCTGTTTGCGTTAGCAATGGAGCCCTTGACGCAGCGGATAAGGGATAGGGCGGATATCTCGGGAATTACAGTGGGGAGAAGCGCCTATAAAATTACGTTGTTTGCGGATGATATAATCTTAAGCCTAGCCCGCCCGCGAGTGAGTCTGCCCATAGTGAAGTGGGAGCTGGAAGAGTATGGTAAAGTGTCGGGGTTTACGATTAATCAGTCCAAGTCGGAAATCTTGAATTTGACGGTCCCCGGGGGGCTAGCTAAAATGTTGGCTAAGAAGTATCCCTTTAAGTGGGCCCGGGGTAATATCCGGTACCTCGGCATTTGGATAAGCAATAGAATTGACGAGTTGTACAACCTGAATTATAGGAGGGTGTTGGGGAAGATAGAGGGTTGGCTGGATGGGTGGGGAAGGGGCTACTTGTCTTGGTTTGGGCGTATCGCGACGGTGAAAATGATGCTGGTGCCCCGATTGTTGTTCTTATTTCAGACGCTCCCGATTTGGGTCCCCCTACACAGTTTAAAACGGATTCAGCGGATGATCAATAGGTTTATCTGGGTGCAGAAGCGTCCTAGGATAGCAATGCAGGTTTTGCAACGGACCAGAGGGGAAGGGGGTTTGGGGGTACCTAATATACGCAAATATTATGAGGCAGCGCAATTGAGAGCGCTGTACGAGTGGCAGAGGGAAACATCGAAAACCTGGGTTCAAATGGAGTATGAGGTGGTTGGGGGTCAGGACCTTGAAAGAGCGATATGGCGGTGGTCTAGGGGATTGGATCAGCATACCATGAGCCCCATGGTCATGAACAGCTTGAAAATTTGGAGACGCAACAAACCTCAACTTGTTCCGGATAAGGGATATATTCTGGGAATGACTATTGAGGCATGCTTCGAGCGGGGACAAGGTCCAGGAGAGCGAGTGTTACGTAGATGGGCCAGAACCGGGTTAACGCATGTCCAACAGGTTATCCATCCCCAGGGGGTTTACCCGTTTGAAGGCCTTCGGGACCTCTATAAGCTGAAATGGAGCGATTATTTTGCTTATATACAGTTGAGGAGTTTTCTGAGGCAATCAAAGGTATGGAAGGATCTCTGGGATAACAGGGGCTGGTTTGAGGCTATATGTAATGGCCAGGGGGGAAAAAAGGGGGTTTTGTCCAGAATTTACAAAGGCCTACAGGGGGCGGGAGAGTGCAAGCCCCGATATATGTTGCAATGGGAGGAGGACCTGGGGGTGTGTTGGGATGGGGAGCGCTGGGAGAAGCTTATCCAGACGATTACTTCGGTGTCAGTAGCGACTCAAATCAAGGAAAATGCTTACAAAGTGTTATATAGATGGTACTGGACGCCAGTGCGTCGCTTTCGGGCAGGGAAGGGGCGAGATGACCTATGTTGGCGGGGATGTGCTGAAAGAGGGGACTGGATGCATATGTGGTGGAAGTGTGACAGGTTACAAGCGTATTGGAGGCAGGTTTGGGAGGCGGTCCACGATATGACCAAGCAGAAACTCCACGGGAGTCCAGCGGCTAGTTTGCTGCACCAATTGGACGAAGGACTCTCGAGGCGGGAGGAGGGGGTTTTGCATCATTGTATAGCCATAGCTCGCTGTGAGATTGCCCAGCACTGGGGGTGGGGGGGGCAGAATATACCTCAGGTGGCAGGTTTTGTGCGAAGAGTGGCTGAAGTGAGTTTGATGTATAAATTAACGGAGCTGCGGCGGGGGAAGGGAGGGAAAAGTGCGGTATATTGGCAGCAGGTCTGGAGCTGGATGGAGGGCTGGAAGGGGGAGGGGAGGGAGGGGGTGTAGGGAGCTGGATGACTGTACTTGTGGACTTGGGGCTTGGATGCATGGCGAGAGGCGGTGAGTGGGAGGGGAGGTGCTGGAGACAATGAAGGGAAGGACGGGGGGAGGGGGAGAAGGATAAGTTGGTTAGTTAGTTCCACATATTTGTACAGGGCAAGCGGGTTGGGAGGGTAGGGGGAAGGGGTAGACCAGGTTGGCCCATAAGCACTGTTGTATGGAAAAATTGGGATTGTTGATAGGATTGAAATCTTGTTGTTTGTTGGATGACTATATTGTTTATTAATGGTTCCACTGGTGTGCAAATGTATTTTCTTATAAAATCTCAATAAAAGTTTCAAATGGGAAAAAAAAAAAAGAATTAGGTCTAATATGGCTTCCCCTCTGGTCGGTTCATGAACCAGCTGCTCGAAGAAGCAGTCATTTATTTCATCTAGGAACTTTATCTCCCTAGCATGTCCTGCCGTGACACTGACCCAGTTGATACCGGGGTAGTTGAAATCACCCATTATTATTACTGTGCTGTAACTTTTGTTAGCTTCCTTGATTTCTTTGAGCATTTCATCATCCATTTGGTCATTCTGGCCAGGCGCTCGATAGTACACCCCCACTGCCATTGCCTTCCCCCTTTTACATGGAATTTCAATCCATATAGATTCTACAGCAGATTTTGTTTCCTGCAAAACGTTAATCCTTTCTGACTCAATGCCCTCTCTAACATAGAGAGCAACCCCTCCACCAATTTGATCAGCTCTATCATTACGATATAGTTTGTACCCAGGTATCACAGTGTCCCACTGGTTGTCCTCCTTCCACCATGTCTCTGATATTCCAATCATATCTAACCTTTCATTTAGTGCTATATATTCTAACTCTCCCATCTTATTTTTTAGACTTCTAGCATTTGCATACAAGCATTTTAGAGAATGTATTTTATTCATATTAATTTGGCTATTGTTAGACATGGGTAATTTAGGATATTTAAGCTCTGTCTGCTCCATACTTGAGGGCATTTGGGCTACTTTACTCTTTTGTGGAACCTCTCTGCTTTTGGTAGTATCCTTCAAAGATACATTCTTCCAAACCATCCGCTCTTGGGCGACTGTCGGCTTTCCCCTAATATCTAGTTTAAAAGCTGCTCTATCTCCTTTTTAAAGGTTAATGCCAGCAGCCTGGTTCCATCCCGGTTAAGGTGAAGCCCATCCCTTCGGAAGAGCCCCTCCTTTCCCCAGAATGTTCCCCAGTTCCTAACAAATCCAAAACCCTCATCTCTGCACCATAGTCTCATCCACGCATTGAGACTCCGAAGCTCTGCCTGCCTTTTGGGTCCTGCGCGTGGAACAGGAAGCATTTCAGAGAATGCTACCCTGGAAGTTCTGGATTTCAACTTCCTACCTAAAAGCCTAAATTTAGCCTCCAGAACCTCCCTACCACATTTTCCTATGTCATTGGTACCGACATGTACCAAGACAGCAGACTCCTCCCCGGCACTATCTAAGACCTTATCTAGGTGGCGTGTGAGGTCCGCTACCTTCGCACCAGGCAGGCATGTTACCAGGCGATCCTCACGTCCACCAGCCACCCAGCTATCTACATGCCTAATGATCGAATCACCAACTATAACGGCTGTCCTAACCCTTCCCTCATGGGCACATGGCCCTGGAGAAACTTCCTCGGTGCGAGAGGTTTTACATCACCTGGAGGACAGGTCCTAGTTACAGGATCACTTCCTGCCACACCAGGGTGATGCTCTCCTGTCACGTGACCTCTCTCCTCCATGGCAACAGGGATGCTGCCAGACTGGAGGTGGGACTTCAGGACTATATTCCTGTAGGTCTCGTCTATGTACCTCTCTGTCTGTCTTATGCTTTCCAAGTCTGCTACTTTAGCCTCTAGAGAACGGACTCGTTCCCTGAGAGCAAAGAGCTCCTTGCACCTAGTGCACACGTAAGACCTCTCACCAACTGGGAGAAAATCATACATGTGACACTCAATGCAAAAGACTGGAAAGCCCCCATCCCGCTGCTGGACTGCTGTCTGCATCTTAGTTTTAAGTTTGTGTTTAGATCTAAGTTCTTTACTTACTAAGGGTTGCTATGGATATTTATACTAATAAAACTGTACCTAATACGTGTAATATACCTTGTTCACCTGAAGCTTAACTAATCTTAGGTCCTTAGTGTATGACTGATTTGGGTAATGAGCTTCACCTGAGAGCACCTCCTGTCTTGTAAGATGTGTAAGTACATCTAAAGCTACGATTATCCCAGGGGAGGGAGGGAAATAACACTTATTAAAAGAGGGCTGCTACACAGTACCCTGTCTTGTGCTGCTGAGGTAAGCTATCATGAAATGAAGTTACAAGGACGCAAACTTAAGAGCAATGCCAGGAAATACTTTTTACAGAAAGAGTGGTGAATGTCTGGAATGTCCTCTCAGTGGAGGTGGTGGGCGCATAACACCAGCCATTTGTGTGTAGATTTATAACTACTAGAAGTGCTGAGGGAAAACAGTGACAGAATTCAAAAAGGCATGGGACAGACACAGAGAATCCCTTTATAGCAAGAGGATGGAATCAAAGCAAACTTAAATAACTTATACACTTCAAAAAAATAGAAGGGGTAACATGCACAAACTGTGTGTGTGTGGGGGGGGGGGGTACAACCCTAAACAAAGGCATAGCAGGGGGGTAACCTGCACGGAGCGGCAAGTACAACTCTCGCCACCTCACTGGGCAGGCCATGCTGGTCTTTATCTGCTGTCATTTACTATTTTTTAAAAGATAGGCGGGACATAAATTCACTTTACAAGTTCCTTTAGCGATGTTAACAAGTAAAAATATCTCAACTCTAATTCTGAAACTTCCGCAAACCTTTATCAACCAGGCCTAATACATCCTTTCATCTGTCATCAGCATATGCCGAGAACCCACCAACTTATTCATCCTTTCACTCAATACTGAAACATCACTCATCTTTCACGTCAAAAGTTGCTTTCTAATTAAACTAATGTTATCTTAAAGGAACTTAGCCATTTGGTAGCAGATGGTGTCTTGGCCTCATTCCCCAATTTGTAGGGCATTTCCTAGGTGATTTTATAATTTAAAAAAGTTCTCTAGAGCTATTACGACTATTCAAAATCTTGGTGGCATAATAGACTTTCTTAGCATCTATAACAGTCCCTCCATAGAGTTTAATTTCAGCCTTCCTTTGGACCTGGCTTCCTCAGAATTAGTGTTATAGTAGAGCTGCTCAATCCAATGGACTTTTGCTTCTTA
Organism: Ichthyophis bannanicus; assembly: GCA_033557465.1. Classification (NCBI taxonomy): domain Eukaryota; kingdom Metazoa; phylum Chordata; class Amphibia; order Gymnophiona; family Ichthyophiidae; genus Ichthyophis; species Ichthyophis bannanicus. The sequence goes on from CM066032.1 coordinate 1,535,710,370, forward strand.
AGTAGTAAATCCTCATTATACTAATGTTGTCTGATCTGATCAGCCAATCTCTTTCTCCTTAGAGGGACAACCTTTTTAAGGGTACTGACCAGAATATAATTTCAATGATCAACCTTCTCCTCTGAAATTGATGACATGTCAATAAGTTCTACATTTTTAAGAGTCTTCTAGAGATGAGGACAGTAACTGAATTCAAAAAAAGCATGGGACAAACACAGAGGATCTCTAAAGGTAAAAAGGGGACTGTTGTAGTTGTTATGGAAGGACAGACTAGATAGGCCATGTGGTCTTTTTCTGTCGTCATATTTCTATGTTTCTACATTGATTTCTCTCCTTATTAAGTCCCTTTCCCTTACCAGCCTATATACTATCCACATAACATCTAATTCAATCTCAAACTGTAACAAGCAGTGGTCTGTCCAAATAACTGGACTTATCTGAAATTATGTATCAATAAAATCGGCCGAGAAACTTCATCCAAAAGATGTTCCTGCTGGTGCATTGGTTGACTATTACTACTACTACTGAACATTTGTATAGCGCTACAAGACATACGCAGTGCTGCATAGACACATGTAAAAGACGGTCCCTGCTCATCAGAGCTTACAATCTAGTCAAGAAAGACAACACAGTAGCTGTAGACATGGGATACATCTAGGGGGAATGGTAAGGAAATACAAAGGAGACCAGGTGAATCAAGATCCGAAAGCGGCAACAAAGAGTTGAGTTTTCAGCCTGGATTTGAAAAGGGTCAGAGAAGATGCCTAATGTACAGACTCAGGTAGTTTGTTCCAGGCATAAGGAGCAGCAAGGTGAAAGGAAATAAGTCTGGAGTTAGCAGTAGAAGAGAAGGGCACAGATAGAAGCGATTTGCCAGAACAGCGGAATTCCCGAGGAAGGGTATAGGGAGAAATAAGAGAAAAGGTAGTAAGGAGCTGCAGAGTGAATGCACTTACGTCAAAGTAATCATAGTACATGCATCAGTTTCATCTTTCAAATGGAGTGAAATCTCCAATCAATATCAGTTTCCAACTTTCAATACTTATACACGCTGTCATCAGGACCCAAAAGACAGGCAGAGCTCCGGAGTCTCAATGCGTGGATGAGACAATGGTGCAAGGATGAGGGTTTTGGATTTGTTAGGAACTGGGGAATATTCTGGGGAAAGGGGGGGCTCTTCCGAAGGGATGGGCTTCACCTTAATCAGGATGGGACCAGACTGCTGGCATTAACCTTTAAAAAAGAGATAGAGAAGCTTTTAAACTAGAAAATAGGGGAAAGCCGACAGTCACCCAAGAGTGCATGGTTCGGACGAAGGTATCCTTGAAGGATACTACCAAAAGCAGTGAGGTTCCAAACGGGAGTATAGTAGCCCAAATGCCCTTGAGTAAGGAGCAGACAGAGCATAAAGATTCCAAATTACCCCTGCCTACCAATAGCCAGATTAATATGAATAAAATACAGTCTCTAAAATGCTTGTATGCCAATGCTAGAAGTCTAAACAATAAGATGGGAGAGTTAGAATATATAGCAGTAAATGAGAGGTTAGATATGATTGCACTCTCAGAGACATGGTGGAAGGAGGATAACCAGTGGGACACTGTGATACCTGGATACAAACTATATCGTAATGATAGAGCTGATCAAATTGGTGGAGGGGTTGCGCTCTATGTTAGAGAGGGCATTGAGTCAGAAAGGATTAAATTTGCTGTAGAATCTCTATGGATTGAAATTCCATTTATGAAGGGGAAGGTGACGGCAGTGGGAGTATACTATCGACCGCCTGGCCAGAATGAACAAATGGATGATGAAATGCTCAAAGAAATCAAGGAAGCTAACAAAAGTCACAACAGAGTAGTAATAATGGGTGATTTCAATTACCCCGGTATCGACTGGGTCAGTGTCACAGCAGGACAAGCTAAAGAGATAAAGTTTCTAGATGGAATAAATGACTGCTTCTTGGAGCAGCTGGTTCATGAACCGACCAGAGGGGAAGCCATACTGGACCTAGTCCTTAGTGGAACGCCAGATCTGGTGCAAGAAATAAGGGTGTTGGGACCACTTGGCAATAGTGATCATAATATGATCATGTTTGATTTAATTAGTGGAGGACAGATAGTAAAGGCATCCACAGTACTACCTTTTAACTTTCAAAAGGGAGACTATGATAGAATGAGGAATATAGTTAGGAAAAAACTAAAAGGAGCGGTTCCAAAGGTTAAAGACTTACAGCAAGCTTGGGTGTTATTTAAAAATACTACCCTCGAAGCCCAGACCAGCTGTATTCCACGCATTAAGAAAAGTGGAAGAAAGTCCAAAAAACTGCCAGCATGGTTTAAAGGTGAGGTCAGAGAGGCTGTTGCTGCCAAAAAAGCAACCTTCAGGAAATGGAAAAAAGAGCCAAATGATGAAAACTGGAAACAGCACAAGCACTGGCAAGTTAAATGCAAAGCATTGATAAGGAAGGCAAAGCGGGAATTTGAGAAGAAACTTGCTACGGAAGGAAAATCACGAAATAAAGACTTTTTCAAGTACATTCGTAGCAAAAGGCCTGTGAGAGAGTCAATTGGACCATTAGATGATAGAGGGGTAAAAGGGGCAGTAAGAGGAAACAAGGCTATAGCAGAGAGACTGAATGAATTCTTTGCTTCGGTCTTTACTGAGGAAGATGTAGGGATGTTACCCAAGACTGAAGTGGTATTTAAAGGTGATACTGCAGAGGAATTGAGAGAAATATTGCTACACCGGGAAGATATATTACAACTATTTGATAAACTGAATAATAGCAAATCACCTGGACCGGATGGTATACATCCCAGAGTGTTGAAAGAACTGAAATATGAAATTGCAGACCTGCTATTGGTAATCTGTGAACTTTCATTAAAATCATCTGTAATACCTGAAGATTGGAGGGTCGCCAACGTAACATCAATTTTTAAAAAGGGTTCCAGGGGTGACCCAGGAAATTACAGACCGGTGAGCCTGACGTCAGTACCGGGGAAAATGGTAGAAACCATCATAAAGAACAAAATTACACAGCATGTAGATAGTCATGGCCTAATGGGAGACAGCCAACATGGCTTTAGACAAGGAAGATCTTGTCTTACTAATCTGATATGTTTTTTTGAAGGTGTGCATAAACAGGTAGACAAAGGTGAGTCGGTTGATATAGTGTATCTGGACTTTCAGAAAGCTTTTGACAAAGTCCCCCATCAGAGACTTTTGGCGAAGCTAAAAAGTCATGGGATAGGAGGCAGTGTACTATTGTGGATCGGGAACTGGTTAAAAGATAGAAAGCAGAGGGTAGGGCTAAATGGCCAATATTCCCAATGGAAAAAGGTGAATAGTGGAGTACCCCAGGGATCTGTACTGGGTCCGCTGCTTTTTGACATATTCATAAATGACCTGGAAAAGGGAATAACTAGTGAGGTTATCAAATTTGCAGATGACACAAAACTGTTTAAAGTTGTTAAAACCCAAGAGGATTGTGGAAAACTGCAGGAGGATCTGGATAAATTGGAAGACTGGGCATCCAAATGGCAGATGAAATTTAATGTGGACAAGTGCAAAGTTATGCACCTAGGAAAGAACAACCCACACTATAGTTACACGATGCAAGGCTCCACATTAGAAACCACCACCCAGGAAAAAGATTTAGGAGTAATCGTGGATAACATGTTAAAACCCTCCGCCCAGTGTGCAGCGGCGACCAAGAAAGCAAATAGAATGCTAGGTATCATAAGGAAAGGGATGGAGAACAAAACAAAGGATATTATAATGCCTCTGTATCGCTCCATGGTACGACCGCACCTTGAATATTGTGTGCAATTCTGGGCACCGTATCTTAAAAAGGACATAGCGGAGACCACGTGATGCGGACAGAGTAGAGGTCGCATCCTGAACGTGTCCCAATACCCTCAGCCCGAACCGGCGATTTAATACCGTGAAATACCACACCTTTTGGCTGAAAAAGGGTTCCCCAGTCCCGGTGTGCCTGGAGATTGTTTTGCTGTGTTTTGGGAGAGTTGATCTCATGGCAACGGCGGTAAAATCCCTGAGGAAGGACCGGGAGCGAGCTGCCGGCTCAACTAAGATGGCGGATTCGGCCTCAACGCCGGCTTCACCCCACTCACCGACCACAATAGATGAGATGTCCTTGGCGGTAGCAGCCGCATTAAGACCGCAGTTTGATGCTCTCCATGCCAAAATCGATGGACTGCACGCGGTGGTGGACCAGCTGGGCAATCGGCTCCGGGAGGCCGAGGAGCGTGTGGGTCAGGTGGAGGAGAAGACGGGGACGCTGGCCGAGGAGGTAGCAGGTTTAAAATCCCAGTTAGCCCTGCAAGAGGCGAAGATTGACGACCTAGAAAATAGGTCGCGCAGAAATAACCTGCGTTTTCTGGGAATTGCGGAGACCATCCCCGATAAAGATCTGAGAGGATTTATTGAGGCTCTGATCCGCCATATAATGGGGGAGGAGGAACTCGGCGGCCCGCTGCAGATCGAACGCGTGCACCGGGTAGGAGCCAAACACCCGCGTGATACCCGCCCCCGTATCGTGCTGGCAAAATTTCTTTATTACCCTCAAAAGGAACTAATACTCAGGACAGCACGGCAGAAAAGGGAAGTGCATTATAACAATGCAAAGATCCGCGTGGCTCAGGACTACTCCGTGGCGTTGAGCAGAAAGCGGCGGGAGTATGCCCCGCTGTGTGAGAGGCTGATCGCAGCGGGCATCCGCTTCTCCGTACAATATCCAGCTCGGCTCCATGTGTTACTTTCTGGGGCTCACCGTAATTTTGAATCGGCTGCTGCAGCGGAGGCTTATGTACAGCAGATTTGTGGTCAGCAGAAAACAGCGGCATCGCCTGCCACCTGAAGAGCCAGACGATGCATCGCAGCTTATAACATCGCCTGACATCTTGATATTTTGAAGCCGGGAGCTACCCGACAGAACGCCGGACATCCTATGTAGCAAATATCTCTAGTCGCTATGGAGTGGCTACTCCCAAGTAACTTTGTCTCTTTGTTTTACCTTTAGAGACACTTAATGCTTTGAACTCCTTGGGGAGGGATAACAGAGTTGCCAGTTTTGTAACTCTTTTTGTGCCTTTGTTGTTTTGGTCTGGCCTACCCTTCGCTGTAAAGGCCGGATATAATCTGCTGACTTGCATAGGGGCCAGTGGTTGTGACTGGTACTATGCAAGCGGCGAGGCCCCTGGGGTGGGGGGAGGGGGTTCACCCAGGGTGCAGGGGTAATTCTATGTAGTAGGCAGTGCCCCTCTCGACTATCCGTTGAAGTAATATTGCTGACATCCCTGTTGGGAATTGGCAGGAGGTCGGGGGACATCAAGGCTATTAGACCCTAGACAAAAGAGGGGAATGTTTATCACTAAGATGGGGTATGAAAAGTACTTTTGAATATACGGGGTGGGGGATCTGGCGGACAAGGCACCTAAGAGAGTGGCTGAATCGGGCCTAGTGTTGGAGTGGATGCCCCCCCCCGGGCGGACCCTCCCAGGTGCTATCCAGATCCGGGTCTGCGTTCATGACTGGTGGAGGTGGGCCGATGGGTGGGTTGAAGGGCGGGGGCACCAGGAATATGGGTTGTTGTTTTCTCTTTGCTGTGTGGTGGGCGGGTGGGGGAACACTCCATTTGATGGGGCACTGGAATTTTGACTGTTGGGTATGGTAGTGTGATATCTTCTATGGGCCTGGTGGGGGGACACATTCAGAGGGGTCTTGGGAGGGCTCCCTCGGTGGGGGGAGGAGTCGGGGGTCCTGTAAGTAGGCGTAGAAGGTTGAAGGGGTAGGAGGGGGCTTTTAGGGGTGGGTATAGGGGATGGCTAGGATAGCAATAGTGGATGGTAGGGCGGGGGTCACTCAGGGCGGGAGGTGGGAGGTGGGGGGAAAGGGAAGGGGGGGTGGAGGGGGGAGGGGTCGTCGCACTCTAATCTCTACGTATGGGCAGGGTATTTATTCTTTAATCCGCAGAACTGGGAGACTCCAGGCTGGGAGGGTCTCCCTTAACACGCTTTGCTGGCAGCTAGGCCAAAAACATGCGGTGATCCTGTGAAAATTATTTCCTGGAATGTATGTGGTCTGGGGAGCCCGATAAAGCGATATAAAGTACTGAAGGCGCTGGCCAGACATCACTGTGATATCGCGCTGCTTCAAGAAACCCACCAAACAGCGGAAGAGCATGCTAAACTGGGTCGAGACTGGGTTGGCCAGGTATGGGGCGCGCCTGCACGGGGGAAGAAGGGAGGGGTGGCTATCCTGCTTCATAAGAGAGTGCGCTTCTCGTTGAAAAAACAAGTAGTGGATCCCGAGGGACGCTTTATATTATTGTGGGGCATCCTGGAGGACCGAGAGGTCATTGTGGGGAACATATATGGTCCTAATACGTTAGACCAGAAATTCTTTGATCAATTGGCGGCCAAAGTAGAATCACTGCCGGATGTACCTGTACTAATGGGGGGAGACCTGAATGGGGTACTAGACGTGAGTTTGGATACCTCCAGTGAGAGGGGGAGCAGAGATAGATTACTTAGCTCTCAAACATTGCAACGATTTCGGAAGCGGTTGGGCTTGATGGACCCGTGGAGAGTCCTACACCCCTCTGAGAAAGATTACACGCATGTCTCGCGGGCCCATGGGACGAGTGCGAGAATAGATTATGTTTTACTGTCCTCCACTGCCTTTGCCCAAGTGATACAGGCGCAGATAGGTACTTTGGAGATATCTGACCATGCCATGGTATGGGTAGAGATGCACTGGGGGGGAAGAATGGGTACATCCCGTCTTTGGCGGTTCCCCATTGAGCTATATAAAGACGATCAATTTCGGCAGTTTCTAAGCCGCCGATGGCGGGAGTTTGAATTAAATCATCAAGCGCATCGAGAGGATCCCGAGCTGGTTTGGGAAACTGCCAAGGTGGTGCTGAGAGGTGACATTATTGGCTATGTTGCTCGAAAACGCCGCCTGCTGGCAGAACAGATAGTTCGGTTGGAACGGCAGGTCTCGCATGCACGTGTGCTTAACGGTCAGTCCCCGACGATGTCGAATCGTAAACGGCTATGGGAACTTCAGGTCTCCTTGAATGAATTGCTTCATCAGCGGGCAAAGAAATCTTTGCTCTATTATAAATATCGGCTTTATTGCTTTGGGGACAAACCGGGGAAACTCCTCGGACGGTGCTTGAGGGGACCACGGGGGGGAAGGGGGGTGGCAGCCCTCCGCGATGAGAAAGGGAGACTCCACCAAGATCGGGAAGCGATTAGCGCCCTTTTTAAGAACTTTTTTCAACAACTGTACCAGGCCGAAGAGATTGACCCCCCACTATGATAGCATACCTGCAAGGGCTGCAGCTCCCGAGGGTGACAGAGGCGCAGCGGGCTCAATTGGGGCAGCCCATTACACTACAGGAGGTCCAATCTGTCATTGCCCAGGCTAGTTGTTGTAAGGCACCGGGCCCCGACGGCTTTGGGGCTGAGTTTTATAAACTTCTGTCTGCCGGGGTGGGACAGTTGTTGGTTGATACCTTTCAGCAACGAATAGGTGGAAGCGGTAGGAGATGGGGAGAAAACCAGGCCTATATTACCTTGATACCTAAGCCAGCCAAAGACCCGTTGCAAGCCGCGTCTTATAGGCCGATTTCCTTGTTAAATTATGATGCAAAGCTGCTGGCAAAAATATTGGCTGAACGGTTGGCGGGGGTGTTAGGAGACATAGTGCATGACTCCCAGGTGGGATTTGTTCGTGGTCGGTATGCTGTTCGGAATATACGCCGTATCTTGACGTCCCTGGAGTGGGTGCACAGCCACCAGTTGCAGACCCTTCTGGTGAGTTTTGACGCGGAAAAGGCGTTCGATAGGGTGGACTGGACCTATTTGGATTACCTACTACCGATGTACGGACTGGGGCAGGTTTTCTGTGCCATGGTAAAGAGCTTATATGATACTCCAACGGCTAGAGTACTGTGTAATGGGGTTTTGTCCGCCCCCTTCCCGTTGTATCGGGGCACTAGGCAGGGTTGCCCATTATCTCCTTTACTGTTTATATTGTCTTTAGACCCCCTAATACGCAGTATCGAACAAGACCAGCTGATCCGTGGGATAAAGGTGGGGGCACAAGGATTTAAAGTGTCGGCATTTGCCGACGACATGCTGGTACATTTGCAGGCCCCGCGAGAATCGTTGCCGAGACTTATGGCTGAGTTTAGGAGGTTTGGTAGTTTTGCGGGTCTTCGGATAAATACAGAGAAATCGGAGGCCTTGGATGTGTTGGGGGGGTTGCAGACTGGGTGGGGAGCGGGTTTCCCGCTGCATTGGGCCGAGCATGGGTTCAAATATCTTGGTATAATTCTGACCAGGCTACCACAGGATCTATATTATACGAATTTTGAAAGGGTCCTGTCTGGCATGAAGCGCCAATTGCGAGCTTGGAACCCGTTGCCCCTGGCACTCCTGGGGAGAATTGCCGCTATCAAAATGGTGATTTTACCACGTATACTTTATTGGCTTCAAACATTGCCGGTCTGGTTACTCCGAAGAGATTTACACAAACTGGAGAGGGAGATACAAGGTTTTTTGTGGAAGGGGGCTCGAGCGAGGATTCCGATATCTCGTATGATTGGGGGATGGCGAAGGGGAGGCCTGGGGTTGCCAGATTTAGGCTTATATGCTCTGGCTTGCCAGATACGACATCTTGGAGATTACTTAGGGGGAACAGACGTTTACACTCCCAGAGCCTTAGAGGGGGCAATGGTGGCTCCCTTTTCCCTTGTGGGGATGTTGCACGTGGATAATAAGTACCTGCCACGGAGACTTACGCGGAATGTATTGCTGAATGCGATGAGGCGAACATGGAAACAATTAAATGGCTTGTGGCAACATAATTGGCAGGTTTCTAGCTGGTTACCGATACAAGGCAATGTACACTTTCCGCCGGGTTCGGATTCCGGAGCGTTTAAGTTCTGGCATCGGCAAGGCCTACATTACTTAGGGCATGCAGTAGATCTTACGGGTAAGTGCAAGCCGTTCAGAGACATACGTGAGGAGTATAAACTACCCAGCACCCATTATTTTGCGTATTATCAGCTTTTTCATTATGTGGCGACGTTACCCCGGGAAGAATTGGGAGAGGATAGGTCCAAGCAAATTATCGAATTCTTAGAATTAGGAGGGGATACACCCCTGACAATAGCTGGGCTGCGGATTAAGTTGGTGTGCTTTGGGGTGGTGCCGGATTTTGGGAGGGTGGAGGCAGCTTGGGAAGGTGAATTGGGCCGTGCTGTTACTCCAGGTACGATCTGTAGGGCGGTGGGACGGATAATTGAACTAGCCGAGGGTGTACGTTGGAGGGAGATCCAGTATAAGGCCTTAGCCCGGGTGCATTTCTCTCCGAGACGGGCGTTCCGGAGCCATATTACGCAGGATGGGTCATGCCCTCGCTGTCAAGCGCCCTTAGCAACCTTGACTCATATGTGGTGGCAGTGCAGGCGCATCTTCCCATATTGGTCCCGAATTCACCGTTATATTATGAGACTTCTACAACAGAGGTTTCCTTGGACCAGTGAACTAGTCATCTTGGATCAATTGCCTCTGACCTTGCCTATCGGGAAATGGGAGCGTTTATTGGTGCGTAAAGCCTGTTTGGTGGGGAAAGGTCCGATTTTGCGTAACTGGAGAGAACGGACCCCGCCCACGTTTACGGAGTGGCGCAATAATTTTCATCAGTTGATGCTGGCTGAGCGCTGGAGGGCTAGGGGCTCAGTGAAGCGATGGGCTACCTTCTTGCTGATTTGGGAACCTTACATCCAGAGCTTGAGCCCCCGATGCCGCAGTGATATAGTTAATGTGGGTATTTAAGGCGTAGTCTATCGGGGGGGGGAGAAACTACCAGTCAATGTTATGTAGTGTATTGAGCCCAGCCGTGGAGATTGGGGTGCGAGGATGGGTAAGGGGGGGGTTAGGGGTACGGGGGGGAGGGGGGGTAGGGTGGGGGGGTGTTGTTTGTTTACTAGAAGAGCACAAAAGGAAAAACTGTTTAACCATGTGGGCCTTTTAATGTTTACTGTTGTGGTCTGCTATGGTGACATACTGGTTTATTGTAACGGCCTTAAGAGGAGATAAGATACCACTCCTCGATGGCCCTTTACTGAAAGCTGTACTGTTTTGTTATGTCGCTATTGGTTAATAAATAAAGTTTTCAAAAAAAAAAAAGGACATAGCGTTATTAGAAAAAGTACAGAGAAGAGCCACCAAATTGGTGAAGGGGATGGAAGGCTACTCCTATGAAGAGAGGCTAAGAAGGTTAGGGCTCTTTAGCCTGGAGAAGAGACGGCTGAGGGGAGATATGATAGAGGTCTATAAATTAATGAATGGAGTGGAACGGATAAACGTGGATCAATTGTTTACGCTATCAGAGTATAGAAAGACTAGGGGACAACATGTAATGAAGCTACAGGGTAAACTATTTAAGACAAATAAGAGAAAATATTTTTTCACTCAACGTGTAATCAAACTCTGGAATCTGTTACCGGAGGATGTAGTAAGGGCTGTTAGTATAGCTGGGTTTAAAAAAGGTTTGGACAAGTTCCTGGAGGAAAGGTCCATAAACCACTATTAAAAAGGGACCCAGGATATCAATGCTTGACCCAGTACAAGCATTGTGGAACCTGTGTCTTTTGGGGATATTGCTAGGTACGTATGACCTAGATTGGCCACTGTTGGAAACAGGATACTGGGCTTGATGGACCTCGGTCTGACCCAGTATGGCATGTCTTATGTTCTTATGTTCTTAATATAACTCATTTAATAGAGCAACATGGCGACAAATACCTCAGAAGCATTAAGGTTTTAGGGATACTGACTAATACCATATGTGTGTTTTCATAACTGGAAGGGGCTACCCATATATCCAGAACAAATCATAAAGAAGACTTATACACCACCAACCCTTTTTTCTCTGCCAAAGAAAATGTCAAATTACATAGCCCAGGGAGCAAACAGCACATAGGTCAGTTAGTCAGGCTTCTACTATCAGAATTAAATCACAATCTGTCAATAATTAAATCATGGATGATTGTAGTCTTGGATTCTTAATGAACTGGCATTAATATACATAAATTTCACTATTTACTTTGAGTTAGACACGGGCATTATTGTCTGTGATACTTCTGTTAGGCATCTAATTCAGGAGAGGACTTTCAACCTTCAAGCAGTTCTCTGAGAACCAACAGCATATACCCAAAGGCCCCAAATTGAGAATACTGGCTTTGGCAGAGCCACTGGATTGTACATCTATCTTTATGTTCAAATTGTACCATAAGGGTGGATTCTATTTTGCGCCATTCCCAGATCACTGGAATTGGCCGTCCAGTCACCCCTGGAATCAAAGCTTGCTCCATAGCCAGCCCAAGATTCAAAAAGATACACAAAATTGTATCCATATAAATTCTTCAGCTCCACACTGAAGAGCACACCTGTTACTTAGATGTAACTGTGACTATGCATTACACCAATATGACTGTTTTTAAGGTAGGCATTGGGGATGATCAAACCAGGTCAGGGACAAAGCTAGGCAAGGTTCCCACAATCCCAACTTGAAAGTGACTCCCTCAAGTCACAAACTGTCTATACTTGGGTGCTAATGCAGGCACTCCTCAAATTCTCCAACTCCCGCTATCGAGAGCAGCTTGCGCTCAAGAGGATCAAATATTCTCCATGGATAAGCAGGAAAAAACTCCTCACGTATAGGTGATGTCATCTGAAGGAGCCCCGCACTGGAGTATTCTCAGCTCCGTCTGGAAGCCTTTGGAAGCTCCTCTGCACATGCTCATGTCTTCCCACCTGCCGCGGTGCTGCCATTTTACCTACGAAACCCTACAGATGCGCTCTGAAGTGCTCTTCATTGGAAATTGGTATTGTTTAAAAAAACCCTGTTTTTCTGTCTTTTTGTCTTTCCACCTGCCTGCCAATGCAGTTTCCCCGTAGTTCTTTTCCTTTAGAGAGAATTTTTGATTTTTTAAAGTTTCCTTTATTTTCCACAGCACCATTGCCCTCTTAGCATTGGTGCTTCAGTCATATGTGTGTATACATTTTTTTCAACAAAAATCAAGCCATTGGATTTCGCTGCAGCTATTTTTCTGGACAATGTCAAAGAAACTAGCCAGTGGGTTTAAAAAGGGTTCCAGGTGCTGAAGATGCTACACACAACGTAATCCAAGGGAAGCACATACTCTCGCAGATATCAGACAGACATGGAAGGAGGGAGGTGAAAACCCCCCATAGAAGACAGTAGGAGGGTCAAGAGAAGCGGCATGAAACTAATTTTGGCACTAAGAAGTCCGATCCATTGGCATCAAAGGTTGCTTTGGATGCTGGTGGTGCTTTGGCATCGAAGAGCCCTCGAGTCCACTCGGAACAGAGCACCTGTAGTACCCCAGAGCATCGACCATCGATTGATGTTCACCTGAAGGTGAAGGATTCATCTTCATCGATGCCAAGGGGTGATCGTATCGAGCATTGAGGTTCTGGTGCATCAACTTTGAAGCTCTACGAGGCATTGTATTGACAGCAAAGAAGTCCAGGGGTGCCTCGAAAAGAGAAAAGCTCATCCTCCAGTACATCAGAGGGGCAGTGACGGCCCACTGTATGCCGAGACCAACCAGCAAATATCCAGGAATATCAGCTGATGTTGCTATGGTCCTACAGCCTTTGGAAATGGCAGCCATGGAGAAATGTCTTCTGAGGGCTATCGAGGAATGCATCATGATGCTGTTTTGTCATGCAGCATGTCAGTGCCTTGATGTCTGCTGCTTCGACATTGGCAGCAGTCCAGCCAATCCTCAAAAAGCACAGAGTGCCTGCCGGAGAGGCAGACATCGGAGCATCAAAGGGCTCCGACACCGGAGCCTGCCCAGCCAATTACTCTTTCTAGTGCATCAGGGTCCTATGCTTCCCTAAGTCTAGAAAGTCATTGGTGCATCAAAGCTCTTGGAGCAGTTCCCGATTCCCAAAGGGCAGGAGAGTCGTCCAGGCCGAGACTCATTTTGATTTTCTCCCTGAGTCAGACTCAGAAACATGTAGAAGCTGAGGGCATGTCAGAAGACAAGTCCCCAGAGCTTACATCTGACCCCCTTCTCCACCTCATGAGAGTCATAAGTCACTTCCTGAGGATACTGTATGAATTTTCTACATTTTGCTAGAGATATGGCTAAGGCCATACCATTTTCTTTGAAGACTGAGGACGAACCCAGGGAAGAAGAACTGGAGATCCTCCACTACTCTTCTGCCCCTAAGGAAGCAGTGATAGTGCCCTTGCACTACATGTTTCAGAGAGTACAGATGAGAATGTGGGAGAATCCTCTCACTGTACTTCCAGTTAGTAGAAAACTTGACTCTATATACAGAGTTCAGAAGGTGCCCAGATTTGAAAAGCCCAACTTCCTCAACATTCCTTGTTGGTCAAATCCACCCTTAAGAGATCTCAAAGTTCCAAGACTCGCTCCTCGGCACCCCCTTGGCACACATGGCCTGCCGCCCTCCATCCCACTAGCCGCTGCTGATGCTGGCGTCAGGGGAAGCTAGGCTGGGCGGCAGGCCATGTGCTTCAGCACACATGGCCTGCCAGTTCTGATCCCCTGATGCTGTGTTAGAGGGGGGGGGGTCAGAAGTGGCAGGCCATGTGTGCTGAAGCACATGGCCCACCGCCAAGCTGACCCCGCTGCTAGAATGAGCAGGGGGGGGGGAGGGAAGCAGCACAGTTCAGCATAGAAGGGAGGCGGTGCGGCCAGGACTTCTGCCTAGGGTGTCAGAAACCCTTTAGACATCCCTGGACATCATGAGCAGCCCAGCCAAACTGTCCCAGTATCTCCCTCCGAGAGATTGAGATTGGAACAGTATTGTTTCCTAGTGAGACATGGTAAGGACTGCTCAAAGTTCATGGTCTGAGCGACTTATGATATCTTCAAAACGGTATCGAGAGCTTCTGCAGTGGGCCTTGGTGTCTGGAAACTCACCTGGCTCCAAGCCTCAGACCTAGAACAATCTGTGCAGGATAGGTTTGCTGATGAACTGTGCTAAGGAGAAAATCTCTTCAGAGAAAAAGTCAAAGAGAAGGCTGGCTTTATCAAAAAGCAGCATGTCAGTCTTCATAATCTCTCAGGTCGCAAGTCCAAACCGGCCTCCTATCGCGGGGTGGGGGGTCCAATGTAGTAACCAGAAAAAGACTTATTACTCTCATAGGTGTAGGCATTTTCCTGGTTCCCACTACAATCAAAGCAGACTCCTCAAGCACAAGTGAAGTGAGAGAAGCCTCAGAATTTTGACTGATTCCTGGAGAGCATAGCTACTCTGCCTGTAAGTGCTTAGAGGAAGGCTCACTCTTTTTGCCCAAAGGTGGTCCCTTGTAACCTGACACTTGGGCCTTACAAATTATCCAAAGCGGTTAGAAATTGCATCTATTCGACCTGCCTCCAAATTGCTCTCCAAGGGATTAATCCTTAGACCCTCATCATCAGGAGCTACTTCAGAGAAAAGTTATTGCCCTCTTGTCAGATCTGGTGATCGAGCTCGTGTCACTACAACAAAGAGGGTGAGCATTTAATTCCAGGTATTTTCTGATCACCTAAAAGACGGGAGGATTCTGTCCCATCCTAGACCTAAGAGATTTGAACACATTTCTGGTCAAGGAAAAGCTCAGAATGATTTCTCTAGGCACTCTGCTTCCTTATCTTCAAAGAGGAGATTGGGTATGCTCTCTGGACCTCATGGATGCATATACCCAGAGAGATACATCCCACTCACAGGAAGTATCTCAGATTTATTTTAGGGGGGGTCAGCACTTCCAGTATCGCATTCTGCCTTTTATTTATTTATTTTATTTATTTACATTCTCTTATATACCGCGCTATTCTGCATCAGTGCGGTTTACATTGAACAAACTGAAATTACATTGAACAGGACATTATAACTTGGAGATAACTATTTTACAGGGAACATGGGCTATGGAGGGTTTAAGTGGCTTGCCCAAGACCACAAGGAGCACCTGTGGGACTAGAAACCCCAGTCCTTCCGGCCCAAGGTTGCTGTCCTCTAGTGGGATTTGAACCCCCGACCTTCCGGCCTGAAGTACCTTGCCCCAACCACTAGGCTACTCCTCCACTCCTTTTGGTCTAATTTCAGCACCTTGGGTTTGCACAAAATGCCTCGCCATAGTAGGAGCTATCTTACACAGGCTGGGAATGTTTGTCTTTCCCTGCCTGAACGATTGGCTGATCAAGAGTACTACTCAGGAAGGAGAGGGATCATTTTTTCACATGTTGTGGGATTGCCTGGTGATCTGCAGCTTTTGGGAGAGGGTAGCGTAGGAAGTTGGGGAGAGTTTTTGGGGAAGAGCTGGTGCCGGATCCCTGTGAATTTCTGTTGGGTCAGAATGGATCTGTTCAGTGCCTGGCACTTGGTCTGCAGGTCAAGTTTCTGCTGATGGCTAAAGTTACACTGGCCAGGAAATGGAAGACGGTGCAGGGTCCAGCTATGGAGAATTGGTGGGGTAAAGTGGGGGAAGCCATGAAGTTTGATAAGGCCACATATGAGCTACAGGGGAAGAAGGGAAGATGGACAGAAATAGAGGATGCGTGGATTCAGTGAGTGGGGATACACTGTCAATATCCTATGACTGAATGTATGCTTGTGGGGGGTGCAAGATTACACCTTGACTGATAAAAAGCCATGCTACTGAGCAACAAGTTGAGAAAGTTCATATGTTATGATGTTATTCTGTTCCATTGTGCTAGGATAAATTGTCAAGCAGCGTTTGGACCTGCTATAGTGTGCTACATTGTGGATGGATTCCTCACATGGAAAGGTCTGTGATTGGAAGTGGTGGATGGAGAATGGGACGGGGTGCTATGGCACTATGTGAGGGTCTGGCCAATAGGGGTAAAGACTGGTGTGACTGGGTGGTGGGAACATACTAGGGAACAAACTTACCAGCACTGTATGTTTGTAATGTATGTACTGGTTTATTTGTACTTGAATGTTACCCTCTTTGCTTGAATAAAAAATCTATTAAAAAGAAAAAAAAGGGTACTACTCAGGAAGGAGTGTGAGAATCAACACGGCTGACCATTCGGGTGTTGGAATTGCTAGGGTTCATAATAAATTACCCAAAAATCTCACCTACAGCCTACCCAACAATTATAATTCATAAGAGACCTGCTCGACACGACTCAGGTGAGAGTCTTCCTCCCACATGACAGGCTATCCAGGTTAACAGCGATAGTATGGGAAGCTCAAGTGAGTGAGCAGGTAACAGCTCGCAAGATAATAACAGTACTGGGCCACATGGCTTCTACTATACAAATGACACCCTTGGCACGTGTCCACATGAGACAGGCTCAGTGGTCATTGAGAACCCATTGGACACAGGCCATTTCAGAAATCATTTCTACAGTATGTCACCGATCCTCTCATTTGATCTTTGGATTGATGGACTATCCCAGTCATTCTGGCCAAAGGTTTTCCTTTTCAAATTGCTCCACCACAAAAACTATTGATGACTGATGCATCCAAACTGGGTTGGGGAGCTCATCTCGATAGGTTCAACATACAGGGCACTTAGTCCCTCCAGGAAAGTCTCGATCAGATCAACTTCTTGTAACTAAGAGCCACAGCGAATGCTCTAAAGGCTTTCAAAGATAGGTTGTCCAATCAAATTGTCCTAATTCAAACAGACAACCAAGTGGCAATGTTCTACATCATCAAGCAGGGAGGAAAATACTATTACCTCCTATGTTGGGAAACTGTCAGGTTGTGGAAATTTGCCATCACCCACAGGGTGGACCTAAGAGTCACATAACTAATATGCAAACAAAATGCTCTGGCAGACAGGCTGAATCAAGTCCTTCAGCTACATGAATGGACCCTGGACAGGGAGGTTGCAAGCTACATCTTTCGAGAGTGGGTTACCCTTCCATAGATTGTTTTGCGACTCCTCAGAATGCCCAGGTGGATCAGTTCTGCTCCAGATTAAGGTCATACAGAAACTAGCCTCGTATGCTTTCTCCTTCTTTGGGGGGAGGTTCTACTGTACGAGTATCTCCAATACCCCTCATTGCCAAGACCTTCCTGAAGCTCCCTTACTGGCCCAGACAACCATGGTTCCTTCTTCTGGAGCTCTCTAGTCGAGAACCAATTCAGTTGGGACATGCACTGGATCTATTTTTGCTGGACAACGGAACAATGTTGCACCCCAACATTAAGTCCTTGGCTCTCACACCTTGTGTGTTGAGAGGATGACATTGTTTGCACTTAATATGCTGGCCAGTGTCACAGATGTTCTTTTGGCCTCCAGAGGACCTCAACAAGAACATCCTATTCATGCAAATAGAGGAGGTTTGCTGTCTGGTATGAGGGACGTTCCCTAGATTCGCTTTGCCTGTCCCACATAAACACTGCAACTCAGTGAGACTCAAGTGCAACTAAGTAAGGGTTCACCTCAGTGCTATTGGAGATGGTCACTGAGATGTGGAAGGTAAACCCATCTCTCTACAGCCTTTAATTATTTGCTTTATGCAGGATTTGCTGCTGCTGAAGCCTCCCTATAAACTATCAAGAGTGTCCTGGGACCTCAGTGTGGTTCTTGCGCAGCTGATGAAAGCTCCTTTTGAGTCACTTAAATCCTGTCTTCTGAAGTTCTTGACCTGGAGGTTTTATTTCTGCTGGCAGTCACTTCAATGCACAGGGTGAGTGAGTTTCAGGCTCTAGTGGTTCATCCCTCTTATACTAAATTCCATCACAATAGTGTGGTCCTCCATAGTCATCCTAAATTCCTTCCAAAGGTGGTATCAGATTTACATCTTAATCAGTCAATTGTTCTGCCACCATTTTTCCCAAAACCTCATGCTCACAAAGGGGAAACTGCGCTGCACATGTTAGACTGCAAACAAGCCTTAGCTTTCTACTTGGAGTAGATGAAAGCCCTTAGAAAGCCTATCCAGCTTTTTGTTTCTTTTGACTACAACAAGCTAGGAGTTCCCGTCTCCAAATGGTCATTATCAATTTGGTTAGCAGACTGCATCTCTTTCACTTATGCACAGGCAGGCCTAAGCCTTGAGGGTCATGTCACAGCTCATAATGTCAGGGGCATGAGGGCACTGGTGGCCCACTTGTGCTTGGTCTCCATGGTTGCAGAACTGCAACTTGGACTTCAGTCCACGCATTAATATCTCACTATGTTTGGAGGGGGATTCCCAATGTGACAGCAACTTTGGCCACTCACTACCAGGGAATCTGTTAGGGGAGTAGAATCTAACTCCATGCCCCCTAGGTCCATTATTTTCTGTTCAGGCTACCTTTAAAAAATATAAAAAATACAAAAGGCCTGTTGCCACCAAAACCAATATGCGGTTGCCCCTATTGGGCTTCTCTTTTTCCCCCTTTTTTTGTTCAAGGTAGCCTGTAGCTAGGGAGTCCCACTGCTAAGACTTTTTTCCTGCATGTCCATGGA
Source organism: Ichthyophis bannanicus (assembly GCA_033557465.1). Taxonomy (NCBI): domain Eukaryota; kingdom Metazoa; phylum Chordata; class Amphibia; order Gymnophiona; family Ichthyophiidae; genus Ichthyophis; species Ichthyophis bannanicus. Next base: position 1,535,728,886 of record CM066032.1, read on the forward strand.
GAAAATGTAGTTACTCACTTGTAACTGGTGCTCTCCGTGGACAGCAGGAAAAGTCCTCACATCCCACCTATTTCCCCTAGGAGTTGTAGCCTTCTTAGCTATAGCATTCAACTGAGGTAAAATAGCGCTGCGGTGGTGGATGGAAAGACATGCGTATGCACAGAGGAGCTTCTAAAAGCTTCCAGAAGAAGTTGGGAATATTTCCATACGGGGCTCTGTTGGATGACACCACCCATAAATGAAGACTTTTCTTGCTGTCCATTCCGAACACCTGCTACAGGTGAGTAAACATATTATATCACCAGCCTGCACTGATGGAGTTTTTGATGTTGAAAGTCGGGCCTGAGGCATACTGCTCCCATTAATCTCTCTCATTTCCATGGGAATGGAGACTCAAAACTCACTTGATTATTAGCTGTAAATGCTAGAAGTCTAAAAAAGAAGATGGGAGAGTTAGAATTTATAGCACTAAATGAAAAGTTAGATATGACTGGTATCTCAGAGACATGGTAGAAGGAGGACAGCAAGTGGGACAATGTGACCACATTATATCGCAATGATAGAGTAGATCAAATTGGTGGAGGGGTTGCACTCTATGTTAAAGAGGGCATTGAGTCACACAGGATTAAAGTTTTGCAGGAAACAAAATATACTGTAGAATCTCTATGGATTAAAATTACACATAAAAAGGGGAAGGCGATGGCAGTGGATGTGTATTACCGACCGTCTGGCCAGAATGAACAAATGGATGATCAAATGCTCAAAGAAATCAGGGATGCTACCAATATTTACAGCACAGTAATAATAATGGGTGATTTCAATTATCCCGGTATTGACTGAATCAGTGTCACAGCAGGACATGCTAGGAAAATAAAGTTTCTAGATGAAATAAATTATTGCTTCTTGGAGCAGCTGGTTCATGAACAGATAAGAGGGGAAGCAATATTAGACCTAGTCCTTAGTGGAACACAAGACCTGGTGCAAAAGATAAGGGTGTTTGGGGCCACTTGGCAACAGTGATCATAGCATGATCATGTTTGATTTAATAAATGGAGGATGGACATTAAGAAAATCCATAGTACTATCTTTTAACTTTCAAAAGGGAGACTATGATAAAATGAGGAAAACAGTTAAAAATTAAAAACTAACTGAATAATCTCTGTAAAGACATAATTCTGCTCTTCTAAAGTAATAAGACAACGACAGGGAAATTTTAGAAAATATGAAGCCCCCAATGCAAGCACTCTAGGTTTTAAATCTAGGAACTGTTTACGGCGTAACTGAGTGGTTCGACCAATGTCAGGAAAAACCTGGATTTTAAAGCCACAAAGCTCTTGATCCTTATGTTTAAAAAAGGCACGGAGTACCTTCAACTTAACAGATTCTAAGGAAAAAGTTACAACCAATGTACAACGTTTAGGAATAATATCCAGGGAGTCCTCCAGAAAAGCTGTCAAATTTTGGGCTACCGAGTCCTGAGGGAGAGGTACTACTCCCTCCTGATTCGGTACCAGCCCTGGCGAAGTTGAAAAAGAAAACAACTGAAGGACCTCAACAGTTTCCTTAATTTGAAGAACTTCTGTGAAATACTTTTTTAACAATAAATCATAAGAAAGGAGGTGTGTAGTGGGAAAGTTAAGAAATCTAAGATTCCGAGCTCGAGATTGATTCTCAACGAGCTCCAAGCGATAAGAAGCTATTGGAAAGGTTTAGATGGAATGCTGATTTATTTTTTTTCGCTCTCTTATGTGGGATCCAGGATCTCTTATTTCTGTATTTGTTTCTTTATTAAGATATCTCTCCTTCCGTTAATGTGTTTTAAATTATGTGATTATGATATTCTTGTAGAGTGAATTTATTGTAACATTTGTGGTATTTCTTTATTTATAATTTGTATCTCAAGAAAATGCAAAATAAATATTAAAAAAAAATAAATAAAAATTAAAAACTAAAAGGAGCAACTGCAATGGTTAAAGATTTACATCAAGCATGGGTGTTGTTTAAAAATACTCTCTTGGACGACCAGACCAGCTGTATTCCATGCTTTAAGAAAAGTAGAAGGAAGTCCAAAAAACCACCAGCATGGTTTAAAGGTGAGGTCAGAGAGGCTGTTGTAGCCAAAAAAGCATCTTTCAGGAAATGGAAAAAGAAGGCATATGATGAAAACTGGAAACAACATACAGTAAGCACTGGCAAGTTAGATACAAGGCACTGATAAAGCAGGCAAAGAGAGAATTTGAAAAAAGCTTGCTGTGGAAGCAATAACGCATAATAAAAGCTTTGTCAGGTACATTTGTAGCAAAAAACCTGTGAGAGAGTCAGTTGGACCATTGGATGATAGAGGAGTAAAAGGGGCACTAAGAGGGGAAAAGGCCATAGTGGAGAAACTAAATGGAATTCTTTACTTCAGTCTTTACTGAAGACGATGTAGGGAAGTTACCCATGCCTGAAATGGTATTTAAAACTGATGCAGCAGAAGAAATGAAAGAAAGCGTAGTTACTCACCTGTAACAGCTGTTCTCCAGGAGCAGCAGGAATCAGTCCTCACTTATGGGTGACGTCGGCGCTGACGGAGCCCTCGCGGAGCAATTTTCCCCAGCTTTCAAAGAAAGCCTTTGGGAATTGCAGCGCGCATGCGCGGTCCTCTTCCCGCCCAAGGGTGCCATCTTAGCCAGTCAGGTGACATAGCTAAAAAAGACAGCATAAAAAAATTTGCAAAAAGAACATAAGCAGACGATTGCAACTCCAAGGGGAGGAGGGAGGGTAGTGAGGACTGATTCCTGCTGCTCCTGGAGAACACCTGTTACAGGTGAGTAACTACGCTTTCTCCAGGACCAAGCAGGAAGTCAGTCCTCACTTATGGGACTCCCAAGCTCAAGGCTACCGGAGACCCTAAGCACAAAAATGAGCTCCCTCTAGCTCAGCAGCACAGAAGGAAAGAATCTTCGCTGAATTATCACCCACCGGTAGCCCACATCCGGGATGGAGGGTAGGAGTTGCTCAGACCTCAAAGAGATTACGGAGGACTGCCTGTCCGAAAGCACTGTCCCTGCGGGACTCCCTCTCGAGACAGTAATGGACCGCAAAAGTCTGGCTCGAAGACCAAGTAGCGGCCCGGCAGATGTCTGCCAGCGGAACAGAGCGGAGGTAAGCCACTGACGTGGCCTTTGCCCGAAAGCAATGAGCCGTGACTCGACCTTCCAAGGAGAGTCCGGCTGCCCCATAAGCCCAAGTGATACAGTCCGCAACCCAGGTGGACAGTGTACGCTTGGAGACCGGAAGCCCCAATTTATTGGGGTCAAAAGACACAAAAAGCTGAGCAGCTTTACGGTGCTCCCGCGTACGGTCAAGGTAGAAGTTCAAAGCCCTTCTACAGTCCAGGGTATGGAGGACCGTTTCAGCTCGGCTGGAGTGTGGTCTGGGAAAGAAGGTTGGAAGCACCACCTCCTGATTGATGTGAAAAGGGGAGACCACTTTTGGAAGAAATTTTGGGTGAGTCCGTAGGACTACCCTATTTTTGTAGAACCGAGTGTAAGGGGGATCAGACACGAGGGCCTGCAATTCACTTACGCGTCTAGCGGAAGTGAGGGCTATCAAGAACAGTGTTTTCCAAGACAGAAAACGGAGAGAACAGGTAGCCATAGGTTCAAAAGGCGGACAGGTGATCCGCTGCAAAACCACATTCAGGTCCCAGTCAGGCGCTGGCGGGCGCAGAGGTGGTTTAAGTAGAAGGAGACCTCGGAGAAACCTCGCAACGAGAGGGTCGCTGGAGAGAGGTCTACCGTCCACCGGCACATGATGTGCCGAAAGAGCACTGAGGTGAACTTTGACGGAGTTGGACTTAAGTCCCAGATTAGAGAGGTGTAGCAAGTACTGCAAGATCACCGACACCGGGCAGGAGAAGGGATCCTGAGACTGTTGGGTACACCAGACGGCAAAGCGACGCCATTTAAGGGCGTAGCATTTGCGGGTAGAAGGCCGTCGCGAAGCCAAGACGACCTCCTCCACCTCTGCCGGCAGGAGAAGGGGAGCAAGGACTACCCTCTCAGCAGCCAGGCCATGAGGTTGAGAGACCTGAGGTTGGGGTGTAGTAGAGACCCCTGATCCTGAGTGAGGAGATCCGGTTGTACCCCCAGAGGGAATGGATCCTCCACCGCTAATTGCAGCAGGAGCGGAAACCACGGCTGTCTGGGCCAACGAGGGGCCACCAGGATCATGAAGGCTTTGTCTCGGAGAACCTTGAAAAGAGTCCGAGAGACTAGCGGGATGGGAGGGAAAGCGTACAGAAGGCTCCCCGACCATGAAATTAGAAAAGCGTCCGCCGCAACCCGAAGGGGATGTGGCTGACGAGAGCAGAAGCGAGGAAGCTGCCGGTTGTGAGGACTGGCAAAGAGATCCACCGTGGGGAGGCCCCACTTTAGGAAGAGCTTCTGAACTACCAAGGGATCCAGACGCCACTCGTGCGGCTGGAGGATCCTGCTGAGTTTGTCTGCCAGGCAATTCTCTTGGCCCGGGAGATAAACTGCCTTGAGGAGAATGCCGTGACTGACGGCCCAAGAGCAGAGCTTCTGAGCCTCCCGGCAGAGGAGGAAGGAGCCTGTGCCCCCCTGCTTGTTCACGTAGAACATGGCAACTTGATTGTCCGTCTGGACAAGGACGGACTGGTGGGAAGTCAGGTGGGAGAAGGCCTTGAGAGCCAGGCGGATCGCCCTGAGCTCCAGGAAGTTGATCTGCTGAGCAGACTCCCACGTGGTCCAGAGGCCCTGAGTACGTGCCCCTTGGCAATGTGCTCCCCAGCCCAGGAGGGATGCATCCGTGGTCAGCACCCGGGTCGGCTGAGGTGACTGGAAAGGCATTCCGAATATCAGGTTCGGCTGCTGAAGCCACCACCGGAGAGAGGAGATCAGCGGCTCGGAGACGCGCACTAGGTCTGCTAGGCCGCCTGTGGCTTGTCGCCACTGCTGGCGGAGACACCATTGAGCAGGCCGCATATTCAGGCGGGCATTGGGGGTCACATGGACGGTGGAAGCCATATGGCCGAGCAGTCTCAGGAAGCGCCTGGCGGAGACCAGGGGCTGGCTGCGAAAACGGTCGGCTAGGTCCATGAGCCGTTGAGCCCTGTCGAGCGGTAGGAACGCTCGTGCCCGAGGCGTGTGTAGCCTTGCGCCGATGAACTCGAGATCCTGTGAGGGGAGCAAAGTGGACTTTGCGAAATTTATAACAAAGCCCAAGTACTGCAGAAGAGTCACCGTGCGGCGTGTGGCGCTGGTGACCTCCGGAGCGGACGCCGCTCTGATGAGCCAGTCGTCGAGGTACGGAAAGACATAGAGGCCGTGAAGCCGGAGATGGGCCGCCACCACCGCGAGACATTTTGTGAAGACTCGCGGAGCGGAGGACAGGCCAAAGGGCAGTACTCTGTACTGGTAATGATTTCCTGCCACCACAAACCTTAAGTATTGGCGGTGGCTTGGGTGGATGAGGATGTGCGTGTAGGCATCCTTTAGATCCAAGGAGCATAGACAATCTCCCTGCTGGAGGTAGGGCAGAAGGATTCCAAGGGTAAGCATCTTGAACTTCTCCCGCACGAGGAACTTGTTGAGGTTGCGCAAGTCCAGGATGGGTCTGAGGCCTCCTGTTCTCTTTGGTATTAGAAAATACCGGGAATAGAAACCTTGACCTCTCAGGTGGTGTGGCACCGGTTCCACCGCCTGATCCTGCAGAAGACCTGCTAACTCCTGAAGGAGTAATTCCCTGTGCAGAGGGGGACGTGGAGGTTCTCCCGGAAAATAGGAGGGAGGGACCTGATGGAAGTGGAGAAGATAGCCTTCTCGCACGACTTGAAGCACCCAGGCTTCTGCGGTGATGCTGGACCACCTGTGGGCGAAGTGAACCAGCCGGCCTCCGGTGCTGGGAGGAACCAGCGGGGGGGGGAGAGGCTATGCTTAGTGAGTCAAAAACCCCCACCCTGCGGAGCAGGGGCTGGTGGTGCAGGCTTGGGGGCTTGCTGCCTACGGGACCCGTTACCCCGTCCCTTGGCCTGCTGGCCCTATTGGGGAGCTGCAGGGGCCTGATAATGGGGGTATTGTTTGTAGGCAGTCGCCTTCCTCGGGTAAAAGGACTTTTTTCCCGAGCCCTTCTTTTTCTGGGAAGGGGCAGAGGTCTTCCTAGAAAGCCTGGTCCTGGTGAGAGTCTCAGTCTCAATTTGTGCAGCCTTCTCAGCCATGGGCTTGCCAAAGAGGTTTTCGCCTCGGCAGGGGACATCGACCAACTTGTCCTGCACCCAGGGCTCAAGGTCTGACGACTGAAGCCAAGCCTGTCGGCGGGCACCGATGCCGGCTGCGGCCACTCGAGCCGATGCTTCAAAGCCATCATAGGCTGCTCGGGACATGAACTTTGAGCATTCCCGAATGCCAGTGGACAAGGCCAGGAACCTCCGCAAGGGTTCCTCGGACAAACCAGCGGAGAATCCGGCTAGTTCTTTAGCCAGATCCCGGAGATACATGCCCATGTATAGCTGGTAGGTCTGGACACGACATGCGAGCATAGAGCCCTGGAAACACTTCTTACCAAGGCCATCCAGGTTACGGGCCTCCCTGCCAGGAGGCACCGAGGAGTGCATCTTCTGGCTCTTAAGACGATGCATGGCCGATTCCACTACCATGGAATGGTGTGGTAGCTGTGCCTTTTGAAAGCCAGGGCTCTTGCGGACTCGATAGATAGAATCGACCCGCTTGCTCAGTACCGGCGAGGAGGCCGGATTCTCCCACATGCGGAAGAGTAGTCGTTCCAGCATAGGAGGAACCGGTACAGTAAAGTGTTCCCTTGTGGGAGAGTCATACTGGAGGGCGTCGAGCTCTTCGGCTCGAGGCTCCTCCTCGGGGTCCGCAGGGAAGGCCAAAGCCTTGGCCATATCCCTGACGAAGTCCGAGAACCGGGCATCCTCCGGGGGGGACTGCTTCCGAGGCTCGGACTCCGGTGAGTCCGAGGGGACACACCGAGTCCGGAAAGAATCAGGCGACTCTTCCTCCTCAGACTCCCAGACTGACTCCGACGAGGACTCGGTGGGGTCGGCCCGGGCAGGGCGCGGCGCCTGCCGCCCCGACGCTGAGGGAGTCGGCGTCGGCGACCTCGGTCCCGAACGGGAGGCCGAGGGTGACCTCGACCGAGGATCGACTCGAGTTCGCATCGACTCGAGGATCGGCTGAGTCTCCGGGGTCGACTTGGACGTCGACGTCCCGGCGGTCGGGGCAGCGGCGCCAGCGAGGCCAGCGAGCAGTGCCCGCTGCTGGTCCATGAAGGCAGACAGTCTGCTCTCCAAGGCCGTCAACCTGAGTCCGAGCTCAGGTGACCCAGCAGCCCCCGACTCGGGCCCCGACGGCGTCGGGCCCGACGTCGGCTGTCGCGGAGGCGAGTCCAGAAGGACCACAGGACTTACCCGAGCAGGCATCTCCGACTCCAGGCGAGGTCGCTTCGTGAGGTGCTCCTTCTCCAAGGACCCGGGGCGGCTGTCGGGGCTATGCGACCTGGCCCTCGCGGAACCAGGAGCGTCCACCGACGCCGCCCTCGCGGGTTTCACCTTCCGACGATGGTCCCCGGAGGGAGAACCCCTGTCGGAGGAACTCCGGCGACGGTCCGAGCTGGAGCCTTTGGACGCGGAGGCCTCCGACGAGGTCCGGGTACGGCTGGGGTCAGCGAAGATCCTATCACGCTGATGCCGCCGACTTCTCAACGCTTTGGAGGACATTTTGCCGCAGGGCCCACAGATCAGTTCCTCATGATCTGGGCCCAGGCAGCGGAGGCAAAAGTCGTGTGTGTCAGTTAGTGACATATTTCGGTCACACTGACCACACCGCTTAAACCCACTGGCAGCCATCGGGGGAAAAAGGGCCCCTGCGAGGTCAAAGGACCGGGCTGCCAGGGAAAAATCGAAAACGAAAGCTGACTAAGTCAGAAAAACCGAAAAAAGGAAGAGGACTCGTGACCGGCGTCGCGAGTCCGGGCGGGAAAAAGACCGGCGTCGAACCGAAGGAAAAAGAATAAAATAATGAAGAAATATCGACTTTTTCGCGGGGACAAGACGGGGACGTCTGTAGGGCTCCGCGGAAAAAAGAAGACTGGCTAAGATGGCACCCTTGGGCGGGAAGAGGACCGCGCATGCGCGCTGCAATTCCCAAAGGCTTTCTTTGGAAGCTGGGGAAAATTGCTCCGCGAGGGCTCCGTCGGCGCCGACGTCACCCATAAGTGAGGACTGACTTCCTGCTTGGTCCTGGAGAAATATTGATAAACCAGGAAGATGTATTACAACTATTTGATAAACTAAACAGTAGCAAATCACCTGGAACGGATGGTATACATCCAAGAGTGTTGAAAGAACTGAACTATGAGATTGCAGACCTACTATTACTAATCTGTGTACTATCATTAAAATCATCAGTAATACCTGAAGATTGGAGGATGGCCAATGTAATGCCAATTTTTAAAAAGGGTTCCAGGGGTGATTCAGGAAACTACAAACCAGTGAGCCTGAAATCAGTACCGGGAAAAATGGTAGAAACCATTATAAAGAACAAAATTACTGAAAATATAGATAGTCATGGTTTAATGGGAGAAAAACAACATGGCTTTAGCCAAGGAAGAACTTGTCTTACTAATCTGTTATGTTTTTTTGAAGGTGTGAATAAACAGATAGACAAAGCTGAGTCGGTTGATATAATGTATCTGGATTTTCAGAAAGCCTTTGACAAGGTCCCTCATGAGAGACTAATGGCGAAATTAAAAAGTCATTGAATAGGAGGCAGTGTACTATTGTGGATCGGGAACTGGTTAAAAGATTGAAAGCAGAGGTAAGGGCTAAATGTCCAATTTTCCCAATGGAGAAAGATGAATAGTGGAGTACCCCAGGGATCTATGCTGAGTCCGCTGCTTTTTAACATATTCGTAAATGACCTGGAAATGGGAATAATGAGTGAGGTAATCAAATATGCAGATGACACAAAATTATTCAAAGATGTTAAAGCCCAAGAGGATTGTGAAAAATTGCAAGAGGACCTTAATAAATTATAAGACTGGACGTTCAAATGGCAGATGAAATTTAATGTGGACAAGTGCAAAGTTATGCACTTAGAAAGAACAATCCAAACTATCGTTACACATTGCATAGTTCCGCAATAGTAACCACCACCCAGGAAAAAGATTTAGGCATCATCATGGATAAAGCACAGTTACTTACCTGTAACAGGTGATCTCTGGGAACAGCAGGAATAAGTCTTCACATATGGGTACATCGGTACCGACGGAGCCTGCGCGGCAACGCTCCCCAGTGTCCAGAAAGAAAGCCTTTGGGAGCATCCCACACGCATGCGCGCTGCCTTCCCGCCCATTCACTTCCCTCTCATCAGTTGGGTTTGTAGCTGAGACCGAAGGAGGGAAGTAGACAAATTAGAGAGAGAGAGAGAGAGAGAGAGAGAGAAACAACTCCTAGGGGAGGTGGGCGGGTTATGAAGACTTATTCCTGCTGTTCCCAGAGATCACCTGTTACAGGTAAGTAACTGTGCTATCTCCAGGAACAAGCAGGAATGAGTCTTCACATATGGGGACTCCCAAGCTAGAGATGCCTAGAGGAGGTCCCAGCATGTTGCAAATCTAATGGATGGGCCATGCTATTTCCCAGAACCTCAGGCATCCAAGGGATGGAGGATAGGAGTTGAATCAAAAAAGGGGGTGCTGTGGAACAGCTTGACTAAACAAGGCGTCCAGAGGGGAGTCCTTGTGTAGATCATAATTGTTAGTAAATGTTGAATTCCAATTTTCTAATGTGGACCTTACTCAAAAGTACTGCAAAAGTATTTGTTGAGGCTAATATGGGTCTGCTGCTAAGAGCCAGTACATTATCCTCAAAAGAAATTACCTCACTGTGAACTAGAGGGAAATAAATTTTGCAATACAGGTAGAGGTCAGAAGCCTTAATGGCTAGAACTAATCCCAGAAGAAAAAACTGGGGGAGTTTAATGAGGTTGGACTTTGGAGAAAAAGCTAAAACTTCTGTAAAGGCCAAAGTTAAAGCTCTTTGTCCTTGGAGCAGAATAAGGCTCTAGGAAAGAGAGGAGATAAATCTGACTGGTTTGGACGAAAAGGTAGAAATACGCCTTGCAGAAAAAGGATGGGTCTTTAAGACCCCTTTATCCAAATGAAAGAAGAAAACATTTGTAGTAGGTGCTGTAGCCTCCAATTTCTTGAAGATCAGTAATGTGTTCCCTCAGTGATGTCACTTAGGATAATGACTCTACATGGAGAGCTTCAGATGTGACGTAACCGGAAAGGTTAAGGTAAAAGAAGGTATTTTCTAAATACCATAGAAATTGGTTGTCCATTTAAAACCCTATGGTATGCTGGAACAACACTAATATGGACAGTAACACATCTTATATATATATATATATATATATATATATATATATATGAGAGAGAGAGAGAGAGAGAGATTCACTTAATAACAAGAAGGGGTAAGACCGGCTTGAGAAGATGGATAGAGAATCTCTTTCTGGTTAGAAGTGGAAGAACCATGGAGAAGGTTTCATGGAAACCGGTGGAATGTTCTTACTTATAAGGAGAGGTCTAGATTTCTTTAAAAATTCTAGCCCTTGAATAACCAGGAATGGAGACCTATGTGAAGGGGTGCAGAAGAGATTCTTAGTCTTAAAACAGCAAGTCTGGATCCTTCTATAACTTCAGTGTAGTAGCTGGAGAACAAGACGCAATATAAGGGGATACCAAGTTTGCCCCTCTATGAGGGCAATATGAGTATCATGCATTCTTTGTTCAGCATAAACTTTAATGAAGTATTGGGAATTAGAAGGAAAGCACTAGACAAGGACCGACTGCAGTGAAAAAAAATGCATCCCTGTTGTAAGAGTTCCACTGGAGATGTGGAACAACCTAGGGAATTGAGCAATTCTTTATGCTTTCACGTGGTCTAAGCCCTGGTTCCTTTTCCTTAAAAGGAAATTTTAAGGATGGTAAGAGTAGGAAAAAAACAGTCATGTAGGAGCATGACTGGGCAAAGCCTTTTTAACCATCTGGAAGTTACCTACTAGGGATGGCTCTGACGCTCTCTGGCAAAGGCCCATAGTTGCAGAGCTTTTTTGTATAATTGCAGAGAGCATGTTGTAGGTTGCTTAGGTGAGATCTGGCTGTTTAATTGCCAGTGTGCAACCTAATCTATTCTGTTGGAGCCAAAAAGAATTGAAGATGGCTAAGAATAGTAGACAGGCCGGTTGCCTGCAATGATAAATTGTCCAAGTGGGTTGTGGAACCTCTCTTGGAATTATCTGTTATTACGGCAGCAGAAAAAGTAAGGTCCTATAGATTGGAAAAGGACAGACAGACATAATTAGGAGTGGTAAAACTCAATTACCGTCTGATAAGCTGTCTTAAAAGAAATATTTGAGAAGATCACAAAGGGGAAGAAAACTCTGTATGGAAATCACTTACTGGAGTAGGTATTGAAGAAAATCCTATGGGCTTAAAAAGTAAGCCCTCCAGTTGAATGGTATCACTCTTAGAGACTGAATGTCTCAACTAAGAGGGATAGAAAGTAATACAGAGTTGAGAAAACTTACAATTTGGTATGTCCCTGAAGAGGTAAAGCCCCCTTGCAGTCAAAATTATGAGATATCCTCGTACAGGAAAACTGTCAAGGTGAAGGGCATAGCCTACCTTGTTGTTAGTTGTTAACCCCTCTTTTTCCTTCAAAAAGGAGAGGAGAAACCTGTTACTTGTAGGGCATGATTGTCCTCAAAAGCTCTTGGAGCTAAAAGAATGGATTCCTCTTGTGGCAAGAGATTTATGCCTAGAGTCGAGGATTGAATCAGTGTATCACTGATATCTCAGTAAGGATGAGATGAACTGTAGATGCTTCTGTTGATAAGAAGTAGGTTACCGGTTCTAAACCTCAAACAGGAAAAAGAGATTTAATGAATAAAATATCAGAAACCCTGCGACTGCTGGGTTTGCTGAGCCTGTTGAGGTTTTGATTTTCTTAGCCTGGTTTGATGTTGCCCTTCTTTGGAAACATCTGCATGATGGGTAGAAGATGGATAAAACTTTTTTCCCCTAGGGGGATAAAGGGTAGTTACTCACCTGTAACAGGTGTTCTCCAGGAGCAGCAGGAATCAGTCCTCACATATGGGTGACGTCGGCGCCGATGGAGCCCCCGTGCAGAGCATTTCCCCAGCTTTCAAAGAAAGCCTTTGGGAATTGCAGCACGCATGCACGGTCCCCTTCCCGCCCAAGGGTGCCATTTTGCTCAGTCTGATGACATAGCTAAAAGACAGCAAAAAATTAGCAAAAATAAATCATATGACTGCAACTCCAAGGGGAGGAGGGAGGGTTGTGAGGACTGATTCCTGCTGCTCCTGGAGAACACCTGTTACAGGTGAGTAACTACTCTTTCTCCAGGACCAAGCAGGAAGTCAGTCCTCACATATGGGACTCCCCAGCTTAAGGCTACCGGAGGCCCCAAACCGAAAAAATGAGCTCCCTCTAGAGCGTCAGAACGTAAGGAAGGAATCTTCTCTGAGAACGCCCCCGACCGGTAGCCCAACATCAGGGCCGGAGGGAAGGAGTTGCCTAGACCCCAAAGAGATTATGGAGTACTGCCTGTCCGAAAGCACTGTCCCTGCGGGACTCCCTCTCAAGGCAGTAATGGGTCGCAAAAGTCTGGCTTGAAGACCAAGTAGCGGCCCGGCAGATGTCTGCCAACGGAACAGAGCGGAGATGAGCCACTGACGCAGCCTTCGCCCTGACACGATGAGCCGTGACTCGACCCTCCAACGAGAGGCCGGCTGCCCCATAAGCCCAGGCGATACAGTCAGCGACCCATATGGACAAAGTACGCTTGGAGACAGGTAACCCCAACTTATTGGGGTCAAAAGAAACGAAGAGCTGAACAGCCCTCCGATGCTCCCGCGTACGGTCAAGGTAGAAGGATAAAGCCCTCCTACAGTCCAGGGTATGCAGAACCATCTCAGCCCGGTTGGCATGCGGCCTGGGAAAGAAGGTCGGAAGAACCACCTCCTGATTGAGGTGGAAAGAGGAGACAACCTTAGGGAGAAACTTAGGGTGAGTCCGTAAGACTACCCTATTCTTGTAAAACCTAGTGTAAGGGGGATCAGACACTAGCGCCTGAAGTTCACTTACTTGCCTAGCAGAGGTAAGAGCTACCAGAAACAAGGTTTTCCAGGAGAGAAAACGGAGAGGACAGGTAGCCATAGGTTCGAATGGCGGACAAGTAATCTGCTGTAAGACCACATTTAAATCCCACTCGGGGGCCGGTGGACGTAAAGGAAGCTTAAGCAGGAGGAGGCCTCTGAGGAAACGAGCCACCAAAGGGTGGTTGGAAAGAGGCCTCCCGTCCACCGGTGAGTGGTGAGCTGAGAGAGCACTGAGGTGAACTCTGACAGAATTGGACTTAAGGCCTAAATTGGAGAGGTAAAGCAAATATTGCAATACTACCGCTACCAAGCACGAGAAGGGATTCTCGTTGTGCTGAGTACACCATGCGGAGAATCTACGCCACTTAAGAGCGTAGGATTTCCTTGTAGATTGCCGTCTAGAGGCTAAGACTACGTCTTCCACCTCTCTAGGCAGTAGTAGGGGAGCCAGAACTACCCTTTCAGCAGCCAGGCCATCAGATGAAGGGACTGGAGGTTGGGGTGCAAGAGAGATCCCTGTTCCTGAGACAGGAGATCGTGTTGAATCCCCAGAGGAATAGGAGTGTCCCCCGCCAGTCGCAGCAGAAGTGGGAACCACGGTTGCCTCGGCCACCTGGGGGCTATCAGAATCACTGAGGCCCCGTCGTTGAGGACTTTGAACAGTGTTCTGGACACTAGTGGCGTGGGAGGAAACGCATACAGTAGGCCTTTGGACCACGGGATCAGAAACGCATCTGCTGCTACACTGAGGATGCGGTTGTCTGGAACAGAATCTCGGGAGTTGCTGGTTCAGAGGACTGGCGAAAAGATCCATGGTGGGGAGGCCCCACCTGAGAAAAATCTGCTGAACCACCAAGGGTTTCAATCTCCATTCGTGTGGTTGGAGGATCCTGCTCAGTCTGTCCACCAGGTAATTTTCTTGACCTGGTAGGTAGACTGCCTTGAGAAGGATTCCGTGATTGATGGCCCAGTAGCACAGCCATTGTGCTTCTTGACATAGAAGGAAGGATCCTGTGCCTCCTTGCTTGTTCACGTAAAACATGGCAACTTGATTGTTCGTCTGGACTAGTACAGACTGGTGAGACGTGAGATGGGAGAAGGCCCTCAGAGCTAGGCGTATCGCCCGTAGCTCCAGGAAGTTTATCTGCTGAGCAGCCTCCCAAGGGGTCCAGAGACCTTGAGTACATGCCCCTTGGCAATGCGCTCCCCAACTTTGGAAAGAAGCATCTGTCGTCAGCACCTGAGAATGCGGAGGGGATTGAAAAACCACTCCGAGCACCAGATTCGGAAGATGAAGCCACCACTGTAGAGAGGAGACAAGCAGTGTGGATATTCTTACTGAGTCTGCAAGGCTCCCTGTGGCCTCATGCCACTGAGTGCGAAGGCTCCACTGAGCAGGCCGCATATGCAGGCGGGCATTGGGGGTTACATGAACTGTGGAAGCCATATGGCCAAGAAGTCTCAGGAATAGCCTGGCGGAGACCATGGAATTGCTATGAAACTGCCTGGCTAGATCCATCAATCTGTGGGCTCTGTCCACAGGCAGAAAAGCCTTCGCCTGAAGAGTGTCCAGTCTTGCTCCTATGAATTCCAAGTTCTGGGACGGGAGCAAAGTGGACTTTACGAAGTTTATGACAAACCCCAAGTGCTGAAGCAGAGCCACAGTGCGAAGGGTGGCTTGACTGGCCTCCTGGGAAGACTGGCCCCTTATGAGCCAGTCGTCCAGGTATGGGAACACAAAAAGACCTTGAAGCCTCAGGTAGGCCGCCACCACCGCCAGGCACTTGGTGAACACCCTGGGGGCGGAGGTTAGGCCAAAGGGTAGTACTCTGTACTGGTAGTGGTTTCCTCCCACAACAAATCTGAGATATTGTCTGTGGTCTGGATGAATAAGGATGTGAGTATAAGCATCCTTTAGATCCAAGGAGCATAGCCAATCTCCCTGCTGGAGGTAGGGCAGCAGGATTCCAAGGGTAAGCATCTTGAACTTTTCCCTCTCCAGGAACTTGTTGAGGTTGCGCAAGTCTAGGATGGGTCTGAGGCCTCCTGTTCTTTTTGGTACCAGAAAGTACCTGGAATAAAAGCTGTGACCTCTCAGGTGGTGGGGCACCGGTTCCACAGCCTGTTCCTTTAGCAGACTTGCTAACTCCTGAAGGAGTAAGTACCTGTGCAGAGGGGGTCTTGGAGGCTCCCCTGGAAAATAGGAGGGAGGTACCTGGTGAAAATGGAGAAGATAGCCCTTTTGGACTATATGGAGCACCCAGGTATCTGCTGTGACGGCTGACCACCTGTGGGCAAAGTGGGCCAGCCGGCCACCTGTGCTGATATGAGCCAGCTGAGGAGAAGAGGCTATGCCTTCTGAGTCAAAAACCCCCACCCTGCTGAGCAGGGGCCGGTGTTGGTGGCTTGGGGGCCTTCTGCCTATGGGGCCCATGACCCTGCACCTTGGCCTGCTGACCCTGTTGGGGAGCTGCAGAGGCCTGATAATGAGGGTACTGTTTATAGGCAGATGACTTCCTCGGGTAAAAGGACTTTTTTCCCGAGCCCTTCTTTTTCTGAGAAGGGGCAGAGGTTTTTCTGGACAGCCTAGTCCTGGTGAGAGTCTCTGTCTCAAGCTCAGCAGCCTTTTCACCCCGGCAGGGGACATCGACCAACTTGTCCTGTACCCATGGCTCGAGGTCGGATGACTGTAGCCAAGCCTGTCGGCGGGCACTGATGCCGGCCCCGGCTACTCGGGCCGAAGCCTCGAAGCTAGAGAGCATCAGATTCACCTGCTAGCAGTGTATCTCCCAGGAGTTCAAAACTCTCGGGCAGACAGGCTCAGTCGAGTTCTGCTGCCACACATGTAGAGCTGGTATGCCTGGAAATGGCAAGCAAACATAGAGCCCTGGAAGCACTTCTTAGAAACATAGAAACATGATGACAGAAAAAGACCACAAGGCCCATCTAGTCTGTCCTTCCATAACAACAACTACAACAGTCCACTTTTTACCTTTAGAGATCCTCTGTATTGGTCCCATGCTTTTTTGAATTCAGTTACTGTCCTCATCTCTACCACCTCCACTGGGAGACTATTCCACGGCTCCACTACTCTTTCCGTAAAGAAATATTTCCGCATATCACTCCTGAATCTATCTCCCTTCACCCTCATCCCATGTCCCCTCGTCGCAGAACTTGCTTTCAATTGAAAGAGGCTCTCTCCCTGCACATTTATGCCACGGAGGTATTTAAACAACTCAATCATATCACCTCTATCCTGCCTTTCCTCTAAGGTGTACATATTAAGATCCTTTAGTCTGTCCTCATATGCTTTATAATGAAGCCCATTGATCATTTTAGTAGCAACCCTCTGCACCGACTCCATCCTGTTCACATCCTTTTGAAGGTGCGGTCTCCAGAATTGCACATCATACTCCAAATGAGGTCGCACCAAAGACTTATACAGAGGCATTATTGCCTCCTTTTTTCTGCTAGCCATTCCTCTCCGTATGCACCCAAGCATCCTTCTAGCTTTTGCCGTCGCCTTTTCTACCTGTTTAGCTACTTTAAGATCATCAGACACAACCACGCCTAGGTCCCGCTCTTCTTTACTGGACAAAAGTACTTCACCTCCTATACTGTATTGCTCCCTTGGATTGCTGCAGCCCAAATGCATGACCTTACATTTTTTAACATTAAATCCCAGCTGCCAAATTCTAGACCATTCTTCAAGCTTAGCTAGATCCCTCCTCATGTTATCTACACCTTCCTGGGTGTCTACTCTATTGCAGATTTTGGTATCATCCGCAAAGAGGCAAACCTTACCCGACAGCCCTTCCGCTATATCACTAACAAAGATGTTAAAAAGAATCGGACCAAGGACAGATCCCTGGGGCACACCACTGGTAACATCCTTCTCCTCAGAGTGAGCTCCATTTACTTGTACTCTTTGTCGCCTCCCACCCAACCAATTTCTAACCCAAGCAGTAACTTTAGGGTCCATCCCTAGGGTGCTCAGTTTGTTTATAAGTCGCCTGTGAGGAACAGTGTCAAAGGCTTTACTGAAATCTAAATACACCACATCTAGAGCTCTCCCTCGGTCCAACTCCCTGGTCATCCAGTCAAAGAAATCAATCAGATTTGTCTGATGTTCTTACTGAGGGCATCCAGGTTCTGGGCCTCCCGGCCGGGAGGCACCGAGCAGTGCATCTTCTGACTTTTCAGTCGATGCATGGCCGATTCCACAACCATGGAGTGGTGCGGTAAGAACATAAGACATGCCATACTGGGTCAGACCGAGGTCCATCAAGCACAGTATCCTGTTTCCAACAGTGGCCAATCTAGGTCATACGTACCTAGCAATATCCCCAAAAGACACAGGTTCCACAATGTTTGTACTGGGTCAAGCATTGATATCCTGGGTCCCTTTTTAATAGTGGTTTATGGACCTTTCCTCCAGGAACTTGTCCAAACCTTTTTTAAACCCAGCTATACTAACAGCCCTTACTACATCCTCCGGTAACAGATTCCAGAGTTTGATTACACGTTGAGTGAAAAAATATTTTCTCTTATTTGTCTTAAATAGTTTACCCTGTAGCTTCATTACATGTCCCCTAGTCTTTCTATATTCTGATAAGGTAAACAATTGATCTACGTTTACCCGTTCCACTCCGTTCATTAATTTATAGACCTCTATCATATCTCCCCTCAGCCGTCTCTTTTCCAGGTTAAAGAGCCCTAACCTTTTTAGCCTCTCTTCATAGGAGTAGCCTTCCATCCCCTTCACCAATTTGGTGGCTCTTCTCTGTACTTTTTCTAATAACTCTATGTCCTTTTTAAGATACGGTGACCAGAATTGCACACAATATTCAAGGTGCGGCCGTACCATGGAGCGATACAGAGGCATTATAATATCCTTTGTTTTATTCTCCATCCCTTTCCTTATGATACCTAGCATTCTATTTGCTTTCTTGGCCGCCGCTGCACACTGGGCGGAGGGTTTTAACATGTTATCCATGATTACTCCTAAATCTTTTTCCTGGGTGGTGGTTTCTAATGTGGAGCCTTGCATCGTGTAACTATAGTGTGGGTTGTTCTTTCCTAGGTGCATAACTTTGCACTTGTCCACATTAAATTTCATCTGCCATTTTGATTCCCAGTCTTCCAATTTATCCAGATCCTCCGGCAGTTTTCCACAATCCTCTTGGGTTTTAACAACTTTAAACAGTTTTGTGTCATCTGCAAATTTGATAACCACACTAGTTATTCACTTTTCCAGGTCATTTATGAATATGTCAAAAAGTAGCGGACCCAGTACAGATCCCTGGGGTACTCCACTATTCACCTTTTTCCATTGGGAATATTGGCCATTTAGCCCTACCCTCTGCTTTCTATCTTTTAACCAGTTCCCGATCCACAATAGTACACTGCCTCCTATCCCATGACTTTTCAGCTTCGCCAAAAGTCTCTGATGGGGGACCTTGTCAAAAGCTTTCTGAAAGTCCAGATGTTCCAAATTGTGCCTTTTGGAACCCGGGGCTCTTGCGGACTCGATAGATGGAATCGACCCGCTTGCTTAACACCGGCGTCGAGGCCAGGTCTCCCACATGCGGAAGAGCAGCCGCTCCAGCATCGGAGGAACCGGAACAGTAAAGGCCTCCTTCAGGGGAGAGTCATACTGGAGGGCCTCAAGCTCTTCGGCTCGAGGCTCCTCCTCGGGATACGCGGGGAAGGCCAAGGCCTTGGCCATATCCTGCACGAAGTCCGAGAACTAGATATCCTCCGGTGGGGATCGTCTCCGAGGTTCGGACTCCGGCGAGTGCGATGGGACACACCGAGTCCGATAGATGTCAGGTGACTCTTCGTCCTCCGTCTCCCAGCCCAACTCCTCGGAGGAGGAATCGAGCGACTCCGGTCGGGCGGGCATCGATGCCCTCCGCCCTGACGCCGAGGGTATCGGCGTAGACGACCTCGGTCCCAAACGGGAGGCCGAGGGAGACCGCGGCCGAGGATCGACTTGAGCCTGCATGGACTCGAGGATCGGCTCAGCCTCCGGGGTCGACTTGGACGTCGATGTCCCAGTGGTCGGGGCAGATGCACCAGTGAGACCGGCGATCAATGCCCGCTGCTGTTCCATGAAGGCAGCGAAGCTGCTCTCCAAGGCCGTCAACCTGAGTCCGATCTCAGGAGACCCAGCAGCCGACGGCGTCGGGCCAGACGTCGGCTCCCCTGGAGGAGAGTCCATGAGGACTACAGTACTCACGTGCCCAGGAAACTCCATCTCGAGACGAGGTTGTTTGGCAGGCCTCTCCGACTCCGAAGACCCGGGATGGCGATCGGGGCTATGCGACCTGGCCCTCGAGGAACCAGGAGCGTCCACCGACGCCGCCCTCGCGGGTTTCTTCTTCCTGCGCTGCTCCCGCTAAGATACCCCCACTCAGAGGAACCTCGACGCTGCTTGGGGCAGGAGTCCCGAGACGTCGAGGCCTCTGACGCGGTCCGGGCCCGTCCGGACGCGGAGTCAGAGAAGATTCGATCCTTCTGGTGCTGCCGACTCCTCAACGCCTTTGAGGACATTTTGCCACACGGACCACAGATCATCGGGTCATGATCGGGCCCGAGGCAGCGGAGGCAGCAGTCATGTATGTCGGTAAGAGACATAAGTTTCTTACACCGATCACACTTCTTAAACCCGCTGGCAGCCATCGGGGGAAAAAGGGCCCCTGCGAGGTCAAAAGACAGTGCTGCCAGTGAAAAGAGAAAAAATGGCGTGAACGCTAGTCACGAAGGACAAAAACAGAGAGTGGGCTCGATACCGGCGTATTGAGCCCGGGCTGGAAAAGGATCCGGCGTCAAACTGAAGAAGAAGAACAAAAAACAGGGAAATCAACGTTTTCCTCGGCGAAAAACGAACTACGTCCGTCGGGCTCCGCGGAAAAAAGAAGACTGAGCAAGATGGCACCCTTGGGCGGGAAGGGGACCACGCATGCGCGCTGCAATTCCCAAAGGCTTTCTTTGAAAGCTGGGGAAATGCTCCGCACGGGGGCTCCGTCGGCGCCGACGTCACCCATATGTGAAGACTGACTTCCTGCTTGGTCCTGGAGAAAGTTTCTTAGGAGATTTTTTACTAGCTGGGATAGAGGAAAGTTTTGACAATCCTCTGAAAGCAACAATATCAGTGCTTAACTGATTAGCTTGGAATAAAGCATCCTTGTTAAAGAGATTTTCACCAGTACAAGGAGTATTTCCCAGCCTTTCTTGTACCCATTTGTCCAAGTCTGAAGCTTGGAGCCAGGCCATGGCTATAGCAGAAGTTCTGCTAATAGACTCAAAACAGTCCAGGGAAGCACGATTAAGGAACTTAGAGACATTTTGAGCATGACTGACTAATAAGAAATAGTCTGCTCTTATGTTCTTGAAGAAAAGGGTTCAAAAGCTTTAAGTTCTTTGTGACCTCTTCAAGAGATAATCCCATATAGAAAATATATGAGATAATTCTTGCTGAAAGCATGGATGCCTGGAAGCATCGACGTTCAAAGGCATCTAAAGTCCTAGACTCACGACTTGGCGGATAAGAGGAGTGCTTCTTTGCACTCTTAATACGCCTCATTGCTGATTCTACAACAATAGAACGATGAGGAAGTTGAGTCTTTTGAAAACCTGGAGAAGGTGGCACCTTGTACAAAGTGTCAAGTGTCTTAGAATGTGGGGATACCGTTAAAGGAGTTTCCCACATTTTTAATAGTAGATCCTGTAAGATCTGATGCAAAGGAAGCATGATCACCTCCTTTGGAATCCAGGGGAATTGCAGCGTTTCTGAATCCCCTGGTATAGATTCTTTACCAGGTATAGAAATGGCAAGTAACTTTGCCATATCAAGCAGAAAAGCTTGAAAAGAAATCTCTCCTGAGGAGGACCCTCTGAAATGAGGGGTAAAGGCTGGAACTGTTGAAAATTCAGCCTTGGTACCGATGGATTCATCCCAGTCATCGGGATCGGAAGACTTGAAAGGATGAAGCATCGGATTTTCTTTAAAGAGATGTCTTCGGTACTACCCGAGGTCGGTACCGAGACGAGTCGGTACCGAATCCTCCATGCTAGAGAGCGATTCCAGGCTCGGCATTGAAGGAAGCGAGTTTGTCGAAGCAAGCATCGACGGTACCGACACCGGTGCCGATGTCGATACCGGTACCGAAGCCGTTACCGATAGTTGGGGAATGGTCTGCAGCGACTCTAGCGGTACCGAAGTAGCTGAGAGATTCGCTAGACTACGTTCATCGGTGAGGAATATCTCATCCATCACCATAGCCGATGCCGGGGTGTCGGTACCGCTCGAAGCGGCCACAACCACCGAGCATGGCCCAGGTATGTCCATGGAGGTAAGAACCTCGGGAACAACCTGAAGCCCCATTAATGCTTTGAAGCCCGAAGACTCCCACCGGGGCTTTCTTGCCAAAATGTCCTCGAGGGCAACACCAGAGGCATCTCGATGCTTAGAAGGAGATCTACCACTCGAGGACTAGCTAGTCTTAACAGACTTTTGTTTGGTTACCTGATCCTGTGAGGAAGAAGATATTCTGGCTGGTGACATCGAGTCTGATGTGAACCGGGTATCGAGTTGTGCTCGATCCTGAAGACTTCTTCTATTTAAGCTCCTGCAGGAGAGACACTCCAGTGGGCAATGGTCAGAACCTAAACATTTTAGACACCAAGTATGAGTGTCTAAAAATATATTTGTACCGCCACACTTTGAGCATTTCTTAAGGATAGTGGCTGGCTTTTCCATAATGGAAAGGATAGAGGCCTAGTGGCCAAGAAACCGTCAGGCACTAAACAGGAAAAAATTCCTTAGAAAAAAGAAGAAATTTTTAGTAAAAAGAAAGAAAAGCACCGGCGGTACCGGTGGTGTCGAAGGAAGGCAGACGCGACCACAAAAAACAAGAATAAAAAAGAAGAATTTTCTGCGGTGACAGGAATACGTCCTGCCGGCTCCGCGGAAAACGGAAAACTGATGAGAGGGAAGTGAATGGGCGGGAAGGCAGTGCGCATGCGTGTGGGATGCTCCCAAAGGCTTTCTTTCTGGACGCTGGGGAGCGTTCCCGCGCAGGCTCCATCGGTACCGACGTACCCATATGTGAAGACTCATTCCTACTTGTTCCTGGAGATCATGTTGAAACTATCTGCCCAGAGTTCAGTGGCAGCCAAGTAAGCAAATACTCTAGAATGCTAGGAATCATAAGGAAAAGAATGGAGAATAAAACAAGGGATATTATAATGCCTCCTTCCATGGTGCAACCATACCTTGAATACTGTGTGCAATTCTGGTTGCCATATCTTAAAAAGAATATAGCATTATTAGAAAAGGTACAGAGAAGAGCCACCAAAATGGTAAAGGGGATGGAAGAATACCCCTATGAGGAGAGGCTAAAAAGGTTAGGGCTTTTCAACATGGAAAAGAGACGGCTGAGGGGAGATATGATAGAAGTCTATAAATTAATGAATGGAGAAGAACAGGTAAACGTAGATCGATTGTTTATGCCATCAAAATGCAGAAAGACTAGGAGACATGCAATGAAGCTAAAGTGTAACTCATATAATATTAATAAGAGAAAATAGTTTTTCACTCAAAGCATAATCAAACTCTGAAATTTGTTACTGGAGGGTGTAGTAAAATCTGTTAGTGTATCTGGGTTTAAAAAAGATTTGCACAAGTTCCTGGAGGAACGATCCATAAACCATTATTGAACAGGACCCGGGAAATCCACTGCTTGTCCCAATACAAGCATTGTGGCACCTGTGTCTTCTGGAGAAACTTCTTGGTAGCCGTGAACTAGATTGGCCACTGTTGGAAACAGGATACTGGGCTTGATGGACCTTGGTCTGACCCAGTATAGCACATGTTATGTTCTTATGATGTTGCAGCAGAGTTAGAAGGGAACTGTTTCATGGTAGACAGTAGGTGTGTGAACTTGTGAAAGAGAGTTTGTTTCATTTGGGTACCTATAAATTTACAGAGTAGCGCAAATTGCTTGTACATATGTATACCTATCATTTAATACATGTATAATCTATGGTGTGCATTCACATTTGCACACGCATATAATGTGCACTTAAAAAGTGAATAGGTCAAATGACCATAAAAAATACCTGAAAATCGAGAAAATTAGTTGTAAATTAGTATGAACGTTTTTTAGTTTTTTGGCTGTGCATACCACTAGCAGACAGACATTAACTGCTATCACTGACAGTAAAGAGAAAGCACAGTTACTTACCTGTAACAGGTGATCTCTGGGAACAGCAGGAATAAGTCTTCACATATGGGTACATCGGTACCGATGGAGCCTGCGCGGGAACGCTCCCCAGCGTCCAATCAGAAAGCTTTTGGGAGCATCCCACAGCGCCTGCGTGCTGCCTTCCCGCCTTTCCAACTGTCTCTCCTCAGTTGAGTTTTATAGCTGAGACAAAGAGGGAGAGAGAGGGAAAGGAAAGAGAGATTGAGAGAGAGACAACTCCTAGGGGAGGTGGGTGGGTTGTGAAGACTTATTCCTGCTGTTCCCAGAGATCAGCTGTTACAGGTAAGTAACTGTGCTATCTCTAGGAACAAGCAATAATGAGTCTTCACATATGGGGACTCCCTAGCTTTAGATGCCAGGGAGAGAGCCCATAAGTTGTGTGTCCCTGGGACAGGGCTGCACTTCCCCACCTGGATCTCTGGCATCCCATGAGGGATGGTGGGTAGGAGTTGATTAAATATGGAACAGGTGTTTGAGAACAGCCTGACCAAACAAGGCATCCCGGCGGGAGTCCTTGTCCAAGCAGTAATGGGCTGTGAAGGTATGAACCGAGGCCCAAGTGGCTGCTCAACAGATGTGGTCGATAGACACAGAGTTCAGATGAGCCATTGAGGCTGCCATGGCTCTCACATTGTGAGCTGTGACATGGCCCTCCAGAGAAAGGTTCTTGCTCTGATAGGCGAAAGAAATACATTGGGCAATCCAGTTAGAAAGTGTTCTCTTGGAGACTGGTTGTCCCAAATGAGAAGGATCAAAGGCAACAAAGAGTTGGGAAGACTTTCTATGTTGCTGTGTCCTTTGTAAGTAAAAAGCCAGAGCTCATTTACAGTCCAGGGTATGAAGATTCCTCTCTGCACTTGATGCATGAGGTCCTGGAAAAAAGACAGGTAGGTAGATCTCTTGGTTGAGGTGAAAAGGCGAGACCACCTTAGGCATAAAGTGTGGATTAGTCCTAAGGACCACCTTGTCATGATGGAACCTTGTATAAGGTGGATTAGCTACTAGTGCTTGCAATTCACTGATGCGGCGTGCTGATGTGATTGCAATAAGAAAGATAACCTTCCAAGAAAGGTATTTCAAGGAGGTGGTAGCTAATGGTTCGAAAGGCGGCTTCATAAGCTGACCAAGAACCAAATTTAAGTCCCATGCCACCGGGGGTGGTCTAATGGGATGCTTTGTTAAAAGGAGGCCTCTCATGAACCTTGCTACAAGAGGATGAGAGGAAACAGGTTGTCCATTTAGAGGCTTGAGGGAAGCTGCAATAGCACGCAAATGGACTCTTACTGAATCTGTCTTAAGGCCTGCATCAGACAGATGAAGGAGATACTCCAGCAACGATTCCAGAGGTATGGCACAGGGGTTAAGACCCTTCTCAGAACACCAGATGGTAAACCTCTTCCACTTGAAAGCGTAAGAACGTCTAGTGGAAGGTTTTCTGGAAGCATAAAGAACATCTTTCACTTGTTGAGAAAGATGAAGATCCTGGAGATCTAGGCCTTCAGCAACCAAGCCCTGAGATGCAGAGACTGGGGATTGGGATGCCACAACTTTCCGTCCTCCTGAGAGAGGAGGTCTGGAGCAGACCCTAACTCTAGGGAGGGAACTTGAGAGAGATGTAGAAACAGAGGGTACCACACTTGCCGTGGCCAATGTGGAGCTATGAGAATCATGTGGCCTCTGTCTCTCTGAAGCTTGAACAGGGTTTTGGGAATTAGGGGAATGGGTGGAAAGGCATACAGGAAGTCTTGACCCCAATGAAGGAGGAAAGCATCCCTTGCCTGAGCCCCCTGAGCCGGAGTTCTGGAACAGAACCGGGGAAGTCTGGCAATACACGGACTTGCAAAGAGGTCTATGTCCGGGGTTCCCCAAATTTGAAAAATTTTGGATACCTGGTCCATATGTAGGGACCACTCGTGTGGGAGCAGAACTCGACTGAGTCTGTCTGCCCAAGAGTTTTGAACACCTGGAAGATAAACTGCCAGAAGATGAATGTGCTGCTCTCTGGCAAGGGCCCACAGTCGCAGAGCTTCGTTGCAAAGCGACAGACAGCCAGTTTCTCCCTGCTTGTTTATATAGAACATGGTTACCTGATTGTCCGTGTGGATAAGGACTGTCTTGTGGCTGAGCAGGGTGTGGAAAACTCGCAGAGCAAGGAAGATTGCTCTGAGTTCCAAGAGACTGATATGTAGACAAGTCTCCTGTGGGGATCAGATGCCCTGGGTGGAGAGGTCCTGAAGATGAGCTCCCCAGCCCATTGGAGAAGCATCTGCTGTAAGAGTTGCTTGGGGTAGAGGTTGTTGAAAGGGGGACCCCAGCAACAGGTTTTGAGGGGACTTCCACCACTGGAGGGACAAAATGAGGCGACTTGTGTTTGCTATTTTGTCTGACAGGCAGCCTAATGCCTGGGTCCATTGGGTGGATAAAGTCCACTGAGCTGCTCTCATGTGAAGGCGAGCATATGGTACCACATGAACGGTGGATGCCATGTGGCCTAGCAACTGTAACATCTCTCGAGCAGTTAGTAAGGGTTTCAACTCTGCTTGAGAAGCTAACTGTATCAAGCGAAGGAAACGGGCCTGGGGAAGATAGGCCCTTGCCCTTGTGGTATCCAGCAATGCCCCTATAAACTCCAGGGACTGAGTAGGGATCAAATTGGACTTTGGGATGTTTATTACCAGCCCTAAATACTGAAGGATACGCATTGTGCAGGTTAGAGAAGTCTTGGCCTCTGATTGAGTGGGAGCTCGAATGAGCCAGTCATCCGGGTAAGGGAAGACAAATATTCCCAGGGTGCGCAGAAAAGCAGCAACCACTGCCATGCATTTCGTGAACACCCTTAGTGCAGAGGTCAGATCAAAAAGGGAGCACTCTGTATTGATAGTGCCTCTCCTGAAAAAGGAACCGAAGGAACCTTCTATGAGTTGGATGGATGAGAACATGAGTGTACGCATCCTTGAGATCTAGAGAACAAAGCCAATCCTGACTCTGAAGGTATGGCAGCAAAGTTCCTAGAGAAACCATCTTGACTTTTTCTTTGACTAGGAATCTGTTCTATTCTCTGAGATCTAAGATGGGTCTGAAGCCCCCTGTTTTCTTTGGAATAAGACAATAGGGGGAGTAGAACCCTGTGCCCTGTTGCTGAAAAGGCACTTCCTCTATTGCCCCCTGGGCTAGAAGAGTGGCAACCTCCTGCTCCAACAGGCTGAGGAGGGAGGTTGGAGAATTGAACTGGTGCACTCTTGTGAGAGGGGGCAAGCTTGAAAAATGAAGTTTGTACCCCTCTCTTATGATGGAGAGTGTCCAATGCTCTGCTGTAATTTGCCCCCACCTGGGAGCAAAGTGACATAACCTTCCTGGAATGGTGGAGGGCTCTGGTCCTTCTAGAGCCAGGAAGGCTAAATTCTCTAGCAGAAAGTCAAAGGCCCTGAGGGGGCTGAGCTTGCTGGGCTGGAGCAGGCCTCGCAGCCTTTGCTTTGCTTTGTTTGGAGGATTGCTGACGTTTGGAAGGGAACTGAGCTGCAGAAGATGCCCGCTGACTATAAGCAGGATAGAATCTTCCCTTTTTAGAAAAAGGTGTTTTCTTGAACAACCTTTTCTTAGCAGGAGCAGCTGTGGATTTGGATAGTCTATCCAAAGCAGAATTTTCAGCATCCATCTGATTGGCTTTTGCTTGCCAATCCTTACCAAACAGGTTCTCACCTGTACAAGGGATATTTCCCAATTCATCTTGGACCCAGATCTCCAAATCAGATGCTTGAAGCCACGTGCACCTATGGCAATAGCTGAGGCTCTGCTTACGCATTCAAAGGAGTCGAAAGCTGCATGGTTGGAGAATTTGGAGATATCCTGGGCATGTTTGAGCCCAGTGAGAAATTCTTGCCTTTTATCTTCAGACATAAAAGGACTTAAAGTCTGCAAATGGTCAGTGACTTCTTTTAAGAACATTCCCATGTAGAGACTATAAGAATTAATTCTCGCAGCAAGCATGGAAGCTTGGAAGACTCTTCTTCCAAAAGCATCCAGGGTTCTACATTCACGTCCTGGAGGATTAGAGGCATGTCTTTTGGCACTCCTAATCTTTCTCATTGCAGACTCAACCACAATAGAGTGGTGAGGAAGTTGAGTTTTATGGAAACCAGGACAAGGAGGGACACGATACATGGTGTCCAACCTGCGAGAATGAGGAGAGGTGGTTAGAGGTGCTTCCCACATCCTTAACATGAGATCATACAGAATCTCATGAATAGGTAAGGTAGCTGCCTCCTTAGGAGTTTTAGGATATTGTAAAATATCTAACTCCTTGGCTCTGGGCTCTGACTCTGGGGCCACTGTAATAGAGAGGCCCCGAGCTACCTCTCTGATAAAGTCTTGAAAAGACAAGTCCTCTGGAGGAGACATCCTTCGTTTAGGAGAGGACTCCTCCTGTGGAAGAAGCATCACTGCATCGACAGACTCTTCAGAATCCTCAGAGTCCTCAGAGGAATCGAAGTATCGTCTGTCCGGATGCTCTTGCAAAGCCCGATACCCGTACCGACTGGGATCGGTATCGGGAATAACCGGTAAAGGGGTATCGGTACCGGAGGGCTTCAGAGGACAGAGTACCGGCATAGCGGACACCGATGCCACCGGTACCGGCATAGCGGACACCGATGCCACTGGTACCGGGATCAGTACCGATGGCGATGCTAGTGCCGGTACCGGTGGAGTAGTCTGTTGCGGTACCACGGGCGTCGATGCCACAAGGAAAGCCGCCAGACTGCGTTCTATGGACAGAATCCTCTGATCCATCGATGCCACCAATGCCTGGAAGTCGGTACCGGTGGAAGCCACCGGTACCCCAGAGCATGGCACCAAGAGATCTGTCGAGGCCACGCCATCGAGATCATCCTGGAACCCCGATGATGATGCTTTAGAGGCCGAAGCCTCCAGCCGGGGTGATTTTGCCGGTGCAGAATCCTCGAGGGCAACGCCAGAGGCATCTCGATGCTTAGAAGGAGATCTACCCTTCGAGGACCGGCTGGATTTATGTTTAGTTACCTGAGAGTCATGTGAGGAAGAAGAAGCCCTGGAAGACGTCGATGCCACCGAAGCCGCATCAGAGGGAAACAGGGTACTGAGCTTGGCAGCTCGGTTCTGTCGACCTCTCTTAGACATCATGGAACAGGACACACAATCTGTTATGGAATGGTCAGGACCTAAACATTTTAGACACCAGTCATGGGTGTCGGTGACAGAAATAGTACCGCCACATTTTGTGCACTTTTTAAATCCTGAGGCAGGCTTTTCCATAGTTAAGGGAATAAAGTTCTGGGCCTAAGGTCCAAAACTCAAGTGCACCTGAAGAAAAAGAATGGAAAAAAGGTTTTTTAAAAATTTTTTTACAAGAAGAAAAGAACAAAGACCGGCGGTACCAGTACAGCGTCGAAGAAGGCAGACGCGACACAAAAGAAATAAAGAAAAAATAAGGAAATTCTTCTGCGGTGTGTGATAAGGAAGCTTATCATAGCTCAGGTAGGAGCTATAGAAAAGATGATGTGACTCTGAACAAGCAACCTGTCAGTTCTGGTAGAAGTGAGAAAACAGAATTTTCACATAAAAGACTACCAGTCCCAGAATGCACCAGGTTTCCAGCAGCCATGAGAGGGGCTGAAGTGAGAGAATGTGTGTGCAATCAAGAGAGCTATGAGGTAATCCCTAAGCACTCATCTCAAAGGGCAGGGCCTGATTCAACACAGCTGTGCTGTGTTAGGGAGCAGCACACATTAGAACAGGATAAGAATAGAGCTTATTCTTCAGATAAGGGCTACAGAGGGAGGAAGAGATACAGAGACAGCAACGGCTACAAGCACCAGTATCACCTGGAGAAACAGAAGCCAAGCCAAGCAGATAGAGAGAGAAGGAAACTCTCTGGAAGGAAGAGAAGAAAGGCCATTGGAAGGTCTGGGAGATTCCAAGGCAGTACTCATACTGGGAGGTATTCCAAAAGCCAGCAGAGTCCATTGGACTGGATTCAGCCAGAGGAATGGAGTGGCAGAGATAGGAATCACCAGTGGCTACCTGGAAGAGAGAAGACTGCATGTGGAAGGGACTTTCAGACCAAGGCCAGAAGGTATGTGAGAGAAGATCCAGCGTCCAGGGATCAAGATTGGAAGGCTGGACATCAGAATTGGATTACATATTGGCCAGGCTATACAGAGAGAAATAATGATAGCAGGAGAGGCTCAGGTATGAACACTGATCCAGACCCTATCTATAATAGAGAATGGCAGCAAGGGAATAAGCATTCTCATGATAGTGCCTTAATGAAAGACTCATCTGTGCCAATGTATGATATTGACCCTATGATTGTTGATGCAGGGGGAAATACAGCAGATGAAACTATTTACATGGACTGTTCTTTTATCTAAATGCTATTGCTAGTTTTCTATGAGCAAACACATCAGCCATCACAAAGAAACCTAACTTTGTTCTTTATTTCCACTGCAAACAGCTCTTAAAGCAGGATTTGGGTTCACACAGTAGCAGCCAGCCAGCTAAAGGCTTTCAGCTGGTCCATTGATAGTAATTAGGGCTGCACCTGATTGTGTGTGTGAGCAAGGGAGAATCACTGCTGAGATCGGCGTGAAAAATAAGCAGAAGTTAACCTAACCAGCAAAGTTTATTCTTTACTTTGTGCCTTTGCATTTGGTAATTATTTGCTAAGAAAACATTAGCTAATTGCCTGACAAGCTGAAGGTTGTTTTCTGGTTTATTTTGTGATTTTTGTTATCCATTTTAAACACTGCAAGCAAGTAACCTCATTTATAGTGCTATCAAGCATACATGTGCTGGGTGAATTAAACCCCATCAATAAAAGAAGTATTTTATTGATCTTACCACTTGGTTTCACAACTCAAATTATTGTCATCAGCTGTGTTTGGGAGTGAATGAACTACAATACCCACAATACTTTGCAAGAATCATATGAATATATGCATCGTCAAGATTGTGTAAGTTCTCACCCTAGGCAGCCGTCTGACAGGTGACAGGAACACGACCTGCTGGCTCCGCGGAAAAAGAACAACTGAGGAGAGACAGTTGGAAAGGCGGGAAGGCAGCACGCAGGCGCTGTGGGATGCTCCCAAAAGCTTTCTGATTGGACGCTGGGGAGCATTCCCACGCAGGCTCCGTCGGTACCGACGTACGCATATGTGAAGACTCATTCCTGCTTGTTCCTAGAGATTAATATTTTACAATACCATAATATTTCACATCTTTTTGTTAAAAGGTACCTATTGTATAGTCAGTATTTTCAAGATTTCTATCTTGTTGATATCTGTTTTTGCACTAAAACAAATTACATCTCTTACATTTTCTCTTTGTGAGTTTCTTCCACACCTGTGTGTTGAGCGACCTAAAGTGTATCATAGGATTTTGGGGACACCTTAGTCTGATAATTCTCTACATATGCAATTATTTCTGTCAAATAAGTTATCAAGAAATATGTTGGAAAAACAAGGCCTTGGAAGACCAACTAAACATAACTAGTTTGGTTTACCTCGGCCTCTTTTTTAACTGTGTCTACTTGACTGATAAGTTTGCAGTAGGCCTGGAACAGAAGCAATAACTGGAAATGCAGCTTGTATAATCTCCGGCACAACTCCAGCTCCTGGAAAGAAAAAGCAACAATATACTGAATACTTGGGGCTGGTGATATGGGGCACATGAAACAAACAGCAAATTGAAGCCAGCTTTTCCAGCATGGAATGTGCAGTATTAGAAATAGTTATTCATTAACTGCAGAGAAAGAAATAACATAATTTAAAAAGCTAAGATGATGAAAAGCTGATGAGAGGCAAACAAAAGCAACATTCTAGGCTGATTTTGTAACAATTCAAGCACTATAGATCTGGAAGATTAAGGAGTTACATTTTAAGAGAGGCAATAAAACTTCCAGGAATAAAGTTTCAGAAGACATGTCACAAGTATCACAAACTAAGCAAGAAGCAGGCACATTGCTTTTGTTGTTTTTGATGTTCTCTGCCAATATCAACAACAGATGATAGGGTAGGAAGAGAACATGCAGTTCATAAGATCTGCATTTCTCTTGCTGGTGCTATAAACATCTCATATTTTTTAGGCTAATAAGTGTGCAAAGCAGCAAGCACAAATTAGTTAACATCTGACCTACAGGGAAGAACTGTTTTCTCCAATAAAGCTATATACAAATGTATCACATGAAAATTATGTAGCATGATCTTACTGAACGAAGCATCAGTATTAACATGCATTCTAACTGCATCTCTCTTTAATTGTCTTTATATGTGCTATTGATCCTGATGGCCAGTACCATTTCTTACTCCACAAAAATAAGTAGAATATGGAGGCAACACATTCTGAGATATTTCAAGAATGGACCGAAAGGGCCTTAAATGTACTGTACTGACAACTATCAAATACTATGCAATACTAATATTTCCTTTGATGCAGATGGCCATAGTATCACTAGTTTAGTAATTTCAGAATTACACATGAAATACAAGACCCTGTTATCTAAAAAGGACCAACAGTTTATGGGTTAGGATTAGAGAAATCTAAAGCAACAGAATTTTTATGCTAGTCTATTACAAAACATTGCTAGGTCACAATGGACAAGACAGATGAAGGTCAGTTTTTGGTCTGACATTGTTAAGCATTCTATAAATCAAGAACCATCACTTACTGCTAGAACTTCCATTTGCTAAGCAAGAAGATGAGCAGGTCATAAAAATACAAAGGAAGAAAAAGATCAAGAATTAGTGTAGATAATCATTTTAACCAAAGTCACAGATGCCCTGGTAGATGTTAGAAAATGTATTTTATATTTCATCAAAGAATAATTTCATCATCACACCATAGAAGACTGCTTACTGCTTATAAAAGTGGCATTGTCTTCTCTTTCTTGTTTAGTTTACAGCATCAACACAAGATA
The DNA here is from genome assembly GCA_033557465.1 of Ichthyophis bannanicus. Taxonomy (NCBI): domain Eukaryota; kingdom Metazoa; phylum Chordata; class Amphibia; order Gymnophiona; family Ichthyophiidae; genus Ichthyophis; species Ichthyophis bannanicus. The sequence goes on from CM066032.1 coordinate 1,535,761,318, forward strand.
AATACACAATGTAAAGCTCTAGGTAAATTAATAAGTTCTGTGTTTAAAAACGTTTTAAAAAACCTAACCCAGTGAAAGAATTCTGTACTTCTAGCATAATGGAACTGAGATGTATTTCCTATTTTTTTGGGGCACTGTTTTCCTTATACAGCTATCAAGAGCCCTTTTCTTGCCCATACCTGGCCCATATTCGGCAGGCATGATGGAATCCTGGTGATACACTTGCCTATATAATTTCACAGAGAACAGTGTAAAGAAAGGGCCTCTAATCTATGCGTACTGATAGAGAACAAAACAAAGAAACAGTTGGAGAGACACGGCAAATATGTTTTACCAGCACTGAGCACCCGTTTACATGTTTACAAAGTAGTATTGTATTGGGCATTACTGGTATTCAAAATTGCACTTAGGGTTTTCTTCCATAGCTAAAAAGAGTACATAACACAGTATAAATAACAGTTTTAATCAGGGCCCATGCAAGAGTATACAAGACTACAAGATGCCCTAGATGAACTTTCCATCTTGCGCACCCCTCCTCCCTCACAGATTTCGATAATCAAACTTAATCATGATCACACAAATGCAACCCCTCCCAGAAAATTGTGTAAAAATGTATGACTGGACATCATACTGCTAAAATTAAATTATTAGCCTGATTTTGAAATACTTCGATAAACACTGTTTTTAAATGCCTGCCTCAGTGTTTAAATAAAATCTGGATATTCAGCTTCAGTATCTGGATAGTGACTAGATACTGTCATAAGAACATAAGATATGCCATACTGGGTCAGACCAAGGCCATCAAGCCCAGTATCCTGTTTCCAACAGTGGCCAATCTAGGTCATAAGGACCTAGCAGTTTCCCCAAAAGACACAGGTTCCACAATGTTTATATTGGGTCAAGCAGTGATATCCCAGGTGCCTTTTAATAATGGTTTATGGACCTTTCCTCCAGGAAGTTGTCAAAACCTTTTTTAAACCCAGCTACACTAACAGTTTTTACTACATTCTCCGGTAACAAATTCCAGAGTTTGATTACACATTGAGTGAAAAAAATATTTTCTCTTATTAGTCTTAAATAGTTTACCCTGTAGCTTCATTTCATGTCCCCTAGTCTTTCTATATTCTGATGATGTAAACAATGGATCTACATTTACCTTTATAGATCTCTATCATGACTCCACTCAGCCGTCTCTTTTCCAGGTTGAAGAGCCCTAACATTTTTAGCCTCTCTTCATAGGGATATCCTTCCATCTCCTTTGCCATTTTGGTGGCTCTTCTCTGTACCTTTTCTAATAACGCTATATCCTTTTTAAGAAATGGCGACCAGAATTGCCGCAATGTTCAAGGTGCGGTCGCACCATGGAACGATACAGAGGCATTATAATATCCTTTATTTTATTTTCCATTCCTTTCCTTATGATACATTCTATTTGCTCTCTTGGCCGCCGCTGCACACTGGGCGGAGTGTTTTAACATGTTATCTACGATGACGCCTAAATCTTTTTCCTGGGTGGTGGCTCCTAATGTGGAACCTTGCATCGTGTAACCATAGTTTGGGTTGTTCTTTCCTAGGTGCATAACTTTGCACTTGTCCACATTAAATTTCATCTGCCATTTGAATGCCCAGTCTTCCAATTTATCAAGATCCTCTTGCAATTTTCCACAATCCTCATGGGTTTTAACAACTTTAAATAATTTTGTGTCATCTGCAGATTTGATAACCTCACTCTTAATTCCCTTTTCCAGGTCATTTATGAATATGTCAAAAAACAGCGGACCCAGCACAGATCCCTGGGGTATTCCACTATTCACCTTTCTCCATTGGGAAAATTGGACATTTAGCCCTACCCTCTGCTTTCTATCTTTTAACCAGTTCCTGATCCACAATAGTACACTGCCTCCTATCCCATGACTTTTTAGTTTTGCCAAAAGTCTCTGATGAGGTACCTTGTCAAAGGCTTTCTGAAAGTCCAGATACACAATATCAACCGACTCACCTTTGTCTATCTGTTTATTCACACCTTAAAAAAAACCATAAGATTAGTAAGACAAGATCTTCCTTGTCTAAAGCCATGTTGATTGTCTCCTATTAAGCCATGACTATCTACATGTTCAGTAATTTTGTTCTTTATGATGGTTTCTACCATTTTTCCTGGTACTGACGTCAGGCTCACCGGTCTGTAGTTTCCCGGATCACTCCTGGAACCCTTTTTAAAAATTGGCGTTACATTGGTTATCCTCCAATCTTCAGGTATTATAGATGATTTTAATGAAAGTTCACAGATTACCAATAGCAGGTCTGCAATCTCATATTTCAGTTCTTTCAACACCCTTGGATGTTTACCATCCAGTCCAGGTGATCTGCTACTCTTCAGTTTATCAAATAATTGTAATACATCTTCCCAGTCCTATCATTATTCAGATAATGGTCTGAATATTACTGCTCTTTTGATAACTTTTGTTGCGTCCACGCTCGGCCATGGCACTATCTGATTAATGCCGAGGTGATTTAGCAGCACTATCTATACAGAGTCCGATTCCATAACATACACGTTTGGCCCGCAGACACGTCTAAATTGAAAACAGGCCCCATTTGAACCTAATACCATATCCGTGGATTTAGATGTGCCTCCAGGTCTGGAATCAGGGAGGTAGACGTGTGTGGCATGGCACAGGCAAAGCACTATTCAGCTGCCTGTACATGCATCCAGCACGCAGCCCACACACAGATACAAGCATGGCCATCCGATGTAATGAACAAATATGTCCCTGTAATATTATGGGACACAGGTAAACATTTTTGGACGTCCCCGTACTTACTGTATTCTGAAAAATTGCATGTTTGGGTCCTGTCCTACTCCAAAATGTACCTGCGGCCACCACACCTCCTCGGTAAAACGTACATCTCCTAAGCTGCTCTTCACACTGACAGTAGTTTGCTGATGCATTGATATGCTGATGCATATCAATGAGATATGACTGCTGCTGCAACCTAGATCATATACCAGTCCTCCTCAGGCCCTGAACAGTGCTAGGTATTCCCAGTGCACCCTAATATGGTATAAGAGAATGGAAAAATGAACATGTATGTCAGGACATACCTCGCCATCAAACAGAACTTGTCATTATAAAACGGCCCCAGTGATCCCTGCCTTGGTCATCTCTACAAACACACTTTAAACTGCTAAGGATGGAGCCTTACCAAGTGCACAAAACCCGAAACTAACATTGCAGTTCCCCAAAGGATGCATAGTACTGCAGTGCAACAAATGTATGCCCTTTTCGTGCCTCTGGTCTATAAGTGCACTCATTCTGCTTCTCCACACTACTGTTCCTCTCTTATCTCTCCCTAAACCCTTCCTTGTGAACTCTGTTCTTCTGGCAGATTGCTTCTATCTGGGCTCTTCTCTTCTACTGCCAACTCCAGACTTCATGCCTTTCACCGTGCTGTTGCCTATGCCTGGCACAAACTACCTGAGTCTGTACGTCAGGCTTCTTCTCTGGCCCTTTGCAAATCCAGGCTGTGCTCTCACCTCTTTGTTGCCGCTTTTGGATCTGATCTGCCTAATCTCTCTTGTGTTTCCTTGCCATTCCTCCTAAATGTACCCTGCCTACAGCTGTTGTGTTATCTGTCTTGACTAGATTGTAAGCTCTGCTGATCAGGGACCATCTTTTACGTGTGTCTGTGCAGAGCCGCAGATGTCTTGTAGCGCTATACTAATGATTAGTAGTAGTAGTAGTAGGGCCTTCTAGCTATGGCATCTGATTCCCACTTATCTGGGTACTGGCATTTCTCAAAGCAGTTACACCTGTCCCATTGTGGCATATGTCAGTCTATATACATCAACAACCCTGTCTGCCTTCCCACAGTCTGCTCTGTGGCACTGCTCCCCCGGTCAGGTCTGTGTGGACATGGGAGGGGAGATCCTTATGCCATCATACCAAGCAGCCAGCCTCCAGTTATATCACCACTCTTGTAGCTATCACTGATCGTAGACTAGGTAGGGATGTAGGCCTCATGGAACAATCTGGGGAATGATGGCATATCTCCCAGTGCCTGGCACAGTAGATGTATGCTGCCCTATCACACTGCCAGCAATATATGATCTTATCAGAGCACCCTATGAACAATAATCCTGAAGGAATCCGAATGAGTTCCCTATAGCTAAATGACAAAACATATCCCTGTCAATAACAACAGACCCTCAAAATAAGAGGGTTCAGCAGTGAAAACAGCACTAATACATGCTCAAAGCAACACCATTGGTCTCAAAAAATGTGCATTATGGGCATGTATTAGTGCTGTTTTCACTGTTGAATGCTTTTATTCTGAGGATCCCTTATTATTGACTGGGATATGTTTGACATTTAACTATAGAGAACCTTCTCTGATTTTGTCTGACTGATCACACTGGCACCTGGTGACGCTGTAGTCATACACACGGTCCAGGTTTTCATGCCCCCCCTGAATTGAAGATGAGCACACCAGATCCTCCCGTGCACCCCTCAAACCACACACACACACACACACACTCTCTCACTTTCAGTCACAAAAACATAATTCTGTCAAAAAAGAGGAATTAGACCTTACCTGCTAATTGTCTTTCCTTCAGACATTCCAGGCTAGTCTAGTTACTCTTGGTCCAACAGCAGCTGGGGACTGAGCATGTCAGGATTCCCAATACCAATATAAGGGCTCCCTCTACTGCCCTCGAATTCAGTCTCTCACTGACAAAGCAGACCACTCCTGTAAGGCACTAACCTTGCCCTCTATATGCCCTCACGCTCTTACTTATGTCCTTTCTCTGGTCTCTTGTATTCCTTCTTTTCTTTTCTTTTTCTTTTAATGAAACACAGTCAGAATGAACTCACGAAGACACCAGAGACCCTAAGTCACCCCAAATGACCTCCCGAAACCAATACTATGTACAACTACGAAATGAAGACATGACGTGGCAACAGGGCAGACTTCCTAATCCCCGAAGTACCACTAGACAGGATTCCTGCCCCAATTATACTGACTTCATGGCTAACGCCTTCACTAAAAGGAAACGGCTCACAGATACTAATTACCAACCAACCCGGGTGGGTCCTGAACTGGCCTGGAGTGTCTCAAGGAAAGACAATTAGCAGGTAAGTTCTAATTCCTCCTTCTTTGTTGCCACTTCAGGCCAGTCCAGTTACTCTTGGGATGTACCAGAGAAGTACCTAAACATGGGAGGGACCTGCGAGACCTGCCTATAATACTGACGCATCTCTGGCTGCCTGAACATCAAGCCAGTAGTGTTTCGAAAAGGTATGCAGAGACGACCACGTCACTGCTTTGCAGATCTCCACAGGTGGCACCAGTCCGCTCTTCGCCCAGGAAGCCCTTTGTGCTCTAGTTGAGTGAGTTATGAAGCCCACAGGAGGAACTTTCCCCTGCACCTTGTAAGCCGCTAAAACAGCTTGCTTCACCCATCGGGCTATAAAAACTTTGGAAGCTGCTTTACTCTTGCGGGAAAGCAAACATTTGAGAATCTATTGTAAATAGTTTTTAATATCTTATTTATTTTAACCCCAGTTATCCATGTTTTTATATCCTGTTTTCTGTAAACTTGACATATGTTTCATGCTTAAGTACAAAGTTGTTAAAATGTGAACCGCGCTGATGATAAAAGTGCGGTATATAAAAGCTGTTAATAAATAAATAAATAAATGAGGGACTCTGTACTATGGAGGTATCGGGGGGCACCCTGCGCACATCCAGAAGATGCAGCTGCCTGTCCAATTCAAAAATGCCCTGTTCCAGAAAGGCTGGTAGAGATACTGCCTGATTCAAGTGGAATCGAGAAACCACCTTTGGCAAGGAGGGGGGCACTGGTCTATCACCATCTCTGCCTGGACCACCCTGACTTTATTGGGGCTTTCTTGCCGCCACCTGTGAGGCTGAATAGCCTCCCCGGCTGGAACCATGGAACCCCCGAAAGGGTTGACCCCACGTCCCATAGGGGGCAAAACGGCTAGCCCTGAGGCGCCTAAAGTCCCGTGCCTGCCCTCACAAAGGTGGCCCCTACTTGGGCCCTTTGGGCGTATCCTCTAGCAAATGACCTCCCTTGGCTTCCCGAAGGTCCTTTATCAGCTTGTCCAATGCTTTCCCAAAAAGCAACTTGTCTTTATACTGGAGCTTACTGAGCCGAGACTTGGAGGCTGCATCCGCCGACCAATTCCAGAGCCACAGGAACTGGCTTGCTGCAATCAGAGGAGTCATGGCCTTTGAGGCTACCCTGATCAAGTCGTAGAAAGCATTCGCTAGATAGGCCGAAAGACTCCAGCTTGGAACCTTTCAGGGAGCCCTGACCCTCCAAATCCCCTGGAGAAAGGTCCTGAAACCAACAGATAGAGGCCCTAGACACATATGCCCACAAATGGCTGCCTGTAGGACCAAGGCATTTAAATCAAATGCCTGCTTCAGGAGAGACTCCATCCTCTTGTCTTGCAGGTCCTTCAAGGCCACTCTGCCTTCCACTGGTATGGTGGTCTTCTTTGTGACCACTCAAACCAAGGAATCCACCTTGGGCATGTGAAGCAGCTCACGTTCCTCCTGCGGTATGGGGTACAAGTGATCCATTGCCCTACCCCCCCCCACACACAGGCTAGCCTCTCATTCAGATTCAAACATTATCTTAATCATACGGTGAACCGGGAAATAAGCCTGAGTCCCTCTGAACCCCTAAGTAGCGGGTTTTCCAAGGGTTCCTCCATTGTCATCAGTGTAGTGGCAATATTTAGGGCTGCCAAGGAATGGCTGAACAATACTGCCAGCTCTTCCCTGTGAAAAACTCTAAACATGTTGCGATTGTCCCCTGACAGGATTTCCACATTGTTATGGTCCATGCTCCCCATCTCGCCCTATGCTCCCGAGGTCCCTTCACTCGGGTCCTCTAACGTGGGCGAGAGTGGAGAGTCCTGACCCAGCCAGGCATCCAGCTCTCCCCCAGGCTTTTGGGAGGGGGAACCCTTGCTTCTGGCTTTCCCCTAGGCTTTCTGGAGGGGGAAACCTTTGCTAAGGGTTCCTCTGGCTGCGGGGAGTCTTGTGGCCCTAATGCAGAACCTTGTACTGTGGCCTCACCAGCCTCTGCCTGCTTTCTTTAACACATATGTCTTGTGCAGGGTGTCACCAGTTCTCCTTAAACCCCGAGTAGAGGTTAAGTGAGTGGGGTTTTTTTCCCTATTAAAACAGCTACTTTACAGATCCAGAAGCAATGCCCCTTGGGAAATGTAGTCTCTTCACCAAATCAATAAGGAGCAGTTGTGGAAGAAGTGGTTAAGCAACCAAAGGATTTTATTTCCCCTCCCGGGGTGGATTTTACCATGAACAGAAAACACAATCCAGGCATTTACTGGCATTTGGACAAACAAAAGTTCCTTAACAGAAAATGGCATTCTTTAGCATTAACCAAGTTGAAAACAAACATTCAAACGTAACCACGCTGTTTCCTCACAGCTCTCTGTTTCCAGAGACTATCAGTGCTGTACTCTCTTTTCAAACAGGCTTTCAACGTAATGAAATTATTCCATTGGCCAGAGATAATGTACAGTCCATAATATCGATATCTTCTCCAGTATCAATACACTCTGGTTCACAGTCCATCAATTCTTCCTGGTTGTAAGGAAATGTTTGTACCGGCACTGCTGGTGCCACGCCCTTTCCTACTGCTCCAGGTTTTACTTGGTATGCCTGCGTTAAATACTGGCTTCCACACAGATTATCAGGCCCAGTATTCTTCTCCCAGCTCCAACCCTCTGGGTACAGACAGTCACTGTAATTATTTACATTCAAGCCTTTTGGCTTACCTTTCAGCCTTACTGGTGGAGGTTTTCTCTGGGGCTTTAGAATAGCTGTAGGTTCCCCAGCTAAGCCCTGCTCAAAGTATTTCACTTGCCTCCCTGGCTTTCTCTCTCTTCCGTGCTCCCCTGGATATTGCAGATAATCCCCTCTGCCCTTGTTATATCCTTTCCTTGGGGTTTCTTCTCTTCTCCTCAAGAAGGAATCTGTCTCTCCTTTCCACAGAGACTCTGGCTTACTCTGGGCATAGCTGTCTTCAGTGTAGCTCTCAATAGCTTCTCTCTCCAGCTCATATGCCTCACTTCCTTCTTCATTACCTTCTCTGCCTTCGTTACCTAACTCCATAAGCTCAACTGAACTTCCTTTAATAGGGTGAATTCTAGGGCAGTGCTCAACTCCACCCCCTAGCAGGTGTCTTGCATTACCTTGTGACTCATTCCCTGAATGATAGCACCAGCGTTTCTCTTGCCTCTGTGCTTGGTTCCTACGGCAACCAGGAGCCATGTGCTTTTGTTTACAGCTCAGCCCTACTCCTGTTCCTGGCTTTTTAGCTTTTTCAAACGGGCTGGAAGGACCCACTATGTCACAAGGGACAAGATAAAATCTGGAGAGAAGACCGCACCAAACTGCTCAGGCTACTCCGTTACCTCCTGCACCCCTGATTTGCTCCCCTTTGTCTTTGTGGCCTGTTTCCCGCGCTTATGGCTGCTCTCCTGTCTTGAAAATGGAGCTGGGCTGCTGGACAAAATGGCCACGGTTCCTGTTGAAACCACGGGAACTGTGGACCCTGCCAAACCATGTTGCGTGGCCTCTTTGTCCTCCATAATCCCACTCAACCCTCATTCTCTCCAAGTCCCAGGTGACCCGACGGCAAGAGTGGCATAGACCTGTCTCCATCACCTTGCAGATGCCCTGATACTGCGCCCATGTTGGCTGGGCATCCTGCATACACTGCTGACACTCAAAAGAGCCCGAAAGCCCTGTGGCGCTGACATGCCAGGAAGCTGCTGACTGTCTCGCCAGTAGGAAGAAATGCCCCCTCCCCCCCGGATTTACCTGCTCACTGACCGGTCTCCGGAGGAGGCCTGCTTCGTGCCAAATCACACCTGACATCTGCGGAGGGCGGGAGGGGAGGAGGGGGGGGGGGGAGAGCAGGAGCCTTGATGAACCAAAATGGCACACCGACAGGGGAACAGCTCCGGGCTCCGGACACGCTACTAGCAGCTGTGCTTGTTCCCAGCTGGGAGGGGAAAGGGACCTGGGGCTCCCAGGTGTTTGACCCCTGGACTGTCCAACACCCCGCTAGGGTCTGGACCTACATTCTGCCTGCCACCGGCACCAACCTTCAATCCACTTCCCTGCCTGGGGCTAGATTACTCCCTGCCAACAAGGCAACGGACTTCTGAGTGTTTAATCTTTCTGCCTTTCACCTATCCTCCCTTTCTTCTGATTTCTAGCTCTTATTCCTGTCCAAAGTAGTCCACCACACTTGGGAAATCCTCCACATCTGCTGAAGACTGAGAGACTGGATTTGAGGGCAGTAGAGAGAGCCCTTATATTGGTGTTGAGAATCCTGACATGCTCAGTCCCCAACTGCTGTTGGAGGGAGAAAACTGAAGAGTAACTGGACTGGCCTGGAGTGGCGATAAGAAAGATGTTATGAACCTATACATTACAACTATGACATAACATAATAGCATGGGGTACTAGGACTAAAAATATCATCTCCATTTCTCACCCAAACACGAATCCTTTCCCTACTCATGCCCATACTATCCCCTACATCAGCAGTCCTATTTTTCAGAACATGGGAATTGTTGGGGTCCCCTAGATGGGCTCTCTTACCACAAAAGCATAGTTACTCACCTGTAACAGGTGATCTCTGGGAACAGCAGGAATCAGTCTTCACATATGGGTGAACGTCACCGACATAGCCTGCATGGGAATGCTCCCCAGCGTCCAATAGGAAAGCCTTTGAGAGCACTCCACTGTGCCTGCATGCTTACCTTCCTGCCTTCCCAACTCCTCTCCTCAGTTGAGTTTGTAGCTGAGAGGAAGAAAAAACTAAAAAGAACTCTACAACTCTTAGGGGAGGAGGGTAGGTTGTGAAGACTGATTCCTGCTGTTCCCGAAGATCACCTGTTACAGGTGAGTAACTACGCTATCTCCAGGACAAACAGGAATGCAGTCTTCACATATGGTATTCACTAGCTCCCATGTACCAGACTGGTATGGGGGTGGGGCGAGGAGAGTAGTGGGATCCCTGAGGTAAAAACCATATAGCAGAAGAGTCTGGAAGAGGTGTGGGACATTGGACTTGATTCCAGGACACGATACTCCCCCAGTGATAGTCTGGTATCTTGCAGATGTCCGGGACAGAGGGTAGGAGTTGAGTTTAAGTCCCAAAGAGGTGCTGGAGTACAGCTTGGCCAAAGACAGTGTCCCGACGGGAGTCTGTCCAGACAACAGTGTGCAGCAAAAGAATGAATGGAGGACCAGGTAGCTGCTCAGCAAATGTTTTCAATGGCTACTGAACGAAGATTGGCTACAGAGGCTGCCATAGCCCACACATTATGAGCAGTAACATGACCCTCTAATGAGAGTCCTGCTTGTGCATAAGCAAAAGAAATGCAATCTGCTATCCATCTAGATAGAGCACATTTCGTCACTGGTAGACCCAGGTGACTAGGATCAAAGGAAATGAGTAATTGAGAAGATTTTCTGTGATCTTTAGTTCTATCCAAGTAGTAGGCCAGAGCTTGCTTGCAGTCGTAAAGTGTGTAGCGGTGCTTCAGCCTGAGACGCATGTGACTAGGGAAGAAAATCAGGAGGATTACCGACTGGTTTAAATGTCAGGAGGAAACCACCTTTAGAAGGAAATTTGGATGAGTACCTAGAACCAAGTATGGGCGGGGGTCTGCCACTAGAGCTTGCAGCTCACTGATGCGGTGAGCTGAAGTGAGGGCAATAAGGAAGATGATGTTCCAAGATAGAAACTTCAGTGGAGTAGTGGCTAAAGGTTCGCCAGAACCACATTCAAATCCCAAGTCACTGGAGGCAGTCACTGGACAGCAGGAAGACCCCACATGGAGCATGCTACTAAGGGGTGTGAGGAGACAGGCTGTCCGTCCACTGGTCTGTGGGTGGCTGCAATAGCAGTATTGTGAACTCTTACTGAGTTGGTTTTAAGACCTGTCAAGGATAAGTGGAAGAGATATTGTAGAAGCGACTCCACCAGGCAAGAAAAGAGGTCAGTGTCCTTTGGGAAGCACCAGAGGGCAAACCTATGCTGTTTGAAGGCATAAGATCACCTAGTGGAATCCTTACGAGATGCAAGGGGGACATCTTTGACCACCTGTGGGAGGTTGAGGTCGGTGAGCACTAGCCCTTCAGCAGCCATGCTGTCAGGCATAGGGAGTGAAGACTGGGATGAAGAAGTGTCCCATTGTCCTGAGAGAGGATTTTGGGTGCACATCCCAGGTTGAGTGGTTGAGTCTGCGCAAGACGGAGAAGTAGAGGAAACCACAGTTGGTGGAGCCAAAAGGGGGCTATGAGAATCATCGAGCCCTTGTCGGCCTGTAGCTTGAACAGCACCTTGGGTGTCAAAGGAATGGGAGGAAATGCGTAGAGCAGTCCCTGTACCCAGTAGTGAAGGAAGGTGTCTGGGGCCTGTCAGTGCAGCAATGGAACCCTGGAGCAGAAAAGTGGAAGCTGTGTGTTTTGTAGGGTGGCAGAAAGATCTATGAGTGGGATTCCCCACGTATGGAAGATCTGAGCAGCTGTCTGCCAATGCAAGGTCCATTCACGTGGATGAAGGATACAGCTTAACCTGTCTGCTAGGACTTTGAGTTTGCCCGGGAGGTACCCCGCTCTGAAGTGGATGCGGTGAGAAATGGCAAAGGACCATAGACAAATTGCTTCTTCGCAGAGGGGAGGGAACCCGTTCCCCATTGTTTGTTTAGGTAGAACATGGCAACTTGGTTGTCCGTTCTCACTAGAACAGGTTGCCCCGATAGTTGGGGCTGAAAAACCCGAAAAGCATTTGTCAGTACCCGTAGTTCTAGCAACTTGATCTGAAGGGCAGATTCCTATTGTGTCCACAGTCCTTGTGAGTTAAAGTAATTCAGAAGCGCCCCCCTCAACCCAGCTTGGAAACATCCATCGTCAGGGTGCATCGAGGTGGAGGCATCTGAAAAGGTGACCTGACGAGTAGGTTTTGTGAGAGACACCAGCACTGAAGGGACGATCAGTTGAGGGGTGATGTGGATCTTGTCTCTGAGATGGCCCTTCACTTGCATCAATTGAAAAGACAGAGTCCACTGTGCTTGTTGCACGTGTAATCAAGCGTAGGGGATGACATAGACTGTGTGTTCTAATGGTCGTAGCATCTTTCGAGCTCTTACTCGGCTTTGCTGTTGTACCCCCTTTTGCCAGCTCGATGATGCAGGCACAGCAATCCTGTGGGAGGAAAGCTCGGGCCTGTCGAGTATCTAAGAGCACTCCAATGAACTCTAGATGTTGGTTGGAGCGAGGTGGGACTTTGGGAAGTTTATGACAAAGCCCAGGTGTTGGAGTACCATGATGGTGCGATGAAGAGAGAGTCTTACCTCTTGGGGGGATTCTTCTCTGATCAGCTAATTGTCTAAGTAAGGAAAGACAAATACTCCCAAGGTGCAAAGGTAGGCAGTGATGACCGCCATACATTTTGTGAAGACCCTTGAGGTAGAGGTTAGACTGAAGGGGAGAAACCGATATTGATAATGGTTTCCTTGAAACATGAAGTGCAGATACTGTCTGTGCAAGGGATGGATCAGTAAATGCATGTACACGTCTTTTAGGTCTAGAGAACATAGCCAATCGTGTCTGTGGAGGTATGGCAGAAGAGTTCCTAGTGAAATCATTTCAAATTTTTCTTGAACCATGAACTTGTTGAGGTCTCTGAGATGTAAGATGGATTTGAAGCTTCCTGTTTTCTTTGGAATGAGGAAATATGGAGTGTAGAAGCCCAACTTTTCTTGAGGATTAAGAACTCTTTCTATGGCACCCTGGAAAAACAGGGTGGTCAATCTTTTTTTAAGACAGTGCTTTGAAGGGGTTGTATAGGATAATCCCCTGTGAAGCTTGTGGAGGGTAAGGATTCGAAGTGAAGCTGATAACCCCTTTGGATAATCTGGAATGTCCACTGCTCGGATGTTATGAGGTGCCACTTGTGGGCATAGTGACAAAGTCTGTCTGCTATGTGGAGGGGCAGGGGGCCCTCCAGGGGCAGATTTGCAATGCTCTCTAGGAAGGGGTCAAAAACCAGGTACAGGTTGTGCCTGTGCAGCTGGTGAGCCTTAGAAGCCTTAGGTTTCTTGGGTTGATGAGGACCCTGCTGCCTTTGCTGAGGATACTGAAGTTGATAGGCAGCAGAAAGTGGGTAAGAAGGATAGTTGTTGTTGTTAAGTGCCGTCGAGTCGGACTCGACTCATGGCGACCCTCTGGATAGCTATCCTAAATTGTGTTCGGTCTTCAGTCAGGCGGCTCATTGTTGACAGACTGGTACCCGTAGCTGCTGTTATTGTATCGATCCATCTCAATGCTGGCCTTCCTCTTTTGCGTTGACCTTCGATCTTGCCAAGCATGATGTCTTTCTCTAGTGATCTCTCTCTTCGCAGGATGTGTCCAAAGTATGAAAGTCGAAGTCTTGTCATCTGAGCTTCTAAAGACAGCTTAGGTTTGATCTCCTCTAGTACCGACTGGTTTGTTCTTCGGGCAGTCCATGGTATACACAGTATTCGCCGCCAGCACCATAATTCAAAGGCATCAATTTTCTTCCTGTGTGTCTTTTTCACTGTCCAGCTTTCACATCCATATGATGTTATTGAAAATACCATGGCTTGAACAAGTCGAATCTTTGTATGGAGACAGACATCTCTGCTCTTGAGAATCTTATCTAGGCCTTTCATAGCCATTCTGCCAAGAGCAATGCGTCGTTTGATTTCTTGACTGCTTGTTGCTTTTTTATTGATAGTTGATCCAAGTAGGTTAAAGTTGTTCACAATTTCAATTTCTTCTCCTTCAACGATGAACCTGTTGATTATGCCAGTTGTCATGATCTTTGTCTTCTTTACATTAAGGTGCAGGCCCACTTTGAGACTATGTTCTTTGATTGTGAGAAGCAAATGTTTCAGATCATCTTCACTTTCAGCCACTAATGTAGTATCATCAGCATAGCGAAGGTTGTTGATGAGTCTTCCACCAATCTTCACACCTCTGTTGTCTTCATACAATCCTGCTTCTCTGATGATTTGTTCTGCATATAAATTAAACAGGTAGGGGGAAAGTATGCAGCCTTGTCTTACACCTTTGCTTATTTTAAACCATTCTCTTTCTCCTTGTTCTGTTCGAACTGTTGCTTCTTGATCAATGTACAGATTGCGCAAGAGAACGATCAGGTGTTCTGGTATACCCATGCTTCTTAATGTGGCCCAGAGTTTCTCATGGTTTACACAGTCAAAAGCCTTGCTATAGTCGATAAAGCACAAATAGATATCCTTTTGGTATTCTTTAGTCTTTTCAAGGATCCATCTCACATCCGCAATGATGTCTCTCGTTCCTCGCCCTTTCCTGAACCCTGCTTGCACTTCAGGTAGTTCTTGTTCCAGGTATGGTTGTAGTCTCTTTTGAATAATCTTCAGTAGAATCTTGCTGGCATGTGGGATCAGAGCGATTGTTCGATAATTTCCACAGTCAGTTGGATCACCTTTCTTTAGTATTGGTATAAACACAGATCTTTTCCAGTCAGTTGGCCATGATGTTGTCTTCCATATTTCTTGGCAGAGCCTTGTAAGTACGGTAACAGCTGCATCAGATTGCTGCAATACTTCTATAGGAATGTTATCAATGCCTGGTGCTTTGTTCTTTGATAAGGCTTTCAATGCTGCTTCAACTTCTTCTTTCATCACCAATGGTTCCCGATCATAAGGTACAGGTTGAAACGGCTGTTGGTCCACTTGATCTTTATCATATAAAAACTCTGTATATTCCTTCCACCTTTTCTTGATCTTCTCAGCATCATTCAACATAGAACCTTGAGCATCTTGTAACATTCCAATTCGAGGCTGGAACTTTTTCTTTAACTCTCGTAGCTTTAGGAAAGCTGATCTTGTTCTTCCTCTAATAGTTTCTGCTTCAATTTCCTTGCAAGTGTCATTGTAGTACTTTTCCTTGTCCTGTCTTGCTGCACGTTGGAAATCTCTGTTTAGTTCTGCGATTGTCTTTCTTTCTGCTCTGGCTTTAGCTTCTCTGCGTTTCTGGGCAATTTTCAGAGTTTCTTCCGTCATCCATTTTGGCCGTTTTTGCTTTTTCATCTTTTGTAGAGACTTCTCGCTTTCTTCCAACACAACCTTCTTGATGTCATTCCATAACTCTTCCGGAGCTCTGTCATTTGTATCTAAAGCAGCAAATCGATTTTGCAGGCAGTCTTTAAATTCCAGTGGTATATTCTCAAGGTCATATTTTGCTGCATTCATGAGTGGTTTGCTCTTTTTCAACTTTAGCTTGAGTTTGCATACTAGTAGTTGATGATCTGTACCACAGTCAGCTCCAGGTTTTGTCTTTGTTGATGTTATAGAACTTTTCCATCGTTGACTTCCACAGATGTAGTCAATTTGATTTTTATACAATCCATTGGGTGAAGTCCATGTGTACAGTCGCCGCTTGTGTTGCTGGAAGAAGGTGTTTGAGATGAATAGATCATTGGTCTTGCAGAATTCTATCAGTCTTTCTCCAGCTTCATTTCTGTTGCCAAGTCCATATTTTCCAACTACTTTGCCTTCTTCTTTGTTGCCAACTTTTGCGTTCCAGTCACCCATGACTATCAGGATATCCTGTTTGCATGTTCTGTCAATTTCAGCTTGTACTTGTTCATAGAACTCTTCAATTTCATTCTCTTCTGCAGCTGTTGTTGGGGCATATACTTGAATTATAGTTGTGTTGATAGGCATTCCTCATAGACGAACAGAGATTAAGCGTTCGCTGACTGCATTGTATTTCATTACAGTTCTTGCAAGTTTCTTCTTTATTATAAATGCAACACCATTTCTTCTTTGTCTTTCATTTCCAGCATAGTAGACCATGTGATCATCTGATGCAAAGTGCCCGATGCCAGTCCATTTCAGTTCGCTGACACCCAACAGATCAAGTTGTACACGTTCCATTTCATTCTTGACCACCTCCAACTTCCCTTGGTTCATGCTTCGTACGTTCCAAGTTCCAATGTGTAAGACATCTTTACAGCTTCTGACTCTCATTTCATGCGCAGCTACATCAGCAGTCAGACTTCCCGAGGGCTTTGATCCAACCACATCATAAATGCTGGCTTTACTCTGAAAAGTCTTCAGCTCTTCCCCAGTAGCTAGTTGAGTGCCTTCCGACCTGGGGGTCTCATCTTCCAGCACCATAGCACAATTTGTTTTGTTGTAACTATCCATTGGGTTTTCATGGCAAGATACAGAAGTAGATTGCCGGGCCTTTCTTCCGCGCAGTTTAAGTTTGGTGTTGTTGCCGTTGTCACAAAAATGTGATCCTCCGTCGTCAACACTATCCCATTCTGCTGCTGCCCAGATGGGTGGTTTGTCTTGGTCTGGCACCTCAGCTGAGACCTGTCCATCTTGGGAGACCCTGCCAGTAGTTAAACTACCGATAGTTTAGCTCTCAGCATCACTGATGCATGCAAGCCCTCACAGCACGACAAGCTGCAAACCAAGTGAGAGAGAAGGATAGTATCTCTTCTTTTTAGAATAAAAAGACTTCTTGGGAAGAGCCTTCCTTTTGGATGGGTCAGCCGTTTTCCTAAAAAAGTGTTTTAGGATGAGATCATCTGTTTCAATCTCCCCTGCTTTTTCCCTCCAATCTTTGCCAAAAAGGTTTTCTCCAGTATATGGGATATTGGCCAGTTTATACTGTATCCATTGCTCAAGATAAGATGCCTGTAACCAGGCCATTCTGCGAGCCCCAGTGCAGACTGCTGAAGCTCTGCTTGTGGATTCAAAAGCATCAAAAGAGGCCCTGGTATTATGAGCCTGCTACATGAGTTTCTGGAGTGCACTCTGCTTATCCTCAGGAAGTAGTGGGGTGAAAGTCTGCAGATCCCTGGTGAAATCCTTCAGAAACATGCCCATGTACAGCAGGTAAAATTTGATTCTGGAGGCCAACATGCATGCCTGGAAACGACGACGCCTGAAGGCATCGAGTGTCCTCAAGTCTCTGCCAGGCGGCATGGATGAATGGTTCTTTGAGCTCTTTATTCAGCGCATTGCCAATTCCACCTCCATTGAGTGGTGGGGGAGTTGAGGCTTTTGAAAGTCTGGGCACTCTAGTACTCAGTACATGATATCGAGTCTTTTGCTGACAGGCGGAACTGTGAGCTGGAACTCCCACGTGTCGAGCATAAGATCCTGCAGGATATGATGTACCAGTAATGTAGCCACCTCCATGAGCATGGGAAGGTAATGGAGTATCTCCAATTCCTCCGCCCTTGGTTCCTTTTCCAAGGCTACTGTGATGGCGAGCCCTGCTGCCATGTCATGTATGAAGTCCTGAAAGGACATATCTTCTGGTGGGGACTCAGACATTCCTGAGCTGGCGAAGGGTCTGAAGAGATGTCAGGAAGTTCTCGAGAATTGAGTGACCCCCCCATCCCATTCTGAGGAAGTTAATCAGACTCCGGTAAAAAAATCAAGTATCAACGGTCTTGGGTTTGACCTCGATGCTTCGTAGAAGTTGACAGTTGATGTAGATACCGATACGCAGAGGTATAGGAACCAAGAGCCATGGCAGTCTGAGTCTGTTGGATAATGGGGATATCAACTGGATCCAACGATGGAATCAACCTCGAGTGCACCGACGATTTCAGTTCGAGAGCCAGCATTGGGCCAATACGCCTGGTTGTAGGCTCGGTGCCGAAGCCTGAACTCCTGATGCTCTCAAAGTTATCGGTACTGATGCTGCCAGAAGTGCTGCCAAACTCCTCTCGAGAGCCAGCATTGGCTGGTCTAGGGAGAGGGCCAATGTCTGGGTGGAATCAGGTATGGTGCTCTGAGCCACCGTCCCAGAACATGGAACCGGTAGCTCTCTGGAGGTCAATGTCTCAGGAGTGTTCCAGAGCCCCACTTGTGCTTTGGAGGACAGATACTCCTGCCGGAGCTGTTTGGCTGACCAATCTGCATTGGAACCAACTCTAGGGGGGGGGGGGGGTCGCGATGCTTATTTTATTTATTTATTTAACAGGTTTTTTTATATTGACTTTAAGTCAAAGTGGTTTACAGTGAAGAAACAACAATCAAAATCAATTGAGTTGTAATTACATAGAAGTTAGGGGTGGAACAACTTGGGTCAATGAGAACAGAGGATTTACATATTTACATATCTACATATTTAGCAGATGGTGATAGTGGTTAGCTTTATGGAGTTATGTGATCTCATGGGCACCATAGTGTTCAATGAACAGATGAGTCTTTAGTAGTTTCTTCAGGTCCTGCGCGGATCTTATGTGTTCTGGGAGTGAGTTTCAGAGTATGAGGGCAAATAGCGTGAAGGCTCTATTGTTTGTTTGCTGGGTGCATCTAGTCTTGAAGGGAGAGTTGGCTAGAAGGTTCTTGTTCATTGATCTTGTCCTTATTGAGGGTGCTCTACTGATTAGAGTATCCAGGCAGGGAGCTGATAAGTTGTGTAGAATTTTGTAGATAGTAGTTGCGACTTTGTGCTTTTTCCTTTGGGCTATTGGAAGCCAGTGTAAGCTCTTGAGGGTGCCTGTTAAGATTCTAGCAGCAGTGTTTTGCACTAGTTGAAGTGGATATAGGGTTTGCTTTGGTAGCCCTTGATAAAGTATGTTGCCATAAGCGAGGTGGAGCATTATGATTGATTGGAATACTGTTCTGTAGTCATTGTGGTGGAGAAGTTGCTGTAGATGTTGGAGTGATTTCAGTTTCAGGTATGCAGTGCTGGCTGTTGAGTTTATTATCAAGGGTTATATCCAGGTATTTGACTTCTTCTTTTATCGTGATCTCAGTGTGCTGGAGTGTGAGCTTTGCTGGTGGAATAAAGGATGGGTCTCTTGTGACCAGTAGTGCTTCAGTCTTGCTGCTATGCTGGGACTTTTCTTTGGCCTCGGAATCGGTCTTTGATGCTGATGCTGAAGATTTGGAAATGGCCACAGACTTTGACTTATTTTTGTGTTTGGACTTTGAAGAAACCTGAGACCCATGAGAGGAAGTCGATGTCCTCGATGAAGTGGAAGCCACTGAAACAGAGTCCAAGGCAAACAACGATCCAAACTGCCTGGCTCGGTTCTTGAGGCCTCTCTTTGTTATTTGTTGGCACAAAGGGCAAGAAGTGGATTGATGTTTAGGACCCAAACATTTTAGACACCAGTCATGTTTATCAGTAGCCAAAATGGCACTGGCACACTTGGTACATTTTTTAAAACCACTAACTCGCTTTTCCATGCCTGAAAAGGTTGTCTTTGAGATTGAAGATAAGGCTATGGAGGCCTAGAGGCCTAGATTAATGGTGAGAACCATGGTGACAATCAACAGAAAGAAAAATGAACATAAAAAAGAAAAAAAATAATCAGGACTGGTGTCAGATTTGACGGAACCGGATTCGACAGGAAGGCAGAAGCACGATGTACCCTGAAGTGCACAAAAGAGAGAAGCTTTTCGGTGGTGACAGGACGATGTGTCCTACTGGCTCTGTGGAAAATAAAGAACTGAGGAGAGGAGTTGGGAAGGCGGGAAGTCAGACATGCAGGCGGAGCGGAGTGCTCCTAAAGGCTTTCCTATAGGACCCTGGGGAGCTTTCCTGCACAGGCTCCGTCAGTGACATTCACCCATATGTGAAGACTGCATTCCTGCTTGTTCCTGGAGATCAGTATGTTTCAGCATAGCCATAGTACACACTATTGCTCTTCTTAGTATTTCTTTAAGGGTGTTTATTAATGTTTCTATACCTTACAACAGGGGTGGGCAATTCCGGTCCTGGAGGGCTGCAGACCAGTCAGGTTTTCATGATGTCCCTAATGAATATTCATGGACCTATTTCCATACAATGGAAGGCAGGTCTGCAATAGATATGTCAAGGCAATAGCCACCTTAATCCAGCATGCCAAAAATCGACATAGCCGCCAGCTCATCCTTGTGTGGGCCAGCAAACAGCACAAAAGGAGGGTCAAACTTATGAAAGGAATTCGTAACTTCCAAGTACCGGAGAAGCACCCTCCGGACATCCACAAAGCAAAGATTCTTATCCTTCCCCTGGCTCTGTTTCTTAGAGAAGGAGGGCAGGCAAACCACCTGGTTCATATAAAAGGGAGTAAGCACCTTAGGTAAGAAGCAAGGCACAGGCCGAACAGAGATTGCCTCCTGTGAAAAGGACAGATAAGGATTCTGGCAAAACAGAGCCTGCAGCTCGGAAATCCATTTTGAGGAACAAATTGCAACCAAGAAGACTGTCTTGAGCATTGAATCCTTTAAAGTAGCGCATTTCACCGGCTCCAAGGACACCACCATCAAGGCCCTGAGCCCCAGACCCAAATTCCAGAAAGGGATCACAGATCAGAGGGGAAGATGCAGATGCTGAACCCCCTGGAGAAAGCGCAAGATGTCCGGGTGCAAGGCTAGAGACTTACCAGCCACCGTACCTTGGAAACAGGCCAGAGCTGCTGTGTGAACTTTCAGGGAGCCAAGGGAGAGGCTCTTTCCAGGCTATCCTGCAGAAAGGCCAGCAGAGATGGCACCTTGGCCGCTTCAGGAGCCAACTGCCGAGTGCCAAACCATTGCTCAAAGAGGCACCAGATCCGTATGTATGCGAGCTTGGTAGACCTCCTCTGGGCTCCAAGCAAAATGGAGACCACTGCTGGAGAGTAACCTTAATGCGCTAGCCATCTCCTCGCAAGCCAAGCCGTAAGCAAGGAGGAAACCGCAATAGGCCCCGAGACAGAGACAACCAAAGAAGAGGCATCTGCAGGAGTCACATCAGATCTCCGAACCCGCTCTCCTCGGCTAATCCGGCACCACCATAACAATCCTGCGCCATGCCAGGGGCCCCAAAAGAAACACATACAGCAGGAGCTGATGTGGCCAAGGCTGGGTCAGGGCATTGACACCCTCGGACCCTGTCTCTGTGTGGTAACTGAAGAAGCAGCAAGCTTCGGCATTGAAGCGGGTCACCCTCAGATCCATTTTGGGACAACTCCAGCAGTGCAGAATCAGTTGAAACACATCCTGACTCAATGCTCACTCTCCAGGATCCAGAAAGTGCTGGCTGAGGAAGTCTGCTTCCACACTGTCCATCCCAGCAATGTGCTGAGCCGACAAGGCTAGGTGGTTCTTCTCCACCTAGGAAAACAGGAGAGCCATCTCCAGAGCTACCCCAGAACTCTAAATGCCGCCTTGCCGATTGACATAAGCCACCACTGAGGCACTGTCCAAAAACACTTGAACCACCTGTCAGTCAACCAGGGGTCGGAAACACAGAAGAGTCAACCTGATGGCCCTCGCTTTGGGGTGGTTGATGGACACTGCTTCCCTGCAGTTCAATGGCCCTGGGCCATTTGGTTCTGGCAATGGACCCCCCAGCACAAGAGATTGTCATCAAGAGGATCCAGGAGAAAACATCCAGTGGCATGCCCTTACCCAGTTGACAGGACTGCTGCCACTACCGCAGGCTGGACTTCACCATCAATGGGAGTGGAAGCCTGCGCTCGAACTCCTGAGAACTCAGAGACCATCGAGCCAGCAAGGACCACTGGAATGACTGCATGTGGGCACATGCCCACGGCAGCATCTCTATGGTCATTGCCATCAATCCGAGCAGCTGAAGATAATTCCATACGCTGGGAGCCTGCTGCACACAGAACAGTGCACAGGCAATCCAACAGTCTTTTGACTTTCTCCTTTGGCAGGAAAACTCTGCCCACTTGAGTGTCAAAACGTGCTCCCAGAAACTCCAGAGACTGGGAAGGCAGCAGCTGATTCTTTCCCCAATTGATTACCTAGCTGAAGCTTTCCAAAAAGACCACCACTTGGGATGCCACCCAAGACGCTTCTGAGACAGAATGGCCCCAAATGAGCCAAATGTCCAGATATGGAAGGACACAGATCGCATAGCACTGCAGCCGCCACCATCATGACCTTGGAGAAGGTCCTCGGGGCGATGGATAGCCCGAAGAGGAAGGCGGTAAACTGATAGTTAGAGCCAAGCATGGTAAAATGCAGATACTTCTGGTGATTCACCTGTTTTGGGATATGAAAGTACACCTCGGCCAGATCAAGAGAAGCCAAGAACTCCCCTTGGTGCATCGCTTGAATTATGGAGCATAAGATTTCCATCCAGAAGCACAGGAAGCGCAAGTGCCCATTGACCCCCTTGAGGTCCAGAATGGGTCCTTTTTTGGCACCACTAAATAGATGGAGTATCAGTCTTTGCCAGGGAAATGGATACTAAAGCCCTTAGGAGCAGTAACTTGTGAAAGGTGGACCGCACTGCGGCCCTTTTGATTGCCGACCCACAAGGGGAAATGACAAAGGCACCCAGAATTGGTTCCTTGCATTCCAGGACATAGCCAAACTGAATGGTGGCTAGCACCCAGCAATCCTTGGTAACCCTAGCCCATTCCTGAAAGAACAGGCGAAGCTTGCCTCCATCCAGAAGAACCAGGGAATGGGCCCCTAAACCTTCATTGTACAGTCCATGTGGGTCCACCTCTGGAGAGGATCGAGTCCCTGGACCCATGGGTCCCAAGAAAGGACTGAGAGCGAGCTTGAAGTCCGAAAGCAGAGGAGATGAAAGGCTTTCCAGTTCAGTAACAATGAAAGTCCCAAGATCCTCTGGAGTCCTGCCAGTGTGCCTGCATGGACGGGTGGGGGCTGACGAGAAAGGGGCTCCTCTCCGCTTCACAGGTCCCTTGAACCTGTCTTCCAGAAGGCAGTACGAATTTGTTTCGCCCAGGTCCTTCACCAGCTTCTCCAAATTGGCTCCAAACAAATGCTTCCCTTTAAAGGCCAGTTGGGGCAGCCGTGTTTTGGAGGAGTAGTCCACCACTCAATGCCGGAGCCAGATCCACCTCCAGGACACAATAGACAGGGCACTGTCCCTGGAGGCCAAATGTACCAGGTCATACATGGCATCAGAAAGGAAGGCCTCAGCTGAGAATGAATCCACTGAAGCAGGGCTTGAGAAGTCAGACTTGCACATACTGACAGCTGAAGGATAGCCGTCTCCAAAGTGAACTGGCTCCTCACCAAAGCATCCACCTTTCAGTCCAGAGGATCCTTTAAGACCAAGCCGCCTTCCACAGGGATGGTGGTCTGCTTAATAACCGCTGTGACCTGCACATCCACTTTGGGAATATCAAACCACACCACACACTCCTTCTCCGGGAGAGTGTACATCTTCTTACATACTCATAACCCTCGAGGCAGGGAGCTGAGAGATTCCCACTCTGACCAGATCATATTCTTGATCACCTCTGGGAAAAGGAAGACAGTAGTGGATTTCCGCACCCCTTGCAGAAGTGGGTGCAACTCCAGCTCCTGCTCTGGCCCTGGAGCATCTTCCATATCCAAGGCAATGAAACCCTGGTAATCAACGTTGCCAGCTCCTTTTTTTCAGAATAGGCATATCACCCCAGTCTCATCACAGTCCTCTGAAGGCAAGAGCCCTTCCTCGTCCACATGAGTTCAGCACTGAGACATCTGAATCCAAGTCATTGTCCAAATCTCAAACTGATCTGAGATGATCCCCCATCTCTAGGGGATGTCTCTTGCCAGGGACACTTAGCCACAGACAGTTGAACAGGGCTTGCATTTTCAGCATACTCCCCAAGAGTCTGTGTCCAGGGGGGCACCCACAGGCCACAGGATCTGAATTTCCAAGCCAGAAGAGAAGGATCAGGCCTCCTGCACAAAGGAACAAAATTCTGGGGAGGATAATCTCAGAAAAGACTCCCCAACATCAGGGGGCATCGCTGCAGTAGATCCCCTGGAGGAGGAGGAGGAGCGGCTCATGGCCCGGTCAGCTGGATATGCTTACCTACAGTGCCATGTGTCACCTTCCTGTCCTGAGGCAGGCAAGGCCGGACTAACTGCATCCCCCAGCTGAGAGAGGGGGAGCCGACCCTTCAGAGATGCTCAGAGGCTGCCATACAGGAAAAGCAGAGCCCAGAATCCAGAGAGGAGGCCCCTCGCTTGCCACAGGTCAATTGTTTCCTGGAAGAAAACACAGAGAGTTAAGAGTTAAGGCAATTATCACAACAGCGCACTATGGCTGCAGCTGGTAATTATGCAGCTGTTAACTGTGCTTTTTAATGCAATGCGCATTACAGGTGCTAGGGAAGGAACACGCGTTGGAGCCACTTGGGCAGAACACGCATTAGAATCGCATGACCGCCAGGTGCACATGCTACTAATGCGTGCAGAAAACAGTGGGAAACCCCCGCATAGCACCAAAGGTTGCCAGCGGTCCACCCCGAATTGTGTCCCAAGAATACAGAATCGGGAGTCCCCAACAACGATAGTGACGAGGTCAAGCCTTGGTACTAACTCCAAGAGCCCCAGGCCAAACACTTGTGCTGGGCTCAGCTCTACTCCTCAGGAACTGTTTCTCTGGCTTTGCAGCACTGCACTTAAGGTGTCTAGCAGGCAGATCCCTCTGAGAGCCTTCTGCAATCTTTGGGAGAGAACAAGGGGGAAACAGAGGAGTAGAGAGGGGGCAATAAGGTTGTGTGAGGCAGTTGTACTCTTCCAGATCTTTCCAAATCCTTCCACCTTCTGGCTGCTCAACAGGCTCTTATCCAGAGTAAGAGTGTGGAGCCAAACCAATTTTCCCTCCTCCTATGGCTACCAAAAGGACTGCAGTCTAGTAGAGCCTCCCATGTCGTGCTCTAGTGAGAGATCAACCCCCATGAGCATTTTGATCAATCTTTTCTTCTCAAATCTTCAGAATTTTCTTCAGAGGAGAAAATCCATCCACCATCTGCTGAAGACAAAGAAATACTGAAGGGGCCTCTGGTGGCTGAGGCAAATAGAGGCATGAGAGCGATGTTATTAAAACTTGGGCTTTTCATTGGCTCTTTGTCTCCACTAATCTGCTGGCAGGGGAACACAATCCACTTGTCTAGACCGATCTAGCAGGACCAGGATTCAACATGCACTGCGGTTGTTTGGATTTATTTATTTAGCAGGGTTTTTTTATACTGTTTTAACTTACAGCAAAAGCAGTGTACATGTAACTCAAATTATAAACTTTTACATGGAACTATAACAACAACAATAGTTGTAAATGTATAAGTAAAACATAGTGAACTATTCACTGTAACAATAACAATAGTTGTCAGCATAAACATAAAATTTGAAAGCGGTAAAGTTTAGAGGTGACAAAGTGGGGGGTGGGGGAGGGTAGAAGAAGGTATGAAAAAGTTTCGAGTCCTTGATGGGAGTGGGTTCATTTTACAATGTGCAAAAAAGATGAGGTGGAAGCTTGTACATTACCTAGATAGTCATTTGGGCTTAAAGATGATTACTGGATGTTGAATCCAAAGTGCTCTAAGAAGAGATGTGTTTTTATTTTTTTTCCGAAACTCTGCAATGATGTTTGCTGATTGTAATTCAATATTTATTTATTTATTTAATAGGTCTTTTATACCGCCTTATCATACATTCAAAGCAGTTTACATAGAACAGTTATAGCAACGAGCTTTACATTGAACAGGGTTATACAACTTGGTGGTTAACTGGGATATAACAAGCAATTTAACAATTTCAACTATTTACAAGGAAACTGTCACAGTGTTTTATGGTCCATTTCATTAGTGATCATTGTCATCTTGGGTAGCTCCGAAGTATTCTATGAAAAGGTGGGTTTTTATTGCTCTCCTAAAGTCCACTAGGTCTTTGATTTCATGTGTTGAGGTGGGGAGATCATTCCACAGTTGGGGTGCAAACAAGAAGAAGGCTCTATTGCAGGTGAATTGATTTGTTTTCCTGAAGTTTAGTGGGGTCTTTAGGGTGTTGTCTGTTCCTCTTCTTGGAGGTGTCTTCCTGATCAGTGGTTGGAGAGTTGCTGGAGAGAGGTTATTTAATGTTTTGAAGATTATTATTATGTTTTTGTATTTGGTGTGTACAGCAACGGAGAGTCAGTGTAGCTGATGGAGCGTGGGGGTTATGTGGTTGTATTTTGATGTTCCAGTGATGATTCTGGCCGCAGTGTTTTGCACCAGTTGTAAGGGGAGAGTTGCTTTCTTAGGAAGTCCGTGGTAAATTGCATTGCAGAAATCTATTATAGGCATTATTATGGCTTGGCATACAGTTCGGAAGTCGTTGTCGGTGAGTAGTGGTTTGAGTTTGCGTAGCATTCTGAGTTTGTGGTAGGCTGATCTGGTCGTCTTTTGGATGTGTGGCTGGAAGGCGAGTTGCTGGTCAAAGATGGCTCCGAGGTATCTGACATCATGTCTGTTATTTATGGTGTGGTCAGAGATCTTTATTGAGTCTGGTGGTGAGAATATAGTGTTCCTGGTAACGTGCATGAGGTCAGATTTCTTGTAGTTTATGAATAGGCCTTGACTGTTGAGCCATTCTGACATTGCTTCATGGCATGCTGTGATTTGTGTGTAATCTGGATGTTTGATGTTTATGGGGGTGAATATCATGATGTTATCTGCGTATATTCTGTAGTGGATGTTGAATTGTTTTATAATGTTGCATATTGGCTGTATGTAGACATTGAATAGTAGTGCCGAGAGAGCTGAGCCTTGTGGGACGCCTTGGTGTTGGGTGAAGGGTGCAGACTGTTGAGTTTTGCTTCTTACTTGTTGTGTACGGTGGGATAGGTATGAAAAGAACCAATCTAACACTGTGCCGTTTATGCCTACGTCTCGGAGTCTTTGCAGTAGAGTGCTGTGATTTACTGAGTCAAAGGCAGCAGTGATGTCTATGAAGCATAGTACAAAGCCACTGTGTATGTTGTCCATACCTGTTATGAGGGTATCCAAGAGAGATGTGATGAGTGTTTCTACTCCGTGGTGTTGTTTTTGGATCTTGACTCATATGATCTCCTTGTTTTTTTACCTTTCCCCCTTTGCTGCTGCTTTTGGATCTTGACTCACATGATCTCCTTGTTTTTTTACCTTTCCCCCTTGTTTTATCCCTGTCTACATCTTCTGTGTTGTCTGTCTTGACTGGATTGTAAGCTCTGATGAGCAGGGACTGTCTTTTACATGTCTGTGCAGTGCTGCGTATGACTTGTAGCGCTATACAAATGCTCAGTAGTAGTAGTAGTAGTCTTTTTGTACAACCTCGTGTAGGGGGGCTCTGTTATCAGAACCTGGAACTCGCTGACTCTGCGAGCTGATGTGAGTACTACCAGGATGTGAGAGTGGTCCTGGAGCTTGGCCCAGGGGAATCAGTGATGCCATCAACAGGGAGAGGAGCAGTGGGAACCAGGGCTGCCTGGGCCACCGAGGGGCTATCAGTATTAGCAATGCTCTGCCGTGCTGGACCTTGAATAGTGTTTTGGCCACCAGTGGTCTTGGTGGGAAGGCGTGCATGAGGCCTTTTGTCCAAGGAATGAGGAACGCGTCCGCTGCTACCAGGGACAGGTGCGGCTGGCGCAAGCATTATCAGGGCAACTGCATGTTGTCCGGGCTGGCAAACAGGTCTATTGAGGAAACGTCCCAGAGGCGAAATAGCTGTGAGGCTACCACTGGATTCAGGCGCCACTCGTGCAGCTGGAGGACCCTGATCAATTTGTCTGCCAGGGCATTGTCCTGGTTCAGGAGGTACACCGCCCTTAGGAGCATCACTCTGCATGCAGCATAGGAGTAGAGGGCTACCGCCTCCTGGCAAAAGGGGTATAACTTCATTGGCAAAAGGGGTATAGCTTCATTGGCTACCAATACACGGAAGGATTATATTCAAAACTCTATTCCTCTCATTCAAGGCCATCAAGTGCCTATCCTCTACTGCACTTACTGAGCTTATCCACACAGTGCCCCCCAACAGATCCAGGAGGTCAACAGCCCTAAATCTACTAATAACCCCGAAGACCTTGACTAAATGCAATAGTACAACGGCAAATAGGGCTTTCAGTCTTTACGTCCCCAAATGCTGGAATGCGCTCCCACCAGACATTCGAGCTATTGCAGACCTAACCCAATTCAGGAAGGCAATCAAACTTCACCTCTTCCTACAATACTACCCTGCCAGCAATGAATCTAAGTAACCCCTCCTAAGAAACACCCATTCTTAGTCTTATTATAGTCTCAACCTCCTTCCTGCAGATCAGGCTCATACTGCCTTAAGTATTCATGGTATTACATATAGTTCATCGGTCTCATTATTTCATGTATATAGTTCAACCCTGTTATAGGTTTATTATTTCATGTATATAGTTCAACCCTGTTATCCAAGTTTGTACCCCTGTTCGATGTAAAACCAAACAGAGTGTGTGTTTTGGTAGTTTTGTTATACTGTAAACCGCGCTGATACCGAATAGTGCGGTATATAAGCAACTGTAATAAATAAAATAATAAAAAAATAACCCTGTACCCCCCCTGTTTGTTCACGTAGAACATTGAGACCTAATTGTCGGTCTGGATCAGCACCGAGAGGTATTGGAGTTGCTGGGGAAGCCTTGGAGGGCTAGGTATATTGCCCGGAGTTCTAGCAGGTTCATTTGCAACCGGGATTCCTCCTGGGACTAGCACCTTGCGTCTGGAGGCTTCTGCAATGCGCTCCCCAGCACATTAGCAAGGCGTTTGTGGTGAGGACCTTCTGGGGGTTGGATGCCTGGAAGGGCATCCTGGCCTGAAGGTGGTGTGGATTATGCCACCATCCGAGGATATCTGCCAGCTGACGAGTCACTTTCACTCTGTCCCTGAGCCTGTCTGTGGCTTGAGGGCACTGAGAACGGAAGCACCACTGGGCTGCCCTCATGTGCAGGTGGGCATACTGTGTCACATGGATCATGGAGGTCATGTGTCCCAACAGGCAGAGTAGGAGCCAGGCAGGTAGTGTCTGGCATTAGTGTACCTCTGCAGCTAACTCCCTGAGGCATTCTGACCTTTCCTGGGGTAGGAAGGCTTTTGCCTGGAGGGTATCTAGTTGCGCCCCTATGAACTCTAGGCACTGAGCTGGAGTGAGGTCGGACTTGGGGTAGTAAATGACGAACCCCAGGTGCTGCAGGGTGTTGATGGTGCACCCGGTGGCGCATTGTGTCTCTGCAGCTATGTCCCCTTTATGAGCTCCGTCCTCTTGGGGATGAGGAAATATCTGGAATAGAAGCCTGTGCCCCAGAGATGTTTCAGCACTGGCTCAACTGCTTTGTCGATGATTAGGCCTGCTAGCTCGGTTAAGAACAGGGTCTGGTGAAGGAGAAGCTTGGTGGGCTCCCCTGGAAAGTATGTGGGTGGTGCCCATTGTAGGTGGAGGAGGTAGCCCTCCTTGACCACTGTAGCACCCAGGTATCGGTGGTGATGGCTGTCCACTTGTGGGCAAACATGGCTAGGCACCCCCTGTGGGCAGCAGAGGACCCCCTGGGGGTAGGGAGGTCGCACTCAGGCAGTGAAAAGCTTCCCCCAGGCTGGGCTAGGACTGGGGCCTGGGACTTCAGGGCTTTTTGTTTTCTGGGACCATGTCCCTGGCCTTTTTGTTGCTGGCCCTGCTGAGGGGCCGGGAAGGCCTGGAAGTGCAGAGTACTGCTGAAGCCTCCTTTCTTCTTCGGGAAGAAGGGCTTTTCCCCAGAGCTTTCTTCTGGGGGTGCACAGAGGTATTTTTTGAGAGCCTGGTTCTCGTTACATACTCGGTCTCTATCTCCACTGTCTTATCCGCCATGGGCTTCCTGAATAGGTTTTCTCCTATGCAGGGGACATCTATCAGTTTGTCCTGTGCCCATTGTTCCAGGTCAGATGACTGCAGCATGTCTGGCATCGTGCCTGGATGCCTGCAATGGCCACCCTGGCTGATGACTCAAAGCCATTGTAGGCTGCCCGAGACAAAAACTTTGAGCATTCTTTTACTGCCGAGGTCAGGGTTTTGAACCTCTGCAGGAGTTCCCCCTCAAGGCCTGCCAAGAATCCACCAAGATCCTTCGACGGTTCCTTCAGGTACATGCTGATATAGAGCTGGCAGGACTGGATATGGCACATTAGCATCAAACCCTGAAAAGCCTTCTGGCCAAGGGTGTCATGGAGCTGTGGGGAAGCTGGGTCATTTGGAACCCAGGGCTTTGGCATTTGCTAACAACTGGTACTGAGGCCGGTGTTTCCCATTCGGAGGAGAAGGCAGTCGAGGATCGAGGGAACTGGGACTGTAAGGGTCTCCTTTGGGGGTGCCTCATATTGGAGCTTTTCAAATTCCTCGGTGCGCGGTTTCTCCTTGGACTCTGTCTCGATAGTGAGGGCCTTGGCCATATCCCGCACAAAATCGAGGAACGCAATGTCTCCATGTTGGGAACAGCGTTAGGTCATCAGAAGAGACGGGTCCAAGGGCACATCATGGTGCTGCCTCTTATCCGAGGACTCTTCGTCCTCGGTCTCCCATTCAAACTCGAAGTCCAAGTTCAAGTACGATGTCACGCGATCACCTCAGTCGAGGGCCACTCTCAGTGGTCCGTGACCTCCAGAGGATCACTGGCTCGATCCACAGGCACTTGCTGGGGAGGACCGGTGTCCAAAGGAATGGGACCGGGACCTTGTCTGGGTCCGGGTGCTCTCTCGATGCTGATGGAACTCGACATCCGGAGAAGCCCTCAATGTCAAAGGTCCCGTCATCGGGGTGGATGAACCAGACGAGCCGGTCATGAACGCCCGCTGCATTACCACTATGGCAGATATACTGCTCTCTAGGGATGCCATTCTGGTCTCTATACCAGTTGGCTCCACAGTCTTTGACCCAGGCACCGAGGGTTTCGGGCCCGGCATTGGTACTGTCGAGGGGGAGTCCTCGATGGGGATGGCCTCGGAGGCCTGAGGCCAGTCGGCAGGTGCCGAGACTCCTTTCGGGGCAGCTTGGTGGGCTGCTCCTGCCTCAACTCCTTGGACTCATGCCTGTGATTGTGGATCCTGGGGTGAAATTTCTTTTTCCTGGATCCGTCCTCCGAGGCGATCTTCAAGGATTTCTTCTTCTTGTGCTCCACCTCCGGGGATTTCCACTCAGAGAAACCGCAGCCACAGGACTCCAAGCAGGCTCTGGCTTTGCAGGGCACTGAAGTATCAGATGGGGCCCTGGATCGTGGTGTCACCAGAGACTCCGGTGCAGAGTCGGACTTCTGAAAGGAACTCATCTGCTGCTGATGGCAGCTCTTCAAGGCCTTTGAGGTCACGGTTCTGCAGAGCTTGCAGTTGGAGTCGTTGTGCTCTGAGTCGAGACATCAGAGGCAGTAGTCATGTGGGTCATTGGTGACATTTTGCCACACTGGTCACACTTTTTGAAACCACTGGAGACCATCGGAAAAAGGGGGTGCTCGCCTCCCAGAAGGGCTCCAAGGCCTTTGGCTGAAAAAGGGCATGACCAATGGTTGAAGAGCACCTCGATGAAAAAATGAAAAACTAATAGACGAACCCAAGGAGCAACGTCGAGGTGAGCTGGCTTGGGGGCAGGAAGGAACCAGTACGCAAACCAGATAAAACTTAGGAAGAAAAATCAGTATTTTTCAGGGGAAACTGGACAACATCCAGTGGGCTCTGCGGAAAAAAGGAGACTGAGGCAAGATGGCACCCTTGGGCAAGAAGTGAACCATGCATGTGTGGTGCATCTCCAAAAGGATTTCTTTGAAAGCTGGGGAGATGCTTCTGCAGGGCTCCATCAACAACAACGTCACCCATATGTGAGGACTGACTTCCTGCTTGTTCCCGGAGAACTTCTGTTTTGCTATAGTTGATGGCTAGTTTGTGTTCAGTGAGCCAGTTGGCTATTGCATTGAAGCACTTCCCTACTATTCCGTATTCCGGCTTGTTGACGGAGTATGACGAGTAGATCAGAATATCATTGGCATATATGTGATAGAGAATCTTGTGTTTTTGTATAATTGAACGCAGAGGCTGTATAAAGATGTTAAAGAGATGTGAGGATGATGCTGATCCTTATGGTAAACCCTAATTTTGCTTTTAGCAGTGTGAGGTGAGGGTCCTATTTTCACTTGTTGGTGGCAGTCCCCCAAGTAGGATTGGAACCATTGAAGGGTTTTGTATTGTAGGCCTATTGATTGGAGTCACTGTAGTAGCTTGTGGTGGCTAATTGAGTCAAATGCAGCTGAGATGTTTATAAAGATGAGTACGAAGCCTTGGGTTGGCTTTTCAATTCCTTTAATTAGGTTGTCCACAAGTGATGTGATTAAGGTTTCAACACTGTGAAATGGCCTGAAGTCATGTTGCTGGAGATCCAGAGGGGCACGAGTGTCAACGTGGTCCTGTAGATGGAGTTGCACTGATTTTTCAGTGAGTTTGGCGATGAAGGGGATACTGGATATAGGTCTATAAGATGCTGGGGACTGTGGGTTTAGTGTAGGATTCTTTAAGAGAGGTCTGATTGAGGCACTGTTTGGGCACTTAGGCATGTAACACAGCGTATGATGGCAGATAAAGAATCCTAGGGAAAAGGAGGATTGAACAATTTGAAGAAGTACTGGGCTGTATTCCTGTTTGCAGATTTTTACCCATGAGACTGGGCATGGGTCAAGGGGAGAGGACGGTGTGTTAAGATTTGAAATGATGGTTTTAAGTTGTTCATCTGATACAGTGTTCAGTGGAGACCATGTGTAATTAGGAAGGTTATTTTTGGTCTTATAGGTTGTGTTGTGGTTCTGGTATTGGTTTTGTCTAGTTTGGCTTGAAGGAATTTAGCCATTTCATCTGGGCATAGGTTATTGTCTATTTTATTTGCGGTGGGGTTTTTGATGAGCTACTGCACAATATCAAAGAGCTCTCTGGGATGATTTATGGATGTTTTGATGAGCTTTCTATTTAACATACAGGTGAGTTTTTTTTTTTTTACTCTGCCTACTAAATAACATATCTCATTATAGATATACAATAAAATGATAACAGCCATCTTAGATAAAATTCTATTTGAGCGGAAGTATCAATACAATTATTATAAATAAGGAATAATGGGGTTCCTTGGAAGTGGCTCGTGTATAGTGACACAGCATTTTTGTGAATGGACTGATAGGCTCCGTAAAATACTTCTGATTGGACTATAATTTCATTATAACCATATTAGAGATGCTTATACAAGAACTTTCATTAAAATCATCTGTAATACCTGAAGATTGGAGGATCGCCAATGTAACACCAATTTTTAAAAAGGGCTCCAGGGGTGATCCGGGAAACTATAGACCGGTGAGCCTGATGTCAGTACTGGGAAAAATGGTAGAAACCATCATAAAAAACAAAATTACTCTGCATGTAGAAAGTCATGGCCTAATGGGAGACAGCCAACATGGCTTTAGACAAGGAAGATCTTGTCTTACTAATCTGTTATGTTTTTTGAAGGTGTGAATAAACAGGTAGACAAAGGTGAGTAGGCTGATATAGTGTATCTGGACTTTCAGAAAGCCTTTGACAAGGTCCCTCATCAGAGACTTTTGGCAAAACTAAAAAGTCATGGGATAGGAGGCAGTGTACTATTGTGGATCGGGAACTGGTTAAAAGAT
This sequence comes from Ichthyophis bannanicus, assembly GCA_033557465.1. NCBI lineage: Eukaryota > Metazoa > Chordata > Amphibia > Gymnophiona > Ichthyophiidae > Ichthyophis > Ichthyophis bannanicus. Next base: position 1,535,794,837 of record CM066032.1, read on the forward strand.
AGAAAGCAGAGGGTAGGGCTAAATGGACAATTTTCCCAATGGAGAAAGGTGAATAGTGGAATACCCCAGGGATCTGTACTGGGTCTGCTGCTTTTTGACATATTCATAAATGACCTGGAAAAAGGACTAATTAGTGAGATTATCAAATTTGCAGATGACACAAAACTCTTTAAAGTTGTTAAAACCCAAGGGGATTGTGGTAAACTGCAGGAGGATCTGGATAAACTGGAAGACTGGGCATCCAAATGGCAGATGAAATTTAATGTGGACAAGTGCAAAGTTATGCACCTAGGAAAGAACAACCCACACTATGGTTACACAATGCAAGGTTCCACATTGGGAACCACCACCCAGGAAAAAGATTTAGGCATCATCGTGGATATCCTGTTAAAACCCTCCGTCCAGTGTGCAGCGGCGGTCAAGAAAGCAAATAGAATGCTAGGTATCATAAGGAAAGGAATGGAAAATAAAACAAAGGATATTATAATCGTTCCATGGTACGACCGCACTTTGAATATTGTGTGCAATTCTGGTCGTCGTATCTTAAAAAGGATATAGCGTTATTAGAAAAGGTACAGAGAAGAGCCACCAAAATGGTAAAGGGGATGGAAGGCTACTCCTATGAAGAGAGGCTACAAAGGTTAGGGCTCTTCAACCTGGAAAAGAGACGGCTGAGGGGAGATATGATAGAGGTCTATAAATTAATGAATGGAGTGGAATACGTAAACATAGATCAATTGTTTATGCTATCAGAATATAGAAAGACTAGGGGACATGTAATGAAGCTACAGGGTAAACTATTTAAGACAAATAAGAGAAAATATTTTTTCACTCAACGTGTAATCAAACTTTGGAATTTGTTACCGGAGGATGTAGTAAAGGCTATTAGTGTAGCTGGGTTTAAAAAAGGTTTGGACAAGTTCCTGGAGGAAAGGTCCATAAACCATTATTAAAAAGGGACCCAGGATATCAATGCTTGACCCAATACAAGCAATGTGGAACCTGTGTCTCTTGGGGATACTGCTAGGTACGTATGACCTAGACTGGCTACTGTTGGAAATAGGATACTGGGCTTGATGGACCTTGGTCTGACCCAGTATGGAATATCTTATGTTCTTCATCCAGTAAGATTTCTTAATCAAACATACAAAAGCTTTTCAGGAGTGGGTTTAGTGTACCAGTACTGGTACCCAATCACAAAAGCCCAGAACTGATCACGTCTGTGCATGCTTGGTTTAAATTTGTTCAATGTTTCTCAGTCTTTCCTGAGTACAGACCGAATTGGCTCTATCAAGATGAATATTGTTCTAAAAATACGTGTATGTGTGATAGCTTTATAGGAATACACAGCGTATGAAGTTGGACCCATGAAAAAGGTGTTTGTGATGCTGAAACCACAACCATGGTCAAGTTTGTGTACTCTTCTTATTCCCATTGTCTTTTAAGAACCTGTGTTTTGGGAAGAGATTTTCTCCTTAACAGAATCTCTGGATTTAAGATTATAGATTAAAGGATGTGAACATTTAGAACTATTTTAGAGTTTAATTTGGCCTCACATTGTGGAATAACTTACCCTAGGAAATGATAATGGAGACAAGACTATTCAAGCTGGTGAAAATGTAATTATTTCAGCAGGCATTTGAATAACGTTATCAAGTTAACTAACAGGGGCTTGAAGGAGCATTAGGGAAGGGTGGGCTGTAGGCCAAGGGGTGTAAGTGAATGAGTTGTACGATACGGGCTGGTGCCTATGGGAGCACAGATAAGGGTGGGCCTGGAGGTGTGTAGGCTCCTCCACTTTCGGTTCAAGTCCATCCCATGGCCTTCCCCAATATGCAGTCATAGTGTGCACGTCCTATTCGTAATCTCGTGGGAAGTGTCGTATGCGAGGCTTTAACATGTACACCATGCCTTCAAATCAGGAAAGGAAGACCTGGCAGACTTTGGTCACAGAATGGGCACCATGTGGTGGAGGGCCTGGATGCACATTGCCCTCCATGTTAACCCTGACCCCCTTCAAAAATAGTGTTCTGACCATGCCCCTGGTTTAACGTGTGAATGTATTTTGTTTTATACATTTTATTGACTTTGCTTTGAAATGTGTTTTATCACTTAAGTGGATATGTGGTTTGTAGTGTACATGAACTAATGTTATGTATGTTTAACATTGTACATTACTGAGTGTAACGATGATTTGGATCAGCAGTATTTAAGGCGTGAAATAAATATAGGAGGATTTTTAAGGGATTTTTTTTTTTTTACAAACATTGAAATTATATGTACAGTAAGGGGCATGTTTACAAAACCATGGTAAGAATCAGCACTTTATTGTTTGTTTAGTTGGTAATTCTATAAAGGATGTGCAAAATGTTACATGTTAGAAACATGCATAAGTCTGTATTCTAAAGGATTTACACATGTGAATGAGCACTTATGTGTGCGCATTAGGCGTTCACCATGCTGTAAGCATGCATATACTTTCAGTAAGGGTGTGCATGGGACATAGATTGGATGGACATTTACAGGGCCTAAATGTACATGCATCTTCTTCTTCTTCTTTAATCCTTAGCTGGCATTTGGAGAGCAGGTTGTCCTCTCAACCAATACACTGCTGTAAGTGCTGCTGGATTCCGTGCGTTGTTCACAATACGTTTCCAACCTTGGCGATATTTCTAGTCTCATTGATGATCAGTGCCATAAGTTACAGAATATTATAATTTACATGAATTTTCCCCAAATCTATCTGTAGACATATACACTTCCTCTAGTGCAGGTCTAACTGTTGTGACTAGTTTAAGGCATGTCAGTATGCCCTGATTCCATAAAGTAAAGTGTGCTCATACTTTACTTTATAGAAGAGGCCGTATATACACTCATGGCAATGCGTGTCAAGTGCGCAGGAGTTTACAGAATTACCATATTAGTGCCAAAAATTAGCACCGTTTACACATCTAGATGTTTTTAAAATTACCTCCTATATATTAAATGTTGTGGTACTCTCATTTAGAATTGTTATAATTGTACTCAATTATCTTTTTACACATTACTACTACTATTTATTATTTGTATAGTGCTACAAGGCATATGCAGCGCTATACAGACACATGTAAAAGGTGGTCCTTGCTCATCAGAGCTTATAATCTAGTCAAGACAGTCAACACAACAGCTGAGGACAAGGATATATCTAGGAGAGTTGTAAGAAAACACATAGGAGACTAAGTGGATCAGGATCCAAAAGTGGCCTCGAAGAGGTGAGTTTTCAGCCTGGATTTGAAAAGGGCCAGAGATGAAGCCTGACGCATAGATTCAGGTAGTTTGTTCCAGGCATAAGGAGCAGCAAGGTGGAAGGATTGAAGTCTGCAGTAGAAGAGAAGGGCACAGATAGAAGGGATCTGCCAGAAGAGGGGAGGTGTAGGGAGAGATAAGAGAGGAAAGGTAGCAAGGAGTAGCAGAATAAGTGCACTTATGGGTCAGTAGGAGAAGTTTGAACTGGATACAGAAACAGATAGGTGACTTGAGAATAAGGGTTATATGAGCGTATTGAGGCTGGCGGAAGATTAGCCGTGCAGCTGAGTTTTGAACAGATTGAAGGGGAGAGAGATGATTCATACACACTCATTTACAACCATATATACTGTATATACATATATATATACATTTATATATATATATGTATATACAGTATATATATCATTTTTTTACAGTATTTGTCCTGGTGGTAGGATGGACTGCTATTTTAGGAAGCAAAATGAAATCAGGAATCATGCTGACCCTTTCCAGTGATTAATAGTGTTGAAGTTGCAATGACTGGCATGGAAGTACGGTACATCCAGCTCAAATTTTCATCCTGAACAAAGCTTTCAAATGTTTGTTAAAATTCTCACTCATGTTTCTTTTAAATTATTCTAAATACGTCATTCTAATCCATGCAAGCTCTTTTCCAGATACAGCAAGGTTTATGGCCAGACACTACTGGTACCTTACAGAATGCTAATATCTCTTCTCTTCAAGAAATATCTATATTACAGGCAGACTGCATGTGTATACAGATAATATCTTCCTGAGTATTATTAGGTTCTGTATCAGACACAAGGAGTGAAGTGTAATAAAATGGATTCTTTTCTTGTAGCCTGGCAGTTCATAAAATGTTTGAGAAAGATATTCTGATAACTAAAATTAAAACTTAAATGCCTCCTCTAAAAAAAAAATACAGATTATATTTAAATGTTCTAGGATTATATGAACTTTTATGAAGCATAGTATTAAAAATGACCTCATGAAAAACCTGGACAGGACATGGAATGCTGCATTTCTTTTGAATGGATACCGCTCTCAATACTGAAATTATCGCATGGCATGACAAAATTGACAGTTTTGATAGGAAAAGCCCAAGATGACAATAGCAACAGTGGTATAAATCTTAAGAGTTTTCTCTCCTCTCGATCTTGCGCGGTTCTTTCATCTTCTCCTTCCTCTCCCCCTTCTGACCCCCACGTTCTTCCCTGTGGGGTTCCTCAGGGTTCTGTTCTTGCCCCCCTCCTCTTTAACCTTTTCTTGGCTCCCCTTGCATCCCTGATTCAGCAGTTTGGTGTATCTACTTTTTTCTATGCGGATGATATTCTCTTGCTCCATCATACTTCTCCTTCCTGCCCCGATCTTTCTGTACTAGATTCCTGCCTTGCAGCTGTAGCAGATTGGCTGACACTCAACTGCCTCCACCTGAATCTTGCCAAAACTATTGCTATCTGGTTTTCTCACGGTGGCTCTCCCCCCTCATTGGCCCCTTCTTTCTCCGGCTCTCCTGTACCCCTGGTCTCCACTTTCCGGTACCTTGGTGTGCACTTTGACTCTGATTTGTCTTTTCACTCCCACATTTCTCACGTCACCAAAACATCCTTCTTTTTTCTCCGCCAGATTCGTTCTATTCGTCCTTTTCTCTCCCCTTCAGCCCTTGTTACCTTGGTCCTGTCCTTAATTATGTCTCGAGTAGACTTTGCCAACTCTCTATTTATCGGTCTCCCAAAATATCAACTTACCAGACTTCAACGGATTCAGAATACTGCTGCACGCCTGGTCACATGCTCTTCCCCTCGGGATCACATAACTCCTCTGCTCTTTCATCTCCACTGGTTGCCTATCCCTTTCAGGGCCACTTTCAAACTACTGATCCTGACTCATAAAGCCTTCCATACTAGCACTCCCCAATACCTAATGGATCTCCTCTTCTTTCACTCTCCTAGACACACTCCCCGCTCTTTTCATCTCAACCGCTTCACCCTCCCTTCCCCTTCTCGCGCTCACCTGCAGTCTACCCGCTCCTCTGCCTTTTTCTTTGCTGCTCCCGCCCTTTGGAATGCCCTTCCCCCCTCCCTCCATCTAGACCCTCAGTTTACTACTTTTAAACAACAGTTAAAAATCCATTTGTTTTCCCTAGCTTTCAATCTTCCCTCCCCTTTTGTGTGATTAATTCTCTTCCCTACCTCTTGTTCTTTCCTAGGCCTACCCCCTGTCTACGTTTTGTTCTGTTTTCCTGATTCTTCTGCTGTCCTGTCAAATATTGTATATTTCTTTTCCTTTTTGCTGGCCTCGGCCTGCTTTTATTGAATTTTTAATTGTACACCGCTTTGGTTCTTGTGAAAGGCGGTTTTTATCAAATACAATAAACATAAACATAAACACAAGAGAGGACACTTAGAAAGAATCCATGGTGTTGCTTATGTAGTACCTTGGTATGGACATTAAGAGCAAATTTTCCCTTGTACAAGTAGAAAAATAGACTAGTAATTCAAGAAAAAAGTATTGATTTCTTGAAGACACTCACCTGTGCATCTGTATTGGGTCTTTGAATACCATCGCCAGCCCCAAATGTTCTTTTGCAGTTGTCCAACCACTAGAAAAGCAAATATTAAGAAGTTAATAGAACTGACCAAAATAGTGTTGTAACTGTATTAGTCCACTTAGCTATGAAGAAACAAAGGTCAGCAAACAAGTAACAGGTCACATCATTTTACTTGATTAACTTTATGAGAGTAATTTTAAAAAACTGCATCTAGGTTAAGGCAGAGACATATGCTTGCTTTAAAGCAGATGTAAATGAATGTGCGCAAAGTGCGAAGGTACACGTGTAGATTAGGATTGAACTCTTGAATTCCAAAGGATCATTTCATTGGGGGGGGGGAGGTACCTTCCAAATCAAGAGCCTTTCCTAGTGGTTGGGGGGGTGATCACCGCTGTAAAATCATGATAAGTCCTGGGGACTGAACTAAAAGGGAGGGGGAGAAGGGGGCTCCATGAGTCAACCCGGAACCATTGATCACCGCCATGGCGCATGCTTGCACACACACCAATGCAGCCGAAGACTGAAATAATGCCCACGTGCCTCCAACCACTATCAACCCAGATTACATTGTAGTAGATTACCAGACCAAGAAAAGACACCTGAGGCCTTCGTGGAATCAAACAGTTTTAATAGCATGCGAGAACTCAGTGGAATAGTTTCCAAAGACTGTGCCCCCTGGGCCAAGGTTTCAGTTCCATTTATAGACTTCTAGCTATATGCAAACTAATAATTTGTTATCACATTCTAGCTACTTCATGATAGGCACATATTAAGTTCCCCTTGATCGCTCACCAATAGAGGTCAGCTGGGGCATATTATGTAAGGTGAGAAGCTGCTAAACTATGCATTTCTTACTGCGTGGTTCTACTACTAAGCAGGCTACAGTGAAACAAAAGAGACAAAGACATTCCAGCTAGGCCACAGGCCTAGTATTTCAAGGTACATTTGAAAGTACACTTCTGACACCACTACACTCCCCCCTTTAATTCAGCACCCTCGCCAGCAGGGTGCCAAGAATTATAAGCAGGTGCAGAATGTAAACCATGTGCTGGGTCCGTGTTTGGAACTGGACGGTACTGACACGGGCAGCGGATTTGTAGTCAATGGTACTGTCAATGGCAGCATGTAAACCACGCAGGCAACAAGGCAGGCCATAAGGGACTTCAGACCACCTAACCCATTAAAAACATTCCCAAACCAGCCGTCAACTGACAGACCATTCCAGGTCTGAACAGGAACATGGGCTAACTTTCGCATGCGATCAGTAATGTCTTCAATAATCTTCCCAGCATCATCTATCTGTAGGCAGCAATTAGTGAGGTTAAATTTCCCACAGACCCCTCCGTCTGCGGCTAAAAGATAATCAAGGGCCAGCTGATTGATAAATAGCTGTGCGCATTTGAGTGTTTTGTTTTGCCTGTAGGGTCAAAGCCTTGCTGGTGTCATTACTAATGACTCATTAGTAATAATTTCTAGAACAGCTTGCAAGCGAATAATATGATTCAGCATGTAAATAGGGGTACGGTAACCATAGGATCCATCCTCGGCCCATGTTGCAGGGCCATAATAATGTATAATGCGCTCAGGGCATTCCCTACCGGTGTGGTGAATCCTGGGCCGATCCGGGAGAGACATATATTCACTATAATAGAGGTCTGCAATACCCATTCACTAGCCGTGGGTTTAAACTGGGACTGATTATAGGAGGATGAAGAATAATTACACTCCTGAGCTTCCCAGGGCCACTGATCACCCATATTGGTGCCACCAAAGAAGTAACAATAGGTGACATTCAGTTGTTTAGTCACGGTCTCAGCTAATTCAAGGAATAAATTTCTGACAGCTGTGGGTATGGTGTCCATCTGGGTCGCCATTTCCTCATAGAAGGAGTGGAAAACACTAATCAGATGGGATTGCCTGTTTTTTTTTTCTGTTATTACCCGGACGTAAAGATAAGTGCCGGGGTCTGTACCCTGGCTATAAATGAGTAGGCCAAAAGGTTGCCCCGTACGCCAGTTGGCCTGACAAGGGTTCAAAATAGTGAGATCAAGGGGATTACAAGTGGAAGTTTGACAATGGGGGGAGGCCAACATCCTCGTTAAAACTGCTTTGCGATCATCCCCTTGGTGGCCAGTAGGCACTCCTGGCCAAGAGGCGAAATATATATACCCCCACCGGAGGCAGAAATATGACCCTGCCACAGCCACTACCCAGCAGTTGGGCGCATTGACGCCCGTGCACTGGCCCCAATTATAGGCTCGTTGAGGGCACATGTACTTATCATTTGTAGAATAGGTGCGTTCCCATTTGAGGGACCCGCAACCACCAGAATAAGAGGTTTTTCCAATTGCGAGGCAAGCATCGAAAAACAAGGATTTAGGCTGGCTATCCTCAAACGTGGTAGAGTTAAGGAGCGGCCCTGGATATTGTCGGCACGTACTTCCAGGATCCAATAAACAGGAAACACTTTAGGATTAAAACACACAGGCTCCTTTCCTGCATGGTAACAGATAGTAAAGTCGGTAGTATTGTGACGGCAGGGGGTCTGTTTGGTACTGGAACAGGAATAATAAGTATGATATACCAGGGTCTCAGTGATTTTGTGGTCAGTCTTAGTTACTTTCAAACAGGGGGTGCAGGGGAGTGGATCAGTTACAACGGAACTCATGGTTACCATCAGAAATACAACTACCGCAAACTCAGTATACATAATACTGCAGTTGGTATAAATACAGTCTATAAACAACAAGTCCTTGGGTTCCTTGTTCCCAGTTGTCGATCCTCAGTCTTCAGCCGTACGTAGACCCGTCAGCTTCCGGTGGTGACGGGGGTAGGGCGTTGCGCTGATTGACATGCAGGCTGAGTCGTTCTGGACAGGATGAGCTTCAGTTGGTTGTCAGGATCCGTTCTGGCAGTCCAGGTGCTGTCAGTCAGATGGGTTGCTGGCTTGACTCAAGTATGGTGAATCCATGGCACAAGTTTGGCAACCTCCACAGCTGTGGGGGTGGATGGTATGACCGTAAATGGCCCCCACCAGTGGGGTGTCAAAGGTTCAGGGTTCCACTCCTTAATCCAGACAGCGGAACCTGGTTTGTGGGGGTGAATGGGTTCAACAAGGGTTACTGGTAGTCGTTCTTGAACCCAGGAGTGAACATTTTTCGCAATACAGAACCCAATGCCACCAGTTCTTGGCGGGTCAGCAGAGATCCAATCTGACCCATGTCTACTAGCACCCCCTTAATCAAGGGAGGGGGTCGTCCATACAGGATTTTTCGAAGGGGGACAGATTCAAACCCTGGCGAGGAGAGGACTGTATGTACAACAGGGCCATGGGAAGAACAGACGGCCAGCGGAGACGGCTCTCCTGACAGAGTCTGGAAATTTTGAACTCTGAGGGCGGTAGGCAGTGTGCAATTTCCAATCTATCTGTAGAGCTTGGGCTAGGTGTCTGGTGACCTGAGAGACAAAAACTGGGCCATTGTCTGATCCTATTACTGACGGGAGTCCAAATCGGGGTATGACTTCTCTGATGAGGGCTCGGGCGACCTCAAAAACCTTCTCAGTTCTGGTGGGAAAAGCTTCAACCCATCCTGAATAGGTACAAACTAACGCCAGAAGGTACTTATGACCCCCAGCCTTGGGCATCTCGGTAAAATCTACCTGAAAATTTTCCATGGGAGTAGTCCCTACAGCTAGGAGACCAGGGGGTGGTAATTTCCCTTGTCAGGGATTATTTCAGGCACAGGTCAGGCATTGGCGTGAAACTGATGCGGCTAGGGGTCCTAACATTGAAATATAAAACCAGGGATGAAGGGCCTGCTCCATTGCGCTTTTTCCCATGTGAGTAACCTGGTGGAACGCCCGGACAAAATGCGGGGCTAAGGTGTCAGGGATAACAATACGGCCAGGTTCAGTTTTCTGGAGGGGTGGCAGCTGGATCCATCCCTGTTCAGTCAATGTCCCTCCCTCCTGGGTACAGAAATAGTCTAGCTCGTCCGATTGGTAGCGGGGATCCCATTTATTCACTGGCACCGGGAATAGTTGGGCTGTTATAGCCAATGCTTGATTGGGCCTTATCGGGCAGAGGGCTGTTTCCTTTGCTACTTTGTCTGCCTTCCGGTTTCCTAAGGCAGTCAGGCTATCCCCAGACTGATGACCCCGGCAGTGCATGACTGCCACCTTCCTGTATGCCCCAGACAGCATCTACTAGAGCCATTTATTTATTTATTTATTTTATTTATTATTTATTTAGTCAACATTTGTATACCGCTGCTTCCTACGATCAGCAGAGGTTTACTTTACAGAATCATAATGTATCGTACAATACATTGATTTTTAGGATACAGATTTCGATTGGGCGATGATTTGCATAAAACAGGAAATAGCAATTAGGTACACTATACATTGGATTGAGGCTCTCAAATCTAAATATACATTTGATTGTAGTTGCGTGGGTGGGGCCTAGAATATACATATATACAAGATTACAAGATTACATATATACAAGATTACAAACTGGTATTCTAAATGCCGTTGTGGCAGGCAAAGCCATCTAGTTGTGGCTAGGCGTCGCACTTAGGTCAGGTTGTAGTGAGCCTGAAGTAAATGGGTTTTGAGCTTCTTTCTGAATTCATTCAAATTATTGGTCAGTCGCAACTCGTGTGGGAGTTGGTTCCAGTGTATTGGTGCGGTATAAGTGAATGCTCTGTTTCTTGTTTCTGCTTTGACAGTTCTTATGCTGGTCGGAACACAGAGAGCGTTGAGATTTATGGTTCTTCTGTTCCTGTTGTGTGGCTGAATAGTGATTAGGTTATTGAGGTAGGAGGGTGCAATGTTGTGAATGAGCTTATATGTTGTTATGAGAAGTTTTAAAATGATGCGAGCGGTCACCGGGAGCCAATGCAGTTCCATTAGCACTGGGGTTATGTGCTCTGTGACGCTTTTTTCCATGATGACTCTTGCAGCAACATTTTGAGCCATTTGCAGGATATTTAGGGTGTTTTTCGGCAGGCCTTGCAGAATGGCGTTGCAGTAATCTAGGTGAGGAATGATGAGGGCTTGTGCCACAGTCCTGAAGTCAGATTTCTCGAGGATATTGCGAAGTGGTTGAAGAACTTTTAATTTGTAAAAAATGGCTCGGTTAACTGTTCGGAGGTGTTTATCCATCTTAAGGTTGCTGTCTAGTAGGACCCCTAGATATTTTATTGCAGGCTTCGTGTGATATATGTTTTTGTTAAGGGTGACCGTGGCGGGCGGGATGAAATTGGTTTTCTTAGAGATAAACATGACCTCTGTTTTCTTGTGGTTTATTGACATGTTGTTTGTTGAAGCCATGTTTGGAGCATGTCAAGGCATACTTCTAGAGGAGTAAAATCCGGTTGTGTTATGTCGAGGTGCGTATACAGCATCACATCGTCAGCATAGATGTGGTAATTGATGTTGCACTTCCGAAAGATCTCGCAGACCGGTTTTATATACAAATTGAATAGGAGCGATGATAAGGCGGACCCTTGAGGAATCCCCTGGGTTTGGGGGAAGGCATCGGCTTTATCATCGTTGAATTGAACTTGTTGCATCCTATTGGATATGTATGATGCAAACCACTTTAAAGGGGTCCCTGTTATACCTATGGATGCAAGACGGTTTAAGAGGGTGCTGTGGTGTACTATATCAAATGCAGCTGAGATGTCGATAAATATAAGTATGAACATCGCATTTCTGTTCTCGAGGCCTCTGAGGAGGTTGTCAAGCAGTGCCAACAGTAGGGTTTCTACTCCGTGATGCTGACAAAATCCATACTGATGCATATCTAATGTCTGTGGCATACTTAATAGCCATGATGTCTGTGGCATACTTAATAGCTTTCCCCCCTGAAGTAACTAAACCTTGTTCTTTATACAGGGCCCCATGGGCGTGTAGGGTAACAAAAGCATACTTAGAGTCAGTGTCGATGTTTACTTTCAGATCTGCAGCTAACTGGAGGGCTCGAGTAAGGGCAATGAGTTCAGCTTTCTGGGCAGAAGTCCCCAGGGGTAAGGGCTCAGGAGTGACCACAGAATATCTGGCCTTCCGCTGTCCATCTTCCACAAAAATGCTGCCACCGGTAAAATACTGAACATCAGGAAAGGTCAGTGGTACATTTTTTCAGATCTTGGCGGCCGGAATACACTTCATCCATAACCTGGATACAATCATGTTCGGGTAGCCCAGGTGCTACAGGGAGTAGAGTGGCAGGATTGAGTGTTTTTCACTATCTCCATGTGGACCCGAGGATTCGCACACAGCATGCTTTGGTACTTTGTCATCCGCTCGTTGGTAAACCAATAACTGTCTTTGTACTCCATACAGTTCTTGCCCAAGGGACAATTTATCAGCCTCTGTTGCCGGGAGAGCTGTTGCTGCTACTGCGCGGAGACAAGAAGGCCACCCACTTTCTTCATGGACGTACAGATGGAATGGTTTTTCCACGTCGGGCAGTACTTGACTTCAGTCTGACACAACTGGGCTTTACTTTGAGACACCCGATAGCCAGACATCCAAAGCAAGTGCAGAAGTTCTGAAGTGGCGGCAATACATTCTTCTGGGGAAAAAGCAGCGATGAGTAGATCGTCCACATATTGTAGCAATACATGTTGAAGGGGACATGACTGGATCAGACGCAAATCTTGGCTAAGTGCATCCCCAAACAGCGTGGAGGAGTTCTTGAATCCTTGGGGTAACTGGGTCCATGTCAATTGTCTCTTACTGCCAGTAATAGGGTCTTCCCATTCAAACGCAAACAGTGGCTGGCAAGGAGTGGCCAATCTCAAACAGAAAAAGTCATCCTTTAAGCCCAAAACAGTAAAACAGGTAGCTTGTGCAGGAATCAAACTCAGTAAATGGTAAGGGTTTGACTCAACAGGATGAATGGTAACACCACAGCTTCATTGACCTTCCGCAGGTCCTGCACAGGTCGGTAATCATTAGTACCTGGTTTTTGAACTGGCAGCAAAGGGGTATTCCAGGGTGATTGGCATGGTTTTCAGGAGTCCAAACTTAAGTAATTGCTGGAGACGTTTATGAATGCCCTCAACATCTCTTCGGGGCAGGGAATATTGCCTGACACAATTGGGACATTCGTTTTTTCTTCTTTTTTTTTTCAGTGGCCCATTTCTCTGCAATAGGCACATTGATCTTGTTCCAATAGTCCTTGCTCCAATGATCCTCGCCGGGTTCCTCTACCCCGGCCTCGGCTTCTCGGTTCCCACATTAACTTTCCTTGTCCTTTCTCGACTAGCGCCGCTGCTAACATATCAGCTTTCTTTTTCATCTTTCGTTCACACTCACGCTTCATCTCCTGATCTCTGTTCACAAATACTTTCATAGCAACTTACATCAGCTGGGTTATATTCATTCCAGCAAATCCCTCAATCTGATGTTTTTTCTTCAAATGTCCCCCCCTGTAACTGCCCTACGAATGCTGTATTCACCATCCACTGGTTTTTAGGTGCTTCAGGGTCAAACGGAGTATAAACATGGAAAGATTCACAGAGTCTTTCATAAAACTGGCCAGGACTCTCGTCAGGGGTTTCCAGGACCTCAGATATTTTCCACATTCATTGCTTTCTGCCCCCCCCCCCTTTAAGGCCTTCAAGGAGAGCTCGATGATATAGACTCAGGGTAGTGCGGGGAGGAGAATTACTAAACTGGGACTGACTTCCTTCTGATTTGGGACTCAGGGAACTTTCTGAAGTGCTGGGCAGGTCTGTGTCTGAAAATGGCATTCTTGCCTCACTGGCAGTGCACTTCTGACTATCAGAAAAAGTAGTAGCTATCGAAAGGGGCCGGGGAGAAGTTGAATCTGTTCTAGCTAGAGTCCCTGCTGAGCCTACTAACCTAGCCGTAGTCATCTGCCGGGGGGGGGGGGGGGAAACATAGGGGAGAGGAAATTCTTTTGCCTCTGGCTCCTGTACTAAAACTGGTAGTTCTACTTTTACTTTAGGCTGCATTTTTCTGTGAACTACGGGACAGGAATTCCTCTAGGTGCACTCTGCTAGCTAGATTATAATCAAAGATTTAAAACTCTGCCACTCTTTCTGACAATATTTCTTTCTTTCTTTATTTATTTATTTTATTTATTTACATTTCTTATATACCGCACTATTTGCGATCAGCGCGGTTTACATAGAACAAACAGTATCCGACAATAAACAAGAGTCAGGTCATTACAATGAACAGGAGCGGTAAACTTTAACAGGGACTGGGGTCATATGACTTTGCAGGGCGACTGTGTGCACATCTAGTATCAGGTCTATATCTAGAGATCCCTCGGGGAAGCCAGGTTAAAGATAGGAGGTGGGGGCCCATTCCCGTTCATATAAAACTTCCCATCGACCCGGGGCTCATTACAATTACATAATCACCAGAGAAACCCTTCTTAAAGTTCTTAAGGAGACACTGCAGAAGGCTCAGTATAAATACACCCCCTCCCTTGCTGTTCAAAAATGCTGTTCAAAACCTTTGTCTCTCTCTCACTAACTCTCCAGCAGCTGAAATACAAACACTGTCTCTCTCTCACACTCTAGCAACTGTAAAACAAACACTGTCTCTCTCTCACTCATTCAGGTTTCTTCCTCCCGAATCCCACAAAATTCAGCAGAGTAATTATAACAAAAACAACTGAAGTAGAAATCCAGGCAGAGCTGGGTTAAAACTTTCTCTTTCTGTGTAGAAAGGATACGCCCCTTGAAACTTTTTCGTTCTGTCTGTGTGAAAAGAATACACGCCTTATATCCTACCCCTATTTTTTTTTCATTTCTCTCTCCTTGCTAGAAATAACTGCTCTCTCTCTCTCTGAGCTGTGCTGTAAATAACTGCTCTCTGTCTCTGAGCTGTGCTGTGACTCCGGAGTCTTTTTTTTTTGTTCCGTTTTTTCGTACAAAAAACCCAACAGAATAATCTTACAGTATACCAGAAGGGAAACCGGTGGGTTCAGTCAACATCTGGCATACTAGGACCATTCCCAAGAGTTGATCATGCTCCTTTCAATTACAGATAACAATACCAAATACAGAGAATTACCAGATAACAATACCAGATACAGAGAATTACCAAAATCAGACTTACCGGATCCGGTGAAAAGAACAAGTTTATTTTCCTGGCCCCTTCTAGGTTCGTGAGTGAGTCCGATCAGTCCCACGGGCTCCAGGACTGTCGTAAAGTCCCGTCCGGAAACAGTCCGGTGGCGCCTCGAGACCTCTCGGGACTCTTGGAGCCCGCTAGAAGAACGGCTCATCACTCCGAGACAAAATAGTCTTCCTTTCCCGGTCAGGGAACCAAGAAATGTAGTAGATTACCAGACCAAGAAAAGACACCTGAGGCCTTCGTGAAATCAAACAGTTTTAATAGCATGCGAGAACTCAGTGGAATAGTTTCCAAAGACTGAGCCCCCTGGGCCAAGGTTTCAGTTTCATTTATAGACTTCTAGCTATATGCAAACTAATAATTTGTTATCACATTCTAGCTACTTCATGATAGGCACATATTAAGTTCCCCTTGATCGCTCACCAATAGAGGTCAGCTGGGGCGTGTTATGTAAGATGAGAAGCTGCTAAACTATGCATTTCTTACTGCGTGGTTCTACTACTAAGCAGGCTACAGTGAAACAAAAGAGGCAAAGACATTCCAGCTAGGCCACAGGACTAGTATTTCAAGGTACATTTGAAAGCACACTTCTGACACCACTACAACATAAGAACATAAGATATGCCATACTGGGTCAGACCAAGAGTCCATCAAGCCCAGTATCCTGTTTCCAACAGTGACCATTCCAGGTCTCAAGTATCTGTCAGGTTCCCAAAGGTACACAGAATCCATGCTGCTGGTCCCAGGAGTAAGTAATGGATCTCCCCAGTTCTCCTTAATAACGATTTATAGACTTTTCCTACAGGAACTTGTCTAAACCTCTTTTGAATCCAGTTATACTAAAAGCTTTTACTAAATCCTCCGGTAATGAATTCCAGAGTTTGATTATGCACCGAGAGAAAAAATGTTTTTTCAGATTAGTCTTGAATGTGCCACATTGTAGCTTCATTGTGTGTCCCCTAGTCTTTCTACTTTTTGAAGGAGTAAACAATTGATCTACGTTTACTCACTCCACTCCATTAAATATTTTAGAGACCTTTATCATATCTCCCCTCAGCCGTTTCGGCATATGGTGACCAGAATTGCACACAATATTGAAGTTCCAGTTGCACAATGGAGCGATACAGAGGCATTATAATACCCTTGGTTTTATTTTCTATTCCTTTCCTTATGATTCCTAGCATTCCATTTGGTTTCTTGGCTGCCGCTAGGCAGAGGGTTTCAACATACTATCCACAATGATGCTTAAATCCCTTTCCTGAGTGATAATTCCTAATGTGAACCTTGCATCGTGTAATTGTAGTTTGGGTTGTTCTTCCTTAAGGGACCAATTCCATCCTGGACGTCTCAGCCCTTTGTGTGCCATGTTGAAACCGGACGCACAGAGTTAGATGGGATTCTGCCCTATGGGATCAGAATCGCGTCCAGCCCCATGGGATCAGAATCGCGTCCAGGCCTGTACGTACAGGCCGGGACCCCAATTCCTGTCGGCCTGCACGTACAGGCCTAGCCCGGCTAACTCAGTCTATAAATTAATGAATGGAGTGGAACGGGTAAACGTAGATCGATTGTTTACATCATCAGAATATAGAAAGACTAGGGGACATGCAATGAAGCTACAGGGTAAACTATTCAAGACAAATAAGAGAAAATATTATTGCACTCAACATGTAATCAAACTCTGGAATTTGTTACCGGGGGATGTAGTAAAAGCTGTTAATGTACCTGGGTTTAAAAAAGGTTTGGACAAGTTCCTGGAGGAAAGGTCCATAAACCATTATTAAAAAGGGACCCAGGATATCACTGCTTGACCCAGTACAAGCATTGTGGAACCTGTGTCTTTTGGGGAAACTGCTAGGTATGTATGACCACTGTTGGAAACAGGATTCTGGGCTTGATGGACCTTGGTCTGACCCAGTATGGCATTTCTCATGTTCTTATGTTCTTAAGGCTCCTGAATGGAGCCGTGATGCCATGGCACTGCAGCTCCACTCAGGAGCCACGATCCCTGGCCACCAAACAGATTGTTCATTCCCCGCAGCCAAACCCCCAATCTGACCTCCAAAGCCAGGGTCAGGCTGCGGGGAATCTCCTGGGCACTCTCCTGCCTGTGATGCGCCCAGGGCATGCCAGAATCACCCGTCTAGGGGAACCCATTCCACCTCAGAGGTAGAATAAGTTCCCCATTCAGTCAGCTAGCCCCGGACATACAGGGCCGACATTGGAATCGGCCCTATATGTCCAGGGCCGCAGACCGCCAATTGTCCGCCCTAACTCCGCCCCTGCACCGCCCCCATCTAACCAAGTTAGTCAGGGTTGGCAGAGGGGCTGAATAGCGGGGATGGATGTCCCAACAGGATGCCCAATCCCGCTATTCGTGGCTCAGAATGACCCCCTAAGTGTATAACTTTGCACTTGTCCATATTAAATTTCATTTGCCATTTGGATGCCCAATCTCCCAATTTTTCAAGGTCCTCTTGCAATTTTTCACAATCCTCTTGCGTTTTAACATCTTTGAATACTTTTGTGTCATCTGCAAATTTCTTCACCTCACTTGTTATTCCCATTTCCAGATCTTTTATAAATATCAGCGGGCCCAGCACAGATCCCTGGGGTACTCCACTCTTCACCTTTCTCCATTGAGAAAATTGGCCATTTAGCCCTACTCTTTGTTTCCTATTTTTTAACCAGTTCTAAATCCACAATAGTACACTGCAGGGCCGGCCCGTCCATTGAGCGAGAATGTTGTTCGCACAGGGCCCTGCGCTTCAGGGGGCCCCACGCGAACCACATTCTCGCTCAATGCACTGCTGCAGAGGGAGCCGGGGAAGCCCGCGCGAAGCCCCGACTCCCTCTGCACAGCCCGCCAGCGTGAAGAGCCTTTACCTTCACGCTGGCGGCTGTTTCAATGAAGCTGCGAATGCCGGGAGAGGTTAAAGGGCATTGCCTTTAAGCTTTCCCGGCATTCGCGGCTTCATTGAAACAGCCGCCAGCGGGAAGGTAAAGGTTCTTCACGCTGGTGGGCTGTGCAGAGGGAGCCGGGGCCTCGCGCGGGCTTCCCCAGCTCCCTCTGCAGCCCCTTAGACAGCGCGGGGCTCTTCGGGGGGGCGACTAGGACTGGATGGGCTGTGATGGGGGGGGGAAACAGACTGGAAATGGGCTGTGATGGGGGGAGAAACAGACTGGAAATGGGCTGTGATGGGGGACACAGACTGGAAATGGGCTGTGATGGGGGGGGAACAGACAAATTGGGCTGGGATGGGGGGAAACAGACTAGAAATGGGCTGTGGGGGGGGAGAACAGACTGGAAATGGGCTGTGATGGGGGGAACAGACTACAATTGGGCTGTGATGGGGGGAGGACTGCAAATGGGCTGTGAGGGTGGGGGGATAGGACTGCAAATGGGCTGTGATGGTGGGGGGAATGGACGAAATGGGCTGTGATGGGGGGGAACTTAGACGGGAAATGGGCTGATGAATAGCGGGATTAGGACTGCAAATGGTCTGTGATGGTGGGGGGGATAGGAATGGAAATGGGCTGTGATGGTGGGGACAGACGGACTGAAAATGGGCTGGGATGGGGGGAAACAGACTGGAAATGGGCTGTGGTGGGGAGGAGAACAGACTGGAAATGGGCTGTGATGGGGGGGAACGGACTACAATTGGGCTGTGATGGGGGGAGGACTGCAAATGGGCTGTGATGGTGGGGGGAATGGACGAAATGGGCTGTGATGGGGGGGAACTTGGACTGGAAATGGGCTGATGAAGAGCTGGATTAGGACTGGAAATGGGCTTATGGGGGCTGGAATAGGGCGAAGTGGGCTGACGAGGGGGCTAGGATTGGAAATTAGCTGATGGGGGAGCGTGGAGGAAATGGGCTGATGAGGGACTGGAATGGAACTGGAAAAGAGCATCTGGGGGCTAGGACTGGAAATGGGCTGATGAGGAGCTAGGATAGGACTAGAAATGGGCTGATGGGGGGAACGTAGACTGCAAATAGGTGATGGGCTGGAATAGGACACTGGAAATGGGCTGATGGGGGCTGGAATAGGACTGGAAGTGGGCTGATGGGAGTTGGAAAAGGGCTGGGAATGGGCTGATGGGGAGCTTGGAGTGGAAATGGGCTGATGGGGGGGCTGGAATGGAACTGGAAAACAGCATATGGGAGGCTAGGACTGGAAATGGGCTGATGTGGAAGCTTGGGAGACTGGGACTAGAAGGGGGCAGATGCTGGGTGGGTCTAGAACTATAAAGGAGCTGATTTTGGGGGAGGACTAGAAAGGGATGGGAAATGAGAATGGAGAGGGGAAAAGATATTTTGTGTGGGAGGGAAGAAAAGTCTATGAAGGGCCGGGTATTGGAAGAGTAAGTGTAGATTGAGAATGGAAGGGTGAAATTTGAGTGGATGATAAAGCAATAAGGAAAGAAATGGAGGAAAGAGCAAAAGGGGAAAGATCAGTATGTTAAAGCAGATATAGAGAAAAAATTTGGAAAAAAATCTAAAAGAGAAGAAAGGAAAATGGATTGCTCGCAGAAGACACAAAGAAACCAGAAGAAAGTGACTGGAGCAATTGCAACTGAAAAGAAAATGCACAAGCAACAAAAGGTAGAAAAATACTTTTTTTATTTTGAATTTATTAACTGGAATATATCAGCTCTGGGAAATGTGCATTGTTAACATCTTTTGTGTTTTGTTTAGTACAAGAGGAAATTAATTTATAGTTTTATTTCTCCAGTGTTGTTGTACATCCCAAGTTTGACTTTTGGGGTTCCCAGTTTAATTATTGTCTTCCTATTTCTAAATTGTGATCCCTTGTTCTTTGGTGACAGTCTATATTCTGCATTTTAACCAAGCTGAGGTATTCTGTTCATGTAGTTTCTATTTGACCATGTCACCGGTTCTCTTTCCCCAGTAGGAGATGCATTGGTATTCTCTGAGATGTACTGGTTTAATATTTGCAGTGTTGCCTTTTGATAGGTAGGGTTTGGTGCTTTGTGAGTCCTGGCAGAGCTGTTATGATATGGTGGATTTGCTATGAGTTCTAAAAGGTCAGTGTTTATAGTACTTCCTAATGGGCCTGGCGGTTGGCACTGGAATATAGTAACGTAGAAATCTATTAGTCTTTCTTTATCCAGACACTCATTAAGAAGCATGTTTACTAAAAATGCATGTTAACATTATGCAAATAGTTATGCAAATGAGGCTCCCTATGCAAATGAGGCCCCGCAATTAATCTCCGCACATGGCCTCGCACCCCCCTTGGGCCGCCCCTGGTACACTGCCCCCTATCCCATGACTTTTTAATTTCCACAAACGTCTCTCATGAGGGACCTTGCCAAAGGCTTTCTGAAAATCCAGATACACTGTATTAACTGGCTCACTTTTATCTACCTGTTAATTCACACCTTTGAAAAAATACAACAGATTAGTGAGACAAGACTTTCCTTGGCTAAATCCATGTTGACTTCCTGCCATTAAGCTAAAACTATCCACATATCCAGTAATTTTGTTCTTTATAATGGTTTCTACCATTTTGTCAGGTACAGACGTCAAGCTTACCAGTCTGTAGTTTCCCGGATCATCCCTGGAACCTTTTTTAAAAATTGGTGTTATATTGGCCACTCTCCAAACCTCTGGTACTACAGATAATTTTAAGGATAGGTCCAGATTACTAAATGTAGATCTGTAATCTCATGTTTCAGTTCTTTCAGCACCCTGGGATGTATGCCACCTGGTCCAGGTGATTTGCTGCTCTTTAATTTAACAAAAATTGTGATACATTTTCCCGATTTATTGAGATTTGTTTCAATTCCTCTGATGCTTCACCTTTGAACATCATTTCTGGCATGGGTAAGTTTCTTACAGCTTTTTCAGTAAAGACTGTAGAAAAGAATTCATTCAGTCTCTCTGCTATGGCCTTGTCCTCTCTTAGTGCCTCTTTTACCCATTATCTCATGGTCCAAACTGGCTCTCTCACTGGTGTTTTGCTATGAATGTACTTGAAAAGGTTTTTATTATGCACTTTTGCTTCCATGGCAAGTTTCTTTTCAAATGCTCTCTTGCCTGCCTTATCAATGCCTTGCATTTAACTTGTCAGTACTTATGTTGTTCCTTGTTTTCAGCATTTAGCTCTCTTTTCCATTTTATTCATTAGCAGCCTCTTTGACCTCACCTTTAACCCATGCTGGCTGCAGATGGCCTGCCTTCCACCTTTCTTCCAAGACAGTATATTTAAATAATGCCCAGGCCTGATGTAGATTGGTAACCTTTGCAGTTGCTCCTTTTAGGTTTTTTTTTAACCATATTCCTCATTTTATCATAGTCTCCTTTTTGAAAGTTAAATGCTAGCACAGTGGATTTCCTTGTTATCCTCCTGTCATTTAGTAAATCAAATGTGATCATGTTATGATCGCTATTGCCAAGCAGCCCTAACACAATTACCTCTCGCACTAGATCCTATGTTCCACTAAGAACTAGATCTACAATAGTTTCACCTCAAGTCAGTTCCTGAACCAGCTGATCTATGATCTATGAAACCATCATTTATTTCATCTACAATCTTTATCTCCCTAGCATGGCCTGATGTAACTTTGATCCAATCAATGCTGGAGTAATTGAAATCACCCATTATTACTGTGTTGTAAACTTTGTAAGCTTCCCTAGTTTCTTTTAGCATTTCATCATCTGTCTGTTCATTCTGGCCAGGTGGGAAGTAGTACACATCCACTGCCATTCCCTTCCCCTTTTCACATGGAATTTCTATCCATAAAGATTCTACAATGTATTTTATTTCCTGCAAAACCTTTATCCTGTTTGATTCAAGGCCCTCTTTAACATATACTGCCACCCCTCCAATTATGTGATCTACCCTATCATTGCGCTATATTTTGTAGTTTGGTATCACAGTGTCCCATTGGTTATCCTCCTTCCACCAGGTCTCTGAGATGCCAAGTATATCTAACCTTTGATTCAGTGCTATATATTCTAACTCGCTCATCTTATTTTTTAGACTTCTAGAATTTGCATACAGGCATTTCAATGTTTGTTTTTTATTCATATTATCAGTCTGGCTATCGAATGACAGGGATAATTTGGAATCTTTCAACTCATCTGGTTTTTACTTATAAAGGCATCTGGGTTATTTTTACCTTTATTGGAACCTCTCTATGGGGATACTCTAACTTCACTGTTTTGCTAGTGCCCTTCAAAGATACGTCATTCTGAACCATGCGCTTTTGGGAGACTGTCAGCTTTCCCCCATATTCTAGTTTAAAAGCTGCTCTCTCTCCTTTTTAAAAGTTAATGCCAGCAGCTTGGTTCCACCATGGTTAAGGTGGAGCCTTTCCTTTCGGAAAAGCCCCTTTTCCCCCAGAATGTTGCCCAGTTCCTAACAAATCCAAAACCCTCTTTTTTGCACCATTGTCTCATCCATGCATTGAGACTCCGCAGCTCTAACCGCCTCTTTTGGTCCTGCGCGTGGAATGGGAAGCATTTCTGAGAATGCTACCTTGGAAGTTCTGTATTTCAGCTTTCTACCTAAAAGTCTAAATGTAGCTTCTAGAACCTCCCTTCCACACTTTCCTATGTCATTGGTACCAACAAGCACCAAGACAGCAGACTCGTCCACAACATTCCCACCAGGTAGACATGTTATCAGGTGGTCCTCATGTCCACCAGCCACCCAACTATATACATCCCTAATGATCGAATCGCCAACTATAATGGCCATCCTAACTATTCCCTCATGGGCACATGGTCCTGGAGAAAAGTCCTCAGTGCAAGAGTATTACATTTAAGGTAAAGCTCCGCAGCCTTTATCTCTGTGTCCATAATGCTCGAGTCTGGCCCTACCGCTGCCTGCTGCAAAGCCTTAAAGCATGTGCCTGAACTCATGAAGGCTCTTCTATGTCCTTCCCTATGCTAACAGGAAGTGTGCGTGAAAAAGGACTGAACGCAGAAAGTCTTCAAGAGCATGTGCATGTGCATTAAGGCTTTGCGACGGGCTGCGGCAATAATGGAACTTGAAGTGAAGCTCAACCTGACAATAGAGTTTATGGTAGGTGTAGCTGGGGGTGTGGTCTGGATGGTGTGTGACTAGCAAAAGGGGTCCAAAGCTGAACTGTCTGATCTGGGCTGTTGGTCACACTAGGGTAGATTAAGATTTATAATCAATACGCATACTTGCGAATTCTAGTCATCCAGACCACACCCCCAGCTACACCTACCATAAAGTAAATATATTCATGTCAATATTAACGAAACCCATGGTTGCTAATGACAACTGTGCAGTAAGTAACAAACCTCCATGGTATGTGCAGAGGGCATTCCCGGGGCAGGTGTTGCAAATATCGCAGAGGTTTGGATTTCCCTTGGAGACCCCACATTACCTGCCTTGGCAGATACCACGGGTCCTTGTGGTAAATCCATGTGGAGGGATTGTAGCGATCGGGTGCACAGAGCTATCAGCAGCTCTGTGCCCCGATCGCTACCATGCCCCCCAACTGGCGCAATCAGGCCTGTACCCCCCACAGTATGGTCAGTGCCACTGTGCTGCGATACATGGCACCGATAATATATTAAATAAACGGGATAGCCCCCCTACAGCACTGATCTCCACCAGGAGCTGCCCAGACGGGATCGGTGCACCCCTTGAAGTTCAAAGTTTCCTGGCTAGCTAGTCGGGCTAAACCCTCCTCACTTCCCCTGATGCCCAATTTAAAGAGGGGGCCATACAGCCCCTTTCCCATCTCCCAGTAAATAAAAAACATCCTGGCTAGCCAGCCAGCAAAAGGGGCCCCCAGGCACCCCCAGCACATATCTTAATTTCCTGGTGATCTAGAAACAGAAACATGATGGCAGAAAAAGACCACATGGCTCATATCAACCACTACAACAGTCCCCTTTTATCCTTAAGAGATCCTCTGTGTTTGTCCAATGCTTTATTGAATTCAGATACTGTCCTCATCTCTACCACCTTTATTGGGAGACTATTCCATGCATCTACCACTCTTTCCATAAAGAAATATTTCCGCATATTACTCCTGAGTCTATCCCCTTTCACTCTCATCCTATGTTCCCTCATAGCAGAGCTTGTTTTCAGTCGAAAGATGCTCTCCTCCTGTGCATTTATGCCACGGAGGTATTTAAATGTCTCAATCATATCACCTCTATCCCGCCTTTCCTCTAAAATATACATATTAAGATCCTTAAGTCTGTCTTCATATGCTTTATAATGAAGACCACTAACCATTTTAGTAGCCACCCTCTGCATCGACTCCATCTAGTGGTAGAAGATCCTATTTGCTCCTGCCTTGTCTTGTGGCCAAAACAAAATGGCCACCATCACGAGGTGCTGCCTTCTAGCCTCTTGCTAGGGGGCAGCAACGCGAGATTGTGGCCATCTTTATTAAGGCCTATAAGAAGGGCGAGAGCTAATAGAAACACTCCTGCCCTGTGATGATGGCCATTTTATTTTGGCCACAAGATGGGGCAGGAGCGAATAAGATCATTCCTGCCCCATTCTACCACTAGAACACCAGGAAATTAAGGTATGTGCTGGGGGTCCCCCTTGACCTGTATAGCTAATCGGGGTGTTTTTTTATTAACCAGAAGGTGGGAGGAGGAGGGAGAAGCCACGGAGCCTCCAACCCTTTCAATTAGACATCAGGGGGAGGGAGGGGGCTAAGCCCAACTGGCTAGCGGGAGCACTTTGAACTTGGGTGGGGGTGCCCCGATCCCCCCTGGGCAGCTCCCGATAGGGATTCAAGAGCTATCCAGGCTGCATCAATGCTGTGGAGGGCCCACCCCATTTATCTTTTATATTGTCAGTGCAGCAGATCACAGCACCATGGCATCAACAATATGTGGAAGGGGGAGGCCTGCTTTATTAGGTCTCCCAGTAGATAATGCCACCTCTTGAGCTGGCATTATCTGCCACCGTGATCGGGTCTGATTTTGGCAGCCACTGCGCAAAATCTTTTTCGCGGGGTGACTGCCAACCATACCTATCTTGATCCTGCTCCAAGAGACATCCACCAAGCAAAAATAATATATTACAGAAAATTGCCTGCCATATCTGATATTTTCACAGATTAGCTGCTACCATCTGCGTTAATCCTGCATTAGCAGCTAATGCCCTTTAGTAGACATACCCCATACTTTTATGCTTTTTTTATGCTTTTCACCATTGCTTTTAGATCTTAACCCCTGTCCTAGCTCCTGACTTGACTTCAAGCTCCGCATTTTGTGTTTTTCACTTTGTATTATATTTTAACTGTTACTCTGTGTTTTGTCTCGACTTTACTAGATTGTAAGCTCTGACGAGCAGGGACTGTCTCTCTTTTATGTCTGTACAGCGCTGCATACGAATGGTAGCGCTATATAAATAATAAATAGTAGTAGTAGTAATAGTATGCTGGGCAGCATTTTATAAGAGGTCATATATATGAGAAAATTACTCTCAATGTTTATGACTAGGATTTATGAATTATAGTCTCTGTACTCACTCTGTGAAGACATATTGACTTTTGAAAGCTAGTTACAAAAAATATTAAGTCTAAAAAAAAATCACCTAAAATTTGTCAACCTTTATTTCTACACTCTCTATAAAACCGTTAGCAAATGAGGCTTAATATACTTAGAGGCGAATGTACTAAACAGCAAAATATTTTTGCTGAAATGAGCTGGTACTGTGCAAAGATTGCTCCTGGTTCGTGTACCATTTAGATAACATTCAAATGCCTTGTAGGGTTAAATTTTGCAAAAACATCTATGTGAAAGCATAGAACGTTTCTGTAAAAAGCTCAACTATACTTTGCTGAGGTGCTGTTAAGCTTTACAAACATTATGGTTGTTGTGAAATTTCCACAGTGAAAGTGCATCCCCCGACACACACGTGCACAAAGCCACCCATCCCCTTCATACATATGCACACACTGCCCACGATGCTTGTACATATGCACATCCACCACCACACATACAGAACCACCAAGACACACATGCACAAACACATGCTAACACACACGTACACCCCAACACTCCCCATGACACACACACATACACAGGACGCAGCCCCCAACACTCCCTATTACATGCACACATGCACCCCTGATATGCCTGATTCTGAAATGGGGGAAAGAAGCCAAAGTGTCTCACTGCAAGTATACACTTTTCAGCTTGTTATATGTTGCTTAATACTGGAAAAACCACAAGAATTGCTAGCTGGTAGTAAGCTACTTAAAAGTGCATGGAGTTTACGATGACAATGGAAGCTTGTAAAATGTGTCTCCTTATTTAGAAAGTTTATTGAAGTAATGATTACAGATGCAAAACTAAGGCTGTTTGGGCCCTGAAACCCAAACCTTATTTGTAGGACTAATCTATTCTCGACTACTCAAGTAAATATACCAAGGCTAATTTTACATAGTATTACAAAACTGACGTTAAGACATGTTGAATTCTGGTAATATGTTACAAAAGGCTCTGCTGAATTTGGAGCGTTATGCAAATACATACAAGGACATGTAGAAGTGCATGTGAATTTGATGCCATGTAAAGGCAGAGGAGCCATTTTACAAATCTACATGTGAGAAAACTGAGTGCACCTAACACAGCAGCTTCATCCAAATGGGTTAGTTTTGCGCATTATTCTAACCAAATGCCAAAGGGTAAACTTAAAATATACAATATATATATAAATACCCTCAGAAACACCAATTTTCAAAAATACATATATCTCTAAGTAGTCTATCGAATAACTATCACGCAGTTATATAAGGTATATATGACCTCAGGATAGTCCTTCCCCTACATGTGGTGAAATAAATCACCATAGGCTCAAATGGCAGACTTCACATCACGGGTCATAACCTTTCCACATTTTAATTCAAATTCTCAAAAGATTAAACAAAGTCTTAATCAAATTACCTACACCCGAAAAAGTACTTTTTAGGGATTCTCAAAATTTAAAAAATATTTAATATTTTATTATCTACATTTTGGCATAAAACCGAAGCTCACCAACAGCTCATTTACTTCCTAAACGAGAGAAACAAAATATTCTTCAACATAATAGTAGTATGCACCGTTCTAGTAATATAAATCTACTTATCTGAGCATTGCAGAAACTCCAGTCTGCACCGACAATTCCACATCAATTCTCCACCCAGCTATATGCCACCAGAGAAGTAGCAAATATCTTCTGTTATTGCCAAACGTTCTCTAATACCTGCTTTGAATGCCCTCCACCCAGCTATATGCCGCCAGAGAAGTAGCGAATATCTTCCGTTATTGCCAAACATTCTCTAATACCTGCTTTGAATGCTCAACAAAAGCTTCTGTTTCACCTTATTTGGCTTCATCAGGGATTCCAATAATGCAGTTCTTATAGAAGTCATAAATGCTATTCGCCACAATTTTCTACAAAATCTTCAAGATCGGGCATCACTAATGCCTCATAGCTCCTAAATCAGCGTCTGACATCACACCCTTTTAAAGAGGAGTCAAATAAGCTGATTCGCTCACGGAGGCTGACGTAATTCGTCAACAACAACTTTATTCTATTTCTACACTTAACCTAAACACTCAATGAAAAGCATTACACAATATACCAAAATGTATTAAAATATACTGAAAAGAGAAAACCTGAAAGGAACTTCACAGCCCAATGACTAATAATCAAATAAATAACGTCCATTCAATTTTATCATTTAATCCATTAGGGTCCAAAGTTTTCAAATCGTAAATCCATTTCTGTTCTTTTTGGAGTAATAGACGACCTCTATCTCCTCTTCGTATACTAGGAAGAACTTGCTCTAACACAGTGCATCGGAGCTCTTCAAAAGTATGATTAGCTGATATACAATGCTGGACTAATGGAGTTTCAAATCTAGCCTTGATGATGCTATATTTGTGCTCTGCCAATCTCGTACGTAAGGGGCGCGTAGTCTTTCCAATATATATCTTAGGGCAAGGGCAGCACAAGGCGTACACCACAAACGAAGTATTGCAATCTGTATGTTGTTTTAACCTATAAGATTTATTCATATATTGAGCACATAACTGACTTTCCATTATGTTGCAATAAATACAGCGTCCACATTTATTATGAGAGTATGTAAAAGAAGAATTGATGTTTCGGAACCGCTGAACAAAGCTGATCTCTCAAGTTTCTGCCTCTGCTGTATGCCATACGTAAAGTATTACCTGACAAAACAGGATGGGACGAAAAAATTTTTCCATCGTTTACGAATAGAGGCAGCCATTCGACTTGAGAGGCTAGAATAAGGTAAGACACACGTGATAGGTGGTGTAACTGAAGACAAGGCAAAGTCTGCACTTTTCGGCATTAATAGCCATTCACGATGGTTCAATTTCGCTCGTTTATAGGCTTTTCTCAAAACAGAATCAGGATAACCATGTTTCTGAAATTTTGATATCATGTTACTAGCTTGTATCTCAAATTCATTATTAGATGAACATATGCGGCAGCATCGAAGTAACTGTGAATACGGCAAACTTTGTTTCAGATGATTAGGGTGAAAGCTGGAATAATGTAACAAAGTATTTTTATCAGTGGGTTTAATATATACCGTTGTATTAAACCTATCTTCACATTTCATAACTTGCACATCCAAAAAGTGCACCAATGATTTTTGAATATTGATCTCAAACTTAATGTTACTACAACAGCTATTTAAATATTCAAAAATTTATTTTAAGATATCTAACTGCCCACTCCACAACAGGAAGATATCATCTATATAATGATGCCAGCGCAAGATGTAGGGAGCATAATTAGAGCGAGAAATCCACTTATCTTCAAAAGCATGCATATAAAGATTTGCTAGTGATGGCACAAACGTCGCCCCCATAGCTGTACCTGAAATTTGTTGAAAAAATTCAGGTTTGTATATAAAACAGCTCTTTTTCAATGCCAATTCGGCCAAAATTAATAAAAATTTTGTTGGAACTTTATATGGTCTTGGTCTAGCGTTCCATATATGAGTTAACACTTGCAGAGCCTCATCTTGGGGAATAGACGTATACAATGCTGCTACATCAAGGGTTGCCATCCAGGTAACTTGTTCAGTTGAACTATACTCTTCTAGAATAGTAAAAAATGTGTGGTATCTGTTTCTGAAATCTCTCTGGCAATCCAGGCCAGGATCTCTGCCTGCCTTTCTGACATTGCTGCTTGGATGACTCACTGCCACTTGAAATTGAACATGGCCAAAACTGAGCTTCTTATTCTCCTCCCTAAATCCTCCTCTCCCTTTCCTCCTTTCTCAGTCTCTGTGGATAACTTTCTACACTTTGGTCCACTAAAGAAGAGCAGGACCTAGACGTGGTTGTGTCTGATGATCTTAAAGTGGCTAAACAGGTAGAAAAGGCGACAGCAAAAGCTAGAAGGATGCTTGGGTGCATACGGAGAGGAATGGCTAGCAGAAAAAAGGAGGTGATAGTGCCTCTGTAAAAGTCTTTGGTGCAGCCTCATTTGGAGTATAGTGTGCAATTCTGGAGACCGCACCTTCAAAAGAATATAAACAGGATGTAGTCAGTACAGAGGGTGGCTACTAAAATGGTTAGTGGTCTTCATTATAAAGCATATGTGGACAGATTTAAGGATCTTAATATGTACACAATAGAGGAAAGGCGGGATAGAGGTGATATGATTGAGACATTTAAATACCTCCGTGGCATAAATGCACAGGGGGAGAGCCTCTTTCGATTGAAAGCAAATACTGCTATGAGGGGACATGGGATGAGGGTGAATGGGGATAGATTCAGGAGTGATATGTGGAAATATTTCTTTACGGAGAGAGTGGTGGATCCGTGGAATAGTCTCCCAGTGGAGGTGGCAGAGATGAGGACAGTATCTGAATTCAAAAAAGCATGGGACAAACATAGAGGATCTCTAAAGGAAAAAAGGGACTGTTGTAGTTGTTGATTTGGAAGGACAGACTAGATAAGGGTTGCCATCCAGGAGTTGAGGAGTGGCCTATTGGTTGGGGCAAGGTACTTCAGGCCGGAAGGTCGGGGGTTCAAATCCCACTAGAGGACAGCAACCTTGGGCCGGAAGGACTGGGGTTTCTAGCCCCACAGGTGCTCCTTGTGGTCTTGGGCAAGCCACTTAACCCTCCATAGCCCATGTTCCCTGTAAAATAGTTATCTCCAAGTTATAATGCCCTGTTCAATGTAATTTCAGTTTGTTCAATGTAAACCGCACTGATGCAGAATAGCGCGGTATATAAGAGAATGTAAATAAAATAAATAAAAATAAAATAAGCCATGTGGTCTTTTTCTGTCATTTTTCTATGTATCTATGTTACTCCTCCCTGTCTCCTCAGCTCACAACCTTGGGGTCGTCTTTGACTTTTTCTTTCTCCACACACATCCAACTGATAGCTAAAACCTGCCGTTTCTTTCTCTACAACATCAACAAAATTCGCCCATTCCTTTTTGAACACACTACTAAGACACTTATCCACTCCTTAGTTACCTCCTGTAACCTACTCCATGTTGGTCTCCCTCTGAATCTCTCTCCCCTTCAGTCTGTTCAACACTCTGCTACATGGCTAATCTTCTGCCAGACTCGTCAAGCTCATATTACCTCTCTTCTAAAGTCACTTCATTGGCTCCCTATCCATTTCCGCATCCAGTTCAAACTTCTCCTGCTGTCCTATAAGTGCATTCACTCTGCAATTCCTCACTGCCTTTCCTCTCTTATGTATCCCTACACCTCTCCTCAGGAACTCTGCTCTTCTGGTATATCGCTTCTGTCTGTGTCCTTCTCTTCTATTGTGAATTCCAGACTTCACTCCTTTCACCTTGCTCCTTCTTATGCCTGGAACAAACTACCTGAGTCTATATGTCAGGTGCCTTCTCTGACTCTTTTCAAATCCTGGCTAAAAACTCACCTCTTCGCTGCTGATTTTGTATCTTGGCTCATCTGATCGTCTTTGTGTTTCCTTACCTTTCCCCCTAGATGTATCCCCATGTCTACAGCTACTGTGTTGTCTTTCTTGACTAGACTGTAAGCTCTGATGAGCAGGGACCATCTTTTACTTGTGTCTGTGCAGCGGTACATTTTGTAGCACTATACAAATGTTTAGTAGTAGTAGTATAAGAGAAAACAAACAATGGGGGATTAAGGAAAATAGCTCCCTTAAATACATCATGTAAAGCCCTGGCAGAAATGTAAAAAATTAATTTGTGGCTAAGAGCAGGTGTAAATCCTGATGTGGACATTTTTAAACACACGTGGATATATACTTGGATTCCCTTTATAAAATGGGGAATACACATGTAGATTTTTGGCCCACCGAGGCCATATCCAAACCACATTCTTGCCATGTCCCCTTGGAATTTGTATGTGTAAACAGCAGCTTTCCAAAATCACATTTACATGTGTATTCCAATCTGTACATGCAAATGCTATTAATAAAATGTAGAGATGTTTCTAAAATATCCTCCCATGTGTTTAGGGGAGAGTAACTGCCTTCCCCCTCTTTATACCTCTCTCCTAAGATGGATGACTTATTGCAACTAGGGTTCCCTTGCTTGCTGAAGATGTTTCTGAGGTTGAACAGTTCAGTAAGCCTACTCTGCCATAAAGTGTCACTCTTCTAGCATGGACTGTCATCCTGCCCTTGAAGTGAATTTAATTTAATACATTTATATTCCATAGCTTATCGTCTTTGGATAGAACTGGGTAGATTACAATTCTAACATCAAAACATTAAGTCAAAGTAATCATTTTCCAAATCAGAAGAAATTTTATAAGAGCCCAAGTATATCATCTCCATGATGTGGGTCAGCCCAAACAGATAAGCTACGCTAATCACCTGAGTCTCCTGCATTGCCACTATGTCACTGGGCATGTGAGATATAATTTCATTAATGAACTGTATTGACATGCAGTCTACTCATATTAATGCATTTTCAGAAACAGAGACCGACAGAATCCCAGGAGACTAGCTGCCCCAAATTCATCACCTGGCACTGCATCAGCTGCTGCAATTGCTGCTGGACTGAACCCGAGAAAGAATATTACTGCTGCCACTGGCCTAGGCCTGAGTGGAACTGCTATATTCTAGAGAAATTCCCTCGTGTAGGGCAGCACGGAGAAGCAGCTGTGGCCCTGGGCAACACCCTGCTGCTGGGCAGCACTGGCGACAAACCACAATGCTAGTCAGCAACCTACTACAGGGCCACATTGGAAAGAAGTGGCTGATGAAAAACAGACTGTGGGAAGAAAAGTAAGAAGAAAAGGCTAGTGCAGTGGTTCTCAACCCAGTCCTTGGGACACACCTAGCTAGTCAGGTTTTCATGAAAGCCACAATGAATATACATGAGAGAGGGGTGTCTGTCAAGGACTGAGTTGAGAATTTATGAGCAAGAGGGATGGAAGAGAACACAGAAAGTAAAAATATACAAAAACAAACAAAAATATGTAACCCTTACCCAAACATCAACAAAATAAATACATAAATGTAACATCGTTAGATAAAAAAATGCTTTTTTTCTCCTAGCTCTTAAATTTTTGGCAGGCAATTAAATTTCAGAAATAATTTTTCAGCCATGTATGCAAATATTCATATAATTAAAACCAGGGCCAGCCCAATCACTAGGTAAACCAAGCAGTCGCCTAGGGCAGCAGCAGGGGCGGCCCAAGGGGGGTGCGGGGCCATGTGCGGAGACTCGGTGCGGGGCCTCATTTGCATAAGTGGCCTTATTTGCATAAATATTTGCATAATGTTACCATACACTAACTTTTAGTAAACATGTCTCTTAATGAGTGTATGGATAAAGAAAGACTAAAAGATTTCTACATTACTATAATCCAGTGCCAACCGCCAGGCACATTAGGAACTACTACAAACGCTGCCCATTTAGAACCCATAGCAAACCCGCCGTATCCTGACAGCATTACCAGGACTCACAAAGCACCAAACCCTACCTATCAAAAGGCAACACTGCAAATATTAAACCAATACATTTCAGAGAATACTGGGGAAAGAGAACAAGTGGCAACGTCAAATAGGAATTACATAAACAGAATACCTCAGCTCAGTTACACATGCAGAACATAGACCATCACCAAACAAGGAATCACAATTTAGAAACAGGAAGGCAATAATTAAACTGGGAACCCCAAAAGCCAAACTTGGAATGTACAACACCACTGTAGAAATAAAACTATAAATTAATTTCCTCTTGTACCAAACAAAGCGCAGACGTTAATGATGCACATTTCCCAGAGCTTTCATATTCCAGTTAATAAATTCAAAATAAAGAGAGATCTTTCTACCTTTTGTGCATTTTTTTCAGTTGCAATTGGTCCAGCCACTTTCTTCTGGTTTCTTCATGTTTTCTGCTAACTCTCCATCGTCTGCTGTCCATTTGTCCTTTCTTCTCTCTTCTAGTTTTTTTTTCCATTCTCTCTCTCTACATCTGCTTTAACATACTAATCTTTCTCCTTTTGCTCTTTCCCCATTCCTATTTCATCCACACAAATTTTACCCCTCCATCCTCAATCCCCAATTACTCTCCAATACCCGGCCAATTGTAGATTTTTCATCCCTCCTACACAAAATATTTTTCCCCTCTCCATTTTACTCTCCCAGCCCCATCCCATTCTAATCCTCCCCCAACATCAGCTCCCTTCTAGTTCCAGTCTCACCCAGCATCCATTCCCTTCTAGTCCCTGCATCAGCCCATTTCCAGTCCTAGCCCCCCATCAGCCCATTTCCAGTCCTAGCTCCCCCATCCATTTCCAGTCCAAGTCCCTTCATCAGCTCATTTCCAATCCTAGCCCCCCATCAGCCCATTTCTAGTCATTTCCTAGCCCCACCATCAGCCCATGTCAAATCATAGCTCCCCTCCACTCAGCCCAATTCCAGTCCAAGCCCCCCCATGAGCCTACTTCCAGTTCTAGCCCCTCCATGAGTCCATTTCAATTCAAGCCCCCAGCACAGCCCATTTCCAATCTTAGCTCCCCCCAACAGCCCATTTCCAGTCCTATCCTAGCTGTTCCATCAGCCCATTTTCAGTCCTAGCTCCCTTCCCTCACAGCCCATTTCCATTCCAAGCCCCCTCCCCATCAGCTATTTGCAGTTCAAGCCTCCCCTTCCACTCAGCCCATTTCCAGTCCTAGCAACCCCCCAACCCATTACCAGTCCTAGCCCCCCGTCAATCAACTTCCAGTCCTAACCCCCATCACCCCATTTTCAGTTTAAGCCCCCCCTATAACCTATTACCAGTCCTAACCCCCCATCAGCCCATTTCCAGTCAGCCCCCCATCAGCCCATTGCCAGTCCTAAACCCCCCCATCAGCCCACAGCCCATTACCAGTCCTAACCACATCAGCCCACCTCAAGTCCTAACCCCTCCCCATCAGCCCATTTCCTGTCCTAGCCCCCCCATAGCCCATTATCAGTCCTAACCCCTCCATAGCCCATTACCAGTCCTACCCCCCCCATCAGCCCACTACCAGTCTTAACCCCCCCATAGCCCATTACCAGTCCTAACCCCCCCATCAGCCCACTACCAGTCTTAACCCCCCCATAGCCCATTACCAGTCCTAACCCCAATCACCCCATTTCCAGACAGCCCCCATCAGCCCACAGCCCATTACCAGTCTTAGCCCCCCATAGCCCATTTCCAGTCCTAACCCCCCCAATCAGCCCACTACCAGTCCTAACCCCCCATCACCCCATTTCCAGACAGCCCTCATCAGCCCACAGCCCATTGCCAGTCTTAACCCCCCCATAGCCCATTGCCAGTCTTAACCCCCCCATAGCCCATTGCCAGTCCTAACCCCCCATCACCCCATTTCCAGACAGCCCTCATCAGCCCACAGCCCATTGCCAGTCTTAACCCCCCCCATAGCCCATTGCCAGTCTTAACCCCCCCAGCCCACTGCCAGTCTTAACCC
The DNA here is from genome assembly GCA_033557465.1 of Ichthyophis bannanicus. Lineage (NCBI taxonomy): Eukaryota > Metazoa > Chordata > Amphibia > Gymnophiona > Ichthyophiidae > Ichthyophis > Ichthyophis bannanicus. The sequence continues at coordinate 1,535,829,735 of CM066032.1, forward strand.
CCCCATAGCCCATTGCCAGTCTTAACCCCCCCTCCCCAGCCCACTGCCAGTCTTAACCCCCCCCAGCCCATTGCAAGTCTTAACCCCCCCATAGCCAATTTCCAGTTTAACCCCCCTCCCCAGCCCACTGCCAGATTTAACCCCCCCCCTGCCCATTCCCATTCTTAACAACCCTAGCCCATTGCCAGTCTTAACACCCCCATAGCCCATTGCCAGTCTTAACCCCCTCCCTAACCCATTGCCAGTCTTAACCCACCCCCCCATAAGAACATAAGATATGCCATACTGGGTCAGACCAAGGTTCATCAAGCCCAGTATTCTGATTCCAACAGTGGCCAATCTAGGTCATACGTACCTATCAGTTTCCCCCAGGGACACAGTTTCCACAATGCTTGTATTGGTTCAAGCATTGATATCCTGGGTCCCTTCTTAATAATGGTTTATGGACCTTTCCTCCAGGAACTTGTCCAAACCTTTTTTAAACCCAGCTACACTAACAGCCTTTTCTACATCCTCCGGTAACAAATTCCAGAGTTTGATTACACGTTGAGTGAAAAAATATTTTCTTTTATTAGTCTTAAATAGTTTACCCTGTAGCTTCATTGCATGTCCCCTAGTCTTTCTATATTCTGATAAGGTAAACAATCGATCTACGTTTACCCGTTCCACTCCGTTCATTAATTTATAGACTTCTATCATATCTCCCCTCAGCCGTCTCTTTTCCAGGTTAAAGAGCCCCAACCTTTTTAGCCTTTCTTCATAGGAGTATCCTTCCATCCCCTTTACCATTTTGGTGGCTCTTCTCTGAACCTTTTCTAAAATCGCTATATCCTTTTTAAGATACGGCGACCAGAATTGCACACAATATTCAAGGTGCGGTCTCATCACCCATGGAACGATACAGAGGCATTATAATATCTTTTGTTTTATTTTCCATTCCTTTCCTTATCATGCCTAGCATTCTATTTGCTCTCTTGGCCGCCGCTGCACACTGGGCCGAGGGTTTTAACATGGTATCCACAATGACGCCTAAATCTTTTTCCTGGGTGGTGGTTCCTAATGTGGAACCTTGCATCGTGTAGGAGCAAAGAAAAGAAGCGGCAGATACACACCCAATAAACTTAAAAACTTTATTAAACCAAAGGGGTGGCCAAAACCCAACACAGGCCGTGTTTCGTAATCACTTCATCAGGGGCTATCCAGGCACACTAAAAAACAAATTATATAAATTAATAAAATCAAACTTAAAAACAATAAACATATGAAAATAGTGGGTTAAGAAAATTAAAATAAAAATGAAAATAATAGTGAAAATAAAATTATAAACATTAATATATAATAAAAGCATCGTGTAACCATAGTTTGGGTTGTTCTTCCCTAGGTGCATAACCTTGCACTTCTCCACATTAAATTTCATCTGCTATTTTGATGCCCAGTCTTCCAATTTATCAAGATCCTCTTGCAATTTTCCACAATCCTCCTGGGTTTTAACAACTTTAAATAGTTTTGTGTCATCTGCAAATTTGATAACCTCACTCGTTATTCCACTTTCCAGGTCATTTATGAATATGTCAAAAAGCAGCGGACCCAGCACAGATCCCTGGGGTACACCACTATTCACCTTTCTCCATTGGGAAAATTGGCCATTTAGCCCTACCCTCTGCTTTCTATCTTTTAACCAGTTCCTGATCCACAATAGTACACTGCCTCCTATCCCATGACTCTTTAGTTTTGCCAAAAGTCTCTCATGAGGGACCTTGTCAAAGGCTTTCTGAAAGTCCAGGTACACAATATCAACCAACTCACCTTTGTCCACCTGTTTATTCACTCCTTCAAAAAAACATAACAGATTAGTAAGACAAGATCTTCCTTGTCTAAAGCCATGTTGGCTGTCTCCCATTAGGTCGTGACTATCTACATGCTGAGTAATTTTATTCTTTATGATGGTTTCTACCATTTTTCCCGGTACTGATGTCAGGCTCACGGTCTGTAGTTTCCCGGATCACCCCTCGAACCCTTTTTAAAAATTGGTGTTACACTGGCGATCCTCCAATCCTCAGGTATTAGAGATGATTTTAATGATAGTTCACAGATTACTGATAGCAGGTCTGCAATCTCAAATTTCAGTTCTTTCAACACCCTTGGATGTATACCATCCGGCCCAGGTGATTTGCTACTCTTCAGTTTATCTAATAGTTGTAAGACATCTTCCCGATGTATCGATATTTCCTTCAATTCTTCCATACCTTTAAATACCACTTCAGTCATGGGTAACATCCCTACATCTTCCTCAGTAAAGACCGAAGCAAAGAATTCATTCAGTCTCTCCGCTATCGCCTTGTCGCCTCTTAGTGCTCCTTTAACCCCTTTATCATCTAATGGACCAACTGACTCTCTCACAGGTTTTTTGCTACGAATGTACTTGAAAAGGTGTTTATTTCGCGTTTTTGCTTCCGCAGCAAGCTTCTTCTCAAATTCTCTCTTTGCCTGCCTTATCAATGCCTTGCATTTGACTTGCCAGTGCTTGTGCTGTTTCCAGGTTTCATCGTTTGGCTCTTTTTTCCATTTCCTGAAAGATGCCTTTTTGGCAACAACAGCCTCTCTGACCTCACCTTTAAACCATGCTGGCAGTTTTTTGGACTTCCTTCCACTTTTCTTAAAGTGTGGAATACAGCTGGTCTGGGCTTCCAAGATAGTATTTTTCAACAACACCCAAGCTTGATGTACGTCTTTAACCTTTGCAACTGCTCCTTTTAGTTTTTTATTAACTGTTTTCCTCATTTTATCATAGTCTCCCTTTCGAAAGTTAAAGGGTAGTACTGTGGATTTCCTTACTATCCCTCCTCCACTAATTAAATCAAAGGTGATCATGCTATGATCACTATTGCCAAGTGGCCCCAACACCCTTATCTCTTGCACTACATCTGGTGTTCCACTAAGGACTAGGTCTAATATTGCTTCCCCTCTGGTCGGTTCATGAACCAGCTGCTCCAAGAAGCAGTCATTTATTTCATCTAGGAACTTTATCTCCCTAGCATGTCCTGTTGTGACACTGACCCAGTCGATGCCGGGGTAATTGAAATCACCCATTATTATTACTGCACTGTAACTTTTGCTAGCTTCCTTGATTTCTTTGAGCATTTCATCATCCATTTGTTCATTCTGGCCAGGCGGACGATAGTACACCCCCACTGCCATCGCCTTCCCCTTTTTACATGGCCCATTGCCAGCCCTCATCAGCCCACAGCCCATTGCCAGTCTTAACCCCCCCAGCCAACTGCCAGTCTTAACCCCCCCATAGCCCACTGCCAGTCTTAACCCCCCCTCCCCAGCCCACTGCCAGTCTTAACCCCCCCATAGCCCATTGCCAGTCTTAACCCCCCCTCCCCAGCCCACTGCCAGTCTTAACCCCCCCCAGCCCATTGCCAGTCTTAAAACCCAGTCTTAACCCCCCTAGCCCATTGCCAGTCTTAACCCCCCTCCTAACCCATTGCCAGTCTTAACCCCCCCTCCCCAGCCCACTGCCAGTCTTAACCCCCCCCAGCCCATTGCCAGTCTTAACCCCCCCTAGCCCATTGCCAGTCTTAACCCCCCTCCTAGCCCATTGCCAGTCTTAACCCCCCCTCCCCAGCCTACTGCCAGTCTTAACCCCCCCCAGCCCATTGCCAGTCTTAACCCCCAGTCTTAACCCCCCCTAGCACATTGCCAGTATTACCCCCCCTCCCTAGCGCATTGCCAGTCTTAACCCCCCCTCCCTAGCCCATTGCCAGTCTTAACCCCCTCCCCTCCCTAGCCCATTGCCAGTCTTAACCCCCCCCTCCCTAGCCCATTGCCAGTCTTAACCCCCCCTAGCCCACTGCCAGTCTTAACCCCCCCCTCCCTAGCCCATTGGCAGTCCTACCCGCCCCCCCCTCGGCTCATGGCAATTTTTTAAAAAAAAGCTGGCCGCTGCCGCCGCGGCAGCATGGAGTGTCCCGCGGGGCTCCCTCTGCCCGGCGGAACTCTCCTGGCGCGGCTGAGCCCCTCTGTGCCGGCTTGCAGATACGCGAAGGGAGAGTGTCTCCCTCGCGTCTCTGTTAAGCCCGCAGGGGCTGATGGGAAGCAGGGGCTGATGGGAAATTTCCCATCTGCCCCTGTGGGCTTAACAGAGACGCGAGGGAGACACTCTCCCTTCGCGTATCTGCAAGCCGGCACAGAGGGGCTCAGCCGCGCCAGGAGAGTTCTGCCGGGCAGAGGCAGCCCCGCGGGACACTGCATGCTGCCGCGGCGGCAGCAGCCAGCTTTTTTTTTTTTAAATTTAATTAAGAAAAAAAAGCAGAATGTTCTTTGCGTGGGGCCCCCCGAAACGCGGGGCCCTGTGCAAAAAACATTCTTGCTCAATGGACGGGCCGGCCCTGGGCAGCAGCTTCTCCTAGAGGGTGGGGAGGAGGGGTGGGGTGGTGGGGGGCAAATAACAGCTACAGTCAAAGCTTAGCAATGGGTGGGGCCTGGCAGCTAAACAAACTCGAGGAGTCATGACTGCATGCTTTCATCTGCAGGAACAATAGATAATATGCAAACAGCATATTTACCCTTGTAAGTGGCTTTTTGAAATCTCTCTCATTATATATATATATATATATTTACAAAACAAAGTTTACTATTTAAAAGTGTGACACCCAAACATACATTTTTATAGGATAGTTCTGGGAAGAATGGTGTTGAGACAAATACAAATGAATTTAATAATCAAAATCTTTGGGGGGGGGGAGGATGCAAGGGGTCTAAAATTGCGAGGGAGCACAAGGCTAACGTCTCGCCTAGGGTGCCTCAAACTCTTGCACCAGTCCTGATTAAATTTTTTAGGCTGATTTTAAAAAGGCACCTCATGAACCATCAAGGTTCAGTGCAAAATTAGCATGTGTAACATAGGGGGTTCTGCCAATTCAAGCTGATGTAATTAAACAAAATATGCTTTAATTGTAAATTTCCAAAGAGAATCTCAGTAACCTTTAACTAAACCCTATATAATGCAAGAATGGGAAAAGATGAATGTGATTTCCCATCTGGCCAATTCAATAAAGGCTATACACACTTAGTGAATTAACTAGGTCAGCTTATGTACTACAGGCAAGGAGGAGAATTTTCTAAACACTGCAGTGTCACATTCAATTAGTGACATGGATGCCAAGATTCATTTGAAATGTGTTTTACTTTGTACTTGACATCATCCATCAGCTATAAAATACTCAGCCACAGCAAATGGCATTAGAAGCAAGAGCAAAACACTATTTTTATACTACTCTCTCATATATTTTTAGATAATTCTTAATTATATAACTAAATGAAGGTGTGTGTGGGTGTATGTGAGTAAAGGATGTGCAACCAAGGATTTGTATTTATTAAAAACAAGTTAATGCTACAAGGCAGCACTGGGATCAATGGTGGGTTTGTCTTCTAGTCATCAAATCCAAGTCATTTATCAAGACAGCATTAAAAAGAATTTCATAAGAAAACTGCCCCCCTTCCAATCAAGACCTTTTTTGAACTCTCGATCTAGACTTATTTTCATTATTTGTATTTGCAGAGCATATAGAGTAGTATATGTACAGTGGTTTTCAACCCAGTCCTCTGCTATCCCCTAGGCCAGTTGGGTTTTCAGGATATCCACAATGAATATGTATGAGATAGATCTGCAGTACATGCAAATCAATTCCATGCATATTCAATGTGGATATCTTGAAAATCTAACTGACCTTGGGAATATTGGAGGACTGAGTTGAGAACCACTTGTGTAATGCATATAAATCAGGGCAAAGACGTTTATGGTTAGTCTGATGATTCTAAGGACAAGGCTTAAAGTTCAGTGGATTCTATATGAGATAATATTACACTGTTAATGAATTAATATATTTGTAGCAAAAACAATGAAGTTATTCTTGCTGACAGCAACCTAGTGAGAACTTGTCAAGAAAGAATATGTCAATTAAATGTAGATTTTGTTAAACAGAGTGGTGACTAAATACAGAATATTAATCTACTTATTGCTCACTATCTCTCTTATACATGGGCATAGTTCGGTGGAGCAAAGTGTGAGATAGTTAGATTGGGGGGGGGGGGGTGACATTTGCATATTTATTTGCATACATATCTCTCATATATATTTTTATGGTTATCCCAAAAACCAGACTGGAAAAGAAGCAAAGACATTTACTGAAATGAGCCAGCACTGTGAGATGTTTCTCACATGGTGCCCCCAATCAGATTCATGTGAATTAGCAAGAAAAGAGCATCTAGCATAGTTACTCACCTGTAACAGGTATTCTCCAGGGTCAGCAGGAATCAGCCCTCAAATATGGGTGACGTTGGCAAGGATGGAGCCCGCACAGAGCATTTCCCCAGCTTTCAAAGAAAAGCTTTGAGAATGTTACTATGCATGCGTTGTCCCCTTCCCGCCCAAGGGTGCCATCTTGCTCAGTCATATGACATAGCTAAGGCAAAGACAAAAAGGTAAAGGAGGCAACTCCCAGGGGAGGAGGAAGGGTTGTGAGAACTGATTCCTGCTGTTCCTGGAGAACACCTGTTACAGGTGAGTAACTATGCTTTCTCCAGGAACAAGCAGGAAGTCAGTCCTCACATATGGGACTCCCAAATTCCAGGCTGCCGGACCCGAACCACCACAGCAGCAGCGGCGACCCAAGGAAGGTCGTAAGTTGCAGAAGGTGAGTCCCTGCCAAGAGACTCTGTAGACCCAAGCGTCCAGCATCACCATAACTCCAGCAGCCTGAACACTGAAGGGTTGGAGGGCAGGAGTTGCCTATACACTGAGAATGTTTCTGAGCACTGCCTGGCCAAAGGCACTGTCCCTGCGGGACTCACTCTCAAGGCAGTAGTGGGCTGCAAACGTATGGACTGAAGACCACGTGGCAGCCTTACAAATTTCTTGCACCGGCACTGTGTGTAGGTTGGCCACCGATGTGGCTATAGCCCTCAAGCAATGAGCAGTGATCCGGCGCTCCAGAGAGAGGCCAGATCGCTCATAAGCGAGGGCAATGCAGTCCACCACCCAGGTGGACAGCATTCGCTTGGTCACAGGTAGCCCCAGTCTGCTGGGGTCATAGGAGATAAAAGCTGAGGCACTTTTCGATGGGCCTTGGTCCTCTGTAAATAAAATTAATTTAAATTTAATTTTAATTTACAGATTTTTTATATTCCGCTCCTTCCATTGATCAGGTGCGGTTTACATGGAACAACAATAAACAGAGAACTGTTTTTACAGATAACAAGTTGTAACTTACATTTAACAATTTGTGAACTATGTACAGAGTAACAGAGTTAAACTATATACAGGCTAAATTATTATTCATTAGTCTTTGAATACATTGAATACATACATTGAATACATTGAATACATAAAAGGACAGGGATCTCTTGCAATTCAGAGTATGGAAGATGACCTCCTCCCTGCCAGCATGCGGCCGTAGGAGGAAGGTGGGGAGAACTACCTCCTGGTTGAGGTGAAAAGCGGACACCACCCTTGGGAGGAACTTGGGGTGCGTGCAAAGCATCACCCTGTTTGTATAGAACCTGGTATAGGGTGGGTCTGTCACCAGGGCCTGCAGCTTGCTTATTCTGTGGACGGACGTCAACACCACCAAGGCAGCCACTTTCCAGGAGATGTGTCTCAAGTGGCAGGTGGCCAAAGGCTTGAAGGGCAGCCTAGTGAGATGGGAGAGCACCACATTGAGGTCCCATTCTGCTGCCGGAGGGTGGAGAAGGGGCTTGGATAGCAGAAGGCCCCTGAGAAATCTGGAGACTAAAGGCTGGCCTGAGAGGGGCTGGCCCTCTATAGGATGATGGTTAGTCGCTATTGCGCTGAGATGCACCCTCACTGAGTTAGAATTCAAGCCTGAGTGGGAGAGGTGCAGCAAGTACTGCAGCATGAGCTCTACCTGACAGGAGAATCTCCTCCACTTGAAAGCGTAAGCCCTTCTGGTGAACAGCTTCCGGGAAGCCAGGAGGATTTCTTTGACCTCACTTGGGAGGTTGAAAGGGGCCAGTGCTACCCTTTCAGCAGCCAAGCCATCAGCGTTAGGGACCCCAGATTGGGGTGCAGTAGGGAGCCCCCTTCCTGGGACAGAAGATCCGGTTCCTGGCCCAATGGAACTGGAGTTGCCACCAACAGGGAGAGCAGCAGGGGGAACCAGGGCTGTTGGGGCCACCTGGGCACAATCAGGAACACTGAGGCGTGCTCGCTCTGGATCTTGAAAAGGCACTTGGTTATTAGAGGTGTCGGTGGGAATGCATAAAGCAGGCCCTGTGACCAGGAGATCAGGAAGGCGTCTGCCGCCACCATCCTGCGGTGTGGCTGAGGGGAGCAGAATTTGGGCAGCTGTGAGATGTCCGGGGAGGCGAACAGGTCCAGCCAGGGTCTTCCCCAGAGGCGGAAAAGCCTCTGGGTCACTTTTGGATCCAGGCGCCACTCGTGAGGCCGAAGGACTCGGCTGAGGCTGTCCGCCAGGCAGTTGTCCTGGCCTGGTAAGTACACCACCCTCAGAAGGATATAGTTGCGCACTGCAAAGGAGTGGAAGGCCACTACCTCCTGACAGAGGAAGTAGGAATCCGTACCCCCCTGCTTGTTCACACAGAACATGGCAACCTGATTGTCTGTATGAAGACCGGGAGGTCGCTCAGGAGGTGGCGTAAGGCCTGAAGGGCCAGGAAGATGGCCCTGAGCTCAAGGAGACTGATTTGCAGGAGGGATTCCTCTGGGGACCAGGTGCCCTGGCCCTCACAATGTGTGCCCCAGCCTATAAGGGAGGAGTCTGTCATCAGGACCCTCTGAGGAGTTGGTGCCTGGAAGGGCATCCCTGCCCTAAGGTGATGTAGGGATTGCCACCAGGTGAGGGAGGCCGCCAGCTGATAGGTGACCCTCACTGTTCCTCAGCCTGCCCTTTGTCTGTGTCCACTGGGAATGGAGGTACCACTGGGCTGCCCACATATGGAGGCGGGCCAGAGGTGTAACGTGAACTGTTGAGGCCATATGGCCTAGCAGACAGAGGAGTAAGCGAGCTGGCACCGAAATGGAGCTCTGCACATCCCTTGCCAGCTGCAACAGGCTTTGGGCTCTCTCCACAGGGAGGAAGGCCCTGACCTGCAGAATGTCTAGCTGGGCCCCTATGAATTCCAAGTCTTGGGCCGAGGAAAGGCTGGACTTAGGGTAGTTGATGATGAACCCCAACTGCTGCAGGGTGTGGATAGTGAGCCTTGTGGCCCGCGTGGCCTCGAGCGGGGAGCTGCCTCTGATGAGCCAGTTGTCCAAGTAAGGGGAGACGTGGGCCCCTTAGAGGTGCACATGGATGGCTATGACCACCAGACATTTTGTAAAGACCCTTGGAGAGGAGGCAAGGCCGAACAGCAGCACCCTGTACTGGTAGTGCTGCCCCCTACCACGATGCCTGTGGGAGGGGTGGATCAGGATGTGGGTGTAAGCATCCTTGAAATCCAAGGAGCAGAGCCAATCTCCCTGGCGGAGGTAGGGTAGCAGTGTCCCAAGGGAGAGCATCTTGAACTTTTCCCTCTCCAGGAACTTGTTCAAGTTGCGCAGGTCCAGGATGGGCCGGAGACCCCCCTGTTCTTTTTGGGACAAGCAAATATATTGAGTAGAACCCCTTTCTTCAGAGCTGATGGGGTACCGGTTCCATCTCCCTGTCCCTGAGCGAGCATGCAAGTTCTGTGGCGAGCAAGGCCTGGTGGAGGAGAGGCTGAGGTGGCTCTCCTAGGCAGAAGTCCGGAGGGTTCTGCTGAAGATGGAGGAAATAACCTTCCTGAACCACCCGCAGAACCCACTGGTCTGTGGTAATGCTGGCCCATCTGTAGGTGAAAGAGGCCAGTCGACCCCCTGTGGGCTGAGGTTGGTCTCCTGGGGGAGGGGAGACCCAATCTATGGAGTCAAAAGCTGCCCCCGGTTGGGCGGGAGCTGGTATCTGGGGCTTAGGAGCCTTGGGCTTCCTAGGCCCATGTCCCTGGTCTTTTGGCTGTGAGGCCTGATGAGGCTGCCCTGAGTAAGGCTGGTAGTGGCCAGCCTGGGGATATCCCTTTTTCCTTGGGGGAAAAAGGGCTTTTCCACCCAAGTGCTTTTTCATTGGGAGTACCAAGGTTTTTTGGACAACCTCTGCCAGGTCACTACCTCGGCCTCAATCTCTACAGCCTTATCAGACATTGGTTTCCCGAATGGGTTCTCACCATTGCAGGGGACATCCAGTAGTTTTTCCTGTACCCACTGCTCCAGGTCCAAGGTCTGAAGTCATGCCTGGCACCGGGCGCCAATGCCAGCGGCTGCAACCCTGGCCGCTGACTCAAACCTGTCGTAGGCAGCCCAGGAGAGAAATTTGGAACAGTCTTGAATGCCTGCTGCTAGGGACTGGAACCTTTGCAGCGGTTCCCCGGCGAGGCCCACCGAGAACCCCGCGAGTTCCTGTATCAGGTATTTAAGGTACATTCCAATGTACAATTTGTATGCCTGTATTCGGCACCAGAGCATGGCATCCTGGTAGCACTTGTACCCCATGGCATCGAGGGCCAGGGGGAACTGAAGAGTGGGTCTTTTGACTCTTCAGTTTTTGCATGGAGGACTCAACCACCATCGAATTATGGGGGAGTTGTGGCTTATGGAACCCAGGGCCCTTCCGGACGTGATAGATGGCATCCAGGTGCTGACTGACCACCGGCACTGAGGCCAGGGACTCCCACATCCAGAGGAGCAATCTCTCGAGGATAGGTGGAACTGGCACCGTGAGAGTCTCCTTGGGAGAGGACTCATATTGCAGGATCTTGAGCTCCTCAGTGCGCGGGTCCTCCACCGATTCCGTCTGGATCGAAAGAGCCTGGGCCATGTCACAAACAAAGTCATGAAAGGCCACGTCTTCAGTTGGGGAGTGGCGCTGAGGCTCCAGGGGAGACGGCTCAGAGGGGATGTCCCAGTGTTGGGAGGTCTCATTCTCGGTCTCCCAGTCAGAGCCCGAGTGCGTCGAGGAGTTAGCCCCGAGGGCGGCTCCAAGGAACTAGGCCCCCCCCAAAGGACCTGGGGTTGGATTCCCAGAGACTCACTGGAGAGGACTGGAACCCCAAGGAGTGTGATTGAGACCTCGATCGATGCCGAGGACTTACCCGAGGCCAGTGGCGCTTGGTGCCATGTTCGACACCCTGAGGCTCCCCCGAGGCCGGGGGACCCGGTGTCAGGGCTGATGATGCCAGGGAGCCCAACATCAATGCCAGCTGCAAGGCCAAGATGGACGAGAGGCTCTGCTCCATGGCTGCCATGCGTGATTCATGGCCTGATGGGTGTGCAGCACTTGGTGTTTACAACAAAGCCCTTGGGTCTGATGCAAGCATTCCGCTGGCCAGTATTCTTGTCTGGAGAATTTCTGAGGGCACTGCTCGGAGTCTCCCAAGCCCCATCAAGGGACCTTGCCAGGTTTGATTGGAGGCACCTCCTTTAGGACCTTCTTCTTCTTTCTGGGAGTGTCCGGGACTGCTCCGGAGGAGCTGCCGCCGCGGGACTCCAAGGACTCCCAGACCTCTTGTGAAGGGCCAGCTTCGGAGCTTAGCGATGGGGAAGCTGGGGCAGAGTCATACCTTGGGAAAAGCTTCCCCTGCAACTCAGACAACCTCCTGTTGGTTTTAGAGGTCATGGCCTGGCACCGGTCGCAGGTGGAACTATTGTGGTCCGGGCCCAGGTAACGGATGCAGCATTCGTGAGTATCAGTGACTGAGATAGTCCGACTACAGCAGTTGCATTTCTCGAACCCACCGGGAGTCATGGTGGGAGCACACCCGGCCGGGGTTGAGGACCCTGGGTGAAAAATGGCGTGAAGGCCGGTCGAGGTGGAACCTCGAGGAAACATGGGGGAAAAACGTTGCCGAGATCGCACCTTGAGGCAGGAAGGGAACTGATACGCAAACTGGAGAAGGGAAGGAATTAAGAGCTTTTTCCGGGAGAGTAGAGGACTACGTCCATTGGGCTCTGCGGAAAAAAGGAGACTGAGCAAGATAGCACCCTTGGGCGAGAAGGGGACTATGCATGCATGGTAGCATTCCCAAAGGCTTTCTTTGAAAGCTGGGGAAATGCTCTGCACGGGCTCCGTCGGTGTCAATGTCACCCATATATGAAGACTGACTTCCTGCTTGTTCCTTGAGACGATTCCTCTTCCCCTTTCCTTGACCTGATGCCAGCTCTCTCCCCATCCCACCATCACCCCAGTGACTCCAACATACAATCTTAGTATCCTTTCCCAACCGTCCTTCCCCCTGAAGAGATGCCCTGCAGCTTTCCTTCTCTTTCTTTCCCTTGAATCTGCTGTCTCCCATCCCTTCACATTGCACTCCCCTCTCTCGACCTCCAGGAGCGACTCTATCATTATGAAGGGGTTGCTTCAGGTAGCAAATGTTTCGGATTGGCCAAAAATGGCCCCAAAACATCCCCATGGGTTTGCAGTGGTGGCATACAGCCTGCAAGAGAAAAAAAAAAGTGCAGTGTCTTTGGGACTTCTGCAAGCTGCAAAGGCCCTCTCAGTCCCACACCCCCTCCCCCTCTAAAGTATACTTTTTGTTTCACAAGGAGGGGATTGGAAAGGCCTTTGCAGAATGAAAGAGTTGTAAAAACTGCCGCAATTTTTTATTTTAATTGCCGCTGCTGCTGTAGATGGGATATTTTGGCTGTGGGGGTGGGGGTTGATGTCTTGAATGGAGACAGATGTCAGATGCTGGAAAAGGGGTAGATAAGGGGCTGAGAGAAGATGCTGGAGATGAGATTGGGGGTGGAGGGCAAGTGCTGGACATGAATTTGGAAGGTACTGGGGATGGATAGTAGATGATGAATACTGGGTGCATGGGGGAGAGGAATGAGGGCAGATGCTGGACATGGGATGCGGGTGGAGGGCAGATGCTGGACATGGATTCGTTGGGGTCGGAGGGCAGACGCTGGACATAGGGTAGGGATAGAGAGAGATGGAGTGCAGATGACAAACATGGGGCTAGTGAGGGCACAGGAAAAAGGGTAGGAGGATAGAGGGTAAAAGGTGGACATGGGGTAGGGGTTGGAGAGCAGATATTGGACAAGGGGTAGGAGCGGAGGGAAGACATTGTGAATGGGATAGGACAGTAGATGATGAATACTGTGTGGGTGGGGGAGAGAAGTGAGGGCAGATGCTGGACATGGGATAGGAAATGGAGGGCAGATGCTGGACACTGGATAGGGAGATTAGGGCATATGCTGGTTACAGGGTAGAAGAATAGAGAGAGAGAGAGATGCTGGACATGGGGGGGGATAGAGGGGGAAGGGGAGATGCTGGACATATGGGGGATAGAGAGAGAGATGGAAGATGTTGGATATGGGGGGATGGGGTGAGAAAAAGGGGAGGCACTAGATGGGGAGGAAAGATGCTGGACAAAGAGGGGAGAGTTAATTAAATACTGGGGAATAAGAGGCTGGGAAGGAGAGAGAGAGAGGTAGGGAACAAGATGGCTGTGTAAAGGGTTGAAAAGTAGTAGGTAGATGGCATAAAAAGAGAGAGTTTGATAAATGGATGGTAAAGAGGAGAAGTGAAATCTGAGTTAACAGAGTTAGAAAATTAATGGAAGAAAGCTGAAAGGAAAAGATCAATGTCAGATGGAAGGAAATGAAAACGACAGGAGAAAAGTAACAGATGGGCTGAAGACTCTAGAAAGCAGTTCACAGAAGACTAAAAAAAGCAGGTACCAGAGAATGGTGACAACATGATTAGGAATAAAATGGTCAGACAAAGGTATAAAAAGTAATTTTTATTTTTAATTTAGTGATTGGAATATGTCAGTCTATGGAATTTACATGTTTTGTCTTTATATTTTGCACAGTACAGGGGCAGCTACATCTCTGTAGCTCATGCAGTCTGGCTTCTTGGGGTTTTAGTTTAATTTTTTCTAAATATTTCTATTTTAAGTCTATGGTCACTTTTTTCTATACCTGAGTTGGGTGTGTCCATATTCTGCATTTGTGACCGAGGTCAGGTGTTCTTTTAGGATGGAATTTCTATTTAGGGATCTGAACTATAGGTGTATGAATGTTCTAGGGCCCATTGCTAAAAGCAAGAATCATATTTAACACACAAAATTACTTAAAACAACTTAATTTTGATGTTATAAACTGCACTGTGGTTCTTGCTTTCTCTTTTTGTTCCTTGGTGTGCAAGCACCTTGCGTCTCCTTTGTTATTTGCAGAATATTTACATTTAATATTATACCAGTCCAATGTGCAGTGTCAGGCATCAGTATGTTTTATATTAGATTCCTAGGCTACATAATTTTAAAAAACTCTTTGCAATACTTTTTACATACAGCAAAAATTGTGATTACGTGCCCTGGGATTATGTTGGTTTCTTTTTTCTCAGACCAATCTTCTGATTGTGTTCCGAGTGAGGGGACACCCTGCTCCCCGACTAGAGCTTTGAGGAGTCCTCTCCACTTTGGATGCCTGGCAGGGCTGGCCCAACATTAGGCAGGACTAGGTGGTCACTAAAGCAATAGTTTCTGAAGGGCAGCAAAGAGCTGCAGCAGTCAAATCAAAACAATAGATCCTGACATTGCCACCAATTCAAAGAGCCAGAAGCATATACTTTTACCTGCAGGTAGAGTAGGTCCACACATACATATAAAGCTAAGCTTAATTTTTAAAAGTATGTTGTTCAATTATGCATTTTTACAGGATTGTTGTGGGAGGGTTGGTGCTGGGATGTTCATGATTGTTGAATTTAATTATCAGAATCTTGGGCAGAGGTAAGAGTAAAGCTGGAATTTTGCCTAGGACACCCAATTTACTTGCATTGACCTTAGTGCCTAGGGTGGGGTGAGAGAGTGCATCAATTCATTTCTCACCTCAGGCAGCAGACTGCCTTGAGCCACCCCAGTTTATCCCACTCCTGCCCTGTTTTCCTCAGTATACCACTATAGGAGGAGATGGGGGCAGAGAAAGCACAGTTACTTACCTGTAACAGGTGATCTCTGGGAACAGCAGGAATAAGTCTTCACATATGGGTATCGTCGGTACCGACGGAGCCTACGCGGGAACGCTCCCCAGCGTCCAAAAGGAAAGCTTTTGGAAGCATCCCACAGCGCCTGCGCGCTGCCTTCCCGCCTTTCCTAACTGCCTCTCTCCAGTTCGAGTTTTAAAGCTGAGACAAAGAGAGAGAGAGAGGAAAGGGAAGATAGATAGAGAGATACAACTCCTAGGGGAGGTGGGTGGGTTGTGAAGACTTATTCCTGCTGTTCCCAGAGATCACCTGTTACAGGTAAGTAACTGTGCTATCTCCAGGAACAAGCAGGAATGAGTCTTCACATATGGGGACTCCCCAGCTAGAGATGCCTGGGAGATCACCCAGATTGTGAGACCCTGGGAAGGGCTGCACCTGCACCCATGAATCTCAGGCATCCAGTCAGGGATGGAGGGTAGGAGTTGATTAGGTATGGAACAGGTGTTTGAGAACAGCCTGACCAAACAAGGCATCCCGGCGGGAATCCTTGTCCAAGCAGTGATGGGCTGTGAAGGTATGAACCGATGCCCACGTGGCCGCTCGACAGATTTGGTCGATGGACACAGAGTTAAGATGAGCCATAGAGGCTGCCATGGCCCTCACATTGTGAGCTGTGACATGGCCTTCCAGAGAAAGGTTCTTACTCTGGTAGGCGAAGGAAATACACTGAGCAATCCAATTAGACAGAGTTCTCTTAGAGACTGGAAGTCCTAAATGAGAAGGATCAAAAGCAACAAAAAGTTGAGGACTTTCTATGTTGCTGTGTCCTTTGTAAGTAGAAAGCAAGTGCTCTTTTACAATCCAGGGTATGAAGATTCCTCTCTGCACTTGATGCATGAGGTCCTGGAAAAAAGACAGGTAAATAAACCTCCTGGTTCAGATGAAAAGGTGAGACCACTTTAGGCATAAAGTGTGGATTAGTTCTGAGGACTACCTTGTCATGATGGAACCTTGTATAAGGAGGATTAGCCACTGAAGCTTGCAACTCACTGATACGGCGAGCTGAGGTGACTGCAATGAGAAAAATAACCTTCCAGGAAAGGAATTTCAAGGAGGTAGTGGCTAAGGGTTCAAAGGGTGGCTTCATAAGCTGGCCAAGAACCAGATTCAAGTCCCATGCCACTGGAGGTGGTCTAATGGGAGGTTTAGTCAAAAGAAGGCCTCTCATGAATCTTGCTATAAGAGGATGAGAGGAAATAGGTTGTCCATTGATAGGCTTAAGGGATGATGCAATAGCACTCAAATGGACTCTGATTGAATTTGTTTTAAGGCCTGCATGAGATAATGCAGCAAATAGTCTAGTAAAGAATTCAAAGGTATTGCAAGAGGGTTGAGAACCTTCTCTGCACACCAAATGGAAAACCTTTTCCATTTAAAAGCATAGGAACGTCTGGTGGAAGGCTTTCTGGAAGCATGAAGGATATCCTTCACTTGCTGAGAAAGGTGTAAATCCTGAAGGTCTAGGCCTTCAACAACCAGGCTCTGAGATGAAGAGACTGAGGATTTGGGTGCCACAAGGTTCCCTCCTCCTGGGAGAGGAGATATGGAGCAGACCCCAGGTCCAGGGAGGGAGCTTGAGAGAGATGCAGAAGTAGAGGGTACCACACTTGGCGTGGCCAATGTGGTGCTATGAGGATCATAGACCCCTTGTCTCTCTGAAGCTTGAACAGAGTTTTGGGAATGAGGGGAATAGGTGGAAAGGCATAGAGGAAGGCTTGCCCCCAATGAAGGAGGAAGGCATCTCTGGCCTGAACTCCCTGACATGGAATCCTGGAACAAAACCGGGGAAGTTTGGCATTCCACGGACTTGCAAACAGGTCTATGTCTGGGGTACCCCAAATCCGAAAAATCCTGGCTATCTGGTCCCCATGGAGGGACCATTCGTGTGGAAGCAGAACTCGACTGAGTCTGTCTGCCCAAGAATTTTGAACTCCTGGAAGATACACTGCCATGAGATGGATTTGATGCTCTCTGGCGAAGGCCCACAATCTGAGAGCTTCGTTGCAAAGCGACAGAGAGCCAGTCCCTCCCTGCTTGTTCACGTAGAACATGGCTACCTGGTTGTCCATGTGGATGAGGACTGTCTTGTAGCTGAGCAGGGTGTGGAAGACTCTGAGAGCCAGAAAGATTGCTCTGAGCTCTAAAAGGTTGATATGTAGAGATGTCTCCTGTGGAGACCAGATGCCTTGGGTCGAGAGATCTTGTAGATGAGCTCCCCAACCCTTTGGAGAGGCATCTGTTGTAAGAGTTGCTTGGGGTAACACCTGTTGAAAGGGGGACCCCAGCAACAGATTTTGAGTGGACTTCCACCAGTGGAGGGATCAAAAGAGGCAACTCGAGGTTGCTATTTTGTCTGACAGGCAACCTGATGCCTGAGTCCATTGGGTGGATAGGGTCCACTGAGCTGCCCTCATGTGAAGGCGAGCGTAAGGAACCACATGCATCGTGGATTCCATGTGGCCTAAGAGTTGTAACATCTCTCGAGCAGTTAAATGGGATTTTAACTGAATCTGGGAGGCTAACTGCACCAAGCGTAGGCAACGGGCCTGGGGAAGATAGGCCCTTGCAGTTGTGGTATCCAGTAAGGCCCCTATGAACGCTAGAGACTGAGTAGGGGTGAGATGGGATTTTGGAATGTTGATTACCAGTCCCAGATACTGAAGAACACGCCTTGTGCAGGTCAGGGAAGTCTGAGCCTCTGACTGGGATGGAGCTCAGATGAGCCAGTCGTCCAGATATGGGAATACGAATATTCCTAGAGTGCGCAGAAATGCAGCTACTACTGCCATGCATTTTGTGAACACTCTTGGAGCAGAGGCCAGACCGAAAGGAAGCACTTTGTATTGGTAGTGCTTTCCTTGGTAAAGGAACCGAAGGAACCTTCTGTGTGTTGGATGGATGAGAACATGGGTGCACGCATCCTTGAGATCTAGAGAACAAAGCCAGTCCTGACTCTGGAGGTATGGAAGGAGAGTTCCGAGAGAGATCATCTTGAATTTCTCCTTGCATAGAAACTTGTTCAATTCTCTGAGATCTAGTATGGGTCTGTAGCCCCCCGTTTTCTTTGGAATGAGAAAATAGGGGGAGTAGAACCCTGAGCCCTGTTGAAGAAGGGGTACTTCTTCTATTGCCCCTTGGGCAAGAAGGCTAGTAATCTCTTGACCTAGAAGGTTGAGGAGAGATGTTGGAGAATTGAACTGTTTCACCATGGTGTGGGGAGGAAGGTTTAAGAAATGAAGCTTGTACCCATCTCGTATGATGGAGAGGGTCCATTGCTCTGCTGTGATTTGTTCCCATCTGGGAGCAAAGTGAGCTAACCTTCCTGGAATGGTGAGAGGCTCTGGATGTTCTAGAGCCAGAAAGGCTAAGTTCTCTAGTGGAAAGTCAAAGGCCCTGAGGAGGCTGAGGCTGTTGGGCCGTAGCAGTCCTCGCAGCCTGAGACTTGGCCTGTTTTGGTTGTTGTTGTCTCTTTGTAGCAAAACGACCTTGGGAAGAGGCCTGACCATAACCTGAAGAAAATTTCCCTTTTTTTGGGAAAGATCCTTTTTTGAATAACCTCTTTTTAAAAGGAGCAGTAGTAGACTTTGAAAGTCTATCTAAAGCAGAATTTTCAGCATCCATCTGGTTGGCCTTTGCTTGCCAATCCTTGCCAAAGAGGTTTTCTCCTGTACAGGGAAGGTTACCTAGACCATCCTGTACCCAGGATTCCAAATCAGAGGCTTGTAACCAAGCAACTCTGCGTGCACCTATGGCAATAGCCGAGGCTCTACTGGCACCCTCAAAAGAGTCAAAGGCTGCACGGTTGGAAAACTTGGATACATCCTGTGCCTGTTTAAGCCAGGTGATATATTCTTCTCTCTTATCTTCTGACATAAAAGGAGATAAGGTTGGCAGATGATCTGTAACTTCTTTTAGAAACATCCCCATATAGAGACTATAGGAGTTGATTCTGGCTACAAGCATACTGGCCTGGAAGATTTTCCTGCCAAAGGCATCTAGGGTTCTGCATTCTCTTCCTGGAGGAGCAGAGGAGTGCCTTTTTGTGCTCTTGATCTTTTTCATAGCAGACTCTACCACAATGGAGTGGTGAGGAAGCTGAGTCTTATGAAACCCAGGACAAGGAGGAACACGATACATGGTGTCCAACCTTCTGGAATGAGGGGAGGTGGAAAGAGGAGTCTCCCATATGCCTAACATGTGATCATAAAGAATCTCATGTACTGGTAAGGTGGCAGCCTCTTTAGGAGCCTTAGAAGATTGTAGGATATTTAATTTTTTGGCTCTAGGTTCAGTTTCAGAGGCTACTGAAATGGACAGGCCTTTGGCCACCTCCCTAATGAAGTCCTGAAAAGACAAGTCTTCAGGAGGAGACATTCTGCTTTTTGGAGAAGAGGGTTCCTGAGGAAGGATCCCCGATGCTTAAATTGAGGCCTCTGATGTATCAGAGTCTTCAGAGGAATCGAAGTATCGACTGTCTGGATGCTCTCGTAGAGCCCGATACGCGTACCGGGAGATATCGACATCGGGAGTAATCGTACCGAGTCGGTACTGATAGGCATCACTGGATAGCGTACCGCTGCCGTCGATGCTGATGTCGATGCAAGCGGTACAGGTATCTGAACCGATTTCGGATCCGGTACCAGGATCGGTACCGGTACCGACAATGGGGTTTGTTGCGGTACCAGAGGTGTCGCAGCTTGTATGAATGCCGTGATGGCACGCTGCATGGTCAGAATATTCTGATCCATCGACGCCACCAATGTCTGGATGTCGGTACCGGTATTAACCGCCGGTACCCCAGAACATTGTAACAGGTGATCGGTCGAGGCCGAGCCATCGATGTCAACCTGTGACCCCATAGGTAGAGCTTTGGAAGCCGGAGCCTCCCGCCGGGGTAATTTTTCCGGTGTGGATTCCTCAAGAGTAAGCCCGGGGGCATCTCGATACTTAGAGGGAGATGAACCCTTTGAGGACCGGCCAGATTTGAGTTTGGTTACCTGAGATCCATCGGATGAAGAAGAAGCCCTGGAAGACGTCGATGCCACAGAAGCTGCATCGGAGGGAAACAGGGTACTGAGCTTGGCTGCCCGATTTTGTAACCCTCTCTTAGACATCATAGAACAGGACTCACAATCCGCTATGGAGTGGTCAGGACCTAAACATTTTAGACACCAGTCATGGGTGTCTGTGACAGAAATAGTGCTGCTGCACTTAGTGCATTTTTTAAACCCGGAGGCGGGTTTTTCCATGAGGAAAAATATATCTGTAGGCCTAAGGCCCCAGAAGAAAAAATGCACTGTAGTATTAGGGGTTTTTTTTTTGTAAAGAAAGAAAAAAGACCGGTGGTACCGGTCCGGAATCGAGAAGGCAGACACGCGACTAAAAAAAATAAAAGAAAATAAGAAATTCTTCAGCGGTGACAGGAAACATGACCTGCTGGCTCCGCGGAAAAGAAGAACTGGAGAGAGGCAGTTAGGAAAGGCGGTAAGGCAGCGCGCAGGCGCTGTGGGATGCTCCCAAAAGCTTTCCTTTTGGACGCTGGGGAGTGTTCCCGCACAGGCTCCGTCGGTACCGACGATACCCATATGTGAAGACTCATTCCTGCTTGTTCCTGGAGATAGGGAAGTACAGGATAAGGGGTGTGAAAGGCTGCACATTCAAATTTCCAAACTGACACCAAGGGGTATGTTTACTAAAGGTTAACGCACTTTAAATAAAGTTAACGTGCGTTACATGCTGCAGTGGCCCATAGAATTAAATGGGCAGTAGCAGCACTTAATGCACGTTAACATTTAGTAAACATGCCCCCAAAATTTCCAAAGCTAAACCAAAAATAAAATGATTTTTTCTATCTTTCTTGTCTGGATATCTTGGACACTGATGAAACACTCTGTTACTGACAACCTACAAAGACTTTATTTTTTCCAGAGCCATTTAACTATATATCGTATAGCATGTGATATATTACTGGAAAAATAGAAAATTTAAGAAAAATATGCCAAGCACATTCTAGAGAGCCCACGAAAGCAAAACTCTTCATCCTGTCCAATGTTTACTAACTTCCGTACCAGTGATGGCTTTAGAGGGTGACAAACAAGGCAGCTGCCTGGGTATCACTGTGGCAGGTGCAGGCCTGTGACCCACAGTGTCAGAACATAAGCAGGCCAGCATGGCTAGCTTGACCTGTAAATGAGGCCTGTGGAGAGGCATATAGGATTGCACATCCCCCAATATGCTGCTATTGTAAGATAGAACTCAGTAGAAGTATTGAATTAGCTTAGGTAAGCAGAACTGCAGTATTGAAAGATGGAAAAATACAGAAAAACATGTTTAAAAGTTACTGATAAGAGAAAGTACATCTGCAAAGAAATAATTAGGAGTGCTGACAGATGAGTTGCAGAGCCCAGCTCCTCTGCACGTACAAATTGGTTCTTTAACCTTGAGAGTGTGAAAGTAACAAGTTGATGAACTGACCATTGTAATTGGGACTAGAAGGGGGGTATGCAGGTGTCATGCCCACTGGAAGGATATAACTGGATAAACTTATCAGTACCGGGACCAATAGAAGAGGTACGGGAGATTACCGGGACCAATGAAATGTTTTTCTATACCTAGAATGGAACAGAAGTCTATAAAAGTTGTTGTTTTACTAGAAGCCATTGCTCAGTCATTTTGAAATTGATTGGTTCGAGACTTGTGCACAAATAAATGATTTGGACCTTTTGAACAGACTCCTGGTATCATTGGTTTGTCTGCGCTTTGCTGCTACATATTCCTTGGTGCGTTGGCCGGGAAGTTGTGGAATCAAAGTGTATATAGGGCAATATACCACGACTTTCCGCCTCTATAGGCTTGGTCCTGCCGGGATCGCGCCCTTCCGACGAGGGCTGCTCCCTGGCGCCACCGGTCCCTTGTATCGGAGGGAGCTGGTCGGACCTCGGCGGGTGACGAGCCCGGCTGGAGTCAACGCCTCGAACCCGAGTGAGGGGAGTCCGAGGTCCAACTCATGCGCCTGCTTGGGAAGTTTGAGGACCGGATCCGGTGAGTATAGTTTTGATTTTGGGTCTAGACAGAAATAGAAAGCGCAGTACTGCCATTGGAACTTGGAACTTTGGAATTTGTAATCTCGAGATATTGGGAATTGGTAAGAGAGCATGATCACCTCTCAAGGAAGGGCCGAGTAACCCCGCATGGGAATTCGCCGGGTGAAACCCCCATCCTTTTTGTAATTGGGAAATTGGAAAAGACTAGTCAGAATAGATAGAAACGAATGCATTCTGGGATACGTTGCTAGCATGATTGTGTGAACGAAGTGTGAATGAGAGGTCTGGCAGCACGGACCAAGTGAAGGCGGACCCCTGAGTAGCGCATTTCCTGACCGGGCGACCGCGTTCAGGTCGCGAAAAGGGGGAAGCGATTGTCGTCTTGTCTTGTTATTTGTACTCCTTATACGTTTCCAGGGCCGTGAGGACCCCTTACCCACGGTCCGCCCTCCTTTTCCCTTCTGTCTGTTGTTGCGCGCACACATCGAAATGGGAGGGGCGGGGTCTACTAGAAACACTCCATTAGAATGTATGATCGCACATTTTAAAGAGGGATATTCAGGAGATTATGGTATTAAAATGACAGCAGCCCGTTTGCAAATTTTGTGTACTAGGGAGTGGCCCGATCTAGACCCCATCTGGCCCCGAGAGGGAACGTTCACTGTAGAGATTATTCAGTCAATACACCGTAGAGTGCGGATAGCGCACCCCGACCAGTACCCCTATATAGATTCCTGGTTAAGTATTTGTGAAGATCCGCCCCCCTGGGCGCAGCGCTGTTATGAGGAACAGTGCAGAATAATGTTAGCTAAAACAGATTCTAGACAGAAAACGGAACAGCCTAGAATGAAAGAGCAGGATAAGAAAGCCAGAAAGAAGCCCATCCTGGCAGATCCTGATTCCCCAGAAATAACTCTCAGGCAGCCCCGAACCCCAGGTCCAGTAAGAGTAGCCCGGCGTCCTGCCCCAGAACCCCAGAGACGGCCAGAGCCGAGGCGGGACCCAACCCCTGATCCCCCACCCGGAGGAGAGAAAGAGGAAGAATTAGCGGGAAAAGAAGAGGAGGACCTAGAAAGCGAGTCAGAAGTGGAGACAGAAGAAGGAGAAAGAGAGAATCCCCCAGATGAGGAGGAAAGTGTACAAATAATTGAGAAGGCTAGTGTTAGCACTAGCACGCCAGTGACAGCGAAACCCAAAGCGAAACCTGTTGAGAAAAAGAAAGTGACTCCTGCAAAGGCAACGACAATAACCCTTAGATCCCAAAAGACACCTATAGCAGCTAAACTGTTTCCCTTACGGCAAGTCCCGGGAGTGCCCGTAAAGAATGATAATGATGAAGTGGTAGCGGGACCCCTAACTTATGTGTATCTCCCTTTCTCTACAACTGATTTATTAAATTGGAGGTCGCATTACGCCTCCTATACTAGTAAGCCCCAGGAGCTGACAGAATTAGTAACTAGTATTATGGAAACTCACCAACCCACTTGGCCAGATTGCCGTCAGCTCCTGACCACCCTATTCACTACAGAAGAACGAGCAAGAATTAGAAAAGCAGCTATTGAATGGATGGCAGATAACCCTGCAGCTCCGGCACAGGGGCAGAATATAATAGATCGTAGGGAAGCAGCTCAGAGAGAATTCCCGAATGAAGACCCCCAATGGGATCCAAATACAGATGAAGGATCCACAGCCCTAGCCCGTTTTCGCCAAGGCTTTTTACAAGGCCTGAAAAGGGGGGGCCAGAAAGCTATGAACCTTTCCAAAGTTGCAGGAGTTATCCAAGGGGTAGATGAGAGCCCAGCAGATTTTTATGAGAGATTAACTGAAGCATACAGGATGTATACTCCCTATGATCCCGAGGCACCAGGAAGTTTATGTATGGTGAATTCTGCTTTTGTAAACCAGTCTCAACCAGACATTAGACGCAAATTACAGAAGTTAGAAGGGTTTGCGGGCATGAATGCAACACAGTTATTGGAAGTCGCTCATAAAGTGTATGTGAATCGTGATACTGAAAGACAGAGAGAATGTGATAGAAAGATGAAGAAGAAAGCTGATTTTTTGGCTGCGGCCATAGTGGAACAGAAAAGGGGAGGTGTCCCTAGTCGAAGGAGCAGAGGAAGAGGGCGGGGTCAAGGCGGAGGCCGGACCCAGAGACTAGGCGTGAACCAATGCGCCTATTGCAGAGAGGAAGGACATTGGAGAGATATGTGCCCGCAACTCGAAGACGCCCAGCATGATGACGACAGCAGCCATCAGTGGCGAGAAGAAAGACGAAGCTATCCCCGAAGCCGAGGAGGAGCCAATCGAGAACAATTCCAGCGAGAAAGAGGAGGAACCATTCAAGCATTGGCCACACCAGCCCATGATGAGAATGACGTGGATTAGGACAGACCGGGCTCCAAGTTTGCTTTAGGTCTCCAGGAGCCTATGGTCGGAATACAAATAGGAGACCAAATTATGGACTTTATGGTTGATACTGGAGCACAACATTCAGTAATAGACAAAAAGATAGCCCCATTCACTACAAAAGCAGTCACCATCATAGGAGCAACTGGTGCCAAAGCCACAAAGTCTTTTCTTCAAAACCGAATATGCAGTCTGGGAGGACAGCAAGTAACTCATCAATTCCTTTACATGCCCGAATGTCCAGTGCCACTACTGGGACGAGATATGCTAGCCAAGCTTCAAGCACAAATATCTTTCTCTGAGCAAGGAGAAATGCAAATGACAGTAAATCCCCAAACCAAACCAGCGGGAGTAATGCTGCTGACAGTTCCCCGAGAAGAAGAATGGAGATACTACATCGATGATTCGATACAAGATACCTATTTTGAACAAACTTTAAAAAGTATTGATGCACCACCTGGAGTATGGGCAGAAGGCAGCCCCCCAGGCCTAGCTAAACATATAGCTCCAGTGATTGTAACCCTCAAGCCTAGTGCTACACCAGTGCACGTCAAACAGTACCCTCTCCCAAGAGCCGCAATTGAAGGCATCCATCGCCACCTACAAAGATTGCTTGAGTATGGCCTACTAAAAGTATGCCAATCCCCATGGAACACTCCACTTTTGCCAGTAAAGAAGCCTGGGACAGATGATTATCGCCCAGTGCAAGATTTGAGAAGAGTAAATGATGCAGCTGAGACCATACATCCAGTTGTACCCAATCCTTACACCCTCCTAGGACTGATACCTGCTGAAGCTACCCATTTCACTGTACTGGATTTGAAAGATGCATTCTTTTGCATAAGATTAGCCCCTGTAAGCCAAATATTGTTTGCATTCGAATGGCAGGACCCCATCTCTGGAAGAGGGGGCCAACTTACCTGGACAAGATTACCCCAAGGATTCAAGAATTCGCCTACCATCTTTAGTGCCGCACTGAATCAAGACCTTTCAAGCTATCCAGTAGCCCCGGGGAAGAGAGTGCTTCTCCAATACGTGGATGATCTGTTGATAGCTGCTGTATCAGAAAGTGAATGTATACTAGCCACCAAAGATCTCTTGCAGTTACTAGAGGAAGCTGGATACAAAGTTTCCAGAGCCAAAGCACAGCTATGCCAAAAAGAAGTGAAATACTTGGGTTTTTGTATCACCCAAGGAAGCAGAAGATTAGGCAGAGAAAGAAAAGAAGCAGTATGCAGAATTCCAACTCCAACAACCAGAAAGCAAGTCAGAGCCTTTCTGGGAGCGGCAGGATATTGCCGAATTTGGATACCTAACTTTGCCCAAATTGCCAAACCACTGTATGAAGCCACAAAAGGAGAAGAAAAGTCGCCACTGGAGTGGGGACTTGAGCAGGATACAGCCTTCCAGAAGTTAAAAGAAGAATTGATGTCATCACCAGCACTTGGACTACCAGATGTCCACAAACCTTTCCACTTGTTTGTACATGAAGCACAGGGAAATGCCTTAGGCATGTTGACTCAGAAATTGGGAAATTGGGAACGACCTGTAGCCTACCTATCGAAACAATTGGACCCTGTGGCCAAAGGATGGCCACCTTGCTTGAGAGCAGTTGCAGCTACAGCACTACTAGTGAGTGAAGCAGACAAACTCACACTAGGACAGAATATACGAGTCACTGTGCCACATGCAGTCCTTGCCCTTATGGAACAAAAAGCAAATTATTGGCTCACCAATTCCCGAATGTTGAAGTACCAGAGCATGTTATGTGAAAACCCACAGATACAACTTGAAGTGAGCCATGCCCTGAATCCAGCCACCTTGATACCTATCAGTGAAGAACTCCCAGAACATGACTGTATCGAAGTCATGGAGACTGTGTTCTCCAGCCGACCCGACTTGACAGATGTGCCCATAGACAATCCTGACCAAACCTATTATGTTGATGGGAGCAGTCTCATCCTTGATGGACGACGCTGTGCCGGATATGCAGTCGTCACTCAACACGAAGTAGATGAATCATCAGCCCTAGCCTCAGGCACATCAGCCCAGAAAGCCGAATTGATAGCACTCACCAGAGCATTGTTGTTAGGAGAAAAACTTATACTGAATGTATATACAGATTCCAAATATGCCTTCACTACCCTGCATGCCCATGGAGCTCTCTATAAAGAAAGAGGACTCATCACATCCGGAGGAAAATCAGTCAAATATGGTCCCGAAATATTGATGTTACTTGATGCCGTTTGGGCCCCAACACGTGTAGCTGTCATGCATTGCAGAGGACATCAAGCAGGAAAAGGAGAAGTTGCCCGAGGAAATAGATTTGCAGATGCCTCAGCACGACAAGCAGCTATGACAGGACAAATTGCCCCACAAGCTATGCCAATGCAAGCAGCATTGTTTCCAGTACCTTTGAATCTATGGACCCCACGATATACCACCAAAGAATTGGACTACTATTGTGACAAAGAAAATGGAGTATTGAAAGACGGATGGATTGAGCTGCCACCAGAAGAGGGCAGTCAACCTCCAGGACGAATAGTAATTCCTGAACTGTTAGGACCATCCTTTGTCAAAGCTTTCCACGAAGCTACCCATTATGGGAAAAAGTGCCATGGAAAAAGCACTCAGACCACATTTCTACATCCCTCTGATGACAACCATATCAGCCTCAGTAGCACGACAATGTCAAACTTGTGCCAAGAATAATGCCAAGCAAGGCCTTATTACAGCACCCCGAGTTCAGTCAAGAGGTGTGACCCCCATGCACAACCTCCAAGTTGATTTCACCGAAATGCCAAAAGCCAATGGGTACCATTACCTATTAGTATTAGTTTGTACTTTCTCTGGGTGGGTAGAAGCCTTCCCAACCAGAACTGAGAAAGCCCGAGAAGTTACCAAAGTCTTAATGAGAGAGATTGTCCCCAGATTCGGAATTCCAGCAGTAATAGGGTCAGACAATGGACCCTCATTTGTCTCCCAAGTTACTCAGCAGTTAGCAAAAGCTTTGCAGATACAATGGAAACTCCACACTGCATACAGACCCCAGAATTCAGGGAAAGTTGAGCGAATGAATCGTACCTTGAAAGCCCAAATGTCTAAGCTTTGTCAGGAGACACAATTGAAGTGGCCCCAAGTGCTCCCCATAGCTTTATTCAGAATACGCTCAGCTCCTGTAAAGTCAACAGGATTTTCCCCTTTTGAAGATTTGTATGGTAAACCCCCACCAATAGTGCAGGGAATCAAAGGAAGTCCAGCCCAAATTGGTTCGGAAATAACCAGACAAGAACTTCTAGCTCTTAGTTTTGTTCTGCAGACTCTCCATACGTGGATCCAAGACCAGTTGCCTATCAACTTGACGGAACCCTTGCATCCCTACCAGCCTGGTACCTCGGTGTGGATCAAAGATTGGAAGAAGACACCGTTGGAACCCCATTGGAAGGGACCGTACACCGTCATCCTGTCTACCCCAACTGCAGTAAAGGTAGCCGAGATCGACGCCTGGATCCACCACAGCAGAGTCAAGCCCGCCGCCGATCCTGAACCAGAGCGGTGGACAGCAGAACAGCACCCTGATGTACCCTTGCGAGTTACTCTGAGACGGCAACCAGCAGCATAGACACTTCATCACAAGTGCTTTGCAGTAGCCAAGTCTTTCGAAGAGGATTGCTGTTTTCTATGCAGCAACAGTTTTGTTTCAATGAACCCAATTTGCGTGTGATTTGACACACTACTTTGAGACTACACTGACTAAGCCAGACTCCACAAGCCAACTGAATTGCTAAGTTGGTCAATGTGTACTGGACAACTTGAGGATCTTCAATCAACACTCAGCACCCGTTAAATTGCTTCATTAGCAAACGGGACGAAGAATAATAGATCGTCGTGATCAAGATCAGCAAGCTGAGGATTCAGAAGAACTCCAATCAACATTGACATGCATCTCTACTTTTGCTTTACTTTGGTTGCCTTCTTTGGAGGTTTTGAACAGACTTATGCTTTACCTCCATGCACTGCCTGCATTACTTCTACTAGAATTGGACTGAAAGTAACTCAGACTTTGCTTTATCATTCTTACTATACCTGCGAGGGAACAGTAACTCGGTGTATCTATAACACCACTGAACTAAATGTTTGCACTCATGGAAAAATTAAGACATGTTATAATCCGCATCAGAATCCATCCTATTACACGATGGAAATAAGATGGAAGGATGCAGATGGACCTATATTAGCTGCAACACCACCACTTAAGGACATTACTAAACCTGCTGTTTTGAATTTTGATGCATGCAATGCTATTAATAGAGATAGTTATTCCACCTGTGGTACATGGGAGAAAGCGTATCGAAATGACCATAAGTATATGTGTCCAGAAGGTGCCACGGGATGGAGAAAGTGTACAGGTAAAAAGGAACCAGGCTATAGTACTGCCCCAGCAGCAGACTACTATTGCCCGTATTGGGGATGTGTTTTTTATGCTACCTGGAATACTGGTATAACTGATGAGAAAATAGATAAACGAATGGCTACTTTAACCAAGCCAACCACAAATGATAAATGTCAGAAAGATGCTTGTAACCCCTTACACTTACGTATACACAATCCCCATGCATGGAAACAAGGATATAAGTTTGGTTTACGTATTGCTGGAGGAGCAATAGATCCAGGGACCATTGTGTATATCAGATTGAATACCCAAGCCCACAAGTCATCTAAATATCATATTCATAATACTTTTTATGAAGCCATGCATGTAAATAAGTTTGAGATCCCTTACCCCTCACAGAATTTATTTCTAGAATTAGCCGGAGCAGTAGTATCTAGTCTTAAGATCACAGATTGTTATTTCTGTGGCGGAACCCAAATGGGAGATCAGTGGCCATGGGAAGCCCAAGAATTGAATTATTCCATGATTTACAATCAGACTGAATTACACAAGACTACCAGAGAATGGGTGTTAGCGCACTCAATCGTTGGACGTCTTTGCTATGCCAGAACTGGACCCCAGTTCACCCAAAAGGTAGGACAGCTGGTCTGTCTTAGCCAGAAGTACTATAATGCCACAACCAAGAAGATAGCATGGTGGTCAGGAATTGGACATCCTGAACCTCCTAACCCATTAGCCAGATTTCCTGAACTTGCAGGTCTATGGACTAACCTTGCTGAAATCCAAGCCTGGCAAGCCCCACCTGGCCTATATTGGATCTGTGGAAACCGAGCGTATGCACAACTCCCACCACACTGGGGAGGAGCATGTGTCTTAGGAACCATCAGACCTTCTTTCTTCCTTTTAAACACTGAGCATGGAGAACAATTAGGATACCCAGTATACACTACCCACCGACACAAAAGAGCACTAAGACAGAAGAGAGAGGCCTTACAGATAGGCAAGTGGGAGAAATGGCAGGGTGATGATTGGCCACCAGAAAGAATCATTGAATATTATGGACCCGCCACTTGGAATGATGATGGTATGTATGGTTATCGTACCCCAATTTATATGATTAATCGTATTATTCGCTTACAAGCAGTAGTTGAAATAATAACCAATGAAACTAGTCATGCTCTCACGCTTTTAGCTAGACAAAGTACACAGATGCGCACTGCAATATATCAGAACCGCTTAGCACTTGATTATTTGTTAGCAGCTGAAGGAGGAGTATGTGGTAAGCTGAACTTAACCAATTGCTGTTTGAAAATAGATGATAAAGGTCAAGTAGTTGAAGAGATTGCTAAAGATATGCAAAGACATGCTTATGTGCCAGTACAGACGTGGCACTCATTGAAATTTCCTAATTGGTTTGCTAACCTCTTTTCATGGGTGGGAGGATTTAAGACTTTCATCGTATTGGTACTAATCCTTGTTGCTGTTATCTTCTTATTACCATGTTTAATCCCATGTTGTATGCGTTCCATTCATAACACTATTGATAGTACAGTAGAGCGGAAGACCGCAACAAAAATCATGGCTTTATATACAGCCAGTCCTGGTAGAAATCCTTTAGCCAGGATGTGATTCTTCAGAAAGTGATTTAATTCTCACACCTTATTAAATAATAGGGTGAGATTAATCAAAGGGGGGAATGTGGCAGGTGCAGGCCTGTGACCCACAGTGTCAGAACATAAGCAGGCCAGCATGGCTAGCTTGACCTGTAAATGAGGCCTGTGGAGAGGCATATAGGATTGCACATCCCCCAATATGCTGCTATTGTAAGATAGAACTCAGTAGAAGTATTGAATTAGCTTAGGTAAGCAGAACTGCAGTATTGAAAGATGGAAAAATACAGAAAAACATGTTTAAAAGTTACTGATAAGAGAAAGTACATCTGCAAAGAAATAATTAGGAGTGCTGACAGATGAGTTGCAGAGCCCAGCTCCTCTGCACGTACAAATTGGTTCTTTAACCTTGAGAGTGTGAAAGTAACAAGTTGATGAACTGACCATTGTAATTGGGACTAGAAGGGGGGTATGCAGGTGTCATGCCCACTGGAAGGATATAACTGGATAAACTTATCAGTACCGGGACCAATAGAAGAGGTACGGGAGGTACGGGAGATTACCGGGACCAATGAAATGTTTTTCTATACCTAGAATGGAACAGAAGTCTATAAAAGTTGTTGTTTTACTAGAAGCCATTGCTCAGCCATTTTGAAATTGATTGGTTCGAGACTTGTGCACAAATAAATGATTTGGACCTTTTGAACAGACTCCTGGTATCATTGGTTTGTCTGCGCTTTGCTGCTACATCACCTCTTATTTTGTATTTTAACACTCAATTATTTTCCTAATTCTCTCAAACAATATTAAGATTCACAACACAGCATCCATTGCACTTTTATGGAAAGGACAAAGTAAAACCATAATAAAAACACGTTCAACTTACTTACAGATCATCTAATTTAAGCTAAGTGATCCCAAACGAGTCTTACACAGACCTGAACAACCCTAAGGCCATCACTGCATGGTACTTCTAGTCAGGAATTTACTGTCTAAAATAACATATTTTTAATAGAATTTTCAAAATCCTCACATTTCTTGTTTTTTTTTATCGTTTTCATTCTTCATTCCTTTCTTAAGATGCCACCTCAATTTCTTTCATGCTTTTTTATGCTTAAATTTATACTTCATATTTTAATTTTGCTCTTATTCATTTTCCATTTTTCTACATTTCCTCTCCCCTATTATTTTTGTTTCCTTTTCTTACCTAGTCTACTCTGTCAGACCTTTTTCTGTTTGTATCCTGCTGCCCCTTGCTGATTTCATTCTCATGTACCAATTTTTTTTTATCATGTACTTTGTTTTATTTTTTACTTTTGCTTCCTTATCCTACTTCCTTGTAATTTACCATGTTTTCCAAGCCCATCTTTCTCTCCCACATACATTCTTTTTCCGCGCAAACACGTCACTCTCTTGTCACTAGCACACATCCCTCTCTAAGCTTTACAAACACACACTGCTCATTGGCTCCTCTCTCACATAACACATGTATTCCTCTAGCTTTCTTCACCTTTATCTCCACCATTCCTCATCTCTGTCCTCCAACCTTTCCTTCTTTGCTCCCTAATATCCTCCTGATCCCTTCCTTTATCAAGTCTCCCTCCTCTCCTCTTTCTTCATTATATCTCTCTGCCCTGGCTTCATCATCTATCTTCCACTTTTTCCTCCCTTGAATCTTCTAAGGACATAAGATTTGCCCTTCTTTTCCTTCATTCCTTACTTTTTCACCTCTCCCTTTTCCTTTCTACTTTCCTTGATATTCATTTTCCTTCTGAACAGGAGCAGCAGCCAACAGTACAGGCCTTGGGGTCTCTGATAAGCAGCACTGCTTCTCTCTGGGGTCTGCCTCCTCCATGGATCATAGTGCTTCTGGTTCAGAGGTGGCTGTGGGGTCTCAGATGATGTACAGTGCTTTCTCTCCCTGTGGTCCACCTCTAAACAGGAAGTGTCCCAGAATGAAGGGAGAAAGCAGACTTCAGGAAGAAGCAGTGATGTATATCAAGGACCCTGCAGCTTGCTTATGAACAAGAAGCATCACAATCGTGGGAGGAGACAGGCCACTGAGAGAAGCAGTGCTGCTCATTAGAGACTCCATGGTTGCCTCAACAAGAACCGTGAGCAAAGGAATAGGCAGGCCATGGACAGAAGCAGTGCTGCACATCAGAGATCCCATAGCTTGCGCTGCTCCATTCAGAAAGCTGCCGGGAGGCAGTCCGATTATTACTTTTGGTTTCCTGCCATGGTAGTAACTCCACCCCCTGACATCAATTCCCCAATGCTGCCTGTGCCAGCCATCCCTATATCGATGCTGCTACATTGAAGTGGCACGGGCAGTGTGGCTCAACAAAGGTAGAGTCAGCTTGTTTTTGGAGGCAATGTTCTCCCTTATCTTCCCCCCAAACTATACCCATGTTCTCATAGCTTCCTTTGCTTCTAAGTTGTTCTGCTGATATCCTTATAGGCAGTCAAGAAAGACCATGTCTTTCTGGTATATCTGGTTCAGCAAAATGTTATGTTAAGCAAAAATGTTTCTAAAATACTTAAATGGTATCTGAAAGCAGGTCCATGCTCTCATTATCCTTTAACACTGACAAAATTCAAACATGCATGGGAGATAGATAAAGAAACCTCAGTGGCTGAAAGAGGGAGACGACCACAGAGTTTTTCTTTTACCATCTTAAGACAATATCATGATCCCTTCACTTGGACACTCTCACACTACGCTCCTGCATACTAAAGTCGCTTTTCAAATCTAGCCTAAGTACACACACCTCTGAGGGTGCCTTTAAAACCGGAACCTAATAATTTCTTCACATGGCTTCCTTGCTTCACTGACAGACTGCTTCCTCAGGGGGACTCTCATTAGGGTTCCTTCCTTGTGGTTGGCCCTACTGTTTTAACTTAAACGCTCCTTCTCCAGGTTTTTTGTCTGTCATCTTAGAACATAAGCTTTAAATTAAATTTATGCTTGATAGTGCAAAAGAAATGGCAATATAAAATAAGACCTATGACAGCATAGTATGCAAGTAAAACTAATCAGACTGAGTGGTCCATATCTATTCTCAGGTTTCTTTTAATCCAGCCTTTTGTATTCAGTAGCAGTTTGTCCTGACAGATACCCAGAGTTACAATTCATGATTGACTATCATTTAATGTACTGTGTATGTATACCAACAACAGAAGCCTAACATAGATGTCAAGAGGGCAAACCACTTCGAAGCCATAAAAACACAAGTACTGCTTACACGTCAATCAGCAGAATGAAAACATTCACACAGTTGGGGGACAAGATTGTAGTGTGAGAGGGAAGGTTTGAATGTCACTTCATGTTACTAGTGATTTACTTACACTATCTACTTTGTCTTCTTCAGATTGCATTCAGCATGCCAAAATGTAATGGAAAGCTCCAGAAGAGGCCTTGACAAATTTTGTGCAGAATTAGGAGCCAGGCGAAAATCTTATGAGCCAGTGCTTGTGACCTCCACTCCACCCCCAGTTGTTTTTCATGAGGGTCTCATGTTCACACGATAAATGAGACCAGCGCCAGAGTTCCTACACTGTGCATCATCTTTAGATAAAGCAAAGTTACTTACCTGTAACAGGAGATCTCTGGGAACAGCAGGAATAAGTCTTCACATATGGGTATCGTCGGTACCGACGGAGCCTGCGTGGGAACGCTCCCCAGCGTCCAGTAAGAAAGCTTTTGGGAGCATCCCACAGCGCCTGCACGCTGCCTTCCCGCCTTTCCCAACCGCCTCTCTCCAGTTCGAGTTTTAAAGCTGAGACAAAGAGAGAGAGAGGAAAGGAAAGATAGATAGAGAGATACAACTCCTAGGGGAGGTGGGTGGGTTCTGAAGACTTATTCCTGCTTTTCCCAGAGATCACCTGTTACAGGTAAGTAACTGTGCTATCTCCAGGAACAAGCAGGAATGAGTCTTCACATATGGGGACTCCCTAGCTGCAGATGCCAGGGAGAGACCCCATGGTTGTGTGCCCTTGCAGAGGGCTCCACTTCCCCCCATGGATCTCTGGCATCCAACCAGGGTAGGTGGGTAGGAGTTGATTAGGAATGGAACAGGTGTTTGAGGACAGCCTGACCAAACGAGGCATCCCAGCGGGAGTCCTTGTCCAAACAGTAATGGGCTGTGAAGGTATGAACCGAGGCCCAGGTGGCCGCTCGACAGATTTGGTCGATGGACACAGAGTTTAGATGAGCCATTGAGGCTGCCATGGCTCTCACATTGTGAGCTGTGACATGGCCCTCCAGAGAAATGTTCCTACTCTGGTAGGCGAAAGAAATACACTGAGCAATCCAGTTGGACAGTGTTCTTTTAGAGACTGGAAGTCCTAAATGAGAAGGATCAAAAGCAACAAAGAGTTGAGAAGACTTTCTATGTTGCTGTGTTCTTTGTAAGTAGAAAGCGAGAGCTCTCTTACAATCCAAGGTATGAAGATTCCTCTCTGCATTTGATGCACGAGGTCCTGGAAAAAAGACAGGTAAATATACCTCCTGGTTTAGATGAAAAGGCGAGACCACTTTAGGCATAAAGTGTGGATTGGTCCTGAGGACTACCTTATCATGATGGAACCTTGTATAAGGTGGATTAGCCACCAAAGCTTGCAACTCACTGATGCGGCGTGCTGAGGTGACTGCAATGAGAAAAAACAACTTTCCAAGAAAGAAGTTTCAAGGAGGTGGTGGCTAAAGGTTCAAAGGGTGGCTTCATAAGCTGGCCAAGAACCAGGTTTAAGTCCCATGCCACTGGAGGTGGTCTAATGGGAGGTTTAGTTAAAAGAAGGCCTCTCATGAATCTTGCTATAAGAGGGTGAGAGGAAATAGGTTGTCCATTGAGAGGCTTGAGGGACGCTGCAATAGCACTCAAATGGACTCTTACTGAATTTGTTTTCAGGCCTGCATGGGATAGATGCAGGAGATACTCTAGTAGAGAATTCAGAGGTATTGCAAGAGGGTTTAGACCCTTCTCTGAACACCAAATGGTAAATCTTTTCCATTTGAAAGCATGTGGTCTTGGGCAAGCCACTTAACCCTCCACTGCCCATGTTCCCTGTAAGTATTAGTGTATGTGTCTCATATCCCCACGTGTTAAAAATGTATCCCCCAATTGTGTTGTGACCGCTTTGATTGAAGGATAAGGCGGTATACAAAAACTGTCTAAATAAATAAAAAATAAAAATAGGAACGCCTAATAGAAGGCTTTCTAGAGGCATGAATAACATCTCTGACTTGCTGAGAGAGATGAAAATCTTGAAGGTCTAGGCCCTCAGCAACCAAGCCCTGAGATGGAGCGACTGGGGGTTTGGGTGCCACAATGTTCCCCCTTCCTGGGACAGAAGGTCTGGTGCAGAGCCCAAGTCCAGGGAAGGAGCTTGAGAGAGATGCAGAAGTAGAGGGTACCATACTTGGCGTGGCCAATGTGGAGCTATGAGGATCATGGTCCCTCGATCTCTCTGAAGCTTGAATAGTGTTTTGGGAATTAGGGGAATTGGTGGAAAGGCATAAAGGAAGTCTTGACCCCAGTGAAGGAGGAAGGCATCCTTGGCCTGAACTCCCTGACACGGAATTCTGGAACAGAACCGGGGAAGTTTGGCATTCCACGGACTTGCAAAGAGGTCTATGTCTGGGGTTCCCCAAATTTGAAAAATTCTGGCTACCTGGTCCATGTGGAGGGACCACTCGTGTGGGAGCAGAACTCGACTGAGTCTGTCCGCCCAAGAGTTTTGAATGCCTGGAAGATATACTGCCAGAAGATGGATGTGATGCTCTCTGGCGAAGGCCCACAGTCGCAAAGCTTCGTTGCAAAGCGACAGATAGCCAGTTCCGCCCTGCTTGTTTACATAGAACATGGCTACTTGGTTGTCCGTATGGATGAGGACTGTCCTGTAGCTGAGCAGGGAATGGAATACTCTGAGAGCTAAGAATATTACTCTGAGTTCCAAGAGATTGATATGCAGAGAAGTCTCCTGTGGAGACCAGATGCCCTGGGTGGACAGAACCTGCAGATGAGCTCCCCAACCCATTGGAGAAGCATCTGTTGTCAGAGTTGCTTGGGGTAGCGACTGCTGAAACGAGGACCCCAGCAACAGATTTGGAGGGGACTTCCACCACTGGAGAGACCAAAATAGGCGACTGGAGTTTGCTATGTTGTCTGACAGGCAACCTGATGCCTGAGTCCATTGGGTGGACAAAGTCCATTGAGCTGCCCTCATGTGAAGGTGAGCATATGGAACCACATGCACGGTGGATGCCATGTGGCCTAATAGTTGTAACATCTCTCGAGCAGTTAAATGGGACTTTAACTGTATCTGGGAGGCTAACTGCACCAAGCGTAGGCAACGGGCCTGAGGAAGATAGGCCCTTGCAGTTGTGGTATCCAGCAAGGCCCCTATAAACTCCAGAGACTGAGTAGGGGTGAGATGGGATTTTGGGATGTTTATTACCAGTCCCAAATACTGAAGGACACGCATTGTGCAGGTTAGAGAAATCTGGGCCTCTGACTGGGATGAAGCTCGAATGAGCCATTCGTCCAGATATGGGAATACGAATATTCCTAGAGTGCGTAGAAATGCAGCTACTACAGCCATGCATTTCGTGAACACCCTTGGTGCAGAGGCCAGACCAAAAGGAAGCACCCTGTATTGGTAGTGCTTTCCTTGAAAAAGGAACCGAAGGAACCTTCTGTGTGTTGGATGGATGAGGACATGGGTATACGCATCCCTGAGATCTAGAGAACAAAGCCAGTCCTAACTCTGAAGGTATGGCAGCAGAGTACCGAGAGAAATCATCTTGAATTTCTCTTTGAATAGAAACTTGTTTAATTCTCTGAGATCTAAAATGGGTCTGTAGCCCCCTGTTTTCTTTGGAATAAGAAAATAAGGGGAGTAGAACCCTGAGCCCTGTTGAAGAAGGGGTACTTCTTCTATTGCCCCTTGGGCAAGAAGGGTAGCAATCTCCTGACCCAGAAGGTTGAGGAGAGATGTTGGAGAATTGAACTGTTTCACCATGGTGTGGGGAGGAAGGTTTAAGAAACGAAGCTTGTACCCTTCCTTTATAATGGAGAGGGTCCATTGCTCTGCTGTGATTTGCTCCCATCTGGGAGCAAAGTAAGCTAACCTTCCTGGAATGGTGAGGGGCTCTGGTTCTTCCAGAGCCAGAAAGGCTAAGTTCTCTAGTTGCAAGTCAAAGGCCTTGAGGAGGCTGAGGCTGCTGGGCCGTGGGAGGCCTGGCAGCTTTTGACTTGGCCTGTTTAGGTGGTTGCTGACGCTTTGCAGCAAAACGACCTGCAGAAGATGCCTGCTGACCATAAGCAGGATAGTATCTTCCCTTTTTAGAAAAAGGTGTCTTTTTGAACAATCTTTTCTTAGCAGGAGCAGAGGTAGACTTTGAAAGTCGATCCAAAGCAGAGTTCTCAGCATCCATCTGAGTGGCCTTTGCTTTCCAATCCCTGCCAAAAAGGTTTTCACCTGTACAAGGAAGATTTCCCAATTCATCTTGGACCCAGAGTTCCAAATCAGATGCTTGTAACCAAGCAATTCTGCGTGCACCTATGGCAATAGCCGAGGCTCTACTTACACATTCAAAAGAGTCAAAGGCTGCACGGTTGGAAAATTTGGAAACATCTTGGGCATGTTTAAGCCAAGTGAGAAATTCCTGCCTTTTATCTTCTGAAATAAAAGGGGCTAAAGACTGCAGATGATCTGTGACTTCTTTTAGAAACATCCCCATATAGAGACTATAGGACTTGATTCTGGCAGCAAGCATATTAGCTTGGAAAACCCTTCTGCCAAAAGCATCAAGGGTTCTGCATTCACATCCTGGAGGATTAGATGAGTGTCTCTTTGCACTCTTTATTTTCCTCATGGCAGACTCTACCACAATAGAGTGGTGAGGAAGCTGAGACTTATGAAAGCCAGGACAAGGAGGGACACGGTACATGGTGTCTAACCTACAAGAATGAGGAGAGGTAGTAAGAGGAGTCTCCCACATGCTCAACATGAGAGATCATAGAGAATCTCATGAATAGGTAAGGTGGCTGCTTCTTTAGGAGCCTTAGGGTATTGCAAAATATCTAATTGCTTGGCTCTAGGCTCTGACTCAGGGGCCACTGTAATGGAGAGGCCCCTAGTCACTTCCCTAATGAAGTCTTGAAAAGACAAGTCTTCTGGAGGAGACATTCTTTGTTTTGGAGAATCAGACTCCTGAGGAAGAAGTACCGGTGCCTCGACAGAAGCCTCCGACTCATCAGAGTCTTCGGAGGAATCGAAGTATCGCCTGTACCGAGTGGGATCGACATCGGGAGTAAGCGGTACCGGTTCGGTACCGATGGGCATCATAGGACAGAGTACCGTAGCAGTCGACACCGAAGCCGATGTCGATGCAATCAGTACCGGCACCGGAAACGATGCCGGTGCCGGAGTCAGTACCGGCAACGGAGATTGTTGCGGTACCGAAGGCGTCGAAGCCTGCATAAACGCCGTTAGGGTGCATTGCATGGACAGAATCTTCTGATCCATCGACGCCACCAGAGTCTGGATGTCAGTACCAGTGGAGGCCACCGGTACCACAGAAAACGGCAACAGGTGATCAGTCGAGGCCGAGCCATCGATGTCAACCTGTGACCCCATAGATAATGCTTTGGAAGCCGGAACTTCCCGCCGGGGTAATTTTGCCGGTGTGGATTCCTCAAGGACAAGCCCGGAGGCATCTCGATGCTTAGAGGGAGATTTGCCCTTCGAGGACCGGCTAGATTTATGTTTGGCTACCTGAGATCCATGGGAGGAAGAAGCAGCCGTGGAAGACGTCGATGCCACCGAGGCTGCATCAGAGGGAAACAGGGTACTGAGCTTGGCTGCTCGGTTCTGCCGACCTCTTTTAGACATCATGGTACAGGACACACAATCCGTGATGGAATGGTCAGGACCCAAACATTTTAGACACCAATCATGGGTGTCGGTGACAGAAATAGTACCGCCACACTTTGTGCACTTTTTAAACCCGGAAGCGGGCTTCTCCATGAGGAGAAAAATGTTCAGGCCTAAGGCCCAAACCGCAAATGCACAGTTGTAGAAAGAAAAGTTTTTGGGGTTTTTTTGTATAGGAAGAAAAGAAAAGACTGGCGGTACCGGTCTGACCTCGAAGAAGGCAGACGCGACACAGAAAAATAAAGAAAAAAATAAAGAATTCTTCTGCGGTGACAGGAACACGACCTGCTGGCTCCGCGGAAAAGAAGAACTGGAGAGAGGCGGTTGGGAAAGGCGGGAAGGCAGCGCGCAGGCGCTGTGGGATGCTCCCAAAAGCTTTCTTACTGGACGCTGGGGAGCGTTCCCGCGCAGGCTCCGTCGGTACCGACGATACCCATATGTGAAGACTCATTCCTTCTTGTTCCTGGAGATCAAGTGTTATAGTTTTAGATAGCAAGTGTCTATGTGGGTGTGTGGTGCCTGTCTGTGCATGGGATGTGGTGGTGGGTACCTCTGTGTGAGTGGGGTGCAGGGCTCCGGTGCTAGTGTGTGTGTGCTGAATAGCTGGTGAGCCTATGTATGTGATGTGCAGAGGTGAGGTGCTTTGTCTGTGTGTGAATGTGAATCTTTGTGTGTGTGGTGCGGAGGTGAGGTGCCTATAGATGTGTGTGTGGATGTAGTGTGAAGCTGGGATGCATGGTTGTCCTACAGAGGTGGGATGCGTGAGTGTGTGGTATGGAGTGCTTGTGTGTGCACACTGTGCCTTTTTGTCCCCATGATTTCATCCCTTTAAAATCCACCTTGCACTCTTCCTTCCCCCATCCTACCCCTCCCACCTCTCTGTTCCCCTTCCAGACTCTCGCCCCTTTTCCCTCCCCCCCCAGCACTTCCATCCGACTACCCTACATTCCCCCCATCCTCTTTCCTTTGCTTTTGTCACTGGCCATTTAAGTTTTTGCAGTTTTACTTCTCTCCTCCCTTCCGTCAAACCTTTTTTTGTTTTTTAAAATGATACCTCCATCAGTTCTCTTCTGCCTTCCAAGCCCGATCCTGGCCTTCTCTACCTGTTCTGCCTGTAGGGATCTGGATCTCCCATGGGCAGAATAAAATGGGATGGCTGTGATTGTGGCCCCGATGCATGCTGTCTGCCTGCAGGAATCCAATTTCCCGTGGGCAGACAGCTTGCATAGAGACCATGATCACAGCCATCCTCTTCTCTTCTGCCATGAGGATTGATTTCCTTTGGGTAGATAGAAGCGTTCTTGCCCCACGATTGAGACTTTTTTTTAAGGGAGGGGAGTAAATCCCAGGTGCTAGATGCAAATGTTTGGTCACCATGGTCACCTGGTGCCAGGGATTTGTCAAGCCCTACGAGAAAGTTCCTCCCAATCCCTCTATTGGTACTTCTTGCCAAAAAACCATCATGGAGCATTTGCTCTCTGCCGGCAGAATACCAACCAGAGCTTGCGGGTTCACTGTTTTGAGAGTTGGAGGAAGCTTCTCCTGGCCTAAGCTCCATGTTTCTTTGAACCCAGATATGTGGATCAAGTTTCAGCAACCAAGGTGCAGTGATAGCCTTGATGTTTCTGCTGACCCAATGATCCCAAATAGAGTTGTTTTCAGATCATCATGGGAAGAGGAGTGCTTTTGTAATGCTGGAAAAGGAAAAGGTGTTAACAGTGTGGCTCAGCTGTTTCTTACATTGGTTGCTGGACCAATGGAGGATACTGTAAGGGACAATGCTATGCAGAACCCTTTGGGGTCTAGGGTAAGTACACCTTTGTCACATCTGCAGTCAGTGTCCTAGACTCCATTTGAAATAGACTATCTCTGGAGCATGCCCCACACATAACTTTGGACTCTATTTGGTCAATTTTAGCTTCCCTTGAGAAATCTGTCTCCTCTATGCACAGAGATCCATAGTGGAATTTAGACACATACCCAGTCCACAAGGGAATGAAAGGGGCAGATTAAATCACTGGAGCAAAAGGTTTATATGGTGTCATCTGTGCTAGCAAGTTTGGTCAAAGATAAAGCTGGTGTCCATAGGAAATGAAAATATGGAGAACCAGCTGCGTATGTTAAATCTATGTATGTTGAATTTTCCCATGGTTCCCTTGTCCTCTCTA
The DNA here is from genome assembly GCA_033557465.1 of Ichthyophis bannanicus. Lineage (NCBI taxonomy): Eukaryota > Metazoa > Chordata > Amphibia > Gymnophiona > Ichthyophiidae > Ichthyophis > Ichthyophis bannanicus. The sequence continues at coordinate 1,535,871,342 of CM066032.1, forward strand.
TCAGAGACATTTAAAAGATATATGTGTGGAATACTGGAAATCCAAAGCAGAGGCCCTTTCACCCAGGGCTGGACCAACCACCAGGAAAACTAGGTTGCTGCTTAGGGCAGCAACTTCTTGCGGAGGGGGGGGGGGAGAGGGGGGGGGGACAGGGGGGGGGGACACCAATGGCAGGTGATGGGTCCTGGCAGCCACACAAACTCAAAGAGTCATTAGTGCGTACTTTTATCTGCAGGAAGAATGGGAAATATGCAAATGGTCATTTTACTCTTGTAAGTGGCTTTTTGAAACCTTTATCTTTTATCTTTCTTTATCTTTCTTTACAATTTAATATACCATTGCTCATTATAAATCTCCCTCATTATGCATATATTAACAAAATAAAGTTTAATATTTAAAAGTGTAATGCCTAAATATGCATTTGTATAGGATTGTTCTGGGAGAAATAGTGTTGAGATGACTACAACTGAGTTTAACAATCAAAAGTCTTGGGGGGGTGGAGGGGGGTTGGGGGGGCTGTGAGACCAAATGCAGAAATATGGGGAAAGGAGAAGGTATGAGAGACCTGAAGGGTTTGGGGAGCGGTTGAGGAGTAGTTGAAAAGTACTATGGAGTGGAAGAGAGCCACAGGAAGGAACAGGGCTTCCTCGGAGGTGAAAGAGAGTAGAAATGGGAGAAGTGAAAGGGGAAATGGAAGCATGGATGGGGGCACTGTTCCCTCTAAGCTGTGCATGTGTGCGCGCGCACACAACTCGCCGAGCGAGCGCACATACTTTACAACAGAGCGCACAAAAATTACGGCTCTGATTCTGATAGAAAACAACACAGACGTCTTAAAATTTAAAAGTTATGATTGTAATTACTAGAAATTTCCTGCTTCATTTAGTAATCGTCTATTTTCATTTAATTTGATTAAAATCAATGTGGTGTACATACTGTATTCTGACGTGCAGTCAAATTTTAAAGTATATAACTCCGAGTGTCGTTATGTGGCGCACAAAAATTTAACCTTCCTTCAAAAGCTGCACACAGCTGATATTTTATGCGCACACAACCTACAGAAAATTAGAGGGAACATTGGATGGGGGTAAGACATAAGAAAGAGCCTGGAAGCGGAGAGAGGATGAGGGCTAGGGAATGAGCTAGGGCTGAATAACAGATGAGAGGCAGAAGGTGATAAAAGAGGTTGGAAAAGGGATGAGTACAGAGGGAGGAAATGGGTGACCAGAAGGTAGATGAAAGACGGGGGAGAGGATGTTGGTGAAGGAATAAGACAGATGTGGATGGAAGTAGGTGAACAGAGAAAAGAGGGGGACTGAAGTAGGAAAAAAGAGGAATGGAATTAAGCTATAGTTAGGTAAAAGGCAAATGAGAGAAACAGAGAAAAAAAGAAGAAACAGAAGGATCAATGTCAGTGGGAGATGTAGGGAAGGAAAGAACAAAGACAGGGTGTGCTAATAGGATCCTGGAAAAGAACTTATTACTATTACTGCTTATCATTTGTATAGTGCTACAAGGCATAAGAAGAGGAAGTGGAAAAGAGAATGGGACCAACCCTTTTTATTTTTTAAAGTGCAGTCAAGTCAATGCTGACTCCTGGTGACCCAACAGCTGCTGGGTTTTCTTGGCAAGGTATGACCAGAAGTAGATTGCCAGACCTTTTCTTCAAAAGTACAAAAGAGGGCCAGTTTCTAGAGAATGAAATATGTCTGCTCTGAAAATGTGCGTTTTTTTATAGTTTATTAAAGGAGGAAATGCATTTCTGATTCTCTTTCCTCAGCTCAGTCTCTCTTTATGGGGGCTTTCATTTAGAGTTTCATCTATATTTGTTTCAAATTTTATAGTTTCTTATTCTTTACTAGGTGATAGTCTGTATTTTCCATGTAGAGCTGAGATAAGGGATTCTGTTAACATGTAGGTTCTCTCTAGGAATCTGTAGTAACTCAGCTTCTTCTCTTTTTCCAACTAGAGGTTACTGGTGTTCTGGAATATTTGCAGTGCTGATTTTCCATAGGGAAGGTTGCTGCAATTTAAGTTCTTGGTTTTGGTGTCGAGTGTCCGTTTGCAAGGCCTTGTCTTATTATGCACAACGTCTAGCAGTGCAGAGAGTTAGTGCCATTGTCACTGATGAGAGACCAAAATTAGAAAAGAATTTTCTATATGCTGAGTTATAAAGTGAAATAACCCACTTCTGCTCTGCATCCGTTGTTGGAGAGTTTTATTGATGAATCTGGAAGTATTCCACATGAATTAATAATTATGCCCTATCAGACTGACATTCAGAGGCAATTAGACATTTGCTGACAAACACATAATTAACCTAGCCATGTATTTTAAAAAAATATACAGATAGGCCATGTGGTCTTTTTCTGCTATCATGTTTCTGTTTCTATCTAGTCTGCCCTTCCAATCACCCACTGCAAGGGTCCCCTTTTGAGCCTCTGTGTTTGTACCATGATTTTTTGAAATTAGATACTGTCCTCATCTCTACCACCTCCAGTGGGAGACTATTCCACGCATCTACCACTCTTTCATAAAGAAATATTTCTGCACATTACGCCTGAGTCTACTCCCTTTCACCCTCATCCTATGTCCCCTCATAGCAGAACTTGCTGTCAAACGAAAGAGGCTCTCCTCCTGTGCATTTAAGTCATGGAGGTATTTAAATGTCTCAATCATATCACCTCTGTCCCGCCTTTCCTCTAAAGTATACATATAGAAGGTCCTTAAGTCTGTACTCATAACGAAGACCATTAACTATTTTAGTAGCCACCTTCTGCACCAACTCCAACCTGTTTATATCCTTTTGAAGGTGAGGTCTCCAGAATTGCACACAATACTCCAAATGAGGTCGCACCAAAGACTTATACAGAGACACTATCACCTCCTTTCTTCTGCTGGCCATTCCTTTCCCTATGCACCCAAGCATCCTTCTAGCTTTTGCCGTTGCCTTTTCTACCTGTTCAGCTACTTTGAGACTGTCAGACAAAATCATGCCTAGGTGCCGTTCTTCTTTCGTGGGCAGAAGTACGTCACCCCTTATACTGTACTGCTGCCTTGGATTGTTGAAGCCCAAATACATAACTCCACATTTTTTAGCATTAAATCTCAGCTGCCAAATTCTAGACTATTCTTCAAGCTTAGTTAGATCCCTCCTCATGTTATCTACACCTTCTTGGGTGTCTACTCTATTGCAGGTTTTGGTATCATCCGCAAAGAGGCAAACCTTACCCAACATCCCTTCTGCAATATCACTAACAAAGATGTTAAAAAGTATCGGACCAAGGACAGATCCCTGCGGCATTCCACTGGTAACCTCCTTCTCTTTAGAGTGAACTCCATTTACCTGTACACTTTGTCACCTCCCACTCAACCAATTTCTTGCCCAAGCAGTAACTTTAGGGTCCATCCCAAGAGTGCTTAGTTTGTTTAAAAGTCACCTGTGTGGAACAGTGTCAAATGCTTTACTGAAATCGAAATATACTACATCTAGAGCTCTCCCTCGGTCCAACTCCCTGGTCACCCAGTTAAAGAAATCAATCAGATTTGTCTGACAAGACCTGGCCCTGGTGAATCCATGCTGCCTTGGATCCTGCAATCCACTGGACTCCAGAAACCTCACTATTTTCTCTTTCAGCAGTGTTTCCAATAATTTACTCACCACCAAGGTTAAACTAACCGGCCTGTAGTTTTTAACCACATCCTTACTTCCACTTTTGTGCAAAGGAACTCTCTCCATACCTCTGGCACCACCCCTGACTCCAAAGAGGCATTGAAAAGGTCAGTCAGTGGAGCTGCTAGAATGTCCCCAAGTTCCTTCAGTATTCTTGGATGTATCCCATCTGGTCCCATCGCTTCGTCCACTTTTAGTTTAGCTAGTTCCTCATGAACACAGTCCTCTGAAAATTGTTTGAGATACCCCACACTTTTTTTTCCTGTTTGTGGGTGTTGTCTGAGGTCCTGCTCCCAGAACAGAAATATTTGTTAAACAATTCCGCTTTATCCTCATCAACTTCTATATATTCCTCCCTTTCACCCTTGAGTCTGACAATACCACTTTTGCCCTTCCTCCTTCATTAACATATCTGAAAATGTCTTATCCCCACATTTTATTACATCGGCTATTTCTTCTTCTTTTTGTACCTTTGCTTTCCTGACTACTTTGCCAGCCTCTCTTAAGTTTTTCCAAATATAGATGTCTGTCTTCCTCTCTCGGTGATCTCTTGTATTTACTTCACTTTTTAACTACCTCTTTTGAGAACCATAGCGGCCTCCTTTTCCTTTTATTTATCATTCTAACAAAAAGGTTGGTTGCCCTTAAAATATCCCCATTCAGTTTTGCCCACTGTTTTTCTACATTTCCCAGCTATTCCCATCCTGCTAATGACTCCTTGGCTCATCTTGGCAAAGTTAGTTTTCCTAAAGTCTAAGGCCCTCGCTTTTGAATGAATTGTATCAGTCCTAGTCCTAATAATGAACCACACCATCTGGTGAGCACTGGATGTGACATGATCTCCCATTATAACATCAGAAGCACTTTCCCAAGTCCAGTATGGCCCCTTCACGTGTGGGTTCTGTTACCAGTTTCTTGAATACTTCTTCTTGTAAAGAATTAAGGACCTCCTTGCTTCTAGATGACTCCGCAGCAGGGATGCGCCAATCAACATCCAGCATATTGAAATCCCCAGCACTTCCCCCTTCCTGGCAATGCTGCATATGTCTTCTATTAAATCTTTGTCCACATCTTCTCCCTGTGATGGGGGTCTGTATATCATGCCAATGCAAATGGATTTCTCTTTCCCTCTTTCTAGTTTAACCCACACTGCCTCCTCTCTCCCTTTTAAGCCCTGTATTTCCATAGCTTTAATATTATTTTTTACTTATAGTGCCACTCCTCCTCCTCCTCTTCTTCCTACTCTGTCCTTTCTGAATAATAAACTTACACCACTAAAAACCCCCAAGTATTTCCCCTTTTAAAATAAAGCAGCAAAAAAACTAATTCTTTCTAAAAATGTAGACCAAAACCCTTTCAAGAGCTCTCAGGCAGAGAGCTAGTAATTAAAAGCCACAAACTCTTACCTTGCTTTGAAATGGAGAGACCCTGTTAACTAGATAATATCATAGTAACAGAGTAAGATGATGGTAGCAACCAGTATGGTCCATCTAGTCTGCCAAGTAAGGTAGCTAGAGTTGTAGAGCTGCAGCTACCACTCTGTGCAGGCTACTCCCCTCTATGTGTTTGCTTAAAATCATACCTGCCACTCCAGGCAGTTACTCCTCTCTATTTATTATTTATTTATTTGACAACCTTTTTTTATATTACTTTATCTGGAAGCCAAAGTGGTTTACAATTTACATGAATGTGCAGAAAATTACAGAGAACATTATAAATTAGGGTGTTAATACAACCAACTATTTACATTTGTCAAGCTGAAAGCCTTAGTGATGGAAGAGTGAGAAGGGGCATGTAATTTAGGAAGGTGCAGAGGACAGTCATAGGACTGTGTGTCTATTGAGGTATAATTGTTTGCAAGACATTCAGAATAGGGTGTTGGGTGTTATCTCCAAAGTATTCTGAGAAAGCGTAGTTACTCACCTGTAACAGAGTATATAAGACTGCTGATGCCTGGTCGGCATGAGGTCTCGGGAAGAAGGTTGGCAAGACTATCTCCTGATTGAGATGGACGTCCGAGGCAACCTTCGGTAGAAACATGGGGTGGGTACGGAGGACCACCCTGTTTCCATAGAACCTGGTGTAGGGAGCCTCAGCCATGAGGGTCTGGAGTTCACTGACTTGCCGAGATGAAGTCAGAGCCACCAGGAAGACTACCTTCCAGGAGAGGTGCCAAAGGGAGCACGTCACCATTGGCTCAAAGGGTGGCCATGTGAGCTGCATGAGCATGATGTTCAGGTCCCACTCCGCCGGAGGAAGCCGGATGGGAGGCTTGGAAAGTAAGAGGCCCCACATGAAGCGGGAGACCAGGGGCTGCCCCGAGAAGGGTTTACCCTCGATGGGGAGGTGGTTAGCCGAGATGGCACGCAGGTGCACCCTGACCGAGTTGGATTTCAATCTCTCCTTCGAGAGGTGGAGGAAGTACTGGAGAACATACCGGAGAGAAGAGGAGAATGGGTCAATCTGGAGCTCAGAGCAATAGGTCGAGAAACGCCGCCACTTAAAGGCATAGGCTCACCTTGTCGAGTCCTTCCTCAACGAGAGGAGGACCTCCTTGACCTCCCCCAGGAGGTGCAGCGGGGCTAAGGAGACCCGTTCCGCTGCCAGGCTGTAAGGGACAATGATATCAGGTTCGGGTGGTGTACCCGTCCCTCCTCCTGTGTTAGCAGGCTCGGGGCATAGTCTAGTGGGACTGGAGGCTCGGACAAGAGCCGGAGCAGAAGTGGGGACCAAGGTTGTCGAGGCCATGAGGGAGCCACGAGAATCATTGAAGCCTGCTACCGCCGGACCTTGTGTAGGGTCCTTGCAATGAGAGGAGTGGGGGGGAAGGCATAAAGAAGCCCGGAGATCCAATTCAGGAGGAATGCATCTGGGGACAACCTGCTCGGGTGTGGAACTGTCTCACAGAAGCAGGGGAGCTGTACGTGCACCGAGCTGGCGAACATGTCCACAGACGGAGTCCCCCAACGATGGAACAAGAGACTGGCCACCTCCGGATCCAGGCGCCACTCGTTTGGGCGGAGGATTCTGCTGAACTTGTCCGTAAGGACATTCTACTGGCACAGGAGATAGACCGTCCTGAGATTCATGCCCCGGCGAAGAGCAAAGGAGCGAAGGAGGACCGCCTCCCGACAGTGTGCGCGGGAACCTGTTCCCCCCTCCTTGTTTATGTAGAACATGGCTACCCTGTTGTCGATCTGCACGAGCACCGACTTTCCCCTCGGTGGTACTCGAAGGCCTCAGGGCCCACCGGACTGCCCAAAGCTCAAGCAGATTGATCTGCTGTTGAGATTCTTCGGGCGACCACTGACCCTGGGTGCAGAGGTCACCGCAGTGGGCTCTCCAACCAGCAGGGAGGCGTCTGTCATCAGGACGAGCTCATGCTGCGGGGCCTGGAAGGGCATCCCTCGAAGACGGCTTAGGGGATTCTGCCAGCAATCCAAGGAGGTGTAAAGACTGCGGGAGACCTGGACAGGGTCCCGAAGGTGGCCGGAGGCCTGGCTCCATTGTGTCCTGAGGCACCACTGAGTTGTCCGCATGTGCATGCGGGCGTGGGGAACAACGTGGATGGTGGAGGCCATGTGTCCCAGGAGGTGCAACATGGCTCACGCCAGGATCCGAGGCCTGCCTTGGAACGTGGCCGCCAGGGCGTGGAGACGATCTGCATGGTCCCGGGGCAGGAAGGCAGTTGCCTGCTCCGTGTCGAGGAGTGCGCCGATGAACTCCAGGGTCTGCAATGGTTTGAGGTGGGACTTGGAGTAATTGACCAGGAAGCCAAAGTGCTCGAGGAGGAGGATTGTGCATGATGCCGCAAGGCGGGCTTCTCCAGCCGATGCTCCTGTGACGAGCCAGTCGTCTAGGTAAGGGAAAACGGGTATGCCCTACCACCAGAGGAGAGGGGCAGCCGCGGAAAGGAACTTGATGAAGACCTGCAGGGCAGACACGAGCCCGAAAGGGAGAACTCTGTATTGGTAGTGCTCTCCCTGCACCCTGAAACGCAGGTACTGCCTGTGCTGGGGGTGGACCAGAATGTGTGCATTAGCGTCCCTGAGGTCTAAGGAGCATAGTCAATTGCCCTGCTGGAGGAAGGGCAGCAGGATACCAAGCGATAGCATTTTGAACTTCTCCCGCACCAGAAACTTGTACAGGTTCCTGAGATCGAGAATGGGGCATAGGCTCCCTGTCTTCTTTGGAACGAGGAAGTATTGGGAGTAGAACCCTTGACCTCGGAGGTGCGGTGGTACCTTTTCAACTGCCAGCTGGCTGAGGAGGTTGGTTAGTTCCTGTTGCAAGCAAGCCTGGTGCGAGGGAAGCTGAGAAGGCTCTGCTGGGGAGAAGGGAGAAGGAAGCCTGTCCAGGTGAAGACGATAACCGTCTCAAACCATCCTGAAGACCCAGATGTCCTACGTGATCGACACCCATTGGGGGGCGAAGAGGGACAGGTTTCCCTCCACAGGCAGATGTGCCACCGGGGGGGCAAGAGGCTATGCCTTTGGCGTCAAAACCCCTGAGCGGGCTGCGGTGGCGCCGGTGGCTGGGCTTTGGGCCCTTTAGGTTTGCGGTGGCTGTGCGCTCCCAACTTACCCTGTGTGCCGGTGGGCGGAGCGGGGGTGGGCGGGTATCCTCGATAGGGGAGCCCCTTTCTCTGGAAGAATGGCTTCTTTGTTTTCTGCTTCTTCTGTGGGAGAGGTCTTATGCGAGAGGCGGGTTCGAGTTATGAACTCCGTTTCAATTTCGGTGGCCTTATCCTCCATGGGCTTGCTGAACAGTTGTTCACCTAGGCAGGGGACATCCAAGAGCTTCTCCTGGACCCACTGCTCCAGGTCCGAAGACTGGAGCCATGCATGGCACTGGGTCCCGATGCTGGCTGCTGCCACTCAGGCGGAGGACTCAAACCCATCGTAAGCGGCGCAGGAGAGGTGCTTCGAGCAGTCCATGACTGACCTCAGGAGGGTCTGGAACCTGAGGAGGTGTTCACCCCCAAGATCTGTGGAAAACCCGCCGAGCTCCTTGGCGAGGTCGCGCAGGAAGATGTCCATGTACAGTTGGTAGGCCTGAATGCGGCACGACAGCATGGACCCCTGATAGGCCTTGCGCCCGAGGGCGTCGAGGGCCATGGACTCCCTGCCCGTCGGGACCGAAGAATGTGACTTCGGGCTCTTTCGCTTCCACATCGTTGATTCCACTACCATGGAGGTTTGCAGAAGCTGGGTCTTCCGGAACCCCGGGCCGCGCTGGACCCTATACATGGCATCAAGGCATTTGCTCACAAAGGGGACCAAGGCAGGTGCCTCCCACATGTGGGGGAGCAGCCAGGACAGAATGGGAGGCACTGGGACTGTAAGGGACTCCCGAGGCAGGTACTCATACTGTAAGATGTTGAGTTCCTCCGCCCTCGGTTCCTCCTCAGTCTGTGTGGCCAGCTTGAGGGCCCGTGCCATGTCCCGCACGAACACCAGAAAGGACGTGTCTTTGGGAGGTGAACACCTCTGGGAGGAGGGTGGGGATGGGTCTGAAGGAAGGTCCCTGTGGGCGTGGGTCTCTGGGGAGGTATTCCCGTCCGACTCCCAGCCCATGGTGCTCGATACAAAGAAAGGGGGTTGATCACTGCAGCTGAATCCGAAATTAAGAATGGTCCCCAAGTAGTAGCCCTGTTAGAAACAGTCTGGTATCCCAAAGCTGTAGCAGTCATGCACTGTAAGGGCCATCAAAAGGGGAACGACGGGATAGCCAAGGGCAATAGACGGGCTGATGCAGAAGCCCGGCGGGTCGCGATTGCCTCTTTGTCCCAGCCCTACTCTGAAAGCTCCGAAGATTTGTAAGCCCCCCCTGTTCCCAGTCCCGTTAAGCCAATGGGCCAAAAGATACACTACACGGGAAATGGATTTCTTCTGTCAGGAGGAGGGTGGGGTATTACATTCCGATGGTTAGATACGATTACCTGGAAAGGGAACAACCTCAGTAATAGTCATCCCAGACAGCCATGCCCCAGCTTTCCTGTCATCTTTCCATCAGACTACTCACTTTGGCAAGACAGCCATGGAAACTAATCTCCGCCCATATTTCTTTATTTCCTGCTTATCTTCCCTGGCAGCCGCAACTGTTAGGCAATGTACCATGTGTGCTAAGAACAATGCTCGCCAGGGTCCTTGCCAACCCCCAGGAGTGCAGTCCTATGGGGTCACCCCCATGGGGAATATCCAAGTTGATTTTACAGAAATGCCCCGAGCAAATGGATACCGATATCTGTTAGTTCTGGTTTGTACATTCACGGGGTGGGTGGAGGCCTTCCCAGTCCATACAGAAAAAGCTACAGAAGTGACAAAAGTGCTACTGCATGAAATCATTCCCCGTTTTGGGCTTCCAATAGTAATAGGATCAGATAACGGACCTGCATTTGTGGCCCAGATAGTACAACAGGTAGCCAAAGCCTTGCAGATTGATTGGAAGCTACATACAGCTTACTGTCCGCAGAGTTCAGGGAAGGTGGAACGTATGAACCGTACCATTAAGATGCATTTAGCAAAACTGTGTCAGGAAACCACCTTGAAGTGGCCCCAATTGCTCCCCATAACCCTGCTTCGTATACGCTCAGCCCCACGAAAGGGTATTGGTGTTTCCCCCTTTGAAGCTGTGTATGGCCGCCCTGCACCCCTCATACAGGGCGTCCATGGAGACTTGATTCAGATAGGTTCAGAAATAACCCGACAGGAACTGTTGGCTCTCAGTTCTGTTTTGCAGGAATTGCACCAGTGGATTCAGGAGCGGCTCCCCATCAACCTGACGGAACCACTCCATACACATCAGCCTGGTTTGCGAGTGTGGGTCAAGGAGTGGAAGAAGGATCCGCTGACCCCCAGTGGCGAGGCCCATATACCGTTCTGCTGGCTACCCCGACAGCTATCAAGGTGGCTGAGATTACTCCGTGGATTCATCACACCCGTGTCAAGGCTGCAGCGCCAGAACCTGTTCCGGCCTGGACCTCTGTCACGGTTCCAAACCAGCCTCTGCGTTTGACACTAAAGAGAGATACTTCTGCCTAGTGACAGCTAACACATCTAGACTGCTTAAGAGACGAAACCACCCCAAAATGCATGGAAGTGCCACATTTTTACTGCTATCCTGTGGGCCTGTTTCCAGCCGAGCACGGGGACTACTAACACAGCAATATTACTTGCCCAAACTGCCTTAAACATGACAGACCTTTGCATACGTATCTCTCTACAAACTGGGGTTTTTCTATCAACCTGTCTCATTGCTGTACCCTCCAGTTTATGTGAACTGCTGAGTCTTACCATATTTACTAGTCTGGACTGTAAACAACCTGACATGTCATTTTTTACCCTCCTCTATAGTATTGGAGCCACCCAGCCTACCTCAGCTTTTAACCGAGTTCCTTTCTCCCTGCAGGTAGTCTCCACCCTTAATGCTACTGATTGTTTTATTTTTGTAAATACCAAGACAGGAGGGTTTAATGTGTCAAATACCGAATTATCATGCCACTCTGTTACAAGGGTATCTTATGTGTACTCAGAAATGTATCTACCCTTAGGCTGGTTTTTTGATATGTGGGAGGATGACTTATACCTATGTTCCCATGAACGCCACCGGTGGCCCATGCACCCTCGGCAGGCTAACGACTGCTGCTTTCCTCCACACGCCCAAAGTAACTAAAGTCCGCCCCAGACCTCCCCGCTCCATCCCCATGCCTTCGACCTGTAACTCAAATGTAGAACCCTACAGTGATGAGACAGCCCTTGGGCTGTCGCTATCAATTGTTGCAACACCTGGTTTAGCCCTACACAACTCAATGGAGATAAGCCGACTTGCTTGTTCTCTAGCTAAATCCCTTAATCTGACCTCAACCATACTGGCCACCATGAATCACGAAATGTCTGGCTTACGCATGGCGATACTGCAGAATAGGATGACCATTGATTTCCTACTCTTATGCCTTAACCATGGCTGTGACGAGTTCGAGGGTATGTGGTGTTTTCACCTCACTGACGAAAAGCGTGTCCATCGAACGCTCTATCCAAGACCTACGTAATTTAGCAAAACATATCACAGACCCCTCCATGGGACTGGGAACGGGATGGTTCGGGAAATTGTTTGGTTGGCTGGGGGGGCCTTAAGACCCTAGTTATAGGGGTCTTCCTTCTCTTCCTGCTATGTGCTCTCATACCATGCTGTATCCCTATCCTCCACCGTTTTATCACCTCCACCCTTGACGCCTTGGTGGAACGCAAGGCGGCTGCCTCTGTCATGGCCCTAACCCCATATACCCCTCTGCGGCCTGCCCCTAGTAATACAGCCCTCTACCGCTCCTAGCGGTTGAGGTCATACTCGAAAAAGGGGGGAGTGAGGCAGCCGGAAAAGGCAGCTGTGAGAGAAAGCCCCCCTCTCCCCCTCAGGCTGCAGCGAAGCAGCACTTACACATACCCTGCGCAATTATATACAAGACTGCTATTTCAATCAGGCCCAACAGCCCGGACACTTAAACATCAAGCGCTGGAAGGCGCAAAGACCATCCCTGCAGCCTGATTAGTGCCTGGCACCAGGGAGCGGGCAGTGAAGCTCCTCACGCTCCCTGCACCAAAGACCATCAGGCCCAACACTCCAGACACTTAAACATCAGGTTCCAGAAGGCGCACCTGCGCCTTGCGGGCCTCGTCAAAGGGCCCTTTGGTATGGCCCTTAGACGGAGACCAAAGGTGAAGACAACAACTGTAAATTATTACCACATGCAAGGAAAAGACAAATTCTTAAATACCCTGGGTACCCTCATGCTACAATACACCTCCACCATGCTCGCACTACATGTAACAGTATACACAATACATGCCCTCATACTCTTGACAACAGCACACAATACCTGCCTCACCCCCCAGTACCTCCCTCACACACATCACAGATACCTTCCAACACACACTCTCCCCAACCGGTTATGACCACACTCATCCAGACGCCTCATAAAAATACAAACTTCTTCCCATATCACTCCCATCAACACCAACTTCGAAAAAACAACACAGTTATTCCGTTGCACGTTGATCAATGCCAGGTCAGTGAAAAATAAAATCCAGACTATCTCAGACCTGCTCACAGAATACGAACTTGATATTTTATGTATAACTGAAACTTGGCTCTCAGACATCAATAATGTCTTCCTCAACCAGTTCAAAGCAGAAGGCTACTCACTATTCCACTGCCCAAGAAACAACCAAAGAGAAGGAAGGATATTGCTGCTAACCAAAACACACCTGCATTTCCATCCTCTATCATCGACAAGCACTGACAAAATGGACCCCATCACCATCACGAAAAACAATTTGACCATCATCCTCAGCTACTGAACTCCCACCCTCTCCTCCAAGGACTTATCCGGCATAATAGAAAATATCATAGAAAACTCTAAATCCAAGAAAGACCTTCTCATCTTGGGAGACTTCAACTTCCCTTCCCTACCTACCAACGTGGCAAACACCTTCCTCTCAGCCATGGAATCGATGGACCTTACCAAAAATGTGACATCCCCCACACACAGCAAAGGCAACATCCTCGACCTAATCTTCACCCCAGCTCTCCCAATCCATACCAGCTACCTCCACACACTACAAACCTAACCAATGCCATGGATCGACCACAACGTCATCACCTTCGCTCTACCCCTAAAATCTCCAACAATCCAGACAGAACAACAACAGACCACATGACGCTTCAGACAATTTAACAAGGACACCTTCCTGGAGCACACCATACCAACATAAAGATGGACACATCTGACACAACAATACTGACAGACAATTGGAACAAAATGATTAGAGATGAAGCTAGCTTACCATCCAACCAACACAGACACTCCAAAAAGCAACATATCCGCAAAACTCCCTGGTACTCCTGTACTCTACACCAACTAAAAACCAAATTAAGACAGGTAGAGCGGAAATGGCGAAAGACCACCCAGATTGAAGACCGCAACAAATACCTAACACTACTTCAGAATTACCACGCAACCACAGATAAAGCCAAGATCATCAATATCTCTATAAAACGCCAGAAAGAACTATTTGACATAATCAGGCACCTAAGAGAACCACCCACCAACCACAACGCAACACCTGCTGTCAGCCATCAACAACTGGCCGCAAACTACAAACAGCTACACCCCCACCCAGACCTCACCACTTCCCTACCCATCACAATTCTTCCTAACACAACTTGCTGGTCCACCTTTTGTATGATCACCAATGAAGAGATCGAGAGAATTCTAATAAAGCTCAACACATCTACCTCACCACTTGACCCATGCCCAGAAAACTGGATCAAAGCTACAAAGATTGAACTCAGCCCAATCCTCACCAAAATAAGAAATGAAACACTACAACAAGGAAGAATGCCAAGCTGTCTCAAGTTATCCTCTATCCGCCCCACCTTAAAGAAACCAATCCTCGATCCTACAGACCCTGCATCAAATAGATCCATCGCCAGCCTCCCCTTCCTGGCCAAAATCATCAAGAAAACTGTACAACTCCAGCTTCAAGACCACATTGATAAAAACTGCTTACCTGATCCACAACAGCCCGGTTTCCGTCCGCTGCATGGAGTAGAAACCCTGATGACCATATTAATTAACACATTAACCCAAGGAATACAAGACCGCTCACAAGCCTACCTTCTGATATTTCTTGATATGTCTGGAGCATTCGATACAGTCGACCATGGCACACTCCTACGAAGACTACAATCATACGGAATCCAAGATACTGCTTTCAAATGGTTTCAATCATACTCAGACAGACGACAGCAGATAAAAATGGGTATGAGCACCTCCAAACTATACCAACACACACAAGGAGTACCCCAAGGTTCCACACTATCCACACCCCTCTTCAACTTATATCTCCAACCCCTCTGCTCAATCCTCAAAAAACACATCCACTTCCACCTATATACCACTGACATTATGTTATACTGCCCATTTCACATAAAACAACTGATATACACACGAATTCAGGACTGCTTCATCAATGTCTCCCACTGGCTTTCAGCAAACAACCTATCAATCAACTACAAAAAGACTGAAACTCTGTTCATTAACCTAACCACAATAATACTAAACAACATTCAGATAAGTGTTCGGCCAGATCTGAAATACCTTGGGATCACTCTTCACCAACAACTTTCCTTTAAAGCTCAAGTAATGAAGACAGCCAAAACAATCTACTTCAAAACAAAGACCCTTCAACAACTCTGTCCCCTCTTCAAACCAGAAGACTTCTGATCAGCACTCCCTCATGCAGACTATTGCAACAGCATCTACCAGGGCCTACCACAAGCCACCCTCCTCCACCTCCAAACTACTCTACATACTGCAGCATGTAAAATCCAGGAAGCTGCTAAGCATGACCACATTACCCCCATTCTAAAACAGCTCCACTGGCTGCCCCTTCACAAAAGAATCAAATATAAATCATTGCTTCTTATGCACAAAGCACTATACTCCCACCTGACCACTCACCTCCAATCCCTCCTTCAGAAACTCACTACAAAAAGACCACGAAGAACTGCTACAACCAACAAACTCACCATACCACACTCTAAAACAAAATTCAACCAACGAATTTGCCACAGAGCATTTGAACTCTATGCATTGCCCCTTTGGAACTCTCTGCCAGACACAATAATGAATATTACCAACAACTCCTCATTCCACAGACACCTGAAAACTCTCTTATTTTTTGAACACTTTGGACCTTCCACCTAAACTCCCCTCCCCCTGATATGACACCACCGAGACAGACTCTGCCCTGTAAATAAAGAATATACCATTTGTACATAGCCCTCTTACTGTATATAGTTCAATGATTGCAAATAGTTGCTGTTATTCATACTATATAACTAAGATGTTATTGGTTCCATGTAATTATGTTAATTCTATTAATTGTTATCTAAGATAGTATTTGTTCTATGTAACTGATGTTCTGTTTCACTGAAAAACTGTAGTTGCTCACCTGTAATTTTCATCGGACACAGGGGTGCTACTGTGGTCTATGGATACGTACTTAGTTGCTGCTGCTTGCAGCTCCCCCGAGGGAGTTTGCTTTTGCTATGGGCTTTCGGTAGCCTGTAGTTGGGGAGTTCCATATGTGAGGACTGTCTTCCTGATTGTTCCCAGAGAAAGCATAGATACTCACCTGTAGCAGGTGTTCTCCGGGGACAGCAGGAATCAGTCCTCACATATGGGTGACGTCAGCACCGATGGAGCCCTCACGGAAGCATCCCTCCAGCTTTCAAAGAAAGCCTTTCGGAGATGCCACCACGCATGTGTGGTCCAGTTCCCGCCCAAGGGTGCCATCTTGCTCAGTCAAATGACATAGCTAAAAGACGGCAAAAATAAAAGATGGTAAAGAAGCAACTCCAAGGGGAGGAGGGAGGATTGTGAGGATTGATTCCTGCTGTCCCCAGAGAAAGAGTAGTTACTCACCTGTAACAGGTGTTCTCTAGGAGCAGCAGGAATCAGTCCTCACATATGGGTGGCATCGACGTCGATGGAGCCCCCATGCGGAGCAATTCCCCAGCTTTCTAAGAAAGCCTTTGGGAATACACCCACGCATGCGCAGTCCCCTTCCCACCCAAAGGTGCCATCTTGCTCAGTCAGATGACATAGCTAAAAGACAGCACAAAAAAACAAATGGACTATGTACAACTGCAACTCCCAGGGGAGGAGGGAGGGTTGTGAGGACTGATTCCTGCTGCTCCTGGAGAACACCTGTTACAGGTGAGTAACTACTCTTTCTCCAGGACCAAGCAGGAAGTCAGTCCTCACATATGGGTGACTCCCTAGCTCTGGGCGACCAGGAACCCAGGCTGAAAAATAGAGCTCCCTCTGTGAAGCCTCAGCATCAGGGAAAGAATTTTACTGAGAAGAGATCCCACCGGTAGCCCAACAAGAGGGCTGGAGGGTAGGAGTTGCCTAAACCTCAAAGAGATTCCGGAGTACTGCCTGACCAAAAGCACTGTCCCTACGGGACTCCCTCTCCAAGCAGTAATGGGCTGCAGAAGTCTGGCTTGAGGACCAAGTTGCAGCCCTACAGATGTCTGCCAATGGTACAGAACGGAGATGAGCTACTGATGCAGCCATTGCCCGGACATGGTGGGCTGTGACTCGACCCTGCAAGGGAAGGTCTGTTGCCCTGTAAGCCCAGGTGATACAGTCCACCACCCATATGGACAAGGTATGCTTGGAGACAGGCAACCCCAAGTTGTTTGGGTCAAAGGAGACGAAGAGCTGAGTAGCCCTTCTATGACCCTTAGTACGTTCAAGGTAGAAAGATAAGGCCCTTCTACAGTCCAGGGTATGCAGGACTTCCTCAGCCCGGCTGGCATGGGGCCTAGGGAGGAATGTTGGAAGAACCACCTCCTGATTGAGGTGAAAAGAGGAGACTACCTTTGGGAGGAACTTAGGATGAGTAACTGAATTCAAAAAAGCATGGGACCAACACAGAGGATCTCTAAAGGTAGAAAGTGGACTGTTGTAGTTGTTGTTATGGAAGGACAGACTAGATGGGCCTTGTGGTCTTTTTCTGTCATCATGTTTCTATGTTTCTATGAGTCCAAAGGACTACCCTGTTCCTATAGAAACGAGTGTATGGCCTGTCACAGACCAGGGCTTGAAGTTCACTCACTCGTCTGGCCGAGGTCAGTGCCACTAGGAAAAGAGCCTTCCAAGAAAGGAAGCGGAGAGGACACGTAGCCATCGGCTCAAAGGGAGGGCGAGTAAGCTGCTGCAAGACCACATTCAACTCCCACTCAGGGGCTGGTGGACGGAGAGGAGGCTTTAGCAAGAGCAAGCCTCTGAGGAACCTGGACACCAAGGGGTGAACCGATAAAGAGTGCCCTTCCACCTGTGAGTGGTGGGCTGCCAGAGCAGAAAGGTGCACCCGAACAGAATTGGACAAGACCCTGATTAGAAAGTGTAGCAGGTACTGAAGCACCACTGGCACAGGACAGGAGAAAGGGTTCTCCTGGCGTTTATCACACCACAAGGAGAACTGCTTCCACTTCAGGGCATAGGTCTTTCTGGTGGATTGCTTCCTAGAGGCCAAGACCACCTCTTCAACTTCCTGAGACAGGCCCCAGGGAGCCAGCACTACCCTTGCAGCCTCCAGGCCATCAAATTGAGAGTTTTGAGATTGGGGTGCAGAAGGGAACCCTGATCCTGAGAAAGAAGATCGGGCTGCAACCCCAGGGGGAGTGGGCTGTCCACCGCCAGTTGTAACAGAAACGGGAACCAGGGCTGTCTCGGCCATCTGGGGGCTACCAATATGACCGAGGCCCTGTCCCTTAGAATCTTGAACAAGGTTCGGGCCACCAGGGGCGTGGGAGGAAATGCATACAGGAGGCCCTTGGACCATGATATCAGGAAAGCATCCACTGCGAATCTCGTGGGATGCAGTTGCCTGGAGCAGAACTGGGGCAGCTGCCGGTTCAGGGGACTGGCAAAAAGGTCTATGGATGGAAGTCCACATTTCAGGAAAATGTTCTGAACCATCAGAGGGTGCAGCTGCCATTCGTGAGGTTGTAGAACCCTGCTCAATCTGTCTGCCAGGAAATTTTCCTGGCCAGGAAGATAGACTGCCCTGAGCAGCATATTGTGTTGAAGTGCAAAAGAGCATAGGGCCTGTGCCTCCTGACACAGGAGCCTGGACCCCGTGCCCCCTTGCTTGTTCACATAGAACATCGCCACCTGGTTGTCTGTCTGCACCAAGACAGATTGGTGGGCCAGGGTGTGAGAGAAGGCCTTGAGGGCTAAGCGTATCGCCCTGAGTTCCAGGAGGTTGATTTGTTGTGTGGCCTCCCAAGGAGACCACAGGCCTTGTGTACACTTGTCCAGACAATGTGCACCCCAGCCCTGCAAGGAGGCATCGGTTGTGAGTACGACAGTGGAAACAGATACCTGAAAAGGAATTCCCTGCAGAAGGTTGGGGAGTGCAGCCACCACTGCAGAGAGTTCAGGAAGGGTTTGGACACCCTTACTTTGTCTCTTAGGCTGCCTGTAGCCTGCTTCCACTGAGTCCTGAGACACCACTGTGCAGGCCTCATATGCAGGTGGGCATTGGGGGTCACATGCACTGTTGAAACCATGTGGCCCAGGAGCCGCAGACAAAGTCTGGCGGATACCAGTGGGTTGTCCAGAAACTGGCTGGCCAAGTCCATCAGCCTTCTCGCTCTGTCCTCTGGCAAGTAAGCTTTTGCGTGCAGGGAGTCTAACCGTGCCCCTATGAATTCCAGGTTCTGGGAGGGGAGCAAAGTGGACTTTGCGAAGTTTATGACAAAGCCTAGTTATTGAAGGAGAGAGACAGTAGGGAGGGTGGCTTGCCTGGCCTCCTGGAGAGTCTGACCCCTGATGAGCCAATCGTCCAGATAGGGGAAGACAAAAATACCCTGGTTTCTCAAGTAGGCCGCCACCACCGCCAGGCACTTTGTGAAAACCCGTGGGGCGGAGGTTAGGCCAAAGGGCAGTACTCGGTACTGAAAATGGTTTCCTCCTACCACGATCCTTAGGTATTTTCTGTGTTCTGGATGAATGAGGATGTGAGTGTACGCATCCTTCAGATCCAAGGAGCAAAGCCAATCTCCCTGCTGGAGGTAGGGCAGCAGTGTTCCAAGAGTAAGCATTTGAACTTTACCTTTTCCAAGAATTTGTTGAGATTTCTCAAGTCCAAAATGGGCTGGAGACCTCCAGTTCTCTTTGGCACAAGAAAGTACCTGGAGTAGAAGCCCTGCCCCAGCTGGTGGGGAGGTACAGGCTCCACCGCCCTGTCTTGAAGAAGACCTTGCAGTTCCTGGAAAAGGAGTTCCTGATGCAGAGTAGGTCTTGGAGGCTCCCCTGGGAAGTAGGAGGGGGATACTTGATTGAAATGGAGCAGATAGCCCTTCTGGACTATGCTCAGTACCCAAGCATCTCTTGTGATGGGCGGCCACTGGTGGGCAAACAGGGCCAACCGACCTCCCGTGCTGAGATGGACCAGCAGAGGTGGAGAGGCTATGCAGTGGGAGTCAAAAACCCCCTCCCTGCTGAGTAGGAGCAGGAGCTGGAGGCTTGAGGGCTTTCTGCCTACGGGGCCCATGTCCCTGCCCCTTGGCCTGCTGACCCTGCTGGGGAGCTGGGGAGGCCTGATAATGAGGGAAAGGTTTGTAGGCAGATGACTTCCTCGGGTAAAAGGTCTTTTTCCCCGAACTCTTCTTCTTATGAGAAGGGGCAGAAGATTTTCTGGACAACCTTGTCCTTGTCAGAGTCTCGGTCTTGAGCTCAGCGGCCTTTTCGGCCATGGGCTTGCCGAAGAGGTTTTCACCCCGGCATGGGACATCGACCAACTTGTCCTGCACCCATGGCTCGAGGTCCGATGGCTGTAGCCATGCCTGGCGTCGAGCACCGATGCGGGCTGAAGCCTCGAAGCCATCGTAGGCTGCCCGGGAGATGAATTTGGAGCATTCCTGGATCCCCGAGGACAAGGACTTGAACCTCTGCAAAGGTTCCCTGGAGAGGCCAGCCGAGAACCCGGATATCTTCTTAGCCAGGTCCCGCAAGTACATGCCCATGTACAACTGGTAGGACTGGACACGGCAAGCAAGCATCGAGCCCTGGAAGCACTTTCTGCCGATGGCATCTAGGCTTCGGGCCTCCCTGCCGGGGGGCACCGCGGAGTGCATCTTCTGGCTCTTCAGACGATGCATGGCCGATTCCACAACCATAGAATGGTGCGGCAGCTGCGCCTTCTGGAACCCAGGGCTCTTTCGGACTCGATACATGGAATCGATCCGCTTGCTCAAAACCGGCGCTGAGGCCGGTGCCTCCCACATCCGGAAGAGGAGCCGTTCCAGTATCAGAGGAACCGGCACAGTAAAGGCCTCCCGCAGGGGAGAGTCGTACTGCAGGGCATCGAGCTCTTTGGCTCGAGGCTCCGCCTCGGGATCCGCAGGAACATTTAAGGCCTTGGCCATGTCCCTGACAAACTCCGAGAACTGGGTGTCCTCCGGTGGGGACCTACTCCGGGGCTCGGACTGCAGTAATAGATCTCTATTATTATACAAAGCCCATTTATAAGCCATTTTAATGATCGAAGTGGGAAATTTGGTACAAACTTTTGAGGATAGAGAATATCCCACTTCGATCATTAAAATGGCTTATAAACGGGCTTTGTATAATAATAGAGATCTATTACTGCAGTCCCGGAATAAAACAGAGCAGTTAGATGCAGACCACATTAATTTTATTACCAAATTTTCCCTACTTAGTGGCAGTATTAAACGCATTATAAAACGTCATCAAAATGTATTAAGCACTTTACCCGGGTTACAGAATAAATTTATACGATGTGTCTGGACACGCCATCAAAATTTAAAGGAGAAACTTAGCCCTGCTAGGCTACGGCCGATTCTGACAACAGTACAGGGGAGGGTAACTGGCCACACGAAATGTGGTAGTTGCAACATTTGCTCTATAACCGAAGAGATTACTAGTTTCAAATACCATGGAAGAACTTGCAAGTTGCGAGATTCCACTTCGTGTGGCTCTGACCACATTGTTTATGGGATTAGGTGTCCATGCGGCTTGATGTATGTTGGTAAAACTATCAGGCAATTCTGGGTTTGCATGAACGAGCATCGAAGCAGACTCAAATGCTGCGTCCAGGAGGCCCCCCTGGTAGCACACTGTATACAATATCATCACACATTTGAGGAGCTAAGATGCTTTGGTATTGAATTAGTGACAGTCAGGAGGGCGGGAAAATCTAGAGCAAAAACTTTACTCATTCAAGAACAAATATGGATCTATAAACTACAATCAGTTATTCCAAGTGGTTTAAACAACATGATAGAGTGGGGAGCCTGTGTTTAATTTGGAGAGCCTGAAAAGACGGGAAGAGATAGATCACTTGCTATACGTACACATCAGTGCGCAGCTATTTAAATTTTTGTTACAACAATGATACGCATGCACGGCGTCTGAAGGAAAGCCTGTAGGCTAGCGGACAGCCATGAGATTACTCATTGCTCTAGGACATTCGGCATAAGGAACCGACGGTAAGAACATACTGCTTTAGAATATCTTCCGTACCAATATTTTTTGGCAAACAGACTGAGATCCTTTTGAATTTATAACTCTTTCATTTTATTTATAGATAGTGCTATATTACCAACTAACAGCTCCCCCTGAGGAAGAGTTGAAACGCAAATCCGTTACCTGAATGGTGGCGTTGGGGAAGTTCGTTATTCTATTTTTGAGATAAGCACACTTATTTAAGATATAGTGATAGCAATTTTTTAAAATCTCAGCAGTGAATGAGTAGAAACATCAATTGTGAAGACTTGGATTTTGAATAGTATTAAGAGACATTCAGATTATCGTATACCTGCTTGATTCAATAATAATTTGGAACCGGAGAGGTCATTGATGCGAAAAAACAACACATTTATTTATTTTTATTTATTTAATTTTCTTATATACCGCACTATTTGTCATCAGTGCGGTTTACATTGAAACAATACAACAATTGGTCAGATATAACAGACCTATTACAAGTAACAGGAAAATTAACATGGAAGTAAACAGGGAAATCATTTATATTCCTAGAAAATACATGTTGGAGATATATAAAATCTATACAGTTAGTTAGGGTAGGTATGAGGTTAAAAGGATGGGGGAGGGGAAGGGGTGTTTAAGTGTTTGAAGTGTGCGATGAAAAGGTGGTGTTTAAGGGATTTTTTGAATTGTTTGATGTCTTTAATTGCTCTGATATTGGGAGGGAGTTTGTTCCAACATCTAGGAGCATAATTCGAAAAAGCCCTATTGATGGATGATTGATTAGCTTTTAAGGAAACTTTTGGTATAAGTAGTGTGTCAACAGCTGGAGATCTCCTGGACCTGTTATTTGTTGTGTGTATGATGAGATCAGAGATGGAATCTGGAGAAATATTATTGAAGGCCCTAAAGGTGGTAAGGATGGCCTTATATTGGATTCTACAGTTTATTGGTAACCAATGAAGCTTCTCTAGAATGGGGAAATATGCTCACACTTTGATGATCCGCAGAGGACACGAGCAGCTGCGTTCATGGCTAATTGTAGAGGATTAATAGTTATATTTGGTAAGTCATGGAGTATTATGTTAGCATAATCAAAGTGCGGCGTGACTAGAGCTTGAAAGATGGTGCGGAAGTCATCAGACTTCATCATAGGTCTCAGATGACGAAGGGTTTTTATCTTGAAGTAAACGGCCTTTACGGTGCGTTTTATATCTTCCTTGAAGTCTAACCTTTGATCCAGAATTACTCCTAGATATCGAATATTTGATTTGACTGGGAGATCAGCATCTCTGACTTTTAGAATTGATGGAGGGGAGAAAGATTTATTCCTTGTGATTATTAGAACCTCTGTTTTTTTAAAGTTAATACAGAGGTTTTGAGAGAGAAGCCAATCAGTTATTGAATTAAAACAGTTGATTAGCACTGTATAGTTTGGGTATGATACAGATATCGGTGAGAATAATAGCACATCATCCGCATACATAAGGCAGGATATACCAAAAGAGCATGCGATGTCACAGATTGGCTGCATATAGATGTTGGACAGCAGCGCAGACAAGGAGGAGCCTTGTGGTACACCTTGTTTCTGCTGAAAGGGATTTGAAGTAGCAATACCAATATGAACTTCTTGTAATCTACCTTCAAGGTAGGATTTGCACCAGTCCCAAGCACGGTTCTTGATTCCCTTCTCATGAAGTCGCTTTAGTAGTTGTATGTGATCCACAGAATCAAACACAGCAGCTATATCAAGAAATATTAGAGCAAAGCCATTTTTCAGATTGTCAATGCCATTGATAAGTGTATTGATTAATGTTGTTAGGAGAGTTTCTACACCGTGGGCTTCCCTGAATCCATGTTGACATGGATCTAAAGGGGAAAATGAGTCTATATGCTGCTGTATCTGCCTGAGAGTTAATTTTTCAAGAATTTTGGCTAGAAATGGGATACTAGAGATTGGACGGTATGAGTCCTCCTTCTTTGGGTCAAGCTGGTTGTTTTTCAGCAGTGGTCGGATGTATGTATGTTTGAGAGCATCTGGGAAGACACCAGATTCAAATGACAGCTTTGCTATGTTAGCTATAAAAGGGCTGAGTTCTGTGCGCATAGATTCATGGATGGGCATGGGTCAGATGGTGAAGTTGTCATGTTGATGGAGGTAATAACTTCATTTATGGTTTTTACAGAGGGTGGTGAGAGGTTGGTGATTGAAAACTGCGGAAGGGAAGTTTGGACAGGTTCATGTAATGATGTAGTATTTGTTTTTATTGATTTGGATTGGATGTAGTTTGCATAGGCTTGGGGCTGAATCCCTTCTTGTTGTGGCGGAGATGGTTGATTGATAAAGGACTTTACTAGATTAAATAAGTCTCTTGGTTTATTCAGAGAGCGGCTGAGGATATCAGCATGGTATTCTTTTCTCTTAGCCCAAATTGATTCACAATGTTGTTTAAGATGTTCTAAGTAGGTGGTTTGGTCAGAGAAATTACGTGTATTTCTCCATTTTCTCTCAAGCTTTCTGAGGTGGAGGAGAGAGGTACGTAGTTCATGTGAGAACCATGGGGCAGATTGTTTTTTAGTAACTCGGTTGTCAGATGTTGACTTTTTGATCAAGGCTGGGAGTTGCAAGTATGAGGAGAGGGTATTGTTCCAGTTATTTACAATATCATTGAGATTATCTGATAGTTTGGCAAGCTTTGGGAGAGCATGGTTTTTGAAGTCATCACTGTCTAGTTGCTTGAATCTTGTAGATCTTTTGCATCCAGTTGAGTTTAGACAGTAGTCTGTGGATTGATATGCTGGTATCTGAAAAGTTATTAGGTTATGGTCAGACCATGGGACAGGGGTAATAGAGAGATCAATTTTGTTCATCATAATCATGTCATGTTGAGGGATAAAGATTAGGTCCAAGAGATTCCCACTTTGATGGGTGGGATTAGCCACTACTTGTTTGTAGTTGAGGTCAGACATTGCTTCTAAGAAAGACTTGGCTAGGGTAGGTTGAGTAGAAGCCAGATTAAAGTCGCCTAATAACCAGTTTGGTTTGGAGGGGTCTTCTGGGTTACAGGCTAGGTCAATGATGTCTGAAAGTTCATCAGAGACAGCATTTGGTGCTCTGTAGATGAGGTTAATGGAGTTGGATTTGTTGGTAATAGTTAGTGTGTTTAAGTATTGTGTACTTTTCATTAAATTTATGCGATATTGTAGCACTGTTTTTGCAAGTATTAGGACACCACCGCCTCTTCTGTGTTCTCTGTTGCAGGTGTAGATTGTGAAGTTGGGTGGAGTAAGGTGGTTTAATATTACGTTGTCTGTATTAGAGAGCCAAGTTTCAGTAACCAAAAGTATATCTAAATTGTATTTGGTTATTAGGTCTGTGATTACAGGCCATTTATTGCGTGTAGAGCGTGCATTAACAAGTGCACATTTTAGGTCTGGTTGATGTTTCGCTTTTTTGTTTTTGTCTTTGGTGGAGTTTGTAAGATCAAGAGATACATAAAGAAGATGTGATTGTCTCTTGTGATAAGTGTTTGGGAGTATGTGGTTTCGATTCGTAGAATGTTTCCTGCTTGTATTGTGGATTAGATGAATCGGGTTGTAGTGATTTGTAAAAGTAGCAGAGACATGAAAAGTACAGGTTAGCGTGTAGATTAGGGTAATAGTAAATAATGAGGATGTCATTTTGTGGTTTGAAGGGTTGTTTCCAAGTAAACAAAAGAGTAAGGGTGCAAAGTGCTTATTAGTAGATATAGTTATACAGTGGATATAGTTATACACAGTTGTACACAGTTTTAAACAAATTGAAAGTTGTGGATGAGCAATAAAGTAAGTGCCTTATTAGTAAATATAGTTTTTCAGTAGATACAGTTATACACAGTTGTACATAGTTATGAACAAATTGAACGTTGTGGAGGAGAATTAAGGAAATTGATATAGATTAATACAATTAATTGAAACAGCTTACAGTTTTGAGAAGAGGAAGGCTCTTGTTATTAGAATATCAGCATTGCTGCTTGGAGGATCACGATGTTTGCTGTGTTGATGTTCACTGGTTCAGGATCACAAGGATTGAGTGCCGGCTCCGGCTACCGGTCCCCGCCTAAGGGCCACGCCAAAGGGCCCTCAGGCGCGGGCCCGCCAGATCCCCAGAGGGGACAGGAGCTGAAGAGAGTCTCTGTCACAGAGCCTGATGGTGCTTCTTATTTAAAAAGCAAGCTGGAGCTCTGATTGGGCAGCAGGTCTGATGGCTGTTAGCTGCTTCAGCTATGCAGATGGAATCACAGCTTCCTATTTAAAAAGC
The DNA here is from genome assembly GCA_033557465.1 of Ichthyophis bannanicus. Taxonomy (NCBI): domain Eukaryota; kingdom Metazoa; phylum Chordata; class Amphibia; order Gymnophiona; family Ichthyophiidae; genus Ichthyophis; species Ichthyophis bannanicus. Next base: position 1,535,897,403 of record CM066032.1, read on the forward strand.
AAGCTGGAGCTCTGATTGGGCAGCAGGTATGATGGCTGTTAGCTGCTTCAGCTATGCAGATAGAATCACAGATCCCCAGAGGGGACAGGAGCTGGAGAGAGTCTCTGTCACAGAGCCTGATGGTGCTTCTTATTTAAAAAGCAAGCTGGAGCTCTGATTGGGCAGCAGGTCTGATGGCTGTTAGAAAATATGTTCAGGAATGTTGCTGTGATTGTCTGAGACCCCGGGTTCTTTTAATCTTCTATGATTAGCATATGGTCATAGTTGATAGCAGTGGAATTCAATTTATTTATCTCTTAGTACATTTGGAGGGATATACACTTTTTTGTTTTTGGTCAACCAAACCCCTCTGTTGAGTGAGACCGAGATTATTGTGCACGCACACAAACCCTGGTAGGTATACTGCCCGCAGGAGAATACCCTGTTGGATTGCGTATGAGCAGAGGACCACTGCCTCCTGACAGAGGGCACAAGACCCCGTGCCCCCCTGTTTGTTCACATAAAACATCGCCACCTGGTTGTCCATCTGGACCAGCATTGGCTGGTGACGCAGGTGGTGGCAAAATGCTCAGAGGGCTAAGTATATCACCCACAGCTCCAGGAGGTTGATCTGCTGGATGCTCTCGCCTGGTGATCAGCTGTCCTGGGTGCATAGCTCCCCGCAGTGGACTCCCCAGCCGAGCAGGGAGGCATCCATGGTGAGGACCCTTAAGGGGCTCGGGGCCTGGAAAGCTTCCTGGGTTCCCTCGAGGAAGACTCCCTTTCTGAAGGCCCACGGTGGGGCTCGGGCTTGGAAGTGTCCGCCCGAGGTGTCAAGGCTTCAGACAAGGCCCTGGCCTTCGGAGGCACCGGGGACTCAGGGAAAAAATTATTGTGCTGCTGCTGGCGGCTCTTGAGGGCCTTGATGGACATCCTCTTTCAAAGACCGCATACTGCCGGGTTGTGGTCTGGCCCGAGGCAGCGGAGATAGAAGTCGTGTGTGTCAGTCAAAGATATAATATTTGAGCACCGATCACACTTCTTAAAGCCACTGGTAGCCATGGGGGAAAATAGTACCCCTGCGAGGTCGAAGATTCTCTGGACTGCCAGTTGGGAAAAAAGGCGCGAAGATGCCAGAAAATTAAAGAACGAAAAACTACAAAAATAGACCCGAACTCGATGCCGAGGCAGCGAGGTCGGGTAGTGGGAAGAGTATCGTTGCGATACTGGAGGCGAGTATGAAACTCGGAGAGAAAAAAAATCAACTTTTTCCAGGGACAAGCCAGACAAATGTCTGAAGGGCTCTGCGGAAAAAAGGAGACTGAGCAAGATGGCACCCTTGGGCGGGAAGAGGACCACGCATGCATGGTGGCATCTCCCAAAGGTTTTCTTTGAAAGCTGGGGGAAATGCTTCCGCGAGGGCTCTGTCGGTGCCGACGTTACCCATATGTGAGGACTGACTTCCTGCTTTTTCCCAAAGTGGTATATAAGCCTAGCTAAATAAATAAATTCTCCTAGCTTTGTGAAGAGCAGATCCTGCTGCAGCACAGAAATAAACTTTGTATTTGCTTTACAGATATATTTCAGTATTATTTGTTTCTTCTGCTCGAGACACAAACCTCCGTGAGAGGCTGGTCAGCTCTTCACGTGATAATTTGGGGACCGTGGCTAAGAACTTCTCGAGCCAACCCCCTCCTCCTTGGCCTATGACTTGAACAACATGAGTGCGCACTCCTAAAGGTCAGTAGAAATTAATTTTACTGGGAGACATTTTGTCTAATTGTCTAGAGGTACTGAAGGAAGGGGCGGTGAGTGAAAGATCCTAAGTAAAAATTATAGTTAAGGAAAATTATCTGTACTGCTAATTCTCTGACCAGGTAAAGGTTTTTAGCTCACTTAATCTCTCCATTATGCAAAATTGTAGAGGTACTATCTACGGGGAAAATTGCTAAGGACTTGATTGTAAGAAACTAAGGAAAAGATGGGAAATAGTAAGTCACAGGATTCCATCCCTTTAACATGTGTCTTAAACAATTGGAGCCATTTGAGAGGTGCAGCTGGCCTCCCCAAAGACACCTTGACTAAATTATGCAAAGTCGCTGACCATCATACACGGCGTCAGGACCACCAGAAGCAAGGTGGCTGCCAGAAGGATCCTTTGAACCCCTGTCTTTATCAACCTTAAGACACATCTTAATGGAGTTGAAAATTCACCAACTCAAGTACTATTACTTGTTTGAAAATGCTATGGATTTTTGTTCAAAGCCTAAGATCCAGGGTATTCTCTCGTGCTCCAAATCAGCAGGTAGACACCGGAATAAATCCAAAACCCAGACTAAATCCCAGTCTAGTGCCTCACCTCCTTATGAGGATCCCTCTGATCCCCTTGATTCCCTTCTATTGCCTGTCCCAGGTCTTGTAAGGACTCTGACTGCGCAGCCTCCCAACCCGAATATGCCAGCCAGAGGCTCAGGTCCATCCTTGGGTAAGACCAGTCACCCTGTCACTTCCTTAACCCCCCTCCAAATGAACAAGCTGGAACTAAATCAGATCCAAAAGGTTCAGCCTCCCAATCACAGAAGAGTGTTAAAAGTGAGAAAGAATCCCTTGCCCATGTCCAGAAAATACCAGAGGCTGGGGATAATGTTAAACCTGAGGCTAATCATTCCTCTGCCTCAGAGGTTGATTTCTCTGCCCCGGAGAATGAGGGGGAAGCTTCAGGTGAGAGTGAGCCACCGAAAAGCCTTAAAAAAAGAAAAAGAAATTAAATGCTCCATTAAACACCATTCCAATAGCACTAGGCAAAACTTAGCCGTAAGAAAAACCCCTACAGAAAAACAAAAATCCCAGTGTGAATTACTATTGAAGGCCTTAGATGATGAGGGGGATCTTAGCACCTTAAACTCAGTCTCTCCCATACATAATGCCCCACTACAAATTGTACCTATGCAAACTGCAGAAGGAGGGGTAACAGACCAGAGGGTCTATGTCCCATTCTCCACTGCAGATGTCCTGAATTGGAAAAATACTACTCCCCAGTGATGACCCAGAAGGAGTAATAAAAACATTTGAAACCATTTTCCTTATACATGATGTAGATTGGCGAGATTGCCAGATATTGCTGCGCACCCTCCTAAAGGATGGTGAGAGACAGGAGATTGTAGCCTAGGCTAGACTTGCTGTTCCTAAGTTCCAAGCAGGACATCCTCAGGTCTGGAAGAAATAAAACCAGAAATTTTTGACACAGACCCCAGGTGGGATTATAACTCTAATGATGACAACTTTGCATTGGGTGTCCTTAGATGCTCAATTATAGCAGGCCTCAGAAGGCAGGTAGGAAGACCGTAAATTGGCATAAGATTTATGAGGTCGCCAGGGCTCTGATAAGCACCCAAAGGATTTCTTTCAGAGATTACGAGAAGCTATTAGAGTTTGGAGAGGGGTGGACCCCAACAGGAACGCCCAAGTAGCTCTCCTCAAGGGCCTCTTTAAAGAGCATTGTGCCCCTGCTATCAGGAGGTGCCTGGATGGCAAAGAAGATTTTAGTAGTATGGAGATAGATAGAATTCTATCTATAGCCACCACGGTTTTCAATAATCGGGAGGCGCAAAACACAACAGAAACCCAAAAGGAACAAAAAGCAGTTAAAATGTTAGCTGTAGCCCTAAATCAAGCCCAGTATCAAGTCCTGGGGACCCAGAAAAGGAGAACCCCGTGACCACTTCCAGGAGGAGGCTCTGGCCCCTCTGGTTCTGCCTGCTATTCCTGTGGAGTCTTAGACCATTATAAGCGAAATTGCTCACAGCAGCAGAGGGATGCCCCTGCCCCACGGGCTGGTCCCGAACCCTTCTGAGGAAGGGAGAGGGGGAGAGCTTGGGGAACAGGACGAGGAAGGGGAAGCACTTTTTCCCCGAGGCACAGGAGGGCTTTTGACCCCACCCCTTCAAGAAAATCCTGTGGATTTTTCTGCTGATGGGGATTACAATCTCTATGATTGACAATTAGGTGCCCGAAATTCAAAGGAGGTTAACCTCTCTCTCTCGGATGGTCTCTTCCACCCTTTCTTCCACAAACCCTGTGGTCCCTTTCCAGATCGGAAAAAACACTTATGACCTGCTCCTTGATACTGGAGCTACCCTCTCTACCCTGTGTGAAAACAAAGGACTGCCTCGGTCTGGGAAATCAGAACTGGTTATGGGAATTGTTAAGGGAAGTGTCCAATGTCACAGCCCTTGCAAGCCCGAATTGGACCTCTGACTGCGCGGCATGCCTTTCTATTGGCAGACAGCAGCTCTTTTAAGTTATTGGGGAGGGACCTTCTCTGTAAGTTACGGGCCACCACTACATGAAGCCCTGATGCTATCTACCTAGATCTCCCTGAGAATGCTGTTGCTCAGCTCCCTCTCATGATGGCAGAGTCCAGCGACACCCTAGCCTCAGACTTGGAGGAACTGTTACATAGTAACATAGTAAATGACGGCAGATAAAGACCAGCATGGTCCATCCAGTCTGCCCAGCAAATATACGGCAAGAGTAGGTGCACCCGTCGCTCCGTGCAGGCCACCCCTCTCCATGTCTTTGTTTAGGGGTGGACCCACCACTCCATGTAGGACACCCCTATTTGTTGAGAAGTTAGATGGTTCAGTTTATTTTGTTTTTATCCTGTTGCTATAAAGGGATCCGCAGTGCTTGTCCCATGCTGTTTTGAATTCCATCATCGTGTTTGCCCCCACCACTTCCATCGGGAGAGCATTCCAAGCATCCACCACCCTTTCAGTGAAAAAATATTTCCTGACATTGTCTTTCAATTTTCCACCTTGCAGCTTCATGTTATGCCCTCTAGTTTTGCAGCTTCCCCGTCTTTGGAAGAGATTTGTTTGTTCATCGTTCCTCTTTAAGTATTTAAAGGTCTGAATCATATCTCCCCTATCCCTCCTCTCCTCCAAAGTGTACATATTTAGGTCTTCAAGTCTCTTCTCATAGGGTTTCTTACGCAGGCTCCAAATCATTTTGGTCGCCTTCCTCTGAACAGTTTCCAGTCTTTTTACATCTTTTGCAAGATATGGTCTCCAAAACTGAACACAGTATTCCAAGTGAGGCCTCACCAGCGACCTGTACAGTGGCATAAGTACCTCTGCCTTTCTGCTGGCAATCCCTCTTTGTATGCAGCCCAACGTCCTCCTGGCTTTTGCCACCGCCTTGTCGCACTGTTTTGCCACCTTGAGATAAATCAGAGATAATCACACCAAGGTCTTTCTCCTGAACCATGCACACCAACCTCTCGCCCCCTATTGCGTACATTTCCCTTGGATTTCTGCTACCTAAGTGCATGACCTTTTTGCATTAAATCGTAATTGCCAAGCATTAGACCATTCTTCCAGCTTTTGTAGATCTTTCACATGTTATCCAATCCTTTGGGGGACTCCACTCTGTTGCAAATTTTTGTGTCATCTGTAAAAAGACAGACGTTTCCATTCAGTCCTTCAGCAATATCCTTCACAAATACATTGAACAGTGCCGGGCCCAGGACCGAACCCTGGGGCACCCCGCTAATCACCTTCCTTTCATCCGAGTGAGCTCCATGTACCATCACCTTCTGTCGTCTGTCAGTCAACCAATTTCTAATCCAGTTCACCATCTTGGGACCCATCCCCAAGCTACTGAGTTTGTTGACAAGCCTCCTATGAGGAACAGTATCAAAGGCTTTGCTGAAATCCAGGTAGATGACATCCATCGCATGCCCCTGATCTAGTTCCTTGGTCACCCAGTCAAAGAACTCAATCAGATTTGTTTGGCAAGAACGTCCTTCAGTAAAACCATGTTGAATGCAGTTCCTCATAAGAACATATGATATGCCATACTGGGTTAGACCAAGGTCCATCAAGCCCAGTATCCTGTTTCCAACAGTGGCCAATCTAGGTCATATGTACCTAGCAGTATCCCCAAGAGACACAGGTTCCACAATGCTTGTATTGGGTCAAGCATTGATATCCTGGGTGCCTTTTTAATAATGGTTTATGTACCTTTCCTCCAGGAACTTGTCCAAACCTTTTTTAAACCCAGCTACACTAACAGCCCTTACTACATCCTCCGGTAACAAATTCCAGAGTTTGATTACACGTTTAGTGAAAAAATATTTTCTCTTATTTGTCTTAAATAGTTTACCCTGTAGCTTCATTACATGTCCCCTAGTCTTTCTATATTCTGATAGCGTAAACAATCGATCTACGTTTACCCGTTCCACTCCATCCATTAATTTATAGACCTCTATCATATCTCCCCTCAGTCGTCTCTTTTCCAGGTTGAAGAGCCCTAACCTTTGTAGCCTCTCTTCATAGAAGTAGCCTTCCATCCCCTTTACCATTTTGGTGGCTCTTCTCTGTACCTTTTCTAATAATGCTATATCCTTTTTAAGATACGGTGACCAGAATTGCACACAATATTCAAGGTGCGGTCGTATCATGGAACGATACAGAGGCATTATAATATCCTTTGTTTTATTTTCCATTGCTTTCCTTATGATACCTAGCATTCTATTTGCTTTCTTGGCTGCTGCTGCACACTGGGTGGAGGGTTTTAACATGTTATCCACAATGACTCCTAAATCTTTTTCCTGGGTGGTGGTTCCCAATGTGGAACCTTGCATTGTGTAACCATAGTGTGGGTTGTTCTTTCCTAAGTGCATAACTTTGCACTTGTCCACATTAAATTTTATCTGCCATTTGGATGCCCAGTCTTGCAATTTATCTAGATCCTCTTGCAGTTTTCTACAGTCCTCTTGGGTTTTAACAACCTTAAACAGTTTTGTGTCGTCTGCAAATTTGATAACCTCACTAGTTATTCCCTTTTCCAGGTCATTTATGAATATGTCAAAAAGTAGCGGACCCAGTACAGATCCCTGGGGTACTCCACTATTCACCTTTTTCCATTGGGAAAATTGGCCATTTAGCCCTACCCTCTGCTTTCTATCTTTTAACCAGTTCCCGATCCACAATAGTACACTGCCTCCTATCCCATGACTTTTTAGTTTTGCCAAAAGTCTCTGATGAGGGACCTTGTCAAAGGCTTTCTGAAAGTCCTCCTTGGATCTGGGGCCACTAATCCTCAGATATAGGTCTTGTTATATCTGCAGAACCTGTTAAAATCAAAGTCAGGCAGGATGTCCCTTACCCCTCTGTGAAACAGTATATCCTAGAGAAGCAGTCCTGGGTCTGATCCCTATTGTCAAAGCTTTTGTGCAGCAGGGAATTCTTGTCCCCTGCTCTTCCCCCTGCAATACTCCCATATTTCCAGTAAAAAAGCCCAAGCCAGATTCACAAGGAAAACCAGTTTACCAGTTTGTCCAAGATCTTAAGGCTATTAATAGCTTTGTAATATCTAGGCACCCAGTGGTGCCTGTTGGAAGTAACCTGAAGTGGGGTCCCAGGGCCCTCTGAAAAGGGTTAATATGGAGAATAACTTGGAATGTTTCTGACAGTCTGAAGTCTAGCAGTCTGGAGAGAGATGTGTTATAAAAGCCAAGTTTGTAATTTTGAGATGACATTGTTTGGGAGAATGAGACAGAATGATTTTGTTTTTAGAATGCTAGAGCAGAAATGTCTCTGCTCTGACCTAGAACATCTAGATAAACAAAGCTTGATGTAGAGCTGAATTTGCACAATGTAAGTTTTTTTCCCTAATAAAAGGAGGTGCAATGGCCTAGTTGAGGGGGAAAATCATAGGAACCTGCACAAGTGTGCACACCTGTGAATTCCTTACTTATGCTGAAGTTGTATTGTTTTATATAACTCTCTGTGTCTGTGTACTTCTTTATTTGCAGTTGAATTTAGAGAACTGAATTCCAAGAATCGAGGTTCAGTTTTGCTATCTGGTCAGAAGTAGGCCACAGGCTAAAAGATCCATTCAGTGCCCAACCCCTACATGATACTTACTTACTGCTATCCCCCCAGACACTAAATATCACTCAGTTCGCATTAGTTGATTTCTGTTTGCATTCTCATGGGGACCATCCCAGCTTACGTGGCTGCGACTTCCACAGGGATACGTAGAATCCCCTGCCATTTTCTCTGCATGTCTCCATCGTGATTTGAGAGATCTGCACTTATCAGGCAATTCTGCCCTTCTCCTCTATGTTGATGACATTCTTGTTTGCTCTCCCTCTCGGGAAACAAATGTGAAGGATACCTGGGACCTCCTGATAAGCCTAGCTTACAAGGGCTACAAAATATCCCCTTCAAAAATTCAGTTTGCCCAGAAAGAAATACGTTACTTAGGTCACATTCTGACAGAAGGCCAAAGAAAACTGTCTGAAGACAGAATCCAAGGCATAGTAAAATGTCCCAAGCCACTAACAAAGAAGCAGTTGAGGGGATTTTTGGGCATGGCTGCCTTTTGCTGAGCCTGGATCCCTGTGTTTGGGGAATTATTCAAGCCTCTCACTGCCATGACATGAAAGAAGGAGCCAGAGGAGCTGCGCTGGACTAAAGAAGCCAGCACTTGTTTTGATCACTTAAAGCATGCCCTTTCCACAACTCCCGCCCTGGGCCTTCCTGATTACCATAAGCCTTTTACCTTCTTTGTCCACGAACAAAAGGGTGGTGGCTTCCGGTGTCCTTATTCAAGACCTAGGCTATGGGCTGCTTGTGCAGTCCCATTTCTCTTGCCAACTGGACCCTGTGGCCCAAGGAGCCGTAGGGTTGCCTGAGAGCAGTAGCGGCCACAGACACAATTGTAGGGAAGTCACAAGAATTTGTACAGGGAAATGATCTAAAAGTTGCTGTCCCTAATTTTGTCCATTTGTTGCTGAACCAAAGAAATACTCAACATTTCTCAAACCAGAAATTAAATAGGTATGAGAATGAACTTTTGACTCCCAGTAACATTACTTTTGTCAGAACAAACTCCCTTAACCCAGCTACTCTGTTACCTAACCCAGATGATGGGGAGCCACACCATGACTACTGCGAAGTTGTGCAGTTGACTGAGAAGCTCCGCTCGACCTCTCTGATATACCATTAGAAACCCCTAATTTGACTCTGTGATGGGAGTTCTAAAATTATTCAAGGTATCCGCTGCACTGGCTATGCAATAGTTAACCCAGGTGCTTCTGATCCTGTGTTAGAATCTGCAGCACTCCCCTCTAAATACAGTGTTCAGGCTGCTGAACTGATTGCCCTGATTCATGCATGCAAGTTAGCCACTGACCAAGCAGTTAACGTTTACACGGATAGCCAGTATGCTTTTGGAGTTACTCAAGCCACTGGACAGCTGTGGAAACAAAGAGGTATTCTCACCTCTGCAGGAACTAAAATTGCTAATGCTCATCTTGTCAGTGCTCTCTTAGAGGCTATGCAACTTCCTGAAGCTATTTCCGTAATGCACTGCAGGGGTCACTCTCAAGTCTCTGATCCAATTTCTTTAGGAAATCCCATGGCTAACCAGGATGCTCAGGAAGTGGCCCTCATGCCACTGCCCTCTTCCTTACCTGTACAAGCCCCCATTTAAATGTGTGCAGATGTCATCCCTAATTTTCTGTATACTAACACGCCCACCGACGTCACACAGCAATGGACCTCAAGGGGCCTTGTCCAACAACCTGAAGGGATGTAGGTTACTTCAGATGGTAGAACAGCAATACACTCTCCTCATTTGTTACAACATTTGAGAATGTTACATCAGTGAACTCACTGGGGTGCCATGAAGATGGCATATTCTATTAATCACCAGTGGTTTGCCCCCCAGAGTTCATTCTTTGGCTAAACATGTTGCTAGGGATTGTCTGCTATGTGCAAGCAGCAATTCTAGGTGGGAGCCAAGAGGGCTTCCAGGAGCGAAATCATGGGCCTTTGTTCCATTTGAACAATTGCAAATTGATTTTACTGACTTAAACCCTGCAAAAAAAGTTCAAGTATGTCTTCTCTGTCTTTCCCAAAGCAGGTTCTGGCCTTTGTGCCCTATCTAAACTAGTCCGCAGAATTATGTTGCGTTGCTCCCTTCCCACAGGTAAACTCCAAAATTGACGAGCAGTTGACTCCACAGGTTCAGATAAGATCACTGCATACTCCCATGATGGTGATGCCTTTGCCCGTGCTATTATTCCTAGCACTGGAGTTGATCAATTAACTAGTGGGTTGAAGTATTCCCCATCACAAATAAAAAGCAGGTTGCTAAAGTGTTACTGAGAGAGATTGTTCAAAGATATGGCCCTCCCGGAGTTATAGATTCGGACCAGGGACCTGAATTTTCTTCCAAGGCCATTCAGAATTTGTCAGAATCTCTATACTTCACCTGGAAACTGCATATCCTATGACACCCTCAGAGTTCAGGACAGGTTGAAAGAATGTACCAGACTTTGAAATGTCAGTTGTTGAAACTTTGTAAAGAAACCAAACTGTCTTGACCAGATGCTTTTACCTTTGGCTCTGTTCAACATAAGGACTGTCCCCCAAAGGCTAAACTGAAAGTTTCTCCATTTGAACTATTATATAGGAGACCATCTATCTTTTCTGGGCCTGAGCCACCAGAGTTGCCTAGCTTTGTCCTGCAAGATTCACATCTGACCTCTTATATTTTGCTCACACAGTACTAAAAAGGGTCACTTTCGGAGAGAGATTCAACACTGGAAATCAACAAAAATCACTCCACAAAATACACAATTCTCAAAATAAATGATGATCCATACAGACAAAAAAAAAACAGAGGAGAAAAAGGCCTCAGAATCACTGGGGTTCAGAGCAAACAAACGGGCATATCCAACCAAAGCTCCCCAACATACATCAATGGCCAGAAAAAAATCAGCAATGAATATGAGTATAAACACTTTGCAGTTATAATTTGTTAATTATTTGAGATATGCTCTAGAGGAGAACAATCAAAACCAAAGAGAGCTGCACTTATCTTCAACAGCTCTTCAATGCTTATATTTTGCAGCAGCAGCAGAAACTGTCTTCTCTCCACAGTTATGCTCAGCAATTCCAGCCCTTACCGCTGGACGTCTCAGCCCACTCCTTTCAAGCTGGTGACTGGATTTTGGTGAAGATATACCACCAACACACACTGCAGCCACCATGGGAGGGACCCTTCCAAGTTCTCCTAACTACCCCAACTGCTGTCAAGGTCGCCTCGAAAGGATCCTGGATCCACTACACTCGCTGTAAACACTCACCACCACCAGAGCTGACCTCAAGACCAGGACGAGAAGTAGCTGATGGCAGGGAAGCCAAGGCCCTAGCAGCTGGTGAGGTAGAGGAGAACATTCCTGAAGAAAAGTGGCTTGCAGAGACATTACCCAGTCTTGGCCTGAAGTTGAAGTTAACAAGGACTAAGATATAATTTAAGAACTCTTTAATGCCTCCTTGTTATCCTTTTGGGGTTCCTAAGGGAAAACGTAACTCAGACTTTCCTGATACCTGTGAAGACCACTTATTATTACTGATTGTGATATTTTTGATTGCTATATCCTTGATTGCTTTGATGCTTATTCCTTTATCTCTCTAGTTGAGGCCCTAAAAGGGCTACATGCTTTTGTGATAACCATAACAACATTGCCCTATTACACCCAAGCCTCCTTGAAAATGCGACCCTACAGCCTTAGGGTCTCTTGGGGTTTCCCTTTTGGTCTACTCACCCTGTTTGCTTCTCTTACCCCAATTCTACCTCAACGTTTACGAGATATAGTACAGTCTTGCACTTGAATGTATGACCAGTCATACGACATATGTCCTGACTATTATTCCATGGAATACATGCACTGTGCATGCATTTAGTGAAATAATCATGTGAAGCAAAATTCCTGGCACACACCACCTTCAAGTCCAGTGCACTGCTCATACCTTTAAATGTGGGGCAAGATTCCTGACAGAGCTTCGAAAACTAGGCATGGCCATGAGGCCCAGCCATTGGAGAGAACCCTACGTTCCACCCCCTAAAGCGGCTCCTAAACCAGCTGCACCCCCCAGAGTTCCTCCCTGCACAACTCCCGCCAACCAAGGTGCTGCTCCTGGAGTTCATAACTTATTAGGTCACTCGATCCACCACCATGGCCCAGCATTACACACCCTAGAGGTTTCATACTTGGGCCACTGGTCTGAAAACTTACATGTCTGCCTCCTCACCCATACTGCCAAAGAAGTTAATCAATCTTGCTATGTATGTGTCCACCACCCTGCTCACCAGAAGGGAGATGTACCCATACTGGCAGCTGAAGTCCTCTTACCCATTTTAAATTCCACTGTCCCTAAACCCTTTAACACTACCAACTCTTTTATCTTAGTGGCTAATTTGATCCCTGCAACCTTACGTTTCAACAAGACAAGTAGTGGTCAAGCACAAGGGGAATTAAATTGTGTATATGTCTTAGATCCTGATAACCCAGTGAGACCAGATAACTGGATCCTCAGGAATTTTACACATGTGCATCCTCCTAGTTGTAACCTCACCTCTCTCATTTGTCTTGCCCACTACCAAAATCCAAATTGCTCATGGGATGAGCCCAATTTGATAAACTACCTCACTTCCTGGAAAGCTTCTCCTGGTACTTACTGGACCTGCGGAAGGAAAACCTTCTCTGTCTTTCCCAAAGTAGGTTCTGGCCTTTGTGCCCTGTCTAAACTAGTCCCCGGAATTATGTTGCGTTCTTCCCTTCCCACAGGTAAACTCTGGAATTGATGAACAGTTGACTCCACAGGTTTCGATAAGATCACTGCCAGGGCCGGATTTACATTGAGTGAGGCCCTACGCCAACAAAAATTGTGGGCCCCCAGAAAAGATAACAACGAGCATGCCGGATCCGCTGTTGGCCCTGACGTCATAATTAAACTGGGAATCCCAAAAGCCAAACTTGAAATGTACAACACTGTAGAAATAAAACTATACAATAATTTGCTCTTGTACTAAACAAAGCGCAGACGTTAATGATGCACATTTACCAGAGCTGACATATTCCAATTAAATTCAAAATAAAGAGATATTTTTCTACCTTTTGCGCATTTTTTTTCAGTTGCAATTGCTCCAGCCACTTTCTTCTGGTTTCTTCGTGTCAGTCCACCTCCAGTCTTAACCCCCCCCCATCGGCTCAAGTAAACTTAAATTTAAAAAAAAAAACCGCTGGCTGCTGCCGCGGCAGCATGGACTGTCCCGCGGGGCCCCCTCTGCCCGCTGAATCCGTCCCTCCCTCCCTCCGTGCCGGCTTTGAGAGGCGCAAAGGGAGAGTGTCTCCCTCGCGTCTCTGTTAAGCCCGCAGGGGCTGAGGGATCACAGTCCATGCTGCCGTGGCAGCAGCCAGCGTTTTTTTTTTTAAATTTAATTTTAAGAACCCTAACAATTTTTTCAGTTTTTGTGGGCCCTTGTCAGCTGTGGGCCCTACGCCACGGCGTAATTGGCGTATAGGTAAATCCGGCCCTGATCACTGCATACTCCCATGATGGTGACTCCTTTGCCCATGCTATTATCCCTAACACTAGAGTTTTCTATACCAATAGGGACATTCGTACCTTAGAAGCTACCCTGTCATCCTTTATGAATGAGTCAGTTGGTGCTTTTACTAATATACAAGAGGAACTCTCACAGCTCCGGACTTTATCCCTACAAAATCAATGGGCCCCTGATTACCTCCTTGCCTCCCAGGAAGGGGTCTATGCTCTTAGCGGGTCTGAATGTTGTACCTATGTTTCTGATTAGACCCTTAACCATACTGCTCACATTGATGCTATTAATTTCCTTCAGAAATACTGATATACTGGCAGGCAAAACAGAGTTTAGCAGTCTCTTCGACTGGTTTGGAAGTTGGGGGTGGCTTCAGAAACTTGTAACCTACTCTTTAGTAGTAACAGTTATGATGGTTGCCCTATGTTGTTGTATACAGTGTGTTCCCAGCCTAATCCAGTTTATGAAGAGTTGCTTTCCACAGCACCCCACTGTGCAGATGGTCATTTCCTCTAATGTGAATACTGAATTAAACTACATATCCATACAGAGAGACCTCCAGGAAATAAATGATGCATGGCAGGTTGAGGATCCTCTTTCACTGAGAGGGACAGAAGAACCCAACCTTGCCCTATTCCTCCTGCATGGTGTGAATACTGGCTGGAAGGCAGTAGTCAAAGGGGGGAATTGTCAGGGGCCACTGAACAGGGGCCTTGCATCTTTGCAACTCTGGACTCTCCTCACAAGGGAATGCATGTAAGCAGGGCCGGCCCGTCCATTGAGCAAGAATGTTTTTTGCACAGGGTCCCGTGTTTCGGGGGGCCCCGCGCAAAGAACATTCTGCTTTTTTTTCTTAATTAAATTTAAAAAAAAAAAAAGCTGGCTGCTGCCGCCGCGGCAGCATGGAGTGTCTCGCGGGGCTCCCTCTGCCCGGCGGAACTCTCCCGGCGCAGCTGAGCCCCTCTGTGCCGGCTTGCAGATACGCGAAGGGAGAGTGTCTCCCTCGCGTCTCTGTTAAGCCCGCAGGGGCAGATGGGAAATTTCACATCAGCCCCTTCTTCCCATCAGCCCCTGCGGGCTATATAGAGACGCGAGGGAGACACTCACCCTTCGCGTATCAGCAAGCCTGCGCCGAGGGGCTCAGCCGCGCAGAGAGAGAGCCGCCGGGCAGAGGGAGCCCCGCGGGACACTCCATGCTGCCGCGGTGGCAGCGGCCAGCTTTTTTTAAAAAAATTGCCATGAGCCGAAGGGGGAGGGGCGGGTAGGACTGGCAATGGGCTAGGGAGGGAAGGGGGTTAAGACTGGCAATGGGCTAGGGAGGGGGGGTAAAGACTGGCAATGGGCTAGGGAGGGGGGGTTTAAGACTGGCAATGGGCTAGGGAGGGGGGGTTAAGACTGGCAATAGGCTAGGGAGCGAGGGAGGGGGGGTTAAGACTGGCAATGGGCGAGGGAGGGAGGGAGGGGGGGGTTAAGACTGGCAATGGGCTAGGGGGGGTTAAGACTGGGCTATAAGACTGGCAATGGGATGCGGGCGGGTGAAGACTGGCAGTGGGCTGGGGAGGGGGGGGTTAAGACTGGCAATGGGCTAGGAGGGGGGTTAAGACTGGCAATGGGCTGGGGGGGTTAAGACTGGCAATGGGCTAGGGAGGGGGGTAAGACTGGCAATTGGCTAGGAGGGGGGGTTAAGTGGCAATGGGCTAGGGGGGTTAAGACTGGCAATGGGCTGGGGGGGATAAGACTGGCAGTGGGCTGGGGAGGGGGGGTTAAGACTGGCAATGGGCTAGGAGGGGGGGTTAACACTGGCAATGGGCTAGGGGGGGTTAAGACTGGGTTTTAAGACTGGGAATGGGCTGGGGGGGTTAAGACTGGCAGTGGGCTGGGGGGGAAAAGACTGGCAATGGGCTAGGGGGGGTTAAGACTGGGTTTTGACTGGCAATGGGCTGGGGGGGTTAAGACTGGCAGTGGGCTGGGGAGGGGGGTTAAGACTGGCAATGGGCTATGGGGGGGTTAAGACTGGCAGTGGGCTGGGGGGTTAAGACTGGCAGTGGGCGAGGGGGGGGTTAAGACTGGCAGTGGGCTGGGGGGGTTAAGACTGGCAATGGGCGGGGGGCTGATGAGGGCTGGCAAGGGGCGCTTGGGGGGGTAAAGACTGGCAAAGGCATAGGGGGGGATAAAACTGGCAATGGGCTAGGAGGGGGGGTGTTAATACTGGCAATGGGCTAGGGGGGTTAAGACTGGGGGTTAAGACTGGCAATGGGCTAGGGGGGTTAAGACTGGGGGTTAAGACTGGCAATGGGCTGGGGAGGTTAAGACTGGCAGTGGGCTGGGGAGGGGGGTTAAGACTGGCAATGGGCTATGGGGGGGTAAGACTGGCAATGGGCTGGGGGGGTTAAGACTGGGAATGGGCTGGGGGGGTTAAGACTGGCAGTGGGCTGGGGAGGGGGGGTTAAGACTGGCAATGGGCTATGGGGGGGTTAAGACTGGCAGTGGGCTGGGGGGGTTAAGACTGGCAGTGGGCTATGGGGGGGTTAAGACTGGCAATGGGCTGTGGGCTGATGAGGGCTGGCAATGGGCTATGGGGGGGGTTAAGACTGGCAATGGGCTATGGGGGGGTTAAGACTGGCAATGGGCTGTGGGCTGTTGAGGGCTGTCTGGAAATGGGGTGATGGGGGGTTAGGACTGGGAATGGGCTGTGTGGGGTTAAGACTGGCAATGTGCTAAGGGTGGGGGCTAAGACTGGCAATGGGCTGTGGGCTGTTGAGGGCTGTCTGGAAATGGGGTGATGGGGAGTTAGGACTGGTAGTGGGCTGATTGGGGGGGTTAGGACTGGTAATGGGCTATGGGGGGTTAAGACTGGTAATGGGCTGTGAGCTGATGGGGGCTGTCTGGAAATGGGGTGATTGGGGGTTAGGACTGGTAATGGGCTATGGGCTGATGGGGGCTGTCTGGAAATGGGGTGATTGGGAGTTAGGACTGGTAATGGGCTATGGGGGGGGGGTAAGACTGGTAGTGGGCTGATCGGGGGTTAGGACTGGTAATGGGCTGTGGGGGGGTTAAGACTGGTAATGGGCTGTGGGCTGATGGGGGCTGTCTGGAAATGGGGTGATTGGGGGTTAGGACTGGTAATGGGCTATGGGGGGGGTTAAGACTGGTAGTGGGCTGATGGAGGGGTAGGACTGGTAATGGGCTATGGGGGGGTTAGGACTGATAATGGGCTATGGGGGGGCTAGGACAGGAAATGGGCTGATGGGGAGTGGTTAGGACCTAGATTGGCCACTGTTGGAATCAGAATACTGGGCTTGATGGACCTTGGTCTGACCCAGTATGGCATATCTTATGTTCTTATGGGGGGGGGGGGTTAAGACTGGCAATGGGTTAGGGAGGGGGTTAAGACTAGCAATGGGCTAGGAGGGGGGGTGTTAAGACTGGCAATGGGCTGGGGGGGGTTAAGGCTGGCAATGGGATGGGGGGGGTTAAGACTGGCAGTGGGCTGGGGAGGGGGGTTAAGACTGGCAATGGGCTATGGGTGGGGTTAAGAATGGCAATGGGCTGGGGGGGTTAAGACTGGCAGAGGGCTGAGGAGGGGGGGTTAAGACTGGCAATGGGCTATGGGGGGGGGTTAAGACTGGCAATGGGCTGTGGGCTGATGAGGGCTGGCAATGTTCTACGGGGTGGTTAATACTGACAAATGGACAAGGGTGGCAAAAGACGGGCAATGGGCTGTGGGCTGATGAGGGCTGTCTGGAAATGGGGTGATGGGGGGTTAGGACTGGCAATGGGCAATGGGCGGGTTAAGACTGGCAATGGGCTATGGGGGGGTTAAGACTGGCAATGGGCTGTGGGCTGATGAGGGCTGTCTGGAAATGGGGTGATGGGGGGTTAGGACTGGTAGTGGGCTGATTGGGGGGGTTAGGACTGGTAATGGGCTGTGGGGGGTTAAGACGGGCAATGGGCTGTGGGCTGATGAGGGCTGTCTGGAAATGGGGTGATTGGGGGTTAGGACTGGAAATGGGCTATGGGCTGATGGGGTCTGTCAATGGGGTGATCGGGGGTTAGGACTGGCAATGGGCTATGGGGGGGTTAAGACTGGTAGTGGGCTGATGGGGTGGGGTTTGGACTGGTAATGGGCTATGGGGGGGTTAAGACTGGTAATGGGCTGTGGGCTGATGGGGGCTGTCTGGAAATGGGGTGATTGGGGGTTAGGACTGGTAATGGGCTATGGGCTGATGTGGGCTGTCTGGAAATGGGGTGATTGGGGGTTAGGACTGGTAATGGGCTATGGGGGGGGGTTAAGACTGGTAGTGGGCTGATGGGGGAGTAGGACTGGTAATGGGCTATGGGGGGGTTAGGACTGATAATGGGCTATGGGGGGGCTAGGAGAGGAAATGGGCTAGGACAGGAAATGGGCTGATGGGGAGGGGTTAGGACTTGAGGTGGGCTGATGTGGTTAGGACTGGTAATAGGCTGTGGGCTGATGGGGGGGTTTAGGACTGACAATGGGCTGATGGGGGGCTGACTGGAAATGGACTGATGGGGGTTAGGACTGGTAATGGGTTATAGGGGGGGGCTTAAACTGAAAATGGGGTGATGGGGGTTAGGACTGGAAGTTGATTGACGGGGGGCTAGGACTGGTAATGGGTTGGGGGGTTGCTAGGACTGGAAATGGGCTGAGTGGAAGGGGAGGCTTGAACTGCAAATAGCTGATGGGGAGGGGGCTTGGAATGGAAATGGGCTGTGAGGGAAGGGAGCTAGGACTGAAAATGGGCTGATGGAACAGCTAGGATAGGACTGGAAATGGGCTGTTGGGGGGAGCTAAGATTGGAAATGGGCTGTGGTGGGGGCTTGAATTGAAATGGACTCATGGAGGGGCTAGAACTGGAAGTAGGCTCATGGGGGGGGCTTGGACTGGAATTGGGCTGAGTGGAGGGGAGCTATGATTTGACATGGGCTGATGGTGGGGCTAGGAAATGACTAGAAATGGGCTGATGGGGGGCTAGGATTGGAAATGAGCTGATGAAGGGACTTGGACTGGAAATGGATGGGGGAGCTAGGACTGGAAATGGGCTGATGGGGGGGCTAGGACTGGAAATGGGCTGATGCAGGGACTAGAAGGGAATGGATGCTGGGTGAGACTGGAACTAGAAGGGAGCTGATGTTGGGGGAGGACTAGAATGGGATGGGGCTGGGAGAGTAAAATGGAGAGGGGAAAAATATTTTGTGTAGGAGGGATGAAAAATCTACAATTGGCCGGGTATTGGGAGAGTAATTGGGGATTGAGGATGGAGGGGTAAAATTTGTGTGGATGAAATAGGAATGGGGAAAGAGCAAAAGGAGAAAGATTAGTATGTTAAAGCAGATGTAGAGAGAGAGAATGGAAAAAAAAACTAGAAGAGAGAAGAAAGGACAAATGGACAGCAGACGATGGAGAGTTAGCAGAAAACATGAAGAAACCAGAAGAAAGTGGCTGGACCAATTGCAACTGAAAAAAAATGCACAAAAGGTAGAAAGATCTCTCTTTATTTTGAATTTATTAACTGGAATATGAAAGCTCTGGGAAATGTGCATCATTAACGTCTGCGCTTTGTTTGGTACAAGAGGAAATTAATTTATAGTTTTATTTCTACAGTGGTGTTGTACATTCCAAGTTTGGCTTTTGGGGTTCCCAGTTTAATTATTGCCTTCCTGTTTCTAAATTGTGATTCCTTGTTTGGTGATGGTCTATGTTCTGCATGTGTAACTGAGCTGAGGTATTCTGTTTATGTAATTCCTATTTGACGTTGCCACTTGTTCTCTTTCCCCAGTATTCTCTGAAATGTATTGGTTTAATATTTGCAGTGTTGCCTTTTGATAGGTAGGGTATGGTGCTTTGTGAGTCCTGGTAATGCTGTCAGGATACGGCGGGTTTGCTATGGGTTCTAAATGGGCAGCGTTTGTAGTAGTTCCTAATGTGCCTGGCGGTTGGCACTGGATTATAGTAATGTAGAAATCTTTTAGTCTTTCTTTATCCATACACTCATTAAGAGACATGTTTACTAAAAGTTAGTGTATGGTAACATTATGCAAATATTTATGCAAATAAGGCCACTTATGCAAATGAGGCCCCGCACCGAGTCTCCGCACCCCCCTTGGGCGCCCCTGCATGTAAGGAGCACGGGGCAAACCATGGATAATTTAGTTTGTGTTTGAAGTGGCAGTTTCCAACAGTTGGGGCCCTCTTCTTCCTGTCCTCCAGTTGAACTCTGGTGAAATATGTACACTTTAAGGTTATTCCTCTTTTGCAAGAATGTGTAAGAAATAAACAGTTAACCCACAGTCTTAGGTCCACCCATTAACTGATTCACTAGTTTATATTTAGTTTCAAAAACTCCCTTTTCTCTTATTAAGTTTTAGGCTTATCTTAACACTTTAAAAGCCCTGCCTGAGAATACTGTTCAATGCCTAAGAGAGAGAGCTAAATTCCGAACTGAAAAATCTAACATCTTGCACCCGGGGCTACCTATGTTATGTTTATGTTTATTAAAATTTGATATACCGCTCATTCAAAAAGACCAGAGCGGTGTACAATATAAAAACAAATAAAACTTTGTAAAAACAATCAAAAACAATAGCCAGAAAAGAAGTTACAATCTCAAAGTATAAAGCGGGGGAGCTAAAGAGCACAACACAACAGTTACAAAGAAGGAGATGACACAAAAGGGGAGAGAAGGTCCAAGGCAAGAGAGAAGAGATGGGTTTTTAGGTTACACTTAAAAGTGGCATGCTGAGGCTCGAGGCGGAGGGAGGGAGGGAGAGAGTTCCAGAGGGCAGGGGCTGTGAAAAAGAAGGCAGAGGAGCGGGTAGACTGTAGATGGGCCAGAGAGGGGGAGGGAAGCGTGAGGCGATTGAGGTGAAATGAACGGGGAGTGCGTCTGGGGGTGTGATAAATGAGAAGATCAGCCAGATATTGCGGAGTATTGGTATGAAAAGCTCGGTGGACCAGCGTGAGCAGCTTGTAGTGAAAGCGGAAGGGTAAGGGCAACCAATGGAGACGAGAGAGTAGAGGTGAAACATGATCGCGAATAGAGGAGTGAGTGGCAATGCGAGCGGCTGTATATTGAATACGTTGAAGACGATACAACTGTGACTTAGAAAGACCAAGAAAGAGGGAATTTGCAAAGTCGATACGAGATATAACCAGAGAGAGAAGTAGTGTGGCAAGTGCAGAAGAAGTAAGAAATGGACGGATAGCACGAATTAGGCGCAAGAAAAAGAAGGAAGTTTTGGTGACATGAGAGATGTGGTCTTGAAAAGAAAGGTGAGAGTCGAAAATAACACCGAGATAGCGGAAGGAGGAGACCAGTGATATGGGAGAGCCTAAGAAAGAGGGGGCCAAGAGGGGAAGGGAATCACCACGGGAAAACCAGATAGCAATGGTTTTTGTGAGATTGAGATGCAGACAGTTTTGTGACAACCAACTAGCAACCGTGGAAAGACAGGAATTAAGTGGGGAGAGATCAGGGTGAGAAGGGGAGGTGTGGTGAAGAAGGACAATGTCGTCAGCGTAGTAGAAGGCGCTGATCCCAGTTTGCTGAATCTGAAGGGTAAGGGGAGCCAAGAAGAAATTGAAAAGAAGAGGGGCAAGAACAGAACCCTGAGGAACACCACATACCAAAGGAAAAGGGTCAGAAGCTGGGATAGAGGGGGAGGAGGAGAGGACGGAGCAAGACCGTGAGGACAGAAAAGAGTGAAACCAGTGTGGCAGAGACTTGCCTCTTGGAGACGAAGAAGAAGAAGAGAGTGGTCAACAAGATCAAAAGCTGCAGACAGGTCAAGGGCAACTGCCACCGATATATCACCACGATCGTGAGCTACGTGAAGAGCATTAGTGAAGGCAAGAAGGATAGTTTCCACACTGTGACCCTGACGAAAACCAGACTGACGCGGATGAAGGAAGTTGATATCGTCTAGATAATGAGAAAGCTGAGAGAATACAAATTTTTCCAAGAGTTTGGAGACAAACGGAAGGTTGGAAACGGGACGATAATGGGAGGGAGTCATGGGATCAAGGGAGGGCTTTTTCAGAATGGGGCGGATCAGTGCGTGCTTCCAGGAATGGGGAAAGATACCTGAAGAGAGACTAGAATTAATCATGGAAAGAAGAGAGGAGGAAGGAGTGCAAGGGATGGATCTAACAGCCAGGTTGAAGGAATGGGGTCAAGGGAGCAATAGGTCTTATTGGAAGAGGAGATAAGTTGATGGAGTTCAGCAGAGGTGAGCAGAGAGAAGGAGGACCAGGTATGAGAATGAGTTGAAGACGGCAGAGGAGATGTAATGGGAGGAGGGGAGGAAATAGGTGGTGGACATGAAGGGAGGGAAGCCTGGAGGTTGAGAATTTTGTCACTGAAGAATGTGGCAAGGAGTGAGGGTGGGGGAGATGGGTGAAGGGAAGGAGCAGAGGCAGAGGGAAGAAGAGAGGTAAGGGAGTGAAGTGTGTTATAGAGATGCCGGGTCTGATTAGGAGCATTTGAAATAGCATTAGAAAAGAAATCCCTTTTAGCAGCATGTATCTGAGTACGGTAGTGGGAGTGATGGGTCTTAAAAGATGAGAGAGTGAGTGGAGATGGGGCCTTGCGCCACCGCCGCTCGGCTCTGCGAAGCTGGGAGCGAAGGAGCCTGAGGCCAGGATGATACCAAGGCTGTGAGGGGTGGCGTTTTGTGGGACGAGGCTGTATGGGGGCCACAGTGTCGAGCGCATTGGAGAGAGCGGAAAACCAGAGGGAAGCTTGGGAGCTAGGGGAAAGGGAAGGGAAATCAGGGGGAAGAAGAAGGGACGCAGACGGAAATTGCTGTATGGTGGAAGGGGTGATATGACGGGAGAGACGCTGAGAGGGAGGAGATACTGTAGTAGATGACTGAGGAGGGGAGCCAGGAAGGGAGCAATTGAAAAATAAACAGTAGTGATCTGACCAAGGGAGGGTAACGGAGGATAGGGCAGAAAGGCGAAGTGATGAGGAGGAGAGGGTAAGAAGGAGATCAAGAGTGTGACCAGCTGTATGGGTAGGGAAGGAAACATGTTGAAAGAGGGAGAGGTCATCTAAAAAAGAGAGAAAAGCGTGATCCCTAGAAGATACAGGAGAATCGAGGTGCAAGTTGAAATCACCTGCGATAAGAAGCTGGGGGAAGGCAAGTGTTAAGTCAGAGATAGTGAGAAGTAACGAGTCCCAGAGATCAGACCGCGAGGCAGGCGGAAAGTAGACAAGGAGGATGTGTAGTGGGAGAGGAGAATGAAGTTGGAGGAGTAAAGCCTCAGGATAGTGAAGCAAAGGAGAAAAGATTTGTGTAAAGGAGAGAGAGCAGGGTGTAGAATGGCGGCCACCCCGCCACCAGAGCGGCCCGAACGTGAAACAGAGACCGCGGAGTAGCCGAGGGGGAGAGAGCGGGCAAGAAGAGCAGCCTCTCCCTCTTTTAACCAAGTTTCTGTGATAAGGAGAAGGTCCAAAGCATTTAGAGTAATGAGGTCCTGGACAAGGAGAGTTTTAGTTCTAAGGGATCTACAATTAAGAAGTCCCATCCGAAGAGTAGGTGAGGGGTGAGAAAGGGGAGGGGTCTGAACGGAAACAGTAGCATTACAGCAGGGAATGAGATGACTCAGACAACGAGAACGCTTCGGTGCAAAGGGGGCTGTTTGACGGCCCCAAAAGACCGGTATGGGAGCCATCAAGGAGGAAAGAGGAAGGGAGATGAGAGAAGTTAAGGGAATAAAAGGAGAAAAGACTCACTGTGAGTGTAGAGGACGTTGTCGGAAAGGGGATTGAAGTTAAGTGAACCGGAGAAAGCGGCTGATGTGTGAGGTGGCAAGGGGGGGTCAGAGGGATAAACAGCAGAAAGAGCCAAACAAAGACAAGGCCTGCGCGGACGGAGCAGCCCCAAGGAGCGCACCTAAGGAGCACTATCTGTTAGGCTCGTAAATTCCTTAAACACATCAAGTAGATTTCCAATCAAAATCTTTTCTTTCACCTAAATGTCACTTAGGTTACATAAGATTAGGAATTTCTGTGCTTGCTTATAGATGCATAACTTGTTACAAAAACTATGTACAGAAACAGAATTTGGTAAAAGATTCTAGTAAGCACCAGCCTACATGATACATTTTAAGGGATAAACTAATCAAACCCTGATTGTTTTATTCCAATTGTTAATATACAATTTATAAGGTTATTTTAAAAACCTTTAAGTCAGGGGTGGCCAACTTCGGCCCTGGTGCACCACGATCCAGCCTGGTTTTCAGGATGTCCCTAATGAATACTTATGAGAGATATTTGCATACAATGGGAGGTAGTGGATGCAAATATACCTCATGGATATTCATTAGGGACATCCTGAAACCAGGCTAGATTGTGGCGCTCCAGGACCGGAGTTGGCCACCCTGCTTTAAGCTGTAACATTCTTTATGACCTCAAGTTAAAAGGTGTTGTCCAAGCTGAAATAAAGAGATAGGCCTCAAGGAGCTTACAGTAAGGAACAAATAGAGAATATAAAGCCAGGTCAACGGGTCAGGGTAGTTATGTCTAATCATTGTGGTAGGGGCACCACCCTTACCTACTAGCCAATGAGAACAGAATAAAACTGCTGTTGGCCCAAGAGATAGAAATCTTGTGGTTTACAACACTTTTCTGAAACAGCCTTAAGAAATTATCAGGAAAGAACACCTGTCCTGGGCCCCTTCAGTTCTGTTTTCTCAGCATTTGTGCTTCTGCTTTTTTGCCTATAAAAGATGTGTCTGATCAATACTAGCCAGAGACTTGTATCTCATGCTGGAACCCCCTGCACGTCTGTCAGTTCTCTCATTGCGCAATTATATACAGGACTGCTACTCCTAGCTTTGTGACGAGCAGATCCTGCTGCGGTACAGAAATAAACTTTGTATTTGCTTTACAGATATATTTCAGTATTATATGTTTTTCCACACAAGACACGAACCTCTGGTCAGGTCGTCATGCGACACCGCTACCTATATGTCTAGTGACAGAGTATACACAGATTTAGTTAGATGGGTTTATATATGACATTTAACAAGTCAGTGGGCTGAAAATTTACCCCTGTTTGCGCAGCTTGCACTGCAAAATCAGACCAAAGAGTGAGGATGCAAAAGCAAAAGTTGGCTCAGGGTGTTATAACCCCTTGAGCCAGCCCTGTCAGAGAGCCTAACCCACATACATTCATTATGTGACTCTCACATTACTCCAACTTCCATCACATCACCATAATAAAATAAGAAATGCCGTACTGGGTCAGACCAAGGTCTATCAAGTCCAGTATCCTATTTCCAATAGTGGCCAATCCAGGTCACAAGTACCTAGCAGTTCCCAAAAGCGCACACAGGGTTTCACAAAGCTTGTCCTGGGGCAAGTAGTGGATTTCCTGGGTTCTTTTTAATAATGGTTTATGGACCTTTCCTCCAGGAACTTGTCCAAACCTTTTTAAAACCCAGCTACACTAACAGCTTTTACTACATCCCCCAGTAACAAATTCCAGAGTTTGATTATGCAGTCTACTAACCTTATGTTAGGGAACATTATCCCCAACCTAGGGCCTCTCCCTATCCTACCCTTTTCTCTCAAACATAAACATCTAGTGCAACACTCATCCCTTATTCTGAGTACACACTTTCCTTCTTCCTCCCCCTCCCCATCTGTTGTAGGCAGCTCACATAACTTCCCATGCTCCACCAACCGCCCAGGTTAACACTTTAATGTTCTGGGCCCTCTCCACCAACCAACGCCCCCCCCCCCCCCATCACCCTGAGGATCTCAACACCTCCCTTCCCCCATTACCCAAACTGCCTCCTCACTCAATCACTCCCAATTCATACCATTCCCACCAAAGCCTCAACATCCAATTTATCCCTTAACAGACCCACAACAAAGTATCATTGGAGGCAAGAATGAACCAGTCAGAGTACTTAAAAATGTACATACCCAAGACTCTCTCCTCCCAACCAACAGCTGAATCCCAAATCCCCTTCCCAGCCGTGCCATGCCACCCATACATATTCGTATATCCCATACACTCATCCCCACAAACATGCCACCTCAATACGTCTTAGTTCCTTATCTAACCAAGTATATGCAAAAAATAATACTCTAACATTAGAAATTCAAAATTAACCGTCTCCAATCAGTCTCGCATCTGCCATCATCTCCATGCTCCTTGTAGCAAGCAGAAAATAGCAAGCAGAACTGCCAGAGTTCAATCCACAAACCAGTCAGGCAGTGTCCTCAGTTCACCTGACACTGTTCTCGTTCCACTCTGTAGGCCAGAGTTCAATCCACAAACCAGTCAGGTAGTGTCCTCAGTTCACCTGACACTGTTCTCGTTCAACTCTGTAGGCCAGAACAGGGGCAGCTCTACAATGAGGCCAAGTGAGGTGGTGGCCTCAGGCGGCGGCAAAAATGCCCCCAAAAAGACTGCCTCACTCGGCCTTCAAAATTAAAAAACAAACAAACAAACCTGCAGGATAAGCTGCTGCTGCTGCTGCTTTGCAGCAGCAGAATCAGGGCCCCGCGCCCCCCCCTTCCCGCTGCCCCAGAAGAGCCTTTGTGGTGCCCCGGCTCATCTTTGCAGAGTCGCAGGAAGGAAAAGCATTTCTCTTCTTTCCCGCGGCTCTGTTATAGATGAGCCTGCTGGCGCTGAGAGTAATCTGTGCATTTCCTGTCTCGCGTGAGACAGGAAATGCCCAAATTACTCTCAGCGCTGGCGGGCTCATCTATAACAGAGCCACGGGAAAGAAGAGAAATGCTTTTCCTTCCCACGGCTCTGCAAAGATGAGCCGGACGCCGATTAAGAAGGGCTCTTCCGTCGGGGGGGAGGGGGCCTGGACTGGCAGGGCAGGGATGCGCTGGGAGGGGGGGGGCTTTGATTGGCAGGGTAGGGCAGGGCTGGGGGAGTAGCCCCAGAAATGGGCTGATCAAGAGAGTTAGGACTGAAAATGGGCAGACTGGGGGAGGGGCTAGGATTGGAAATAGGCTTATTGGGGGGGGGGTTAGGACTGGTAATGGGCTGATGGGGGGATAGAATTGGTAGTGGGTTGATGAAAGGGCTAGCACTGGCGATGAGCTGATGGGGGGGGGCTAGGACTGGAAATGGACTGATCGGGGGAGTAAGGACTTGAAATGGGTAGACTGGGGGGGCTAGGACTGTAAATGGGCTGATCAGGGGAGTAAGGACTTGAAATGGGTAGACTGGGGGGGCTAGGACTGGAAATGGGCTTATTGGGGGGGTTAGGATTGGTAATGGGCTGATTGGGGGTGTTAGGACTTAATGGGCTGATGGAGGGCTAGCACTGGAAATGGGCTGATCGGGGAGCTAGCACTGGAAATGAGTTAGGACTGGTAATGAACTGATGTGGGGAGCTAGGTCTGGAAATAGGCTGGGACTGGAAATGGGTTGATGGGGGGAGGAGAGAGCTGCTGGCCCTGAAAGAAAATTGGGGACTAGGGTTACAAATGGGCTGATACAGGGGGATGGGAGAATGGGACTGGATGCTGAGATGGTCTGCCAGGGGAAGGAGGGTGCAGGAAAGAAGCTGACATGGAGGGAGGTGGGGGTAGGAAGGGAACTGACACAGGGAAGGAGAGGGCTGGAAGGGAGCTGACACCTGGGGATGGTACTGGCAGGTGGCTGGGTAATGGGGAGGAGGCTGGAAGGGATCTGACACGTGGGGATGGCATTGGGAGGGGGATGGACAGAGGGTAGGGTGAGTGGAAAGGAGCTGACGGGGGAGGGGGGGTGGCACTGGTAGTGGAAGTGAGCTGATACCTGCGATGGTATTTGGACTAGAAGGGGCTAGACAGTGGGGAAGGAGGGGGACTGGAAGGGAATGGACACCAGAGGCAGGTCTGTAAATGCAAGGCGGTCGACATTGGAAGGTACGGGGAGGGGAGGACTTGAAAGGGGGCTGATACTGGGGAGGGTTACTGGGACTGGAAATAGGCTGATGGAAGGAAGTGAAGAAAACTCGGCACTACTTTTTAACATTTACATGCAACCCCTCAGTGGAATATTCAGGAAACATGGCATTAACTACCACATATACGCAGACGATATCATGCTGTACACCCAATTAGAGGCCGCAGACCCGAATTACGCTCAGCTTGAAACCTGCATGGGAGAGATGTTGGGATGGCTAAAGCAAAACAATATGTCGATTAATCACAAGAAAACGGAAGTAATGTTTATATCCAGTAAACCTGACTTCGAACCACCTCCAACAATCACATTGTGCAACAATACTTACAACACTAAAAATGAAATTAAATATCTAGGAGTCACAATCGACAGCAAACTAAAAATGGAAAAACACATCAGCAACACCAACAAAGCCATCTTTCACAAGCTTAGAGTACTACGACCCCTGCGGAATATACTTGATCCATGTGACTTCCGGTCGGTTGCACAAGCGCTCATCATGCCTCACCTAGACTACTGTAACGCCATCTTACAGGGTCTACCAAAGAAAACGACCAATATATTACAATTGGCACAAAACGTTGCAGCAAGGATCATCATGCGATCAAGCGTCACTGAACATATCACACCTGTATTGATGGAACTGCACTGGCTACCAGTCATTGCCAGGATTCAATACAAAACATTGGTAACTACGTTCAAACTAATACACAACCTGGCCCCCTCATTCCTCTCCACCCTTATCTCCGAGCAACCAACCACCAGAAGCAGGAGAACCATCAACTCAGACACACTAATAGTTCCAAACAGCATCAGACATGTAAAAGTCAGTACTAGCCGCAGAGCATTCTCCTTCTCTGCCCCCACTTTATGGAACCACCTACCACACGAGCTGAGAGCAATTAAAGACATAATTGACTTCAGGAAGAAATTGAAAACGCATCTGTTCAATTGTCACTACGACCAGATGTAAATCCAAGAAGATAAAAGAGGAAGAGAATAGCTGTATGTAAAAATGTAAATAGATGAAGGATAATTTCTTTTGTAAATGTATGTTAGTACATTAAGGTCTATATTTAGACCCTACTATGTGTGCTGTGTATTACCCCTGTTCTCTCTATCTATGCCCCAACTTTTCTGTCTTGATTTTTGACAAATCCCAAAATTATAATCAAACCGCTTCTGATCGCTGGACGTAGCGGTATATAAGTGTTTACTAAATAAATAAATAAATAAATAAAATAAAACAAAAGAAGAGATAAGAAATTGCAGATGGACCATAGCTACAGAAAGAGAGCTAAGAGAAGAGAGGAAAGCAGAAGCCTCAGATCGGGGACCAGCATGATCAGAGAATAAAATGATCAGACAACAAAGGTAGAAAAAATAATTTTATTTCATTTTAGTGATTGGACTTTGTGCTATCTTTATATTTTACACAGTATGGGGGAACTGCATATCTTATTTATCTGATGTTGCACTGCATGCGGAGTCTGGCTTCTTGGGGTTTCAGTTTAAATTTTGTCTACATATTTTTATTTTTTACTTTAGATTGTAAGTCACTTATTCTGTACTTGATGAGGGTCTGTGTTCTGAGTGTGTGACTGAGCCCAGGTGTTCTGTTAACATGGAGTTTGTACATAAAGATCTATATTGTACTATAGTAATTTGACATGTTCAGCTTTTCAAATAGGTGTATGGATGTTCAAGGGCCCACTGTAGTATTTACAGCGATGCTTTTTTTGGATAGGCTCCTTATGTGAGTTTTGGAAGTTTGTGCTAGTATGGTATGGTACGGTAGATTTGCTCTATAGATACTTAGTGACTATGTTGTAGGGTTTTGTATTAGTTCACAATATGCCTGGTACTGGAGAATGTTTGTTGTTGTTGTTGTTGTTAGTGAGATGATCAGAATCAGATTTTTTTTAAGATATTGAGTTCTATGGATGAATTTCCTGGTTCTGCTGTGCACCCACTGTTGAAGGGGGTCCTGTGGATGCAAAATATATGTTGAAAAAGAAAAAGCAAGAACCATAATGCAGTTTATAACAACAAAATAAAAATGAGTTATAATTTAGTTTTATAAACTGTGCTGTGGTTCTCGCTCTCTTTTAGTTCCTTGGTGTACAAACATCTGGCATTTCCTCAATATAATCTAATCGGCTTTGGTTTGGTTCAGTCCCTGAATGGCTTTTTGAGAAAGCCCCGCCCCCTCTATGATGGGGGGGGAGGGGGCACCATCTCATCCTTCGCCTCAGGCAGCAGATTTACTTGAGCCGCCCCTGGGCCAGAACATCAATACCACTGAAGTACAGGAGCTGTTCCTCTTTTGAATCCCAGGTTCTTAAAGGTAGCGCAGACAAAACTTAATGCTACATAATTAAAATGTGCTCTGACAGCAAGTAGTCCTCATCCTTATGCCCCAATAGAGGCAACAGCAGTTCACAAGGGACAAGAAAGACTACAAGCCAATAGCCTTGGGAGAGATTCCACTCCATGTCCTCTTGCAATTTTTCACAATCCTCTAGTGATTTAACAACTGAATAATTTTGTGTTGTCTGCAAATTTGAACATCTCACTTGCTCCCACTTTCAGGTCTTTTATAAATATATTATAAAGTCTGCAGTAGAGTTCTAGAATCAAATTCCAACCATTATACCACTCACCTCAACAACAAGGCAAAATACTATACATTATAGAGAAGACTATACAAACTAAGGTGTTTCTCCTACTTTGTTTCTGTGATAAAATGTTTAGAACAGCAATCCTTCGATGTTCTCATATTTATTTGCAATCAGTGTTCATATCTCTTCCTCATGGGCACATGACTGGGATTCAGAATAGAATTTGGTAGACCAAAGCTTTATAATCACATGCATTCATGCAAATATACTAGTCAACTTTATAGAGAAACAGATACTGTACCCCAGTTTTCTGAAAGTAAATATGTCTTGATAAACCATGCATTGTTTATATAGAAATTCCCGATGAACTGTGCAAGGAAACTCACACTCACCTGTTCAGCTGCCTCTTGTTTGCTGTTATAGGTATCCAAATGTTCTTGCAGCTCCAGAACACTAAACTTCAGTGTTTCAAGTAAGCCACACGAAACCAGCTTGAAAAGAAATAATTACTGTCGTAAACACTGTATGATTTGCTTAGATGGCTAGATCATTATAAGGTAATTATGAAGACAATGTTATTTAAATATACAGTGCAGATAAAAATGAAAAAATACTCTAATTTATCCTCCTGAGAGAATATGGTTTATCTTTCTGAAATAGCATGTAGGACGCATGCATCAGGCCATCTATACTAAGTAGACAAATTACACATCCTGAGTTCTGTCATAATTTCATTAATAGATCTCTGCTGGAACAACTATTACACCCTTGGTATCGTAAGCATAGCTATTTATTCATACAATGATGCTAGCAGCTATGCAACTGTTTGTTCTTTTTTGAGGACAACTTTAATGGTATAGTTTTATTACTTTCAAACTTAAAATGTGACTTGCATTTCCTAAAGGAGTAAAAGCACATGTAGAAGTCTAGAGGGACAAAAAAACATAGTTATTTTGAATCTTTGCCATTTTAAGAGATGTTTTATCAGTAAGCCAACTATCACACTCTCTAAAGTCTTATTTGTAACCTTAACTTTTATGGATTAATTTCATTTTATTCTGTGGTGTGAAAATATTACATTAAGGGGGCAATTACTAATGCACAAAGCAGTTATTTGGCAGCTTGATCTTTAGTGGAAGTAGTAAGAGACTACCACTAGTGCTTAACTGATCCCATTTTGCACCTGGTGCACAACGGAGCAGGTGTAACTGAGAATTGCTCCTGCCCCAACTGATAAAAACCCCAGTAGATCTCAGGGGTGGGGTTTCTTCAGGGGTGGTGTGGGCCTTGACTAGGCATCTGGAGGGGAGGTTCTTCAGGTGAACTTTACTGGGGATTCAGGATGGGGAAACTTGACTGGGGGTGAAGAGGACGCGCACAGAACTTTTTTTTTTTTTTTTTGTAACACTGGTTCCTTTAAAATGCCTCCTGGGAACATCAGGCCATGTGTTATCATTTAAGTTTGTTCCTAAAGCCATGGAGGATAAATTGACGTGCTCAAGGTCACAATGAGTGTCTACAGGATTTGAACCCTGACTTCCCTGTTTCTCAGGATTTATTTCAACAGTTCTCCCACATAGATAAGATGCTGTTCAACTATATTCTGATTCAGGGACAATTCATGAGGATCTAGGTGGTAACAGCCTGCCTGCTAGAATATTCTCCAAGCCTGTCAGATAAATGTCTCATACGAATTTCCTGCCTGAGATGGCACAGGTGCAGATTCTTTTTAGCACAGGTGGTGAGATCTTGCGCCTCCTGTGTTTGACTGGACCATGACTACATAATTGGCCATGCAGATCAGGAAAATTTGATTGGAAACCTGATTCCTGATTTCTGAAAACCTTTAGAGCATGGTAATTGCCCTATGCGATTGTGATTTATTTACTTAATATTTATTTATTTATTTACAGTCTCTTCTATACCGCGCTATTCAACATCAGTGCGGTTCACATGACAACAAAACGTATACAGTGCAGGAATCTGCACCGCATTACAATAAACAGGTGCTTAAACTTGGGTAAAACCAGGATAACTATTTACATATAGCACAGTTACTTACCTGTAGCAGGTGATCTCTGGGAACAGCAGGAATAGTCCTCACATATGGGTACGTCGGTACCGACGGAGCCTGCGCGGGAAAGCTCCCCAGCTTCCCAAAAGGAAAGCTTTTGGGGCTTCCCACAGCGCATGCGCGCTGCCTTCCCGCCTTCCTGACCAACTCTCCTCAGTTCGAGTTTAAAGCTGAGACAATAGAGAGAGGAAAGAAAGAGAAAGAGATACAACTCCTAGGGGAGGTGGGTGGGTTGTGAGGACTATTCCTGCTGTTCCCAGAGATCACCTGTTACAGGTAAGTAACTGTGCTATCTCCAGGAACAAGCAGGAATGAGTCCTCACATATGGGGACTCCCTAGCTGAGATGCCTGGGAGATCCCCTCCGTAGGTATTTCATCTTCCGATGGATCTCAGGCATCCATTAAGGGAAGGTGGGCAGGAGTTGTTTAAGAATGGAACAGGTGTTTGAGGACAGCCTGACCAAATAAGGCATCCCGGCGGGAGTCCTTATCCAAGCAGTAATGGGCTGTGAAGGTATTTATTTATTTATTTAACAATCATTTATATCCCGCATCTTCCAGAGTTCAGTTGCGGTTTACAATAAAACAAAATCCACAAAGCATGAGCTTGGTTTTACATCGAACATCATGTAACAATAAACAATATATTGGTATGAACCGAGGCCCAGGTGGCTGCTCGACAGATCTGATCTATGGATACAGAGTGAAGATGAGCCATAGAGGTGGCCATGGCTCTCACATTGTGAGCTGTGACATGGCCCTCCAGAGAAATGTTTTTACTCTGGTAAGCAAACGAAATACACTGAGCAATCCAATTGGAAAGTGTTCGTTTTGAGACTGGAAGTCCCAAATGAGAAGGATCGAAAGCAACAAAAAGTTGGGAAGACTTTCGATGTGGCTGAGTCCTATGGAGGTAAAAGGCAAGAGCTCTTTTACAATCTAGAGTATGAAGGTTCCGCTCTGCACTGGATGCATGAGGAGCTGGAAAGAAGACAGGTAGGTATACTTCTTGATTAAGATGAAAAGGTGAAACCACTTTAGGCATAAAGTGTGGATTTGTCCTAAGGACTACCTTATCATGATGGAACCTTGTATAGGGTGGATTCGCCACTAAGGCTTGCAGCTCACTGATGCGACGAGCTGAAGTGACTGCAATGAGGAAAATAACCTTCCAGGAAAGAAATTTCAAGGAGGTAGTGGCTAAGGGTTCAAAAGGTGGCTTCATAAGCTGACCAAGAACCAAGTTTAAGTCCCATGCCACCGGAGGAGGCCTAATGGGAGGTTTAGTTAAAGTTAGGCCTCTCATGAATCTTGCAATAAGAGGATGAGAGGAAATAGATTGTCCATTGAGAGGCTTGAGGGATGCTGCAATAGCACTCAAATGGATCCTTACTGAATTCGTTTTAAGGCCTGCATTGGAGAGATGCAGGAGATATTCCAATAGAGAATTGATAGGAAGAGCAAAAGGATCAAGATCCTTTTGAGCACACCAAATGGAAAATCTCTTCCATTTAAAAGCATAAGAACGCCTTGTGGAAGGTTTTCTGGAAGCATGGAGAATATCTTTCACTTGTTGAGAGACATTTAAGTCTTGAAGGTCTAGGCCTTCAGTAACCATGCTCTGAGGTGGAGGGACTTGGGGTTTGGCTGCCACAAAGTCCCCTCCTCCTGAGACAGAAGGTCTGGAGCAGCTCCCAGGTCTAGGGAGGGACCCTGGGAGAGATGCAGAAGTAGAGGGAACCACACTTGGCGTGGCCAGCGTGGAGCTATGAGGATCATAGATCCGTGATCCCTCTGCAGTTTGAACAGAGTCTTGGGAATCAAAGGAATGGGTGGAAAGGCATATAGGAGGCCCTGACCCCAATGAAGGAGGAAGGCATCCCTGGCCTGAACCCCCTGACACGGAGTTCTGGAACAGAACCGGGGAAGTTTGGCATTCCACGGACTTGCAAAGAGGTCTATGTCCGGGGTTCCCCATTTCTGAAAGATTCTGAGTACCTGATCTATGTGCAGGGACCACTCGTGTGGAAGCAGAACTCGGCTGAGTCTGTCTGCCCAAGAGTTTTGAATTCCTGGGAGATATACTGCCAGGAGATGGATTTGATGCTCTCTGGCGAAGGCCCACAGTCTGAGAGCTTCGTTGCAAAGCGACAGAGAGCCAGTCCCTCCTTGTTTGTTTACGTAGAACATGGCTACTTGATTGTCGGTATGAACAAGCACTGTCATGTTGTAGAGGAGGGTATGAAAGACCTTGAGAGCAAGAAAAATTGCTCGAAGCTCCAGAAGGTTGATATGAAGGGCAGTCTCCTGCGGAGACCAAAGGCCTTGAGTGGAGAGGTCTTGAAGATGAGCTCCCCAGCCTGTCTGGGAGGCATCTGTAGTGAGGGTTGCCTGGGGTGGTAGCGGTTGGAAGGGGGACCCCAGCAACAGGTTTTGAATGGACATCCACCACTGGAGAGACCCAAAGAGACGTTTGGAGGTTTCTATTTGGTCGGAGAGAGCTCCTGATGCTTGGGTCCACTGAGTGGACAGAGTCCATTGAGCTGCTCTCATATGCAGGCGAGCATAAGGCACCACATGAACTGTGGAGGCCATGTGGCCTAGCAATTGTAACATCTCTCGGGCAGTCAAGTGAGTTCTGGACTGAATCTGAGAGGCCAGGTGCACTAGCCGGTGGCAACGTGCCTGGGGAAGATAGGCCCTTGCTGTGGTGGTATCTAACCAGGCCCCTATGAATTCTAGGGATTGAGTAGGGGTGAGTTGAGACTTTGGCAGATTGATGACAAGTCCCAGATACTGCAGAATGCAGATGGTGTGGTCCAGGGAAGTCTGAGCCTGAGACTGAGATGGAGCTCGGATGAGCCAGTCGTCTAGGTATGGGAAGACAAAGATTCCCTGAGTGCGTAGAAATGCAGCCACTACTGACATGCATTTTGTGAACACTCTTGGAGCAGAGGCTAGACCGAAGGGGAGTACTCTGTACTGGAAATGTTTTCTCTGGAACAGAAATCGAAGGAATTTTCTGTGGGATGGGTGGATGAGTATATGTGTGTACGCATCCTTTAGGTCTAGAGAACAAAGCCAGTCCTGACTCTGAAGGTAAGGAAGGAGAATACCCAGAGAGAGCATTTTGAATTTTTCCTTGCACAGGAATTTGTTTAATTCTCTCAGATCTAGGATGGGTCTGTGTCCTCCTGTTTTCTTTGGTATCAGAAAATAGGGGGAGTAGAACCCTGAGCCCTGTTGGAGGAGGGGAACCTGTTCTATTGCCCCTTGGGCAAGCAGGGTATTCACCTCCTGATCCAACAGGTGTAGGAGAGATGGGGGAGAGATGAAATGTCTCACCCTGGGATAGATAGGAAGGCTGGAAAAATGCAGTTTGTATCCCTCTCTGATGATAGAGAGGGTCCACTGCTCTGATGTAATCTGTTCCCATCTGGGAGCAAAATGAGTCAGCCTTCCTGGAATGGTGAGAGGCTCTGGTTGCTGCAGAGCCAGAAAGGGTATGTTCTCTAGAAGTAAGTCAAAAACCCTGAGGGGGTTGGGACTGTTGAAGCGTAGCAGCTCCTGCAGGCTTTGTTCTGGCCTGTTTAGTCTGCTGTCGCTTAGGAACAAAGCGAACTTGAGCGGATGACTGGCCAGCATTGGAACCAAATCTAGGCTTTTTGTAGAAAGATTTCTTAAAAGACTTCTTTTTGGCAGGGAGTGAAGTAGACTTAGAGAGTCTATCCAAAGCAGCATTCTCTGCATCCATTTGAATGGCTTTGACTTGCCACTCTTTGCCAAAGAGATTTTCACCTGTACAAGGTAAATTGCCTAGGCCATCTTGCACCCAGGATTCCAGGTCAGAGGCTTGGAGCCAAGCAATTCGACGAGCAGCTATGGCTATGCCAGATGCTCTACTAGCACCCTCAAAAGAGTCAAAGGCAGCCCTATTGGAGAACTTTGACACATCTTGGATATGCTTTAACAGAAGCAGGAACTCCTCTTTTCTATCCTCTGGAATAAAGGGGAGAAAATCTTGTACTTTAAGAGCAAGCTCCTTTAGAAACATGCCCATATAGAGGCTGTAGGAGTTGATTCTGGCAATAAGCATACTAGCCTGAAAGAGTTTCCTGCCAAAAGCATCCAAAGTTCTACATTCTCTTCCTGGAGGGGTAGAAGAGTGCCTTTTGGTACTCTTAGGGGCATGTTTACTAAACATTCCTAACGTGCGGGGCCGCGGTAGTGTGCGTGTGCCATATAAGGAGTGGGCGGTTCAGGCAGAAAGAAGAAAAAAACCCGACCGTACGTGTGCGCGTCGCGCTAATTTGCGGGGCCCACATTAGCACGTGGGAAGGCTAAGTGGGGCGCTGCTGAGCACATATCAGAACAGAGCTGTAGCACAACGGTGAACACACTAACCAATGGTGCTGGGGCCACAGGTTCAATCCCCCATTGTGCGCAACAAAAAGGCCAGCTGAGGCAACACCTTG
The DNA here is from genome assembly GCA_033557465.1 of Ichthyophis bannanicus. NCBI lineage: Eukaryota > Metazoa > Chordata > Amphibia > Gymnophiona > Ichthyophiidae > Ichthyophis > Ichthyophis bannanicus. Next base: position 1,535,933,922 of record CM066032.1, read on the forward strand.
AATGTGTAAAAGTGGTTCAGGAGGCAAAGTACTTTTGGACGGCATAAGGCGGCACACTGTTCGTTTTGTATGGCATAAGGCGGCGCACTGTACTATCTGGGCGGTACAAGGCGGCGCACTGTTCTTTTTGGGCGGCACAAGGCGGCGCACTAATTGTGGGCAGCAGGAGGTGGCGCGCTGATGGGCATAAGGCGGCGCTCTGATGCCAAAGCAAAGGAACACAGCCACAGCACAATGGTTAAGACACTGACCAATGGTGCAGGGACCAGGGGTTCGATCCCTCACAATGCCCAGTGAAAAAGGCTAGCTGAGGCAGTATGTTATATGTTGTGGAGTGCTGTAGGAGGCTTTTTAATTTTATTTTGTGATAACTACTAGCAAACGCATTCTCACAGCATATTAATATAAGGCGGCCCATAAGGCACATGTTACAGTGCACCGTCCGCCAAGGCACCCTAGAATGTCCCCTATAGGGCAGCATGTATGTTGCGACACAGGATAATGTATAGTGCACCCTATATGGCTGGCAACCGTAACGTGCCCTATAGGGCGCCCCATAAAGCACCCTCAGAGGCACCTTATGGGTACAGTACGCTGAGGGTGGTATTGCTGGCAGCAACATATGTACAGTAAATTAAAATAAATCTGTGGACACCCCTATCACATAACCCCACTGTGGGTTTGAACCCATGACATCTGGCTGCACAGGCAGTGACATAACCATTGGGCTACAGCTCTATAGCTGTAAGCAGCCCCTGGCTGGCTGCAGATAGCCTGTACGTCACCTCACTGACAGTCTGCTGTTGTGAACCACCCGTACCCATGATGCACTGCACATGCAAATCAGCTGTCCACGATTGAACACAGGATGGGAAATGCACCCCTAAAGCTCCCCGGCCTGGTAGGGGGAAGTGTCCGTGTGCACCCACACAGCACCTCGGCCTGGTAGGGTGTCCTGAGTGGGTGGACAAACGGCAAAGAGTAGCTAAACACCATCACATTGTACGGTTACTGTGCTCACCCTGAGTGTGAGATGTTGCGCCCAGGACCAGGTCCACAACACCAGCCATGGCTGAATGCGGCCATGTCAGAGCTCCAAAGCAGCAATAACCTGTGGAATAGGTAGGTGCTGCATAAACATTTTGGAGATCTCTGTCTGGCTCAGTTAGTGGGGACCCCCACCCCATGGACCCCCAGGTGGATAAAACAGGGCTTCCCCTCAACAGATCCCCACCCCGATGGCAGTAGAGTGGACCATCAACCCCAGTCCTGCTAGGGAACAGACACCCTACAGGGCAGTCCAAGCAGCTCCACACACATCCATAACACAATATCAGACAGACATTAGGCCTGGATATTCAAAGATGCACCCCACCACTATCTGATATTCACCTGCAGCAAGCCATCAGCCACTGCACCCTGCAAGGCACTCCATCACAACACATATCAGCTGTGAACAGTCTGCTGGCTGGTCCTGATGGACATGCATGCACCCACAACTGGGGTGGCAGCACACACAGACAGATAAGTCCATGAAGAGGCCCCCACAGGACACCCATACATATCACATGGGAGAATCACAATATAGCACTATGGGGGTGCCTAGCCATGCTGCCGTCACTGCACACTCAGAGTGATCCCCCAGCAGCACATACAGAGGTCACCCTGTCTGTGTAGGTGGTGGCCGGGCACTACCATGCCCCTGCCAGTGCCCTATGCCCTGTGCAGCTGCATCCTGGTCAGTCCACTGTGTCTGAGATATACCCATGGTCCCTTGCTACTCATTATGCACATTGGCAGGCCAATACTGGCAACAGTGTTGGCAGTGTGGGCTGTGGAAGGGGCATGCAGCCAACACCCACTGTATAGACAGACACACAATTCCACACCTATGCCATCATGGTGCTACTATTGAGGAGGTAATTAGCCTTGCCCACCAAACCGGTGCTGGGCACAGCAAGGCATGGATATGCTACGCAGTACTGCTGGGGGTCACTCCCCAGGGTGGTAAACACCGTCAGAGGCAAGGGCTGGAGCACACACCGCAAACACCAAACAGATTGTTCGGATGGGGTCAACTAGCAGTATGTGCGTAACGTATGGATATCTATCTGCCAGTACTCCTAGCAAGCGTCTCAGAGCTGTGTACCATATACCTCAGGTGTAGGGTTACATTGCTAGGGTATGCAGGTGCTAGTATTGGGAGATGCACGCAGGGTCCAATGTTCTGCCTCTCCAGGAGACATTGGCCAATGGGGCCTGTGGGTGTGGGTGTGGGTGTGTCTGCCCCTGTTGGCTGCTGCTTTACGGCAGAGATTCCCAACTCCAGTCCAGGTTTGCATCACACTGATCGGGTTTACCTGCTGTTCCTCATGAATATGCATGAGCTACATCTACATGCCATGGGGGTGGTGCATAGATATACAGCACAGGCATTTGTATGAGTGGCAGCATGGACCCTGACTGGTGTGTGGCCCACCAGGACTGCATTTGGGAGATTCCGCTCTAGGTACTGCCCCTGTACATGGTGTCTGTGCTCAGTGGGGTAAAAGATAGACGTAGTACCATTGCATATGTCCTCGCCACGAAAGGTTTGTCCTTACTATCACTGTGTAGCTGTGGGGAAAATATGTGGGAAGGATTGGCGGTAGCCCCAGCTGGGCTTTGAACCTGTGACCTTCTGTTCTTGTATGCACTGTCTGTGTGCACTGCACCACCTTGTAGCCACAGATTGGCTGGATTCCCTGGAACGTCCATGCCTGTGGATCCGGCAGGGCCTGTGTGTTGCAGTGGACTGTGCCAGCCTGCACATGGCTTGGCCTCTGTCCTCTGTGGCTAGCTGCCACTGCCCCCTGCACCACATGTACTCGTGCACCAACATGCTGGCATGAGCTTCTCTCAGAAAAAGCAGATGACCTGATTGCAATGTGGCAGTACGGGACTGCATTTGGGGGACTTGGCTGTAGGTATGCCCATTGTTGTGGTGTGTGTGCGGTGTTGGGTAACATATGGGTGTTTCCCCCATGCTTATGTTCCCTGCAATACAGGGGTGTCTGCTCTATCTTTGTTTAGTGGTGGGTAAAATATATGGACTGGGCTGGCAAGTGCCCCAGCTGGGATTTGAACCTCTGGCCTTCTAGTCCTAGAGGTCATGGCAGTCCCTGGAGGTAGTAAACCTGGCAGGATGGAGTCACAAACCCTGCTGTATGCATTTTTACTGTGGGCTCCTTCACCCTGTGTGGTGACAAACGTGCAAATAAAACCCGGGAATGACCATGGAACAAAAGGGGGAAAACATATACCCAAGCTGGGCAACAGTGATATTAATGGGCAACCAAAGCTGGGCAACAGTGATATTAATGGGCAACCCTAGATAACACTCCCAGGACAGCTCCAGAAAAAGGGAAATGTTTTTTGGACGAGTCTCCGCTCCGTACACCTTTCCATAAATCATTTCTTTTTTTTGAGCTTTCCTGGGTGTGTTATCTAGTTTTGTCCATCACTATAACTGTTCCCCAACTGAATTACTATTTTTCATATTTTTGTGGTGGTCATTTTCTATTTATAATTGCACTTTTGTGCTGTGCACATGTATCACACTGCTCACGTTTTGCAGGTTTCCCCGGTTTTGCTGTACATTTAATTTAATTTAATTTAATTAACAGGTTTTTTTATACCGCTTCTTCCATTGATCAGATGCGGTTTACATATAACAACAATCAACAGAGCAGGCTGTTTTACATATAACAGTAGTAACTTGGAGGTTGCTTTTACTAATTAACAGTTAACAAGTAACAATTAGAGAACTATATACAAATGTACAGGTTTAAACTATATACAGAGTTATTTATTTTTCAGTTTTCAATGCATTATTTTAGTGTCGCAGTACTTCATTCCTTATCTTAATATGTGTCATCTATGGTTGGGTTATCCTTTATCGAGCTGGATGGTGCTGGGTGAGTTTGTTTCGGAACCATAGTGCAGTGTGAAGAGATGAGTTTTAAGTTTTTTTTCTAAACTCCTTGATTTCAGGTAATAGTCTTAATTCTTTTGGAATTGCGTTCCACAAAATGGGGGCTGCGTGGGAGAAGGCTTTCTTATTAGTGGATTTTTTGGCCCTAATGAATTCTTTTGGTATTGTTAGTTTATTTAGCTGGTCTCTCCTTTGGGGGTTATGTGTGGGTTCTGTTTTGATGAGGTTGTTTATTGTCCATGGTGCGGTTTTATTTATGCTTTTGTAGGTGGTTAAGAGAGTTTTGTATTCAATTCTGCTTTGAATTGGGAGCCAGTGTAAATATTCTAAAATCGGGGTGATGTGTTGGAATGGAGGGGCCTTTGTAATGGTCCTTGCTGCTGCGTTTTGAGCTAATTGTAATTTTTTTACGGTTTGCTTTGTTACACCAATTAGGATTTGATTTGCAAAGTCGAAGTGGGGGGTTATGATAGCTTGTATGACTCGTTGAAAATCCTGTAAGAGCATTAGTGGGCGGAGTTGCTTTAATATTTTCAGTTTAAAGTAGACTTTTTTTGTTATATTTCTTACGTGGGTATCCATGTTAAGGTGTCTATCCAGAATAACTCCCAGGTATTTTATTTCCTCTTTTAGTTTGATGTCGTTGTTCTGCAAAGTTATATGTGCTGGGGGAATGAAGGTTGTGCTTTTGGTTACTATTAGAGCTTCAGTTTTTGCGTGGTTGATGTAGAGGTTTTTTTCATTTAGCCAAGTGGTTATTTCATTGAGGCATTCATTAATTAGTTGTATAGGGACGTTAGGTATTTTGAAGGGGACATACATCATAATGTCGTCCGCATATAGGTGATATAGGACATTAAATTTTTTAAAGATATTACAGATAGGTTTTAAGTAAATATTAAATAGTAACGCTGATAATGCTGACCCTTGTGGGAGGCCTAGCTCTTGATTGTATGTTTCAGAAGTGAGGTTACCGATTTGAACCGTTTGGGTTCGGTCTGTTAGGTAAGAGGTAAACCATTTTAGAACTGTAGATTTTATACCTATTTGCCTAAGGTTTTTAATCATTGTTGAATGGTGTACACTGTCGAAGGCTGCAGAGACATCAATGAATATAAGTAGGAAAGCATGTTTTGAGTTGTCTATTCCTCTTACAAGCGTGTCGAATAGAACTGTTAGGAGTGATTCTACGCCATGTCTTGGGCGGAACCCGTACTGTTGTTCATCAAGTGGGGCTGAGCTATCAATGTACTCTTGAGTTTGGAGTTGTACGGCTTTTTCAATTAATTTGGCCATAAACGGGATACTTGATATGGGTCTGTAGGATTTAGGTGATGATTTGTCGAGGGTGGAGTTTTTTAGGATTGGGCGAATCTGTGCGTGTTTTAGTATAGGGGGTAAGTATCCATTTTTTAGCGAAAGATTTATTATTGGGAGTATGAATTGAGAGAGTATGTCTAGGGAATTCTTTATCCAGTTCACTGGACACGGGTCGAGTAGTGATGTGGTTGTGTTAATGTTCGTGATTATGTTTTTGAGCTCCACTTTGGTGAGGGGTTGGAATTCAGACCATTCGTCTGTGTCAAGTATATGAGAAGCGTTTACTGGTGTTGGTAGTGAGGGGTGAAATGTTGTTTTGTTCTTGTAGTAGTTTGCCAATGTCTGAGGCGTGATGTCTGTGATTTCATTGCTGGAGTTGTGAATATTATTTGTCAGTTTTTGTACTATTGAGAATAGTTCTCTGGGTCTATTTATTGCCTTATTTAATATAGTGGTGTGATAATTTTTCTTGGCATTGTTTATTGCGTCTTTGTAATTGTTAAGGAGCGTGAGGTATATGTCTTTTGCAGTTGTGTCTTTATTTTTCCTCCATTTATATTCGGCTTTCCTTAATTTCTTTTTCAATAGTTTTAGATCCTTATTGTACCATGGGGTTTGGTTAGCCTTGGATTGTGTGTTTTTCTTAGTCATTGTTTTTTTTCGCTGTGGCATTATTGATAGTTTTGTGCCAGTTGGTTACTGCTGCGTCCAGGTCTGGTGGAAAGGTAGACAAGTTGGGAATAATTGAGTCAAGGAATTCTTCTTCATTGTATTTTTTGAATCTTGAGGTTGGTGCATTATTTTGAGTTCGTTTAGCTGGTGTTTTGTTTATTGTGATATTAAAGTTTAGGATGTAGTGGTCTGACCATGGGATCGGTGTGCAACCTAGGGAAGTGGGGTCATAGTGTTGGTAGAGTATATTTGGCAAGAAGACCAAGTCTAGGATACTACCTTTTCCGTGTGTGCTGGTGTTTATTATTTGGTGAAAATCCATGTCTATTGTTGATTCTAGAAAGAAAGCTGCGGATGAGGCTGACATTGCTGACGGAAATGGTTTCTCTTCCCTTTAAATGCATTCTAACGCGAGTGATTCACTCGCGCTATTTTTTTTTGAAATTCAGCCCCGATAATGTGCGGGGCGCCTCTCCCCTCCCCTTCCCCGCCCATTAACCCCTTCTCTCCGCCCCTCCGGAGCCTTCCTCCGCCCTCCGTTAGCCTTTCCACGCCTCTATCGGACATTTGCGGGCACGTACTTGTGCGGCACCCGTTACTGTGACGCGCAAGTGTGCGGGGCTTCATCGCACGTTTGCGGGGCGTTTAAGCGCTCTTAGGTACCGCTTTTAGTGCCCTATTTTGCGCCGCGCTAATTAGCGGTTTTTAGTAAACATGCCCCTTAATCTTTTTCATAGCAGACTTCACCACAATAGAATGGTGAGGAAGCTGGGTTTTTTGAAAACCAGGAGAAGGAGGGACCCGATACATGGTATCCAACCGACGAGAATGTGGAGATAGTGTAAGAGGAGCCTCCCATAAATCCATCATATGTTCTTGGAGAATATTATGAATGGGTAAGGTGACTGCCTCTTTGGGAACCTTAGAGTATCCTAAAATGTCTAATTTTTGAGCTCTAGGTTCCTTTTCAGAGGATACTGTAATGGAAAGTCCCTTGGCAACTTCCAAGATGAAGTCCTGAAAGGACAAGTCCTCTGGAGGAGACATTCTTCTCTTTGGGGAAGAAGGCTCCTCAGGAAGAATAAGGGATGCTTCATCAGAATCATCTGAGGTATCGGCATCCTCAGAAGACTCGAAGTATCGCCTACTTGCTTCCAGAGATTGATACGGGTACCGACCGGTATCGAACTCGGGCGTACCGGGAGCCGGGTCGGTACCGAGAATATCGTGGGAAGCAAAAACCGGTACCGGCCTTCTACTGGAAGTAGATGCTCTGGGTACCGGTATCGGTTGTGGTACCGGAACCGGGGTCGGAACCGACGGTTGCGGTACCGAGGGCGTCGCAGCATTAATAAAAGTCATTATGGCCTGCTGCATGGATTGTACCGTAGTACCCATTGACGCCACAACTGCCTGGATGTCGGTACCGGTTTGAGCCGGTACCCCAGAGCAGTCTAACACGTGATCGGTCGAGGCCGTGCCATCGATGTCAACCTGTAACCCCATAGGAGGAGCTTTGGAAGCCGGAGTTTCCCGCCGGGGTTGTTTGGCTGGGGCAGGGTCTTCAGGGTCGAACCCAAGGGCCTCTCTCTGCTTTGAGGGAGATTTGCCCCTTGAAGACTTGCCCGAGGAATGTTTGGTTACCTGAGATCCATCCGGAGATGAAGACCTGGATGATGCTGATGCTGGATTATCTGTGGAAAACAGCACATGAAATTTAGCTGCTCGGTTCTGTAAGCCCCGTTTGGACATCAGAGAGCAGGATGGACAATCCGGAACCGAATGGTCAGGGCCCAAACATTTAAGACACCACTCATGGGTGTCTGTGACTGAAATAGTACCAGTGCACTTGGTGCATTTTTTAAAACCAGAAGATGGTTTCTCCATGAGGGAGAATTTGTAAAGGCCGGTAGGCCTTACAAAAAGAAATACACCAAGTGTGGAAAAAAAAAAATATATATATATATTTTTTTAAAGAAACAAAGAAGTAAAGACCGGCGGTACCGGTTCGGAATCGGGGAAGGCAGATACACGGTCAGAACAACTTTTAAAACAAGAAATTCTTCAGCGGTGACAGGAACACGACCTGCTGGCTCCGCGGAAAAAGAAGAACTGAGGAGAGTTGGTCAGGAAGGCGGGAAGGCAGCGCGCATGCGCTGTGGGAAGCCCCAAAAGCTTTCCTTTTGGGAAGCTGGGGAGCTTTCCCGCGCAGGCTCCGTCGGTACCGACGTACCCATATGTGAGGACTCATTCCTGCTTGTTCCTGGAGATAGGCATATTTATATTCCAGGATCAAGGACTCTAGGTGTGAAACCTACTGTATTTAGGTGAGCTTTACAAGCCCAGATTGGACATATTTGTTATTAGAATAGCTGCATATTGATCAATACGAAAGAGCCTATCCTTGGCCAAATCGGAATGGGAGAGTCATCAAGGCTGGGTGTCTGGTATACTGATACATTTCTGTAGCCCTCGAGTGGCTTGACTCTACTGGGATGTTAATGTACTCTGAGTATGTTTCCTATGGATATGTGCCATAGGAACTGCATAAACCAATGAGTCATTGCGGCCACCATTATCAGTCTGGGTTAGGTTTAAATCTGCTGACTCCATTTTACTTCTTCCACTGCAGACATTTATAATCTAAGATTCTGGAGGTAGAGAAAAGTCATAGTTTGAGTCATGTCTAGAAAAGATTTTGGGTAATTGATGATGAATTGATTACAATTGATGATAGAGAACAGCAACCTAGACATTAGAGAAGTGGGCTGAGAACCAGGGAAGTCAGGGTTCAAATCCCATTGATGTGCTACTTGTGACCTTGGGCAAATCACTTAAGACTCCATTGCTTCAGGTATAAACTTATATTGTAAGTCATCTGGGGACAGGACAATACCTACTATTCCTGAATGTAACTTGCCTTTAACTACTACTGAAAAAGTATAGGAGAAGGAGCCCTGCTGCAGCCAAGAAAGAAACACCATGCTGATGGGGGATCCAAACCTTGCTGGCATAGAAGCTCTGCCGTGGCCAGGAAAATATGAGTGGAGTAGCCAATGTGAAGGGAAGCCATAGAGAGGGCAAGGGGTATAGTACTGAAGTGGGAATGATGAAAAGGGGAGGGGGGGAATTAGGAGGTGGAAAAGGTGAAAACGGAAGGAGGGGTTGAGAAAGTACAAGAGTGGAGGGAGGGAGAATAGAGTTCAAGGGAAGGAGAGAGACAATGCAATGGCGAGTAGCAAGGAAGGGAGGGGATAGTGCAGGTGGCAGGGAAAGGCAGTTGATAGTACAAGAGACTGTGGCAGTGTGGTAGTACAAGGGACTGTGAAAAGTGGAAAGAGGCCTACATGCCCATAGTCTCACATATTCCCTAACACACAACTCCTCTTCCTGACATACAGATACTCACCCCCCAACACACACAGCTATACCTATGTATCCTCCACCCCCCAATATCCTATTCATACATCGCCAGAGAAAAACTGCTAAACATTCCCTACACATATATACAATATTGCTAATACAGCAACATACACACCCCATCAGTCACTACTCACACCTTATATCCACTCTTTCTACCACCCACGCATCCCCTATTACCTTAATGAGATACACTTTATAAGGCTTGTTACAACCTAGTCCCCTACACAGACACAGATATGCCTAAGTATGCCAATGGAGGAAAGGGGAAATGCACCACTTTTCAACTTGTTTTTTAAAATTCCATTAACATTTTTGTTTAACCACTTTTATTTAGAGCATTCAAGGCATCTACATCCTTTCTGTGAAAAACTATTTCTTGGTATTGTTCCTAAGCTTTCCCCTTGTTGCTTCATAACATGACTTCCAGTTTTACAGCTTCAAGTGTATTTCATAGATTTCTCAGAGGATCTTCAAAGAATGGTACAATGAGATACATAGAGGAAGCAATACTAGAACATGGTAGATGGAAGGCATTATCAAGAAGCCTAACTGAAGTACTACACTGTGACATAGCCTGACTGACAACAGAAGGGAAGAAAGTACAGAATAGTTTAGCAGAGGCGTGTAAAACAGAGATAGCAAAGTTCTGAACCAGTTTGTAGGAATATTAGCAGAAAATCCACATACACGGCTCAATATTAAAAAACCACTTAGACGTTTGGTACTATGCCAAACATCTAATTGTTTTTTTTTTTAATTTGGGGATATTATACATGTGAAGTGGCACTGCAGAAGGGATGTCAGGGAAGAATTTGAGACTTCCAGGTCACAACGTCCAAAATACTGGGGGAGTGGTGGCAGTGAAGAGAGGTACATGTTCCAGTAAGTGCCATCTGAAATCACCCAGTCTTCACACCAAGAGAGGCATGTCACAGCAACCAGTTCTGGAGAAGGGCCTGTTCAAATGGCAGGCCAGTTTAGAAATGTGAACATCTCCGAAATGAATCGCCGCAAAATCAGGTACATAGACGTGCCGGTGGAGGTATTTCAGAATGGGCGCATCATAGGGTTGCCAACTGGCCGGTTTTCAGCCGGCCTGGCCGGTTTTTCCATGGCCAGGCCGGCTGCCGGCGCAGATGTAAAACCGGCCCTTGAAAAGCCGTTTTTTTGCTCTGGCCGCAAGATCGGGAGCGGCCAGAGCAAAAAACCGGCTTTTCTTCCGACCCGAAGTCCAAAAAAACCCCCACCCAGGGCCGGCCCACACACCGGAGGGCTTCAGAGGGAGCAGGGTAAGCTTGCGCGAGGCCCCGGCTCCCTCTGTACAGCCGCCAGCGTGAAGAGCCCTTTCCTTCACGCTGGCGGCTGTATCTGTAAAGCCGCGATTGCTGGGAAAGGTTAAAGGCAATACCCTTTAACCTTTCCCAGCATTCGCGGCTTCACAGATACAGCCGCCAGCGTGAAGGAAAAGGCTCTTCACGCTGGCGGCTGTACAGAGGGAGCCGGGGCCTCTCGCGGGCTTCCCCGGCTCCCTCTGAAGCCTCTCAGACAGCTGCGGTGCTGGTCGGGGGGGGCCAAGGACTGCATGGGTTGTGATGGGGGGGACCTGGACCGGAAAAGGGCTATGGGGGGGGGGGACTTGGACTGGAAAGAAATGGGCTGTGATGGGGGGGGGGACCTGAACTGTAAAAGGGCAATGGGGGGGGGACTTGGACTGGAAATGGGTTGTGATGGGGGGGACCTGGACCGGAAAAGGGCTAGGGGGGGGGGGACTTGGACTGGAAAGAAATGGACTGTGATGGGGGGGGGACCTGGACTGTAAAAGGGCTATTGGGGGGGGGACATGGACTGGAAATGGGTTGTGATGGGGAGGGGGACCTGGACCGGAAAAGGGCTATGGGGGGGGGGGTAACTTGGACTGCAAATGGGCTGTGATGGTGGGGGGGGAACTAGGACTGCAAATGGGCTGTGATTGTGCAGGGGGACTCGGACTGCAAATGGGATGTGATGGTGGGGGCTAGGACTGGAAATGGCCTATGATGTGAGGGCTAGCACTGGAAATGGGCTGATGAAGAGCTAGAATAGGACTGGAAATGGGCTGATGTGGGGCATGGGAGAATGGGACTAGAAGGGAGTGGATGCTGGGTGGGTCTAGAACTATAACGGAACTGATTTTGGGGGAGGACTAGAATGGATGGGGAATGAGAATGGAAGGGGAAAAGATATTTTGTGTGGAAGAAAAGTCTATGATGGGCTGGGTACTGGGAGAGTAAGAGGAGCTTGAAAATGGAAGGGTAAAATTTAAATGGATGATAAAGGAATAAGGAAAGAATTGGGGGAAAGAGCAAAAGGGAAACAATCAGTATGTTAAAGCAGAAATAGAGAGAGAATGGAAAACATCTAAAAGAGAAGAAAGGACAAATGGATAGCTCGCAGAAGACACGAAGAAACCAGAAGAAAGTGACTGGAGCAATTGCAACTGAAAAAATGCCCAAACAGAAGGTAGAAAAATACTTTTTATTTTGAATTTATTAACTGGAATATGTCTGGTCTGGGAAGTGTGTATTGCTAACATCTTTGCGTTTTTGTTTAGTGCAAGAGGAAATTACTTTATAGTTTTATTTCTCCAGTGTTGTACATTTCATGTTTGGATTTTGGGGTTCCCAGTTTAATTATTATCTGACCAAGGAAGTTAGCCTACACGTATCCTCGGTAATTTTTGTGGGTGGGGCTGGGGGCGGGACAGGGGTGGGACTAGGGGCGGAGAATGGGTGGAGCATGGCGAGCCACAGGTGTCGGGTTTTTCTCGGTGAAAAAGTTGGCAACCCTAGCGCATCAATGTTATGATACATGCACATTCCAGCTTGTCATTTTAGATCTCAAGATGTGTGGCAGTGGGGCGTTGAAAATGAAAGCACTGTTAGTACTGTGGCAGCGATAGTACATTTCACTCTTCCCCCTGCAAGTATTGCTGCCATGAAATGAGCACTTCTCAAACTTATTCGTGGTCAGGAGCAGGTATAGGCATGGACACATCAGCAGCCACAGCCAGATATGTGCAGGCCTTTCTGAAATCATTTGGTGATGTGCCTCTCCATAGGGCTGCCTAGGCCATACCTCCACTATGCCCCCATGCAACATGGACATGATTGCAATGGGGACATCCATACATCTGGCTTTATAAAATGACTCTGAGGGCTTCTTTGTGACTTGCATATCTGAATGTCTGATTTTGTATGTCTAAATCAAGAACAGAGTTTTAAAATGACCCCTGTTGCATTATAACTATATTCAACTATACACATAACACTACGGGGCATATTTGCTAACATGCGCTATCCATTACTGCTGGCTTAGCTGGTGGTAAGGGCCCTATGCTAAAAATCCTGCTCTAAATGGTAACGCACCACTGGGCAGGGACTAGGTGGGTTAGGGGAATAATGTGGTGTAGATGGCACACTGCAGTTAGTGCAGACATTTTGGGTACATGCTAACCACAAATGCTGCCGTTTGCACAGGCGCACTTAATGACATCGCAATGGATGGCATTAACCGTACCTGTGTGCCAGTTAGAGTATTGCCATGCACAAGCAAGGCTCAAATGGCAGGGAGGACAGATGCATATGCCTCTTGAAGTGTGCACGAGCATTCACCCTATTTTCATGGCTCAAACACGTGTAACTAAGCGCCCTATAGTAAACATACCCCTATATGGGCATGTTTACTATAGCGTGTTTTGGGCTCTATAGTATAGGGTCCTTAGTTCTTTGACTGGGTGACCAGAGAACTAGATCAAGGGCATGCGATGGATGTGATAAGCCTTTGATACTGTTCCTCAAAGGAGGCTTATCAATAAACTAAACAGCTTGGGAATGGGTCGCAAGGTGGTGAACTGGATCAGAAATTGGGTGACTGATAGACGACAGAAGGTGATGGTAAACGGAACTCACTCGGATGAAAAGCATAGTTACTCACCTGTAACAGGTGATCTCCGGGAACAGCAGCAATTTAGTTTTCACATATGGGTATCGTCGGTACCGACGGAGCCTGCAAGGGAACGCTCCCCAGCGTCCAATAGGAAAGCTTTTGGAAGCATCCCACAGCACCTGCGTGCTGCCTTCCCGCCTTTCCCAACTGTCCCTCTCCAGTTGAGTTTAAAGCTGAGACAAAAGAGAGAGGGAAAGAGAGAAAGAGAGAGAGATAGAAAGATACAACTCCTAGGGGAGGTGGGTGGGTTGTGAAGACTAAATTCCTGCTGCTCCCGGAGATCACCTGTTACAGGTGAGTAACTATGCTATCTCCAGGAACAAGCAGGAATGTAGTCTTCACATATGGGGACTCCCTAGCTGCAGGTGCCAAGGAGATGGCCCCAGAAAGTTGTGTGCCCTTGTGAAAGGGTTCCACTTCCCCCCATGGATCTCTGGCATCCTACCAGGGATGGTGGGTAGGAGTTGATTAAGTCTGGAACAGGTGCTGAAGAACAGCCTGACCAAACAAGGCATCCCGGCGGGAGTCCTTGTCTAAGCAGTAGTGGACTGTGAAGGTATGTACCGAAGCCCAAGTAGCTGCTCGACAGATGTCGTGAAGATGAGCCATTGAGGCTGCCATGGCTCTCACATTGTGAGCAGTGACATGGCCTTCAAGAGGAAGGTTCTTACTCTCATAGGCAAAAGATATACACTGTGCAATCCAACTGGACAGTGTCCTTTTGGAGACTGGAAGTCCCAAATGACTAGGATCAAAAGCAACAAAGAGTAGAGAGGATTTTCTATGTTGCTGTGTCCTTTGCAAGTAAAAGGCCAAAGCTATGAAGGTTCCTTTCTGCATTTGAGGCGTGAGGCCTTGGAAAGAATACAGGAAGGTAAACCGCTTGGTTTAAATGAAAGGGCGATAACACCTTTGGCATAATGTGTGGATGAATCCTAAGGACTACCTTATCATGATGGAACTTTGTTTAAGGAGGATCAGCCACCAACGCTTGCAATTCACTGATGCGACATGCTGATGTGATTGCAATGAGAAAGATAACCTTCCAGGAAAGGAATTTCAAAGAGGTAGTGGTTAATGGTTCAAAGGGCGGTTTAATGAGCTGCCCAAGTACCAGATTTAAGTCCCATGCCATCGGTGGTGGCTTAATGGGAGGATTCGTTAAAAGAAGGCCTCTCATAAATTTCGCTATGAGAGGAAATAGGTTGCCCATTTAGAGGCTTGAAAGAAGCTGCAATAGCACTCAAATGGACTCTCACTGAATTGGTCTTAAGCCGTGCATTTGATATATGAAGGAGGTACTCCAGTAATGATTCCAGAGGTATCGCAAGAGGGTTAAGACCCTTCTGTGAGCACCATATGGTAAACCTTTTCCACTTAAATGCAAAAGAGTGTCTTGTGGAAGGTTTCCTGGAAGCGTGAAGCATATCCTTTACCTGCTGGGAAAGGTTAAGACCGTGAAGTTCTAGGCTTTCAGCAACCAGGCCCTGAGATGCAGAGACTGGGGATTGGGATGCCACAGCATCCCGTCCTCTTGAGAAAGAAGATCTGGAGCAGATTCTAACTCCAGAGACGGAGCTTGAGAGAGATGTAGGAGCAGAGGGTACCACATTTGCCGTGGCCAACGTGGAGCTATGAGGATCATATGACATCTGTCTCTCTGAAGCCTGAACAGGGTTTTGGGAATTAGGGGAATGGGTGGAAAGGCATACAGGAAGTCCTGACCCTAATGAAAGAGGAAAGCATCCCTGGCCTGACAACCTCGAGCCGGAATTCTGGAACAGAACCGGGGAAGTTTGGCATTCAGCGGACTTGCAAAGAGGTCTATGTCCGGAGTTCCCCAAATTTGAAAGATTTGGGCCACCTAGTCTGCATGGAGAGACCATTCGTGTGAAAGCAGAACTTGACTGTCTGCCCAAGAGTTTTGAATGCCTGGAAGATACACCACAAGGAGATGAATCTGATGCTCTCTGGTGAGGGCCCAAAGTCACAAAGATTCATTGCACAACGACAGAGAGCCTGTTCCTCCCTGTTGTTCACATAGAACATGGCTACCTGATTGTCTGTTTGATGTTCCCTGTAAAATAGTTATCTCCAAGTTATAATGCCCTGTCCAATGTAATTTCAGTTTGTTCAATGTAAACCGCACTGATGCAGAATAGCACGGTATATAAGAGAATATAATAAATAATAATAAATAAATAAACTAGGACTGTCTTGTAGCTGAGCTGGGTGTTAAATACTCAAAGAGCAAGGAAGATTGCTCTGAGCTCCAGGAGGTTGATATGGAGATAGGCCTCCTGTGGAGTCCAGGTACCCTGGGTAGAGAGGCCTTGCAGGTGGGCTCCCCAACCCACCTGTGAAGCATCTGTTGTTAGAGTGGCTTGGGGTGGGGGTTGCTGAAAAGGAGACCCCACCAGAAGGTTTTTGGGTGACTGCCACCATTGGAGGGACAAAATAAGGCGATCTGAGTTTGCTATTTTGTCTGACAGGCAACCTGACACCCGAGTCCACTGAGTGGATAAGGTCCACTGGGCTGCCCTCATATTGAAACGAGCATAAGGAACCATATGCACGGTGGATGCCATGTGGCCTAGCAACTGTAACATTTCCCAAACAGTGAGGTGAGGTTTAAGCACTGCTTGGGAAGCTAACTGCACAATGCGAAGGCAGCGGGGCTGTGGAAGGAAGGCCCTTGTCTGTCTGGTATCCAGAAGAGCTCCTATAAACTCTAGGGATTGAGTGGGAGCAAGGTTGGACTTTGGGAAGTTTATGACAAGTCCCAAACACTGAAGGATGCGCATTGTGCGAGAGAGAGCAACCCTGGCCTCTGGCTCTGAAGGGGCTCGAATGAGCCAGTCGTCTAAGGGAAGACGAATATTCCCAGGGTGCGGAGAAATGCTGCTACCACAGCCATGCATTTTGTGAACACCCTTGGTGCAGAAGCCAGGCCAAAAGGAAGAACCCTGTATTGGTAGTGCTTCCCTTGAAACAGGAATCAAAGGAACTTTCGGTGAGTTGGATGGATGAGAACATGAGTGTATGCATCCTTGAAATCTAGAGAATAAAGCCAATCCTGACTCCAAAGGTATGGCAGCAGAGTTCCTAGAGAAATCATTTTGAACTTCTCTCTGAACAGGAATTTGTTCAATTCTCTGAGGTCTAGAATGGGTCTGTGTCCTCCTGTTTTCTTTGGAATAAGGAAATAGGGGGAAACCCTGTACCCCGTTGGGGAATGGGCACCTCTTCTATTGCTCCTTGAGCAAGGAGCATTGTGACTTCTTGACCTAACCGGTCGTTGGGAGAGATCTGAGAATTGAACTGTCTTACTATTGTAGGAGGGGGCATGCTGAGGAAATGAAGCTTGTACCCCTCTCGTACAATAGACAGAGTCCAATTTTCTGCTGTTATCTGACACCATCTGGGGGCAAAATGACATAACCTTCCTGGGATGGTGGAGGGTTCTGGGCCGTTCAGGGCCAGTAAGGCACAGTTCTCTAGATAGGAGTCAAAGCCCCTGTGGAGGCTGAGTCTGAAGAGCCGGTTGAGGCTTAGCTGCTTTTGGTTTCCTTTCTTGCCTAGGTTGTTGCTGCTGTCCCTTTTGGGCAGACTGACCTGAACGATGTCCCTGCTGGGTATAGGAGGGATAAAACTTCTTCTTCTTACTGAAGAATGGTTTCTTAGAGGATCTTTTCCTCGCAGGATCAGCTGCAGATTTGGAGAATCTATCCAAAGTGATATTGTCAGCATCTAGCTCATTAGCTTTTTCTTGCCAATTCTTGCCAAAGAGATTCTCTCCTGTGCAAGGTATATTCCCCAGTTTGTCCTGTACCCAGATTTCTAAGTTAGATGCCTGGAGCTAGGCAATTCTATGTGCGCCTATGGCAATAGCAGAGGTTCTGCTTATGCATTGAAAGCAGTCAAAGGCTGCACGATTCACAAACTTGGAAACATCCTGAGCATGTTTAACAAGAGTAAGATAATCTTGCCTTTTATCATAAGGAAGGAGAGGGCTCATAAGCTCTAAGTCTCCTGTGACTTCCTTAAGGAACATTCCCATATACAAGATATAGGAACTGATCCTAGCAGAAAGCATGGAAGCCTGGAAGGATAGACGTCCAAAGGCGTCAAGTGTCCTACACTCACGTCCTGGAGGATTAGATCCATGCCTTTTTGCACTCTTCATCCGTCTCATGGCTGATTCCACCACCATGGAATGGCATGGTAATTGAGTCTTCTGAAACCCAGGACAAGGAGGAACTCGATAAATGGTATCAAGTCTTTGAGAATGAGGAGATGTGGCTAGAGGTGTTTCCCACATCCTTAACATAAGATCATGCAAGATCTCATGAATAGGTAAGGTAGCTGCCTCCTTGGGAGCTTTAGGGTATTGTAGGATTTCTAATTCCTTTGCCCTAGGCTCTTTTTCAGGAGCCACTGTGATGGAAAGACCTCGGGCCACATCTCGGATAAAATCCTGAAAGGACATATCCTCTGGTGGAGACATCCTATGCTGAGAAGAAGAGGAATCCTCGGGAATAAGTACTCTGGTATCGGCAGAGCCTTCGGAGTCTTCAGACTCATCCGAGGATTCAAAGTATCTCCGATCCGGGCGATTGTGCAAGGCACGGTACTGGTACCGATCGAAGTTGGCATCGGAGTGGTCCGGTACTGACTTGTCAATGCCGGTTAGAGACGCATGACTCGGTCCCGGTAGAATACCTGCCGATGTCGATGCAGTCGGTGCCAGTACCAGTTGAATTGTCTGAAGCGGTTTCAGGGGCATCGAGGCCGTGAGAAGAGCCGCCAGACTGCGTTCAATAGCCAAGAATCTCTGGTCTATCGACGCTGCCGATGCTTGGGTATCGGTGCCGGTTACATAAGAACATAAGAACATAAGATATGCCATACTGGGTCAGACCAAGGTCCATCAAGCCCAGTATTCTGTTTCCAACAGTGGCCAATCTAGGTCATATGTACCTAGCAGTTTCCCCAAGAGACACAAGTTCCACAATGCTTGTACTGGGTCAAGCACTGATATCTTCGGTCACGTCTTAATAATGGTTTATGGACCTTTCCTCCTGGAACTTGTCCAAACCTTTTTTAAACCCAGCTACACTAACAGCCTTTACTACATCCTCCGGTAACAAATTCCAGAGTTTGATTACACGTTGAGTGAAAATTTTTTTTCTTTTATTAGTCTTAAATAGTTTATCCTGTAGCTTCATTGCATGTCCCCTAGTCTTTCTATATTCTGATAAGGTAAACAATCGATCTACATTTACCCGTTCCACTCCATTCATTAATTTATAGACTTCTATCATATCTCCCCTCAGTCGTCTCTTTTCCAGGTTAAAGAGCCCTAACCTTTTTAGCCTTTCTTCATAGGAGTATCCTTCCATCCCCTTTACCATTTTGGTGGCTCTTCTCTGTACCTTTTCTAAAATCGCTATATCCTTTTTAAGATACGGCGACCAGAATTGCACACAATATTCAAGATGCGGTCTCACCATGGAACGATATAGAGGCATTATGATATCTTTTGTTTTATTTTCCATTCCTTTCCTTATCATACCTAGCATTCTATTTGCTCTCTTGGCCGCCGCTGCACACTGGGCCGAGGGTTTTAACATGGTATCCACAATGACGCCTAAATCTTTTTCCTGGGTGGTGGTTCCTAATGTGGAACCTTGCATCGTGTAACCATAGTTTGGGTTGTTCTTCCCTAGGTGCATAACCTTGCACTTGTCCACATTAAATTTCATCTGCCATTTTGATGCCCAGTCTTCCAATTTATCAAGATCCTCTTGCAATTTTTCACAATCTTCTTGGGTTTTAACAACTTTAAATAGTTTTGTGTCATCTGCAAATTTGATAACCTCACTTGTTATTCCACTTTCCAGGTCATTTATGAATATGTCAAAAAGCAGCGGACCCAGCACAGATCCCTGGGGTACACCACTAATCACCTTTCTCCATTGGGAAAATTGGCCATTTAACCCTACCCTCTGCTTTCTATCTTTTAACCAGTTCCTGATCCACAATAGTACACTGCCTCCTATCCCATGACTCTTTAGTTTTGCCAAAAGTCTCTGATGAGGGACCTTGTCAAAGGCTTTCTGAAAGTCCAGATACACAATATCAACTGACTCACCTTTGTCCACCTGTTTATTCACTCCTTCAAAAAAACATAACAGATTAGTAAGACAAGATCTTCCTTGTCTAAAGCCATGTTGGCTGTCTCCCATTAGGTTGTGACTATCTACATGCTGAGTAATTTTATTCTTTATGATGGTTTCTACCATTTTTCCCGGTACTGACGTCAGGCTCACCGGTCTGTAGTTTCCCGGATCACCCCTGGAATCCTTTTTAAAAATTGGTGTTACATTGGCGATCCTCCAATCTTCAGGTATTAGAGATGATTTTAATGATAGTTCACAGATTACTGATAGCAGGTCTGCAATCTCATATTTCAGTTCTTTCAACACCCTTGGATGTATACCATCCGGCCCAGCGGTTAAAGCGGCTGGAACCCCAGAGCATGGCACCAGTAGTTCTGCCGAGGTTGAAGCCTCGAGAACATCCTGGAGCCCCGTTAGTGCTTTGGAAGCCGAAGCCTCCTGCTGGGCAATTTTGCCGGTGAAAGTCCCTCAAGAGCAACGCCAGAGGCATCTCGATGTTTAGAAGGAGATCTACCCTTTGAGGACCGGATAGGTTTATGTTTAGTTACCTGAGATCCATGGGAGGAGGATGAAGCCCGGGAGGACGTCGATGCCACGGAGGCTGCATCGGAGGGAAAAAGGGTGCTGAGCTTAGAAGCTCGGTTTTGCCGGCCCCTTTTGACATCATTCCACAGGCAACACACTCTGAAATAGAGTGGTCAGGACCTAAACATTTGAGACACCACTCATGGGTGTCGGTGACGGAGATGGTACTGCCACACTTAGAACACTTTTTAAAACCCGAAGCGGGTTTTTCCATTTTGAGGAAAAAAGTTGGGCCTAGTGCCCAAAATGGTGCATGACACCCGAGAAGAAAATTACTGAAGAAAGACTCCAAAAAGAAAGTGTTTTTTTTTTTTTTAGAAAAAGAAAAGAAGAACCGGCGGTACCAGTATAGCGTCGAGGGAAGGCAGACGTGACCACAAAAAAGAAGTATAATAAGGGAATTTTCTGCGGTGACAGGATGTGCGACCTGTCAGCTCCGCGGAAAACGAAGAACTGGAGAGGGACAGTTGGGAAAGGCGGGAAGGCAGCATGCAGGCGCTGTGGGATGCTCCCAAAAGCTTTCCTATTGAACGTTGGGGAGCGTTCCTGCGCAGGCTCCGTCGGTACCGACGATAACCATATGTGAAGACTACATTCCTGCTTGTTCCTGGAGATGGAAGGTGATTAGCGGTGTGTCCCAAGGTTCAGTCCTAGGACCGGTACTGTTCAATGTATTTGTGAGTGATATTGCTGAAGGACGGAATGGAAAAGTCTATCTTTTTGCAGATGACTTGAAAATTTGCAACACAGTGGACTCCCCTGAGGGAGTGGATAACATAAGGAAAGATCTACAAAAGCTGGAAGAATGGTTTAATGCTTAGCAATTAAGATTTAATGTGAAGAAGTGCAGTGTCATGCACTTGGGAAGCAGAAATCCAAGGGAATTGTATACGATAGGGGGTGAGAGGTTGGTGTGCACAAACTAGGAGAAGGACCTAGGAGTGACTGTTTCTGAGGATCTCAAGATGGCAAAACAGTGTGACAAGGCGGTGGCAAAAGCCAGAAGGTGCTGGATTGCATACAGAGAGGAATTACCAGCAAAAAGGAAGAGGCACTAATGCCACTGTACAAGTCGCTGGTGAGGCCTCACTTGGAATATTGTGTTCAGTTTTGGAGACCGTATTTCGCAAAGGATATAAAAAGACTGGAAACGGTTCAGAGGAAGGCAACCAAAATGATTTGGAGCCTGCGTCAGAAGACATATGAGAAGAGACTTGAAGACCTATGTACACTCTGGAGGAGAGGAGGGACAGGGGAGATATGATTCAGACCTTTAAATACAAACTTCTTCCATAGATGGAGAAACTATAAAACCAGAGGGCATAAAATGAAACTGCAAGGGGGTAAACTGAAAAGCAATGTCAGGAAATACTTTTTCACTGAAAGGGTGGTGGATGCTGGAATGCCCTCCCGATGGAAGTGGTGGGGGTAAATACAGTGACAGAATTCAAAATGGCATGGGACAGACACAGTGGATCCCGTTATAGCAACAGGATAAAATAAAAATAAACATAACTCTCTCTTATATCTCAACAAATAGGGGTGACCCTACATGGAGCAGTGAGTACACCCCTAAACAAAAGCATATGGAGAGGCAGGTGCACCTACACTTACCGCCTTGCTGGGCAGACTAGATGGACCATACTGGTCTTTATCTGTCGTCATGTACTATGTTACTTGTGATAAGGAAGCTTATCATAGCTCAGGAAGGAGCTATAGAAAAGGTGAAGTGACTCTGAACAAACAACCTGTCAGTTCTGGTAGAAATAAGAAAACAGAATTTTCCCATAAAAGACTACCAGTCCCAGAATGCACCAGGTTTCCAACAGCCATTAGAGGAGCTGAAGTGGGGAAACGTGTGTTCAATCAGGAGGGCTATGAGGTAATCCCTAAGCACTCATCTCAAAGGGCAGGGCCTGATTCAGCACAGCTGCGCTGTATTAGGGGGGAGCACTCATCTAGGCAGAATAAAGGTAGAGTTTATTCTACAGAGAATTATCCTCATTATCCTGAGAATCAGCTTGAGCTTGATCATCAGTTTCATCTGAAGGATCATCAGAAGCAGAAGCCAAACCGGACGGACAGAGAAGGAAAGAAACCCTTTGGAAGAAGGAAGAGAAAAGCCTTTGAGAGGTCTAGAAGAGTCCAGAGCAGTACGTATACTGGGAGGCATTTCAAGGGCCAGCATACACCATTGGACTGGGGAAAGCCAGAGGAATGGTGCTGCAGAGCTAGGAAACTCCAGACGCTACCTGTGAGGGAGACGGCTGCACGTGGAAGGGACCCTAAGACCTGTGCCAGAAGGTATGTGAAGAGACATCCAGTGTACAGGGATCTGGATTGGAAGGCTGGACATAAGAACTGGACTACATACTGGCCAGGCTATATAGAGAGGAACTCTAACAGCAATGGAAGCTCAGGTATGAACACTGATCTATGCCCTAGCTATAACCTTGAAAGACAGCAGGGAAACAAGTATTCTCCTGAAAGTGCTCCATTGAGAGATTCATCTGTGCCAATCCATGATATTGAACCCATGCTTGTTGAAGAAGGGGGAATGATTGCAGATGAAGAATGTGTTTATATGGACTGCTCTCTGTCCAAACTCCTTTGGCGATTTTCTGTTATAAAGTACAGCAACCATCACAAAGAAATACAAACGTGTTCTTTAATCTACTCAGAAAAGCTCCTGAAGCAGGATTTGACCCACACAGTAGAAAGCAAGCCAGCTAAAGGGGTTTCAGCTGGATAACTGCTAGCAATTGAGCCTTACCTAATTGCTTGTGAGCTAGGAGAGAATCACTTCTGAATCTATGTGGGAAGTTATCAGAAGTTAACCTGAAAAGAACAGTTTTTTTCTTTCTTTGTGGCTTTTCGTTTGTTGTTTGATATATGCTAAGAAAACATTAGCTAATGCCTGACAAGTTTGAATGTTGTTTTCCTGATTTTGACTTTGTTTTTCCAAGTTAAACACTGGAAGCAAGTAACCTGATTTATGTGCTACCAAGCATATCTGTGTTGGGAGAAATAACCCCATAAATAAATAAATATCTTATTGGCTTTAACACTTGAGCACAACTAAATAATTGTCAGCAGCTGTGTCTGGTGTGAATGAACTGCATTGCCCACAATCCCTTGCAAATCATAGAGATATATGCACTTGCCAAGACTGTGAAGATTCTCACCCAGGCAGCCGTCTGACATACTATATGTAGAGTGGGGAGGCCAGGGATGGGGCATTCCTGGGGAAGGGCTGAAAATGTGTAGCGTATATATATAAAAAGGCACATTTCAAAAAGGCTGTATAGGTGAAATCTGGGACATCCATGTCATAATGCATGTAATTTAGTGGGAGGGGCAGCAGAGAAGGTGGGCACAGATAAGTGCCTTGTAAAATGGGCCTGTCTCCTGTGCAACTTGGACATGATTGCGTCGGACATGTTTATTTTTGGGGCTTTGTAAAATAGCTCAGGTGATGTTCATGTGATTTCAATGTCTGAAAGAGCATTCTCAGATGTGGAAATCACAAACAGGGCTTCTAAAATAACCTGCATAGGCTTCAATATTATACATTTGATTTAGACATGGAGAAACCAGGTACAACTTGGGCTATCTGAGCCAAATGGATAGCTTATAGTGCTTCTATTCCTAGGTCTTTGGAGATCGCAAATTTGGGTGTTTATTTTCCTGATAATCAGGTGTTTTTTGAGGGTACAAAAAAAATAAGTATCTGTACTACAAGTACTATTGCTGAGTACCTTTTCTGGTGGAATCAAACATGAACATTTGTGTCACACTTGGGAGCCATTAATGCAGAAAAGACATAAAAAAACACTTATTTTAATTTTTCTTGCATTGTGGTGTTTTATCGGTTAAAATCTAATATAAGAAGCTCTTATTATACGTATAGCTCCAGTATTTGGGGTCTTATATATAGAAGCTCTGATATTCAGTGCTTGTACATATAGGTATACGTATAACATATAGTACTACTGTCAGCGGCACTAGCTATATTTATAGCACCGATAAATATAGGAATAATTTCAAACATCTAGATACACATTTCAAATTTTTCCCCAGACATTTTATAGAAAATTGACTTGATAACGTATCCTTGCCAGAAGGAAGAACTTAGTGTGTTCTCTGCTATATTGAAGTACCAGAACCATTAAAAAATTACTTGGGTGGACAATTCTTTAAATTGCTTAAACCTACCATCTGTAATTAAGAGAGGTCAAAAGTATAAATATTACATGCATTTATAGCAATCTAATTCTATTGAAGGATTCTGTATCTTATTAACTTAACAGATGAAGGCAGTAGTACAACTGACCCACCTGCCCAATTATTACTATCACACTGCTAAAGATATAACTAGGACTTCTGATTTTCAATTATAACCAGAAAACCCCGACAACCTCCCATGGGGAAATTGGGGTTTGCAGTTATAATCAAAAAACCCACAAAAGCGCTTCACCCCTGTAGGAGTTTGGTATCATCATCTGGTAGCTGCCATCACGGCGGGATGACATCATTAGAACCTGTGCTGCTGCTGCTGTAGTCCTTTTATGGCAGTGGGAGCTTTTGTCTTTGCTCTCGGCACACTTCTTATTTGCTGGCTTGAAAGAGGGTTTACAATGTGAGAAAGCACAGTTACTTACCTGTAACAGGTGATCTCTGGGAACAGCAGGAATTAGTCTTCACATATGGGTACGTCGGTACCGACGGAGCCTGCACGGGAATGCTCCCCAGCATCCAATCAGAAAGCTTTTGGGAGCATCCCTCGCGCCTGCGCGCTGACTTCCCACCTTTCCCACTGCGTCTCCTCAGTTGAGTTTCATAGCTGAGAGAGAAGGAGAGAAAGAGGAAAGGAAGATAGATAGATACAACTCCTAGGGGAGGTGGGTGGGTTGTGAAGACTAATTCCTGCTGTTCCCAGAGATCACCTGTTACAGGTAAGTAACTGTGCTATCTCCAGGAACAAGCAGGAATGAGTCTTCACATATGGGGACTCCCTAGCTGTAGATGCCAGAGGGAGATCCCATAAAATGTATATCCATGGAACAGGACAGCATTTCCCAAACCTGGATCTCCGGCATCCCATGAGGGATGGGGGGTAGGAGTTGAACAGAGAAGAGCTGTAAGGAACAGCGAATCTAAAGACTACAGGGAAAATGAGTCTTTAGAATGTATGTCAAGTATCATTAAAATATTTAATGAACAAGCATAACATATAGCTTACCTACTGGAATGTAGGAAGTAGAAATTGTGATGGAGTGTACTGTAGCTGCAGTAGCGGAATCCTCAAGGGAACTTCACAG
Organism: Ichthyophis bannanicus; assembly: GCA_033557465.1. Classification (NCBI taxonomy): domain Eukaryota; kingdom Metazoa; phylum Chordata; class Amphibia; order Gymnophiona; family Ichthyophiidae; genus Ichthyophis; species Ichthyophis bannanicus. Next base: position 1,535,959,382 of record CM066032.1, read on the forward strand.
CAGTGATGATGACGTTCCAAACCTGGAATGGGCAGGTGACCCAGGTGTCAACTGGGGCAGGAAAAGAACGGCAGGTCTCCAATGGAAAGCTTTATGGAAAAAAGCTGAAAACTCTTTTAGGTACAGAGTTATTAACATTGAGGACTAAAAGAAGAAGACTGACTGATCTAGGCAATTTGCCCAGTCCTGAAGGGAAGAGGGGGTATGGAAATAAGGGCCCCTATTCCCAAGGAGAACAGAAGTGTACTCAGAAATACTGAAGACGTACACTGTCTTTCCTAGCTGGTAAGAGATAGGAAGACATTGAAGCTTGAGACTTCATAGACAGGGAGATCTATAACAAAAATAGAAGCTGTTGACATCACAGCAGTAATTGTATATATATATATATATATATATATATATATATATATATATATATATATAACCGCTCCCACTTACTGAGCCATGTGAGAATAGGCAAGGTGACTGTCTGATCCCCTAAGAAGGGAAAATATTTATAGCACAGACAGATAGGGAGATAGTAGGTAATATATATTGTCGTATGGACATCTCCCAATAGACCCATATATATATATGTATAGATATGTATATATGGAGATACCTACATATAAATATAGGTATAGATATGTGTGATATATATAGATATATAGATATAAATATATATATATATATATGGGCATGACTTATGCCCACACAGCTTATAGAAACATGTATGTATAGGATATAACATACATGAAGATGAACTGGGGAATACATGCCTGCCACTGAGCCCCACAAAAACATGCACATGGGGAATGTGATGAGAAAAGATTCATCTAATAACAGGGGGTGAAAACCACCTGAAGCTATATAGAGAATCTATTTCTGCAGTGCAGGAATGTAGTTCAGTGAAATAACCAGTATGGTTGCGTGAAAAAATTGAGGATAATAGCAGTTTGGCAAGAGCACGTCAGGAGCTCTCTAGAACTCTGACATGTCCAAAGGACAGGAAAACGCATAGAAGAAGATACCAAGATGACCCAGCCAAGGGACACAGGGGTATCATGTATACTAATAGAGTATGCGTTGTCCAAGAGGAGCAGAAGAGCATGATGCCAAGCTGTAAGGAAAAAAGGGTAGATTCCTGCAAGATTGGGAACTCCTTGGACATTCACGCAGAAAAAGCTTGTCTTCTGTATCACAACAGGATACAAGAGGGTTTAAAGAACCCCTATAGTTATGTAATGATCATATAAGCTTTTTGTACTATATGGAAAAGCCCCTAGAGACAAAGTTCAATGCTCTATAGCAAGGGCCCATAGTGGAAAGCTTCTCTGAAGATTGCAGAGAGCATTGGGCAGGAGAATTAAGAATGAAGTCAGGTGTGTTGCCACATCCTAGGAAAGGATATGGCTAGAAGAAGACAACCCGACATGAGTAGTATTATGCAAGATATTTGGAAGTAGCTTGCAATGACTAGCAAGGTGAGTAATCACTAGAACTCCTGCATGCAGAGCAACTGAACAAAACAGCAGAGGGATTCTCCTGTGTGAAAACAGAGAGAAAACAGACAAAGGGAGCGGAGATATTCCTGTCCCTGTCTGATGGGTTGTTCAGAGCATGCAATCAGGGATAACAAAAAGTCTACACAGGAAAGGTATGTCAGTATGGTACCAACTGAAGCAGGGGAAACCCTGGAAGAGAGGGGGTTGAAAAGTGACTTACCATATGGTAAGTCAGCTGAAGGAAAAGATGTCCATGTGGGGACAGAAACTATCATGGGATAGTTGTAACCTCCCTTCCTAGTGGTAAGAAGGGGAGAATTCTGTAACCCATTGGACAAAAGTATCCTAACAGCTTAGCATACTGAAAAAGAAAAAAACCAGTGTAGAGTTTTAAGAATAAACTTCTAATAAGAAGAAGTTAACTGTAGATTGCAATGTACAGGAACCTATGGTTGCTGGTTATGCTTAGACTGGTTAGAGTCTGGAGACTTCAGACTAGGATGAGATGTCCCTTGCTTGGGTACATCTGGAGGATGGGCAGGAGAAGGGTGAAACCTTCTTTTCTTAGGGAGAGAAGGTTTGGTAGGACATTTCCTACGTACTGAGGAAGAAGAAGGCTTAGGATGATTTACAGAACCAGGGAAGTCAGTGGAGCAATGAGCAACCTGACGTAAAGCCTCTCTATTGAAGAGATTTTCTCCAGTACAAGGAGAATTACCCAGTGTATGTTGTGCCCATCTGTTCAAGTCTGAAGCTTGCAGCCAGGCTTTACGACGTGCTCCAATGGCAATAGCAGAGGCTCTGCTAACAGACTCAAAAGAGTCTAGAGAAGCACAAGAAAGACCCAAGAGATATTCCTGCTATGATTAAGAAGCAAGGAATAGTCAGTGGACTTAGGCTCTGACAAAAAAGGGGACAAAAGAGATAATTTCTCTGTGACCTCCTGAAGTGTCAGACTCATAAAAAATATATGAGATGATCCTTGAAGCCAGCATAGAAGTTTGGAAGGTTTGACGTCCAAAGGTATCAAGTGCTTTAGATGCACGACCTGGCGGATAAGAAGAATGCTTCTTGTTGCTTCTTACCTTCCTCATTGCTGATTCCACTACAATGGAATGATGTGGAAGTTGTTTTTTTTGAAACCCCGGAGAGGGAGGCACCTGATACAGAACATTAGTGGCTGTAGAAGGCGAAGGAACCTTTAAAGGTGATTCCCACATCCTCAGAAGAAGATCCTGCAAAGAATGATGTAAAGGAAGCATTATATTTTCCTTTTCTGCAGGAACTTGGTTAAGATTAGAGCCAGGAATAGGAATGGCAAGAAAGGTTGCCATGTCAAGGAGAAATTTCTGAAAAGAAGGATCTCCAATGGGAACTATTCCTGGGTAAGCTGAGGTTGAAGCAGCAGCTTGAGCACCAGAAGACATACTTGACTGGTGCAGAAAAAGAATCCTGCTAGATGGACAGTGATACTGACAGTTCTGATTCGAGGCAGTTAGTACTGCATCGTCAGTGCCCGGTATCGATTCCAAGCTAGGCATAGAAAGGATTGAAGGCACCGATGGAACTGCAGGAATCGACATCGATACCGATACCGGTATCGGAGACGGTAATGTCATCGAAGCAGTAACCGGGGGCTGCTGAAGCGGTACCGAGGTAGCCAGAGAGGCTTGGTAAATATCCTCGGTACTGCGTAGTTGGAAACGATATGGGTCGGTTCCGAAATGCGTCGGAACCAAGTCATCTAGACTGGATATTGATTCTAGACTCGGCATCGAAGGGAGCGAGTCTATCGATGCATGTCTAGAAGGTACCGACGTCGGTGGTGGTATCGGCGATGCCGATACAGGAAAGTCAATCGATGTCGTATCGATCGGTTCCAAAGGTACCGAGGACGTCCGATGACGAGTCCTGGTGAAGAGTGGAACACCCGACACCGGTGCTGATGCCGGGGTGTCGGTACCGCTGGAAGCCGATACCAACCCCGACCATGGCGAAGATACAGGAAAGTCAGTCTGGGTCATATCGATCGGCCCCGAAGGTACCGAGGACACCAGATGACGATCCCCGGTGAAGAGTGGAACACTCGACACCGGTGCTGAAGCCGGGGTATTGGTACCGCTCGAAGCGGATGCCACCACCGAACATGGCAGAGATACAGGAAAGTCAAACTGGGTCGTATCGATCGGTCCCGAAGGTACCGAGGACGCCCGATGACGATCCCTGGTGAAAAGTGGAACACTCAACACCGGTGCCGATGCCGGGGTATCGGTACCGCTCGAAGCGGATACCACCCCCGAGCATGGCTCAGGTATGTTCTGTGAGGGGTGAGCCCCAGGAACAACCTGAAACCCCGTAAGTGCTTTGGAGCCCGAAGACTCCCGCCGGCGTTTTATTGCCAAAGAGGTCTTGAGGGCAAGGCCGGAGCCGTCATCATGCTTGGCATGAGACTTACCACTCAAGGATTGGCTAGTCTTAACAGACTGTTTGTGGGTTACCTGATCCTGGAGAGAAGAACAGACCGGTGTCCTCACCTCAGGAGGAAAAACGGTATCTAGGGAAACTCGAAAAAGGGAAGGTCTTCTCCCAATACTACAGCCTGATGGTTCAGGGGAAAAAGGGTCAGGACCCAAACAGGTGAGACACCAAGCATTGGAGTCTAAAAAGAAAACTAAGTTTCCACAGTGAAGGCACTTCTTAGGGGAAGAAGGCTCCATGTTGGAGAGGCCTGGTAGGCCCAAAAAGTTAAGACAAAAACCGAGGAGAAAAAATCTCTCTAATTTTTGAAAAGAAAAGAATAAAGCACCGGCGGTACCGGTATCGGCGGGAAAAACAGCCACGACCACAAGAAAACAAGAAAAATAAGAATTTTAAAGAAAAACGTTTCTGCGGTGACAGGAGGACGTCCTGTCGGCTCCGCGGAAAAACGAAAACTGAGGAGAGGCAGTGGGAAAGGCGGGAAGTCAGCGCGCAGGCGCGAGGGATGCTCCCAAAAGCTTTCTGATTGGATGCTGGGGAGCATTCCCGTGCAGGCTCCGTCGGTACCGACGTACCCATATCTGAAGACTCATTCCTGCTTGTTCCTGGAGATCAGGCATTTCCTCTCTCAGGAGAAACAGGAAGTGTCTTTGCTCATGTTGTAAACCCTCCTGCAGAGCCTGGCAATAAGCAAAGAGCTGCAGGTGCAATGATACAAACACCCACTTCTCTGTGCAAGATAGGGGGGCTGGGACAAGTGGGGCCATAGCTGTTAATGAGGTGGGGTGGTGTTGGGGCTGATACTGGGGCCGGCATTGGAATATTGTGTTTTGGGTTACTGAATGGAATCCCTCTAAAAAGCCATAATATTATTTTTCACAATGGAAATACACTGGTAAAACCCAATTTTCTGACCTTGGTAAAGCAACTAACTGATTCACAAATAAATTCTTAAAATTCCAAATGATAAACACCCAGGACCTGAGGCCCTAGATGTAACCCAACTACTAGGCAGACAGTGTAACCACTTTTAAGATCACTATCCGTATCCAAGATATTTTTTGCTATCTTTGTATTTTGTGCTCCATCATCTTGGACAAATTAGCAGAAAGATTCCCTATTTAGGAAGAGAAGAATGCTCAATCTGAACTATGTCAAATCATAAATTCCTGTAATTATTTTATGGTTAACAATGCTAGACAGCTACTGCCAGAAAATCTGAGCTCCTCTATATGCCCTGCTCAATCACTTGCTGCCAGGACTTCTAGTAATAAGAGATTGACTAGTCCTAACTTGCGGCCTGCCTTCGCATTTCACCAAGTGAAAATTTGTAATTAGCAGCAACACAATTGCTGAGCTGCAGATGTATGCTCTGCTGGTATATATACCTTCTACCTGCACCAAAGAAAATGTGGTGTTTATTTTTAAATATTCAATATTAAGTGCACTAAGAACCAATGATAATTATAGATAATGAACTAATTATCTCATTTCTGTTTTGAATTGTCAGCAGTCCTTCTACCAGTCTTACCATTTCAACCAATCAGCCCCTCCCCTTAAAACATAAGAACATATATGTCATTCTGGGTGAGCCCAAAGGTCCATCAAGCCCATTATCCTGTTTCCGACAGTGGCCAATCCAGGTCACAAGTACCTTTCAGCTTCCCAAAAGGTACATAGATTCCATGCTGCTTATCACAGGGGTAAGCAGTGGATTTCTCCAGTCCACTTTAATAATGATTTATGGTCTTTTCCCATAGGAGCTTGTCCAAACCTCTTTTAAACCCAGCTACGCTAATAGCTTTTACTAAATTCTCCCGCAGCGAATTCCAGAGTTGATTATGCATTGAGTGAAAAAATATTTTCTCTTATTAGTCTTAAATGTGCTACTATCCGACAAAGTATATACCACCACAAAAGAGCCCAGTGATATTACAAAGGAAAAACCACCGTGAAGTATCACAAATAAATTTTTGTCGGATATGCCGTCAAAGTGTAAAGGACTTGCCCTCACACCACCGCGGTCCATCCATTTTATTAGAAAACCTTAAAAAACGGTTTGAAATATATTTGAGAAAATGTCAGAGTCACTTAGCTGAATAGAGCTGCTATGAACCCTTCAACAAACTGTTCATCAAACGACCGTCAAAGACGACGTGTCACGTTTCGGGGAACCTCTCGTCCTCCCCTGCCTCAGGTCCAGTCGCTAAAATTCAGATTGTCCAGCTCCAGCATTGACAAAAACGCCGAAAAAGGCAGTTTTTATAGAGGCATCAACCGCTACTGCATTGATTCGCTGATTCGTCCCAATCCTAAAGGTTAATAGAAACCAAAAAAGCCAATCAAATCACTGGTGGGAGGAGCCACCAATCAGGCCCCGCCTGCCGATTCGACTATGGCTAGCTACAAAAAACATCACCGGATGGTGTACCAGTCCAATTGAGAATTAAGCCCATTGGGGTGGACAGAATTCAACACAAAAATCCACCTTTGTTCTAAATTCTGTAGCTGTTGTATTCTGTCACTACCCCGTGCATTAGATGGAATAAAATCCAACACACGCCAGCGAAGATCTACAAAAGTGTGGGAATGAGTGAGACAGTGATCAACAAGGGGGGCTGTCATTGTTTTGGTCCTAAGCCCCGAAGCATGTTCCCCCAAACGGACCTTAAAGGGTCGCGAAGTACGTCCCACATAATTCAAACCACATGGGCATACCACCAAATAGACCACAAAATCCGAAATACAGGATGTGTGCCAACGAGTCTTATAAACTCTGTTTGTATGTGGATCTGTCCATTCCAAGCCAGATAAAGTATTAGAACAATAAGGGCAGGAACCACAAGGAAAATGCCCGGGGTGTGCATGGCAAGGAACCGGACGATCTTCTTCCATCGTATTCTTCACCAAAAGGTCTCGGAGATTGGCTTTGCGCGAAAAAGCAGTCCGCAAAGATTTTTTGAAACACGTATGCAAACCAAGAATTGGCCATAATTTATGAAGAATGCCAATAACCGCAGAAGACCCCCGCATATATGGTAATATTACCGTAATCTTATCATCAGAGGGATCCAAATTCTTAGGCTCCAAGAGCCATTCACGGACGTGAGGTTCCGTGAATGGCTCCAAGAGGTTCCCCGAAACGTGACACGTCGTCTTTGACGGTCGTTTGATGAACAGTTTGTTGAAGGGTTCATAGCAGCTCTATTCAGCTAAGTGACTCTGACATTTTCTCAAATATATTTCAAACCGTTTTTTAAGGTTTTCTAATAAAATGGATGGACCGCGGTGGTGTGAGGGCAAGTCCTTTACACTTTGATGGCATATCCGACAAAAATTTATTTGTGATACTTCACGGTGGTTTTTCCTTTGTAATATCACTGGGCTTTTTTGAGGTGGTATATATTTTCAGACCTGGTTGGGTATTTGAATTTGGCTTTGATAACTATCTGACAAAGAGCAGCATCAGTTCATCATACAATAACATTGATCTGACATGAATTCTTGTTTTGCCACTGCATCAGGGATCCACTCGCCTCCAACAGCTCCAATTCATTTCATTCAGTTCTTACCGTTTCAGCATCCACAAAAACTGTTGGACATTCTGAGCACATCATCATTACTTCCAATGAGCTTCTGAACTTTGTTCCAATACGCTGCAAACTTTCTCCAAGAAAACTGACAGAATCATTTGTTAGCGTGCCAAACTTTCTTTGAATGCTCTAAAACAAACAAAATACACTTTTGTTAACAGTATTCAATTGAATTACTTTACTCATGGATCAATTTTCTAACACATTTATGCAGTTGGCAGCAGAGCTGTTTGAATTTTTAAAAAATTCCTTGGAGTTGAAGAAAGAACTGTGAACATATTGATCATTATATGCCGAAATTATCTATCCTAAAGTGGGCAGGATTTGATGGCATTCTGGGGACTATGCAGTTAGAAGCCTAATTTATATGTCTTAGCAGTGATATTTAGCTACTAAAGGGCTGATTCTATAAGGTAGGTGCCTAAGCCCCTATTTGAAAGGACAGGCACACACCTTAGGCAGGCGCTACTCAGTAAGGGCCCGATTCTGATCCCGACGTACATCTCCTTTGTACGTCTGGGCTGACCCAGACGTAAAAAGGAGATCTCAATTCTGATCCCGTGGGGCACATCTAGCCCTGTGGGATCAGAATCGCAATCAGGCATGTATGTGCAAGCCGGGACTGCAATTCAGCCTGGCCTGTACAGCCAGGGCTTTTAAATGGAGCCGCAGTGCCATGGTGTCGTGTTGTCATGGCACAGCAGCTCCATTTAAAAGCCGCGATGTCGGCCGCCTGAAACGGAGTTAATTTCCCGCAGTCCGACCACCGATCCGGCCTCCTAAGGCCAGGATCAGGCTGTGAGGAATTAACTCTGCCCCCCCCCCAGCCCCTTCCGCACCCCGGATCGCTTCAAAAACATGACCAGGGGAGTTATTCCACCTCGGAGGAGGAATAACTTCCCCGGGTATTTTGCCGGCCATGAATGTCCAGGGCCGACATTAGAATTGGCGCTGTATGTCCAGGGCCGGCGACTGCTCACTGCCAGCCCATGGGCCGCCTCTTCCCCGCCCCCGACTAACTTCCCCGCACAACCAGCGGGGAAGTTAGTCGGGGGCTGCTGCCAGCATGAATAGTGGGGATGTCCATCCTTGCTATTCGTGTCTCAGAATTACCCCCAAAGTGAGCATTTTAAGTGCAATAGTGCTTATTATCATTATGGGCGTGCACAGGGGTAGAGGTTAGGCAAAGCATAGGGAGGGCCAAGATTTATACGACTAGGGCCCAATTTTCATTTGGGTGGTGCTATGCACCTCAGCGACGCATAGCCTGCCTGCCATCCATCTAACCCAGATTTTCAATGCCAGATTTTCGATGCTACCTGCTTAGTCCCTGCGCCTGAAAGATTGTCTATCTTTAAGGCGCAGAGGGCTAAGCAGGTAGCATTGAAAATCAGTGCTACCCGGTTAGCCCTTTCCTCCGCCCCCGCTACGCCCCGGAATGCCCCTAACGTTAGGGACTTATCCTGGATTTTCGAAGGGCACTACCTGTGTAGGTGCCTTTTGAAAATCCCAGATATGGCATTTACATGGATAACTAGAGCAGTTACCTGTGTAAATGCCTTAAAAAATGCCGCCCCTAAGTTATAAAATACTATCACATAAACGCGTACTTGACAAATCTATGTGCCTGTATTTACACCTTCTCCAGGGTTATGCCACTGTTTTAGGGAAATCAGTGCCAACTTATCTTTATAAAATAGGGTCAGGATAGGCGCATTCTGGGTGCCTAAAATTAGGCACCTGGCTACAAAATTACTCTCCGTATGTATGAAATAGATAGAAACATGCCGACAGAAAAAGACCCACATGGCCTATCTAGTCTGTCCTTCCATATCAACCAAGTGGGCTGTACAAATCACAGGTATAACTTGAAAAGTCTAATTTGGACATTTTAACTTATATGTGGATATTCAGCGTTACTATTTAAACGTACAGTTTTGTTGAATATATATATGATTTGAAATAGTCTAAGTTAGATGTTTAAAATTATATGTTCTGCATGCGGCTAAATATTGAACTCAGTAGCTTTCTGTATTTCTCATAAAGACAGAATTGTTTTTATTTGTTTTTTTTACATGGCAAAGAAAACCAAAACAATGTTTAGGTAAAGTTATTTTACAGTACACTGAATGGACCAACAGTACCACAATATATTGCAGTGCATGAGCTCTGTATTCAATTTGCAGACCTATCTGGCAGATTACTCATCTTTCTGGCAGGGGAAGATTTGCCATGGAGGAAGCGTTCACAGGCCCCAGGAGAGAGAATCTCAGTCATCATAAGACTGCAATACCTGTAGGTCAGATTTAATGTCCATGCTTAACAGTCACTAGAGAAAGTGCTAGTTGGGTCCCTTATCAAGGACAGTTGCTGCACTCGCTAGTATAATACATATATAGGAGGTAATGATGAAGATTAGCCCTGCAAAACCCTCTGTAACTATTAAAGGTGTCTCAAATTGTCTCTCTCCGATCATAAATGGCAGTAAATATGGTATGGGGCAGATTCCAACTAGGATTCACACCCATAAAAAAGTTATCTATAGTTCTGGTATGTGAATGTTTTATGGCTGACATACTGTTTAGATGACACTAATAATCCTATAGCAAACAGGAATAAATGATGACTTGAAATCTTGCTTTTTCTTGGAGAAACTTGCATATCCAGTTATTAAAAGTTTGAAAAAAACAAGTCACAATATAGCAAACGTTACAGCTCCACAATCTATAAAATACATAGAGTTAAAAAAGAACTGAAGTACATGGATAGAGAAGATAAGCCCGTTTTTACATAGAATACTGAGATAGGAATTGAGACATCCAGGTCCAGACACACTAGTCACTAGGAAGACCATCTTTAGGGTCAAATCCTTGAGAGAGGTTCTCTGGAGAAGGGGGTCTTTTCAGCGTCTTCAATAACAGAAAATGACTCCACTGTGGAACAACCGGATGCACAAACAGACGGATCTGCTTCACTCTTTTCAGGAAGTGGTACACACCAGGGTGTGCCACCAGTGGCACCCCCTGAACTCTCCCCTGGTATAATGCAATGGCCATCAACTGAACCTTGAGGGAGTTCAGAACCAAACTCTGCTCCAATTCAGCCTGTATGAAGGTACTCCTGACATCTAAAGGCCTGAGAGGAACACCACCTCTCAAAGACTTTCCAGACCCTGACATAGACCAAAGATGTAGAGGTCCTCCAGGATTTAAGGAGAGTGCTGACAACCATCCTAGAAAATTCTCTGAGTCCACTTTTGCCTCTTATGGGCCAGGCTGTAAGTGAGAAGGGAATGGGTTCTTCCATTAGCAAAGAACCCTAACACAGAAGTCCCCTCTCTTGTGGTAACAACAGAGGGGGACCAAGAGATCCATGTACCATAGCCTGTGTGGCCAGTCAAGCACCACTAGAATGACCAAGCCCAGATAAGACTGAATTCTGTGCAGAACCTGGCTCACCAAGAGCTATGGAGTAGACACAAAAGTGCATCCAATCCTGCCACTTGCAGATCCTTCCTGTGGATGAAAAGGTTTTTCACCTTGGATTATACCTGGGGGCCTTCAGATTGAAGATTGGGAGACCCCATTACCAAATGATGAGGTTGAACACATGAGGACCTAGCTCCCACTCACCTAGATCCATGGTGTTCCAACTCAAGAAGTTGGTCTACATGTTGTTGATGCCCATTATGTGGGCTGCTGACAAAGCCACCAGGTGAATTTTTGCCCATTGGCAGAACTTCACCACTTCTGTGGCCACTGCAGTGCTGCACATGCCAACTGCTTATTGACATACTCTATGGCTGTGGCATTGTTTGAGAACATTCTGACCATCTTGCCCTCCAGAAGGGTGTGAAACCTCTCTAGGACCTGATGAATCATCCTGGCTTCTAGTCTGTTGATCACTGAGGAGGCATCCTGAGCTTACCAGCACCCCTGATCAAACCGGCCCTGACAGCAGGCTACCTAGTCCAGCAGGCTAGCATCTGTAGGGACTATCACCCAATTCCAGTGCCTCCAGGAACATCCCGTCCATCAGTGGGCAAGTCTATAACCACCAGGGCAATTCCCACCAATTATTCTGGGAATAGGTAGGTGCTGCTCAAACACCTGGAAGCAGGGGGACCAATGATCCAGTAGGTGTCTCTGTAGGTGGCATCTGTGCACCATGGCCCAAGGAACCAGCTCTAAGGCCGAAGTCACTGACCCTAGGAACTGGAGGTGGTCCCAAATCTTGGGAGCCACATGAGAGCAAAACTCCCTGGGTGCAACTTTATGCTGTTCAACCTATCAGGAGTGAGAAACATCCTCCTCAAGCAGGTGTTGAAATGGGCTCCCAGATATTACAAGATCTAGGAGAGAACTAGATTGCTCTTAGGATAGTTGATCATCCATCTCAGCTTCTCCAGCCACTGGATCACCTGGGATATGCCTACCCTGGACTTCTCTCCATGGAGTTGGATCAAGTTAAATAGTCACCCAGCTATGGATGAACCCTGATCCATTGCCTGAGCAGAAAGGCCACCAATACCATCTCTGACCTTTGAGAAGGTATACAGGACCATGGCCAAACCAAAGGACAGGACATGAAACTGAAAATGGCAGCCAAGAACACAGAAACAGAGGAACTTCAAATGTTGCTCCCCTTGGAGAGATCCAAAGAGGTTAGTAATTTTCCTTGCCAAACCGATGGCCTGAAGGTCTCCATGTGGAAATGAGGAACTCTTAGCTTGGTATTGACTGACTTCAGGTCCAGAATAGGCCTAAGAACACATCTTTTTTGGAGACGACAAATAAATGGAATATTGCCCCAACATAGCTCTGCGGAGGATTCAAGTATGATAGCCTGCAACCGCAGGAGGTGCTAAAGCGTTTCCTCAATTGCTGCCCCTTTGGCCAAGGAGCTGAAAGGTGTCTCAGAGAGGCTCCACAAATTTCAGGGCATACCTCTATTCGAGGACCCTAAGGAGCCATTGATCCGATGAGATATAGGTCCATTCCAAATGAAACATCCAGAGATGCCCTCCAACTGCCTGTCCCTCATAAGGGACCAGCTGGATCTCATGGTGACGGCTTACCAGTTCCTAAGGATGTACCTTCTGAGTCCTGAAAGAGCTGGGAACCCTACATGGACTGGCCCTTCTTGAGCCTAGACCCATAGGAGGAACGGGCCATGCCAAAACTCTTGCTAGTCCTAAACCATCCCCACGTTCCCCTATGGGCCTTTTGAGAGGAACCCTTGGAATCTCTGGGTCAATCTTCTGTGAGCCTCTGTGAGCGAGCTTACCCAAGGTCCATCAGCTGTTAGTGTAGCTGGGTTTAAAAGAGGTATGGACCGATTCATGAAGAAAACGTCCATATACCATTATTAAAGTGGACTGAGGATATCCACTTCTTACCCCTGGGATTAGCAGCATGGAATCTGTCTACCTTTTGGGAACATAACAGATATTTGTGATCTGGATTGATCACTATTGGAAACAGGATACTGTGCTTGATGGACCTTTGAACTAGCCCAGTAAGGCATATTTTATGTTCTTATGTTCTCCAGGTCCTCCCCAAAGAGCAGCTGTCCCTTAAAAAGGAGCTTGCTCAGACACAGTTTGGATACAGCATGTGTGGACCAATTCCAGAGATGGAGCCAGATCCAGAGCCATCTGCGGACCAGCAAAACTGCAACCATGGACTTAAGAGGCGATCCTGATGAAGTCATTCAGAGTATCCGCCACTAATGAAGCCTCTGACTCCAATCTTGCCATCTCTGGTCTATCCGGAAATTGCTGGATCCAATGCAAGAGTGCTCGTGCCACCAAGCCTGCACAAAACACTGCCTGAGTTGCCAACGCCAAAGCCATGAAGGCAATTTTGAGGAGAACTTCTCCCCTGCTATCATGGGTCCATCCTTCACTGGGATGGTGGTGCGTTTTGTCACTACCATGATCAAAGCATCAACTAAAGGCCACATAAGGCTATCCAATCTCCCCCTTGGGGTAGAGGAAATATTCGCCAGGACCTTAATACCCCTCTGCCCCAGCTCCAGTGCCTCCCACTGAGAGACCATGATCTTTCACAAGAGAGCAGGAAAGGTAACAAAAACCTGAGGGACATCTCAAACCCTCCAGGTTAGGGTCCATTTGTGAAACCTCTCCAGCAGGAGGCTCCAAAATGCAAAGAGGTGCCCTAGTGAAATAAAGCATAGTTACTCACCTGTAACAGGTGATCTCAGGGAACAGCAAGAATTTAGTCTTCACATATGGGTGATGTAAGTACCAATGGAGACCATATGGGAACATTCCCGCAGCATCCAATAGGAAAGCTTTTGGGAGCATCCCACTGCACCTATGTTGCTGCCTTCCCACCTTTGTGATTCTCCCTCTTCAGCTGAGTTTGTAGCTGAGATAAAGGAGAGAATAGAGACAGAGAAACTCTACAACTCCTAGGGGAGGAGGGTGGGTTGTGAAGACTAAATTCCTGCTGCTCCCGGAGATCATCTGTTAAAGGTGAGTAACTACGCTACGCTATCTCCAGGAACCAGCAGGAATGTAGTCTCCACATACGGGACTCCCTAGCTCCCAGATGCCAGAAAAAATTCCCCAGAATCGGTAGATTTGCCTCAGAGCAGATTTCAAGAGAGCATGGTTCTTTAATGGACATCTGGCATCAAAGGTTCCAGGGTAGCAGTTGACCTAAGTTTGAAAGAGGTGTTGAAGTAGAGCCTGACCAAACATGGCATCCCGGCAGGAGTCCTTGCCCAAACAGTAATGTGCAGCAAAGGTATGCACTGAAGAACAGGTTGCTGCTTTGCGGATTTCGTCAATAGCTACAGAACATAGGTTTGCCGTCGAGGCAGCCATGGCACGAACATTATGGGCAGTGAGATGACCTTCAAGGGATAGTCCTGCTTTAGCATAAGCAAATGAGATGCAATCTGCTATCCATTTAGATAGAGTATGCTTGGATACTGGCAACCCCAAATGACTGGGATCAAAGGAGATGAATAACTGAGAGCTCTTACGGTGCTAAGCTGTCCTTTGAAGATAGAATGCCAAGGCACACTTGCAGTCAAGAGTACGGAGGGTTGTCTCTGCTCTAGAAGAATGAGTTCTCGGGACGATAACAGGCAGGTAGACTGACTGATTCAAATGGAAAGGAGACACCACCTTGGGCATGAAATAAGGATGAGTCTTAAGGATCACCTTATCATGGTGGAAGCGGGTATAAGGCGGGTCAGCCACCAACGCTTGGAGCTCACTAATGCGTCTAGCTGAAATGAGTGTAACAAGGAAGATGACTTTCCAAGAGAGAAACTTTAGCGAGGTTGTGGCTAAAGATTCAAAGGGCGGCTTAAGGAGCTGACCTAACACAACATTAAGATCCCATGTCACCGGTGGTGGCCTGATGGGGGGCTTGGTTAATAACAGCTCTCTCATGAAACGTGTCATAAACGGTTGTAAAGAAACAGGCTGCCCATCCAAGGGATGGTGAGTAGCAGCAATTGCACAGAGGCGAACTCTCACCAAGTTTGTCTTGAGACCAGAGGATGAAAGATGGCAAAGATACTAAAGGAGAGCCTCCACCGGAGCTGAGAAGGGGTTAAGATCCTTTTGGGTACACCAAGTGGAGTATCTACACCACTTAAAGTCATAGGAACATCTGGTAGACAGTTTCCTGGAGGCTAGTAGGGTATCCTTTACTTCCTGAGGAAGATTGAGAACCTGCAAGACTACGCTTTCCGCAGCCAAGCCATGAAATGGAGAGACTGCGGGTTGGAATGGAGTAGCGTCCCCTCCTCCTGTGAGGGAAGGTCGAGAGCTGATCCGAGACTGAGAGGGTGAGTCTGTGACAGATGTAGCAGGAGAGGAAACCACATCTGACGTTGCCAGCATGGGGCAAGGAGGATCATGTGGCCCTTGTCTACTTTAAAAGTGTTTTGGGAATCAGGGGTATGGGAGAAAAGGCATACAGGAAATCCTGACCCCAGTGAAGGTGGAAAAAATCGACCTGCTGACGAATGGGAATTGGGGTTCTGGTGCAAAAACGAGGTAGTTTGGCATTTTGTGGAGTGGCACAAAAGTCTATCTCCGGAGTTTCCCAGGTGTGAAAGATGTAGGAGATTGTCTCCTGATGGAGAGACCACTCGTGTGGAAGGAGGATCTGACTCAATCTGTCTGCTAAGACATTTTGGTGTGCTGGCAGATATACTGTTTGGAGATGCATCTGATGAGCAATGGCAAAGGACCAAAGATGGAGAGCCTCCTTGCAGAGGGCCCAAGAGCATGTTCCCCCCTGCTTGTTCATGAAGAACATAGCTACCTGATTGTCCGTCTGGACCAGAACTCTGTGACCCTGCAGTTATTGTTGAAACACTTTGAGGGCAT
Source organism: Ichthyophis bannanicus (assembly GCA_033557465.1). Lineage (NCBI taxonomy): Eukaryota > Metazoa > Chordata > Amphibia > Gymnophiona > Ichthyophiidae > Ichthyophis > Ichthyophis bannanicus. The sequence continues at coordinate 1,535,975,317 of CM066032.1, forward strand.
TGAAAATCGCACGAAGCTCCAGCAAATGTATTTGGAGTTGTGACGCCTGCTCTGTCCAGAGGCCCTGAGTGGAGAGAGACTCCAAGTGAGCTCCCCAAACCAGTTTGGAGGCATCTGTTGTCAGGATGCATTGAGGTGGAGGCATCTGAAAAGGTGATCCTAAGAGGAGATTTCCCGGAGTAGACCACCAGAGCAGGGAATGCATGAGAATGTCTGTGACTTTGATTTTATGTGTGAGGGTCCCAGGGGCCTGTTTCCACTGGGAGGCAAGAGTCCACTGAGTTGTCCACATGTGCAGATGCACATATGGCACTACATGAACCGTAGAGGCCATATGGCCTAACAGTTGTAGCATCTCTCTGGCCGAGAGATTGTTTCTGAACCTTACTTGAGATGCTATCTGTACTAGGCGGGTACAACGGTCCTGGGGTAGAAATGCTCTTGATCGTCGAGTTTCTAGAACAGCCCTTATGAATTCTAGTGTTTGAGTAGGAACTAGATGGGATTTTGGAAGATTTATCACAAATCCTAGATCCTTAGTACAGGAATTGTACGAAGGAGGGATAGGTGAAATTCCTGAGAAGTGGCTGCCCTTATTAGCCAATCGTCTAAGTAAGGGAAGACAAATATCCCGAGAATCCTTAGATATGCGGCTATGACCGCCATACACTTTGTGAAGACTCTTGGGGCAGAGGTGAGTCCGAAGGGAAGGACTCTGTGCTGATAGTGATTTCCTTGAAAGATAAAGCATAGATACCTCCTGTGTTCAGGATGAATGAGGATATGGGTATACACTTCTTTGAGATCTAGAGAACAGAGCCAGTCCTGACTCTTGAATTTCTCTCAAAAATTGTTGAGGTTTCTGAGATCTAAAATGGGTGTGTACTCTCCGTTCTTTTTTGGAATGAGAAAGTATGGAGAATAGAACCCCATCCCCTTATGGGATGTTGGAACCTCTTCTATGGCACACTCTGACAGAAGAGAGGTGATCTCTTGCTGGAGGAGAGCAGTGAGTAGGGGTTAGGAATGATATTCCCCCTCTAGAGTGGTGGGGGGTATGCTTTGTAGATGAAGCTTGTACCTCTCTCACACTATAGTTAGTGTCCACTGCTCTGAGGTTATGAGATGCCACCTGTGGGCATAATGGCAAAGTCTGCCTGCTATGTGGAGGGGGTGGGGGTTCTCCAGAGGCAGGGTGGTAATGTTCTCTAGGAAGAAGTCAAAAACCAAGGGTAGATTGAGTCTGTGCTGCTGGATGTGGTTTAGGAGCCTGTAGCTTCTTCTGCTGTTTGGGAGGCTGTTGCTTCCTCTGGGCACCCTGAGGCTGGTATTGAGAAGTTGAGTGGTAAGAAGAGTAGAATTTCTTCTTCTTACCATAGAAAGGCTTCTTAGTAGTTGCCTTTTTCTTGGTACAGTAGGCAGCAGCCTTTGAAAACCTATTGAGGGTGGTATTCTCAGACTCTAACTGAAAAGCCTTATCTTGCCAATCCTTTCCAAACAGGTTCTCTCCTGTACAGGGAATATTTCCCAGCTTATCTTGAACCCACTGTTCAAGGTCTGATGCCTGAAGCCAGGCAATCCTACAGGCACCTATGCAGATAGAAGTTGTTCTACTAATGCATTCAAAACAGTCAAAGGTTGCCCTATTGACAAACTTGTAAACATTTTGGGCATGTTTGTCTAATGAAAGGTAGTCTGATCTCTTGTCATCCTGGAGAAGAGGAGACATTGACTCCAGATCCCTAGTTACCTCCCTAAGGAACATACCCATGTAGAGTATGGATGAACTTATGCAGGTTGAAAGCAGGGAGGCTTGAAAGCACCGGCGGCCAAAAGCATCGAGGGTTCTTGACTCCCTGCCCGGGGGATTGGAGGAGTGCCTTTTAGAATTCTTAATTCGACACATAGCTGATTCCACTACCATTGAGTGGTGTGGAAGCTGCGTCTTCTGGAACCCAGGGCTACCGGTCCCCGATACATGGTATTGAGTCGCCGGGTATGGGGAGAAATGGTGAGGGGTGTCTCCCACATCCGGAACATAGGGTCCTGGAGTATGCGGTGTATAGGGAGAATAGTCACCTCTTTAGGAGCTGTAGGATATTGAAGAATTTCCAACTCCTCTGCTCTGGATTCTTTCTCTGATGCAGGAGTAATGGATAGGCCCCTAGCCATATCCTTGATAAACTCCTGGAAAGACATGTCTTCGGGAGGGGGCATACATCATTGTAAAGATGGAGAGGGATCCTCAGGGAGACTCCTCATCTCTCTAATACCAATCAATTCATCGTCCAAAGAATCGGAAGCGATAGATTCAAAGTATCGACGAGAGTGATAGTCTTGTTCTTGTAAAGACCGGTACTGATCAAGATCGGTATTGGCGTGAGAGACCTGCTGTGTCGGTACCTCAGAACCAGGCACGGACTCAAGGCCCGGCATGGGCAGGAGTGTGCCGAGGGGCATGAAGCCCAGCTGTATCGGTACTGATGATACCGATGGTAATGTCTTGACTAGTACCGATGCTGCTAATAGAGCCGCAAGACTCCGCTCGATGGCTAGCATACGCTGGTCCATCGAGTATGCCGATGCCTGGGTATCAGTACTGGAAGTTTGGGCTACCGTTCCAGAGCATGGCACCAGGAGCTCTTCGGAGGTGGAGGCCTCGGAAGCATCCTGGACCTCTTGTAAGGCTTTGGAGGGGAGGTCCTTCCGCTGGGGTAGTTTGGCCAATCGATCCACCTCTAGGGCAATGCTTGAGGCATCTCTATTTTTAGACAGAGATCTACCCTTAGGAAGATGGCCTGTCTTGGAAGACGACTTGTGTTTTGATACCTGAGATCCATGTGAAGAAGACGAAGTCCTCAATAACGTCGAAGAAAGCGAGGCTACATCTGAGGCAAACAGGAAGTCGTGTTTTGCAGCCCGATTCTGTAGGCGTCACTTCATCATCTTTCTGCATAGGGGACACTCAGATGGCTGGTGATCCAGGCCGAGGCATTTGAGACACCAGTCATGGGTATCAGTGGCAGAAATGGTACTACCACACTTGGAACATTTTTTAAAACCACTAGTTGGTTTTTCCATTGTGTCAGTAGACAGGATGGAAGGCCTAAGGCCTGAAACGGCTTTGAGTGCCTGAAAAATTAAAACTTTTTTTTCTTTTTTTCTTATTCACAGAAAGAAGAAGTAAAGATGAAAGTTCGGTTCCGTCATCAACGAGAAGGCAGACGCTGCCACAAAAAAATAAGGAGGAAGAAATTTTCTGCGGTGACAGGATTTGCTTCCTGCTGGCTCCACAGAAAACGAAGAACTGAAGAGGAAGAGTTACAAAGGCGGGAAGGCAGCTACGCAGGCACAGTGAGATGCTCCCAAAAGCTTTCCTATTGGACGCTGGGGAGCGTTCCCATGTGGGCTCCATCGGTACTGATGTCACCCATATGTGAAGACTACATTCCTGCTTATTCCTGGAGATATGGATTATTGATGGAGCCTCCCTTCTGCCAGGGAAAGTTATCCTTTTTCCGCTGACTCACCTGCTGAAGACCAGGAATCCTTGTCTTCTCCCCTTCCAAGGCTGCCCCCGCCCCAGAAGGGACAAGGCTGGGCTCCTGGAGGAACAGATAATAACAACTCTAAGTAGCTCTTAGAATTAGCCCAGAGGGGAACCTGGCATATTTCTAGTTCTCAGAATAAAGGGTTTTGTTTCTGGCATTGGCTCCATTTTAGAGCTACTTTCTAAGTTTACAGATATTTTCCGAAGGCCAATGGTTCTCCAGGAGGACTTTTATGTACGAGACTCCACACATGCAGTATAATCAATTCGTTGGACTCTTTTGATGGTGATCTTATGAATCTTTATTTGGCCACACTAGATGTTGAATCTCTACACCAATATCCTTCAATCTGATGCTCTGTTAATTGTACAGGACTATTTAATCCATAGGGAAAGTCATGGGATAGGAGGCAGTGTACTATTGTGGATCGGGAACTGGTTAAAAGATAGAAAGCAGAGGGTAGGGCTAAATGGCCAATATTCCCAATGGGAAAAGGTGAATAGTGGAGTACCCCAGGGATCTGTACTGGGTCCGCTACTTTTTGACATATTCATAAATGACCTGGAAAAGGGAATAACGAGTGAGGTTATCAAATTTGCAGATGATACAAAACTGTTTAAAGTTGTTAATACCCAAGAGGATTGTGGAAAACTGCAGGAGGATCTGGATAAATTGGAAGACTGGGCATCCAAATGGCAGATGAAATTTAATGTGGACAAGTGCAAAGTTATGCACCTAGGAAAGAACAACCCACACTATAGTTACACAATGCAAGGTTCCACATTGGGAACCACCACCCAGGAAAAAGATTTAGGAGTCATCGTGGATAACATGTTAAAACCCTCTGCCCAGTGTGCAGCGGCAGCCAAGAAAGCAAATAGAATGCTAGGTATCATAAAGAAAGGGATGGAAAATAAAACAAAGGATATTATAATGCCTCTGTATCGTTCCATGGTACGACCGCACCTTGAATATTGTGTGCAGTTCTGGTCACCATATCTTAAAAAGGAGATAGCATTATTAGACAAAGTACAGAGAAGAGCCACCAAAATAGTGAAGGGGATGGAAGACTACTCCTATGAAGAGAGGCTACAAAGGTTGGGGCTCTTCAACCTGGAAAAGAGACGGCTGAGGGGAGATATGCTAGAGGTCTATAAATTAATGAATGGAGTGGAGCAGGTAAACGTGGATCAATTGTTTACGCTATCAGAATATAGAAAGACTAGGGGACATGCAATGAAGCTACAGGGTAAACTATTTAAGACAAATAAGAGAAAATATTTTTTCACTCAACGTGTAATCAAACTCTGGAATTTGTTACCGGAGGATGTAGTAAGGGCTGTTAGTGTAGCTGGGTTTAAAAAAGGTTTGGACAAGTTCCTGGAGGAAAGGTCCATAAACCACTATTAAAAAGGGACCCAGGATAATCAATGCTTGACCCAGTACAAGCATTGTGGAACCTGTGTCTTTTGGGGATACTGCTAGGTACTGCCACCACCCGCTCCCTAATCTTGAGGGTTTGAGGAGGGGTGGGCCTTGAGGTCAAGTTGTAGTTGTAAAGGTCGAATGATAAGGCAGGCAAAAGAATATTTTTTTTTACATAAGGATTTATTTCTCCTGCTCCGTGGTGGAATGGAACAGGCGTAAAGGAATATATTTTTGTAGCCAAAGTAAGAACAAAAGCAAAACAGGCTTTTTCCAATACTGTGCTCTAAATGTCCTTCAACAGAGGAGTTCACATTCTGTCATGTGTCCTCTACTTTGAAACCAATTAAACAAGGAGAAACAATAAAGTTCATGCACTGTAACCAAGTTATGCTTCAGCTTATTTTTATCTCTTCATAAGCTCTTCAGGCAAGGTACTTAAACAGCATACATTTCAGCATATCATAGCAAATGACCATTCAAGCTTTGCTTGACTATTCTTTGTCTATGAGACAGGTTGAGCAGTCCATTGGCTGGTTCAAATCCACCATTGGCAAGGGAAGAACCAATGGCACTTTTACTCCTGGGCTCTGCACTGACTCTATTACTTCCTGTCCAGGAATGCTTCATTTGTCAAGGAAATCTCTAAACTCCTTCAGGAGAGCTTCAGCCTGCTTTCTATGTGGGCTGGGCGGATACTTAGCTCCTTCCTGGGGTGAGTAATTGCTTGTGGGTTTTGCTTCAGGCAAACAAACAATGTCGTCTCTGTTATCACGTTCATTCACTGCACTGGAGTTACCCCTCCCCCACTTGTCTCTGTCAGCAAGTGTAGGGTTAGCCAGTTCATTTGCACGTGAAGGGTTTCTAAACAGCACTTCAAATGTAAGACCTCCTAAATCCTCCTGGCATATATCTCTAGCATATAAATCAGCTATGTCCTTGTAGCTAGCCTGCTTGCTAACTCTTTCAGCAGTTTGGTAAGGAAAGCTGGGTTTATTTAAATGAGCTTCAGGTTGCAGCCAACTGCCTTCATAAAACCTGGGCTTGCCCTGGGTTTTAAAATAAGCATTCACACAGTCTGGCTTCTCATAAAAGCTGTTATCAGAATTAAAGACACCCTGTACCTTATCTTGAGGAATGCCTGAAAGTTCTTTAGCAGTCTGTCTTTCTTTCCACGGGTCAGCTCTCTGCTCCAAAAGCATAGGCTTTATGCCTGGGTCTCTCAGTGCCTCACCCTTCTCTTGTTCCCAGAAGGTTCTTCCATGCACTGAGTCTCCCTGGTACCTGCTTCTTGGCTTTGAAAGCGTTCTCCTAGGATTGCAGCTGGGGAGCGTTTCTCCCTCAAAGTCAAAGGTTCTGGCATCCAAGGCTATTTCCTGCCTTCCAGGTTGCTTCCTTTGTCTTTGCTGTACTCCGTCTCTAAAGCACACACCTGCTGCGTTTCTCCTCTTCTGCTGCTTCTCGTTGATCTCCTTCTGTCTCGGGTTGATCTCCAGGTTGATCTCCCCCTGTGCTTTCTGTCTTCCTTCTTCCTTCTCTCTGTTTAACAAGGTGCATCTGCTCTGGGGAACCCGCCTCCTGCTAGGGCGTGCCCAATCAGCAACTCTGCTTCTCCCCTCCCCCGAGGTGAACTGTGTTAGCTGATTAGCCATGTGCATCTTGTGCTGAGAAGGGAAAATCTTGCATTTACCTGCAGTACCCGGACCTTCCACCGGGTCACTATCTGTTTCCATGGCTTCTGGCAATGCTACAGCATCACAGTACGTATGACCTAGATTGGCCACTGTTGGAAACAGGATACTGGGCTTGATGGACCTCGGTCTGACCCAGTATGGCATATCTTATGTTCTTAGGCACACCAATGCAAGAATTCCTACTGAATTCTTGACTCAGCAGATATTGTTCTAACTAAGAACTATGTCTGTTTTCAGAACTATTTTTTCCTACAAATTAAGGGTACTGCAATGGGTGCAGCAATGGCCTCTGATATTGCAAATTTATATATGGCAGAGTTTGCGAAGTTGATGCTTACTGATTGTCCATATTCTGATAATATTTGCATATGGTGCAGTTATATTGATGACATTCTTTTGTTATGGAGAGGCAGAGAAGGCTCATTATTGGTGTTTCATAAATAGTTCAATCAGCATAACAATAATCTTTGTTTTGCACTCCAATACAGTTTAAAAGAAATACCATTCTTGGATATTCTTATTTCCAAGAATGCTCATAGGTTCACTACAAGTATTTATAGAAAGCCAACAGATAGGAACAAACTTCTCCAATACAGTGATTGCCACACTAAGAGTCTAAAGTCAATCCTTCCTTTTTTCCAGTTTCTTAGATTACATAGGGTCCGATATTAAACTGGGCAGGATATGCGCCGCTACGGCACACAGCCATGCCTGCTGACCCTTAACCCTGTGGCGACGGCTTTGAATATCTAGGGCAGTGATGGCTAACCTTTTTGAGCCCGAGTGCCCAAACTGCCGCACAAAACCAAAGAATTTCCTCAAAGTGCCAGCACGTCATTTGCATAAGTGGTCTTATTTGCATAAATATTTGCATAATGTTACCATACACTAACTTTTAGTAAACATGTCTCTTAATGAGTGTATGGATAAAGAAAGACTAAAAGATGTCTACATTAGAACATAAGAACATAAGATATGCCATACTGGGTCAGACCAAGGTCCATCAAGCCCAGTATTCTGTTTCCAAAAGTGGCCAATCTAGGTCATACGTACCTAGCAGTTTCCCCAAGGGACACAGGTTCCACAATGCTTGTATTGGTTCAAGCATTGATATCCTGGGTCCCTTCTTAATAATGGTTTATGGACCTTTCCTCCAGGAACTTGTCCAAACCTTTTTTAAACCCAGCTACACTAACAGCCTTTACTACATCCTCCGGTAACAAATTCCAGAGTTTGATTACACGTTGAGTGAAAAAATATTTTCTTTTATTAGTCTTAAATAGTTTACCCTGTAGCTTCATTGCATGTCCCCTAGTCTTTCTATATTCTGATAAGGTAAACAATCGATCTACGTTTACCCGTTCCACTCCGTTCATTAATTTATAGACTTCTATCATATCTCCCCTCAGCCGTCTCTTTTCCAGGTTAAAGAGCCCCAACCTTTTTAGCCTTTCTTCATAGGAGTAGCCTTCCATCCCCTTTACCATTTTGGTGGCTCTTCTCTGAACCTTTTCTAAAATTGCTATATCCTTTTTAAGATATGGCGACCAGAATTGCACACAATATTCAAGGTGCGGTCTCACCATGGAACGATATAGAGGCATTATAATATCTTTTGTTTTATTTTCCATTCCTTTCCTTATCATACCTAGCATTCTATTTGCTCTCTTGGCCGCCGCTGCACACTGGGCCGAGGGTTTTAACATGGTATCCACAAGGACGCCTAAATCTTTTTCTTGGGTGGTGGTTCCTAATGTGGAACCTTGCATCGTGTAACCATAGTTTGGGTTGTTCTTCCCTAGGTGCATAACCTTGCACTTCTCCACATTAAATTTCATCTGCCATTTTGATGCCCAGTCTTCCAATTTATCAAGATCCTCTTGCAATTTTCCACAATCCTCCTGGGTTTTAACAACTTTAAATAGTTTTGTGTCATCAGCAAATTTGATAACCTCACTCGTTATTCCACTTTCCAGGTCATTTATGAATATGTCAAAAAGCAGCGGACCCAGCACAGATCCCTGGGGTACACCACTATTCACCTTTCTCCATTGGGAAAATTGGCCATTTAGCCCTACCCTCTGCTTTCTATCTTTTAACCAGTTCCTGATCCACAGTAGTACACTGCCTCCTATCCCATGACTCTTTAGTTTTGCCAAAAGTCTCTCATGAGGGACCTTGTCAAAGGCTTTCTGAAAGTCCAGATACACAATATCAACCGACTCACCTTTGTCCACCTGTTTATTCACTCCTTCAAAAAAACATAACAGATTAGTAAGACAAGATCTTCCTTGTCTAAAGCCATGTTGGCTGTCTCCCATTAGGTCATGACTATCTATATGCTGAGTAACTTTATTCTTTATGATGGTTTCTACCATTTTTCCCGGTACTGATGTCAGGCTCACCGGTCTGTAGTTTCCCGGATCACCCCTCGAACCCTTTTTAAAAATTGGTGTTACATTGGCGATCCTCCAATCCTCAGGTATCCTCCAATCCTCAGGTATAATCCAGTGCCAACCGCCAGGCACATTAGGAACTACTACAAACGCTGCCCATTTAGAACCCATAGCAAACCTGCCGTATCCTGACAGCATTACCAGGACTCACAAAGCACCATACCCTACCTATCAAAAGGCAACACTGCAAATATTAAACCAATACATTTCAGAGAATACTGGGGAAAGAAAACAAGTGGCAACCTCAAATAGGAATTTCCTCTTGTACCAAACAAAGCGCAGATGTTAATGATGCACATTTCCCAGAGCTGACATATTCCAGTTAATAAATTCAAAATAAAGAGATATCTTTCTACCTTTTGTGCATTTTCTTTTTCAGTTGCAATTGGTCCAGCCACTTTCTTCTGGTTTCTTCATGTTTTCTGCTAACTCTCCATCGTCTGCTGTCCATTTGTCCTTTCTTCTCTCTTCTAGTTTTTTTTCCATTCTCTCTCTCTCTCTACATCTGCTTTAACATACTAATCTTTCTCCTTTTGCTCTTTCCTCATTCCTATTTCATCCACACAAATTTTACCCCTCCATCCTCAATCCCCAATTACTCTCCCAATACCTGGCCAATTGTAGATTTTTCATCCCTCCTACACAAAATATTTTTCCCCTCTCCATTTTACTCTCCCAGCCCCATCCCATTCTAATCCTCCCCCAACATCAGCTCCCTTCTAGTTCCAGTCTCACCCAGCATCCATTCCCTTCTAGTCCCTGCATCAGCCCATTTACAGTCCTAGCCCCCCATCAGCCCATTTCCAGTCCTAGCTCCCCCATCCATTTCCAGTCCAAGTCCCTTCATCAGCTCATTTTCAATCCTAGCCCCCCCATCAGCCCATTTCTAGTCATTTCCTAGCCCCACCATCAGCCCATGTCAAATCATAGCTCCCCTCCACTCAGCCCAATTCCAGTTCAAGCCCCCCCATGAGCCTACTTCCAGTTCTAGCCCCTCCATGAGTCCATTTCAATTCAAGCCCCCACCACAGCCCATTTCCAATCTTAGCTCCCCCCAACAGCCCATTTCCAGTCCTATCCTAGCTGTTCCATCAGCCCATTTTCAGTCCTAGCTCCCTTCCCTCACAGCCCATTTCCATTCCAAGCCCCCTCCCCATCAGCTATTTGCAGTTCAAGCCTCCCCTTCCACTCAGCCCATTTCCAGTCCTAGCAACACCCCAACCCATTACCAGTCCTAGCCCCCCGTCAATCAACTTCCAGTCCTAACCCCCATCACCCCATTTTCAGTTTAAGCCCCCCCTATAACCCATTACCAGTCCTAACCCCCCCCATCAGCCCATTTCCAGTCAGCCCCCCATAGCCCATTGCCAGTCCTAACCCCCCCCATCAGCCCACAGCCCATTACCAGTCCTAACCACATCAGCCCACCTCAAGTCCTAACCCCTCCCCATCAGCCCATTTCCTGTCCTAGCCCCCCCCATAACCCATTATCAGTCCTACCCCCCCATCAGCTCACTACCAGTCTTAACCCCCCCATAGCCCATTACCAGTCCTAACCCCCCATCACCCCATTTCCAGACAGCCCTCATCAGCCCATTGCCAGTCTTAAACCCCCCCATAGCCCATTGCCAGTCTTAAACCCCCCCATAGCCCATTGCCAGTCTTAACCCCCCCATAGCCCATTGCCAGCCCTCATCAGCCCACAGCCCATTGCTAGTCTTAACCCCCCCATAGCCCACTGCCAGTCTTAACCCCCCCAGCCCACTGCCAGTCTTAACCCCCCCTCCCTAGCCCATTGCCAGTCTCATCCCCCCTCCCTCCCTCCCTAGCCCATTGCCAGTCTCAACCCCCCTCCCTCCCTCCCTCCCTAGCCCATTGCCAGTCTGAACCCGCCTCCCTCCCTCCCTCCCTAGCCCATTGCCAGTCTCAACCTCCCTCCCTCCCTCCCTAGCCCATTGCCAGTCTCAACCTCCCTCCCTCCCTCCCTCCCCCATTGCCAGTCTCAACCTCCCTCCCTCCCTCCCTAGCCCATTGCCAGTCTCAACCCCCCCCCTCCCTCCCTCCCTCGCCCATTGCCAGTCTCAACCCCCCTCCCTACCTCACTCCCTAGCCCATTGCCAGTCTTAACCTCCCTCCCTCCCTCGCCCATTGCCTGTCTTAACCCCCCCCCACATGCCCGTTGCCATCTCTCCCCGCCACCCCTCGGCTCATTGCAATTTCAAAAAAAAAAAAAGCTGGCCGCAGCGGCGGCATGGAGTGTCTCTGTTAAGCCCGCAGGGGCAGATGGGAAATTTCCCATCAGCCCCTGCGGGCTTAACAGAGACGCGAGGGAGACTTTCCCTTCGCGTATCTGCAAGCCGGCAGAGAGGGGCTGAGCTGCGCCGGGAGAGTCCCGCCGAGCAGAGGAAGCCCCGCGGGACACTCCATGCCGCCACGGCGGCCAGCTTTTTTTTTTTTTTTTTTAATTGCCATGAGCCGGCATATATTAATTTGCGACCTTCCCGCGTGCCAGCTGCAAGGCCTTCGCGTGCCACAGCTGGCACGCGTGCCATAGGTTCGCCATCGCTGATCTAGGGTCACTGCACATGCCCCGGAGCCACTGAAGCTAGCCAGATAGAGGTGATATTGCAATGCTTCCCGGTTAGCTTTTGGGGTAAAATTAGGCCAGCTTTTGCTATGCCTAATTTTATCCACCAATCTCTAACCAGATAGTGGTGCAATATCACTGCTACCCGGCTGGCGACAGTCTCTGCCTCCGCTCCACCCTGGAAAGCCCCCAACACGCCTTGATGCTAATCACATAGCAATGGGGCATGTAGCAGCATTAGAAGTGATATTCAATGGCACTAACCGTGTAAGTGCCGACAAATATCCCGATTTAAGGTATTTTCATGGCTTATTGGGCTGTAAACCGTGTAAATACCTTTCGAATATCGGGCCCGTAGACTTTGTACTACTAATGATGATTTCGACCAGCAGGCTAGAGATATGGGCTGTAGATTTATGAAGAGAGGTTACCCTAAGACACATGTTTCATCGGGATATTTGAAAGCTAGGGCTTCTAGTCGAGACAATCTTTTAACCACAAGTTTTAAAGATACGGAACCTTCAATGGTGTGCACAATGAGATTCTCATGTTTATCTAATCATATTATTACAATTTTGAAAAACCACTGGCATATTTTAGCTAACCAGGAATGTTTTAGAGATAAAATATTACTCATAACGTACAGTCACGACTGAAATCTGAGGGACATTCTAGTACCATCTGCTCTACCAGAATTCAGAGACTTTTATCTTTACCTTTTGGTCATTATAAATGAGGAAAATGTTCTTTCTGTTCCATCACTATGGAATTAAATGGTTTTGTTCATCCAGTCACAAAACAGAAAATACGATTACATCATCAAAGTGACTGCTGCAGCAGTAATGTACGTAATTTATATAATCATGTGCCCTTGGCGCCAATGGAACCCACATGGTAATCTCTCCCCAGCTTTTAAAGAAAGCTTTTGGGACATACACCACGCATGTATGGTCCCCTTCCTGCCTAAGTGTGACATCTTGCCTCAGTATGATATCATAGCACAAGATGACAACAAAAAAGAAGGCAAGAAGCAACTTCACGGGAAAGAGGGAGGGTTGTGAGGACTGATTCCTGTTGTTCCTGGAGAACACCTACTACAGATGAGTAACTAAGCTTTCGCCGTGAACAAGGAGGAAGTCAATCCTCACATATGGGACTCCCCAGCTACGGACAACTGAAAAAAACCTGTAAAAAGCCACGGGTGACCAGAAAAAGGTATGCTGTGAGCAGCAGTATCTGAGTTGGAAGACCATGAGCGACTCAAGTGTCCAGCAAGGAACCAGTTCACTGGTAGCCTGAAAACAGCAAGGGCCAGAGGGCAGAAGTTGCCTACACCCCAAACAAATGACAGAGTACTGCCTGGCTGAAGGTACTGTCCTGGCGGACTTCCTCTCCAAGCAATAATGAGCTGTAACAGTATGGACTGAGGACCAGATTGTGGCCTGGCAGATTTCCAATAAGGGAACGGAATATAGGTTTTCCACAGAGGTCACCATAGCTCGAACACTATGTGCCATGACACGGCACTCCAGCGAAAAACTAGCCTGCTCTTAGACAAAGGTGATGCAGTCTGCCACCCAGGTGGACAGGGTGCATTTAGAGACTGCCGTCCCCAACCAACCTGGAGCAAAGGAGACAAAGATCTGAAAAGGGTGGTGGCTCTGGGTGAGCTGTAGGAAGAAGGAAAGCGCCTACTTACAGTCCAGTGCATGAACGATGGCCTCTACCCTGCTGGTGTGGGTCCATGGAAAGAAGGTGGTAGCACCACCTGCTGGTTAAGGTGGAACGGAGACACCACCTTGGGCAGGAACTTGGGGTGTGTGCAGAGCACGACCCTGTTCCTATAGAACCTAGTGTATGGTGGGTCCACCACCAATGCTTGGAGCTCGCTGACACGCTGAGCAGACGTGAGCGCCACAAGGAACACCACCTTCCAAGTGAGATACTTAAGATGGCAGGAGCTGAGAGGCTCAAATGGTGGCACAGTAAGCTTTGAGAGTACCAGGGGATGGATGGGAGGCTTCGAGAGGAGGAAACCTCCCAGGAAGTGAGCCATTAAAGGCTGAGCAGAGAGGGGTTTGTCGTTGATTAGATAGATGGTGGTGTGCCGTCAGCATGCTGAGGTGCACCCTAACGGAGTTAGTCTTCAAGCCTGTCTGAGCAGATACTGCAGCACCAGCTGGAAAGAGAAGAAGGGGATGATCCACCTCTCCGTGCACCAGAAGGAGAACCTCTGCCACTTGAAGGCATACGCCTGGCAGGTGGAGGTTTTACGTGAGGCAAGAAGCACCTCCTCAACCTCTGTAGAGAGGCTGAAAGCCAAGGCTACCTGCTCAGCAGCCAGGCCGTGAGCATCACTGACTCCAGGCTGGAGGCAGGAGATAGCCCTCCTCCTGCATCTGTAGGCCTGGGTTGCACCCCAGGGGAACTGGGGGTGCCATGGACAGGTAGAGAAGCAGTGGAAACCATGGCTGCCTGGCCCACCGTGGAGCTATCGGGATCACTGTGGCCCTGTCGCGTTGGACCTTGAATAGGTTCTTGGTGATCAGGGGAGTGGGCGGGAAGGTCTAAAAGAGGCCCTCCGCCCATGAGATCAGGAAGGCATATGCCACCACCCTGGCAGGGTGTGGCTGTTGAGAACAGAAATGTGGCAGCTGGGCATTGGCCAGGCTGGCAAAGAGATCCATTTTTGGGAGCCCCCAGCACCGGACTAACCAGTGGGTAACTCTGTGGACCAGCCTCCACTTGTGCACTGGGATCTGGCTGAGCCGATCCGCCAGGGCATTGTCCTGCCCTGGGAGATATATTGCCCGCAGGAGCATCCCATTGTTGCTGGCATAAGTGCAGATGCTCACCGCTTCCTGGCAAAGGAGGGATGACCCCGTGTTCCTTTGCTTCTTTATATAGAACATCGCCTCCTGATTGTGGTCTGGATCAGTATCGGTTGGTCCCGCAGGTGGCAGCGAAAAGCCTGGAAGGCTAAGACAACAGTCCAGAGCTCCAGAAGGTTGATTTGCTGGAGGCTCTCCACCAGCGACCAACTGCCCTGAGTGCAGAGGTTGCCACAATGGACTCCCCCCCTCAATTTGAAGGCATCCGTTGTGAGGATCCTCTGCAGTGTAGGGGTCTGGAAAGACATTCCTGCGAGCAGGTGTTGGAGGTGTTGCCATGAGCCGAGAGAGTCGGCCAGGGGACTGGTGATAGTTACCCTGTCCCGCAGGTGCCCTGTGCCTGTAACCACTGAGAGCAGAGTGCCCACTGGGCTGCCTGCATCCACAAGTGGGGGTCTGGGGTGACATGCACCATGGACGCCATGTGTCTAAGTAGGCAGAGCGACAGCGCTGGGTGCCCTCTGCAAGTGCCTGGAGGTGCAGGGCCCTGTCCCTTGGAAGAAAAGCCCTGATCTGGACCATGTCCAGCTGCGTCCCTCTGAACTCCAGGTTTTGAGTTGACTGGAGATGAGACTTTGGGTAGTTGACTATGAACCCCAAGAGCTCAGGACAAGGATTGTGAGGCTCATTGCTTGTTGTACTTCGGCAGCAGTGGTGCCCTTTATCAACCAGTCATCCAGATGGGGGAAGATGAAGAGCCCCTGGAGCCTGAAGTGGGCTGCGATGACCGCCAGGCACTTGGTGAATACCCATGGGGTGGCAGCCAACCCGAAGGGCAGCACTCTGTACTAGTAATGACCTCTGCCCACCATGAAGCAAAGGTATTGCTTGTGGAGGGGGTAGATAAGGATGTGCGTGTACACATCCTTTAAGTTCAAGGAACACAGCCAGTCTCCCTGCTAGAGATATGGCAGTAATGTTCCAAGGGACAGCATCTTGAACTTCTCCCTCACCAGGAACCTGTTGAGGTCCCGCAGGTCTAGAATGGGACGAAACTCTCCGGTCCTTTTGGGGACCAGGAAATTACAGGAGTAGAACCCCATACCCCCTGAGGTGGATGGGGACGGATTCCACTGCCATGCTTGTTAGAAAGCCTATGAGTTCCTGCAGAAGCAGGGCTCGGTGAAGGGGAGTCCTAGGGGGCTCTCTCGGGAAGAATGGTGGAAGCGTCTGTAGAAGGTGGAGGAGGTAACCCTCCCTGACCACCTGAAGGACCCACATGTCAGTAGTGATGGTTGGCCACTTGTGAGCATAATGTACCAGAAGACACCCCCCCATGTGCTGCAAGGCGGTGCCTCCTTGGGGAAGAGCAGCTATGCCCAAGGAGTCAAAAACTGCCTCCAGGTTGCCCCAGTGGTGCAATCTGAGGCTTGGGGGCTTTCAGCTTACGCGGGCCATGCCCCTGTCCCTTGGCCTGCTGGCCCTGTTAGGGAGCCGGGAAGGCTAGGTACTGGGAGTAATTTTCTTAAGCCTTCTTCTTCTTTGGGAATGAGGATTTTCGGACTGAAGCCTTCCTTCGGTAAGGGTCAGTGGTCTTCTTGGAGAGCCTGGTCCTTGCAGGTACTCGGACTCCAACTTGGCGGCCTTTTCTGTTATGGGTCTGCCAAAGAAGTTCTCTCCCTGGCAAGGGACAATGACCAGCTTGTGCTGTACAAATTGCTCCAGGGTGGATGACTGTAACCAGGCCTGGTGTATTTTATTTTATTTATTTGGCATACATTTATACACCGCTCCTTCCAGCAATCAGAAGCGGTCCATCGTTGTACATGACAGGGAGAGGGGAACAGACAGTGGAAGGATCAACAACGAGAAGATTAGTGTTATACAATTGATTGGCAAATAAATTACTGTTTAAACACCAGTATGAATTACAAATTATTGTACAAGACATGGGGGAGGGGACAAGATAAGGGGGTGATTAACAACGGCACAATTACAGTTATATATATCATTGGCAAAAATTACAGTTTGAACTCCAGAGTAAATATACAATCGAGTCGCAATATATAAAGGCATGATAGGAGAAGTTATAAACATATCGACATTTTGATCTTCATGGAAGTGGACATCATATGAGCATTAGGTTCATATGAAGCTTAGGCTTTTGAGGAAGGTGTAGGGCACTAATGCCTGCTGCAGCCACTCTAGCCGCCGACTCGAAACAGTCTTAGGCTGTCCGACTAATAAACTTGGAGCACTCTTTGACTGCGGAGGCCAAGGTCTAGAACTGCTGAAGGGATTCCTCCTAGAGACCAGCCGAGAAACCGGTGAGCTTCTCCGCCAGGTCCCGTAGGTACATGTCCATATACAGCTGGTAGGCCTGGATCCAGCTGACAAGCATCGAGCCTTAGAAGCACTTCCTGCCTAAAGCATCCACGGTACAGGCCTCCCTATCCGAAGGCACCTAGGAATGTGTCTTCTGGCTTTTAAGCCTCCGCATGGCTGACTCCACAACCATGGAATTATGAAGCAGTTGGGCTTTTTTTGGAAGCCAGAGCTCCGGTGGACCCAGTACATTGAGTCCAGCTGTCTGCTTACGATGTGCACTAAGAATGATGTCTCCCACATGTGGAGATGCAGCCATTCCAGGATGGGGGGAACCGGTACCGTGAGTGCCTCCTTCAGTGGAGCCTTTTATTGGAGGATCTCAAGGCCCTCTGTACAAGTTGAGGAAGACCATGTCTTCGGGAGGGGACTGGCGTCTCGTCTCCTGGGGAGACGGGTCCGAGGGTACGTCCTGATGGGGGCAAGTGTCTGGGGGCTCATCGTCATCGGTCTCCCAATTCGATTCCAAGACGGTGGAGGAGTCGAGTGTTCCCTGGATCTCAGGGTCGCACCTTCGCCTCAATGGCTCCGGTGCCCAGGCCACTCATCTGTCACTCAGGGCCGAGGGCACTGAGTGAGGAGGACCACTGCCCTGAGGAACAGGACTGGGATCGTGACAGATGCAAAGGGATCTCTCGAGGCTGGTGGCACTCGAGGATTGGCTCGACCTCTGTGGAGTCCCTTGACGTGGAGGGCCCTCATGGTTGGGAGTGATGACCCAGAGGAACTGCGCATCAGAGCCCACTGCTGGGCAAGAAGGCAGACAAACTGCACTCCAATGCCCTCATCCTGGCCTCGAGACAAGAAGGCTTCAAAGCCTTCGGTGTAGGCATTGAGGACTCCGTGCCCGGCGCCAACTCCATCGAAGGGAAGCCCTTGATGAGGATGGCCTCAGAAGTCTGAGGCTGATCCCTCTATGTCGATGGCTTCTGTCGGGCAACATAGAGGGCCTCTCCCGGTCATAGCCCTCAGCCTCATGTCAAGAGCTATGGGTCCTGGGCCCATTGGATTTCCCCACTGTCCCTGACTCATCTCCAAACGCAGTCTTAAAGGGTTTCCGGTTCTTCTGGTGGCCCTCATTGGTGAAGCTTTGACTGGAGGCTCTGTGGCCTCGGGACTCCGAGGCCACTCGGTCCCCACAAGGATCCGAGGTTCCAGAGGAGGACTTGGAGCGAGGTCTTGCACACGACTCTGGGGCTGTCAATTTTATGGAAAATGGACTCACGCTGCTGCTGACTGCTCTTAAGGGCTTTGATAAACTGAAGAGTAGCAAATCACCTGGACCGGATGGTATACATCCAAGGGTGTTGAAAGAACTGGAATATGAGATTGAAGACCTACTATTAGTAATCTGTGAACTATCATTATAATCATCTGTAATACTTGAAGATTGGAGGATGGCCAATGTAACGCCAATTTTTAAAAAGGGTTCCAGGGGTGATCCGGGAAACTACAGACCGGTGAGCCTGATGTCAGTACCAGGAAAAATGGTAGAAACCATTATAAAGAACAAAATTACTGAACATGTAGATAGTCATGGCTTAATGGGAGACAGCCAACATGGCTTTAGCCAAGGAAGGTCTTGCCTTACTAATATGTTGTTTTTTTGAAGGTATGTACCAAAATGCTGGAACACCCTACCCCCCGACATTAGAGCCATCACCAATCTATATCAGTTCAGAAAGGCTCTCAAAACATACCTTTTCCGCCAATATTTCCCAGACAGCAACTGAACCAGATATCCCCTCCAAGAAATAACCCAATCTAGAAATGCCCGCACACTGCAGTGTAGATAGATTATGTATATAGTTAACCCAGTTATCCAAGTTTGTACTCCTGTTCAATGTAAAACCTGACAGTTTGTCGTAATGGTCATTTTGTTATGATGTAAACCGCGCTGATTCTAAATAGCGCGGTATATAAGAAACTGTAATAAATAAATAAATAAAATGAATAAACAGCTAGACAAAGGTGAGCCAGATGATATAGTGTATCTGGATTTTCAGAAAGCCTTTGACAAGGTCCCTTATGAGAGACTCTTGGCGAAATTAAAAAGTCATGGGATAGGAGGCAGTGTACTATTGTGGGTCAGGAACTGGTTAAAAGATTGAAAGCAGAGGGTAGGGCTGAATGTCCAATTTTCCCAATGGAGAAAGGTGAATAGTGGAGTACCCCAGGGATCTGTGCTGGGACCGCTGCTTTTTAAATGACCTGGAAATGGGAATAACGAGTGAAGTGATCAAATTTGCAGATGACATAAAATTCTTCAAAGTTGTTAAAACCCAAGAGGATTGTGAAAAATTTCAAGAGGACCTTGATAAACTGGAAGACTGGATGTTCAAATGGCAGATGAAATTTAATGTGGACAAGTGCAAAGTTATGCAGCTAGGAAAGAACAACCCAAACTATAGCTACACAAAGCGACCAGAATTGCACACAATATTCAAGGTGCGGTCGCAACATCGAACGACACATAGGCATGATAATATCCTTGGTTTTATTCTCTATTCCTTTCCTTATGATTCCGAGCATCCTATTTGCTTTCTTGGCTGCTGCTGCACACTGGGAGGAGGGTTTCAACATATTATCCATGAGGACACATATCTTTTTCCTGGGTGGTGGTTCCTAATGTGGAACCTTGCACCGTGTAACCATAGTTTGGGTTATTCTTTCCTAGGTGCATAACTTTGCAAGTGTTCACATTAAATTTCATCTGCCATTTGAACATTCAGGCTTCCAATTTATCAAGATCCTCTTGCAATTTTTCACAATCATCTTGTGTTTTAACAACTTTGAATAATTTTGTGTCATCTGCAAATTTGATCATCTCACTTGTTATTCCCATTTCCAAGTCATTTTGGAATTTCTATCCATAAATATTCTACATTCCATTTTGTTTCTTTCAGAACTTTATCCAATTTGACTATGTCATCCTTAACATATAGCACTACTTCTCCATCAATTTGATCCACTCTGTCATATGAATAAAGTTTATACCCCAGTATCATGGTGTCCCATTGGTTTTCCTCCTTCCACTAGGTCTCTAAGATGCCTATTATGTCTAACTTTTCATTTACTATCATACTTTCTAACTCTCTCCACTTATTTTTCAGACTTCTTGTATTTGCATATAGATGATTTATAGAATATGTTTTATTTGTATTTACAACCTGTGTAGCAGTTGATGGCAGTAATTTGGAATGATTTATCTGTCTGTTCCTTATTTAAATACTCCTGGACTACATCAGTTTTTATTATAACCTCTTTGAGATACTGATAAAATGCAGAAGTTATAGTATCTTTTAAAGATACTTTACTTTGAAGTATATACTCCTGAGAAACTGTCAGCTTTCTTCCAACTCTCTATAGACCTGAAGGATCCTTTGGTGCTCCCATCCCATGCCCATCTTACCCGGGGGAGTCCAGTCCAGCAATGGATCTGCAACGCTACTGAAATCCCCTGCTACCACCAAGGGAATCTTCCCCAGCTGATGAGGCTTGCTTCAAAGTTTGGAGTGGAGGTAGCGAAGACAAGAACAGTATCTGAATTTATGAAAGCATGGGACAAGAATCTATTGAGGGAGAAGAAGGGATTGTAGAACTGAACAGCTGGTATGGATGGCCAGACTGGATGGGTCATATGCTCTTTTCTGCTATCATTGTCTGTTTATATGTTTCATCTGGAATGCAGAAATTCAAGGCATAGGTAAACTACAGGGGAAGGATATACAAATATGCACTATTTGTCAGATAATTACAAAGAAGTGAAACAGTGTTGTGAGGCTGTGGCCTGGGCAAGAGGGATGCTAAGGTGCAAGTGGAGAAGCATATCCAAGAGAAGAAGGAATGTGATAACCTTGTAAGATCTCACCTGGAATGTTGCATCTAGTTCTGGACACTGTATATCCAAAACAATATAGAAAAAGTGGAGAAAGTCCAGATAAAAGCTACCAAAATGGTGCATATTCATCCTGGCATGTGGCAAAAATAAAAATTGTATGTTTAAACAATGCTAGGCAGATTCCTATACAACCTCTGGATGTTATTAAGATCTTAAAGCTCCAAAGGGACTCAGTGTTGCGGGTGCTTGGTATACTTTTAGATGAAGATCTATCGATGGATACACAGGTTAACTCAATAACATCTAAAATGTTTTTTTAAAGATGTGGCAACTTTGAAGATTACATTCTTACTTTCATTTGCATCCTTTCAATTATTGGTGCAAAGTAATGCACTAAATTATTTGGATTATTGCAATACAGTCCTATTAAGGTGTTCAAAACAATAGATTAGGAAATTACAAATTTGTCAAAAATACAGCAGCAAGATTGATTTTCGCAGTGCAAAAATTTGATCACATATCACCACTTTGAGAAACTTCATTGGCTGCAGATTAGGGAAAGAATGTATTTTAAGCTGTATATGATGAACTATACATTTTTTTCTGGATTGATGCCGGGCTCATTTCTCGATAGGTTATTGCCATGCTTGAGGATTACGTCTAGGCGTCTCGAAAACTCTTTGTTGCTGGTTTTTCCATTGAGTCAGGGTCTAGTTAATAAAAGAAGGTTTGGGAATACCACTGGGTTTAAAGCAGCAGCGTAGTGGGCTATATTACCTGCTATAGTAAAAGGGATTCCTTTGATTACTGTGTTTTGTAAAAAGCTCAAATCTTGGTTGTTCTCTTGATACCTGATCTTTAACTGTTTGTAGTACTTTTATTGTAAATTGCGCTGAGCTAGTTTCTAATTGGGATTTTTGCGGTATAGAAATGTTTTATAATAATAATAGTATTCTCCTTAAAAGAAAACACAGACTGCTTGAGAACTTAAACCAGAATGATAGAGCCAAAAAGGGAAGAAAACAAAGCTGACTTTCACAGAGGGATAATATGGTTCTAGCAAACTCTCAAGCAGAGCTGGCACATAGTTGATTCAACACTGTTACGTTCTAGCATGAGTAGGATAGCCATGGTGGCACTCTCCAGGGCCTCCTTCAGATGGTACGGCTGACAGTAGGAGCAAGGTATGATGACCCGTATAAGAAAGTGTTGACTGGGGAATACCAGAATAGAGTACCAGATTAGATGGTCCTTATCAATCAATCTCTAACAGGGGATATACATTTCAAGCAAAGGTAAGAGTTTGTGGCTTTTTAAATTACTAGCTCTCTGCCTGGGAGCTTTTAAAAAGATTTTGGTATAATTTTAAAATAAAGTTACATTCTTTTTGGTGCTTTAGTTTAAAAGGAGAAATATTTTCTTTAGGGGGTAGGTTTAAAACACTGCTTTAGTATCTTTCTCAGCTCTTTGAAGCTACTGATACCTAATCAGGTGTTTGTTCCCTCCCTACCCCCCCCCCCCCCCGCCAACTTCCACCCATCCCTAGTGAGCAGTCTTGCTTTATAGGGCAGTCTTGCTTTATAGGGCTTTATAGGAGTGGCCTAGTGGTTGGGGCAAGGTACTTCAGGCCGGAAGGTCGGGGGTTCAAATCCCACTAGAGGACAGCAACCTTGGGCCAGAAGGACTGGGGTTTCTAGTCCCACAGGTGCTCCTTGTGGTCTTGGGCAAGCCACTTAACCCTCCATAGCCCATGTTCCCTGTAAAATAGTTATCTCCAAGTTATAATGCCCTGTTCAATGTAATTTCAGTTTGTTCAATGTAAACCGCACTGATGCCGAATAGCGCGGTATATAAGAGAATGCAAATAAATAAATAAATAAATAAATAAATAAATTAAGTACACTTGGAACAGCACATTTTAAACATACCTAAAGAGATTTAACTGCTTTTTCTCTGAAAGGACAGCTGGGAAACCGGCTGGTACTTTGGTAGATCTCTCTCTTCTGTTTTTTTTTTTTTTAACAGATACCTAAGCTGCATGAACTGAACAATGGCTGGGAAAAATCGTATTGCTAAAGCTGTTGCCCCCATTACAGCTTCTGCCTCTGTCCAGACCGAGGTCCTAATGCCAGTTGAAGGACCGGTTGCATGTGCAGGGTGCCGGCATGCTGAAGCTCTCAGGAAACAAGTGGAGGAACTCAGAAAGGAGGTGGGAGGCTGAGGAGCATTCAAGACAGTGAGAAGTACATTGATGAGATGCTTCTTGCAACATCCAAGCTCTCCAGCAGAGGAGAAGATGGGTGCCTACGGAATGACAAAGGGTGGACACAAGTCACCAGAGCCTGCAGAATCACCAATCCAACTTCTCCAGCCCTTAAACTGAAGAACCATTATCCAGCCCTGGACATAGAGGAAGTAAAAGCATCCCTGGAAAGGGAAGAACCAGAGCTCAAGTACCCCAAAATTGCAGAATCAGTGACAACAAGGAAGTGAAGGTTAGTGGTGGTTGGTGACTTTCTTCTGCGGGGTACTGAGGTGTCCATCTACCGACCAGACTTGATGTCCAGAGAGGTATGCTGTCTGCCAGGTGCCAAAATCCAAGATGTTACGGAGAGTTTGCCGAGACTCATCAAGCCCACTGACTATTATCCAATGCTGTTAATTCATGTCAGCACAAATGATACTGCCAGGTATCCCTCTGAGCGTATCAAAAGTGATTTCATGGCTCTGGGACAGAGAGTGAAGCAGATAGGTGCACAGGTGGTGGTCACTTCAATCCTCCCTGTTGAGGGTAAAGGCCAAGGCAGAGAAGCTCGCATCCTGGAGATGAATGCATGGCTGCATGGATGGTGTAATCGAGAGCGTTTTGGTTTCCTGGACCATGGGATGCTGTTCCAAGGGTTGCAGAGCAGAGATGGCATCCATCTGTCTAAGAAAGGTCAACGTGTCTTCAGTAGCAGACTGGCTAATCTACTGAAGAGGGCTTTAAACTACATTCATTGGGGATGGGTGAAGAAAGCCCCCAGGTAAGTGAGACATTATATACCTTTATGGAAATGGTAAAAGGGGCAATATATGGAAAGCGGTATGTATAAATGCCCATAATATGGAAAATAAGATCCCAGATGTTGAAGCTTTAATGGGAGTGGCTGACTTGGATTTAGTGGCAGTTACAGAAACATGGTTCACAGAAAACCATGACTGGGATTTAACTATACCAGGCTATACTTTATTCAGAAAGGACAAGGTAGGAAGAAGGGGAGGAGGAGTGGCACTATATGTAAAAAGTAATATTAAAGCTTTGGAATTACAGAGCTTAAAAGGGAGAAAGGAGACACTGTGGGTTAAACTAGAAAGAGGGAAAGAGAAATCTATTTGCATTGGTGTGATATACAGACCTCCCTAACAAGAGGTGGATGGAGAGTTAATTGAAGACATAAGCAGCATTGCTAGGAATGGGGAAGTGCTACTGATAGGGGATTTCAATATGCCAGTTGTTGATTGGCACATACCTGCTGCAGTATCATCTAGAAGTAAGGAGATCCTGGATTCTCTACATGGAGAACTATTCAGGCAATTGTTAACAGACTCCACACGTGAAGGGGCCATACTGGACTTGGTGCTTACCAATGGTGAAAGTGTTTCAGATGTTATAGTGGGAGATCATTTTGCATCCAGTGATCACCAGATGGTGTGGTTCAGTATTAGGACTAGGGCTGTTAGAATCCATTCAAAAGTGAGGGTCTTAGACTTTAGGAACACTAACTTTGCCAAGATGGGCTAATACCTCAGGGAGTCATTAGAGGGATGGAACAGCTGGGGGATGTAGAAAAACAGTGGGCAAAACTGAAAGGGGATATATTAAGGGCAACCAACCTTTTTGTTAAAATGGTAAATAAAGGTAAAAGAAAAGGAGACCGCTATGGCTTTCGAAAGAAGTAGCTGAAAAGGTGAAGAAAAAGAGGGAGGCCTTCATGAAATACAACAGATCACAGAGAGGGGAAAACAGGCATCTATATTTGGAAAAACTTAGAGAAGCTAGCAAAGTAGTGAGGAAAGCAAAGATTCAAAAAGAGGAGGAAATAGCCAATGCAATAAAATGCAGGGATAAGACATTTTTCAGATATGTTAGTGAGAAGAGGAAGGGCAAAGGTGGTATTGTCAGACTCAAGGGTGAAGGGGAGGAATATGTAGAAGCTGATGAGGATAAAGCGGAATTGCTTAAGAAATATTTCTGTTCTGTGTTCACAGATGAAGAACCAGGAACAGGACCTCAGAAAACACCCACAAACAGGAACAGAAACGAGGGGCATCTTGAAGAATTTTCAGAAGACTGTGTTCGTGAGAAACTAGCTAAACTTGGGATGGGATCGGATGAGATACAGAATACTGAGAGAACTTGGGGACGTTCTAGCAGCTCCACTGACTGACCTTTTCAATGCCTCGTTGGAGTCGGGAGTAGTGCTAAAGGACAGGAGAGAGGCTCATGTGGTCCCTTTACACAAAAGCAGAAGTAAGGATGTTGTTGAAAACTATAGACCGGTTAGTTTAACTTCAGTGGTGTGTAAATTATTGGAAATGCTGCTGAAAGAGAAAATAGTGAGGTTTCTGGAGTCCAGCGGATTACAAGATCCGAGGCAGCATGGATTCACTAGAAGCAGGTCATTTCAGACAAATCTGATTGATTTCTTTGACTGGGTGACCAGGGAGTTGGACCGAGGGAGAGCCCTAGATATGGTGTATTTAGATTTCAGTAAAGCATTTGACACCATTCCTCACAGGTGACTTATAAACAAACAGCATCCTAGGGATGGACCCTAAAGTTACTGCTTGGGTTAAAAATTGGTTGAGTGGAAGGCGACAAAGGGTACAGGTAAATGGAGCTCACTCTGAGGAGAAGGAAGTTACCAGTGGTGTGCCCCAGGGATCTGTCCTTGGTCCGATTCTTTTTAACATCTTTGTTAGTGATATAGCGGAAAGGCTGTCGGGTAAGGTTTGCCTCTTTGCGGATGATACCAAAATATGCAATAGGTTAGACACCCAGGAAGGTGTAGACAATATGAGGAGGGATCTAGCTAAGCTTGAAGAATGATCTAGAATTTGGCAGCTGGGATTTAATGTGAAAAAATGCAAGGCCATGCATTTGGGCTGCAGCAATCCAAGGGAGCAATATAGTATAGGGGGTGAAGTACTTTTGTCCACTAAAGAAGAGCGGGACCTCGGCGTGGTTGTATCTGATGATCTTAAAGTAGCTAAACAGGTAGAAAAGGCGACAGCAAAAGCTAGAAGGATGCTTGGGTGCATAAGGAGAGGAATGGCTAGCAGAAAAAAGGAGGTGATAATGCCTCTGTATGTCTTTGGTGCTACCTCATTTGGCGTATTGTGTGCAATTCTGGAGACCGCGCCTTCAAAAGGACATAAACAGGATGGAGTCAGTACAGAGGGTGGCTACTAAAATGGTTAGTGGTCTTCATTATAAAGCATATGAGGACAGACTTAGGGATCTTAATATGTACACCTTAGAGGAAAGGTGGGATAGAAGTGATATGATTGAGATGTTTAAATACCTCCGTGGCATAAATGCACAGGGGGAGAGCCTCTTTCGATTGAAAGCAAGTTCCGTTATGAGGGGACATGGGATGAGGGTGAAAGGGGATAGATTCAGGAGTGATATGTGGAAATATTTCTTTATGGAAAGAGTGGTGGATCTGTGGAATAGTCTCTCAGTGGAGGTAGTAGAGATGAGGACAATATCTGAATTCAAAAAAGCATGGGGCCAACACAGAGGATCTCTAAAGGTAAAAAGGGGACTGTTGTAGCTGTTGATATGGAAGGACAGACTAGATAGGTCATGTGGTCTTTTTCTGTCGTCATTTTTCTGTTTCTAATATTCTAATGATTTTTAAATATGTATATAAATCAAAATGCACATACGGTATAATAAACAATGCACTGTCAGATTTACAGTTTCTTTTTTTTTTTTTTTGCTGTTTAAATTTTTTATTCAATACATACATGATACAAAAACTCCAACGATACATAACAGCCACAGCAATACCACAAATTAAACCAGGTATACAATCCAAACAACCAGCAATCAGTATCAAAACAGGAACTGAACACAGATCATGTAACAAACCACCCCCACATCCTGCAAACCTATGTATTGAATATTTTCATTATCCTGCTTAATATCCACTTATTCCCTTTCCCCTCAACATACTCCACCCTCCCCTCCCACCACAAATCTATCCTATCGAAACCCAAGGCTGAAGAGGAACATATTTATTTATTTATTTAGACAGTTTTGTATACCGCCTTATCCTTCAATCAAAGCGGTCACAACACAATTGGGGGATACATTTAACACGCAGGGATATGAGACACATACACTAATACTTACAGGGAACATGGGCAATGGAGGGTTAAGTGGCTTGCCCAAGACCACAAGGAGCACCTGTGGGACTAGAAACCCCAGTCCTTCCGGCCCAAGGTTGCTGTCCTCTAGTGGGATTTGAACCCCCGACCTTCCGGCCTGAAGTACCTTGCCCCAACCACTAGGCTACTCCTCCCTTCACCCTGAAGACTGGCCTGCATCTAACCCCCCCCCCAAGCCACCCTAACCCCCCCCCAGTACCCCTCCCCCCCACCTCAACCCAACCCTAACACCCGGCACAGCCTACCCCATTCCTCCTCAAATCGCACCCCCCTCCTTCTCCTAATAGCTGTCAACTTTCCCATTAGGGTCAAATTCCGGAGTCGTTTCACGAAGTCCTCAAGGGGCGGCATCTCTCTCTTCTTCCAGGCCGCAGCCACTTCACAGCGGGCCGCGCATAAACATGCCAGCACCATCTTTCCCTCTTGCCGCACCCATCCCTCACCCCCCCAGGATAGTAGAGCAATGTGCGGGGTTAGGTCCCCCACCACCCCCAAATTCACTTGTATCCAATTCTGTACCATCTTCCAATACCCTTGCACCTTTGTGCACCCCCACCAGATGTGCCAGAAAGATCCCACCTCTCCACACCCTCTCCAACACATATGGGAAATCTCTGGAAAAATCCTGTGCAGCTTCACCGGCGTGTAATACCACCGCATGAGCACTTTATAACTGTTTTCCCTGATCTGGCTAGCACAAGGCCCCTTCTTTATCAAGTCCCAAATAAATTTCCAATCCTGACTACTGATGATTTGCCCTAAATCCCAGATTTACAGTTTCTAAGCTTGAATGTATAGTGCATGTCACAAGAAAGAGTCAAACACAGTGGAGGAAAAACCTCATAAAAAATATCTGCAATTTAGCTACTGAGAAGGATCAATGCACTACTGACCTGAAACAACCTAGAGAATACATGAAACGTGTAGACTGCACAAGATCCATCAGTTTCAGACAGCATCTGGTTGACATGACAGCGCCAGGCTTCTTCTTCGTCGTCATATGTTGCTGGTTGGAAAGCTGACAATATGGCAGAAAGAAAAGGAGATGGTGGAGGTGAAACCTGGACGTCGGGGAAGCCATCCTGGTCTCCTTCATCTTGACTGGAAATAAAACAAATAATGGTAAGCAAATGAGTAATGATTTTAAAAATGAAGACAGCAGCTTCATTTTGAGCAATATAACTTTTATGCAAGACTGAACTAAAATTAGAAACATGGTACCTTAAAAATTAATACAAAGTTGTCAATGAAAAATATTATTAGAAATATATTAAAAAAAAAGAAACATTGTAAATATGTGAGCCAAGTACTATGCTCTGTTTAGGAGCTAAAGGTTAAAAGTAGTTGGTTTTGATGTTGCAATATAAATTCAAGTATACTTACAACTTAAAATATCCAAAAAACCTTAGAAAACAAGCAGAATAAACTCGATCACACATTTTATGTACATCAGACTAAACCTGAAAAATTTACTGTAATGAAATAAGTAAGCCACTTCTTTGCTGGCTGAAACCAGCACATATAAATCACCAGCATGTATGCATAACATACTCCACCTCCAGCTTGAACTGAGAAGAATCCAAAAGCTTTTGCTGCAGTATACAGATTTTTTTTTTAAATTTTCTTAAGTAATATCTATAGGTGAAATGGAGACAGATTGGAATGAATCCATTTTCATGGGCCATCAGTTTAAATGGCTTTTGCTCAAATAATGTCGTATGGAAGTACTTTCTACCATGTATCAATGTGGTTGACAATGTGGTTACTTAGGAGACACATTAATCAATGCTCTTACTTGGAGTCAGAAATTTAATATACAGGACCTTCAGCTTTATTACAAGGGATGATGTATTTTATCACACACAGTGTTCTTCATATTTTCAGGATAAATTAGTATACTTACTATATTTAATTAATGTAATGAGCAACAGAGAAACATTTATTTTTTCTTTTTACATCAATTCTTCCTGGTACTTATCTAACACTAACAAGATGACAGCAAAATGCCCATAGGCTACTGCAAACCATTCTTCTTTCAAGCATAGAAATGCAGTTACAGTAGAAATAACCCAGAAAATAAGAGTTTGATATGAATTTTAACAAAGGTTTTAAAGCCACAAAATGTTTTTGTATGGAAGATGTGCAGAGAAATATCTTTGTAAGGAGTGGTGTTCCCTTTTTACTGCTTACAGGCATATCTGCTACATCCTTTCATGTATTAAGTTTACTAGCTGATCACAGGCTACAGATCATATTCAGATGAAGCTTGTTCATGGCTCACAGGACCCAACCCTCATTAATGTATTAAATCCTAATTCCCTACTGCTCATTTTATATTTGTATAATTTGCAAAATGCCAAATTTCAGTTGTCGTCATACCTAGAAAGTATTCCACAGTCAATTAGTGTAGAAGTTTAATAAAGACAACAGATTCTTAACACACCAATCTAATTCAGCATAATCAAGCATTCTGTTTCATGTTCACTGGAATAAATATTAAACTGTTCCATAATATCTATATAAACCAAAATTAATTTAAAAATGTAATTTATTTCTTTAAAAATGTTTACATATTGCCTTTCTAATAAAAATAAAAGTAATTCACAGTGTATGGTCACATGATGCTAATAAATTACAATGCTTTATTTTTTTTCAAGTATTTTATAATTTACAACCTAAAGCACTTTCCTTAATGGAAAGTGTATTTCGAACGACTATTTTCTGGAAGAGCTTGCTTGACATTTTGTTTCTTTACTGTCTGTTAACTTGATATGGGTAGGCAATGTTATCTGCCTGGAATTTCCAATTTATATTGAATTTTTAACTAATGTGAAACATTTTCTAGGCATACTACTCCCATATCTTATTTGTCTACTACAAAATTTTCTTCAATATGATATTTATGTACAAAACCATGAACTGAGAAACTCTCAGTACTGTTTCTATATACGTACAGAGTAGCACTATACAAGCTCTAAGTTTTGACTTGCACTTATACATGTTTTCTGT
This sequence comes from Ichthyophis bannanicus, assembly GCA_033557465.1. Classification (NCBI taxonomy): domain Eukaryota; kingdom Metazoa; phylum Chordata; class Amphibia; order Gymnophiona; family Ichthyophiidae; genus Ichthyophis; species Ichthyophis bannanicus. The sequence goes on from CM066032.1 coordinate 1,536,005,534, forward strand.
GTTTTCAGGTTAGTTCAGTAGTCAGGATCCAACCCAAGTTGTTCACGATTGAAATTCCGGGACACCCAGATCTCACATAGCATAATTTCCTGCCTTAGTTCTGTTCCCTTCCATTCTTCTAGATACTGAGTAAAAATCTGCATTTTAACAGCCAGCTGGAGCACAACCTGATGGCATATACTTAAGGGACATGTTACTTAAGGGTGGTAAGTTTTTGTACTTACTGCATGCTAGGTGCAAAGTTAATGCATACTGGGGCATGTTAACTAAAGAGCAGGCCAATAGCACACATCTGTGTTACAAAATTAGTGTAGGGGCCTGTGCTAACCTTTGAGGGTGTGTGCATCCGTTTCCTCATTGTTAGCACGTTCCTAATGCGCTGCACTGTACATACTGACCCGCGAGTGCACTTAACACCACCCACTGATGTGGCATTAAGTGCAAACATTCACAGTTAGCGTGAGCACAAAACACCTGCATTAACCACTGTATGCCATCAATGCCCATATTTCGTCCCTAACCTGCCAGTCCTCGCCCAATTGCACATCATGCAGTTAGCATGGGATTTTTAGCATGGGGCCCTGTGCTGTAGTGCTGTGCACTTAGTTCACAACAAACCCTTTGCTAATCATTAGCGTACATTAGTAAACATCCCACATTGAGTGCAAAGTCTGTGCTAACTGCTAGGGGCATGGAAGCATCTGCCCCACTGCATAGTATATTCATCAGCAGACAGTGTAGTAAGTGTATCTGCAATGCAGTTACTATGGTGCCCTGCAAAAAAAAAAAAAGATCATCTGCAATCAAGCTCTAGACCCCCCCCCCCCCAATACTCCAAATGAGGCATTTGGCACTCACTCCCACCCTCCAAAGAGACACCACACCCTCCCGCATCACCCTGGCACTTACCAGAGAGGGCCCTGGTGGGAGGGCAGGAACGATCCCCCGATTCTCCTGCTGTGTTGCTGGCCCATGTTCAAAATGGCTCTGACACCTAGTGCTAGTCTTGTGGTAATACCACCAAGGGTCAAGTTGCCAAATCAGGGCTTTTCACCAGGAACACCCTCAGTAAGTACCATGGTGGGACAAGGGGGTGGAGGTGGGTCTGGTACCTCCTTGAGGGGAGGTTTGAGAGGGGAACGAGGTACCTTATTGGAGATAGGGACCATGGTCACTGCCTGCTGGTAGAATGGGTGCACCTAATGCCTCCTTTTACGTGCAAGTGGACTTCCCTTGCTGGTGAGAGCCACACATCTTCTAATTCTGTGATTACTCAGAATTTTCTTTGCAGTTATTCTGCTGTTTGTGTTTCTCTTTATCTATTTATTTATTTGTATCTATCTTGTAATTTGCTCTGCTCTTGGATTTGGACTGCTTTCCTCCCAGCTGTCTTGCCTTCATTGTCCTTCTGGTGCTTTCTCTCTTCTAATCTCTCTGCCAATATTTCTCCTCCTCTCATTCACAAAGAACTTATTTTTGAAACTGTCCACCTATCTGGCTACTACTATTACTACTACAGTACTTATCATTTGTATAGTGCTACAAGGCGTATGCAGCGATGGACAGAGACTTGTAAGAGACAGTCCCTGCTCCTAAGAGCTTATGGTCTAGTAAAGACAGACAACACAACAGTCAAGACAGACAAAACAACAACTGGGAACTAAGATATATCTAGGGGAATGGTAAGGAAACACATAGGAGGTGCACATGAGACTAAGATCCAAAAGCAGTCTCAAAGAAGTGAGTTTTTAGCCTTGATTTGAAAAGGGTCATAGATGGAGCCTGACTCAGGTAGTTTGTTCCAGGCATAAGGAGCAGCAAGGTAGAAAGATTGAAGTCTGGAGTTTGCAGTGAAAGAGAAGGGCATAGATAGAAGGGATCTGCCAGAAAGCATAGTTACTCACCTGTAGCAGATGTTCTCCATGAACAGTGGGAATAGGTCCTCACCTATGGGTGATGTCACTGATGGAGCCCTGCATGGAATGCGCCCCAGCTTCCAAAGGAAGTCTTTGGTGGGTACACCACGCATGCGTGCCTGCATTATCACCTGCCGCGGCACCATCTTCTCCAATTTAATAACATAACAGGAGCCAAAAGGCAACTCCCTGTGGAGGTGGGAGGGTTGTGAGGACTCACTGCTGCTGTTTACGGAGAACACCTGCTACAGTTGAGTAACTACGCTTTGTGTACAAGCAGGAAGTAAGTCCTCATGTATGGGACTCTCAAGCTACAGGCTACTGGAGCCCGAGGAGATCGACAAACCAAAAGGGGTAATGAGACTGGACAATCCAGAAAGAACAGTAAGGTAGTCCCACCGAGGGACTCATCTGATTCAGCATCCTCAGCAGACATTGACCTGAGGGGTTTTAGCAGGTGGCCTGGATGGACAGAAGGTCAGGTGGGCAGGTGTTGACTCATACCCAAAGAGATGCCAGAGCATGGCCAGGCCATAATTGCTGTCCCATTGGAAATCCCTATCCAGACAGTAGTGGGCTGCAAAGGTATAGACCGAAGACCATGTCACAGCCCTGCAGATTTCTTCTGCAGAAATCGAGCAGAGGGTCAGATGTTGTGAGCTGTGACATGACCCTCAAGACTCAACCCAGCCTGGGAATACACATGAGTGATGCAGTCCGCTAGCCAGAGGGAGAGCATGCACTTCGAGACAACGGTGCCCAGCTTACTGGGGTTGAAGGAGACGAACAGGTGGGTGGACTGGCGGTGCGCCTTCATGCGTTTCAGGTAGAAGGCTAACACCCGCTTGCAGTCCAACATATGCAATACCACCTATCACTGGTTAACGTGAGGGCAGGGGAAGAAAGTCGGTAGGACTTTAGACTGGCTGAGCTGGAACGCAGAGTTCACCTTCGTCAGAAAGCAGGGGTGCATACAGAGTACCACCCTGTTCTGATGGAAATCTGATGCCTGTAAACAGGCAATCCTTTGAGCACCAATGCAGATCGCTGAAGCTCTGCTGATTTGATTCAAAAGCATCAAAAGATGCCCTGGTCAGAAATTTTGGAATGCACTCCACTTATCATCCGGAATGATGGGAGTAAACGTCTCCAGGTTCCTGGTGACGTCCTTCAGGAACATGCCCATGTAGGAGGTAACCCTTGAGGTCATCATACATGCCTGAAAACATCGACGCCCGAAGACATCAAGTGTCCTTGAGTCTCTACCTGGAGGCATGGAAGAATGATTCTTTGAACTCTTTATTCTACCACCATTGAGTGGTGGAGAAGTTGAGACTTCTGAAAGCCTGGGCACTCTGGAACTCAGTACATCGTATCGAGTCTTTTGCTCATTGCCCCCATAGACATTTTTCAAGACTCCCTTGGCAGATCTATCCACAATTCCTTATATCTTATTTATAACCCTCCTCCTTTCTCCCTTGTCTCATGCACCCTGTGGAATGTCACTCTGCTTCCAATAAACTTGCTTTCTCCCTGAAGACATGGAGACTCTGCTTCAGTTGCTGCCTTCTGTCATGAAGGCTATCTATTCTCCCATATGCCTTAACCCACTGGCAATGGCGGTCATGTTGGGTTGCTCCTCTTCCATTCCTGTGAGTTTCAAACCCTCCTATCTCAGTCTTGCTCCTGATGTTGCTGTAAGTCTACTTCATCCACCTATTTACTCCACAACCTCTCCAGGTAGCTGTCATTTATCGACCCCCTGACAAGTCCCCCTCTACTTTTCTCACTGACTGACTCCTGGCTTTCCTTCTTACTGGATGCATCTTCCTCTTCCCTCATTCTTGTGGATTTTAGTATTCATGTTTATGACTCCTCTGACTCTTATGCCATAAAGGTTTTTTCTCTTAACTCCCTCATTTAGCCTCCAACTGTGTTCTACAGCTCCTATTCACCAGTATGGCCACTACCTCAACCTTGTCTTTTCTCCAACTGCTTGTCCTTAAACTTCTCTATCTTAGTTCTTCCCTTATCCAACCATCATCTGCTAACCATCCCTCACCTCAGTCTTGTCCAATCTCTACAAATACATTCAGGAATCTTCACATTATCAACCCAGCTCTCTCCACTGCTGTTTTATCACCTCTTTTCTCCACCATGACATCTGAGTCTGTTGATAAGGCAGTGTCTTCCTGTAACACTATACTCTCCTCTGCTCTAGATCCTCTCGCTCCTCTCTTTCCATGCTCTGTGAGGCATACTGTACTTCAACCTTGGATGACCTCTAAAATCTGCTACCTACATTCATGAACCTGCTCAGCTGAGTGTTTGGCTTAGATTCCATACCCTTGCTGACCTAAATTTGAAATTCATGCTAACCTCTTTCCAGTCTGCCATAGCACTCACCAAGCAAGAGTACTATGTCCATTTGACTAACTCTCTTGCCTCTGACCCTTATCGTCTCTTTGCAAAGCTCAACTCTCTCCTCAAAGTGCCTACATGCTTAAACAGTCCATCACTTTCTGCCCAGACTTTGGCTGACTATTTCCATGATAAAGTCCACAAGGTTAATCTTGAGTTTTCCACAGGGTTACCTCCTTCTCTCCTTCTCGCTCTTCACTCCCTTTCTTCAACCTCTGCATTCCTTTCTTCCTCTTTTAAAATCATTGAGGAGGAAACCACACATCTTCTCTCCTCCTGAAAACTCACTATGTGCTCCTCTGATTCCATTCCTATTCATCTACCAAGCTTTATCTCTTCTGCTGTCATATCCTTAACCTATCATTTTCCACTGCAACTGTCCCTGCAACCTTCAAACATGCTGTGGTTATACTTCTCCTCAAAAAACTTTCACTAGACCTTACCTGCACAATCTATTAAAGTTATTGGTCAAATTCAAAAGCCTGATAAAAATGACCTAAGTATTGGTGACTCTAAAACCAATACTTAGCTACGAATATTAATGTTTAAGATACTTCTCAAAACCATGGGCTCTATAAAATGATTTAACTCCTTTATAAATAACTTTATGATAACATCACCTTCAATAATTCTATTATAAAATTTATTGAAATCTAAAAAGAACTAGTGCTACTGATTAGGAAAACATGAGCAAGTTGTCAATATCTATTTTATTTCAAAAACGTGGCATATTTGCAATGCATGAGGCTCTACGTCAGAATTAAAAACTATGATAACTCACCAAATCATGGCTAATAAAACCCCCCACAAAATACTTACAAAACAGTGTTACTCAAAATGAACAACATCCTACTGTGCAAGTATTAAAAGAAACAGAGGGTGTCTGAATGTATTTTAAATATATCTTTGCTATTGCAACAAATCTTAAGTGGTCTGCTCAGAGTATTAAACTAAATAAATCAAGAGATACTCTATTGTAACTTGAACGTCAATGTTGCTGTGGAACTATGGCAATAGCTTATTGAAACCTTTTGTCTTCAGGCAAATTGTAGTCTCAGACTCTGACGGCACTCTGTACCACAGTTTCAGTGGGCTAATATTTGTGCCTCATTTGCATCAATGACTACTGGTGCCTCATTTTCATTTATGCCTACTTAATGAAAAACTTTTTTTTCCCTTTTTTTTGTTAATCTTCTTATTTTCTCGAACCGTGAAAAATATCGCACCGCTATCACCAAATCATCTCTATCTAATGTATGAAAAATATTAAAATAATAAGCTTATCTTGGCTCCTGTAAGCTTAACTTCTAGCCTTCAGCCTGAATTCGATGTGTATATTCTCAACGCCTTCCTTTGGCGCCCTGTTTAGCGTTTCTCTCCTTTAGGGAGGTTCATCAGGAGAATCTATAGGTAAGAATTAAAACAAAATTAGGAGCTGTAATGTGGCTTAGGCTCGTAATTGACTCTTCACCGAAGTTTAGTGAACTATCTCTCACATGTACATTCCCCAATACAATTCATGGTTTCGTTCTAAATTCAACTATTTTCCCCTTTGAGCCACAGAATCCAAAATATTATTAAAAAACATGGTCATCTGCTTCAAGCCATCCCTGAATTAGAGGACAAGCAGATTAGATGTGTTTGGCAAAGAAACAGCAATTTACAGCAACAATTGAGCCCCACAATTCTACGGTCTAACATAAGTTATTCAAACTACCCAAATGTGACAGGCCACAAAAAATGTGGCCGGTGTAGCATTTGTATGGTGACAGCCGAGCTAACTGAATTCTCTTGTCATGGTAAAGTCTATTATCTGAAACATGCTACAACATGCACTTCTGAATCAGTAGTATATGCGATACGCTGCCCTTGTGATTTATTGTATATCGGGAAGACTAGTCGCCCCTTCAAGGTCAGGATGTGTGAACATAAAAGTCGACTTCATTGTAAGAGCTTATCAGCCCCGATTGTTCAACACTGTGAGGAATTCCACCATCAATTCGAGGATCTACATTGCTTTTGCATTGAGCAAATCCTCCAGCCTATGAGAGGGAAGACTATTGATGAAATGCTCCTTTACGTAGAACAACGGTGGATTTTCAGGGTCAACACAGTGCAACCAATGGGATTGAATGCCTCAGTTGAGTGGCAAGTATGTAGATAGTTCCGTTAAGTAATCACTATAAAAATCAGCTGTTCTGATCTAGCCGCATGCGCGGCGCCTTCTGACACTACTAAGAAAGATAGAGAGACGCGGGCAGCAGCACTGGCAGGTATATAGAGACTCTTTAAATAGTTGAATTTAGAACGAAACCATGAATTGTATTGGGGAATGTACATGTGAGAGATAGTTCACTAAACTTCGGTGAAGAGTCAATTACGAGCCTAAGCCACATTACAACTCCTAATTTTGTTTTAATTCTTACCTATAGATTCTCCTGATGAACCTCCCTAAAGGAGAGAAACGCTAAACAGGGCGCCAAAGGAAGGCATTGAGAATATACACATCGAATTCAGGCTGAAGGCCAGAAGTTAAGCTTACAGGAGCCAAGATAAGCTTATTATTTTAATATTTTTCATACATTAGATAGAGATGATTTGGTGATAGCGGTGCGATATTTTCCACGGTTCGAGAAAATAAGAAGATTAACAAAAAAAAGGGAAAAAAAAGTTTTTCATTAAGTAGGCATAAATGAAAATGAGGCACCAGTAGTCATTGATGCAAATGAGGCACAAGTATTAGCCCACTGAAACTGTGGTACAGAGTGCCGTCAGAGTCTGAGACTACAATTTGCCTGAAGACAAAAGGTTTCAATAAGCTATTGCCATAGTTCCACAGCAACATTGACGTTCAAGTTACAATAGAGTATCTCTTGATTTATTTATGTATTTTAAATATGGCAGCTTTCAACACTATTGGGTGATGTACGCTCAGGCTTCAGACTGAGGGGGAAGGAGAAGCAGACCAGGCAGAGCCGATGGAAGCTGTGGAATTTGGGGAACAAGATTCTTCTGAACCCATGGATGTACTTTACTCTTGAAGCAGTTAATGAAGCAGCCCATGGGAAGGTTTCAGGCAAGTAAATGAAACCTGAAGGAGAGGGGGGAGGGCTGCTAACACAGCTGCTAGAGCTGTGGGTTTCAGGGACATCGCTGCTAACATAAGAAGAATTGTTCATTTTGTTAGTGGGAGGTGGGACAAGTGCTTCCTACCTGAGGACTTCTACGGGAGATATATAAAGGATTTTACTTGCACTTCCTGGGAACTGCACGTCGATATCTTTGTTCTTGTACTGTTTTATGTGAAGGCACAACACAGCACTGATTCGGAGGTAAGCGCAGTGTCCTGAGTGTTGGACTTCAATGGGAACTCCCACAGCTGGAACATCCTTCTGATAATTGCTGTGCAAGAAAACTGCTTGTTGGGAACTCTTACCCAACCCTGGACTGAAATGGAAATCCGGAGCAGAGTGTTCGAGAGGAGAGCCCATGAAACAAGCGACCTGGACGCTCCGCCCCACATCCAATGTTACAGCACATAGAAAGAGTAACCCAAAATCATTCCATAGAGATCACAGAAAATTCACAAAGACAGAGGAAACAATATCTTGATTAGCCCTTTGAAGGCCTACTTTAAATTTTTAATCCACATTCTGCAGCCGGGTTAATTTTTGCATATTTCAGGAAAATTGTACCTGTCTTATTCAATATGTTCTAATAGTGATTTTCCTTCTGCTATGGTCATGTATTATATACCATTTGATAGGAATATTTAGTCAGAATTTTGGATTCTGAGAGTTTTGGGCTCGGCCTGGAAAGGTTTAAGACCATATCAATGTAATGTGTTTAGATCGAAAATGTCTCTGTTCCAGCTGTAACAGTTTCTTATCTAAATCACCACCTTCCATGACACCTGATTTCTATCTAAAATGGAAAATTTGAAATCCTCAAAGAGATGTCCTTTTTCCAAACAATGATCTGAGATACCACTTCTTTAACTTTGCTCCTGTAAAGATTCTCTCCCAAACAGAGAGCATCCACTATCTTGTCATGTAGGTCTTTTCAGAGGCCTGAAGCTTAAAGCCAGGCCATTCATCTAGATGTGAAGATTGCTGCTGCTGAGTGGATCAAATGAGATGTCTCATGGATTCATAAAGATTTAAGAGTACTGTAATTGGTCCTGATGGTTTTCAAGTTGACTGAATAATGTGTAGTAATAGTGCAAAATCTGAAGCTGATGTTCCACTATTTTCAGGATGAGCATGGCACTCTGGTACACCTTCTGATGCATCCTGGATTCTGTGATCCTTGCATAGCAGTATATGGGAATGGAGCTTAGAAGCTTTGTTATAATTGAGGGCTGCTTCTGATATCATCAGTTGGTGAGGCAGTTGTGAGAAGCCATACCTTCATTGGTTACCAATTCAAAGTAGAATAATTTACAAAATAATAATAACAACATTCAAAACCTTATATGATCTGGCCCCATCCATGTTATGTAACTTAATACACAAAGAACCATCTAAGCCTACACACAGAAAAGGACAACTAAAACAGATTAAAAATCCCGAAAGATTTTACAAAAGCTCACAAATCAACAAACAATAGAGCATTTTCGCACATAGCCCCTACTATCTGGAATTCCCTTCCAGAGGACCTACGAAAGCTAACAGAGATCACAGAACTCCGCAAGAAACTGAAAACCTACTTGTTCACCAAGCATTATAACATAGATAACTCATCATCTACACTAGACAAAGGTTAAACAGACAATCGATTACTCCATGCAATAAACCTTTAACCTACACAGTTAGCACCCTCCAATGATGATCCTTTGACCTCCCCTCAAGTATTCCATATATATATATTCATAGATAACTTGTATATAGTTTTTCACACTGTTCGGTATTATACCACATTATTTGTTCTATATTTCATATGATATTCCTTGTAAATAAGTTCTGTTATATTTAATTGTTCCATGTAAAACAAACTTGATTTGTAAATTATTGTTACCTGTAAACCGCAACTGAACTTTGGAAGATGCGGTATATAAATGTGAATTAAATAAATAAATAAATAAATAAATACCCTGGTGAAGAGAGGATCATGCATTTCAAAATCAAGGTGCCCAGAAATTGTAGGGACAGAAGCTGGGGCTTTCCAGATTGATGAGACTGGCAGCTCTATGACCTCCTTAGGGGTGCCACAGGACTGAAAAATTGATTGGAAATCTTTTATATTAGTTGTCATTAGAGCTAAACCGAGGGTTAGCACTTAGATATCTTTTTTAGAAATTTAGGGTAAAAATAGTCTTCAGTCGGCTTCTGAGAAGTGGTTTCCTCTGATGGTACTCGGATAAGGGTGAACTTATCGCGGGAATTATCAGTTTCCCATCTGTGGAAGTAGGCAACGTTTTTAGATGAGCAACGGTCATCCTGAAAGTTTGCAGCATGTATATCTTTGAAGACCAGTTGTCAAGGAAAAAGCCTTAGAAAAAACTTTGGCATCATAGGCTGTAAAGGTCTTGATGATTGATGTGCTGCTGTAGAATTTGATAGGCAAGCAGGATCTGGTTCAGTGACAGGTTTCTGAACGAACACTGCAATAGCCTGGACACATTTAGACTGTAGTGGTAAGAGAGTAGTGTGGGAGCTTGGTAAGGAGTTCTGATGTGAGGCTCTTGGATGTGAGGTGACTGCAATGTGTGACATAGTGGGTCCTTCTAGCCCGTTAGATAAAGCTAAAAAGCCAGGAATAGGAGTAGGGCTGAGCTGTAAACAAAAGCACATGGCTCCTGGTTACCGTGGGAACCAAGCACAGAGGCAAGAGAAACGCCGGTGCTATCATTCAGGGAATGAGTCACGAGGTAATGCAGGACACCTGCTAGGGGGTGGAGTTGAGCACGGCCCTAGAATTCACCCTATTAAAGAAAGTTCAGTTGAGCTTATGGAGGAAGGTAACGAGGGGAACGAAGGAAATGAAGAGTTGGCTGAAGAAGCAGATAGTGAGGCATATGAGCTGGAGAGAGAGGCTAATGAGAGCTACACTGAAGACAGCTATGCCCAGAGTAAGCCAGAGTTTCCGTGGAAAGGAGAGACAGATTCCTTCTTGAGGAGAAGAGAAGAAACCCTAAGGAAAGGATATAACAAGGGCAGAGGGGATTATCTGCAATATCCAGGGGAGCACGGAAGAGAGAGAAAGCCAGGGAGGCAAGTGAAATACTTTGAGCAGGGCTTAGCTGGGGAACCTACAGCTATTCTAAAGCCCCAGAGAAAACCTCCACCAGTAAGGCTGAAAGGTAAGCCAAAAGGCTTGAATGTAAATAATTACAGTGACTGTCTGTACCCAGAGGGTTGGTGCTGGGAAAGGAATACTGGGCCTGATAATCTGTGTGAAAGCCAGTATTTAACCCAGGCTTTTCAAGTAAAACCTGGAGCAGTAGGAAAGGGCGTGGCACCAGCAGTGCCGGTACAAACATTTCCTTACCACCAGGAAGAATTGATGGACTGTGAACCAGAGTGTATTGATACTGGAGAAGATATTGATATTATGGACTGTACATTATCTCTGGCCAATGGAATAATTTCATTACGTTGAAAGCCTGCTTTAAAAGAAAGTACAGCACTGATAGTCTGTGGAAACAGAGAGCTGTGAGGAAACAGCATGGTTACGTTTGAATGTTTGTTTTCAACTTGGTTAATGCTGAAGAAAGCCATTTTCTGTTAAGGAACTTTTGTTTGTCCACATACCAGTAAATACCTGGATTGTGTTTTCTGTTCATGGTAAAATCCACCCCGGGAGGGGAAATAAAATCCTTTGGTTGCTTAACCACTTCTTCCACAACTGCTCCTTATTGATTTGGTGAAGAGACTACATTTCCCAAGGGGCATTGCTTCTGGATCTGTAAAGTAGCTGTTTCAATAGGGAAAAACCCACTCACTTAACTTCTACTCGGGGTTTAAGGAGAGCTGGTGACAAATGGCGTAGTAGTTTGGATTTTTACCTGGAGTTGAAGACACCACAAGGACGAAGGTTCCTGCAGCGAAGAGCTGACAACCGGAGGAAAAGATCCAGAGTTCGGCTGATGGTCGGTCAGACTGGGGAGTTCCCTTTTCTCAGTGCCTGACTCTGCACTGGTGCCAGGTAATTGTGGCTGGGCACGGGTGGAGAAGGATACAAGGAGAAAGGGTGGTGCTCAGGAGTAGTGCACAGCGTTGAAAAAAAAAAAAAAAAGAAAAGGGGAATTTTTTTTTTCTCTCTTTTTTTTTTTTTTGGGCCACACTTGGTTTTTTTTTTTGTTTGTGTTGCAGGTATCAGGAGTTCCAGAATGGATCCGCAAGAGATACTAAGGTGGATGTCCCTGCAATGGGATAAGCAGCTGGAGATGTCACGAAGGGTGCATGACCAAGCAATGACTGCATTGCAAGAACAGCTGAGACCAGTAAATGCTCTCATAGAACATTTAGCCAAGCAGCAGCAGGAGCCAGTGGAAGTTTTTCCAGGATTTACCCAAGGGGTAGGACTGAATGGTTCAGGATCACTTTTGCTGGGACAGTTATCTCCTACTGACAATGTGGATGATTATGTAGATGCATTTGAACGGATTGCAGAAGCCGTCAAACTGCCTAAGGAGCAGTGGGCTATAAGATTTGCTATGTCTTTATCTGGTGAAGCTTTGTCAGCATACAAGTCAATGCCAGCTACCTTAGCAATGAATTATGACGCAGTAAAGAGCGCTGTACGAGACAGGTTAGGGCTCACCCCTCTATTCTACAGGCGAAGGTTTAGGGAGGCAAAGTTAAAGCCTGGAGAAACCCCTAAAGCCCTGTATTTTAGAATAAAGGGATTAGCCTGTAAGTGGCTCAAACCTGAGCAGCAAAATATAGAGTCTATGCTCGATGAGATAATGTTGGAACAGTACATGGAAGCTGTACCTGCTGAGGTTAAAAAGTTTCTTATGTTACAGAACTGTAAGACAACAAGTGAAGCAGCTGCCATGACAGAACGGTATTTTGAGGCTGAATTCTCAAGGACCTCAAAATCCGGCGTTCTGGGCATGACGCAGGCTGATAAAGTAAGTAAGAATTTTGAATGTAAAGCACCTTGGAAAAATAGTGGTTTTTCCTCTACAAAAGGAAAATGTTTCAAATGTGGAAATGTTGGGCACTGGCAAAAAGACTGTATTATACGCACTGCTTTAATATCTGGTAATGGGGAAAACCTTAAAGCAGGCTTTTTACTACCAGTCCAGGTGGAGGGCATAAAGGCCCAAGCACTACTTGACTCGGGCGCGGACCAGAGTATGGTGTCCCAACGGCTCTGGGAAGCCATAAAACCTCAAGTAGCGCCAAGTCAAGCAGTGGGGCAGGTGAAAATAAGATGCATACACAGGGCCGCCCATCAGTATCCCTTGCATGAAATAGGTATAGAGGGTTTAGGAACAGAAAGAAAAATGATTATGGCAGTGGTACCCCGCCTTCCGCAAAGTGTAGTCCTGGGAAGGGATTGGCCTCCTTTTAGTCAAGGGCTGGAGGAGGGCCTCACGGCCGAGATAAGTTTAGCACCCAACCCCGTTAAAACAGGCTCCTTGGAAGTAAAAAGAGAGTCATCAGATACACTAAAGTTAGAGGCCATGGCCACCAAAGTCCCAAGCCCTTTGCTAGCGAAACCTGGGAAGACCAGTAGGCAACACATAGTGGGAAGAAGGGAGGTGACCACAGAGAAGCCAAAATTTGTGCTAAAATTTTGCAAAGTGTCAGCCCAGGCCAAGGGTCCACAGCGAGCCTCGGAAGCTGCTGCGGGATATGACTTATGTAGTGCAGAGAATAGCATGATACCCCACGGAGGGAAAGCCCTGATAGACACGGGGATAAAGGTGCAGATCCCACCCAGGTGTTATGGGAGGATAGCGCCTAGGTCAGGCTTAGCAGCCAAGAATTTTATTGATATAGGGGCTGGGGTCATTGACCCAGATTACCGGGGGGTGGTGAAGGTCTTAATGTTTAATTTTAGTCAGGAGGACTTCCAGATTAAGACTGGTGATAGAATAGCACAGCTGATCTGTGAACGCGTAGGTTTCCCCGAAGTAGAGGAGGTATCCTCACTGGTCCCCACAGGGAGGGGTGAAGGAGGATTTGGGTCTACTGGGATGGGAGACTTAAAAGGGTTGACAGCTGTTGCTGAAGAGCAAACAGAGGACGATTTCGGTCCACAGCCCACTGATTGGAGGGAGACTCCAGAACCACATGTAGGGGCAGAGCTGTCAGAGCAGCAGCGACAAGAACTAAGTAAAGTTTTGCATAAATTCTCTGATGTCTTGACGACACTTCCTGGGGAAACTAACATCGTTGCACATGAAATTATTACTGTCCCTGGGAAAGTAATTAGGCAACGACCATACAGGTTGCCGGAGGCAAAGGAAACAGAGGTGGTAGAACAGGTACGTGACATGCTGAAAATGGGCGTGATAGAGGAGTCCAAAAGCCCCTGGTCAAGCCCTATAGTATTGGTGCCTAAACCAGATGGGAGCCTCCGGTTCTGCATAGACTTCAGGCAGATAAACAATATCTCAGAATTTGACGCGTATCCCATGCCTCGGATTGAGGATTTGTTGGATAAGTTAGGCCAAGCTAAATATTTGATGACATTGGACCTAACCAAGGGTTATTGGCAGATACCCTTAACCAAGGCGTCCAAACCAAAGACAGCTTTCACGACACCAATAGGTTTGTTCCAATTCAGGCGAATGCCATTTGGACTTCACGGGGCTGCGGCCACATGCCAAAGATTGGTAGACCAAGTATTGCGGCCACACCATGAATATGCATGGGCTTATATGGATGACATAATCATTCATAGTACTACATGGGCCCAACACTTACCCAGGGTGGAGGCAGTCTTGTGCGCTTTGAGGAAAGCGGGCCTAACCATCAATCCCAGCAAATGCCTTTTTGCTGGTCGAGAAGTTAAGTACTTAGGCCACATGGTGGGAAGAGGGATAGTACGGCCATTAGCGAGCAAAATTGAGAGCGTAAAGGATTTTCCGCGTCCTATCAACAAAAGGCAAATGCGAGGATTTCTGGGTTTAGTGGGATATTACCGCAGATTTATCCCGCGATTTGCGGAGGAAAGTGCTCCACTCACGGAGATGCTGCGGGAAAACGCTCCTAAGAATATTAAGTGGACACAAGAGGCTGAGAAGGTGTTCGTGACACTAAAAGATAGGTTGTGTAAGGCCCCAGTACTCCGGGGGATCAACTTTAACTCACCGTTTCTTGTACAAACGGATGCATCCGAGACGGGATTAGGGGCTATACTGTCGCAGGTATTAGAAGGGGTTGAGCACCCAGTAACATACCTTAGTAGGAAACTGTCAAAAGCTGAGCAGAAGTACTCCACGGTGGAGCGGGAGTGTCTCGCGATTAAGTGGGCAGTAGAGACACTGAGATTTTACCTCACAGGCCGTAAGTTTTTTTTTTTTTTTTTTTTTTGCACTGGAAATGTTTGCTTTTTATTCAATATTTTTACATTTTCCAGCACATACATAAAAAAAAAAGAACAACAAAACAGAACTTAACCCAAAAGAATACAAATACACTATCATTCAAAAGGGTGCCAGAAGCACGGCACCCTTGCATACCCATCTTTCCCCCTGTACCCCCCTCCCCGCCACCCCCCCTGACACCTTGCAAGCCCAGACCGCCCCCTTCCCCGCTCAGCAACCGCCAACATTCGAATATCTATCTAGAGCAGACCATTTATCATCACCCCCCTGTATACCCCTAGAGGCATAAATATGATCATAAGCCTTCTCATATCGACTATATAGACATACTAAGTTCCACCAGTGTACCCAGCTTAACTTCACTGGGTCCTTCCACCTCATAAGTATGACTTTTATAGCGATGGCCAGCATAAAATTCAGTACAAAAAAATTGTCCTTCTTCATGTTAGGTATCTCAGCAGCCGCTCGCAACACTACAATCTTCCAGGATAATGGATAAGTAAAGAGCAGCACCTGTTGGATCCTCTTCCAGACAGCCCCCCAATACTCCCGCAAGGTTATACAGTCCAGAATCATATGTCGCAACGTGCCAACCTCCTTATGACAGTTCCAACAGTGTGGAGATGCACCAGCACCCCACTTGGCCACTCTGATCGGTGTCAAAAAAGCCCGGTGCGCAAAAAAGAACATTGATTGAGTGAGGGAGGCTGAGCGAGAGGGCCTCACTAACGGCCCCCATTTTACAAAGCAAAGGTCCTTAGGAAGTTGGACATCCAGCTCTTCTTCCCATGTTTGCCGTAGCCTGGTAAGCTGCGTTGGCAGCCTACCCCGAAGGAATCCATATATACTGGACACACGGCCATTCCGCTCAACCACCTCTCCGATAAACTCCTCCAGACCCCACTTGTCCGATACCGAAGCTAGTTTTTTTTATCTTTTGTCCTACACAGTGTTGCAATTGTAGCCATTGGAAGAAACAGGCCGGTGGCAAGTTGTATTCCTCCTTGAGCATTTGAAAATTCTTCCACTTATCATGCCTGAACAGCTGCCCCAGTCGCCAGATTCCACAGTGTTGCCAGGTTTTCCAGGATACCACCTGCTTATTTATTCGAAAATCAGAGTTATTCCACAGTGGCATTCTGCGAGAGATGGGGTTGTCCCCCCCTAGACAAAGCGACAAATCATGATAGGCCTTCTGCGTGGATAAAAATACTCGTCCTAGTTTCGGGGTCTTCGTCATGTACATCCCCATACATAGATTCAAGGGCACCGGAGAGGCCAAGCGTTCTTCGACTTCCAACCAAATGGGTCTCTGGGCATCTCCAGCTGCCCCTGTCCAGAGGGCCCCTTGACTTAAGATTGCCGCCCGATGATATAGAAGAAAATCCGGGAACTGTACCCCGCCGGCTTCTTTGGGTGCCTTCAGCTTCTTCAGCGCAATTCTTGGGGTCTTTCCATTCCACAGAAAGCGGGTCAGGATCCTCTCTAATTCCTTATATAGCGACTCTGGGAAAAATATTGGAATCATTCCCAAAATGTAGTTTATCTTTGGTACCAACACCATCTTGAGAGAATCCAATCTTCCCCACCAACTGAGATGAAGAGGGGACCATTTCACTGTGAAAAGACGCGCTGTTTCTTTCATACGTTCTCCGTTTATGTTAAGAATTTCATCAATATGACTTCCAATTTGCACACCCAAGTACTTGCTCGACGACGATTCCCACTGAAATCCAAACTGCTGTACCATCGACTGGTTCCCATATTTATTCAGGGGAAACGCTACTGACTTCGTCCAGTTTACTTTATAGCCAGAGAGAGTAGCATAGCTTCCTATGTGATGTAACACCGGCGAAATGGATTCCGGCGTAAGGAACAGCAACAGATCGTCAGCATAAGCTGAAGCCTTCACCTGAAGGTCAGCAAGAGCTACTCCTTTAATCTCATCGGCCTGTCGCAACTTAAGCAGCAATGGTTCCAGCACCAAGTTGAAAAGCAGGGGTGACATAGGGCATCCTTGCCTTGTGCCTCGGGACAATGTCAGAGTTTGAGACAGCACCCCGTTTGCCAGAATCCGAGCTACCGGCTTGATGTACAAGAGCTGTACCATTCGGATGAAGGAAGGAGGAAACTTGAACCATTCCAGCACTAGGAACATGAAAGACCACTCCACCCTGTCAAACGCCTTCTCAGCATCCAATGAGAGGCCAATGTATGGGGAGTCCAAGCCATTAGTGATCTCCAGGACATTACAGAGCAGCCTTGCGTTATCCATAGTGGATCTTCCTGCTACAAAACCACATTGATCCGGATGTATCAACACTTCCATAACCCTCTTAAGGCGGGCCGCCAGAATAGAAGAGTACAACTTGTAGTCAGCGTTGAGGAGTGAAATAGGACGATAATTGCCCACTTTGCTCAGGTCTCTCCCGGGTTTGGGCAGCACAATTATTGTAGCATCCGTGAAGGCCCCAGCATGGCAGTCTAGCTCTTGCAATTGGTGATAGAAGAATAACAGCTGCGGCCCAAGTTCTGTCACCAGCAGCTTGTAAAACTCAACTGGAATACCATCTGAACCTGCTGCTTTCCCATTCTCCATTGCGGTGATAGCCAATGTAAGCTCTTCCAGTCGAATCGGTGCGCCCAAGGCAGCCTGCTGCTCCAGCGATAAACAGGGATGAGCAATCTGATCCAGAAAACGCCGCGCCTCAGCCTTCTCACACATTCCCTCAGACGCATATAGTTGGCGGTAGAACTCAGAGAAAGCATCTGAAATTTCTTGATCCTTATAAAGGGGGCCAACGCGTTCATCCTCTATTACCGCAATACGAGCTTTTTCTTCCCGGGGCTTGAGTTGCGAAGCCAATACTTTTCCCGCTTTATTTGCCTCCACATGATATCGCACTTGCCTAGGATAAACAGCTCTTTCCACTTCTGCACTGAGAGCCGTATTATAAGCAAATCTGAGTTTTTGCAACTGAGTCAAAACCCTAGTACTAAACTTCCTCTGTAGGATCCGCTCTCCGGCCCGTATCTGTTGATCCAGGGCCCTCACTTCAGCTCGAGTAGCCCTGCGCTGAGCAATCACATAACTCGTTATCTGAGCTCTCATTGATGCTTTAAAAGCTTCCCACCAGGCCCATACTGGGGTATCACTGACCCGATTGTTTGCAAAATACTCATGCAAGGCGTCCCGAAGATATACTTTAAACGACTCATCTGTTAACAAATATCTGGGAAAAAACCACGCCGCCTTCTTACAGGAATCATCCACAAGATTGAAGTCCAGCACTACCGCCGCATGATCTGAGACACTCGTACTGAGGATTCCCGCTTCACCCACACTCTGAGCTAACGCTTGAGATACCAAAAAATAATCTATTCTCGAGTGTGAGCCATGTGGAGATGAAAAAAATGTAAAATCAGCCTCAGTAGGGTGATGCAACCTCCAGATATCCTCCAGCCCAAAGGAGTCCATGATGGAATGCAATACTTCCAAGGCTCTTTCTCTTTTTTCGCGGCCGGCTAGGCTTCCGGTCAATTAAAGGATCAAGAACCAGGTTTAAAATCTCCCCCTATAATTAAGGGATAACTGGCATATTCCTGAATGGCCACTGCTAATTTCTTAAAAAAGGAAGGGTTATCATTGTTAGGAGCATATACAGTAAAAATACACACCTGTCGACCTTCTATGAGACAATGCACCCCAGCCCACCTGCCTTCCGTATCAGCCCGTGAGGACAGAACCTGAAGCTTGAGCGACTTCCTGACTAAAATCGCCACTCCATTCTTTTTCAGGCAGGCGGGAGCATGGGCTACTAGACTGTGTTTGCCTTGTGCAAGCTTTTGTGTTTCACAGGTCGACAGATGTGTCTCTTGCAAAAGAATTACATCAGCATTTTGCTTCTGGCAATATAATAATATCTTTTTGCGCTTGATCGGGTGATTTATCCCTTTAACATTCAGAGATAGGCATCGAACCCCACCCATTGTTGTCAAGGTAAAGCCATTCCCCGTTCCTTCTGGTCTGCACCCCTTTTCCCCCAATTTGCAGAGGCAACCGAGCGGAGAGTATCAGAACTAGGTTTGCAAGGTGTCACCTGTGTCTCCATCAAGATGAATATAATGGGTGAGCAAACACAAAAAAAAAACAAAAACAAAAAAAAAAACAGATGGCCCTCGAAAGACCAAAACCCCCCCTCCCCCCTTACATATTACAGTACCACACTTGCTTCTCCCGAGAAACACTACTTTTTTGAACAGTCATTACTAATTGGCTATAACACAAATACAACATCCACAACTATGAATACGATCCCCTTATCAACTTTTAAGCCCACCCCCCTGCATCCAAACATACAGTCATATCATATCCCCCATAGACAGCCTCCAGGGATACTTATATACTTTGTAATATAGTATAGCATTATATTAGAGTATATCATGCTCCCCCCTCCCTCCTAATACTCCACCAACCATCCCAGCCAATACACAATAGAAGTGAGAAGGAGAAGGGACCATCTCCCTTCCCTCAACATATCATACAGTTTCCCCATACCACAGCACATTGATCCCACCAGTATCGGGCCACATGCACCCCTTACAGGCAGCTCCAAACTAGGGGTAGCCCGATGTACCATTGATTTCACTAGACAGCCCAGACCAAGTTCCATTCACTCTCCAGGCCCTCTGTCCCAGTAGAAAGCAAAACACTGAGTCCTTCAGCCAGAAGAAGATGGCTAGCTCATCTGCAATGCCTCTTGTTCCTCAATATATCGAGCCGCCACCGCCGGGACATCAAAGGACTTTGTCTGGTTATTGAGAGTTACTTTTAAACGCGCGGGGTAAAATAACCCATATCGGGCCTGAAGCTGTTGAAGCCGGGGTCGGAGGGCGAGAAACTGCTTCCTCTTTTCCACGGTCCCTCTACAAAAATCAGGAAAGAAGAGGACCTTGTGCCCCTCAAAATCAACTGTCCGCAAAGATTTAGATGCCTCCAGGATCTGCACTGCATGTTGATATCGCAGCAGGCAAAAAATAATCGGTCGCGGGCCCCGTGCATGTAGATTTGGTTGCGCAGGAATCCTATGTGCCCTTTCAATTTCCATGGGGCCATGGAGCTTCAGATGCAGCAACGAGGGTAAAGTTTTTATTAGAAACGCTATCATGTCAGACCCCTCAGCTCCCTCCGGTACTCCCAGCATGCGCACATTATTTCTTCTCCGATTTCTATTTGCGACATCTTCCATGCTTAATTCCAACTTCTCCAGCTTTCTCTCCAGCCTATCCACACGTGCAAGCTTTTCCTCGTGCACAGCGACCGACGCCCCTATGGAATCCATCCTGTTGGTAAGCCTCTCCATTTGTTCTCTAATGTCCTGCATTTCGCCTTGCACTTTCCCCAACGCCTCTCCATTCGCCATCACCAACTCCTTCACTGAGCGCATCTCCCCCAGTAACTCTCTCATCAGCTCCTCCGATTCCCGGGTGGCCGCCATCTTGTGCGGAGATAGGGGGTCTGACTTTGCCCTCTTGGAGCCCGAGTTACTCCCAGGCGTGAAATCCAATTTCGCAGGTTTGAGGTTGGCCATTACTTTCTAAACAACCAGCTTAGTATTATCCTCCACTTTGCTCCGTTTACTCTCCGTTTCTCTCAGGATACTTGCCGGGGTCCGGGGAGCTAATCACTCAAGCAGCCATCTCGTCTTCGCGCAGGCTCCGCCCCCTCTCCCGTAAGTTTTATTTAATTACGGATCATGCGCCATTAAAATGGCTGCACCAAATGAGGAATAGTAATACTAGGCTCACTAGGTGGCATTTAGCGCTACACGCATACGACTTTATAGTCCAGCACAGAGCAGGAAAATTGCATAGTAATGCAGACGCTCTTTCCCGGATTCCGTGCTGTCCGTCGCAAGCTCCGGCAGCCCGGAATATTTTAAGGGGGGGGGGGAATCTGTGACATAGTGGGTCCTTCTAGCCCGTTAGATAAAGCTAAAAAGCCAGGAACAGGAGTAGGGCTGAGCTGTAAACAAAAGCACATGGCTCCTGGTTACCGTGGGAACCAAGCACAGAGGCAAGAGAAACGCCGGTGCTATCATTCAGGGAATGAGTCACGAGGTAATGCAGGACACCTGCTAGGGGGTGGAGTTGAGCACGGCCCTAGAATTCACCCTATTAATGAAAGTTCAGTTGAGCTTATGTAGGTAACGAGGGGAACGAAGGAAATGAAGAGTTGGCTGAAGAAGCAGGAAGTGAGGCATATGAGCTGGAGAGAGAGGCTAATGAGAGCTACACTGAAGACAGCTATGCCCAGAGTAAGCCTGAGTTTCCGTGGAAAGGAGAGACAGATTCCTTCTTGAGGAGAAGAGAAGAAACCCTAAGGAAAGGATATAACAAGGGCAGAGGGGATTATCTGCAATATCCAGGGGAGCACGGAAGAGAGAGAAAGCCAGGGAGGCAAGTGAAATACTTTGAGCAGGGCTTAGCTGGGGAACCTACAGCTATTCTAAAGCCCCAGAGAAAACCTCCACCAGTAAGGCTGAAAGGTAAGCCAAAAGGCTTGAATGTAAATAATTACAGTGACTGTCTGTACCCAGAGGGTTGGTGCTGGGAAAGGAATACTGGGCCTGATAATCTGTGTGAAAGCCAGTATTTAACCCAGGCTTTTCAAGTAAAACCTGGAGCAGTAGGAAAGGGCGTGGCACCAGCAGTGCCGGTACAAACATTTCCTTACCACCAGGAAGAATTGATGGACTGTGAACCAGAGTGTATTGATACTGGAGAAGATATTGATATTATGGACTGTACATTATCTCTGGCCAATGGAATAATTTCATTACGTTGAAAGCCTGCTTTAAAAGAAAGTACAGCACTGATAGTCTGTGGAAACAGAGAGCTGTGAGGAAACAGCGTGGTTACGTTTGAATGTTTGTTTTCAACTTGGTTAATGCTGAAGAAAGCCATTTTCTGTTAAGGAACTTTTGTTTGTCCACATACCAGTAAATACCTGGATTGTGTTTTCTGTTCATGGTAAAATCCACCCCGGGAGGGGAAATAAAATCCTTTGGTTGCTTAACCACTTCTTCCACAACTGCTCCTTATTGATTTGGTGAAGAGACTACATTTCCCAAGGGGCATTGCTTCTGGATCTGTAAAGTAGCTGTTTCAATAGGGAAAAACCAACTCACTTAACTTCTACTCGGGGTTTAAGGAGAGCTGGTGAAAAATGGCAGAGGCTAACCTGAAGGAGTAGTAGCCGATATCATGGCTGTGTTTTTTAAAATCAGATGTGTCAACTTACTCTCTGTGGAGCTTCTTTGCCCAAGGGCTGTAAGGAGAAGGCTCAGAAACCCTCCTTTTGTGCTTGTTCTTCTGATTGCCTCCTCCAGGTTCTATTTTAAGCAGGGCATACTTTGAAGGAGCTGATTTTTGCTTTGTTTTTGCTTTACTTACAGTACCCTCCAGGAATGCTGTTTCTGCAGGAGACGATTGCTTGGCCGGCTGTGATGCTGAGGAAGATACCTCTCAAAAGGAAGCTGATGGAATAGGTATAGAGCAGCAGTGTCTGTACAGGGGATAGCGTAGTTACTCACCTGTAACAGGTGTTCTCCAGGGACAGCAGGAATCAGTCCTCACATATGGGTGACCTTTGGCACTGACGGAGCCCTTGCGAAAGAATCCCCCCACCTTTCAAAGAAAGCCTTTGGGAGATGCCACCATGCATGTGTGGTCCCCTTCCCACCCAAGGGTGCTATCTTGCTCGGTCAGATGACATAGCTAAAGGCGGTAAAAATAAAAGATGGTAAAGGAGCAACTCCAAGGGGAGGAGAGAGGGTTGTGAGGACTGATTCCTGCTGTCCCCGGAGAACACCTGTTACAAGCGAGTAACTACGCTTTCTCCGGGAACAAGCAGGAAGTCAGTCCTCACATATGGGACTCCCCAGCTACAGGTTACCAAAAGCCCACAGCAAAAACAGGGCTCCCTCATGGGGAGCCACAAGCAGCAGCAATTGAGTCTATGCCCACAGACCACAGTAGGACCCTTCTGTCCAATGAAACCAACACTCCTGTAGCCTGAACACAGAAGGCCACAGAGGGTAGGAGTTGCCTAAACCCCAAAAAGGTTACGGAGCACAGCCTGGCAGAAGGCACTGTCCCGTCGGGATTCTCTTTCCTGGAAGTAATGGGCTGCGAAGGTATGGACTGAAGACCAGGTGGCGGCCCGGCAGATGTCCACCATTGGGACAGAGTGCAAGTTTCACACTGAAGCCGCCACGGCCCTGACACGGTGCGCCATGATGCAGCCTTCCAGTGGGAGCCTCACCTGCTCATAAGCGAGGGCGATACAATCCGCCACCCATGTGGACAGCGTACACTTGGTCACCGCCTCCCCCAGCCTACTGGGGTCGTAGGAGATGAAAAGCTGAAAAGATATGCGGTGGCCCTGAGTGCGCTTGATATGGAAGGACAAAGCCCTTTTACAGTCCAAGGTGTGAAGGACCATCTCCGCCCGAATGGAGTGAGGTCTTGGAAAGAAGGTAGGGAGCACTACTTCCTGGTTGAGATGGAAGGGCAACACTACCTTTGGCAGGAATTTGGGGTGCATGTGAAGCACCACTCTGTTTTTGTGTGACCTGGTATAGGGTGCCTCCACCACAAGGGCCTGAAGCTCGCTAAATCTGCTAGCAGAGGTAAGCGCGACCAGGAAAGCCACCTTCCAAGAGAGGTAGCGAAGGCGGCAGGTAGCCAGAGGTTCAAAAGGTGGGCGAGTGAACTGCCCCAACACCACATTGAGGTCCCATTAAGTAGAACCGGGGGCTTCAATAAGAGCAGGCCCCGAAGGAAACGGGTTGCCAACAGTTGGGCCGAGAGGGGCCTACCATCCACCAGAAGGCGGTGCGCCACCAGGGCACTAAGGTGCACTCGGACAGAGCTAGACTTGAGCCCGGACTGAGAGAGGTGGAGAAGGTACTGTAAAACCAGAGCCACCGGGCAGGAGAATGGGTCAGCCCTGTGTTCGGCGCACCAAACAGATAAGCTGCGCCATTTGAGGGTGTAAGCCTTCCTAGTAGAGGCCTTGCGAGAGGCCAGCAGAATGTCTTCCACCTCAACCAGGAGGTTGAAAGGGGCCAGAGTCATCCTCTCAGCAGCCAGGCTGTCAGAGACAGGGACCCCAGGTTGGGGTACAGGAGTGAGCTCCCCTCCTAACATAGGAGTCCCGGGGCGGTCCCCAAGGGGATGGGAGTCTCCACCGTCATCTGCAGAAGCAGCGGGAACTATGGCTGCCTGGGCCACTGAGGAGCTATCAGGATGAGTGAGGCCCTGTCATGGAGGGTCCTGAACAAGGTCTTGGCGATCAGCAGCATAGGAGGGAAGGCATACATGAGGCCTTCTGACCATGAGATTAGGAACGCGTCTGCTGCCACACTGGAGGGGTGGACCTGCTGGGAGCAGAAGCAGGGCAACTAAAAGTTGTCTGGGCTGGCGAACAGGTTCATCACGGGTTCCCCTCAGAGCTGGAAAAGCTGACTGGTTACCCTGGGGTCCAGCTGCCACTTGTGCAGTTGGAGAACTCTGCTGAGCCTGTCAGCCAGCAGGTTGTCCTGGCCTTGCAGGTACACTACTCGCTGGAGGATACCCTGTTGTAATGTGTACAAGCAGAGGACCAGTGCCTCCTGACAAAGGGTACGGAGACCCCGTGCCCCCGTTTGTTCATGAAGAACATCACCACCTGCTTGTCCGTCTGGACCAGCACTAGCTGGTGAGAGAAAACCCTCAGGGCTAGGTGTATGGCTCGGAGCTCCAGGAGGTTGATTTGCTGGGTGCTCTCATCTGGTGACTAGTTGCCCTGAGTGCAGAGATCTCTGCAGTGGGCTCCCTAGTGGAGCAGGGAGGCGTCTGTGGTGAGGACCCTTGAGGAGCTTGGGGCCTGAAAAGGCATGCCCGCCTCAAGATGCTAGGG
Organism: Ichthyophis bannanicus; assembly: GCA_033557465.1. NCBI lineage: Eukaryota > Metazoa > Chordata > Amphibia > Gymnophiona > Ichthyophiidae > Ichthyophis > Ichthyophis bannanicus. Next base: position 1,536,030,342 of record CM066032.1, read on the forward strand.
AAACTGCCACCAGACCAGAGAATCCGCCAGTTGGCGGGTCACAGAAACTCTGTGTCGGAGGCGGCCCATGGCCTGAGACCACTGGTTCAGGAGACACCACTGTGCCGCCCTCATGTGGAGGTGAGCATTGGGGTGACATGAACCACAGAGGCCATGTGCTTGAGGAGGCGCAGGAGAAGTCGAGCAGGCACCGAGGGACAGTACTGTATGTCCCGAGCTAGAGTCCTGAGACGATTGGCTCACTCCCTGAACAAGAAAGCCTTCGACTGGAGGGTGTCAATCTTTGCCCCAATGAAATCCAGACACTGTGCTGGGAGGAGGTGAGACGGGGTAGTTTATGACAAAACCCAAGTGCTGCAGAACATTGATGGTGCGTGCGGTGGCCTGCGGCACCTCTGAGGCCGTGTCTCCCTTTATGAACCAGTCATCCAGAAAGGGAAAGATGAAGACCCCCTGGAGCCAGAGGAAGGCGGCCACAACTGCCAGGCATTTTGTGAAAACTCTTGGGGCAGAGGCTAGGCCAAAGGGGAGCACCTGTACTGAAAATGCCTGCCCCCCACTACGAACCACAGGTACTGCCTGTGGTTGGGGTGGATGTTGGTATAAGCATCCTTGAGGTCTAAGGAGCATAGCCAGTATCCCTGTTGGAGGTAGGGCAGCAATGTTCCAAGGGAGAGCATCTTGAACCTCTCCCTCACCAGGAATTTGCTGAGATTGCGCTGGTCGAGGATGGGCCTGAGGCCCCCCGTTCTTTTTGGCATGAGGAAGTACCTAGAGTAGAACCCCTTGCCCTGGAGATGGAAGGGCACCGGTTCCACCGCCTTGTCCTCGAGAAGACCTGCCAACTCCTTCAGAAGAAGGTCCAAGTGGAGGGGAGACCTGAGTGGCTCTCCTAGGAAATAAGGGGGAGGTGTCTGAGTCAGGTGGAGGAGGTACCCTCCCTGATTACCCGAAGTGCCCAGAAATCAGTGGTGATGGTCACCCACCTCTGGACATAGAGGGCCAGACATCCCCCTGTGGGCTGCTGATCTCCTTGGGATAGATAGGCTATGCTCAAGGAGTCAAAAGGTCCCCCCTTGCGGGGCCTGGGGTTTTGGAGCCTTCGGCTTACGCAGGCCATACTCATGTCCCTTGGGGAGCTGGGGAGGCCTGATAAGGTGGGTAGTTTCTGTAAGCAGCTTCCTTCCTCGGGTAAGGACTTTTTACCTGAGCCGTTCTGTCGGGGAGGGACAGCGGTCTTTTTGGAGAGCCTGGTCCTCATCATAAACTCGGTCTCTAGCTCGGCAGCCTTGTCGGTCATGGGTTTGCAAAGAGGTTCTCTCCTTGGCAGGGGACATTGACCAATTTGTCCTGAACCCACTGCTCAAGGTCGGAGGACTGTAGCTAAGCTTGGAGGTGTGCACCGATGCCAGCCACCGCTACTCGAGCCGCCATCTCGAAGCTGTCATAGGCTGCCCGAGACATGAATTTGGAGCATTCAAGGACAGCTTTGGCCAGGTTCTTGAACCACTGCAAGGTTTCCTCAGAGAGATCAGCTGAGAACCCAGCGAGTGCCAGATCTATCAGGTACATGCCCATGTACAGCTGGTAGGCCTGAATGCGGCCGATGAGCATTGAGCCCTGGTAGCACTTTCTGCCGAGGGCATCCAAGGTGTAGGCCTCCCTGCTGGGGGCACCGAGGAGTACATCTTTTGGCTTTTCAGCAAATGCATGGCCGACTCCACCACCATGGAGTTATGCGGCAGCTGTGACTTTTGGAAACCCAGGCTACGGCGGATTTACATCGAGTCGAGCCATTTGCTCACCACCGGCACCGAAGCCAGTGTCTCCTACTTTTGGATCATCAGCCGTTCCAGGATGGGAGGGATAGGCACCGTGAGCGATTTCCACGGAGGGGCCTCGTACTGGAGGATTTCCAACTCATCCGCCCGAGGGTCCTCCTCCGACTTGGTCAGGAATGCCAGGGCCTTAGACATGTCCTTGACAAAATCAAGGACGCCCATATCCTTGGGTGGGGACCACCGTCGAGGCTCTGAGACAGGAGAGTCTGATGGGACGTCACAGTGGGGACGTCGAGGACTCGTAGGAGTGCTGCTCCACAGGCTCAGGGCCCCCGATGCCCTGCAGCCAATGCAACTAGCAGGACTCAGATCGTGACTTCGGCCAAGGATCGACTCGAGGCTGAAGGACCTTGAGGATCGGCTCGGCCTCTGGGGAGGTCTTGGATGTCGAGGGCCTGGTGGTCAGGACAGATGAACCAGTCGTGCCGGGCAATAATGCCCGCTGCTGGTCCATGAAGGCATATGCACGCCAGGGCCACCATTCTGGACTCCAGACCAGAAGGCTCTGCAGCCTTTGGCACGGGCACCGAAGGACTCGGGCCCGACACCAGCTGCCCCGAAGGGGAATCCTCAACGAGGATAGTGTCTGGGCACTGAGGTCAGTCTGCAGTTGGATCTTTCTGGGAGACCTTTGCAGGCCGCTCTTTCTCCGACACCTCAGACAAATGTCTTGGACTGCAAGACAGGGCTGGGGGGGGGGGGGCACCCAGCCGGTCAGAACCATCCAAGGATGCCGCCTTCGAGGGTTTCTTCTTCTTCCTGGGTTCCCTCAAGGGAGATCCCCCTTTCTGAGGACCCACAATGAGGCTCGAGCTCGGAAGGTTCCGCCAGAAATGTCAGGGCCTCAGATGAGGCCCTGGCCTTTGGAGGCACCGGGGACTCGGGGAAAAACGTATTGTGCTGCTGCTAACAGCTCTTGAGGGCCTTACTAGACATCTTCTTGCAGAGACCACATGCTGCCAGGTCATGGTCTGGCCTAAGGTAGTGGAGACAGCAGTCATGTGTGTTGGTCAAAGACATAATTTTAGAGCATCAATCACACTTCTTAAAGTCACTGGTAGCCATGGGGGAAAAAAGTACCTCTGCGAGGTCAAAGGCTCTCCGGGCTGCCAGTGGGAGAAAAAAAGCACAAAGATGCCAGGAAAAGAAAAGAACAAAAAAAAAAACCCCTACAAAAAGAGAACAAACTCGACGCCGAGGTAACGAGGTCGGTAGGCGGGAAGAGTGCCGGTGCAATAGAGAAAAAGAGTAGTTACTCACCTGTAACAGGTGTTCTCCAGGAGTAGCAGGAATCAGTCCTCACATATGGGTGACATTGATGTCGATGGAGCCCTTGCGGAGCATTTCCCCAGCTTTCTATGAAAGCCTTTGGGAACGCAGGCACGCATGCGCGGTCCCCTTCGCGCCTAAAGGTGCCATCTTGCTCAGTCAAATGACATAGCTAAAAACAGCACAGAAAAATGTAAAAATAAACTATGTACAACTGCAACTTCCAGGGGAGGAGGGAGGGTTGTGAGGACTGATTCCTGCTGCTCCTGGAGAACACCTGTTACAGGTGAGTAACTACTCTTTCTCCAGGACCAAGCAGGAAGTCAGTCCTCACATATGGGTGACTCCCTACTCTGGGCTACCAGGAACCCAGGCTGAACAAGAGAACTCCCTCTACTCCCAGCATCAAAGAAAGGCTTTTCACTGAAAGAACCTCCACCGGTAGCCCAACGGAGGGCTGGAGGGCAGGAGTTGCCTAAACCTCAAAGAGATTCCGGAGTACTGCTTGGCCAAAAGCACTGTCCCTACGGGACTCCCTCTCCAGACAGTAATGGGCTGCAAAGGTCTGGCTTGAGGACCAAGTTGCAGCCCTACAGATGTCTACCAATGGTACAGAGCGGAGATGAGCCACTGAGGCAGCCATTGCCCTGACACGATGGGCCGTGACCCGACCCTGCAAAGGAAGGTCAGCCGCCCTGTAAGCCCAGGTGATACAGTCAGCCACCCAGATGGACAAGGTACGCTTGGACACAGCTAACCCCAAATTATTAGAGTCAAAGGATATGAACAGCTGAGTAGCCATCCTATGCCCCTGCGTACGGTCAAGGTAAAAGGATAAGGCAGTCTACAGTCCAGGGTATGCAGAACTGCTTCAGCCTGGCTTGCATGAGGCCTAGGGAAGAAGGTTGGAAGAACCGCCTCCTGGTTGAGGTGGAAAGAGGAGACAACCTTTGGGAGGAACTTTGGATGAGTCCATAGGACTACCCTGTTCCTATAGAAGCGGGTGTAAGGCCTGTCACAGACCAGGGCCTGAAGCTCACTCACTCGCCTGGCCAAGGTTAGGGCTACCAAGCGTAGAGGACAAGTAGCCATCGGCTCAAAAGGTGGGCGTCAGTTGCTGTAAGACCACATTCAACTCCCACTCACGAGCGGGAGGACGGATTGGAGGCTTTAGCATAAGCAAGCCTCTGAGAAACCTGGACACCAAGGGGTGAACCGACAGAGAATGTCCTTCCACCAGTGAGTGGTGAGCTGCTAGAGCTGAGAGGTGGACCCAAACAAAATTGGACTTAAGTCCCTGATTGGATAAGTGCAGTAGGTACTGAAGCACTACTGGTACAGCACAGGAGAAAGGATCTTCTGTACGTAGCTGACACCACACAGAAAACCTTTTCCATTTCAGGGCATAGGTTTTCTTAGTGGACTGCTTTCTAGAGGCTAGGACAACCTCCTCAACTTCCTGAGGTAGGCCCCAGGGAGCCAAAACTACCCTTGCAGCCTCCATGCCATCAAATTGAGAGCTCCGAGATTTGGGTGCAGAAGGGAACCTTGATCTTGAGAGAGAAGGTCGGACTGCAATCCCAGAGGCAGTGGGGGATCCACTGCCAGTTGAAGCAGAAGAGGGTACCAAGGCTGTCTCGGCCATTTGGGAGCTACCAGCAGGACTGAGGCCTTGTCCTGTAGAATTTTGAATAGGGTTCGGGCCACCAGTGGCGTGGGAGGAAACGCATACAGGAGGCCCTGGGACCAGGAAATCAGAAAAGCATCTGCTGCTAGCCGCAGAGGATGCGGTTGCCTGGAGCAGAACCTTGGCAGCTGTTTGTTCAATGGATTGGCAAACAGATCTATGGATGGAAGTCCCCATTTCAGGAAAATCTTCTGAACCACTAAGGGATGGAGCTGCCATTCGTGAGGCTGCAGAATCCTGCTCAACCTGTCGGCCAGGTAGTTTTCCTGGCCGGGGAGATACACAGCCTTGAGGAACATGTTGTGCTTCAGAGCAAACAAGCAAAGGTCCTGTGCCTCCTGACAAAGGAGCCTGGACCCAGTGCTGCCCTGCTTGTTCACATAAAACATGGCTACTTGGTTGTCTGTTTGAACCAAGATAGACTGATCAGCCAGGGTTTGAGAGAAAGTCTTGAGGGCTAAACGAATAGCCCTGAGTTCCAGTAGGTTGATCTGCTGCGTGGCCTCCCAGGGAGACCACAAGCCCTGGGTGCACTTGCCCAGACAATGAGCTCCCCAGCCTTGCAGGGAGGCATCTGTGGTCAACACCACTGTGAACGCAGGAATCTGAAAAGGCACTCCTTGCAGTAGATTGGGTGGGTGCAGCCACCAGCGGAGGGAGTTCAGGAATGGTCTGGACACCCTTACTCTGTCTCTGAGGCTCCCTGTGGCCTGTGTCCACTGAGTTCTGAGGCACCACTGTGCAGGCCTCATATGGAGCAGGGCATTGGGGTCACATGTACTGTCGAAGCCATGTGGCCAAGAAGCCTCAGGCAGAGTCTGGCGGAGACCAGTGACCTGCTGAGAAACTGGTTTGCCAAGTTTATCAGTCTTTGGGCTCTGTCTTCTGGCAAGAAAGCCTTTGCCAGCAGAGAGTTCAGCCTTGCTCCTATGAACTCCAAGTTCTGGGAGGGGAGCAAAGTGGACTTTGCGAAGTTTATGACAAACCCCAGGTTTTGAAGAAGAGCAATAGTTCGGAGGGTGGCTTGTCTGACCTCCTGGCACGTCAGACCCCTGATGAGCCAGTCGTCCAGATAGGGGAAGACAAAGATACCCTGATTTCTCAGGTAGGCTGCCACCACTGCCAGGCATTTGGTAAAGACCCTGGGGGGGGGGGGGGGGCAGAGGTGAGGCCAAAAGGCAGTACTCTGTACTGATAATGGTTTCCTCCCACAATGAACCTGAGGTACTTTCTGTGGTCTGGATGAATGAGGATGTGAGTGTACGCATCCTTTAAATCTAAGGAGCATAGCCAATCTCCCTGCTGGAGGTAGGGCAGAAGTGTCCCAAGAGTAAGCATCTTGAACTTTTCTTTCTCTAGGAACTTGTTGAGATTTCTGAGGTCGAGGATAGGCTGGAGGCCACTGATTCTTTTTGGTATGAGAAAGTACCTGGAGTAGAACCCTTGACCCTGGAGGTGGGGAGGCACAGGCTCCACTGCCTTGTCTCGCAACAGACCTTGAAGCTCCTAAAGGAGAAGATCTGTGTGTAGGTGAGGTCTTGGAGGCTCCCCTGGGACGTATGGAGGAGGCAGCTGCTGGAAGTGTAGCATATAGCCCTTGTGGACGATGCTCAACACCCAACTGTCCCCAGTGATGAGTGACCACCGGTGGGCAAACAGGGTAAGTCGACCTCCTGTGCAGGGATGGGAGAGCAGGGACGGAGAGGCTATGCCTAAGGAGTCAAAAACCCCCACCCTGCTGAGTGGGAGCAGGAGCCAAAGGCTTGGGGGCCCATTCCCTTGCCCCTTGGCCTGCTGACCCTGTGGGGGAGCGTGGGAGGCCTGGTACTGTGGGAACTGTTTGTAGGCAGTGCCCTTCCTCGGGTAAAAAGGCTTTTTACCCGAGCCCTTCTTTTTCTGAGAAGGGGCACAAGTCTTTCTAGACAGCCTTGTCCTCATGAGGTACTCGGTTTCGAGCTCTGCGGCCTTCTCGGCCATGGGCTTGCCAAAAAGGTTCTCACCTCGGCAAGGGACATCGACCAACTTGTCCTGAACCCAAGGCTCGAGGTCCGATGACTGCAACCACGCCTGGCGTCGGCCCACGATGCCGGCTGCCGCAACACGGGCCGAAGCCTCGAAGCCATCGTAGGCAGCGCGGGACATAAACTTAGAGCATTCCCGTATCCCCGAGGACAAGGACTTGAACCTCTGCAAGGGTTCCCCAGAGAGACCAGCAGAGAACCCGGCGAGTTCTTTGGCCAGATCTCGCAAGTACATGCCCATGTACAGCTGGTAAGACTGGACACGGCAAGCAAGCATCAAGCCCTGGAAGCACTTTCTACCAAAACCATCCAGGTTCCGGGCCTCCCTGCCAGGGGGCACCGCGGAGTGCATCTTCTGACTTTTGAGACGATGCATGGTCGATTTCACCACCATGGAATGGTGTGGTAGCTGCGCTTTTTGAAAACCAGGGCTCTTCCGGAGTCGATAAATGGAATCGAACCGCTTGCTTAGAACCGGCGCCGAGGCCGGTGCCTCACACATCCGGAAGAGGAGCCGTTCCAGCATCAGAGGAACCGGAACAGTAAAGGCCTCCTTCGGAGAAGAGTCATACTGGAGGGCCTCGAGCTCTTCGGCTTGAGGCTCCTCCTCGGGATCCGCAGGTATAGCCAACGCAGTGGCCATATCCCGGACGAACTCCGAGAACCGGGTATCCTCCGGAGGGGATCTACTCCGGGGCTCAGACTGCGGTGAGTCCGATGGGATGCACCGAGTCCGGAAGGTGTCGGGGGACTCCTCGTCCTCCGTCTCCCAGGCGAACTCGTACGATGAGGAATCGGGCTCCGACCGCACGAGGCCTGTGAGCACCCGCCCTGACGCCGAAGGCACCGGCGTCGACACCCTCAGTCCCGAGCGGGAGGTCGAGGGAGACCGCGACCGAGGTCGACCTCAAGCCTTCATGGTCTCGAGTATCGGCTCAGTCTCCGGGGTCGACTTCGACGTCGATGTCCCGGTGGTCGGGGCAGATGCGCCAGACAGGCTGGCCATCAGTGCCCGCTGCTGTTCCATGAAGGCAGACAATCTGCACTCCAAGGCTGTCAGCCTGAGACCCAGCTCAGGAGACTCAGCAGCCACCGACTCGGGCCCCGACAGCGCCGGGCCCTTCGTCAGCTCTCTGGGAGGAGAGTCCATGAGGACTACAGGACTTACGTGTCCAGCAGACTCCGGCTCCACATGAGGTACTTTTGGCGGCTTCTCCTGTTCCACGGGCCCGGGACGGCGGTCGGGGGTCCGAGACCTAGCTCTCGAGGAGCCAGGGACCTCCTCCGACGCTGCCCTCACGAGCCGCTTCTTCCTCTTCCGTTCCCGGTCGGGGGACCCCCCTGTCCGAGGAGCCCTGACGGTGCTCGGGATCAGACTCCCGAGATGTCGAGGCCTCAGATGAGGTTCAGGCCCGGCCGGAGGCCGAATCGGAGAAAAGCCTTTCCTTTTGGTGCTGACGACTTCGCTGCGCCTTGGTGGACATCTTTCCACATGGTCCACAGATCTTAGGATCGTGGTCAGGACCCAGGCACCGAAGGTAGCAGTCGTGTGTGTCGGTGAGAGACATTAGTTTCTTGCACTGATCACACTTCTTGAAACCACTGGAAGCCATCGGGGAAAAAAGAGTCCCCGCGAGGTCAAAGGACCGGCCTTCCAGGGAAAAAGCAAAAAGGGGTGCGAACTCCAGCCACGAAGGGCAAAAAACAAAAAATAAAGATCGGGCTTGATACCGGTGTACCGAACCCGGTGGGAGGGGAACCGGCGTCGAACCGGAGAAAAAACAGCGAAGGAATCGCAAAAAAATCTAACTATTTTCCGGGAGGACTAGGACACACGTCCGACGGGCTTCATGGAAAAAGAGAGACTGAGCAAGATGGCACCTTTAGGCGGGAAGGGGACCTGCGCATGCGTGCCTGCATTCCCAAAGGCTTTCATAGAAAGATGGGGAAATGCTCCGCAAGGGCTCCATCGACGTCGATGTCACCCATATGTGAGGACTGACTTCCTGCTTGGTCCTGGAGAAATCAACTTTTTCCAGGGACAAGACAAACAAACATCTGAAGGGCTTTGCGGAAAAAAGGAGACTGAGCAAGATGGCACCCTTGTACGGGAAGGGGATCACGAATGCGTGGTGGCATCTCTCAAAGGTTTTTTTTTTAAAGCTGCGGGGATACTTCCGCAAGGGTTCTGTCGGTGCTCTCCTTCCTGCTTGTTCCCGGAGAATGTGTGCTCTCACTGCCTCTGCTACTAACAGGGAAAGGAGCTGCTGCTGTCTTCACAGCAGTTTCTACACTACCAGAGAAACCCCCCTGCTAGAGCCAGAGCCGAGATCAGCAGGGTTTGTTGAATGGGGGAGGCTCTCTGTTCTTGAGTAGCCATGAGAGCACAGTGCTGTAGAAAACTGGCAGTGCTGCAGCAACAAGGAGGAGAGACTGCAGCTTGATAACAAGATACTGGTTAATGATACTCCTTGTTATGCTCTTCTCCCTCTTGATGACTGTTAGTTCGCTTCTTTCTTTCTTTTTTTAGGTCTCTTTGCTGAGGAGAAATATGTCCAGTGAGGGGGGGGGGAGGGAGGAAGCAGGGGGCCATTTGTGCTTGTCCAAAGAGAAAAGGCAGTTACTCACATATAGCAGGTGCTCTCTATGGCAGCAGGAATTAGTTCACAAGTGCCTGATCAACTCTGGTCATTACAGCTTCAAGAGCCTCCACACAGCTAAGCTTTCAATTGCCTGTTTTTTTATATAAATTTTAGCCGTTGGATATAAGATTTTTAGGAATATTCTGACTGCCTACATTCCTTGCATAGCCTTTAAATCAGATATCTGAGTGTGCCCACAGGTCATGTAAGGTCTACTGGCCAGGGACACTTAAGTTCCCACCCATGCTTCCCCTCACCCCACCCACCCCAGGGTTGCATTGCCTATATAGTCATCATATACATTGACATCTGTCCTTTAATTAGGTGTTACACCCACTTTTTCTCCTTCTCCTAGGACCGCTTAATCAGCATGTTATGTATGCAATGCAATAACTGTGGTGCTTTCATTCTGAGAAGAATCATTTGGAACATAAGAGCTTGCCCTTTATGCCTCAAGTTAGTTGCTATGCATAAAGAATTCACTCTACTAAGGGAAGAATTAGCTGCAATTAAACACACCTCTTCTAGGGTACAAAGTGAACAAAATCCACCACCGCTCCCAAAAAGAATCAAACAGCCCAGGAACAAATGGATCACTGTGGGCTCTAGTAGGTTGCGACCTGTAACGCAGACACCCTATACATCAAGAGATATCCCTGCATAATGTCTTCTCTGCCTTGGAAAATGAAGGTGCTCAATCCGTGGAAAATGAAGTGCCCTTAAATGAGAGAGTCAATGTCCAATCTACTGATAATGCACCAAATATGAAGAAAAAATCACAATACAGAAAACTACTACTACTTGTAGATTCCATCATCAGAGGCACCAACTTGGGAACACAGTTCAAAGGAGAGAAGATGGTCAAATGCCTCCCAGGCTCTTCAGCCAGAAGGAATACAAACCAAATTGTTGGTATAGTTACTGCAGAAAGTGAGCACTCCAAAATTGATGTTGCCATCCACTTGGGTACAAATGACCTGGCTAGAAACAGTGCCTCTGCAATTCAAAAGGACTTCCAGACTCTGGGAGAGAAACTCAAGCCCATTATTTCTACCTGTTCTTGGTAAGGGGGCAGAAAGGCTGTATCACATAAACAACATTAATGCATGGCTCCAAACCTGGTGCAAACAAGAAGGATTTAGATATATAGGCAACTGGGGAAACAGATGGATCAACAAGAGACTATACTGTGCTGATGGACTACATCTCTCCGTCGCAGGGAAAAGGATCCTAATTGAAAAATTCAGGCAGTATGTGGACAGGCATTTAAACTAGAGAAAGGGGGTGATGGATGGAGGACAAGTTCAGGATGTCACACCCAACAAAAGCATAACAACATTGGAAACAGCCACACTTTTAAACCACACATCAGTAGCAAGTAGGAAGAGGCGTGTAGAACAAAATCCATGCAAACCACAGGCAAGCCAGTCAACAAATGCTGAAAAGCAATGAGCACAAATGCTCGAAGCCTAGCCAACAAAGTTCCTGACCTGGAAGCCCTAAAGGTGGAAATGGACTTAGGTATTGTGGCCATTACAGAAACATGGTTTAATGAGTAGCATGAATGGGATATAGCCATAGCAGGCTATAATCTATTTAGAAGAGACAGAGAAGGTAGAAAAGGAGGAGGAGGAGTAGCCCTATATGTCAAAAGTAATATTAATATATAAAATGAGTAATTTTTCAGCTCAATTCTAAACTAAGAGTTCTGGATGATATTCCTTAATGCCAGACCAATACTAAAATATTTACTATCTGGATGCCACAAGGTCTCAGACTTATATAAGGCTTAAATCAGCCAGACTTGCTGGATTGAAAATGCCTTCTTTTGCATCAACGACCTTAAATTAGTCATGCATCCATATGGTATTTCTTATTTTTTCTTACGTTTCTTCTCTTTCTTTTTCTTTATTTCTTTCTAGCCGTTTCTCTCCGTTTCATTCTAACCATAAATGACAGTCCAAATTGCATAGTTCTTTAAATGCATCATCTCACAGTCATTTTCATAACTTCAACCAGCTTTGTCATCAATATGAAGAAATATGAATCATCTAATTATTCTCTAATAAAAATATTTTTCAAAAGACAATGCTTATCTGTAAACTTTGTCGAAATCAATGTCTTATAGTAGTCTGTGTAGTATCCCACAAGTCAGCCAATACTATAGTTCGACAGGCATTGTCTAATAGAGGCGATTTATCTGAGGCCTTTTTGAAATTTTTGGGGGAATTGACAGATCTGATTTTATATGAAAATCACTTTAGATTTGAAGGAAATATTTATCACCAACTTTCCGGAGTGGCGATGGGCGCTACTTGCGCTCCTTCAATCGCAAACTTATATATGGATCATTTTGAACGTGAATGGATTTTTACTGAGAACCCTGATCAACACATTAAATTATGGAGTCGTTATGAAAATTTGCAAAAGAGTAGACTCTCCTGAGGGAGTGGAGAACATGAGAAAAGATCTATAAAAGCTGGAAGAATGGTCTAATGCTTGGCAGGTAAGATTTAATGTGAAGAAGGGCAGTGTCATGCATTGGGAAGCAGAAATCCAAGGGAACTGTATGTGATAGGGAGCGAGAGGTTGGTGTGCACGGACCAGGAGAAGGACCTTGGAGTGATTATTTCTGAGGATCTCAAGGTGGCAAAACAGTGTGACAAGGCGGCGGCAAAAGCCAGAAGGATGCTGGGTTTTGAAAGACTTTTGAAAGACATTTTGAAAGACTCCTTCTATCCAAGCAAGGACTGTTAATTACCCAGGAAGTAGGTCACTGCTTACATCAGCAGCACAAGCATAAATAGCTCAACCAGAGCTCTGTGACCCTCAGTCTTGAAGGAATAGAAATGGGGGCTGTTACTTCTGGAGAGAAATCTGAAATTGTGAGTATATACTTCTGGAAATTTTTCTGAAAGGAATTTTTTTTTCTTTTAAAGCTAATTAATCTGTGAACCCACTATTTTTTGTTAAATCAGTCAGGGCCTAGTAGCAACAGTTTAAGATTCAATTTAAACACAGAAGAGAACTTTCTGGTTACCTTTCATACCCAGTAGAGAGCTGTAGTTTAAATTTCATAGTCACTCAGGGCCTAGCATCAGCAAAGTACTTTTAGTTTCAAATTAAAACACAGAAGAGAGCTTTCTGGTTAAATTTAGAATCCAGCAGAGAGCTTGTAGTTTAAATTTCATAATAGGTTAGAGCCTAGCAGCAGCAAAGAGCTATAATTTAAATCAAATCAGAATATAGCTTATCTCAGCAGCACAGGACAGGGTACTGTGTAGCAGCCCTCTTTTAATAAGTGTTATAACCGGGATGGAACCAGGCTGCTGGCATTAACCTTTAAAAAGGAGATAGAGCAGCTTTTAAACTAGATAATAGGGGAAAGCCGACAGTCGCCCAAGAGCGCATGGTTCGGAAGAATGTATCCTTGAAGGATACTACAAAAAGCAGAGAGGTTCCAAAAAAGAGTAAAGTAGCCCAAATGCCCTCGAGTATGGAGCAGACCGAGCTTAAAGATCCCAAATTACCCATGTCTACCAATAGCCAAATTAATATGAATAAAATACAGTCTCTAAAATGCTTGTATGCAAATGCTAGAAGTCTACAAAACAAGATGGGAGAGTTAGAATATATAGCACTAAACGAGAGGTTAGATATGATTGGAATATCAGAGACATGATGGAAGGAGGACAACCAGTGGGACACTGTGATACCTGGGTACAAACTATATCGTAATGATAGAGCTGATCAAATTGGTGGAGGGGTTGCGCTCTATGTTAGAGAGGGCATTAAGTCAGAAAGGATTAAAGCTTTGCAAGAAACAAAATTTGCTGTAGAATCTCTATGGATTGAAATTCCATGTAAAAAGGGGAAGGCGATGGCAGTGGGGGTGTACTATCGTCTGCCTGGCCAGAATGAACAAATGGATGATGAAATGCTCAAAGAAATCAAGGAAGCTAGCAAAAGTTACAGTGCAGTAATAATAATGGGTGATTTCAATTACCCCGGCATCGACTGGGTCAGTGTCACAACAGGACATGCTAGGGAGATAAAGTTCCTAGATGAAATAAATGACTGCTTCTTGGAGCAGCTGGTTCATGAACCGACCAGAGGGGAAGCAATATTAGACCTAGTCCTTAGTGGAACACCAGATGTAGTGCAAGAGATAAGGGTGTTGGGGCCACTTGGCAATAGTGATCATAGCATGATCACCTTTGATTTAATTAGTGGAGGAGGGATAGTAAGGAAATCCACAGTACTACCCTTTAACTTTCGAAAGGGAGACTATGATAAAATGAGGAAAACAGTTAAGAAAAAACTAAAAGGAGCAGTTGCAAAGGTTAAAGACGTACATCAAGCTTGGGTGTTGTTGAAAAATACTATCTTGGAAGCCCAGACCAGCTGTATTCCACGCTTTAAGAAAAGTGGAAGGAAGTCCAAAAAACTGCCAGCATGGTTTAAAGGTGAGGTCAGAGAGGCTGTTGTTGCCAAAAAAGCATCTTTCAGGAAATGGAAAAAAGAGCCAAACGATGAAACCTGGAAACAGCACAAGCACTGGCATGTCAAATGCAAGGCATTGATAAGGCAGGCAAAGAGAGAATTTGAGAAGAAGCTTGCTGCGGAAGCAAAAACGCGAAATAAAGACCTTTTCAAGTACATTCGTAGCAAAAAACCTGTGAGAGAGTCAGTTGGTCCATTAGAGTAGCAAATCACCTGGGCCGGATGGTATACATCCAAGGGTGTTGAAAGAACTGAAATTTGAGATTGCAGACCTGCTATCAGTAATCTGTGAACTTATCATTAAAATCATCTCTTATACCTGAGGATTGGAGGATCGCCAATGTAACACCAATTTTTAAAAAGGGTTCCAGGGGTGATCCGGGAAACTACAGACCGGTGAGCCTGACATCAGTACTGGGAAAAATGGTAGAAACCATCATAAGGAATAAAATTACTCAGCATGTAGATAGTCACGACCTAATGGGAGACAGCCAACATGGCTTTAGTCAAGGAAGATCTTGTCTTACTAATCTGTTATGTTTTTTTGAAGGAGTGAATAAACAGGTGGACAAAGGTGACTCGGTTGATATTGTGTATCTGGACTTTCAGAAAGCCTTTGACAAGGTCCCTCATGAGAGACTTTTGGCAAAACTAAAGAGTCATGGGATAGGAGGCAGTGTACTATTGTGGATCAGGAACTGGTTAAAAGATAGAAAGCAGAGGGTAGGGCTAAATGGCCAATTTTCCCAATGGAGAAAGGTGAATAGTGGTGTACCCCAGGGATCTGTGCTGGGTCCGCTGCTTTTTGACATATTCATAAATGACCTGGAAAGTGGAATAACGAGTGAGGTTATCAAATTTGCAGATGACACAAACTATTTAAAGTTGTTAAAACCCAGGAGGATTGTGGAAAATTGCAAGAGGATCTTGATAAATTGGAAGACTGGGCATCAAAATGGCAGATGAAATTTAATGTGGAGAAGTGCAAGGTTATGCACCTAGGGAAGAACAACCCAAACTATGGTTACACGATGCAAGGTTCCACATTAGGAACCACCACCCAGGAAAAAGATTTAGGCGTCATTGTGGATACCATGTTAAAACCCTCGGCCCAGTGTGCAGCGGCGGCCAAGAGAGCAAATAGAATGCTAGGTATGATAAGGAAAGGAATGGAAAATAAAACAAAAGATATTATAATGCCTCTATATCGTTCCATGGTGAGACCGCACCTTGAATATTGTGTGCAATTCTGGTCGCTGTATCTTAAAAAGGATATAGCGATTTTAGAAAAGGTTCAGAGAAGAGCCACCAAAATGGTAAAGGGGATGGAAGGATACTCCTATGAAGAAAGGCTAAAAAGGTTGGGGCTTTTTAACCTGGAAAAGAGACGGCTGAGGGGAGATATGATAGAAGTTTATAAATTAATGAACGGAGTGGAACGGGTAAACGTAGATCGATTGTTTACCTTATCAGAATATAGAAAGACTAGGGGACATGCAATGAAGCTACAGGGTAAACTATTTAAGACTAATAAAAGAAAATATTTTTTCACTCAACGTGTAATCAAACTCTGGAATTTGTTACCGGAGGATATAGTAAAGGCTGTTAGTGTAGCTGGGTTTAAAAAAGGTTTGGACAAGTTCCTGGAGGAAAGGTCCATAAACCATTATTAAGAAGGGACCCAGGATATCAATGCTTGAACCAATACAAGCATTGTGGAACCTGTGTCCCTTGGGGAAACTGCTAGGTACGTATGACCTAGATTGGCCACTGTTGGAAACAGAATACTGGGCTTGATGAACCTTGGTCTGACCCAGTATGGCATATCTTATGTTCTTATGGGTTGCATATAGAGAGGAATTACCAGCAGAAAGGAAGAGGTACTAATGCCACTGTACAAGTCACTGGTGAGGCCTCACTTGGAATATTGTGTTCAGTTCTGGAGACTGAATCTCCCAAAGGATATAAAAAAGGTTGGAAATGGTTCAGTTCTGGAGACTTAATCTCCCAAAGGATATAAAAAAGGTTGGAAATGGTTCAGAGGAAGGCAACCCAAATGATTTGCAGCCTGCGTCAGAAGATGAGAAGAGACTTGAAGACCTAAATATGTACACTCTGGAGGAGAGGAGAGACAGGGGAGATATGATTCAGACATTCAAATACTAAGAGTATTAATGAACAAACAAACCTCTTCCATAGACGGGGAAGCTATAAAACTAGAGAGCATAACATGAAGCTGCAAGGGGGTAACCTGAAGGGCAATGTCAGGAAATACTTTTTCACTGAAAGAGTGGTGGATGCTTAGAATGCCTTCCCGATGGAAGTGGTGGGGGCAAATACAGTGACAGAATTCAAAATGGCAAGGGACAGACATTGGATCCCTTTATATCAACAGGATAAAATCAAAACAAACATAACTATCTCTTATATCTCAACAAATAGGGGTGACCTACACAGAGCAGTGGGTACACCCTAAACAAAGGCATAGGGAGGAGTGACCTGCATGGTACTGTAGGAGGGACTCCACTGGAACAGAAAAGCGTAGTTACTCATCTGTAACAGGTGATCTCCGGGAACAGCAGGAATAAGTCTTCACATATGAGTATCGTCGGTACCGACGGAACCTGCGCGGGAATGCTCCCCAGCGTTCAAAAGGAAAGCTTTTGGGAGCATCCCACAGCGCCTGCGTGCTGCCTTCCCGCCTTTCCAACTCCCCCTCTTCAGTTGAGTTTATAGCTGAGACCAAAGGAGAGAGTAGACAAAGAGAGAGATAAATAGAGACAACTCCTAGGGGAGGTGGGTGGGTTGTGAAGACTTATTCCTGTTGTTCCCAGAGATCACCTGTTCCAGGTGAGTAACTACGCTATCTCCAGGAACAAGCAGGAATGTTGTCTTCACATATGGGGACTCCCCAGCTGAGAGATGCCAGGGGGATGACCCCAGCAAGCTGCAAACCCCAGGTGAGATGGGTCATGCTTCCTCCCATGGATCTCTGGCATCGACACCAAGGATGGCGGGTAGGAGTTGTACTAAGTCTGAAAGAGATGCACAGCCTGGCCAAACGAGGCATCCCGACGGGAGTACTTGTCTAAGCAATAGTGGGCTGTAAAGGTGTGTACCGAAGCCCAAGTGGCTGCTCTACAGATTTCATCAATGGACACAGAACGAAAATTAGCCATTGAGGCTGTCATTGCTCTCACACTGTGAGCTGTGACATGGCCTTCGAGAGAAAGTCCCTTACTCTCATATGCAAAAGATATGCAATGTGCAATCCACCTAGAGAGAGTTCTTTTGGAAACTGGAAGTCCCAAATGACTAGAATCAATAGCAACAAAAATCTGAGAAGATTTTCTATGTTGCTTAGTTCTTTGAAGGTAAAAAGCTAAGGCTCTTTTACAATCTAAGGTATGAAGATTCCTTTCTGCATTAGAGGCATGAGGCCTAGGGAAGAATACAGGAAGGTAAACCACTTGGTTTAAATGAAAAGGCAAAACCACCTTTGGCATAAAGTGAGGATGAGTCCTAAGAACTACCTTACCATGGTGAAATCTTGTATAAGGAGGATCCACCACTAAAGCCTGTAACTCACGGATGCATCTTGCAGAAGTGAGGGCAACTAGGAAGCTGACCTTCCAAGAAAGAAACTTTAGAGCTGTAGTGGCTAAAGGCTCAAAGGGCGGTTTCATGAGCTGCCCGAGAACAAGATTCAGATCCCATGCCACCGGCGGTGGCTTAATGGGAGGTTTTGTTAAAAGTGAACCTCTCATAAATCTCGCTACGAGTGGATGAGAGGAAATAGGTTGTCCATCCAGAGGTTCGCGAAAAGCAGCAATGGCACTAAGATGGACCCTTACTGAATTGGTCTTAAGACCAGATTCTGATAGATGGAGTAGGTACTCCAGAAGCGATTCGACAGGCACTGTATAGGGATTAAGTTCTCTTTGAGAACACCATACAGAGAATCTCTTCCACTTAAAGGCGTAGGATCGCCTTGTGGAAGGCTTCCTGGAAGCCACAAGGATATCCTTTACCTGTTGAGATAGGTTGATATCTGGGAATCCTAGGCTTTCAGTAACCAGGCCCTGAGGTGCAGGGACTGGGGATTCGGGTGCAATAGCGTCCCGTTTTCCTGGCAAAGAAGATCTGGGGCACATCCCAACTCCAGAGGCGTGGCTTGAGAGAGACGCAGAAGCAGAGGATACCACATCTGCCGTGGCCAACGTGGAGCTATGAGTATCACATGACCTCTGTCTCTCTGAAGCTTGGGAATGAGGGGAATGGGTGGGAAGGCATAGAGGAAGTCCCGACCCCAATGGAGGAGGAAAGCATCCCTTGCCTGACAGTTTTGAGCCGGAATTCTGCAACAAAATTGGGGAAGTTTGGCATTCTGTGGACTTGCAAAGAGTTCTATATCTGGCGTTCCCCAGATTCGAAACAGTCGAGCAAGCTGGTCTGAGTGCAGAGATCATTCGTGTGGCAGCAGTATTCGACTGAGTCTGTCTGCCCAAAGATTTTGAATGCCCGGAAGATATACCACTAGAAGGTGGATTTGAAGCTCTCTGGAGAGGGCCCATAGTCGCAAAGCTCTGTTGCATAATGACAGAGAGCCTGTTCTGCCCTGCTTGTTCACATAGAACATGGCTACTTGATTGTTGGTCTGGACCAGAACTGTCTTGTAGCTGAGATGGGCCTGAAAAACTCGGACAGCATGGAAAATAGCTCTGAGCTCTAGGAGGTTTATGTGAAGACAAGCCTCCTGTGGGGTCCAGAGACCCTGAGTTGATAAATCATGCAAGTGAGTCCCCCAACCCAACTTGGACACATCTGTTGTTAGGGTGGTTTGGTATAGAGGCTGCTGGAAAGGAGAACCCACGAGAAGGTTTTCCAGTGACTGCCACCATTGCAGGGACAAAATGAGACGTGTGGAGTTTCTGATTTTGTCCGTTAGCCGACCCAGGCCTGTGTCCACTGAGAGGATAGGGTCCACTGGGCTGCTCGCATATGAAGGCGAGCATAGGGAACCATATGGACCGTGGATGCCATATGCCCCAGAAGCTGAAGCATCTCCCGAGCAGTCAGGAAGACCTTCATAGCTGCTTGGGAGGCCAGATGTACTATACAAAGACAATGTGGCTGTGGCACGAAAGCCCTTGATTGCCTTGTGTCTAGATGAGCCCCTATGAATTCTAGAGACTGAGAAGGGGTGAGATGAGATTTTGGGAGGTTTATGACCAGTCCCAAGTATCGAAGGATTCGCATGGTGCGAGAAAGAGCGAAGCTGACTTCTGGAGCTGTTGATGCTCGAATGAGCCAATCGTCTAAGTAGGGGAAGATGAATATTCCTAGAGTTCTCAGGAATGCTGCTATTACTGCCATGCATTTTGTGAAGACCTTTGGGGCAGAAGCCAGACCGAAGGGAAGAACCCTGCATTGGAAGTGTCTTCCCTGGAAAAGGAATCGAAGGAATTTCCTGTGATCTGCATGGATGAGAATATGGGTATATGCATCCTTTAGATCTAGAGAACATAGCCAGTCCTGACTCTGAAGGTATGGCAGGAGTGTTCCGAGGGAGATCATTTTGAATTTCTCCAGAACAGATACTTGTTTAATTCTCTGAGGTCTAGTATATTTATTTTATTTATTTATTTAGCTACATTTATATCCCTCTTTTCACCGGGTCAAAGCGGTTTAACAAAAAAGGGGGGGGGGGGCGTAATCAAGTCGACAGAAAAAAGGGGGGGCCATCATCATCATGCGAAGAGAGAGATCATTAGAGAAAGCAGCTACGGGTACCAGTCTGTCGTCAATGAGCCGCCTGACTGAAGACCGAACACAATTTAGGATAGCTATCCAGAGGGTCGCCATGAGTCGACTCCGACTCGACGGCACTTAACAACAACATCATCAAGAGGGCCAACATTGATGATTTGAACAGAAAGTAACAAATTAGACAGAGGACATTAATCTCTTAGATGGTGGTGGAGAGGGTAGGTCACGGGGGCTGGAAGTGTAGTCAGTGAGAAAAGTCTTTTTTCTGGTTCAAGATATTTTTGAAATAGGATGGCTTTTAGTTGTTTCCAGAATGTGGTAATGTCTCTGTTGCTTCGGATCGGGTTCGGGAGGGAGTTCCAGATGGAGGGCGCATACAGTTTGAATGCTCTGTTGCAGGTTTGTTGATTGAACTTAGTTCATTCGTGGGGGATGGTGAGTGTGTTGCTGGTGCTCTGACGAGTTGGTATGTTGTGGGTAGGCTGGGGTAGTAGAGTCCGGAGTTGAGAAGTCTGCATTTGATGGAGGGCTTTGTGGATGAGTAGGATAGATTTGTATTTAATCCTTGCTTCGAGAGGAAGGATGTGACGTTCTCTTAGGATTGGAGTGATGTGATCATGTTTTTTCGCTTTCTGGATGATTCTTGCTGTGGTGTTTAAGGCTGTTCATAGGGGGTTGATGTGGGTGGCGGGTAGTCCATGATAAATCGTATTACAGTAGTCCAAATGGGGGAGCGTCATGGCCTGCATGACTGTTCTGAAGTCCTTTGGGTCAATGAGTGGTCAGAGCCGTTGTACCATCTTTGTTTTGTGGAATACTGTTTTGGTAGTCTTTATCTGTTGGTTAAATGTAAGCGCTTGATCAATGATGATTCCCAGATATTTTATGTGGGGTTGAATTTGTATTTGGGTGGTTCCTAATATGACGTGTGGTGGTGGGGTGAAATTAGGGTCCTTGGTCACTATGAGGGCTTCTGTTTTTTTAATGTTGATGGATAGGTTGTTCTCTTGTAGCCAGGTGGAGACTTCAATGAAGCAGTCTGACAGGTGACTATTTGTTGGGTTGATGGTTGTGATGGGAGCATATAGCATTATGTCGTCTGCACAGATGTGGTAGTTGATGTTATGAGCGCGCATTATCGCGCAGAGTGGCTGCAGGTAGATATTGAAGAGCATGGAGGATAGTGTAGAGCCTTGAGGTACTCCTTGGTGCTGATGAAAGGAGGGGGGGAGGTTGCCATGTTTGTGAGGATCTGCTGTTGCCTATTAGTCAGGTAGGAGCAGAACCATTGAAGTACAATGTTTTTGATGCCAATTTCCTGGAGTCTGTGTAGGATAGAGTTGTGTGAGATGGTGTCGAAGGCTGCGGATGTGTCTAGGAAGAGTATGGCATATCCAGAGTGTTTGGTCTGTGTACCTTTGATGAGGGTGTTCAGTAGTGATGTCATGAGGGTCTCGACTCCATGTAGTGGGCGGAAGCCGTGTTGTTGTGGGTCCAGTATGTTGTTGGTATCCAGGTGGTCTTGGAGCTGTTGTTGGATTATCTTCTCGATGACTTTGGTGGTGAAAGGGAAGCTTGCTATAGGCCTGAAGGAGGCGGGGTCGAGGTGGTCCAGGTTGGGCCTTTTTTAGGGTTGGGCGCATGACAGAGGTTTTGAGGATGTCTGGCATGTGTCCTTGCTTGAGTGATTCATTGACAATGTGGGTTAGTGCTGCGCTTATGTCCTCTTTAGATTTTTTTATCCACTCTACAGGGCAGGGATCTAATGGAGAGGTAGTGGTGTTTAGGCAGGAGATAGTGGATTCTATCATTCCTTTGGTGACTGTATCAAATGTATTCCAGTCTGTGTCTTTTGTAGTAGGGTAGGTTGTTGTCGTCATTGTTGTATTCAATTGTGGGTTGGGTGGTTGTTGGAGCTGTTTATATTGGCGTGCTAGTAGTTCTGGTGGGATGTTCTGGAGCTGGTTGGAATGGCTTGGTATCTTTGTTAGCTTTTTGACGATATCAAAGAGCTCCCGTGGTTTGTTTATTGAAGTGTTTACGATTTTAGAGTGGTAGGTCCTTTTTGCTTTGTCTGTGTCCCCCTGTTTTCTTTGGTATGAGAAAGTAGGGGGAGTAGAATGCCGTACCCTGTTGGGGTATGGGTACCTCTCTTATTGCTCCTTGAGCAAGAAGTGATGTGACCTCCTGACCCAAGAGATTGGTGGCAGGGACCTGAGAATTGAACTGTCTTATAATTGTATACTGTGAAAATGAAGTCTGTACCCCTCTTGTACAATGGACAGAGTCCAGTTTTCTGATGTTATTTGCTGCCATCTTCTGGCAAAATGACATAATCTGCCCGGGATAGTAAGAGGTTCTGGACCTTTCGGGGGCAGAAAAACTAAGTTCTCTAGGAAGGAGTCAAAGCCCCTGAGGAGGATGAGTCTGCTGAGCCGGTTGAGCTCTTGGAACTGTGGCTTCCTCTATCTGTTCTGTTGTTGTCCCCTTTGGGGAACATGAACTGGACAGTATCCCTGATGGGTGTAAGATGGGTAAAAATTATTTTTCTTGTTGAAAAAGGGTTTCCTGACTGACTTCTTCTTTGCTGGGTTGGCTGTAGACTTTGATAGTCTGTTCAAGGTAGTATTTTCAGATTCAATCTGATTAGCCTTGTCTTGCCAAACCTTGCCAAAGAGATTTCTCCTTTGCAAGGAATATTTCACAGTTTATCTTGCACCCATTGCTCTAAGTCTGATGCCTGAAGCCAGGCAATATGACGTGCACCGATGGAAATAGCAGATGTTCTACTAATGCATTCAAAGCAATCAAAGGTTGCACAGTTTACAAATTTAGAGACATCCTGGGCATGTTTGATCAGAGTAAGGAATTCCCCCCTTTTTTCCTTAGGGAGAAGAGGGCTCATGAGCTCCAAGTCACCTGTAACTTCTTTGAGGAACATTCCCATATAGAGAATGTAGGAGATAATCCTGGCTGCCAACATGGAGAATTGGAAACGTCGACGCCAAAGGCATCGAGCATCCTTGATTCACGGCCCGGAGGATTGGAAGAATGTGTTTTAGCACTCTTAATCCTATGCATCGCCGATTCCACTACCATTGAGTGGTGTGGTAACTGAATCTTCTGAAAGCCAGGACTGCTTGGAACTCGGTACATGGTATCGAGTCGTCGAGAGTGTGGCGACACCGTCAAAGGAGTTTCCCACATCATTAGCATAAGATCATGCAAGATTCTGTGAATAGGTAGAGTAGCTGCCTCTTTAGGAGCCTTAGGGTACTGAAGAATTTCTAATTCTTCTGCTCTAGGTTCCTTCTCTGGAGTTACCATGACTGCAAGACCTTGAGCTAAATCACGTATAAAATCCTGGAAGGACATGTCTTCTGGAGGAGACATTCTTTGTTGAGAAGGAGGAGATGGATCCTCCGGAAGGATAGCTCTAGTACCGGTAGAGTCATCGGAATCGGATGATTCGAAGTATCTCTGTGCCGGGTGTTCTTGCAATGCACGGTACCAGTATCGCTCAAAGTTGGTATCGGGGTGTCTCGGTACCGGTCTGTCGATACCTGAGATAGACTCAAGGCTTGGCATGGGGGGAAGTATACCGGCCGAGGCACTCGGTACTGGTACCAGTGTCTGAACCGATACCTGTGGAACCATCTGTAGCGGTCTTAGCGGTACCAAAGCTGCTAAGAGGGCCACTAGACTGCGTTTGATAGCGAGGATTCTGTGATCCATCGCTCCTGCCGATACCTGGGTGTCGATACCGGTGGAAGCAGCCACGACCCCAGAACATGGCACCAGTAGTTCTGCAGAAGTGGAAGCCTCTGGAACATTCTGGCGCCCCGTTAATGCTTTGGAGACCGAGGCCTCCCGCCGGGGCTGTTTTGCCAGTGAACTTTCCTCGAGGGCAATGCCAGTGGCATCTCGATACTTGGAAGGAGATCTACCCTTTGAGGACCGGTCAATCTTAGAAGACTTAAATTTAGTTACCTGAGATACATGGGAGGAAGATGAAGCCCTGGAAGACGTCGATGCAACTGACATCGTATTGGCGGCAAAAAGGGTACCGAGTTTTGCAGCTCTATTCTGCAGGCCACTCTTGGTCATCTTTCTGCAGGAGAGACACTCCGATGGAGAATGGTCAGGACCTAAACATTTAAGACACCATTCATGGGTGTCAGTGACGGATATGGTACCGCCACATTTAGAACATTTCTTGAAACCACTAGCTGGTTTCTCCATGTTTGAAGAAAAATGGACCTAGTGCCCAAAATGGGGCCTAACCCCGAGAGGGGAAATTCTGCTGAAAGAAAAATCTTTTAGAAAGCTAGTTTTTATTTATTTTTTGTTAAAGAAGAAAAGAGAACAGGCGGTATCGGTAGGTGTCAAATGAAGGCAGATGCAACCACAAAAAAACAAAAGAATAAGTATAAATTTTTCTGCGGTGACAGGTATGCGTCCTGTCGGCTCTGCGGAAAATGAAAAACTGAAGAGGGAGAGTTGGAAAGGTGGGAAGGCAGCATGCAGGCGCTGTGGGATGCTCCCAAAAGCTTTCCTATTGGATGCTGGGGAGCGTTCCCACGCAGGCTCCGTCGGTACCGACGATACCCATATGTGAAGACAACATTCCTGCTTGTTCCTGGAGATAGGGATTGAGATCTTTTTGGGAGCACCAGAGAGAGCATAGTTACTCACCTATAACAGGTGATCTCCGGGAACAGCAGGAATTTAGTCCTCACATATGGGTATCGTCAGTACCGACGGAGCCTGCGCGGGAACGCTCCCCAGCGTCTAATTAGAAAGCTTTTGGGAGCATCCCACAGCGCCTGCGTGCTGCCTTCCCGCCTTTCCCAACTGCCTCTCTCCAGTTGAGTTTTAAAGCTGAGACAAAGAGAGAGAGAGGGAAAGGAAAGAGATAGATAGAGAGATACAACTCCTAGGGGAGGTGGGTGGGTTGTGAGGACTAAATTCCTGCTGTTCCCGGAGATCACCTGTTACAGGTGAGTAACTATGCTATCTCCAGGAACAAACAGGAATGTTGTCATCACATATGGGGACTCCCTAGCTTTAGGTGCCAGGGAGAGACCCCAGAAGTTGTGTGTCCCTGAACAGGGCTCCACTTCCCCCCATGGATCTCTGGCATCCTACCAGGGATGGTGGGTAGGAGTTGATTAGGTATGGAACAGGTGTTGGAGAACAGCCTGACCAAATAAGGCATCCCGACGGGAGTCCTTGTCCAAGCAGTAATGGGCTGTGAAGGTATGAACTGAGGCCCAAGTGGCTGCTCGACAGATGTCGTCGATAGAGATTGCAGATGAGCCATTGAGGCTGCCATGGCCCTCACATTGTGAGGTGTGACATGGCCCTCCAGAGAAAGGTTCTTACTCTGATAGGCGAAGGAAATACACTGAGCAATCCAGTTAGAGTGTTCTCTTGGAGACTGGAAGTCCCAAATGAGAAGGATCAAAAGCAACAAAGAGTTGAGAGGACTTTCTATGTTGCTGTGTTCTTTGTAAATAAAAGGCTAAAGCTATTTTACAGTCCAAGGAATGAAGATTCCTCTCTGCATTTGATGCATGAGGCCTTGGAAAAAACACAGGAAGGTAGACTGCTTGGTTCAGATGAAAAGGCGAGACCACCTTTGGCATAAAGTGTGGATGAGTCCTAAGGACTACCTTGTCATGATGGAACCTTGTATAAGGTGGATCAGCTACTAGCGCTTACAACTCACTCATGCGGCGTGCTGATGTGATTGCAATGAGAAAGATAACCTTCCAAGAAAGGAATTTCAAGGAGGTAATAACTAAAGATTCGAAAGGTGGCTTCATGAGCTGCCCAAGAACCAGGTTTAAGTCCCATGCCACCGGTGGTGGTCTAATGGGAGGCTTAGTTAACAGAAGGCCTCTCATAAATCTTGCTATAAGAGGATGAGAGGAAATAGGCTGTCCATTTAGAGGCTTAAAGGAAGCTGCAATAGCACTCAAATGGACTCTTACTGAATTAGTCTTAAGACCTGCATTGGATAAATGAAGGAGATACTCCAGCAATGATTCCAGAGGTATCGCAAGGGGGTTAAGACCCTTTTGCGAATACCAAATGGTAAACCTTTTCCACTTGAAAGCATAAGAGCATCTTGTGGAAGGTTTCCTGGAAGCAAAAAGAATATATTTACTTGCTGAGGGATATTAAGATCATGGAGATCTAGGCCTTCAGCAACCAAGCCCTGAGATGCAGAGACTGGGGATTGGGATGCCATAACATTCCGTCCTCCTGAGATAGGAGATCTGGAGCAGACCCTAACTCCAGGGAGGGAGCTTGAGAGAGATGTAGAAGCAGAGGGTACCACACTTGCCGTGGCCAATGTGGAGCTATAAGAATCATATGGCCTCTGTCTCTCTGAAGCTTGAACAGGGTTTTGGGAATTAGGGGAATGGGTGGAAAGGCATACAGGAAGTCTTGACCCCAGTAAAGGAGGAAAGCATCCCTGGCCTGAGCCCCCTGCGCCGGAATTCTGGAACAGAATCGGGAAGTTTGGCATTCCACGGACTTGCAAAGAGGTCTATGTCCGGGGTTCCCCAAAGTTGAAATATCCTGGCCACCTGGTCTGCATGCAGAGACCACTCGTGTGGAAGCAGAACTCGACTGAGTCTGTCTGCTCAAGAGTTTTGAATGCCTGGCAGATACACT
This sequence comes from Ichthyophis bannanicus, assembly GCA_033557465.1. Lineage (NCBI taxonomy): Eukaryota > Metazoa > Chordata > Amphibia > Gymnophiona > Ichthyophiidae > Ichthyophis > Ichthyophis bannanicus. Next base: position 1,536,056,761 of record CM066032.1, read on the forward strand.
GCCAGAAGATGAATCTGATGCTCTCTGGCGAGGGCCCATAGTCGCAAAGCTTCATTGCAAAGCGACAGAGAGACGGTTCCCCCCTGCTTGTTCACATAGAACATGGTTACTTGATTGTCCATATGAATGAGGACTGTCTTGTAGCTGAGCAGGGTGTGGAACACTAGCAGAGCAAGGAAGATTGCTCTGAGCTCCAAGAGATTGATATGTAGGTAACTCTCCTGTGGAGACCAGGTGCCCTGGGTGGAGAGGTCTTGCAGATGAGCTCCCCAACCCATTGGAGAAGTATCTGTTGTGAGAGTTGCTTGGGGTAAGGGTTGTTGAAAAGGGGACCCCAGAAACAGGTTTTGAGTGGACTTCCACCACTGGAGGGACAAAATAAGGCGACTTGTGTTTGCTATTTTGTCTGACAGGCATCCTGATGCCTGGGTCCATTGGTTGGATAAAGTCCACTGAGCTGCCCTCATATGGAGGCGAGCATAGGGAACCACATGCACAGTAGATGCCATGTGGCCTAAGAGTTGTAACATTTCTTGAGCAGTTAGATGAGGCTTTAGCACTGCTTGAGAAGCTAACTGCACCAGGCGAAGGCAACGGGCCTGGGGGAGATAGGCCCTTGCCTTTGTGGTATCCAGCAAAGCTCCTATGAACTCTAAAGACTGAGTGGGAGTTAGACTGGATTTTGGGATGTTTATTACCAGACCCAAATACTGAAGGATACGCATTGTGCAGGATAGAGAAGTCCTGGCCTCTGACTCTGTTGGGACTCAAATGAGCCAGTCGTCTAAGTAGGGGAAGACGAATATCCCTAGAGTGCGGAGAAATGCTGCTACAACAGCCATGCATTTCGTGAACACCTTTGGTGCTGAGGCCAGACCAAAAGAGTAGTTACTCACCTGAAACAGGTGTTCTCCAGGAGCAGCAGGAATCAGTCCTCACATATGGGTGACGTCGGCGCCGACGGAGCCCTCGCGGAGCAATTTTCCCCAGCTTTCAAAGAAAGCCTTTGGGAATTGCAGCGCGCATGCGCGGTCCCCTTCCCGCCCAAGGGTGCCATCTTGCTCAGTCTGATGACATAGCTAAAAGACAGCAAAAAATTAGCAAAAACAAAATCATAGGACTGCAACTCCAAGGGGAGGAGGGAGGGTTGGGAGGACTGATTCCTGCTGCTCCTGGAGAACACCTGTTACAGGTGAGTAACTACTCTTTCTCCAGGACCAAGCAGGAAGTCAGTCCTCACATATGGGACTCCCAAGCTTAAGGCTACCGGAGACCCTAAGCATAAAAAAGGAGCTCCCTCAAGCTCGGTAGCACAGAAGGAAGGAATCTTCTCTGAATACGCCTCCAACCGGTAGCCCAACATCCGGGACGGAGGGCAGGAGTTGCCTATACCTCAAAGAGATTACGGAGGACTGCCTGTCCGAAAGCACTGTCCCTGCGGGACTCCCTCTCCAGGCAGTAATGGGCCGCAAAAGTCTGGCTTGAAGACCAAGTAGCGGCCCGGCAGATGTCTGCCAATGGAACAGAGCAGAGGTAAGCCACTGATGCAGCCTTCGCCCTAACACGATGAGCCGTGACTCGACTTTCCAACGAGAGGCCGGCTGCCCCATAAGCCCAAGCGATACAGTCAGCAACCCAGATGGACAGAGTACGCTTGGAGACAGGGAGCCCCAACTTATTGGGGTCATAAGACACGAAGAGCTGAACAGCCCTTCGGTGCTCCCGCGTACGGTCAAGGTAGAAGGTCAACGCCCTCCTACAGTCCAGGGTATGCAGGACCATTTCAGCTCGGCTGGAGTGTGGCCTGGGAAAGAAGGTCGGAAGTACCACCTCCTGGTTGATGTGAAAAGGGAAAACCACTTTAGGAAGAAACTTAGGGTGAGTCCGTAGGACTACCCTATTCTTGTAGAACCTAGTGTAAGGAGGATCAGATACTAGGGCCTGTAGCTCACTAACGCATCTAGCAGAAGTGAGGGCTACCAAGAATAAGGTTTTCCAAGAAAGAAAACGAAGATGACAGGTAGCCATAGGTTCAAAAGGCGGACAGGTAATCCGCTGTAAAACCACATTCAGATCCCAGTCAGGGGCTGGTGGGCGCAAAGGTGGTTTAAGGAGAAGGAGGCCTCTGAGAAAATGAGCCACTAGAGGGTGGCTGGAAAGAGGTCTGCCATCCACCGGCATGTGATGCGCAGAAAGAGCACTGAGGTGGACCCTGACCGAGTTGGACTTAAGTCCACGGTTGGAGAGGCAAAGCAAGTAAATCATGTTTTATATCACTGTATATATTATTTAAGTCAATCTGTACATAGTTCCCCCGGTTGTCCTATGTTGAATCTTCCTGTTCAATGTAAAACTCAATGTTACTTGTATGCATTGTAGTATGTTCTTGTTTCAATGTACACCGCACTGATTGAAATAGCGCGGTATAGAAGAATTGTTAAATAAATAAATAAATAAATAAAAGTACTGCAAGACCACTGATATCGAACAGGAGAAGGGATCTTGAGACTGCTGAGCACACCAGACGGAGAACCGACGCCACTTAAGAGCGTAGGACTTCCGGGTGGAGGGTCGCCTGGAGGCCAAGACGACTTCCTCCACATCTGGAGGCAGCAGGAGGGGAGCAAGGACTACCCTTTCAGCAGCCAGGCCATCAGATGAAGGGACCGGAGGTTGGGGTGTAGGAGAGTCCCGTGATCCTGGGTCAGGAGATCGGGCTGAAACCCCAGAGGGAGAGGAGTGTCCACCGCCAGCTGCATCAGAAGCGGGAACCAGGGCTGTCTCGGCCATCGGGGAGCCACGAGGATCATTGAGGCTTTGTCCCGGAGAACCTTGAAGAGCGTCCGAGACACCAGTGGCATGGGAGGAAAGGCATACAGAAGACCTGTGGACCAGGAGAGAAGAAAAGCATCCGCCGCTACTCTGAGAGGATGCGGTTGTCGAGAGCAGAATCGGGGAAGTTGCCGGTTGAGAGGACTGGCAAAGAGATCCATGGTGGGTAGGCCCCATTTGAGAAAGATCCGCTGAAGCACTAACGGATCCACTCGTGTGGCTGGAGGATTCTGCTCAGTTTGTCTGCCAGGCAATTTTCTTGACCCGGGAGATAAACAGCTTTGAGGAGGATGCCGCGGCTGACGGCCCAAGAGCACAGCTTTTGTGCTTCCCGACAGAGAAGGAAGGAGCCTGTGCCCCCTTGTTTGTTCACGTAGAACATCGCAACTTGATTGTCCGTCTGGACCAGCACAGACTGGTGAGAAGTGAGGTGGGAGAAGGCCCTCAGAGCCAGGCGGATTGCTCTGAGCTCCAGGAAGTTGATCTGCTGAGCAGACTCCCAAGGAGTCCAGAGGCCTTGAGTACATGTCCCTTGGCAATGTGCTCCCCAACCCAGGAGAGAAGCATCAGTCGTCAGGACCTGAGAAGGCGGAGGAGACTGAAAAGTCATTCCGAGCACTAGGTTTGGCAGATGAAGCCACCATTGCAGAGAAGAGACCAGCTGGTCGGAGATCTGTACGGAGTCCGCTAGGCTCCCAGTGGCTTGATGCCATTGTGTGCGAAGGCACCATTGAGCAGGCCGCATGTTCAAGCGGGCATTGGGGGTCACATGGACTGTGGAAGCCATATGGCTAAGCAGTCTCAGAAATTGCCTGGCAGAGACCAGGGCATTGCTGTGAAAGTGGCTGGCAAGATCCATGAGCCTGTTCGCCCTGTCGAGAGGCAGAAAGGCTCGCGCCTGAAGCGTGTTTAATCTTGCGCCGATGAACTCGAGATCCTGAGAGGGGAGCAAAGTGGACTTTGCGAAGTTTATGACAAAGCCCAAGTGCTGGAGCAGAGCCACAGTGCGGTGCGTGGCGTGAGTGGCCTCTTGGGAAGACTGTGCTCTGATGAGCCAGTCGTCCAGGTATGGAAATACAAAGAGGCCTTGAAGTCTTAGATAAGCTGCCACCACTGCTAGACATTTGGTGAACACCTTTGGTGCGGAGGAGAGGCCAAAGGGTAGTACTCTGTACTGGTAATGATTGCCCCCCACCACAAACCTGAGATATTGTCTGTGGCTGGGGTGGATGAGGATGTGAGTGTAGGCATCCTTTAGATCCAAGGAGCATAGCCAGTCTCCCTGCTGGAGGTAGGGCAGCAGGATTCCAAGGGTAAGCATCTTGAACCTTTCCCTTGCGAGGAACTTGTTGAGGTTCCGCAAGTCCAGGATGGGTCTGAGGCCTCCTGTTCTTTTTGGTATTAGAAAGTACCTGGAGTAAAAGCCTTGACCTCTCAGGTGGTGGGGCACCGGTTCCACAGCCTGTTCCTGAAGAAGACTTGCTAACTCCTGAAGGAGTAAGTTCCTGTGCAGAGGGAGTCTGAGAGGCTCCCCTGTAAAGTAGGAGGGAGGTACCTGGTGGAAGTGCAGAAGATAGCCTTCTTGGACTATGTGAAGCACCCAGGTATCGGTAGTGATGTTGGACCACCTGTGGGCAAAGTGGACCAGCCGGCCTCCTGTGCTGAGAGAAACCAGCTGAGGGGGAGAGGCTATGCTGATGAAGTCAAAAACCCCCACCCTGCTGAGCAGGGGCCGGTGGTGCAGGCTTGGGGGCTTGTTGCCTACGGGACCCATTACCCCGTCCCTTGGCCTGCTGACCCTGTTGGGGAGCTGCTGAGGCCTGATAATGAGGGTAGTGTTTATAGGCAGCCGCCTTCCTCGGGTAAAAGGGCTTTTTCCCTGAGCCCTTCTTCTTCTGAGAAGGGGCAGAGGTCTTCCTCGAGAGCAGAGTCCTGGTGAGAGTCCCGGTCTTGATCTGTGCAGCCTTCTCATCCATGGGTTTGCCAAAGAGGTTTTCACCTCTGCAGGGGACATCGACCAACTTGTCCTGCACCCATGGCTCAAGGTCGGATGACTGAAGCCAAGCCTGTCGGTGGGCACCGATGCCGGCTGCGGCTACTCGAGCCGATGCTTCAAAGCCATCGTAGGCTGCTCGAGAGATAAACTTTGAGCACTCCCGAATACCAGTTGACAAGGCTTGGAACCTCTGCAAAGGTTCTTCGGAGAGACCAGCAGAGAACCCGGCTATTTCTTAGCCAGGTCTCGGAGATACATGCCCATATAGAGCTGGTAGGTCTGGACTCGACATGCAAGCATAGAGCCCTGGAAACACTTCCTACCGAGGGCATCCAGGCTTCGAGCCTCCCGACCGGGAGGCACCGAGGAGTGCATCTTCTGACTCTTAAGTCTATGCATGGCCGATTCCACCACCATGGAATGGTGCAGTAGTTGTGCCTTTTGGAACCCGGGGCTCTTGCGGACTCGATAAATGGAATCGACCCGCTTGCTTAACACCGGCAATGATGCCGGGCTCTCCCACATGCGGAAGAGAAGTCGTTCCAGCATCGGAGGAACTGGTACAGTAAAGGCCTCCTTTGGGGGAGAGTCATACTGGAGGGCATCGAGCTCTTCGGCTCGAGGCTCCTCCTCGGGGAAGGCCAAGGCCTTGGCCATATCCCACACGAAGTCCGAGAACCGGGTATCCTCCGGGGGGGACCGTCTCCGAGGTTCGGACTCGGGGGAGTCCGATGGGACACACCGAGTCCGAAAAGAACCAGGTGACTCTTCGTCCTCGGATTCCCAGGCTGACTCCTCGGAAGAGGAGTCGAGCGGCTCCGGTCGGGCGGGCATCGATGCCGTCCGCCCCGACGCCAAGGGAGTCGGCGTCGACAACCTCTGTCCCGAATGGGAGGCCGAAGGAGACCGTGACCAAGGATCGACTCGAGACCTCATGGACTCGAGGATCGGCTTGGTCTCCGGGGTCGACTTGGACGTCGACGTCCCGGTGGTCAGGGCAGAAGCACCGGCGAGGCCAGCGATCAATGCCCGCTGCTGGTCCATGAAGGAAGTCAGACTGCTCTCCAAGGCCGTCAACCTAAGTCCGAGCTCAGGAGACCCAGCAGCCCCAGACTCGGGCCCCGACGGCGTCGGGCCCAATGTCGGCTCCTTCGGAGGCGAGTCCAAGAGGACTACAGCACTTACGTGAGCAAGCGAGTCCATCTCGAGACGAGGATGTTTGGAAGGCCTCTCCATCTCCGAGGACCCGGGACGGCTATCGGGGCTATGCGACCTGGCCCTCGAGGAACCAGGAGCATCCACCGATTCCGCCCTCGCGGGTTTCTTCTTCCGATGATGTTCCCGGGTAGGAGACCCCCGCTCAGAGGAACTTCGACGATGCTCAGGACCAGAGTCCCGAGACGTCGAAGCCTCTGACGAGGTCCGGGCCCGGCCGGAGTCAGAGAAGATACGTTCCCGCTGATGCTGCCGACTCCTCAACGCTTTTGAGGACATCTTGCCACACGGACCACAGATCATCGGGTCATGATCGGATCCGAGGCAGCGGAGGCAGCAGTTGTGTGTGTCGGTAAGAGACATGAGCTTCTTACACCGATCACACTTCTTAAACCCGTTGGCAGCCATCGGGGGAAAAAGGGCCCCTGCGAGGTCAAAAGACAGGGCTGCCAGTGAAAAAGAAAAAAAGGCGCAAAATCTGTCACGAAGGACAAAAAACCGAAAAATAAAGAACGGACTCGCAACCGGCGTCGCGGGTCCGGGCGGGAAAAGAACCGGCGTTAAACCGAGAAAAAAGACAAATCAACTTTTCTAGCGGGGAATTACAAACAACGTCTGTAGGGCTTCGCAGAAAAAAGAAGACTGAGCAAGATGGCACCCTTGGGCGGGAAGGGGACCGCGCATTTATTTATTTATTTTATTTATTTAGACAGTTTTTGTATACCGCCTTATCCTTCAATCAAAGCGGTCACAACACAATTGGGAGATACATTTAACACGCGGGGATATGAGACACATACACTAATACTTACAGGGAACATGGGCAATGAAGGGTTAAGTGGCTTGCCCAAGACCACAAGGAGCACCTGTGGGACTAGAAACCCATGCGCGCTGCAATTCCCAAAGGCTTTCTTTGAAAGCTGGGGAAAATTGCTCCGCGAGGGCTCCGTCGGCGCCGACGTCACCCATATGTGAGGACTGACTTCCTGCTTGGTCCTGGAGAAAGGAAGCACCCTGTATTGGTAGTGCTTTCCCTGAAAAAGGAACCGAAGGAAACTTATGTGAGTTGGATGGATGAGAACATGGGTGTACGCATCCTTGAGATCTAGAGAACAAAGTCAATCCTGACTCTGAAGGTATGGCAGCAGAGATCCGAGAGAAATCATTTTGAATTTCTCCTTGATAAGGAATTTGTTCAATTCTCTGAGGTCTAAGATAGGTCTGTAACCCCCTGTTTTCTTTGGGATAAGGAAATAAGGGGAATAGAACCCTGTACCCTGCTGATGAAGGGGTACTTCTTCTATTGCCCCTTGGGCAAGAAGGATAGCGACCTCTTGACCTAACAGGTTGATGAGAGAGGTCGGAGAATTGAACCGCTTTACTATTGTGTGAGGGGGCATGCTTGAAAAATGAAGCTTGTACCCCTCCTTTATGATGGAGAGTGTCCAATGCTCTGCTGTTATTTGCCCCCATCTGGGGGCAAAATGACATAACCTTCCTGGAATGGTGGAAGGTTCTGGTCCCCCAAGAACCAGGAAGGCTAAGTTCTCTAGATGAGAGTCAAAGGCCCTGTGGAGGCTGAGCCTGCTGGGCTGGTTGAGGCCTAGCAGCCGTTGCTTTCTTCTGTTTGGGTGGTTGCTGACCTTTCCTGGCAAGCTGACCTGCAGAACGTCCCTGCAGAACATAAGCAGGATAAAATCTTTTCTTTTTAGAAAAGAATGGTTTCTTGAACAATTTCTTCCTAGCAGGATCAACAGTGGACTTGGATAATCTATCCAAGGTGGAATTCTCAGCATCCATTTCATTGGCCTTTTCCTGCCAATCTTTACCAAACAGGTTCTCACCAGTACAAGGGATATTTCCCAATCTGTCTTGTACCCAGAGCTCTAGATCAGATGCCTGGAGCCAAGCAATTCTACGTGCACCTATGGCAATAGCCGAGGTTCTGCTTATGAACTCAAAGCAGTCAAAGGCTGCACGGTTGGAAAATTTGGAAACATCTTGGGCATTTTTGACCAAAGTGAGAAAATCCTGTCTTTTATCCTCAGGAAGAAAAGGACTTAAAGCCTCTAAATCATCTGTGACCTCCTTCAAGAACATTCCCATGTAGAGACTATAGGAACGGATCCTGGCACAAAGCATCGAAGCTTGGAAGACCCGACGTCCAAAAGCATCCAGGGTTCTGCACTCACGTCCTGGAGGATTAGAGGCATGCCTTTTTGCACTCTTGATCCTTCTCATAGCTGACTCCACTACAATGAGTGGTGAGGAAGCCGAGTCTTATGGAACCCAGGACAAGAAGGGACTCGAACCCAGGACAAGGAGGGACTCGATACATAGTATCCAGTCTACGAGAATGAGGAGAGGTGGGAAGAGGTGTTTCCCACATCCTTAACATGAGATCATATAAAATCTCATGAATGGGCAAGGTAGCTGCCTCCTTAGGAGTTTTGGGATATTGTAGAATTTCCAACTCCTTGGCCCTTGGCTCTGTTTCAGGGGCCACAGTAGTGGACAGGCCCCGAGCCACTTCCCTGATAAAATCTTGGAAGGAAATATCCTCTGGAGGAGACATCCTGCGTTTAGGGGAGGAGGGCTCCTCTGGGAGAAGCATCGCTGCATCGACAGAATTGTCAGAATCCTCAGATTCGTCTGAGGGCTCGAAGTATCGTCTGTCCGGATGCTCTTGAAGAGCCCGATACCCGTACCGACCAAAGTCGGTACTGGGAGTAACCGGTACCGGGGTATCGGTACCGGAGGTTGTGCCGATACCGATACCGAAGCCAGTGCCGGTACCGGTGGAATTGTCTGTCGCTGTCCCGAGGGCGTCGATGCCGCAAGGAAAGCCGCCAGACTGCGTTCCATAGTCAGAACTCTCTGGTCTATCGACGCTGCCAATGCCTGGATGTCGGTACCGGAGGACACCGCCGGTACCCCAGGGCATGGCACCAGTAGTTCTGCCGAGGTCGAGGCCTCGAGAACATCCTGGAACCCCGATAATGCTTTGGAAGCCAAAGCCTCCCGCCGGGGTAATTTTGCCGGTGCAGAATCCTCGAGGGCAATGCCAGAGGCATCTCGATGCTTAGAAGGAGATCTACCCTTTGAGGACCAGCTGGATTTATGTTTAGTTACCTGAGATCCACGGTAGGAAGAAGACGCCCTGGAAGACGTTGATGCCACCGAAGCTGCATCAGAGGGAAACAGGGTACTGAGCTTAGCAGCTCGGTTCTGCCGACCTCTTTTAGACATCATGGCGCAGGACATACAATCCGTGATGGAGTGGTCGGGACCTAAACATTTTAGACACCATTCATGGGTGTCGGTGACGGAAATGGTACCGCCACACTTGGTGCACGTTTTGAAACCTGAGGCAGGTTTCTCCATGGTAAGGAAACGTTTTTGGGCCTAAGGCCCAAAAAGGCACGTGCACCTGAAGAAAAGAAAAAAGAGAATATATATATATTTTTTTGCACAGAAATAAGAAGAGAAAAGAACGGCGGTACCGGTAGAGCGTCGAGGAAGGCAGACGCGACCACAAAAAAGAAATAAATAAAAAAGAATTCTTCTGCGGTGACAGGAACACGACCTGCTGGCTCCGCGGAAAAAGAAGAACTGGAGGGAGGCAGTTGGGAAAGGTGGGAAGGCAGCACGCAGGCACTGTGGGATGCTCCCAAAAGCTTTCTAATTGGACGCTGGGGAGCATTCCCACGCAGGCTCCGTCGGTACTGATGATACCCATATGTGATGACTACATTCCCGCTTGTTCCTGGAGATAGTATCTATACCTCTTGAAAATATATGAATGTCTGGTGGAGGGCTTTCTAGAAGTCAATAGGATCTCCTTAATCTCTTGTAGAAGGTCAATGCCCTGTAATGCTATGCTCTCAGCAGCCAAGCTCTGAGGCAGAGAGACTGTGGATCAGGATGGCGTAGTGAGCCATCATCCTGGGAGAGGAGATCGGGCGCTGATCCCAATCGCAGAGGCTGAGTCTGAGTCAGACGTAGTAGCAATAGAAACCACGGTCGCCAAGGCCAGTGAAAGGCTATGAGAATCATGGAGTCATTGTCAGACTGAAGCTTGAAAAGTGTCTTTGGAATGAGGGGTATAGGAGGAAAATCATAAAGCAGACCCTGACCTCAATGTAGGTGGAAGGCATCCAACTGTTGGTTGCTGGATTTTGGAGTCCTTTTGCAGAAGCAAGGAAGCTTGGCATTCTGCAGAGTAGCAAACAGATCTATGTCTGGAGTTCCTCAGGTCTGGAAGATGTAAGACGTTGTGTCTGGATGGAGAGACCATTCAAGAAAGATACGACTAATCTTGTCTGCCAAGACACTGAGCTTCCCCAGGAAGTACATCACTCGGAAGTGGATTTGATGAGAAATGGCAAAGGACCACAAGTGAAGAGTCTCCTCGCAGAGAGGCTGTGAGCCTGTTCCTCCCTTTGTTCACAGAGAACATGGCAACCTGATTGTCTGGCCTGACTAGGACCTGTTGTGCCCTGAGGTGGTGCAGAAACACTCGGAGGGCACGCGAGATAGCACGATGTTCCAGAAGATTGATTTTGAGGTGTGACTCGTGTGTTAGAACATACGATATGCCATACAGGGTCAGACCAAGGTCAATCAAGCCCAGTATCCTGTTTCCAACAGTGGCCAATCTAGGCCATAAGTACCTAGCAGTTTCCCCAAAAGACGCAGGTTCCACAATGCTTGTATTGGGTCAAGCAGTGATATCCCGGGTCCCTTTTAATAATGGTTTATGGACCTTTCCTCTAGAAACTTGTCCAAACCTTTTTTAAACCCAGCTACACTAACAGCTCTTAATAAACCTCTGGTAACAAATTCCAGAGTTTGATTACACGTTGAGTGAAAAAATAATTTCTCTTATTAGTCTTAAATAGTTTACCCTGTAACTTCATTGCATGTCCCCTAGTCTTTCTATATTCTGATGACGTAAACAATCAATCTACGTTTACCTGTTCCACTCCATTCATTAATTTATAGACCTCTAGCATATTTCCCCTCAGCCGTCTCTTTTCCAGGTTGAAGAGCCCTAACCTTTTTAGCCTCTCAAAGTGCTCCCCAACCCAGTTTGGAGGCATCCGTCGTCAGGATACATTGAAGTGGAGGCATCTGAAAAGGTGACCCGATGAGTAGATTTTCTGGAGAACATCACCACTGAAGGGATGTGGTCAGAGGGGCAATGACCTGGATCCTGTCCTGGAGATGGCCCCAAGCCTGCGTCCACTGGGAGGCAAGAGTCCACTGGGCTATCTGCATATGTAATCGGACATGTGGAACGACATGTACTGCAGAGACTATTTGCATGAGGAGTTGCAGCATTTTGCGGACGATCAGATGGTCCCGGTGGAATGTCTGAGATGCTAGTTCAATTAGATGAGTACAGCGGAGCTGGGGCACAAATGCCCTGGATTGTTGGGTGTCCAGTAGGTCTCCAATGAACTCTATCTTTTGAGATGGAGCAAGCTGGGATTTCGGAAAGTTTATGACAAATCCCAAGTGTTGTAGTACCGTGATGGTACAATGCAAGGAAAGCTGTACCTCCTGGGAGGTGTCAGCTTTTATGAGCCAGTTGTCTAAGTAGGGGAAGACGAATATATCCCAGAGACCGTAGGTATGCGGCCATGACCGCTATGCACTTTGTAAAGACTCTTGGGGCAGAGGCGAGTCCGAAATGAAGTACTCTGTATTGATAATGTGTTCCCTGCAATCTTTTGGCTGGTGGTCTGGGCCGAGGCATTCTAAACACCAGTCATGTGTGTCAGTCACTGAGATGGTGCTGGCACACTTAGAACATTTTTTGAAACCACTAGCTGGTTTCTTCATTCCTTCTAAGGATGGGAAGGCTATGGTAGGCTTAAGGCTTAAGAGGGTATCGAGATGCCCAAGTTTTTGTTTTTTTTAAATTTAGCTTAAAGAAAAAAGAAAAGAATAAGGAAACCAGTGATGTTTCTGATGGTGCCAGCGTCAATGAGAAGGCAGAGGTGCTATCCAGAAAAAGATACGTTTTTCTGTGGTGACAGGATTTGCTTCCTGCTGGCTCCACGGAAAACAAAGAACTGAAGAGAGGGAGTTGGGAAAGCAATCGCGCAGGCGCAGTGGAGTGCTCCCAAAGGCTTTCCAATTGGATGCTGGGCAGCATTCCCGCATGGGCTCTGTTGGTACCGACGTCACCCATATGTGAAGATTGCATTCCTGCTTGTTCCTAGAGATTCAAATATCTCTAAATGGAAGAACTGTCGCTGATTCAAATTTGTTGCAGCTTATCTGCCAAGTTAAAAAAGAAACAATGAAGCACTATGCCAGCAAGTTCCAAAACTCCCAGTCTTTCCAACAAAAGGGCATGACAGTGGTTCCTAACCTGGGGGCCCATGAGACAGACCATTAGAGGTACAGGACACAGAAAAAGGGGAAAAAAGAGAGGGACTGGAGGCAAATGGATGAGGGCTAGGGGGCTGGGCAGGAATAGAGAAAGAGAAGGAGAGACTCGTGGAGACAGGAAGGAGAAGGAAGATAAATTGGGCTAGTAGGGACAGGATTAGCATTGCGGGAGATGGTCCAGAAAGAGTGCTGGAGTCCCTGAACATTTTGGATATTATTAAAGGGTCCACATAACCAAAAAATTGGTAATCTCTAATGCATGACATACAATGCCAAAAGCTGTAGAAATGTGTAATAAAACTATTAAAACTGTACCTCCTCCATCAGTAATAAACTCTCCTGTCATATATACTTTTATTGACTAAACTGAACGTTCTCTGGAGCAGGAACTGTCTTACATGTGTTTGTACAGTGTTGAAATAAGTAATAGCGGAGTACATATAGCTCTTCCACAAAGGAGGTCAGCAAGATGTAGTTATAATGCAAACTGAAATTTTTATCTTGGGAAGAGCAGTTGCATAACACGGTGTTAACAAATGGACGAAGAGCTGAAGGAGAAATATCCCTCTAGATATGGGCCAAAAGAGATCAGTTTGCTCAATGTGACCCTCAAATTGGGGAGGAGAAGAAAAGGATGGTAAAAAGGAAAACAAATGAGGTATAAATATAAAAAGGCTGATCTTACCTGGACAACCCAGAGAAATCTGCCTCTTCTTCTTCACACCTCTCATCCAGTTCTTTCAAAGCAAGGGTGACATCTTCCTCACAGATGGACTCTGCTGAACTGTCTGGAGCTGGAGTATCTGCTAGTTCAGGAAGTTCTTCCAGTTCTAGGGTTTCTTGACAAACCAAATATTCATGCTGTTCTTGTGCAATATATGACCCAGTATTTTCACTAGCAGCGCTAAGCTGTTCCTCTTTTACAGTCTCACTGCCATCCTGCAAAGTAGAAAATATTTTTGATCTACCACTTTTCATATGTTCTCTAAATATGGCAGTTAATATATGTTGTACCTAAGGCAATGAACAGTGAAATGACTCAGACAAAGTCACATGGAGCATCAGTGAGAGAGATGGGATTTGAGCGTTGGCTTCCCTGTTTCTCATCCCACTGCTCTAAGCACTAGGCTATACCTCTATTCTACCATTTTGGTCTGCTGCTGTAAATACATGGCATTTTGCTTCACACAGACTAAGCCAAAATGGGACCCCTGGAACACTACTGAGACTTTATTTAGCTGGTTGGATACCAAAGAATTTTTTATTCTGTGGTCACATCACTGAATGATTTGAATGACCACTTTTGCTAAGACATTTTTCACACCCCACTGTTGAATCTGGCATTTGTGAGTGTGCTATCTTGGCAGCAACTATGGGATTTAAGGTGTTTAGGTTTTGTGTGTATACGTCTTGTGTTACTGTGTTGGTGTAGTGTTATAGCTTTGTTTTCTTCCTTTTGTGTCTGGGGTGATGACACCCCTCAGTAATATTCATCTGCATTTATAAATACCTGTGATTATACTAGCAGGACCATTATATACAAACTAGACAGAAATACACTCGAGATAGACTGGGAACATATATATTTGATTTCGTTTATAGAAACATGATGTTGCAGATAGCGTAGTTACTCACCTGTAACAGGTGTTCTCCGGGGACAGCAGGAATCAGTCCTCACATATGGGTGACGTCGGCACTGACGGAGCCCTCGCGGAAGCATCCCCCCCAGCTTTCAAAGAAAGCATTTGGGAGATGCTACCACGCATGTGTGGTCCCCTTCCTGCCCAAGGGTGCCATCTTGCTCAGTCAGATGACATAGCTAAAGGACGGCAAAAATAAAATAAAAGATGATACAGGAGCAACTCCAAGGGGAGGATGTAGGGTCATGAGGACTGATTCCTGCCATCCCCGGAGAACACCTGTTACAGATGCGTAACTATGTTTTCTCTGGGAACAAGCAGGAAGTCAGTTTTCACATATGGGACTCCGCAGCTACAGGTTACCGAAAGCCAATAGCGAAAAACATGGTCGCCCTCAAGGGGGGCCACAAGCAACAGCACTTAAGTCCATTGCTACAGACAACAGTAGGACTCCTGTGTCCGATGGAAACCAGCACTCTAATAATCTGAATACAGAAGGGTCGGAGGGTAGGAGTTGCCTAAACCCCGAAAAGATTCCAGAGCACGGACTGGCCGAAGGCACTGTCCTGTCAGGACTCCCTTTCCAAGCACTAATGAGCTGCGAAGGTATGGACTGAAGACCAGGTGGCGGCCCAGCAGATGTCCATCATCGGGATCGAGCGCAGGTTTGCCACCGAGGATGCCACAGCCCTGACATGGTGTGCCATGACTCGGCCTTCCTGCAGGAGCCCCACCTGCTCATAGGCGAGGGCGATGCAGTCCGCCACCCAGGTGGACAGTGGTCACCACCTCCCCTAGTCTACTGGGGTTGTATGAGATGAAAAGCTGAGCAGCTTTGCATTGGCCCTGAGTACACTGGATGTAGAAGGACAAGGCCCTCCCCCCCCCTACTGGAGTGAGGTCTTGGGGAGAAGGTGGGAAGTACCACCTCCTGACTGAGGTGGAAGGACGATACCACCTTCAGAAGGAATTTAGGGTGTGTGTGGAGTACCACCCTGTTCTTGTAGAACCTGGCATATAGCGCCTCCGCCACTAAGGCCTGAAGTTCGCTAACCCTGCGAGCGGAGGTGAGCGCAACCAGGAATGTCACCTTCCATGAGAGGTAGCGCATGTGGCAGGTAGCCAGTGGCTCAAAGGGTGGGCGAGTGAGCTGCCCCAATACCACATTGAGGTCCCACTCAGTAGCTGGAGGGCGAACTGGGGGCTTCGATAAGAGCACACCCCATAGGAAGCAGGTCGCCAGCGGCTGGACCGAGAGGGGTTTGCCATTCACTGTTTGGTGGTGCACCTGGTGTGCCGCCAGGGCGCTGAGGTACACCTGACAGAGTTCGATTTAAGCCCAGATTGTGAGAGGTGGAGAAGGTACTGTAGCACCAGACCCACTGGGCAGGAGAACGGGTCAGTCCTGTGCTCCGCACACCAAAATGAAAACCTATGCCATTTGAGGGCATACGCTTTCCTACTGGAAGCCTTACGTGAGGCCAGCAGAATCTCCTCTACCTCTTCCGAGAGATTTAAAGGGGCTAGGGTCACCCTTTAAGCAGCCACGCTGTCAGCGCCAGGGACCCCAGGTTGGGGTGCAGAAGAGAGCCCCCCTCCTGCGACAGGAGTCCTGGAGAGTTCCCCAATGGGATGGAAGTCTCCACTGATAGCAGGAGGAGTGGCAGGAACCATGGCTGACTGGGCCATTGAGGAGCTATCAGGATGAGCAAGGCTTTGTTCATGAAGGGTCCTGAACAATGTTTTGGTAATTAGTGGTGTGGGTGGGAAGGCATACATGAGGCCTTTCGACCACGAGACAAGGAACGCGTCTGCAGCCACCCTGGAGGAGTGGGCCTGCTGGGAGCAGAAGCGGGACAACTGGTAGTTGTCCAGACTGGAGAACAGGTCTATCTCGGGTTCCCCCCAGAGCTGAAAGAGCCGGTAGGCCACACTGGGGTCCAGCTGCCACTCGTGTGGCTGTAAGACCCTGCTCAGTCTGTTAGCCAGTGAATTGTTCTGGCCTGGCAGGTATAATGCATGCAGGAGTATACCCTGCCGGAGCGCATAGGAGCAGAGGACCACTGCCTCTTGGCAGAGGGCAAGAGACCCCTTACACCCTGTTTGTTCACACAGAACACTGTCACCTGGTTGTCCGTCTGGACCAACACTGGCTGGTGCCACAAGCGGTGACAAAAAACTCAGAGGGCTAAGTATATGGCCTGTAGCTCCAGGAGGTTGATCTGCTTGTTGCTCTCGTCCTGCAACCAGCTGCCCTGGGTGCAGAGTTCCTCGCAGTGGGCTCCGCAGCCAAGTAAGGAGGCATCCGTGATGAGGACCCTTAAGGGGCTCGGGGCTTGGAAAGGCATCCCCGCCTCGAGGTCTTGGGGCGTCTGCCACCAGGTTAGGGAGTCCGCCAACTGGCGGGTCACTGAGACTTTGTCCTGGAGCCGTCCTGTGGCCTGAGTCCACTGGTTCCAAAGGCACCACTGCGCAGCCCTCATGTGGAGATGGGCATCTGGGGTGACATGGACTGTGGAGGTCATATGCCCTAGTAGGCACAGGAGGAGCCGGGTGGGTACCGAGGATCAGTGCTGTACGTCCAGAGCCAGGGCCCTGAGATGGTCAGCTCAGTCTCCGGGCAGGAAGGCCTTTGCCTGTAGGGTGTCCAGTCTTGCCCCTATAAACTCCAGACACTGTGTCAGGAGAAGGTGGGACAGGGTAGTTTATCACAAATCCTAAGTTTTGCAGGACCTGGATGGTGCATGCACTGGCTTGCTGCACCTCTGAGGCAGTGCCCCCTTTTATGAGCCAGTCGTCCAGATAGGGGAAGACAAAGACCCCCTAGAGGTGGAGGAAGGCGGCTACGACTGCCAGGCATTTTGTGAAGATCCTTGAGACGGAGGCCAAGCCGAAAGGCAGCAACCTGTATTGGTAGTGGCCCACCCCACCATGAACCGCAGGTACTGCCTGTGGTTGGGGTGAATGAGTATGAGGGTATAAGCATTCTTCAGATCCAAGGAGCATAGCCAATCTTCCTGCTGGAGGTAAGGCAGCAATGTTCCAAGGGAGAGCATCTTGAACTTCTCCCTCACCAGAAACTTGTTCAGGTTGTGCAGGTCGAGGATGGGCATTAGGCCTCATGTCCTTTTTGGGACCAAGAAGTACCTGGAGTAGAACCCCTTGCCGTTGAGATGGTGGGGCACTGGTTCCACTGCACTGTCCTCGAGAAGCCCTCCGAGCTCTTTCAGTAGAAGGTGCCGATGAAGGGGAGACCTGGGGAGTTCTCCCAGAAAGTAAAGGGGAGGTGTCTGAGTCAGATGGAGGAGGTAATCTTCCTTGACCACCCGAAGCACCCAGGAATCAGTAGTGATAGTTAGCCACCTTTGGGCATAGTGGATCAGACGTCTCCCTGTGGGCTGCTGACCTCCTTGGGGTGGAGAGGCTATGCCCAAGGAGTCAAAATCTCCCCCCTGGCTGGGCCGGGGCCAACGCCTGGGGTTTGGAAGACTTCTGCTTATGAAGGTCATGCCCATGTCCCTTGGCCTGCTGACCCTGCTGAGGAGCTGGGGAGGCATGAAAAGGTGGGTAGTTTCTGTAAGCAGCTCCTTTTCTTGGGTAGAAGGTTTTTTTACTCGAGCCCTTCCGTCGGGGAGAGGCAGCAGACTTTTTAGAGAGCCTGGTCCTAATCAAGAACTCGGTCTCCAGCTCGGCAGCCTTTTCGGTCATGGATTTGCCAAAGAGGTTCTCTCCTTGGTATGGGATATCGACCAATTTGTCCTGAAGCCATTGCTCAAGATCGGAAGACTGTAACCAAGCATGGCGTCGGGCACCGATGCCTGCCACCACTACTCAAGCCGCCGACTCGAAGCTGCTATAGGCTGCTTAAGACATAAAATTAGAGCACTCACAGATGGCCTTTGCCAGGTCCTTGAACCGCTGCAAGGGTTCCTCGGATAGACCAGGGAAGAACCCGACAATTTCCTTCGCCAGGTCTCTCAGGTACATACCCATGTAAAGCTGGTAAGCCTGGATGTGGCCGATGAGCATTGAGCCCTAGTAACACTTTCTTCCAAGGGTGTCCAAGGTGTGTGTTTCCCTGCCAGGAGGCACCTAGGAGTGCGTCTTCTGACTCTTCATTCAATGCATGACCGACTCCACCACCATGGAGTTATGCGGCAGCGGTGATTTCTGGAAGCCCGGGCTCTGGTGGACTCGATACATCAAGTTGAACTGCTTGCTCATCACTGGCACCAATGCCGGTGTCTCCCACATACGGAGTATTAGCCATTCCAAGATGGGAAGGATGGGCACCGTAAGCGATTCCCTCAGAGGAGCCTCGTTCTGGAGGATTTCTAGCTCCTCCGCCCGAGCATCCACCTCTGATTCCACTGGGAACGCTAGGGCCTTAGATGTGTCCCTGAAAAAGTCAAGGAATGCCATGTCCTCCGGCAGAGACCGCCGCTGGGGTTCCGAAGTGGGGGAGTCCGAGGGGACGTCGTGATGGCGACAGGTGTTGGGCGACTCCTCGTCCTCCATCTCCCACTTGGAGTAGTATGTCGAGGACTCGATGGAAGGCTGGTCCGCAAGCCCCAGGGCTGACCCCGGGCCGTGGCCCTCAAAGACCCTGTGGCTGGCGCCGAGCACACTGGTTGGGAATGATCGTGGTCCCATCGAGCAGGAATCAGATCGAGATCTCAGCCGAAGATCGAATCGAGGCCAAAGGGTCTCGAGGATTGGCTTGGCCTCTGGGGATATCTTCGACGTTGAGGGCCCAGTGGTCGGGCGGAGGAACCGGCTGTGCCAGACAACAGCACCTGCTGCTGGTCCATAAAGGCAGACAAACTGGACTCCAGGCCAGAAGGCTTCGCAGGCATCGGCGCGGAAAGGGAAATCCTCAATAAGGGTGATGTCTGGCGACCAAGGGTGGTCCGAGGTCAAGTCCTTTTGGGGAACCTAAGCAGGCTGCTCCCTCTCCGATCCCTTGGATGAGTGTCTTGGACTGCGGGACCTGGCCCGGGACGCAACTGGTCTGTCAGATCCGTCCAGAGACACCGCCTTCAAGGTCTTCTTGGGTTCCCTTGTGGGAGACCCCCTCTCCGAAGAACCACGGTGCTGCTCGGGTTCCGCAGAGTCGCCTCGAAATTCTGTAGCTTCAGATGAACCTACACCATCTGATTGAACTCCTCTAGAGCGGTACTTTAAACATCACATGTATTATTTACCTGTTCCCAGCTAGAGTTGGACATTAAACCGAGCCTGTACTAATCATTTGCTTGAGACCAGCCAGAGTTGTATACTAGCCGAAGCTGTACTAATTATTTGCTTGAACCCAGCTGTACTATTTACTTGAACCCAGCTAAAGGTGTACATTAAGCTGAACCTGTACTAATCAACTGAAGCCCCTCCTGACTCACCTAGCCACCATGTTACTACCCACTACGACCCCATACCCCTATGCCCTTGCCAGCTGCTGCATTATACTAGCTCTGGCACATGGCACCCAGGCCCTCACTTCCTCTCACAACCCCATTCCAATCCTACACGGCTCATGGAGAAGGTGCTATGGGCATCCCAACCACCAAACAAGTGGGCCAGGGCACATGCCATACCCTCACCTCATCTATGTTGCCCTCCAGCAGCCCAAACACCCCCAGCGGGAACAACACACCCACCCCCACGACCTGAAGTGCGCCCTCATAAATGCGCGATCGATCCGAAAGAAATGGCCAGCCGTGACCGACATGCTTTCCGCCCACGACCTCGACATCCTATGTGTCACTGAGACGTGGTTGTCCGTCTCAGACACTGTTCTCCTTCACCAGGTTTACCCCCTCAATTTCTCTATCCACTCATGCCACAGAGCCAGCCGACGAGGTGGAGGAGCACTCATCCTAACCAAGATGGATCTACAATTCCAGATGATCGCCTCCAGCAGTACCTCAAACATCGACTCCATCACTATAGCGAATAAACACAGCACCATCAATTTGCTCTATAGAGCGCCCTCCCCATCCCTGGAAGACTTATCTACAATAATTGACCTCGCCTGCAACCCCATAAACCCACGCACATCAAAGTGGGTGATGGGCGACTTCATCCTCCCTGCCCTCCAAGACACCCATACCAAGGCCTTCATCGAGGCCCTCAAAGAGCTAGGATATGCTCAGATGGTTAAGAACATAAGAACATAAGCTATGCCATACTGGGTCAGACCAAGGTCCATCAAGCCCAGTATTCTGTTTCCAACAGTGGCCAATCTAGGTCATACGTACCTAGCAGTTTCCCCAAGGGACACAGGTTCCACAATGCTTGTATTGGTTCAAGCATTGATATCCTGGGTCCCTTCTTAATAATGGCTTATGGACCTTTCCTCCAGGAACTTGTCCAAACCTTTTTTAAACCCAGCTACACTAACAGCCTTTACTACATCCTCCGGTAACAAATTCCAGAGTTTGATTACACGTTGAGTGAAAAAATATTTTCTTTTATTAGTCTTAAATAGTTTACCCTGTAGCTTCATTGCATGTCCCCTAGTCTTTCTATATTCTCACGTAAAGGGCAACACGCTTGATCTGATCTTCGCGCCACAGGCAGCCCTCAACTCCACGCATAAGCTCAATCTATCCGTAAGCCCAGTACCTTGGTCCGACCACTGCCTGATAAGATTCCAGATGCCAATGCACCCTGACTTCACTAGACCCCAGTCTTCAGACAAACCTGCCACAGCACCATCAAAATGCTTCCATCCATTTAACAAAGAAGAAATCCTGGATAGAGCACGGCTTCTCCATGATCCAACTGAAAAGAGTCTCGATGACATGATCTCCACATGGAACTCAAGTCTGGATGCTGTAATCCACCCACCTTCCACTATCAAAGCACCAGGCAGGAGGAAGAATGCGCCTTGGTATACCCCTGAGCTATGGAAATCACTCCTCCACCTTAGACAGCTCGAAAGACATTGGCGTCGCTCAAGATCAACTGACAGCCACGAAACATACACTGCTCAATTAGGTAGACACCGATCAGCAGTTGCAAGGAGAATGAAGCAATATCACGCAGAGATATTACAACGCTCCCTAAATAAACCACACGAGCTGTT
Organism: Ichthyophis bannanicus; assembly: GCA_033557465.1. NCBI lineage: Eukaryota > Metazoa > Chordata > Amphibia > Gymnophiona > Ichthyophiidae > Ichthyophis > Ichthyophis bannanicus. The sequence continues at coordinate 1,536,077,930 of CM066032.1, forward strand.
CAACCTTGTTAAAACCCTGGCAAAAGAGCCCTGCCTTGGGCAATCGAGCCACCCGGACCCACAGGAATACACAGACTACCTGCAAGCCAAGACAAGGCAGTCCAGCATATCCACAAAACTCCATAACCCCGATGAGGCACCCCAGCTGACCCCCTCACCCACTCCAATGCAAGCCTCAAAGGATGCCCAACACATCATCACTGCCTTCTCAGCCCCACCCGAAAAAGGCATCCAAAACATCATCACAAACAAACACCACCACAGCACCTAATGACCCTTGTCCAGCATTTTGGATAAAAGCCCTGCGTGTCGACCTCAGCCCATTCCTGACCAAACATAGGTCTATCATTCTCGACTGGGACCTTCCCCTGAAGCCTGAAACAAATAGCCATCAGACCACTACGAAAAAACAAGCTGGACCCTGCAAAGATGGACTCTTATAGACCAATCTCAAGCATCCCGCTCCTAGCAAAAATTATTGAAAAGATTGTCCAACGCCAACTGCACCATCACATCGAGACCAACGCACCCCTCAAGGGTTAGGAGGCACAAAATCAAGTACTCGCCATTGAAGTGAGTCAAAAGAATGCGATTTATTTAAACAGTGATCCACCATCGGTGTTGTTAAAGAACCTACAAAGCTCGCTGGTATACATGCTGTACTTCATGTTTTGTGGTGTATCTTATTGTTTGCCCGTGTGATCTCTATTATGTGTGCCGTACATCACGTTCTTTCAAGACACGACTTGGAGAATATGCCTCTCGGCTTCGAACCAAATCTTTAACAGCACCGATGGTGGATCACTGTTTAAATAAATCACATTCTTTTGACTCGCTTCAATGGCGAGTACTTGACTTTGTGCCTCCTAACCCTCAAGGAGGCGATCGCGTTCAATCTTTGCAGAATCTGGAGCAAAAATGGATTTTTCTGCTTAATACTGTTTATCCAATGGGTCTCAATATGCAAGTGGATTGGCACACGGTTTCATATTGATTTTTCGTTGTTCTCTGATTGGGGAGGCAGTTTCTGTTTGGTGGCTCCTCCTCCCTTTGCTCTGATTGGATCTTTCAGTTTAAATCCCCCGCGTTAGCGGGATGTGTGAGCTTACGTCTGGAACATTAGGGTATAAAAAAACGTTCTTAGTGGTGAGCTTTTCTAAAGGCTGAATTATCACCGAACAGGGTTTTGACCTGAAGCAGGGGGATTATCAGAGTTACCCCGAAACGTGACACGTCGTCGTTTTGAAAACTACTGTTTGCGGTAGAGCTGACAGCCTAGATTATGCAGCTAAGTTATAGCATCTTTTTTAAAAACAGAGCGTTTTTTGAAAAATAAATAATTAAAAAGGACGGGCCACAGTGGTGAGTGGAAAACTTCCTCTTCACTGGGCTGGTCATTCCAACAAAAAATTATTATTCACTAAGTGGTTGATTTAGTTTTGCTGGGCTATGGTGTATTACTGTTCTTGTTGACCTGGCATGAGTTTTTTTTCTGGGTTCTTTCTAATCTATGCTGATGACGTTTTGCTATACACGCCAATCTCGACGGAGCATCCAGACCTCTTCCCGCTGTCCACTTGCTTCGATGCGGTCACAGATTGGCTACACATGCAGAAGCTCAAAATAAATTTCAAGAAGATGGAGGTCCTCTTCATCAGCAGGAACCCTGCATTCACTCCGCCCTCCTCACTGAAGGTACGTGATGCAGAGCTCCTCAGCAAGCCCACGGTATGGTAGCTAGGGATCACGCTGGACCAACAAATCAACATGAAGGCCCAGATAGACAATATGGTGAAGGCGATCTACTACAAAATTCGGACTCTTCGCCACCTGCGACAGCTGCTAGAGCTGGAAGACTTCCAAACAGCCTATCAAGCACTAGTAATGCCACACTTTGACTATGCTAATGCAATACTGCATGGCCTCCCGAAATGCTCGCTTAAACCCCTGCAGCTCGCAATGAATGCAGCTGCCAGAATCCTGCATGGAGCTTCCAGGAGGGACCATATCACCCCTGTTTTGAAACATCTGCACTGGCTCCCAGTACACTGCAGGATCTCCTTCAAGATCTTAACGATGACATATAAAGTGGAGTGGAGGAGTGGCCTACTGGTTGGAGCAAGGTACTTCAGGCCGGAAGGTCGGGGGTTCAAATCCCACTAGAGGACAGCAACCTTGGGCCGGAAGGACTGGGGTTTCTAGTCCCACAGGTGCTCCTTGTGGTCTTGGGCAAGCCACTTAACCCTCCATAGCCCATGTTCCCTGTAAAATAGTTATCTCCAAGTTATAATGCCCTGTTCAATGTAATTTCAGTTTGTTCAATGTAAACCGCACTGATGCAGAATAGCGCGGTATATAAGAGAATGTAAATAAATAAATAAAGCCATCAACAAGTGCTCTTCCACCTTCCTCATGAAGCTTGTCCAGACCACCCCCTCAACAGGGTAAGTTGATCAGCCGCCACTAATACTCTGATACTCCCGAAGGCGATCACCAAGTGCTCTCGGGCCACGAGAAACAGAGCCTTCACACTCTATGCACCTTTCTGTTGGAACGCCCTGCCACCGGCCATCCGGGTCAGCAATAACTTCTCCCAGTTTAGAAAGGCACTAAAGCACCATCTGTTTCTCCAGTATTATACTGAACCAGATGACATCTCACAGTCACCCACACTCCGGACCCAAGCCAGCACCCCCAACTTAACCACCTCACACACCTTCAGCCCTGCCTTCGAGAGTCCCACCCCTTCAAAATCACCACCCCTGTGTATAGCTGACCCTAACCGTAGATAATGATGAGCTGTCCACACACCCTGCGACAGACAGCTAGATTGTACACAGTTACATTGTTAGACCTGTAAATAATGCTGAGCTGCCCATATAACCTGTGACAGCCAAATAGTACATAGTTTCCCTGTTAGCCCTGTATAAAGAACCCCGTTTTATTGTAAGTCCAGTGCAGACCTGCCTGCACTGCACAAATGTGTTACCTATAAACCGCACTGATGCTAAATAGCGCGGTATAAAAGAAACATTAAATAAATTAATTAAATTAATAAATTAAATAAGATGAGGCCTTGGCCTTCGGAGTAATGTTCCCTCTAATTTTCTGTAGGCTGTGCGCGCATAAAATATCAGCTGTGTGCAGCTTTTGAAGGAAGGTTAAATTTTTGTGCGCCACATAATGACACTCTGAGTTATATACTTTAAAATTTGACTACACGTCAGAATATAGTATGTACACCACATTGATTTTAATCAAATTAAATTAAAATAGACGATTACTAAATGAAGCGGGAAATTTCTAGTAATTACAATCATAACTTTTAAATTTTAAGACGTCTGTGATGTTTTCTATCAGAATCAGAGCTGTAATTTTTGTGCGCTCTGTTGTAAAGTATGTGCGCTCGCTCGGCGAGGTGTGAGCGCGCGCACACGCGCACAGCTTAGAGGGAACAGTGCTTCGGAGGTACTGGGGACTCGGGAAAAACTTATCATGCTGTTGCTGGGGGCTCTTGAGGGTCTTGTTGGACATCTTTTTGCAGAGACTGCATGCTGTGGGGTCGTGGTCTGGCCCAAGACAGCGAAAGCAGCAGTCGTGTGTGTCGGTCAAAGACATAATTTTGGCACACCGATCACACTTTTTAAAGCCACTGGTAGCCATGAGGGAAAAAAGTACCTCAGCGAGGTCGAAGACCCGCTGAGCTGCAAGTTGGAAAAAAGGCGCAAAGACGCCAAAAGGAAAAAAAGCTACAAAAAGGACCCGAACTTGATGCCGAGAAAGCACGGTCGGGTGGCGGGAAAAGTACCGGTGCAGAACCGGAGGCGAGTATGAAACTCAGGATGAAAAGAATCAAGTTTTTCCGGGAACAAGCCAGACAGATGTTTGAAGGGCTCCCCAGAAGAAAGGAGACTGATGGCACCCTTTGTGCGGGATGGGGACCATGCATGCGTGGTAGCATCTCCCAAAGGCTTTCTTTGAAAGCTGGGGGGATGCTTCCGTGAGGGCTCCGTCGGTGCTGATGTCATCCATATGTGAGGACTGACTTTCTGGTTGTTCCTGGAGAAAAATACCATACGGCCTATCCAGTCTGCCCTTCCACGCATCTACCGCTCTTTCCATAAAGAAATATTTCTGCACATTACTCGAATCTCTCTCTTTTACCCTTATAATGTGAGGCATTTTAATTTTTTCTCCCAATGTGTCTCAAAAAAGCTTTACAATTTATTACTTAATACTTTATATTATATGGTTTCATTTTATTTATGTTTCATGATGTGTGAATTTTGTATGATAAGTTTGCTTAGGTCACTGGTTATTACCATTATGGATAACTGGTAAAGCATAGTTACTCACCTGTAACAGATGATCTCCGGGAACAGCAGGAATTAAGTCTTCACATATGGGAATCGTCGGTACCGATGGAGCCTGCGTGGAAATGCTCCCCAGCATCCAATAGGAAAGCTTTTGGGAGCATCCCACTGTGCCTGCGTGCTGCCTTCCCGCCTTTCCAACTCTCCCTCTTCAGTTGAGTTTATAGCTGAGACAAAGGAGAGAAGGAGATAGAGAGAGATACAACTCCAAGAGGAGGGGGGTGGGTTGTGAAGACTTAATTCCTGCTGTTCCCAGAGATCATCTGTTACAGGTGAGTAACTACGCTATCTCCAGGAACAAGCAGGAATGTAGTCTTCACATATGGGGACTCCCCAGCTGAGAGATGCCAGGGAGATGACCCCAGAAAGCTGCGAAACCCAGGCTGAGATAGGTCATGCTTCCTCCCATGGATCTCTGGCATTGAAAACCAGGACGGCGGGTAGGAGTTGTGCTAAAAGAGATGCTGGAAAACAGCTTGGCCAAATGAGGCATCCCGACGGGAGTCCTTGTCTAAACAGTAGTGGGCTGCAAAGGTGTGTACTGAAGCCCAAATAGCTGCTCTACAGATGTCGTCAATGGGCACAGAGCGAAGGTTAGCCATAGAAGCTGCCATTGCACTCACATTGTGAGCTGTGACATGACCTTCGAGAGAAAGTCCCTTACTCTCGTATGCAAAGGATATGCAATTCGCAATCCATTTAGACAAAGTTCGCTTGGAAACTGGTAATCCAAGATGACTAGAATCAAAGGCAACAAAAAGCTGAGAAGACTTTCTATGTTGCTTAGTTCTCTGAAGGTAAAAACCCAAGACTCTTTTACAATCTAGAGTGTGTAGATCTCTTTCTGCATTGGAGGCATGAGACGTAGGAAAGAATACAGGAAGTTAAACCGATTGGTTTAAATGAAAAGGTGATACCACCTTTGGCATAAAGTGAGGATGAGTCCTGAGGACTACTTTATTATGGTGGAACCTTGTATAAGGAGGATCAGCCACTAAAGCCTGGAGCTCACTAATGCGTCTAGCAGAAGTGAGAGCAATCAGGAAGATCACTTTCCAATAAAGAAACTTAAGCGATGTAGTGGCTAAGGGTTTGAAGGGCGGTTTCATGAGATGCCCAAGGACAAGATTCAAATCCCATGCCATGGGTGGTGGCTTAATAGGAGGTTTTGTTAAAAATAGACTTCTCATAAATCTTGCTACAAGTGGTTGAGAGGAAACAGGTTGTCCATCCAAGGGCTTGTGGAAAGCTGCAATGACACTAAGATGGACTCTTACTGAATTGGTCTTAAGACCAGAGGATGACAAATGGAGGAGATACTCCAGTAAGGCCTCCACTGGCACTGAAAAGGGATTAAGATCCTTTTTTGAAGACCAAATTGAGAACCTTCTCCATTTAAAAGTGTAAGCATGCCTTGTGGAAGGTTTTCTTGAGGCCAGAAGGATATCTTTCACCTGTTGAGAGAGACTGATGTCCTGGAATTCTAGGATTTCAGGAGCCACGCCCTGAGGTGTAGAGACTGAGGATTCGGGTGCAATAGCATCCCGTTCTCTTGGGAAAGAAGATCTGGAGCACATCCCAACTTCAGAGGTTTGGCTCGAGAGAGATGTAGAAGCAGAGGATACCACGGTTGTCGTGGCCAGCGTGGGGCTATGAGGATCAAGCTGCCCCTGTCTCTCTGAAGCTTGAAGAGAGTTTTGGGAATGAGGGGACTAGGCGGGAAGGCATAGAGGAAGTCCTGACCCCAGTGGAGGTGAAAGGCATCCCTTGCCTAAGAGTTCTGAGCCGGCATTCTGGAACAGAACCGGGGAAGTTTGGCATTTTGCGGATTTGCAAAGAGGTCTATATCTGGAGTTCCCCAGATCTGAAAAATTCGAGCAATTTGCTCTGGATGAAGAGACCACTCATGTGGCAGCAGGACTCGACTGAGTTTGTCTGCCAAGAGATTTTGTGTGCCTGGAAGATACACCGCTAGAAGGTGTATTTGAAGATTCCTGGCAAATGCCCAGAGGCGTAGAGCTTAGTTGAACAAGGTTTGAGAGCCCGTCCCACCCTGTTTGTTCACATAGAACATGGCTACTTGATTGTTTGTCTGTACCAGAAATGTCTTGTAGCTGAGGTGGGTTTGGAACACTTGAAGAACATAAAAGATGGCTCTGAATTCCAGGATGTTTATGTGAAGACAAGCCTCTTGGTGGGTCCATAAACTCTGGGTGGAGAGATGGTCCAAGTGAGCTCCCCAGCCTGACTGGGACGCATCGGTCATCAAGGTGGTTTGATGTAGTGGCTGCTGGAAGGGAGAACCTACGAGAAGGTTTTCCAGTGATTGCCACCACTGTAGGGACGAAATGAGACGTGTTGAGTTTCTGATATTGTCCGATAGGCGACCCGAGGCCTGTATCCACTGAGAGGATAGGCTCCACTGAGATGCCCGCATGTGAAGGCGAGCATAGGGAACCACATGGACAGTGGATGCCATATGCCCCAGCAGCCGAAGCATCTCTCAAGCAGTTAGGAAAGTTTTCATAGTTGCTTGAGAAGCGAGCTGGAGTATTCAAAGACAACATGGCTGTGGCAGGAAAGCCTTTGACTGCCTTGTGTCGAGAAGAGCCCCTATGAATTCTAGGGACTGAGATGGGGTGAGATGAGATTTTGGGAGGTTTATGACCAGTCCCAAGTACTGCAGGATTTGTATCGTGTGGGATAGAGCGAAGCTGGCTTCTGGAGCTGTTGATGCTCGGATGAGCCAGTTGTCTAAGTAAGGGAAGACGAATATCCCCAGAGTTCTCAGGAATGCTACTACTACTGCCATGCATTTTGTGAAGACTCTTGGGGCAGAAGCCAGTCCAAAGAGAAGAACCCTGTACTGGAAATGTCTTCCTTGAAAAAGGAATCAAAGAAACCTCCTGTGATCTGTATGGATGAGAATATGCGTGTATGCATCTCTTAGATCTAGAGAACATAGCCAATCTTGACTCTGAATGTAGGGAAGAAGTGTTCAAAGAGAGATCATTTTGAATTCTTCTTGGAACAGATACTTGTTCAATTCTCTGAGGTCCAGTATGGGCCTGTATCCCCCTGTTTTCCTTGGGATGAGGAAGTAGGGGGAGTAGAAACCCATGCCCTGTTGAGATATGGGTACCTCTTCTATTGCTCCTTGAGCAAGTAGAGAGGTGATCTCCTAACACAAGAGAGCGATGGTAGGGCCCTAAGAATTGAACTGTCTTGTGATGGTGGGAGGAGGTATACTGTGAAAATGGAGTTTGTACCCCTCTCGTACAATGGAAAGAGTCCAGTTTTCTGATGTTATTTGTTGCCATCTTCTGGCAAAATGATAAAGTCTGCCGGGGATGGTGAGAGGCTCTCGACCTTTCAGGGGCAGGATGACTAAGTTCCCTGGGAAAGAGTTAAAGCCCCTGAGGTGGCTGAGTCTGTTGAGCTCTTGGGACATGTGCCTTTCTTTGCTGTCTGGGCTATTGTTGCCCCTTCTGGGAAGCATGAACTGGACAGTGGACAGCATGGGTGTAGGATGGGTAGAATTTCTTTTTCTTGTTGAAAAAGGGTTTCTTAGTTGTCTTTTTCTTTGCTGGTTTGGCTGTAACCTTTAATCTGTTCAAGGTTGTATTTTCAGATTCAATCTGATTAGCCTTATCTTGCCAATTCTTGCCAAAGAGATTTTCTCCTGTGCAAGGAATGTTACTCAGCTTATCCTGCATCTATTGTTCTAAGTCTGATGCCTGAAGCCAGGCAATGCGACGTGCACTGATGGAAATACCAGAGGTTCTGCTAATGCATTGAAAGCAGTCAAAGGTTGCATGATTTGTGATCTTCTAAAAACCAGGGCATTGGGGAACTCGGTACATGGTATTAAGTCTCCGCGAGTATGGGGACACCGTTAAAGGAGCTTCCCACATTCTTGGCATGAGATCATGCAAGATTCAATGAATGGGAAGGGTAGCTGCTTCCTTAGGAGCTGCCGGCTATTGAAAAATTTTGAATTCTTCTGTTCTGGGTTCCTTTTCCGGAGTTACTGTGATTGAAAGTCCTCAGGCTACACCACGTATGAAATCCTGAAAGGACATGTCCTCTTGAGGAGACATCCTACGTTGAGGAGAAGGAGATGGATCCTCCGGTAGAATCACCCTGGTACTGGTAGAGTCATCGGAATCAGAGGACTCGAAATATCTCTGTGCCAGGTGTGCCTGCATTGCTTGACGCTGGTATCGATTGAAGTCGGCGTCAGACTGTTTCGATACTGGGCCCTCGATATCGGATATCGATTCAAGAGCCGGCATGGGGGGAAGCACTTTGGTTAAAGCAGGTACAGCTGGTACCGATACCAGTACCAACGACTGCGGAACTGTCTGGAGCGGTCTTAGCAGTACCGAAGCTGCTAAAAGGGTCGCTAGACTGCGCTCGATGGCTAGGATTCGTTGATCCATAACCCCTGCCGATGCCTGGAAATCGGTACCAGAGGAAGCGGCTACAACACCAGAGCATGGCACCAGGAGTTCCCCCGAGGTGGAAGCCTCTGGAACATCCTGGAGCCCTGTTAATGCTTTGGAGACTGAAATCTCCCACTGGGGCTGTTTTGCCAGTATGTTTTCCTCGAGGGCAACGCTAGTAGCATCTCGATGCTTCGAAGGAGATCTACCCTTCCGGTCTTGGAAGATCTGGGTTTAGTTACCTGAGATCCATGGGAGGAAGATGAGGCCTTAGAAGACGTTGATGCAACGGACATTGTATTTGCAGCAAAGAGGGTGCTGAGTTTTGCAGCTCTGTTCTGCAGGCCTCTCTTGGTCATCTTTCTACAAAGAAGACACTCTGATGGTACAAGGTCAGGACCTAAACATTTAAGATACCAGTCATGGGTGTCGGTAGCAGAAATGGTACCGCTACACTTTGAACATTTTTTGAAACCACTAGTTGGTTTCTCCATTTTAGAAGAAAAGAGGGCCTAGTGCCCAAAATGGTGCCTGGCACCTAAAGGGCACAGACCCTCCAAAAAAAAAGAATTCTTTTTCCTTTTTTTTTAAAGAAAAGAAGTAAAGAAATGAAGAAAAGACCGGTGGTATCGGTATAGGCGTCGACGGTGAAGGCAGACACGACCACAAAAGATTTTCTGCGGTGACAGGGTTTGCTGCCTGTCGGCTCCGCGGAAAATGAAAAACTGAAAAGGGAGAGTTGGAAAGTGGGAAGGCAGCACGCAAGCGCAGTGGGATGCTCCCAAAAGCTTTCCTATTGGATGCTGGGGAGCATTCCCACGCAGGCTCCGTCGGTATCGACGATACCCATATGTGAAGACTACATTCCTGCTTGTTCCTGGAGATCAATGGTTATTAGGAATACGCATTCTTTAGTGTGGATTCGATTTAATAATGTGCCTTAAAAATTTTGATGGGCACTAAGTAGATTTGGAGGTTGATTTGCTAAAAGTCTACTTGTAACCTGCACACTAACATGCATTAATGCACATTATTTAACGCAGGGCCCTTTTATGTATTGGAACCTATTTATTAATAGCATGCGTCAACACTAACGTGGAGTATACGCTTGTAAATTTAATGCACATCAACCTATGAATTAATACGTTTTAAGTTTATAAGCCCGTGCTTTAAGTTTATATATATATATATATATATATATATATATATATATATATATATATATATATATATATATATATATAACTAAAACAGACATGTGCTAAGCTGTGACTGTTTTGAAATTATGCTACTATTTTCAATTGTTCATTCTTTGGCAACATACATTGATGAATTTTTCCTACTACTCTGATTCCTGCAACACAAGAGTTTACCCAATGGGGATTTTGTTTTTGCCTTTTCCCCCTGTTTTTGAGGTTATAGGAACACTTGAAGGACCTAAGGGCAGGAAAGATACCTCTTTTGATGCATACTATGTGCATCACTCTTTAGCTGCTAGGGTCCACCAAAGTAGTGGCAGCCATGTTCCCTGTCACCTGAGTTCTAAGAGTGCCACCTTGCCAGCATACCCAGCCTTGAGGGACAGGGATCCAAATCTAGATCTCCCATGGCACAGTACTACAGACTAAATCATTGAGTCAGGCCTCAGATTAACATACTTTGTCTTTTTCGTCTGAATACATAAAGTAACTGACACTTTACATAATACAAAAGTCAATGGATGTTATTACGTTATTAATAACATATTAATATTTTTCTTTTAACTTTAGTGCTCTGGGTAGGGATCACATTGATAATATTTGAAATAAAATGTTTGGGTTATTCACTGATTTTAGACAAAATGGGAAGTAACAGTATATGCTTAACCTCACTGTTCTGCCTACTTGATTCAACTCAAGTCTCTGGAGGAACCATCTCAAATGGGTGAACAATGGTTCAATTATGTATGTCAATTCAAACCTGAGACTGCCAATAATTATGCCAAGTGTATTTAGAAGGATGTGGATGTTGACACGCTATAAATTATATAGTGAATGCCACTTTTGTTGGGAGGGGGACTAACTAACCAAACTGCTCCACCCTGAAACTCTCTCATTGCCATATGATATGGGGAAAAAAGTTGGCAGGGCCATTGTTCCTGCGGCCCACCCCATTTTGCTGCCTATGCTTACTGTTGATCTGGACTAGACATATCCAGAAACCTAATGGTGAAAGGGTATATTATCACTCTCAGTCCATGGCACAATCAAATCTCTATAGTTTTTCTTAAAATGTGTCAGCTCTGAAAGAATATAGTGGATTCCTCAAAAGTTTTATTCTTAGGTTCTTATCCTGAGATGAGTTCCCTTTCTCTCAAGGGCTTAAATTTAAGCAAGGCCAGCGCCACCATTAGGGAAACTAGGACAGTACTGGCTCAGTTAGCATTAATAGAAAATTATTTTTGGTTTAGGGACCTTTTTTTTTTTTTACTGCCAAATCAAGGGTGTTGCTATGGATACTTCTATGGCCCCGGACGTGGCTAACTTATATGTTACACATTTTGAAGAACAATTTTTAGAACACCACCCTTTTACTTCACATATTAAACTTTGTAAGTGTTATATAGATGATGTGCTGATGGTTTGGGAGGGCAGTAGTGAGATTTTATATGATTTTTTAACGTGGTTCAAGTCTATTGATGATAATTTACAGTTTGAGTCCAATATCAGTACTACCCACGTATCTTATTTAGACATCCTTATTAAGAAGGGTCCAGAAGGTTTTGCCACTGATCTTTTTCGTAAACCTACTGATAGGAATCAGTTGCTTCACTTTGATAGTTTCCACAATAGATCTCTAAAGTGGAACTTGCCAGTAAGTTAATTTCTGAGTCTGAAAAGTATGCTCTAGAACTCAAAATTTTGAAAAACATGCTAAAGATATGAAGGAATGATTCAAAGAATGTGGGTACCCAAGGGATTATATTGAACGTGCGTATCAGCGAGCCAAATCATCAGATAGGCAACAACTACTACAGGGGACCAGTTGGACAAAAAAAGATCAATTTGTTTGTACTCTCTCTTTTTCTAATTTATCACATAAGACCACAAAAATTTTAAAAGAAGAATGGTGGATTTTATCTGTCCTCCCTTTCTTTAGCACATCACAAGTTATTGTCGCGCATAGGCACAATACTAATCTTTCTAATATACCTGTACCACCTGCACTATCTATGCCAAGGGCTACACCGAAAGCTGTTGGCCATTTCAGATGTGGGCATTTTTCAAAATGTGAACACACTTTGACAACTAGACAGCATTTTCCAAATCCTGTTGCCAATAAGAAATTCATTCTACGTGATTTTTCCAGTTGCAAAACGAATGTCATTTATGTCATTGTTTGTCCTTGCAAATTATTATACTTTGAGAAGACTAAATGCTATTTGCGGGTGCGGATTATAGAACATAAAAGTTGTATAAGAAGACACCTCATAGATAAACCTCTAGTGGCCCATTGGCTACAAGCCCAACATTTATTTTCCAATCTGAAATGTCTGGCGCTTAAGGAGGTATGACCACATTGGAGAGGAGGGGATACTGACAAAACTGTCAAAATTGGAACAGAAATACATTTTCAAATTAAGATATCTCTCTCCAGATGGCTTTAATCAAGATCAGGATCTTTCAGTGTTTCTTTAAATTATAATAATGTTCTTTTTATCACAATTTTTTAAGGTAATTAATTCTTTATGATTCTCTATTCCAACTGACAAATGGTTTAGCTTCATTTTTCAGTTTCTCCAATCTTACTTTTCATTACATTGCAAGGATGACTGGGTCATATTATTCTTGCTTTTATGTTAGTTTTTAAGTGCTCATTGTTTGTTTTTATGACAGCTCTTATGGGTTCCTTTTTTGAGGCTGTTGTCTTACATATTTTCTGTTTTCGTTGTTCTTGACATTTCATATGGGCCCATTTTTGTTTTTGCTTTTTGTTTTTAGGGTTTTCTTTTATTTACATGGTAAGGATGGCTGGTTTAAATTATTTTTGTTTTCATGATAGTTTTTACGAGCCTATTTTTGTTTTTATGACAGCTCTTGTGTGTTCTTTTATTTCAGGCTGTCATTTTACATATTTATTGTTATTAATGGCTCCATTTTACAGTTGTCCTTGTTTTTATGACAGCTTTTATGGCCGTTTTTGTTTTTTAAGGTAGCCATAATGCGTTTTTATCCCTACAGTTGTCCTTTAATTATTATTTATTATTATACTTTTTCTTCCCTGCAGTTTGGTAGCAGCATATTAATCAGGCTTTTAATTTTATGTTTATATTTAGAGAATCATATTTCCACATTTCTTTTTTTATTGTTATCTACAGCAGTCACGTCCATGGTCATTTTTACTCAATACCCCTGGTTTGTGCAGTATGATTGTGGTTCTCAAATCCGGTTTTTCAGAGCATCATAGTCTCACCCCCTTTTATCTATATTTTACTATCATTTGCAGCATGTCGCATAACAGCCAGTTTTAGATTCTTTTCCCTGGCATGTGTAGTACAACTTCAATAGAGTATAAGGTTTCCAGGCAAGACATACGATTCAGTGCACCGTTTTATGCCCCCTTCTTCTCCCCCCACCCATTTTTTTGATAACATTTTTTATAATTTTTTACAATATTGTTTTTCTATATGGCTTACTGGTGTATGGTTTCATGTTTATCTCCCTTGTTTCAGGTTGTATACGCCTTCCTTTAATGGTTGATTAATATGTATCTTTTCCCAATGTGTTCCTTTTCCTCCTGTTCCTTCACACTCTGCTTTCCCTTCCTTCCGTTTGCTTATCAACATATTGCATTTTATGACTCTTAAGCATCACAATAGAGATATAGATATGGCTCCTTTATGGTCTTTATATTATTAATATATAAAACTTATATTTCACTTTCTTGTATTCAGTTTTTAGTTGGGTTGCCTTGTAAACTCCTCAGGTTCACTTTGCGCCCTTTTATTCTTTAAAATGAGGCTCTAGTCTGCTGGCGTTTACTTACACATTCACTTTTGTAAAGCTGCACTTTGCATTATTGCAGTAAGTTATCAAACGCTCTTCCTTTGGACCTTTGGTTTCAATATATACTTTAGTAGTTGGTGATGAAACTATTTGGGGATTGGATCCGATAGATACATTTGGCTTTTATGACTTGACATGTTGGCAGGCATAGCGCAACGCCGGTTTTCTTCTGAAGCATTTAAATGTCTTTGCCTCTAAGTAAAGGTTATTAGGGGCGATATTCTTTTTAAATTCTAGCCTCTTCAAGAATAACTGGTATTGTTCACACTTACTTGTTAACCATTTTGCTCCCTTGTTTATAAATACATGATGTCATTAAGCTGGATATACTACTAATAAAAAAAAATGGAACCATGTACAATTCACAATGGATGCGGTTCTGTAGTCAGAGGATTGGTTTTATTTTGATGTTATCATTATGGCATTATTATATTTTTGCTCTTTATTTTCGCAGATCATCCGTTTGATAGTCACAGGCCTCAGAGGCAGCTAAGTATGTTTTCACTCACACATCCCCCTCTCCTTCCCCCCCTCTCCTTCCCGTGTCTTGATATTATTGAACTATTTCTTATTCATTATAAGTACCATAATCCTAATCATACAGATAGTACAAAATGTTTTAAAGTAATAAGCTTCTGTTGCTTCCTTCTCCTCTTTACAGTTTTATGCTATATATGTTTATTGATTTTTATTGTTTCAACTTGTGTGTCCATATATATTTATGGTGATATATCATCCTCTCATTGTTTTGTTGCAAGTTAATTAAGGTAGCTTTTAATTATTTGTTATTTATTGATTTTATGCTTTCTCAGTATAATTTGATTTTGTTATATATTATTCATTGGTTTTAATATGTGTATTCATTGGTTTTAATGTGTCTTTATGTGGTTTTCTGTTGGAAGTTATACTACCCCCTGAAGAAGGCATACGTGCCGAAACACTGCAAGTGTAGAGGTTATTAATAAAGTTGCTTTGGATTGGTAGAGGTGTCTCTGCTTTGCCTTGCTCCTTTTGTAACTTAGATTTAAGCAAGAACACCACCACTTTTAGGGAAACTAGGTGGTTGCCTAGAGCGCTGGCATCCCACCCCATTACTGCCCCTGTCACCCCTCTCTGGGGCCTGAAGCAGCAGCTACTGCATTGAAACCACTGCCGCCCCTCTCTGGGGCCTGCAGTGGCAGTTACCACATTGAAAACGCAACATGGCACTTACCTAAACTCTCCAGCACTGCATTGTGGTTCCTGCCTTTTATGGCCTGCTGCTTCTGCCTCCCTCCGACCCAGAATTACAGTTTATAGGTAAGCACTGCGCTGCAATTTCAAAATGATTGCCACCACTGCAAGTCCTAGACAGAGGCGGCAGCAGCAGCAGTGGGGACAGAGGGAATGCAGGAAGGGGGCAGCAGAATAGAGGGTTCGCTTAGGGTGCTTCTAATTCTTGCATCGGCCCTGACTGTAAGCCCTCTGGAGACAGGAAAATACCTGCTGTACCTGAATGCAACTCACCTTGGAACACTACTAGAAAGGTGTGAGCTAAATACAATGGGGCTGATTCAGACCTGGACGTCCCGGCCCTCTGTGTGCTTGGTTGGAACTGGATGCACAGAGTTAGTTGGGATTCTGATCCTGCGGGGCACGTCTGGCCCCGTGGGATCAGAATCGCGTCCAGGCCTGTACGTGCAGGCCTTGCCTGGATAGCTCAGTCAGTGCTTTTGAACAGAGCCGTGAAGCCATGGCGTCCGGTTGCCATGGAACCGCGGCTCCATTCAAAAGCTGCTATCCCCAGCCGCCAGACCATAAAGTGCATTCCCTGCAGTCTGACCCCTGATCTGGTTTCCCAAGGCCAGGGTTGGGCTACAGAGAATTTTCTCTGTCTTCTTCCGTCTCTTTTGGACCCTGGGCCTGCCCGATCCATCCAACTAGGGGAACTTATTCCACCTCAGAGATGAAATCAGTTCCCCATTCAGGCCACCAGCCCCAGACATACAGAGCCGACATTGAAATTAGCCCTGTACGTCTGGGGCCACCCACTGCCTGCCCTAACGCCACCCCCGCTCTGCCCCTTTCCTGCCCCCATCTAACTTCCCCATACAACATGCGGGGAGGTTAGTCAGGGTCAGAAGGGGGCCCAAATAGTGGGGATGGATGTCCCAACGGGACGTCCATTCCTGCTATTCATGCCTCAGAATGACCCTGAATATAAATACAAATAATTCTGAGCCAAACTTGGGATTCTTTTTAAATTCTAGTCCCTCTTACAATCTCAAATCACAGTATGACACGATTGCAATTGCACGTTCATGTTCCATCTAGAGTCTATTACTGCAGAAGAATGGCATAAAACAAAGGGGGGTTGCCTTGATGCAGATCAGCCACTCCCCTAAAATGACCTGTATTACCACAAATAACCTGTAGAAAAGGTGGAGACTAAAATCATTATCATTTCTATTCAAAATAAAGAAAAACACTTTTCAGACTGAAATGAAATCATTGGGGAATGTTAAGCCTGTAAAGAGTACCAATTCTGGTTAATATAACTCTGCCAAAATATAATGGCTAACTGCTCTAATCTAGCAAACGGAAATGTGTTTTCAATGGCCCATAGTAGATAAGAATCTGATTAAAAGTCTCATCTAAAAATGTAGAAAGCCTGCTAGTATTCATTTTTAAAGAAAATGTAATAGCAGTTAAAAATGTCTTAGATTAACCAAGAATGCTAGAATACTTACAGATTTCTGGTCGGCCATTAGTTGCAATCTGGAATCCACACAAGGCTTTGCAAAAATACTGTACAATACTAGTGGTCTGAGGCCCTTTTAAAATTCTAAGGGTGCTTCAAATAAACCAACTGCTAACACAGCTGGCCTGAGGTGCTAATTCCGAATCATAGCCCCAATTATATATGAACCCAAATAAAAAGAAATAAGAAAGAGCAGCATTTAAAAAAGCATAAACCATTACAGAATCACAGACTCCATACCCCAAAAAGCATTTTGCAAATTAACTTGTTCCTGCACCACAGATATATTCATTAAAAGCACATTTAAGAATATTTGTAACCTGTGGGAATTAATTTCATGATCATGAAAGATTTGTTATTCTATTAAAGTACCCAACCAGGTTAGAAATACTGAACACAAATCAGATAATTAGTGAAAGAAATAAAACAATTATGTTTTGAAAAGGGTGCAAAAGCAGTAACAGTGCTAGAAAGAACCCAGATCATCCATGCACCAGCCTACATTTCTGCCCACCTCAGGCAGCTGGTCATTAGCACTATCTGGAAGGGAAACTTCTAGACTTGGGGTTTCATCACTGATTGGTAGCACCTCTTCTGTTATCATACTGCTAGCAGAGTCTTGAGATTGAAGAAATGAATTCACAGGGTCTGGTAATGTTTCATCCACAGCAGGATCATTGTTTAGCTTGGAAAAGGAAAAAAAGAATGACACAACACTGACAATAATTTTAACATAAAGCATAACACCTGCAATTGCCTCACAGGGTCAAGACAGGCCCTAGAAAATGTTAGGGGGCTACAAACAAAGTAAATGGGGAGCCACTATGGGAAGGCAAACTTCCTTTTGCTTGGAAAGAACATGGGGTATGTTTACTAACCCGCGATAAAGGAGCAGTCTTTTCCGAGCAGTAATGGCAGCGATAAGGAGTTATCGTATGCTAAGTGTGCTGGGTGTGTTAGAGGCGTTCTGGCGTTAAGGGGTGCTGTGGACACTTACTGTGTGGTAACAGCACATGCTGCGTTAAGGGGTGGTAATGGACACTTACCATGCAGTAACAGGACATTAAGGGGTGGTAGTGGACACTTACCGTGTGGTAATTGGACATGCTGCGGGAAGGTGTCTGGCATACACCTTAATGCAGGCAAGCCACTGAAACTCTGAAAGGGGGGCAGGGAAGCTATTGGAGAAGGTATGGATGCAAGCACAATTCGTAGCTGAGGGAGTTGACTCACCTGATGCCTGGCAATGTGACCTATGCTGTTGACTAGGCAAGATAGGCAACTGCCTAGTGATGACAGTCAGTGTGGGTGCTGGCTGTGTCATGGGTGGGTGGTGGCGGCAGTGGAGTCAGCGGAGGGGATGCAGCAGCAGGGGGCGCTGTGACAGGCATGCAGTCCTAGATGCTCCTGAAAGCATACACCGTGCTGTAAGCTACATTATAGTGTCTGTGAGGTGTGGACAGGTATCCAAATGTACTGTCAGTGTGTGGCATGCCATAGGCCAGGACAGTTTCTGGGTGGAGGAAGCATGTTCCTGATGTGGGCAGCAAAGTGAGGATTATCCATGAGTGTTCATGTGGAGCAGTCACAAGAGAGGTGTGCATGATATGGCTAACTGCTGAAAATGACCCCTGATGGCCATAGTGGGTCCATCAAGCACTGCCAGTAAGCTGCCCCACCATAAATCTCCCTGACGGTCAAATGGCAGGTGCAGAGCTGTGCCATGGATTTTCCAAGCAGAGAGTTGGCAATGTGTGTGATGGGTGGATGTATGAGACCATACAAGCCAAAGGGATTGGGTGTATGAACCAAATGTAGCAGTGCCATGGGCTACATGAAACCCCATTTGTGGGGTGGGACTGGTGCCTCAGCCTGTGCAACTGCAAGACAATACACCGACAAAGTGGCATGATAGAAAGAGACAAGTTGAACCCATTTGCCCCATGTGGGGCAAGCAATGATTGCAGAACAGTGCAAGGAATGGCTATGCAAGGCGTGTTAGGTGCCTGAATGTATGAGATATATCCTCTTTATGTAAAGCTGGGAGGTCACAATGATGGCAAAACAGAAAACACATCCATACCTGTTGACCTAGACATCTGCTGCGTACACATCACTGACCCGCTGCAATGCGCCATAGCAGAGCCACTAAAGAAATGCCCTCATACTCATTATCTGATTTTTACCTATCCTTGCTGTGTAAATAGCTTATGTACATAGTTTACCCTGTTATCCAAGTTTGTGTCCCTGTTCGATGTAAAACCTGACAACTTGTCGTTATGGTAGTTATGTTATGATGTAAACCGCGCTGATACCGAATAGCGCAGTATATAAGAAACTGTAATAAATAAATAAATAATAAAGCCATGTTTACAGATGTCCATGATGGGGAATGCCATATTAGGCTACCAATCATTGGCTATAATGCATAGAAATGTAGAAGAATGATTGTCTGCAGGTCACAGCAGAGCCAGGACTGTGCAAGCGCACCCAGGACCAAAAATGAACAAGTGGGAATTCTGGACCTTTGACCATGGCAACATGGCACCAACCAGAAGGCTACACCACCACACAGCTCTATGTGGATGTATAGAGCCTGCAGATCTCTGATCAAACTGTTTGCTGTCTGCTGGCATAGATTGGGGCCTCCACTACCCATGAGGCACTGCACATGCAAAACAGCGGTCTGCAGCTGAAGAACCAATGGAGAATGCACTGATCGAGCATATCAGCTCAGTAAGATCATTGGCTGCGTGTGCTACATGCACATAAAGCGTAGTTACTCACCTGTAACAGGTGTTCTCCAGGAGCAGCAGGAATCAGTCCTCACATATGGGTGACGTCGGCGCCGACGGAGCCCCCGCGGAGCAATTTTCCCCAGCTTTCAAAGAAAGCCTTTGGGAATTGCAGCGCGCATGCGCGGTCTCCTTCCCGCCCAAGGGTGCCATCTTAGCCAGTCTGATGACATAGCTAGAAGACAGCATAAAAATGTGCAAAAAAACTTAAGCAGATGATTGCAACTCCATGGGGAGGAGGGAGGGTTGTGAGGACTGATTCCTGCTGCTCCTGGAGAACACTTGTTACAGGTGAGTAACTACGCTTTCTCCAGGACCAAGCAGGAAGTCAGTCCTCACATATGGGACTCCCAAGCTTAAGGCTACCGGAGACCCTAAGCACAAAAATGAGCTCCCTCTAGCTCAGCGGCACAGAAGGAATGAATCTTCACTGAATTATTACCCACCGGTAGCCCCCATCCGGGATGGAGGGTAGGAGTTGCTCAAACCTCGAAGAGATTTCGGAGAACTGCCTGTCCGAAAGCACTGTCCCTGCGGGACTCCCTCTCGAGGCAGTAATGGACCGCAAAAGTCTGGCTCGAAGACCAAGTAGCGGCCCGGCAGATGTCTGCCAACGGAACAGAGCGGAGGTAAGCCACTGACGTAGCCTTCGCCCGAACACAATGAGCCGTGACTCGACTTTCTAACGAGAGTCCGGCTGCCCCATAAGCCCAAGCGATACAGTCAGCAACCCAGATGGACAGAGTACGCTTGGAGACCGGGAGCCCCAATTTATTGGGGTCAAAAGATACAAAAAGCTGAGCAGCTTTACGGTGCTCCCGCGTACGGTCAAGGTAGAAGTTCAATGCCCTTCTACAGTCCAGGGTATGTAGGACCATTTCAGCTCGGCTGGAGTGTGGCCTGGGAAAGAAGGTCGGAAGTACCACCTCCTGATTGATGTGAAAAGGGGAGACCACTTTTGGAAGAAATTTTGGGTGAGTCCGTAGGACTACCCTATTCTTGTAGAACCGAGTGTAAGGGGGATCAGACACGAGGGCCTGCAATTCACTTACGCGTCTAGCGGAAGTGAGGGCTATCAGGAATAAAGTTTTCCAAGAAAGAAAACGGAGAGAACAGGTAGCCATAGGTTCAAAAGGCGGACAGGTGATCCGCTGTAAAACCACATTCAGATCCCAGTCAGGTGCTGGCGGGCGCAGAGGTGGTTTAAGCAGAAGGAGACCTCGGAGAAACCTCGCTACGAGAGGGTCGCTGGAAAGAGGTCTGCCGTCCACCGGCACATGATGTGCTGCAAGAGCACTGAGGTGAACTTTGACGGAGTTGGACTTAAGTCCCAAATTAGAGAGGTAGAGCAAGTACTGCAAGATCACCGACACCGAGCAGGAGAAGGGATCCTGAGACTGCTGGGCACACCAAGCGGAAAAGCGACGCCATTTAAGGGCGTAGCATTTGCGGGTAGAAGGTCGCCGAGAAGCTAGGACGACCTCTTCCACCTCTGCCGGCAGTAGAAGGGGAGCAAGGACTACCCTTTCAGCAGCCAGGCCATCAGATGTAGAGATCTGAGGTTGGGGTGTAGCAGGGACCCCTGATCCTGTGTTAGGAGATCCGGTTGAAACCCCAGAGGGAACGGATCCTCTATCGCTAATTGCAGCAGGAGTGGAAACCACGGCTGTCTGGGCCAGCGAGGAGCTATCAGGATCATGGAAGCTTTGTCTCGGAGAACCTTGAAAAGAGTTCGAGAGACTAGCGGTATGGGAGGAAAGGCATACAGAAGGCCCTCCGACCATGAGAGTAGAAAAGCATCCGCCGCTACCCGAAGGGGATGCGGCTGACGAGAGCAGAAGCGAGGAAGTTGCCGGTTGAGAGGACTGGCAAAGAGATCCATCGTGGGGAGGCCCCACTTCAGAAAGAGTTTCTGAACTACCAAGGGATCCAGGCGCCACTCGTGCGGCTGGAGGATCCTGCTGAGTTTGTCCGCCAGGCAATTTTCTTGGCCTGGGAGATAAACTGCCTTGAGAAGAATGCCGTGGCTGACGGCCCAAGAGCAGAGCTTCTGTGCTTCTCGACAGAGAAGGAAGGAGCCCGTGCCTCCCTGTTTGTTCACGTAGAACATGGCAACCTGATTGTCTGTCTGGACAAGGACGGACTGGTGAGAAGTCAGGTGGGAGAAAGCCTTGAGAGCCAGACGAATTGCTCTGAGCTCCATGAAGTTGATCTGCTGAGCAGACTCCCACGTGGTCCAGAGACCTTGAGTACATGCCCCTTGGCAATGCGCTCCCCATCCTAGGAGAGAAGCATCGGTCGTCAGCACTTGAGCTGGCTGGGGTGACTGAAAAGGCATTCCGAGCACCAGGTGCGGCCGATGAAGCCACCACTGTAGAGAAGAGGCCAGCGGCCCGGAGACGCACACTAAGTCGGCTAGGCCGCCCGTGGCTTGTTGCCACTGCTTGCGAAGGCACCATTGAGCAGGCCGCATATTCAGGCGGGCATTGGGGGTCACGTGGACGGTGGAAGCCATATGGCCGAGTAGTCTCAGGAAGCGCCTGGCTGAGACCAGGGACTGGCTGCGAAAACGGCCGGCTAGGTCCATGAGCCGTTGAGCCCTGTCGAGAGGCAGGAAAGCTCGCGTCTGAGGAGTGTGCAGTCTTGCGCCGATGAACTCGAGGTCCTGTGAGGGGAGCAAAGTGGACTTTGCGAAGTTTATGACAAAGCCCAAGTACTGCAGAAGAGTCACAGTGCGGTGTGTGGCATTGGTGACTTCCGGAGAGGACGATGCTCTGATGAGCCAGTCGTCGAGGTACGGAAAGACATAGAGGCCGTGAAGCCGGAGATAAGCCGCCACCACCGCGAGACATTTTGTGAAGACTCGCGGTGCGGAGGATAGGCCAAAGGGCAGTACTCTGTACTGGTAATGATTTCCTGCCACCACAAACCTTAGGTATTGGCGGTGGCTTGGGTGGATGAGGATGTGCGTGTAGGCATCCTTTAGATCCAAGGAGCATAGCCAATCTCCCTGCTGGAGGTAGGGCAGAAGGATTCCAAGGGTAAGCATCTTGAACTTCTCCCTCACGAGGAACTTGTTGAGGTTGCGCAAGTCCAGGATGGGTCTGAGGCCTCCTGTTCTTTTTGGTATTAGGAAATACCTGGAATAAAAGCCTTGACCTCTCAGGTGGTGGGGCACCGGTTCCACAGCCTGTTCCTGAAGAAGACTTGCTAACTCCTGAAGGAGTAAGTCCCTGTGTAGAGGGAGTCGTGGAGGTTCTCCCGGGAAATAGGAGGGAGGGACCTGGTGGAAGTGGAGAAGATAACCTTCTCTTACGACTTGAAGCACCCAGGCATCTGAAGTGATGTTGGACCACCTGTGGGCGAAGTGAACCAGCCGGCCTCCGGTGCTGGGGGGAACCAGCTGAGGGGGAGAGGCTATGCTGATGAAGTCAAAAACCCCCACCCTGCTGAGCAGGGGCCGGTGGTGCAGGCTTGGGGGCTTGCTGCCTACGGGACCCGTTACCCCGTCCCTTGGCCTGCTGACCCTGTTGGGGAGCTGCGGAGGCCTGATATTGAGGGTAGTGTTTATAGGCAGCTGCCTTTCTCGGGTAAAAGGACTTCTTTCCCGAGCCCTTCTTTTTCTGGGAAGGGGCGGAGGTCTTCCTAGAAAGCCTAGTTCTGGTGAGAGTCTCCGTCTCGATTTGTGCAGCCTTTTCCGCCATGGGCTTGCCAAAGAGGTTCTCACGTCGGCAGGGGACATCGACCAACTTGTCCTGCACCCAGGGTTCAAGGTCAGACGACTGAAGCCAAGCCTGTCGGCGGGCACCGATGCCGGCTGCGGCCACTCGAGCCGATGCTTCAAAGCCATCATAGGCTGCTCGGGACATGAATTTGGAGCATTCCCGAATACCAGTTGTCAAGGCTAGGAACCTCCGCAAAGGTTCCTCGGACAGCCCAGCGGAGAATCCGGCTATCTCTTTAGCCAGGTCTCTGAGATACATGCCCATGTAGAGCTGGTAGGTCTGGACCCGACAAGCAAGCATAGAGCCCTGGAAACACTTCTTACCGAGGCCATCCAGGTTACGGGCCTCCCTGCCAGGAGGCACCGAGGAGTGCATCTTCTGGCTCTTAAGCCTATGCATGGCCGATTCCACTACCATGGAATGGTGCGGTAGCTGTGCTTTTTGGAAGCCAGGACTCTTGCGGACTCGATAGATGGAATCGACCCGCTTGCTTAATACCGGCGACGATGCCGGACTCTCCCACATGCGGAAGAGTAGTCGCTCCAGCATGGGAGGAACCGGTACAGTAAAGTGCTCCCTGGCGGGAGAGTCGTACTGAAGGGCATCGAGTTCTTCGGCTCGAGGCTCCTCCTCGGGATCCGCAGGGAAGGCCAAAGCCTTGGCCATATCCCTGACGAAGTCCGAGAACCGGGCATCCTCCGGAGGGGACTGTTTCCGAGGTTCGGACTCAGGTGAGTCCGAGGGGACACACCGAGTTCGAAACGAATCAGGTGACTCTTCCTCTTCAGACTCCCAGGCCGACTCCGAGGAGGAATCGGTGGGGTCGGCTCGGGCAGGCGGAGGCGTCGGCCGCCCCGACACCGAGGGAGTCGGCGTCGAAGACCTCGGTCCCGAACGGGAGGCCGAGGGTGACCTCGACCAAGGATCGACTCGAGCCCCCATGGACTCGAGGATCGGCTCGGTCTCCGGGGTCGACTTAGACGTCGACGTCCCGGCGGTCGGGGCAGAGGCGCCAGCGAGGCTAGCGATCAGTGCCCGCTGCTGGTCCATGAAGGCAGATAGTCTGCTCTCCAAGGCCGTCAACCTGAGTCCGACCTCAGGTGACCCAGCAGCCCCCGACTCGGGCCCCGACGGCGTCGGGCCCGACGTCGGACCCCTCGGAGGCGAGTCCAGGAGGACTACAGGACTTACCCGAGCAGGCAACTCCGACTCCAGACGAGGTCGCTTCGGGAGATGCTCCTTCTCCAAAGACCCGGGACGGCTATCGGGGCTATGCGACCTGGCCCTCGCGGAGCCAGGAGCGTCCACCGACGCCGCCCTCGCGGGTTTCACCTTCCGTCGATGGTCCCCGGAGGGAGAACCTCTGTCGGAGGAACTCCGGCGATGGTCAGAGCTGGAACCTCTGGACGCCGAGGCCTCCGACGAGGTCCGGGTACGGGCGGGATCAGCGAAGATTCGTTCCCGCTGGTGCCGCCGACTCCTTAACGCTTTGGAGGACATTTTGCTGCAGGCCCCACAGATCAGTTCTTCGTGATCCGGGCCGAGGCAGCGGAGGCAATTATCATGTGTGTCAGTGAGTGACATATTTCTGTCACACTGAACACACCGCTTGAAACCACTGGCAGCCATCGGGGGAAAAAGGGCCCCTGCAAGGTCAAAGGACCGGGCTGCCAGCGAAAAACCGAAAAACGAAACTGACAGAAAATCAGAAAAACCGAAAAATAACAGAAGGACTCGCAACGGCGTCGCGAGTCCGGGCAGGAAAAAGACCGGCGTCGAACCGAAGAAAAAAATAGAAATAAATCACTAAAATCAACTTTTTCAGCGGGGACATGACGGGTACGTCTGTAGGGCTCCGCGGAAAAAAGAAGACTGGCTAAGATGGCACCCTTGGGCGGGAAGGAGACCGCGCATGCGCGCTGCAATTCCCAAAGGCTTTCTTTGAAAGCTGGGGAAAATTGCTCCGCGGGGGCTCCGTCGGCGCCGACGTCACCCATATGTGAGGACTGACTTCCTGCTTGGTCCTGGAGAACAGCAAGCCGTGCTGCAGAGCAGTTTCAGCTGTTAACCTAAGGGTGAGGAGGGGTGCCCAGCACCTGGTCCACTCAACCTGCACGGTTAGAGATGATCTCTGCTGGCTGTGCTGTAGGTCCACATCTCTGCTAACATTTAGCAGGTATTGTCTGCATTCTGTTATGCTTTTTTTTTCCTGCATGCTGAGGGTGACATTGACAGCAGAAGCTCAACCCTGTGTTCTGCCCATTGGACACTAACCTCCTACAATAACAATGCAGGTTAGTGGCCAGTGTCAATATGCTGCTGCCACGGGACAGCCACTGCAGTGGGGGTGTATAGGCTGGTGTGGGCCTACTGCTACAGTCCTGTCAGGACCCCAGTGAGTAGGCCATGAACCACTGCTGCCCCAACCATTAAGGACTAACAATTAACTACAGCATAGGCAGAAAGACTGCCGTGCTGCCTCTTCACTGGGCTGTGTCAGCCATGCACAAACCAAATACAGTAGGTCTGCTGTTCAGCATGCACGGCATGTGCATAGTGTGACCACGAGCATTCTGCCTTGGGATACCCAGCCATTTACTCAGTGATTAGCATCCCCAGATAGAGAATGCATCCACATCACTGGAGCCAGACATTATAATAGAGCTATGTCGATACATAGCTGTGCCATGGTCACTTTTTGGTCATAGTGAGAGTGCCATCTCAGCATGACATGCAGTGGTCACCCAGGCAATGCACGTAGCAGATGAGCACAATGGCGTCTCAGCCAGTGACCCTACCATTGTGGCAGGCACATCCAGTTCAATCTGTGCTGTTTCAGGTGATACTCACAATCCTCTGCCTTGCCTTATTCACATTTTCCAAACAGGCTGGGAAAAACTCAGACAATATGAGCCAAAGTGCAGTGCAGAAAGCCACAGGACAAAGGGGGAGCCATACACACACGCACGCATACACTCTCATTGATGTACTGAGCAAAAGTGGAGATGGTTGGCGTTCCTGCTTGACACTCCTGTCTCAATGTCAGCTCAAGGATTGATAACATGTGCTCTGTTTGCATGTGCTATATTACCGTGTGGATAGTGGAGCCTATCAGTGCTGCTGGTGGGTGTTTCCACCCTTGCTGGCCAACGTAAGGGTTGCACATGCTGGAGCTGTACTTACACTTAGCTAAGCTTGTCCACAGGAATATGCAATACAGAAACCCCCAGCAGGGACCTGAACTTGTGAGCCTCTGCACATATACACACCAACTGTGTGTGTTGCACCATAGTGCTGCCTTATGGAAATAACAGCTCCTGTTGCGGACATGCTTCCCCTTCAGCTGACCTTTGGCACATGCTACAGTACACATGGTGCACACAACCAGGACAAAGCTTCTGTCTGTTGCAGGCTGGTGTCACTTCCCACGCCACCACCAATACTCTACCATGCAGACATGTCCATGCACTGTCAGTGGTGGTGGTCGCAGTCCCAGCATGTTAAACATGTTGGTTTGGCGGACGCCTTGGACACAAAGTCTGGATGGGGGGGCATGGGCACACATGGTCGGCCACACAGCCCCCCCAACAGCTGCCCATGCAGGGGTCCCATCACTGCTGTAGTATTTACCCGGGCACTTGCATTTTCCAGCTACCTGGAGGGCTACAGCATTTGGAACTATTGGCCTCTTCCCCCACAGCTGGGTTCTACGGCAGCGGGAAGGGGGGAGGCAGCCTGGATCTCTGCCTGGGGTGCCAGGACCCTTGGACCACTCCAAGTGGCACATTACCTTTCTGCAGCAGTAGCAGGACTGTGTGCTGCCACTGTCACTGCGGGATCATGACAAACATCACAGATGGTTCTGCGAATGGTAGAATACCCCTTTGTGGAGAGGCTAAAAAGGTTGGGGTTCATCAATCTGGGGAAGAGATGGCTGAGGGGAAATATGATAGAGGTCTATAGATTATTGATTGGAATGGAACAGGTAAACATAGGTCACTTTTTTATGCCATCAGACTGTTGGCAGACTAGGGGACCTGCAAGACGGCTACAGCGTAGCCCATTTCGGTCTTCTAAGTGAAAATATTTTTTCAGTCAAAGCGTAATCAAACCCTGCAATCCATTACCGGAGGATGTGGTAAAAGCTGTCAGTGTAGCTGGATTCAGAAAGGTTTGGATGGGTTTCTGGGTAACGGTCCATAAACCATTGCTAAACAGGATTCGAGCTATGCGCTGCTTGCCCCATTACAGTTACTGGGGATCCTGTTTGTCTTTTGGGGAAACTGCTAGGTACTTGTGACCTAGATTGTGCACTGTTGAACACAGGATATTGGGGATGATGGACCTTGGTTTGACACAGTCTGCCATATTTTGTAGTCTTATGTTCTTATGTGCTATCTAGGCAGCTGCACTAGCGGCCCCCACTGCGTGACCCATGAGCCACCTCCTTTGCCCTCATTTGCACCATCAACATAGTGCCCTTTCATACTTGGGCACTGTGCTGCTGCTGCTAATGGAGCACTACTATCACTCTTTTGGGCCCCCCTGTATCTGCATCACATTGCAGACATAAAATAGGCTCTCTCTCCTCAAAAAACACCCTTTCTGCCAGGTTTTGAATTACGTTAGAGTTCCTGCCGTTAAGGTGCCTGCGTTAAGGGAGCAAGCCTTGTTCCTGCCCACTCCCCGCCCATTGACCCCCACTCTCCGCCATGTGCACGCCTTCTCTCCACCCACAGGGCACTTTACGCTGTTGGTGCTGTGTGCCTTTTTGCATGTGCTAAGTGTGCACATGCATAGTTAGCACACGTTAACGGGACACTTGCTCCTTTACCGCTGTTTAGTAAACATACCCCCAAGTGCCTGAAGACACATGATACAAAAACCAGATATTTTAAATAAATTATGACAAAATATTGAAAAGGCATATTCATCTCTATGAGCTGAGATGCAAATCAGACAATTAATCAACTAGGGTTAATTGAAAACTTCACAAAATCCATAAAGTTGTCTACATAGTTTTAGGGTAGAAAGGGCAAATCTGATCTTGGTGGTTGCAAATGGTTCAGGTTTTCAGAAAAAGCAAAACAAGCCAATTAATTGTTTTAAATCTAGTCATATGCAAATACATTTCATGAATATGGGTTACCAACATTAAAGATAAACCTGTTTGCCACTGAGATCCAGGGATGGGTATCTTGTCTTAGCCACATTATCTGCCAGTGACTTAAGCTTATCGTTTGCCACATGACCACTGTAATCATATACAATTCAGCTTCCAGCGACTTACTATGTGTGACTGAGACAGTATTTGACTAGCTGTCAGTGCTTCTTCTTCTGAAGATTCATCAGTATCTTCTGGATTGGTTAAATTTAAACTGGGTGTGCTACCAGAATATGTATATTCCTGGAGGGATGGATTATCTCCTTTGTCAATACTGTCAAGTGAGCGCCTCCGCACTCCCCAGTTAAAGTTGTCCATACTTTCACCCTAAAATGTAAAGCAATATCACTTAAGAACACTAATACAAAATACCACCTAAATATATTGGGAGCAATTTTGAGTAGCCTGAACAGTTGCAAAGTATATAGATCTGTTACCTATACATACTTTGTAGCTAATAATTTTCAAAATGAACTGAGTACTGTAGTTTCTCTTTGAAAATGAGCTAGCAAAAATCCACAGGCCAAAAGGACCCCTGTACCTTGTATATATTTCTCTGGGTGGAGGGGAATAAAAAATCTTTCATACGTTTAAAAATGCCAAGTATGTGAGCTGTTTTATTCCCTGTCTTGAACATGGCTAAAGACATGGCCATTTTCACTGTGGCTAAAAGTATATGTTTTAAGAACCTAGTGCATAATTTTCATCTGTTCTGGGAGCAGAAATTTTTCAGACAGTCCAATTTACCTGTGTAAATGAGTATTTGCCTATGTAGTGGCTTTGAAAATTACCCTCAATGTATTTTATGCAAAAACACCACAAACTGGAATATTTTGAGGATCTGAGCTTCTCAAGTTTAGCTTTTTAAGTTTCCTTTTTAGTTTTAACACACAACTAAAATCATTTGCATTAAAAGATTGTAATATGTAGCAAATCACTTTAATATTCAATTAATTTTTAAATGAACTTCAACAAGTTTAGTATTATTAATGTTTCTATTGCAAAGTCAGTTTATCAATTTATACGACATCTGTTGCAATACATTCACATCAGACTACAAAGTACAAACACACACACCACATATGAGCACAGATGAAACTAGTCACTGCACCAGGCTGCAACTTACCTGCAGCTCCTGGTTAGCAAAAAAAGAAAACACAGATAATTAGAAGGAACGAGGACAAACACTTAAGTCATGCTACAGCCAGGGAAAACATTTGATTAGTTCTGATACTGAACTATAAAAAACAATTTCATACTGGGAATGTGCTACGGTCAAGAGGGCTATGATTTACACATTATTTGTTATGCAAAACTGGGTATAAGACAAACACTGAAAACATTTCTATGGTACATTTTTATTGATGAAGATGTATGAAACAATAACTGAAACCATCAATGGAGCTTTACACAGACACCATACTTAGTCATGGAATTTTAAACTTATTGACATAACACAGCAACGTGGTAGATGTCGGCACCAACAGGTCCACCCAGTTTACTTGGTTGCCTCTGCTTACATTCTTCTAGCCAAGAATATTTCCCTAGTTGTCAGCTGACGACTGCTGATCCAAGTCAATTTTTTGTTTTCTCTTTTAGCCTTCTATCATAATAAATAAGCATGTATGTTTCTGTAACTAACCCAACACCCAGAAGGCCCCTAATTCTTAACTAGCCTCTTTTCACACCAATTCTTACCAAAATGAACAATGCATGTGGGCCCTGTGTATATGTCCCAAGCAAGCATAAAGTTGATCAGTGTTTTGGTTTCCACAATGTCTGCTAGTAGGCTGCTTCAGATATCTATTAGTAAAACAGATCTACTCATCTATAGAAGATGTTCTCCTTGACCGGTAGGATATGTCCTCACATATGAGTGATGTCACCAACAAAGCCCTACGCAAGAACCTCTCCCAGCTCCTTCATTAAACGTTTGAAGTGGTTCCACCATGCATGTGCACAAATTCATTATGCCACCGCTGTGTCTCATCTTCTCAGTCAATGGACTAACTAAAGCCACAATAACTAGTCCAAGTGGAGGTGGGAAGTTTGCAAGGACTTATCCTTCTTTCCAGAGAGAACGCCCGTTATTGGTAACTAACTCTGTTTTCTCCAGACTGTTAGGTACTTATGACTGAGATTGGCCAATGCTGGAAACAGGATACTGGGCTTGATGGACCTTGGTCTGACCCAGTATATCTTATGTTCTTATGTTCTCCATGCACAAGCAGGATAAATGCTCAAATATGGGATTCCCTAGCTACCAGCTGCTTTGAAAATAAATAGGGTAAATTGGTGTTGCAACAATCTGACAAATAAAACCAGCACACTTTTTTCTTTTTGGAAAAACGCCTTTTTGATAGTTTTATTATAAGTAAATGAGGCAGTCTGGGACAGAAAAGAACTGGACTTAGGAAGGAGATGTTGGATTCTAACCCCTGAATAGATTCTGAAGAACGGATGCACCAAATATGCTGTTGCATTGGGAGTTCTTTTCCAGACAGTAATGGGATGTGAATGTATGGACAAAAGTTCAAGTGGCAGCTCTGCAAATTTCTTCCACGGAGGCTGACCACATGTGGACCACTGAAGTAGCCATGGCTCGGACATTATGAACTGCGACAGTGATATGACCCTCAAATGTCAGACCTGCCTGGGTATAAATGAAAGAGATGCAATCCGTCAGTCAAACTGAGAGAGTACATTTGTTGAAGGCAGTCCTCAACCTAAGGGGGTCAAAAGAAACAAAAGGTTGGGTGGCCTTTCCATGAGCTTTAGTCTGTTTCAAATAGAAGGCCAAGGCTCTCTTACAGTCCAATATGTACAATGCACTTTCTCCTTTGTGAGCGTGAGGTTTTGGGAAAAATGCTGGAAGGACAAATGACTGATTAAGATGGAACTCAGACACTACCCTAGGAAGAGATTCAGGATGAGTATGCAATACAACTCTATTGTTTAAACATTTTGTAAAGGGCAGATTTGCTGTTACAGCCTGAAGCTTGCTAATTCTGCACAATGAAGACACCACCACCAAAAACAAGACCTTCCAGGTCAGTAACTTCAGAGTCTAGGCACCCAGCAGCTCAAAAGAAGCTTTCATCAGCTGAGTTTAAACCATGTAGAGATCCCAAGATACTACAGGAGGCTTAAGGGGAGGCTTTGTAAGAAGCAAGCCTGCATGAAATAAACTAAAGGCTGTAAAGAGACAGGCTTACGTCTACATGCTGGTGATAAGTGCCGATTGCACCGAGGAGTACTCTTATTCAGTTGGCCTTTAAGCCAGACACAGAGAAATGCAGAAGGTATTCAAGAGGTTTCTGGGTGAGGACATGCCCCTCACAACAGATGGCAAACCTCTTCCACTTGAAAAAACATACTTTCTCTATGGAAACTCACCTGGAAGCCAAGAGGATGTTGGTGACACCAACCAGCAATATCAAAGAAGACAAAGTTATCCTATCAATATCCAAGCTGTGAGGGCAAAGGACTTTATGTTGGGGTACAACAGTGTTTCCTGATTCTGTGTTATCAGGATTGGTGAGTTGCCTAGATAAACCAGGTCCCAAATGGAAAGTTCAAGAACAAGAGAGAACCATGGTTGCCTGTGCCATGGTGCTATGAGAATCACTGAGCCTCTATCACCTCTGAGTTTCAGAAGAATTTTCGCTATCAGAGGAATAGAAGGATATGCCTACAGAAGACCCTCACCATAATGGATAAGGAAGGTATCTGAGGTTAGTTTGCCGTGTGTTGCCACCTGGAATAGCAACAAGGCAATTGCTTGCTCTGAGGAGTGGTCAATAAACCTATTGAGAGACTACCTCATGCTTGAAAGACGGTCCAGAGTCAATTCATGAGGTTGGGCAGGAACCGGCATCAAGACCCTTTGAGGTCCCTATGCCATTTTACTTCTGCAAAAGGAGGTTGTTTCTAGAGAGTGGAGTCATCCCTCTCTTGACAGGTCATCTGACATAAAGAAATTTTGATGCTTTAAACTTCTGCTCATTTTTCAGGTCATCCTTTTTATGGTGATCTTTTTTTCCTCAGGCAGGCAGTGAGTATTGAAGATAGGATCGATGTGTTAATGCACCATTGTCAATGCCGTCAAAGCAGCAGCTTCATGTAGAACAAAGAACATAGTCATCTTCTCCTTGAGGTCTCTCATGAGATGCTCCTCAATGGATACCCACTCACACCAACTAGACATACGAGTTCATTGTGTAATGTTAAATGTAACCCAATTGTGCTGTCTAAATGTTGTTAAGTACCCTTATGTTAAGTGTAACCCTCCACTTGTGATGTGACCACTTTGACTGAAGGATAAGGTGGTATATAAATCTGTCTAAATAAATAAATAAATGGCTGCCATTGAAAAAGGGATCAGCCAAATTGGCTGGAGTTCACAGAATTTGATAAGGAGTATCAACAGACTCGTCTCAATCTTGTGGAATATGGTGCAGACACTGAGGAGAATGAGCGATCCTCATGCCAGGGCTGCTTCAAGGGTTGCGATTCCTCTGATACCTCAATGCTCTTGACATCATGCTTTGATGAACTACAATATCAATGCACCCCAGCCTCCGCCTGATACTTGGCATTCTTTGTTCTCAATGTCTTAAAGGATGAAGACAAATCCTTTCTCTTCCTTGAGGTGGCATTGGTGAGTAACCGATGCTGGGGCATCCTACAGGTGGTCAGTACTGAGTGAACTTGAAGGCCCCTTGATGTTGATGCTCTGCCAGTATCCGGTGCAGCTCCTGAGGCCATGGAGACTGATGCCATTGATGTTGATGACAAAGGATTGGTCTTACCTGTGCTAAAACCTCTTTTTGCACTGCTCTTCATGACCCTTGATCCCTCTGTCATCTATGAACACAAAAGACAATGAGAAGGTTCATAGCTGGGCCCAAATCAATGTAGGCACCATTTGTGAATATCTGTTTTAGACATGTTTCTACCACATTGGGTGCACTTCTTAAACCTGCTGGCCAGTTTGTGGGACATGTCATTCGGAAAAATAGCTGCAGCAAAATCAAATGAGTCAGTCTTGAAAAAATAAACCCAGCTAGAGCACTCGAGGCCTAAATGTGGCCTAGACTGGCAACGCAGTAAAAATTAAGGAAATCTAGAAAAGACTTAAAACACTAACTAAAGGACTAAAGGGACAGTGAACACAGAGACAGTGACGGCAGAGGAGAACGATGCATATAAAAGTGGTAATAACCAGAAAAAAGTAATAAATTGTAGAAATGTACACAGAGCAATGTGGAACACGTCCTTGGGGCTCTACAGACAAAGACTAAGAAGATGAGGCATGGTAGCAGCAGGTAAGAATTTGCATGCATGTGTGGTAGAACCACTCCAAAAGTTTCCAGAAGGAGCTCAGAGACATTCCCGCCTGGGGTTCCCATCTGACATCACACATATATCAGCACTTATCCTGTTTGTCCATGGAGAAAGTAGTATTTTCGTCCAACCAAAACAACACTGTACACTTGCAGAGAAACACTAAAACCACCAGGCTATTGTGAAGTGTGATACAGAACCTTTTATTTAATGTTTCACCCCAAGGGACTGGTGGGCCACCCGACACGGCCGTATTTCAGCACTGCTTTCGCCAGGAGATTGGCCTACATAGAAATTCATATAGAAACATATAAATACAATAAAACACTTACAACAATAAATGTGTATAAAATCATATAAATGTATAAAAAGAATAAGAAAATGATAAACAAGAAAAACGTCATCCCAAAATGCAGAGAAATAAAAAACAATGGTGTAATAGCGAACATAAAAAAGCATTTTTCAAATTTAAAAGTAAAAGTGATGAGACCATTGTAGACTAATTATGCAAAACCTTGTGGATTAAATGGAAGGAACACATGCGGTCTATGTCTTATCAAATAAGGCACATTATGCTTCTTGTGCCTGATCTTAAAGAAAACTATTTTCTGACTGCAGCTAGATAAAAACAAAGCAAAATATCTTGTTATATTTTGACGAAAGGAGGGGGATTTTTAAGAATCATTTAATTTGGGGAGACTTCTTGTAAAAACTTTGGGAAATTGGCATGATACCAAATGCAGGGACCAAAGAAGAGGGTATCAGCATTAAAAAATTAGGAAGACTACTGAACATAATGAATGGCAAACCGGCGACTAAAAGAGGGAGGTAAACCTTGTATGATCTCTTCTAACCGTAAAAATGTTTTATGAAAAACATTTTTAAAAAAATGGAAGGGAACCAGGAGAGGGAAGGGGGAGGAGAGAGAGAAGAGGAAGTGGAAGGGGAAGGAAGGGAAGTGAAGGGGACGGGAAGGGGGGAAGGGGACGGGGAGAAGGGGGAAGGAGAGAAGGAAAGGGGAGGGGAGGGGAGAGGAAAAAAAGAGCCTATTAAAAGCGTTTAATGTATAGGCATTCGATTGTGTCTCTCATATCCTTTGAAAAGGAGACAAAAAAGTAAAAAGAGCGCATGAGAAACGTAAGGCACTAAGTTGCCTATGCATTAAAACACAGCCAATCTCTGAACACTTATTG
Organism: Ichthyophis bannanicus; assembly: GCA_033557465.1. Classification (NCBI taxonomy): domain Eukaryota; kingdom Metazoa; phylum Chordata; class Amphibia; order Gymnophiona; family Ichthyophiidae; genus Ichthyophis; species Ichthyophis bannanicus. Next base: position 1,536,112,756 of record CM066032.1, read on the forward strand.
TAACATACAAAACATGTTGAGTGCATTTTTTAAATGGGGACAAATGGTGCGGATTTTCAGGGTTCATAAAACCACACAAAGCATTAGAACACGAATTATTGAACACAGGAACTGTTTGAAATGAACAGTGTTAGACAAACTGCTTGTCCAACATTGGATTGATAAACAGCATAAAATTTCTGATCTCAAATTTTTTGTTATTAAGGTGGTAAAACCCAAGTAAAACCAAGTAAAAACCAAGTAAAACCCAAGTGGTGACCTTGATAATGTACTGCTACGGTTAGAACAATGCTACATCAATATGCTGGACTCTTTGACTCCTAATGGACTTAACTTTGACATGGACCTGTCCGTTTTCCTTTAACTGTTTTTTAGTGCTTCAAAGACTGTTTATACCTGACACATGTATTGCATGTATTTCATAAATAGATTTTATGGTTAAAAGAGATCATACAACGTTAACCTCCCTCTTTTAGTCGCCGGTTTGACATTCATTATGTTCAATCGTCTTCCTCATTTTTTTGTTGCTGATACCCCCTTCTTTTGTCCCTGTGTTTGGTATCATGCCAAATACCCAAAGTTTCTATAAGAAGTCTCCCCAAATTAAATGATTCATAAAAACTCCCCTCCTTTTGTCAAACTATAGCAACATATTTTGTTTTGTTTTTATCTAGTTACAGTCGGAAAACAGTTTTATCAGGCACAAGAAGCATAAGGTGCCTTATTTGGTAAGACATAGACCACATGCATTCCTTCCATTTAGTCCACAAGGTTTGGCATAATTAGTCAACAATGGTATCATCACTTTTACTTTTAAATTTGAAAAATGTATTTTTATGTTCACTATTACACCGTTGTTTTTTAATTCTCTGCATTTTGGAATGATGTTTCTCTTGTTTATTATTTTCTTATTCTTTTTATATATTTATATGATTTTATACAAATTTATTGTTATACGTGTTTTATTGTATTTATATGTTTCTATATGAATTTCTATGTAAGCCAATCCCCTGATGAAGGTGGTGTCAAAGCATGGCCATGTTAGGTGGCCCCTAGCAGCCCCTTGAGGTGAAGCAATAAATAAAAGTTTTTATATCACACTCCACTATAGCCTGGTGGTGAAAGTATTTTCTCCGAACTCCTCTCTCTCCGGCTTCATATTATGGCTTCTTGTCCTTGAATAGCATAATTACTCAACTGTAAAGGTGATCTCCAGGAACAGCAGGAATAAGTCTACACATATTTTTTCACTGAAAGGGTGGTGGATGCTTGAAATGCTCTCCCGATGGAAGTGGTGGGGGCAAACACGGTGACGGAATTCAAAATAGCATGGGATAAGCACAGCGGATCCCTTTACAGCAACAGGATAAAAACAAAATAAACTGAACCATCTAACTTCTCAACAAATAGGGGTGTCCTACATGGAGTGGTGGGTCCACCCCTAAACAAAGACATGGGGAGGGGTGGCCTGCACAGAGCGACAGGTGCACCTACTCTTGCCGTATTGCTGGGCAGACTGGATGGACCATGCTGGTCTTTATCTGCCGTCATTTACTATGTTACTATGTTACATATGGGTGACATCAGTATCAACAGAGCCCCATGCGGGAATACTCCCCAGTATCCAATAGGAATGCTTTTGGGAGCATCCCTCCACGCATGCGTACCTGCCTTTCCACCTTCCCAACAGTTTTCCTCAGTCAGGAATAGAATGGAAAGAAACCCCATAAGAGAAAAACATACGGTCAGGAAAAACTATGTATCCAACTCCGAGGGGAGGTGGGCAGGTTGTGAAGACCGATTCCTGCTGTTCCCAGAGATCACCTGTTACAAGTGATTAACTACGCTATCTCCAGGAACAAGCAGGAGGAATGCAGTCTTTACATATGGGACTCCTTAGCACACAATTACCCAGAAGGAGGGAGGAGATTGGAACTACAAGCAGGGTAAAGAAAGGATCCGTCAGAGTCAGCCCCTTGGGCACACTCCTCCTGGAATAGATGGGAACAGGTGGTGAGCGGAGTTGTTTTAAACCTGAAAAAGGTGTCTTAAAATGGCTTGTCCGAATTGTGCATCTCGATTAGAGTCCTTGTCAAGGAAATAACGAGCAGCGAAGATATGTATAGAAGACCATGTGCCTACCTGGTAAATCTCAGAGATGGACACAGAATGGAGTTTGGCCCCATAGCTCTGACATTGTGGACCATGACATGTCCCTGTAGGGCAGGGGTTTGCAACCCAGTACTCAGGGAACCCCAGGCCAGTGAGGTTTTCCGGATTCCCAGAATGAATATGCATGAGAGAGATTTGCATGTTCTGCTTGTAATGTATGCAAATCTATCTTATGCATATTCATTGTGGGAATCCTGAAAACCTCACTGGCCTGGGGTTCCCCGAGGACTGGGTTGAAAACCTATGCTGTAGGGAAAGGCCGGCTTGTGTGTAAGCAAAAATATGCAATCAGCAATCCAGATGGAAATGGTTCTTTTGAAAACTGGGAGGCCAAAGTGACTAGGGTCGAAAGACACAAAGAGCTGTGAGGACTGGCAATGACCCTTAGTCCTATCAAGATAGAATGCAAGTACTCTCTTGCAATCAAGAGTATGCAATTTTGCTTCCGCTTTAGAAACATGAGGCCTAGGAAAAAAGGTCAGAAGAGTAATGGTTTGGTAAAGGTAGAAGGGGGTAACGACCTTTGTAAAGAATTTAGAATGTAGGACTATTTTATCATGATGGAAGTGAGTGTATGGAATGTAGTCCACCAGAGCATGTAACTCCCTAACCCTATGGGAAGAGGTTAGAGCAATGAGAAAAATGACTTTCCAGGTTAGGAACTTGAGGGAAGCCGTCACCAAAGGCTCAAAGGGAGGTTTCAGCAACTGTGTGAGGTCCCATGTTATGGCAGAGGGGTGGATTGGTGGCTTTTTTAAAAGGAATCCTTGCATGAACTGCACCACAAGCGGATGGGAGGAAATTGGGTGATCCACAATTGGGCGATGAGATGCCGAGATCGCCCTCAAGTAGACTTGGACAGAATTAGTTTTCAATCCAGATGTGGAAAGATGAAGAAGGTACTGCAGTAAGTACTCTATGGGACAAGTAAATGGATTGAGAGTTCTCTGGGAACACCAGAGGGAAAATCTGTGCCATTTAAAGGCGTTATGTACACCTAGTAGAATCCTTTCGGGAAACCAGTAAGACTCGTGTCATGTCTTCTGGGATCCCGAGGTCAGAGAGAACGTAGCGTTCAGCAGTCATGCCATCAAGCGCAGGGCTTTGAGGTTGCGATGAAATAATGTCCCATGGTCCTGCGAGAGCAGGTTGGGTGCACAGCCTAGTTGGAGAGGTTATCCCTGTTTCAGATGAAAAAGTAGAGGAAACCATGACTGACGGGACCTGAACAGGGCAATGAGAATCATCTTTCCCCTGTCCAATTGTAACTTGAAGAGTGTTTTTGGGATAAGAGGAATTGTGAGGAATGCATATAGCAGACCCTGTCCCAGTGAAGGAGGAAAGTGTCTAAGTTCTCGCTGTGTGGTGAGAGAACTCTTGAACAGAAACGAGGAAGCTGGGCATTCACTGGAGCAACGAAGAGGTCAATTTTGGGTATTCCCCATAATTGGAATAAGCGTTGCGCCATCCACTCATGTAGACGAAGAACCTGGCTGAGCTTGTCAGCTAGCTGATTCTCTTCTCCCGGGACATAAACAGCTTGAAGAAGAATCTGATGAGCTATCACAAAAGTCCAAAGATGGACTGCCTCATCGCAGAGGACGTGAGAGCCCATACCCTCCTGCTTGTTGATATAGAACATGGCAACCTGATTGTTGGTCTGAACGAGCATGGTCTGTCCCAATGGTTGGGTACAGAAGACCCGGAATGCACTGGCGATTGCTCTGAGCTCCAAGAAATTGATGTAATGAGAGGCCTTCTTGAGGGGTCCACTGGCCCTATGTGGTAAGGCCGTGAAGATGTGCTCCCCAGCCGTGCTTAGATGCTTAAGCCAAGTGAGAAAGTCCTGTCTTTTATCTTCAGAAATGAAAGGACTTAAAGTCTGCAAATGATCAGTGACTTCTTTTAAGAACATTCCCATGTAAAGACTATAGGAATTAATTCTCGCAGCAAGCATGGAAGCTTGGAAGACTCTTCTTCCAAAAGCATCCAGGGTTCTACATTCACGTCCTGGAGGATTAGAGGCATGTCTTTTGGCACTTCTAATCTTTCTCATAGCAGACTCAACCACAATAGAGTGGTGAGGAAGTTGAGTTTTATGGAACCCAGGACAAGGAGGGACACGATACATGGTATCCAACCTGCGAGAATGAGGGGAGGTGGTCGGAGGTGCTTCCCACATCCTTAACATGAGATCATACAAAATCTCATGAACAGGCAAGGTAGCTGCCTCCTTAGGAGTTTTAGGATATTGTAAAATATCTAACTCCTTGGCTCTGGGCTCTGTCTCAGGGGCCACCATAATGGAAAGGCCTCGAGCCACCTCCCTGATGAAGTCTTGAAAAGACAAGTCCTCTGGAGGAGACATCCTTCGTTTAGGAGAGGACTCCTCCTGTGGAAGAAGCATCACTGCATCGACCGACTCTTCAGAGTCCTCAGAGGAATCGAAGTATCGTCTGTCCGGATGCTCTTGCAAAGCCCGATACCCGTACCGAGTGGGATCGGCATCGGGAATAACCAGTACCAGGGTATCGGTACCGGAGGGCTTCAGAGGACAGAGTACCGGCATAGCGGACACCGATGCCGATGCCGATGCCACCGGTACCGGAATCGGTACCGATGGCGATGCTATAGTCGATACCGGTGGGGTAGTCTGTTGCGGTACCACGGGCGTCGATGCCACAAGGAAAGCCGCCAGACTGCGTTCTATGATCAGAATCCTCTGATCCATCGACGCCGCCAATGCTTGGAAGTCGGTACTGGTGGAAGCCACCGGTGCCCCAGAGCATGGCACCAGGAGATCTGTCGAGGCCACGCCATCGAGATCATCCTGGAACCCCGATGATGATGCTTTAGAGGCCGAAGCCTCCCGCCGGGGTAATTTTGCCGGTGTAGAATCCTCGAGGGCAACACCAGAGGCATCTCGATGCTTAGAAGGAGATCTACCCTTTGAGGACTGGCTGGATTTATGTTTAGTTACCTGAGATCCATGTGAGGAAGAAGCAGCCCTGGAAGACGTCGATGCCACCGAAGCTGCATCAGAGGGAAACGATACTGAGCTTGGCAGCTCGGTTCTGCCGACCTCTTTTAGACATCATAGAACAGGACATGCAATCTGTGATGGAATGGTCAGGACCTAAATATTTTAGACACCAGTCATGGGTGTTGGTGATGGAAACTGTACCGCCACATTTTGTGCACTTCTTAAATCCTGTGGCAGGTTTTTCCATGTTAAGGAAAAAAGGTTTTGGGCCTAAGGCCCAAAACGCAAGTGCACCTGAAGAAAAGAAACGGAAAAAAGATTTTATTTTTTTTTAAACAAGAAGAAAGAAAAAGACCGGCGGTACCGGTGGAGCGTCAAAGAAGGCAGACGTGACACAAAAGAAATAAAGAAAAATAAAGAAATTCTTCTGCGGTGACAGGAACACGACCTACTGGCTCCACGGAAAAAGAAGAACTGAGGAGAGACAGTTGGGAAAGGCGGGAAGGAAGCACGCAGGCACTGTGGGATGCTCCCAAAAGCTTTCTGATTGGACGCTGGGGAGCGTTCCCACGCAGGCTCCGTCGGTACCGACGATACCCAAATGTGAAGACTCATTCCTGCTTGTTCCTGGAGATCGACCTCGACGGCGTGGAAGCCCCTGAGGAGTGTGCTGAAGTGGCTGAGCCTGACTGAAACAGCTAAACCCGTTGCTGTTCCCGGTTCTTAAGCCCTTGTGCCATCATATGTTTACAGTGGGCACATGAAGAAACATCATGGTCGGGGCCTAAACACTTCAGAAACCAGTCGTGCTGGTCAGTTGCTGAGATGGTACTATGGCACTTAGTACATTTTTTGAAACCACTGTGTGTTTTTTCCATTTTCAAAAAAATGATGGAGGCAAACTCAAATTGGGCAATGGTGGCCCAAACGACCGAAAAACACAAAGGAAAAATATATTTGAAAAACAAAAAAGAAAAGAAAAAAGGGTACCAGAATGATGCTGTACTGCTCTGGATGTCGGGAAAGCAAGCAGAGAGTACCGAGAAGGCACTGAATAAAGTTGAAGTTTCTTCATGGTGGGATAAGGATGAGGTTCTAATGGCTCCGCGGAAAAAAGACTGAGGAGAACTGTTGGGAAGGCAGGCATGCATGCATGGAGGGATGCTCCCAAAAGTATTTCTAGTGGATGCTGGGGAATGTTCCCACGCAGGGCTCAGTCGATGCCAACGTCACCCATATGTGAAGACTGCATTCCTGCTTGTTCCTGGAGATTTCTTTTTAATGAAAAGTTATACCATTTTGCATTCACTGAAACTTGCTAAACAGTAGTATATTTCTATCATAAACCCCCTTTACCTTACTCATACTTGACATAACGGATATGCTGTTAAACTGCAGAATTTGACTGATTTTATCTATCGAGTTTAATACCTTTAAATGTATTGAAGCCTTCTAACATTTATAGTAATTTTTTGGACTCCCAGTTTCTTTCGGTTATCTTGTATTTACAGCTTAATTGGAACCAGCTTCTACAAAACCACACTGCTATGGATCATCATTAATAACTACATGGGTTCCATTTGCCCCATGACTACAACTGAAAGACATTTAGGGGTCTGTTTACTAAACGGCGCACATGTACGGGGCGCACATGAGCGCTCTAAAAGATGTATTTAAGTGCTCTTAAGCGCCCCGTACGAGTGCGCGGCACATTAACGGGTCCCGCAAGCGTGCGCCGACAACGCGCACATTTGCGGGGCGGTAATGTGCGAAAGAGGCGTGCCAAGGCGAAATGAGGGCGGAGGAAGGCCCCCTAGGGGCGGAGAGACGGGGTCAGTGGGCGGAATGTGGGAGGGGAGAGACTCGCCGCACAGGAGCGTGCCCGAATCTGCAAAGAAATTTACCGCCAGTGAAACACTCGCGTTAGAGGTGCTGTGCAGGGAAAAGAAACCGTTTCCGTCAGCAATGTGCAGCACAATAGTGGAAGCCCAAAAACCGTGAGCAGTGTGATCTATGTGCACAGATCAAACGCCGTAATGTCACAGGGCACTAACCACACGGGCGCCGCGCACCTTAGCGCATCTGTCAATCACAGCTTCTGTTCTTCACGACGGAACGCCCACTCCTTATACGGCACCCGCTCGGTACCGCGGACCGCACAACACCGGCCTTTAGTAAACAGACCCCTTAGTCTAGCTATTATGGCAACAATCCTTGGCCACAGACTAGGATTCCCCTTAGAAACCGGTGTGCAGGCATGCAAAGCCTTACTTTATTTATTTAATTTTTAGTTCTGTAAACCATTTTGCTGAATATGTTTACAAAGAGCTGTACAGAAAATATAAACAAAATAGAAATTAATAGCTGGTGTCAGTGCTGAATGATGTATAGATGAATAGAGCTCTGCTCCTCCCTCTGCCTTGGGTCTATTGTTTCCACATTTCCAGCTCCATTTGGCCTAAGGAGTATAAGCCAAATCTTTGTCTAACTAACATAACACTGCACATGTAGCTACAGTGCAACTTTCTTTTGTCATTCCATTTTTAGAACTGTTCATTTTAGGAGCTATGTATGAACTCCAGTCTGAAAAGCACACACAGGTCTGGATTTCATGCAATTCACAATGAACACTGCAAACATTTGATCCAAGAACCATGTTACTTTCCATAATTTGGCAATCCTCAACAACAGACCTATGTTCAGCACTTAAGGATTAGATCTGTCATCCATCTCATTTCAGTCCCTCACGTTCTAACTCTGAGCTCACTATTAGTCTAGCCCTCTACCTTATCTAAATTTAATCTACCATCTTCATTTGCTATTAGCAAGTTTTTGTCTTCCCTAAAGTCTACAACATTGCCTAATGATCCCATCCCATCTTTATGTGTAAAATATCAAACTAAATCTTTTCTTTCTTATCTCACATTAATGGTTTTTACTAGCATTAACAAACAAATCGTGCCTGACTGCTTGAAGGAAGCTTCTATTTGTCCTGTTCTTAATCATCAAAAGGCCAATCCTGGAACCCTAGCCAATAACAGAATCATTACTAACCTTCCATTACTGGCTTAGCTCTTGGAAAAAGTTGCAACTCATCAGTTGAACTCTTTTCTAGATAAAAAAAAGATGTTTTGCACACCAAGCAAACTGGCTTACTTGCACATACAGCACAGAAGTATCCCTTCTCGATCTTGTAGATTTTATCCGCATAAATCTGGATGATTATAAAATAGCTCGCCTCATATCTCTTGATTTATTTGTACTCATTACTCTTGGCTAGACTCCGTTAAATAGGTTTCAATGGCATGGTTCTAAATTGATTCATCTTTCATCTCACTAATAGATCTTTTGATATTCTATGGAACCAGTCCTTATTCCCAGCTTATCTTTTTATCTCTGGAGTTCCCCAAGGCTTCATTCTTTCACCCATGCTTTTTAACATTTTTATGGTGCCTTTGAGGTGAAGGAGTAGCCTGGTAGTTAGTGGAACAGCCTAGCACCCAAGGGATCAGGGTTTGATTCCCACTGGCATCCCTTGTGGCCTTGGGCACATCACTTTACCCTTCACTGCCTTAGAAGAAAAGGTCTGCAATCTACTTTTGGCTGCCTGGAGTCAGCATTGACTTGACAGAACTTATTAAAAAAAAACAATGGCAGGGATGTTAAGGGTCCTGGGATCACCCTGGCCATGCCTCCACCATGCCCCTGTTCAGAGACTTGGACATCTTCACGCTGGGAATGTCTCCAGAGCAGGCTTCTAAAATGTGCTTTGGATGTTTCTATGCCAGTTTTCAGATGTCCAAAGCATGAACCAGGGCTTCCAAAATGACCCCACTTAATGAATTTTTTTGATGAGTGATGAATTTATTACTAAATACATAATTAAATGTCCAATGGTTTTATGTATTATAGTGACTTTAAATAAAACTCATTTTTAATAATAAGTTTATTTAAATACATTTCTAAAGTTTGTTAGATGAAGTGCTATATAAATTACAGTAGCATTTTTCCTATAAATTTTGGTATTTTTATATTGTCTATTATAATCAGAAAAGCAATACCTATAAAAGTACTTAAGCATGGCAAAGATAAATCGGGCAGAGCTAAATATCTGGTCAAGGAGATAAGTAAACAGTAATATTCTAGTTATTCCAAATATTTTGGAGTGATTATGCCTCTGCCATTGAAAAATCTGTATAAACTAAGGGCCTGATATTACACGGTTTGCAGTGGCTAGTGTCATTGAGTATCTTTGGGTGCCTTCGCTGCATGCACTGATGCTAACTGGTTAGCATCAGTGCATGCTGGGGGGTTGCACCCGGCCATAACTGGGCAGCGGCGATATTCAGCCACTGCCCTGTTATGGCTACGTAGTGAAAGTAAGGCGTAGCAAGACTGGCCTTACTTTCACTGTGGAAGTTAATTGGGCAGCGGCTGAATATCACCGCTGCCCTGTTAGTTTCTGGATTCTGCAGATGACCTGGATATGGTTCTGGCATTGAATATTCGGTTCTAAGGCTTAGCACCGGCAGCTAGTCACTGAAGGAGTACTAGTTGCTGGTGCTGAATATTGGGCCCTAAATTTTTTTCTCATTCTGCAATATTTTAGAATGGCTGTGTATATTGCTAGCTCCATTAAATCAGAATCAATGTTATTAAAATGAATATTGCTCGTAGGTTTCTGTATTTGTTTCTATGATTCCATATCAAATCATAGTCTTTTTTTCGCAGCTCTTAACAGAGCCCTATTTTCCTACATTTGGAATGGGAAGTGTGCTTAAGTGCCTCTTAGGTTTTTATCCTGAATGGTTGGAGTTGATGATGCCTTACTTTGGCTATGCTATGAAAGACGAAATGCTACTGATAGGTGATTTCAATATGCCGGATGTTGACTGGGCTATTCCAACAGCAGTATCATCTAGAAGTAAGGAGATCCTGGATTCTCTAAAGGGAAAACTATTCTGGAAACTGGTAACACACTGGAAGAGGCCATACTGGACCTGGTGCTTACAAATGGGGAGTATTTGAGATGTTATAGTCGTGATCATCTCACAACAAGTGATCACTAGATGGTGTGGTTCAGTATTAGGACAAGAGCAGAGATAGTTCTTTCACAAGTGAGGGTCCTAGATTTTAGGAAACCTAACTTTGTCAAGATAGGACAATACCTCAAGGAGTCATTAGATGGATGGCCAGATAGGATCAGCTGGGGGATGTAAAATAAAAAAGCAGTGGATGAGACTGAAAGGGGATATTTTAAGTGCAACAGACCTACAGACCTTTTTTAGGAAAGCAAATAAATGTAAAAAGAAACAGGTCACTATAGTTCTCGAAAGAAGCAGCTAAAAAGGTGAGGAAAATGAGGGTGGCCTTCATAAAATACAAAAGATCACAAAAAGTGGAAGACAAGCATCAATATTTGGAAAAGCTAAGAGAAGCTAGGAAAGTAGTCAGGAAAGCAAAGATACCAATGGCAGAAAAAAATAGCCAATGCAGTAAAATGGGGGACAAAACATTTTTCAGATATGTTAGTGATTTAAGGAAGTGCAAAAGTACTATAGTCTGACTCAAGGAAGAAGGGAAGGAATATGTAGAAGGAATATGTAGAGACTGATGAGGATAAAGTGGAATTGTTTTACAAATATTTCTGTTCTGTGTTCATAGAAGACGGGCAAGGACCTCAGAAAACACACAGAAATAGGAACAGGTGAATGATTTTCAGAAGACTTTGTTTGTGAGGAGCTAGCTAAACTAAAAGTAGACAAAGCGATGAGGCCTGATGGGATAAATCAGAGAGCATTGAAAGAGCTTAGGGACGTTCTGGCAGCCCCACTCTCTAACATTTTCAATGCCTCTTTAGAGTTGGGAATGGACCCCAGAAGATTGAAGAACAGCATATGTGGTCCCTCTACATAAGTGGAAGTAAAGACGAGGTTATTTATTTATTTATTTAACATTTCTTATATACCGCCTTTCATGATATCAAGGCGGTTTACATTGAACAAACTGAAATTACATTGAACAGGGCATTATAATTTGGAGATAACTATTTTACAGGAAACATGGGCTATGGAGGGTTAAGTGGCTTGCCCAAGACCACAAGGAGCACCTGTGGGACTAGAAACCCCAGTCCTTCCAGCCCAAGGTTGCTGTCCTCTAGTGGGATTTGAACCCCCGACCTTCCGGCCTGAAGTACCTTGTCCCAACCACTAGGCCACTCCTTCACTCCAACTACAGGTTGGGAACTACAGGCCAGTTCTGACTTCTGTGGTGAGGAAATGAATCAAAACACTGCTAAAACCGAGGACAATAAGGTTTCTGGAAACCAATGACAAGCATGGTTTTATGAGAAGCAAGTCTTGTCAGACAAATCTGATTAATTTCTTTGACTGGGTGATGAGAGAATGGGACCGGGAAAGAGCCCTAGATGTGGTATACTTTGTTTTCAGTAAAGCTTTTGACACTGTTCCACACAGGCGACTCATAAATACATTGAGCGTCCTAGGGATGGATCCTAAAGTGAATGACTGGAATAGAAACTGTCTGAGTGGGAGGCAACAAAGGGTATAAGTAAATGAAGTTCACTCTGAGAAGGACGTTACCAGTGGTGTGCCACAACGATCTACTCTTGGTCCAATTCTTTCTAACATTTGAGCAAGTGGTAATGAGGATGGGTTGCTGGATAAGGTTTGCATCTTGGCAGATGATACCAAAATCTGCAATAGGAAGGTGTAGATAACATAAGGGATCTAGTGACCAATGAAGGATGGTCAAGAATTTGGCAGCTGAGATTAAATGCTAAAAAAATGAGGAACAAGCATTTGTGCTGCAAAAATCCAAGGAAGTAGGACATTAGTGGGGATGAAGTACTTCTGCCTCAAATGAAGAACGAAACCTAGGGGTGATTGTTTCTGATGACCTTAAGGTGGCTAAACAGGTAGAAAAGGCAACGGTGAAAGCCAGAAGAATGCTTGGGTGCAAAGGGAAAGGAATGGCCAGCAGGAAGGAGGAGGTGATAGTGCTTCGGTATAAGTATTTGGTAAGACCTCACCTTTTCAAGGCCGCTTTTGGATCCTAATCAGCTTAGTCTCCTATGTGTTTTTTTTACCTTTCCCCTATATATATCCTTGTCCTCAGCTGTTATGTTGTCTGCCTTGACTAGATTGTAAGCTCTGATGAGCAGGGACAATCTTTCACATGTGTCTGTACAGCGCTGTGTATGCCTTGTAGCGATATACAAATGATCAGTAGTAGTAGTAGACCTCATTTGGATTGCTAAGTGCAATTCTGGAGACCACACCTTCAAAAAGATATAAACAGGATGGAGTGGGTGCAAGGGCGGTATAAAAAATGGCCAGTGCTCTTTGTCATAAGGCATATAGGGACAGACTTAAAGATCTCAATATATATATTTTGGAAGAAAGGTGGGAGAGGGGAGATATGATAGACATGTTTAAATATGTCTGTGACATAAATGCATAGGAGGAAAGCTCTTTCAATTGAAAGAAAGCTCTGTAATGCGAGGTAAAGAATGAAGGTGAAAGGGGATGGACTCAAGAGTAATCTGGTAGATGCAAGGAATATCTCTCAGCGGAGGTGGTAGTCTTATTTGGGATTTGTGATAAAGAGAGCAAAGAACTTCAGCTTCGGCAGCTCTCTCCCTTGTCCTCCCTTTTTTTTTTTAATGCCGCAAGTCAGTGCTGAATCCTGGTGACCCAGCTACCTCTGGGTTTTCTTGGCAATGTATCATCGGAAGTAGATTGCCAGGCCTTTTCTTCTGAGGTAATGGAGGGTAAAGAGACTTGCCCAAAGGTCACAAGGAGTGCCAGTGGGAATCAAACTCTTGATCTTCTGGGTAACTAGGCAGTTAATACTCTGTTTCTGTTCAGATTTACGTGTCCTAAGTGTTTGTGGTCGTTGATGGGGGCAGGGTGTAGAAATAGTAGCTTTCTGAGCACTTTTGTTTGTTACTAGAGAGGTCTTAAATACCAAACAAACCCCCTCTATAGTGAAATATGTTTATCAATATAAATAGTAGATAAAAATGCAATGTCCTTTTCCAGTTCCCTATAGACAGTATTTTTATCTGCACAACGCATACAAATTAATACTGTATTAATCCCATTATACCCATTAATGAACAAACAGACCTCTTTAATGAACAAACCTCTTCCAAAGACGGGAAAGCTGTAAAACTAGAGGGCATAACATGAAGCTGCAAGGGAGTAAATTGAAAGGCAATGTCAGGAAATACTTTTTCACTGCAAGGGTGGTGGATGCTTGGAATGCCCTCCCGATGGAAGTGGTTGGGGCAAATACAGTGACAGAATTCAAAATGGCATAGGACAGACACAGTGGATCCCTCTACAGCAACAGGATAAAATCAAAATAAACTTAACTATCTAATTTCTCAACAAACAGGGGTGTCCTATATGGAGCGGTGGGTTCACCCCTAAACAAAGACATGGGGAGGCGTGGCCTGCACGGAGCAACAGGTGCACCTACTCTTGCCATTTTACTGGGCAGACTAGATGGGCCATACTGCTCTTTATCTGCCGTCATTTACTATGTTACTATACCCCATCCAAATTACACAGAATGTGGCCAAACATTCTGGATACTTACTGGAAAGAATGTGTAAATAAGAACACATTTAAAAACATTTTGTGGGAATGTGAAGCAATACGGTTTTATAGGAAGTTGGTATTAAATTAAATAAAGAAAATTACAGGGAGCACTGTTCCCTATTACTATCTATGTAGTTTCCACAAATGAATATTATACCGAATAAAAAGATCTTGGATAACTGACTGCTTTTGGCAGCCAGTTTGGCACTTGCAGTGAAATGTAGGCAAAAGTGCCCTCCTTCAGTAAAAGATTGGTTGACTGAAGAGTGGAGTTTATTAGAGATGCACTGTCTAACATACAGCATCAAGTCAACGATGATCTTTATTCTCTGGTCCATTTTCACTGAGTATGAAGAGCACATTAAATATCCCTTCCTCTGTATAATTGGAGATAATACTAATTCTGTCTTTATTTTTGAGAAGGCTCTTAGATATGTCTAACCTAACGTTTATAAAATACTGTAGGAGACAGAGTGACTGTACAAGACAAACTTGTAATACTAAGCAGCTTGTTAACAGTGTTAGGTTATTAGAAGTTTAAATAAAAATATAGTTGAAAGAAAAAATACTTTCCATGTTTTTTTCAATCATGGAGCATCCTCTTGTTTTACTGTTGTTTGAAAGGTTAAACAAGCATCCCTCTATTTAAGGATTGTACCCCCACATTCCCTTGGTGATCTTTGGGTACTGGCATAACTACAGTCCTCTAGTTCTACAGTTTCCCAAACAATGAAAAAAGGTACATTTGTTCATTAACACCCTTTAAGCATTTAAACCTCTGTATATATCTCCCCTGTCTCTCCTTTTCTCTACACTATACATATTTAGGTCTTCAAGTCTCTTCTCATAGGTCTTCTGGAGCAGGTCCCATATCAGCAACCCTAAGCAACACAATCCCAACTCCCACAAAGCTTAAAATGTGCCCTCATAAATGCACGCTCAATTCGAAAAAAATGGCCTGTAATCCTAGACATAATTACCCTTCACAATCTTGATGTTCTCATGATCACCGAAACCTGGTTATCCAAAGAGGACAATGTCCTCATCAACCAACTCATTCCACCTAACTTCTCTATACACACAACCCATAGAGAAAACAAGAAGGGAGGAGGAGCACTGATACTCACCAAGTCTGAACTCCTTTTCAACATGACCAGCTCTCATAGAACAAACAACCTAGATATAATCACCATAGTGAACAAACAATGCTCCATCAACCTAGTCTACAGAGCCCCCTCGAGCTCACCGGATGAACTTCCCACCATATTGGACCTGGCCGCCAATACCAGCAACCCCACCACTCCTAACTGGATAATGGGAGACCTCAATCTCCCATCATTGCAGCAAAACCAGTCATCTTCACTCCTCAATGCCATTGAAGATCTTGGATATCAACAACTGATCATGGAGCCCACTCATACCAAAGGAAACATTCTTGATATGGTATTCGCTCCCCAATCTGTTTCCGAACAGAACCGCAACATTGTAAAATCGATCACCAATGTACCATGGTCAGACCATAAGCTTATAAACCTACAAATTCCTCTGAGTAACAATCATCTTCTCAACAACAGAAAACCGGACAACACATCTAGAGCAACAAGAGGCTTTCGACCTTTCAATAGGGAACTTATACTGTCAAGCACCCAACCACTCCTCAACGACACAGTACTCAACCTTGATGAGTCTGTCACCGCCTGGTACAACAACCTCAACACCATTGCTCAACTACCACACAAAAAGAACATATCATCAAGAAAAAGAACCTCTGCTCCATGGTTTTCCCCCGCTCTACAGTCCTCCCTTTCCCACCTACGAAGACTCGAAAAACGCTGGCGCCGCTCACTTTCCATTGATGACCACGCAGCCTACAATCACCACCTTGCATCTCACCGCGAGGCAATCACAACCATAAAGAAGCAATACCACACTGATATGCTCAAAAGATCTTTGAACAAACCTCGCGACCTATTCAACCTTGTCAAATCACTATCAAAGGAACCATCTTCTGAACAAAATGAAGATATCCACCCACAGGAATTTGCTGATTACTTACAATCAAAACTTCTACAAACAGATGAACTCTCAAAAACCACGGTACACGAAACAACCTGTATAACATCCCTGTCTACACTTACCACACCCTCTGCTAAACACATTGAAGACACAATCGCCTCACTCAACACCACGACTGCACAAACCGACCCGTGCCCAGCCTTTTGGATAAAGGACCTTCGAAGTACATTTAGCCCTTTCAATGCAAGAATCATTAACCTCTCCTTTACATCTGGCTCCTTCCCATCTGCATTAAAGCTCACATCCATTAGACCTCTGCTAAAAAACACGAAACTAGACCCTAAACGGCCCGATTCCTACAGGCCAATAGCCAGTATCCCCCTTCTAGCAAAGATCTTTGAGAAAGAGGCACAAAGGCAAATCCAAGACCACATAGATTCCGCAGCCCCCCTGGACCATTCTCAACACGGCTTCAGAGAATTCCATGGTGTGGAGACACTGCTTACTACTCTATTCAACGATGTTCTCACCACCATAGACAACCTACAGCAAGGCGTTGTACTAATCTTCTTGGATATAGCAGCAGCGTTCGATTCGGTAAACCATGAGATTCTCCTCGGTAGACTGAAAGAAAAAGGCATCTGCAACTCAGCACTCGAATGGTGCAAATCATACCTTGACACCAGAATGCAATATGTAAAATCCGCAACAGGAGAATCCAAACTCTTCCATCAAAAACAAAGCGTTCCGCAAGGGTCCTCTCTTTCTTCCCTCATGTTCAACATCTATATGCAGCCGATCTGCAATATCATCAGATCATTCAATGTGAAATGTATGGTATACGCAGATGATATCCTACTCTACATGCCATTTTCCACAAAGCAAATGGATTTATTGCCTATAACAAATTGCTTCAATGCAGTCTCAGAATGGCTCCTGTCACAGAACCTCCGCATTCAGCACAAGAAAACTGAAGTTCTCTTTATCACCAGAGACCCCAACTTCACCCCACCATCACATATAAATGTCAAGGGAGCTGAGCTATGCACTAAGGAAGCAATAAAATACCTTGAAGTAACACTTGACCATCGGCTCAACATGATACCACACATAAATAATATCGTAAAAGCGGTGTATTTCAAGATACGCACACTCAAGCACCTACGTTCCCTACTTGACCCAGAGGACTTCAGAACCATTTACCAAGCACTAATCTTACCACATTTTGATTTCGCCAACTCAATTCTTCAAGGACTCCCACAATCCACCTTGAGCCCATTACAGCTCGCTATGAATACTGCTGTAAGGGTTCTACAAGGAGCATCCAAGAGTGAACATATCACACCTATCCTCAAACAGCTCCATTGGCTCCCCATACACGGAAGGCTGATGTTCAAAACCCTGATTCTCACATTCAAGGCCATCAAGGGTATATCTTCCAACTCACTTTCTGAGCTCATCCAATCTGTACCACCAAACAGAAATAGAAGAGAGGCAGCATTAAACTCCTTAGCATTACCAAAGGCCATAACAACATGCAATCTATCAACAGCGAACAGAGCTTTCTTGTTTTGCGCACCAAAATGTTGGAACTCCCTCCCTTCTGACATCCGTACCATAACCGACTTAGCCCAGTTCAGAAAGGCCCTTAAATTCAACCTATTCACCAAATACTACCCCATATGAAGTTAACATAACAGCCCCACTACATATCCAACCACGTTTTCTTTTCTCTTTCTTCCTTGCTCCCAACATTCGTGCCAATTCATGTACATAGTTCGAGTATGTTATCTAGTTAACAGATTGCATATTCCATGTAAATAGTTCTCCCATGTTTTTCCAAGTTGAATACCCCTGTTATATGTAATACCGAAAGCGTAGTTACTCACCTGTAACAGGTGTTCTCCAGGAGCAGCAGGAATCAGTCCTCACATATGGGTGACGTCGGCGCCGACGGAGCCCTCGCGGAGCAATTTTCCCCAGCTTTCAAAGAAAGCCTTTGGGAATTGCAGCGCGCATGCGCGGTCCTCTTCCCGCCCAAGGGTGCCATCTTGCTCAGTCTGATGACATAGCTAAAAGACAGCAAAAAATTAGCAAAAAACGAAAGCATAGAACTGCAACTCCAAGGGGAGGAGGGAGGGTTGTGAGGACTGATTCCTGCTGCTCCTCGAGAACACCTGTTACAGGTGAGTAACTACGCTTTCTCCAGGACCAAGCAGGAAGTCAGTCCTCACATATGGGACTCCCAAGCTTAAGGCTACCGGAGACCCTAAGCACAAAAATGAGCTCCCTCAAGCTCAGTAGCACAGAAGGAAGGAATCTTCTCTGAATATGTCTCCAACCGGTAGCCCAACATCCGGGATGGAGGGTAGGAGTTGCCTATACCTCAAAGAGGTTACGGAGGACTGCCTGTCCGAAAGCACTGTCCCTGCGGGACTCCCTCTCCAGGCAGTAATGGGCTGCAAAAGTCTGGCTTGAAGACCAAGTAGCGGCCCGGCAGATGTCTGCCAATGGAACAGAGCGGAGGTAAGCCACCGACGTAGCCTTCGCCCGAACACGATGAGCTGTGACTCTACCTTCCAACACGAGGCCGGCTGCCTCGTAAGCCCAAGCGATACAGTCAGCAATCCAGATGGACAGAGTACGCTTGGAGACAGGGAGCCCCAACTTGTTGGGGTCATAAGACACGAAGAGCTGAACAGTCCTTCGGTGCTCCCGCGTACGGTCAAGGTAGAAGGTCAACGCCCTTCTACAGTCCAGGGTATGCAGGACCATTTCAGCTCGGCTGGAGTGTGGCCTGGGAAAGTAGGTCGGAAGTACCACCTCCTGGTTGATGTGAAAAGGGGATACCACTTTGGGAAGAAACTTAGGGTGAGTCCGTAGGACTACCCGGTTTTTGTAGAACCTAGTGTAAGGAGGATCAGACACTAGGGCCTGCAACTCACTAACGCGTCTAGCAGAAGTGAGGGCTACCAAGAACAAGGTTTTCCACGAAAGAAAACGAAGTGGACAGGTAGCCATAGGCTCAAAAGGCGGACAGGTAATCCGCTGCAAAACCACATTGAGATCCCAGTCCGGGGCTGGCGGGCGCAAAGGTGGCTTTAGGAGAAGGAGACCTCTGAGAAAACGAGCCACCAGAGGGTGGCTGGAAAGAGGTCTACCATCCACCGGCATGTGATGCGCAGAAAGAGCACTGAGGTGGACCTTGACCGAGTTGGACTTAAGTCCAAGGTTAGAGAGAGAGAGAGCAAGTACTGCAAGACCACTGATGCTGAACAGGAGAAGGGATCTTGAGACTGCTGAGTACACCAGATGGAGAACCGACGCCACTTTAGAGCGTAGGACCTCCGGGTGGAGGGCCTCCTGGAGGCCAGGACGACCTCCTCCACATCTGGAGGTAGCTGCAGAGGAGCAGGACTACCCTTTCAGCAGCCAGGCCATCAGATGAAGGGACCGGAGGTTGGGGTGTAGGAAAGTCCCCTGATCCTGCGACAGGAGGTCGGGCTGAAACCCCAGTGGAAGAGGAGTGTCCACCGCCAGCTGCATCAGAAGCGGGAACCAAGGTTGTCTCGGCCACCGGGGAGCCACTAGGATCATCGATGCTTTGTCTCTGAGAACCTTGAAGAGCATCCGAGACACCAGTGGCATGGGAGGAAAGGCATACAAGAGGCCGGTGGACCAGGGAATCAGAAAAGCATCCGCCGCTACTCTGAGAGGATGCGGCTGTCGAGAGCAGAATCTGGGCAGCTGCCGGTTCAGAGGACTGGCAAACAGATCCATGGTGGGGAGACCCCACTTGAGAAAGATTTGCTGAACCACCATCGGATCCAGCCTCCACTCGTGTGGCTGGAGGATCCTGCTGAGCTTGTCAGCCAGGTAATTTTCTTGACCTGGGAGATAGACAGCCCTGAGGAGGATGCCGTTGCGGACTGCCCAAGAGCATAGCTGTTGCGCCTCCTGACAGAGGAGGAAGGAGCCTGTTCCGCCTTGTTTGTTTACGTAGTACATGGCAACCTGGTTGTCTGTCTGTATCAGCAGTGACTGGTGGGACACCAGGTGAGAGAAGGCTCTGAGCGCTAGGCGGATGGCTCTGAGCTCCAGGAAGTTTATCTGTTGAGCAGACTCCCAAGGAGTCCAGAGGCCTTGAGTACATGACCCTTGGCAATGTGCTCCCCAACCCAGGAGGGAAGCATCGGTCGTCAGGACCTGAGAATGCGTAGGGGGCTGAAAAGCCACCCCTAGCACTAGGTTTGGTAGATGAAGCCACTATCGCAGAGATGAGACCAGCTGGTCGGAGATCTGTACAGAGTCCGCTAGGCTCCCCGTGGCCTGATGCCATTGATTGCGAAGGCACCACTGAGCAGGACACATGTTCAGTCGGGCATTGGGGGTCACATGGACCGTGGAAGCCATATGGCCGAGCAGTCGCAGAAAGTGCCTGGCTGAGACCAGCGCATTGCTGTGAAAGTGGCTGGCGAGATCCATGAGCCGCCTGGCCCTGTCCAGAGGGAGGAAGGCCCGCGCCTGAAGTGTGTCCAACCTGGCGCCGATGAACTCGAGATTTTGAGAGGGGAGCAAAGTGGACTTTGCGAAGTTTATGACAAAACCCAAGTGCTGGAGCAGAGCCACAGTGCAATGAGTGGCCTGAGCGGCATCTGTTGAAGATGGGGATCTGATGAGCCAGTCGTCCAGGTATGGGAACACAAACAGACCTTGAAGTCTTAGATAGGCCGCCACCACTGCGAGGCATTTGGTGAACACCCTGGGGGCGGAGGATAGGCCAAAGGGCAGCACTCTGTACTGGTAATGATTTCCTCCCACAACAAATCTGAGATATTGTCTGTGGTCTGGATGAATGAGGATATGAGTATACGCATCCTTCAGATCCAAGGAGCATAGCCAGTCTCCCTGCTGGAGGTAGGGCAGCAGGATTCCAAGGGTAAGCATCTTGAACTTTTCCTTTGCAAGGAACTTGTTGAGGTTTCGCAAGTCCAGGATGGGTCTGAGGCCTCCTGTTCTTTTTGGAATCAGGAAGTACCTGGAGTAAAATCCTTGGCCCTTCAGGTGGTGGGGCACCGGTTCCACGGCTTGTTCCTGAACGAGACTTGCTAACTCCTGAAGGAGTAAGTCCCTGTGCAAAGGGAGTCTGGGAGGCTCCCCTGGAAAGTAGGAGGGAGGTACCTGGTGAAAGTGAAGAAGATAGCCCTTTTGAACTATGTGAAGTACCCAGGTATCTGTGGTGATGTTGGACCACCTGTGGGCAAAGTGGACCAGCCGGCCTCCTGTGCTGAGAGAAACCAGCTGAGGGGGAGAGGCTATGCTGAGGAAGTCAAAAACCCCCACCCTGCTGAGCAGGGGCCGGTGGTGCAGGCTTGGGGGCTTGCTGCCTACGGGACCCATTACCCCGTCCCTTGGCCTGTTTTCCCTGTGGGGGAGCTGCTGATACTGAGGGTAGTATTTATAGGCAGCACCTTTCCTCGATTTGTGCAGCCTTCTCATCCATGGACTTGCCAAAGAGGTTATCACCTCGGCAGGGGACATCGACCAACTTGTCCTGCACCCAGGGCTCGAGGTCGGACGTCTGAAGCCAAGCCTGGCGGCGTCCACCGATGCCGGCCGCAGCTACTCGAGCCAAAGCCTCAAAACCATCATAGGCTGCTCGAGATATAAACTTGGAGCACTCTCGAATACCAGTAGACAAGGTTTGGAACCTCTGCAAAGGTTCGTCGGAGAGACCAGCAGAGAACCCGGCTATTTCTTTAGCCAGGTCTCGGAGATACATGTCCATGTAGAGCCCATGTAGAGCCGGTAAGTCTGGACTCAACAAGCAAGCATAGAGCCCTGGAAGCACTTCCTACCGAGGGCATCCAGGCTTCGGGCTTCCCTACCAGGGGGCACCGAGGAGTGCATTTTTTGACTCTTAAGTCTATGCATGGCCGATTCCACCACCATGGAATGGTGCGGTAGTTGTGCCCTTTGGAAGCCGGGGCTCTTGCGGACTCGATAAATGGAATCGACCCGCTTGCTTAACATCGGCGACGACGCCGGGCTCTCCCACATGCGGAAGAGAAGTCGTTCCAGCATCGGAGGAACCGGTACAATAAAGGCCTCCTTCGGGGGAGAGTCATATTGGATGGCATCGAGTTCTTCAACTCGAGGTTCCTCCTCGGGATCCGCGGGGAAGGCCAAAGCCTTGGCCATATCCCTCACGAAGTCCGAGAACCGGGTATCCTCCGGGGGGGACCGTCTCCGAGGTTCGGACTCGGGGGAGTCCGAAGGGACACACCGAGTCCGAAAGGAACCAGGTGACTCTTCGTCCTCGGATTCCCAGGCCGAATCCTCGGAGGAGGAGTCGAGCGGCTCCGGTCGGGCGGGCGGGCACCGATGCTATCCGCTCCGACGCCGAGGGAGTCGGCGTCGACGACCTCGGTCCCGAACGGGAGGCCGAAGGAGACCTCGACCGAGGATCGACTCAAGCCCTCATGGACTCGAGGATCGGCTCGGTCTCCGGGGTCGACTTGGAGGTCGACGTCCCGGCGGTCAGGGCAGAAACACCGGCGAGGCCAGCGATCAATACCCGCTGCTGGTCCATGAAGGCAGTCAGACTGCTCTCCAAGGCCGTCAACCTGAGTCCGAGCTCAGGAGACCCAGCAGCCCCCGACTCGGGCCCCGACGGCGTCGGGCCCGACGTCGGGTCCTTCGGAGGCGAGTCAACGAGGACAACAGTACTCACGTGAGCGGGCAAGTCCACCTCGAGTCGAGGATGTTTTGACAGCCTCTCCACCTCCGAGGACCCGGGACGGGAATCGGGGCTATGCGACCTGGCCCTCGAGGGACCAGGAGCGTCCACTGATCCCGCCCTCGCGGGTTTCTTCTTCCGATGATGTTCCCGGGTAGGAGACCCCCTTTCAGAGGAACTTCGATGATGCTCAGGACCAGAGTCCCGAGACGTCGAAGCCTCTGACGAGGTCTGAGCCCGGCCGGAGTCAGAGAAGATACGCTCCCGCTGATGCTGCCGACTCCTCAACGCTTTTGAGGACATTTTGCCACATGGACCACAGATCATGGAGTCATGATCGGGTCCGAGGCAGCGGAGGCAGAAGTCATGAGTGTCTGTAAGAGACATGAGTTTCTTACAGAGGTCACACGTTTTAAAGCCGCTGGCAGCCATCGGGGGAAAAAGGGCCCCTGCGAGGTCGAAAGACCGGGCTGCCAGGGAAAAAGGAAAAAGGCGCGAAATTTGTCACGAAGGACAAAAAACCGAAAAATAAGGAACGGACTCGCAACCGGCGTCGCGAGTCCGGGCGGGAAAAGAACCGGCGTCGAACCGAAGAAAAAAGAGAAAAATAGAGAAAAATCAACTTTTCGGCGGGGATTCACAGACAACGTCTGTAGGGCTCCGCGGAAAAAAGAAGACTGAGCAAGATGGCACCCTTGGGCGGGAAGAGGACCGCGCATGCGCGCTGCAATTCCCAAAGGCTTTCTTTGAAAGCTGGGGAAAATTGCTCCGCGAGGGCTCCGTCGGCGCCGACGTCACCCATATGTGAGGACTGACTTCCTGCTTGGTCCTGGAGAACAGCCTGTTGTTCTGGTTTTGTTGTGTTCTCTGTGAACCGCGCTGATGTCAAAGAGTGCGGTATATAAGAAATCAAAAATAAAAATAAAATAAAAAATAAATCATTTTGGTCACCTTCCTCTAAATTATTTCAACTCCTTTGCTAGGTATGGTCTCCAAAACTGAACACAATACTCCTAGAGAGGCCTCACCAATAAATGGAAGGCTGCGCGGGCAGCGTCCCAGGCCGGCCGCTGGTAACCGGGCCGGCTCGGCGATGCGGGGCCCGGGTCGCGGGGGCTGAATTGTGGGGGCAGACGGAGAGGCGGGTGCTAGGCTGCATCGTTCAAATTCATTGGCTCTCTGCAGTGCAAGGCGCGCGGAGAGCCAATGAGAAGGAGAGGGGTAACGTCAGCAGCGGCGAGGAGCCGGAGGACGGGGCCAGTTTGTCTTGGGCTCCGTGATCGGCGGATGCGAGCGGTGCGTTGTCCGGTGGCTCCATCGGAAGGCTGCTTGCGTTGAGGCCTCGGAGGTTTTTCGGAGCTCTGGGTGTGCGGCAGAGGCTGCGGAGGGAAGAGCTGCAACACACGGCTGGTGGCGGATCAGTTGGCTGGTGGTAGCAGTGCTCGGCGGAGCGAAGAGCAAAGCACGTGGCTTGTGGCGGCTCGGTGTGCGGCGGCTGCGCTCCGGCAGCGTTGAGAGGCCTCGCAGGCAATTGTGAGTGGTGCGGGGGCAGGCTTGGAGCACTTTTGCGGTGCTGATGGCAAGGGGGGGCTGCGGGGGAGGGCGTCGGGGAGGGCTAAGGGGGCTTCAGGGCAGCACGGCAACAGGGCGGCAGGCCAAGGGATGACAGGAGAAGGTGGGGAAGCTGGGCAGCCCAGGGAGGCAAGTGGGTTTTCAAAAGGAAGGGGTGCAGGGGGGTCTGTGCGAAGGGCGCAGAGGGCTGGGTTGTCTGTAAGGAGGGGGGGAGAGGAGAGAGAGTGCAGCGGGCAGGGGCTCCGAGGAGAGGTGGGCCTCAGAGAGGGGGGTCCGCTTTCCAGCCTGCGGGGTTGAGGGGTGCTGAGGCGAGGGGTGCAAGGGGGGGTAGCTCAGAGCGGCCCTCTGGGACACCTTGCATTGGGGGTAATGGTGGGGCTAGGGAACAGCAGGGGCCTGTGAGTCAGCAGGGTGGGGGACCTGTGCTAGAGTGTGAGACTGGAGTCTGGGGGGGGGGCGGTGGGATGCCGGGTGTGGAGAGGGTGCCTTTTTGGTGGTCGGGGGGTTTCCATGGGAGGCGGGGTCTTGTCGGGCGAGGTGGGGAGCATGTGGGGGCTAGGGCGGGGGTGGGGGCAGGGGAGGGGTCCTGGCAGCATTGGTTGGGAGGGGGTCAAGGGTCTTCTGGCTCAGAGTGGCTTGGGGCTTGGCAACTAGCCTGGCCGGCGACGGCCCCTCCCCAGGTTTTCTCTTTTATGTCTCCTCAGGGGCCGGCAATGATTCCGCATGCAGCGATGCCAGGTATTGGAGGCTGGCGGGGACCGGAGCAGCAAGGTGCGGTGGCCAGCTCGGTGGAAGCAGTGCCAGTGGCGGAGTGGATGTTGGACTCGGTGGCCGCAGGTGAGGCACGGGAGGGAACTGCTGAGGGGGGGGGCATGAGGGAGCGGGGTGGGTGGGAAGAGGAGGAAGAAACGGAAGCACACTTGTCGGCGTCGGCACAATTCAGACTCATTTTCTTTGTCTTCTTCGTCGCTAGAGTCGTCGTCCCCATCGGAAAAGGATGGGGATGGGCAGGGGGTGGGTAGCACTGAGGCGGGGTGGACAGTGGGTAGCAAGGGCCGGGCACCGTCATTAGCGGCGTATGCGGAATTATGGGAGGGGGTGCCGAAAACGTTGCGGCGCAAGATTAAGAAAAGGCGTTATATCGATATATTCCGATTGCTGGAGGGATGTAGGCGGTCCAGGGATAGCAAGAGAAAGAGGAGGGAAGACGAAAAGGCCGGCCGGGTTAAGAAAGTGTTGCGGAACATAGTGAATTGGACGAGAGCCTTTTTGCGTCTGGCGAGCGTTTGGGTGCATCACTATCCGGATCAGTAAGGCATGCTCTTGGCTTACGCGTATTCTATCCTGGAAGCCGCTCAGACGCATGTGGGATGGTCGTGGTTGAACTACGATGAGAAGTTCCGAGACAAAATGGAAGAGAATCGTTTTTTGTCATGGGGTGTGCAGGATATTAATCTGTGGCTTACGCAGATGTCCGTGAAACCGGGGGTGGGGGGTATGGGTGGGAAGCCAAGTGGGGGAATACCTGGTGAGCCAGGGCGGTCCTTTCGTCCGCCAGGACCCTTGGTCCAGCCAAAAAGTGGAGTCGCAGGATCTGGGGATGTGTGCTGGCGGTTCAATAAGACTTCCTGCCCCTTTCCTGACTGCAAATTTCGGCATGCATGTTCAAGCTGTGGAGGGGGACATGCAGCAGCAAAATGCGTCAAAAAAGGGCCCACCCAGCTTGGAGGCCCCCCCCTAAGTAGCGGGTCGGCTATCGGTATGGCCAGTACCCCGATAAGGCTAGAGGAGTTAGGGGCTAGGCTGAGACATTATCCGAAGCGGGGGGATAGGGAGGTTTTGTTAAACGGGTTTCGGGAGGGCTTCATTGTCCCAGTGGTGGGGACAGTGGTAGAGGGTAGGGCGTGGAATTTGCCTTAGGTGCGACGATGGGCGGCAATTGCCCGTGAGAAATTGTTAAGGGAAGTGAGATTGGGAAGGGTCGCAGGCCCCTTTGAAAAGAAGCCGTTCGCGAATTTGGTAGTGTCCCCGTTAGGTATTGTACCCAAAAAGGAAACGTAAATTTCGATTGATTCATAATTTGTCATTCCCAGCAGGAACATCGATTAACGATCATATCCCGCGTGATAGTTGTACGGTTAGATATGCGTCTTTTGATCAGGCGGTGAAATTGGTGAGGTCAGCAGGGGAAGGGGCATGGATGGCGAAGGTCGATATCGAGTCTGCCTTTCGTCTCTTGCCGGTACACCCGAGTAGTTTTCCCTTACTAGGTTTTTGTTTTGAGGAACGATTTTATTTCGACAAGTGCATGCCCATGGGCTGCTCAGTTTCCTGTGCTTACTTTGAGAAATTTAGTTCTTTCTTGCATTGGGCATTGGTACGCGAAGTGGGCTGTAGGAATGTCGTGCATTATCTGGACGACTTCCTCTTTGTGGGAGCGGAGCAGTCGGGGGAGTGTGGGCGGCTATTGAGCGGTTTTATGGCTTTAGCCAGGGACTTGGGGGTGCCGTTAGCTGAAGAAAAAACGGAAGGTCCAACGAGGCGACTAACGTTTCTGGGTATAGAGTTGGACTCTGTGGGGATGGTAGCGCGACTTCCGGAGGGGAAAGTGACTACGCTGCGAGTTCTAGTGTCAAATGCTTTGGTATCTCGGAAGCTGAACTTGAGGGAATTGCAGTCGTTGATTGGTGCATTGAATTTCGCATGCCGTATCATCCCGATGGGCAGGGTGTTTCTGCGGAGGCTGGCAGGGGCGACGGCAGGGGCGAGTAAACCGCACCCGAATGAAGGAGGACTTGCGGATTTGGGACATCTTTTTGCAGGAATTCAATGGAACTGCGGTGTTAGTCGAGGAAGAAGTGTCCTCAGTGGACTTGCAGCTGTTCTCGGATGCAGCGGGTGGGGCGGGGTTAGGCTTCAATTTTGGGGGGGGCGTGATGTGCGGACAGATGGCCGCAGCAGTGGCAGGAAGCGGGATTGGTCACTAACATTGCATTTCTGGAGTTGTTCCCAATACTGGTTGCGCTGGAATTGTGGCCCGAACGATTGCGCAATCGCAGGGTATTATGGCGGTGCGACAACGCAGCAGTGGTGTATGTAATCAACCATTACAGTCCGAGATGTGTGCCGATGGCTGACTTAATGAGGGAGGTGGTGTTGGCGTGTTTGAAGCTGAATGTGGGGATCAAAGCGCGTCATATTCCGGGTTGCACTAACGAGATCGCGGATGCTTTGTCTCGTTTTCAGTGGGACAGGTTCCGGAAGCTGGCACCAGGAGCCGAGGAGATGGGTCTGCAGGTACCAGATCACTTGTGGCGGATTGGCCTGCAGAAATGCTGAATTTGCTGCGTGCCTCGGTGGTGGGAAGAACCTGGTCGGTTTACCAGCGTGGATACGTCAAGGTGGAAGAATTTTTGAGGAGGTGCGGGTGGTGGCCCGAAACGGTATCGGACTGAATGCTGGCAACTTATGTAGTTGAGGCTAAGGAGCGGGGTTGGTCTAAGGCCGTGGTCCATTCGCATTTAGCTGGGTTTGCCTTCTTTGCGAAAGCGGCGGGGTGGGTCACAGCAGGGGGTGGGTTTTTGACGAGGAGGCTGCAGCAG
The DNA here is from genome assembly GCA_033557465.1 of Ichthyophis bannanicus. NCBI lineage: Eukaryota > Metazoa > Chordata > Amphibia > Gymnophiona > Ichthyophiidae > Ichthyophis > Ichthyophis bannanicus. Next base: position 1,536,140,467 of record CM066032.1, read on the forward strand.
GGGTGGGGCAGAATGAGTCCAGCACCTGGGGACTCCCGTCGGCCGATTACGCATGGCTTGTTAGTGCGGCTGTGTGCAGCCCTTCCGATGGTGGCCGCGTCGGCGTACGAGGCGGCCTTATTCAAGGCAGTTTTTTGCTTGACATTTTTTGGGGCATTTCGTATTGGCGAACTGGTAGCGGACTCTGGGAAGGCGGGGATCGGCGGTGCGTTGCGGCGGCAGCATGTGCAGTTGGACAGGGGGTTGGCGAGGGTGTTTTTGGCTCGCTCCAAAACCGATCAGCGGGGTCGTGGTTGCTGGGTGGTGCTGCGGGAGATGGCGGGGTCCAGTCCTGTGCGGTGGCGGCATAACGGGACTATTTGCGCCTCCGTCCAGAGAGGGAGGATATGTTTTCTATTCACAAGGATGCGCGGTTGCTCACGCATTTCCAGACAGCCGTCTTAAGGATGGCTCTTCGACACATAGGGGAGGTACCGCATCAGTTTGCGGCACATTCCTTCCGCATTGGGGCTGCGACAAGTGCAGCGGTGGCGGGTTTGTCCGACATGGAGGTTCAACGCATTGGGCGTTGGCGCTCGGGAGCCTTTAAAGGGTATGTCCAATTGTAGGGTGCTTTGGTGGGGTTCGAGGGGGGGGCTAATTTTGTTCTTTCTTTTGCAGATAGTAGGTATGGTCCACATGGCTGTTGGCTGATCAGCCATTCTTTTGTGGATTGGGCGGGGCGGCGAGCGGCTGTGCAGCCTGCGGGGGCCAATTTGGGCCTGGATCCTGAAGTGGTGTTGGTACTATGGCTGGGTGAGCGAGGCCTACGATGGACACAGTTGCTCCCTTTGCTTCGGCACCATATGTGATTGCGGCCTGCGCCTGATCTGCTGTTGCTACATTTGGGGGGCAATGACTTGGCAGCATGGACCTGCCGACAACTCATCCGAGCAGTGCAGAGAGACCTGGAGGAGGTGCTGCAGTTGTTTCCGGGAGTAATACTGATGTGGTCGGACATTATACACTGGCCCAGTTGTTGCGACCAGAGACGTTGGTCTCGTGGTTTAACGAAAATTAACCGCCAGATTGGCCGCTGGGTCTGCACTCATGGGGGGTACCAGGTGATGCATTCTTGGGTGGAGGTGGGTTGTGCGGGATTGTACGGGAGTGATGGGGTGCATCTATGTCCAGTGGGTTTGGATTTATTGTTAAACGACTGGCAAGAGGCACTGGAGTGGGTAGTTTTAAGAGATGCTCGCTGGTCGCAGCTTTTTGGGGGGCGGCGCGTGTACGGCGAGGTCGCCCGCGCCGATGGCGGGATCCCGGAGGTTTCCGGGGTCCGGAGCCTTGGATAAACTTGGGACGGGGGTGGGGTACCCCCGACCCGGAGAACCCCTGGGTTGGCTTTTGCTAATTATAAGGCGAAGCCGGGGTCCAAGGGGGGAGAGAAGCTGGAAAAGCGGAGGCGTGCCCACCTTGCTATGGCCATGGCTGGTGAGGCATCCTTCTGCTGGGTATGGAAATTATGGTTATTCAATGTTGATGTTATGCTGTTTCATGTTCAATAAAGCTGCAACCAGGTGTGTTTTACCAAAGTTGGTGTTTTGTGTGTTTGTGGTATCGGGGGGGGGGGGGGTAGAAGTGGGACAGATGTGCGGGACAGAGCATCGAGTCCGACCTGCCCTGGTTACTTGCACAGGGGTATTAATACCTCCTCCCTTCTGCTGGTTATGCCTCTCTGTATGCAGTCTAGCATCCTTCTGGCTTTGGTCACTGCCTTGTCGCATTGTTTTGCCACCTTGAGATACCTGTCATAGACCCACACTCACTATCACATACAATTCCTTTAGATGTCTGCATCTCTCTGCACTTCTTTGCATTAAATCTTCTAATCTTTTCTCATATTGTCTACTCTGTCTGAGGTGTCCACTCTGTTTCAAATCTTCATGTCATCTGCAAAAAGGCAAATTTTTCCTTTTGAACCCTTCTGCAATATCATTCACAAAGACATTGAACAGTATTGGGACCCAGGACAAATTCCTGAGGCACTCTACCACATGCCTTATTTATTTTGTTTTACTTATATTATTTCTATACCGCGCTCTTTAAAATCAGCGCGGTTTACATTTAACAACCAATTTCACAAAGCAGCGGAGCATGCGGTGTACATTACATATAACAGGTTTTACAACTTGGGTTAACAGGGGTAACTATATACACTATGTACAACTAATCTGTTCTACTTCTACAGAGCACGTGGACACTCACTGAAACTATTCACAAATTTATATACAGGTTTGGGCAGTCGCGTCCTTTCTTATGAGTGAATTCCATTTACCACCTCCCTCTATCATCTGTCAGTCAACTAATTTCTGATCCATTTCACCACTTTGGTATCCACTCCCATGTTGCTCAGTTTATTTATAACCCTCCTGTGAGGAACAGTATCAAAGGCTTTGATGAAATCAGGACCGTACCAAGCCATAAATGCGCTCTGTGTGACTTGCACACTGGCGTGCCCCCTCCCCCACCAATCACCATTTTGTCATTTGCCCCATGCATCATCTTACCTCCATATCCAGCTGGCTCTCCCACGTGCTGCCTGTCTTGCCCAGCTGCCACTACCACTTTTAGGGCTGCCTTGGTGGCGGTGGTGGCAGTGGCATTAGTGACATTCAATTGGAAAAAAAAATGCAGGTCTTTCTGAATCTGCTCTTGCATGGAGGTCTGATCCCTCCCTCCTCTGATGTATGCTTGCATCAGAGGAGGGAGGGACCAGACTAGCTATTCAAACGTGGGTCTTTCCAACTCTGTGCTTGAATGGCTGGTCTGGTCCCTCCATCCTCTGGCGCGAGCACACGTCAGAGGGAGGGAGGGATCAGGCCAACATGCAAGTGCGGAGTTGGAAAGATCTGCGGGTTATTTTTTTCAACTGGATGTAGCTACTGCCAACACCACCACCACTACCAAGGCAACACTAAAAGCAGCGGTGGCTGGGAAAGGGCAGGCAGCGTGGGGGGGGGGGGAACCAAGGCCGGCAACCCCACTTGTGCTTCTATTTCTTTGAGTCCTGTGCGGCTACATCGCTCACACAGAGCTAGGTACGGTGCTGGTTGAAATCTAGGTAGATAACATCCATAGCATGCCCTTGATCTAATTCTCTAGTTACTCAGTTAAAGAAATCAATCAGATTTGTTTGGCAATATCTTCCTTTGGTAAATACATCTTGCCTCAGATCTTGCAACCCACTGGATTCTAGAGAAACCACTATCCTTTCTTTCAGCAGCATCTTCATGACTTTTTCCCCCACTGAACTAAGGCTTACTGGACTGCAGTTTGCCACTCTTCTCTGTTATCACGTTTGTGATAAGAGACCATATCAATCCTCCTCCAATCCCTGGAAATCTCCCTCATCTCCAAGGATCCTTTAAGAGACCTGTCAGAACCTCTCTGAGCTCTCTCATCATCCTAGGATGTATTTCATCCGGCCCCATGGCTTTGTCCATCTTCAGTTTTGCAAGTTGTTCATAAACACCTTCTTCCATGAATGGTGTAGTATTTACTCCATTCCCATTAGTACGTTTGTCAATCATGTGTGGTCCTTCTCTAAGATTTTCTTCATGAACACAAAACGGAAGTATTTGTTTAGCATGTCCACTTTTTCCTTTTCACAAATCAGGAACTCTGAGTCTTACAATTCCAACTCTGGCTTCCTCCTCTCCCCCATGTACCTGAAAAAACACTTATCACCTCGCTTCACAACTTTAGCCATTTTTTATTCTGCGCATGTTTTTGCCACCCCGATTTCTTTCTTTGGCTCTTTCAGCTTTATTTATTATTTTTTTCTGTGCTCCTCTTTTTGTGATCTTATGAATTTTCTGTATGCTGCCTTTTTTTCCTTTATTTTTGTAGTCATTTCTATGGAGAGCCATATTGGTTTCTTCTTCCTCTTTTTTTATTTACTTGCCTTACATATAGATCCACTGTACATTTTATAGCATTTTTCAGCTTAGTTCACTGCCTTTCCACTTCACTTATCTCCTCCCACCCTGCCAGCTCCTTATTCCAGCACCATCTCATTTTATTGGTCAGCATTTCTGAAATCTAAGACTTTGAATTTGCTGTGACTGAACTCTGCCTTGGCTTACCGCAAATCACATCACTGCTGCTTCAAGTGGGCACCCACACATACTTGTGATACACTGTCTTCATTGGTGAGTTCTAGATTCAGTATCAACCTTTCCCAGCTGGGTTCCATCATCATTTGTCTGAGCAAAGCTTCTTGTAAGGCACCCATGATTTTTTTACTTCTTTCTAGATTTGCAGATGAGCTATTCCAATCCACACCTGATTGATTAAAGGCAACCAGTATTATCATCACATCTCCCTTCATTACCACCTTTGCAATATCACTGATAAAATCTGTTGATTTCTTATGTTTGAGTTGGAGGTCTGTAGACTACATCTGTATGGACAGTAGTACTATCTCCTCTTTCCAAAATGATCCACAACTTTTCTTTTCCACATGTCCTCTGCATTTAAGCTTCTCTAATATTTCTTTTTTTACATACAGGGCTGCTGTTCTTCTTTTTCTACCATCTCTATCCCTCCTAAATAAATTATGACCATGCATGGCAGTATCCCATTTATGAGACTCATTGAACTATGTTTTCGTAATGGCCACAATGTCCAAGTCCATTTTCACCATGAGGGCTTCCAGGTCAGGAAATTTGTTGCCTAGACCGTGAACATTGGTGCTCATTGTCTTCCACCAATTTTAGGTTGACTTGCTTGAATTTTGCATGGTTTTTATTCCTTATTCCTCTTTCCATTTGTTATTGATGGGTGCATAAAGACAGTGTCTCTTTCTATTTTCAACATTACTGTGATGCTTTTGCTGGGGGTGACATCTTACGCTTCTTTTCTTCTGTTTGTCACCCTCTTTCTCTAGTTTAAATGTCTGTTCGCATATTGCCTGAAATTTTCATTTAGGATCCTTTCTCCTACCACAGAAAGATGTAGTCCATCAATACGGTATAGCCTCCTGTTCCACCTACTGCTCCAGGTGCCTATATATCTAAAACCTTCTTGGTTTTTTGAGATGGGATGACTAGTACTGCACACAGTACTGAAGGTATGGTAGTGCCATGGACCTATACAGAGGTATTATAATAGTTTCAATTATTTTTTCTTCCATTAATTTTTAAATAATCTCTGACATTCTACTGTATTTGTTTTATTTAATAGCCATAACACACTGGGCTGAAAATGTCAATGTATTATCCAGAATGACTCCATTTTTTTGTGTAGTAATTCTCAACATGAAAACCATCATTTTACATATACGGTTGGGATTATTTTTTACCTATATGCACCACTCCGCACTTGTCCACATTAAATTTCATTTGCCACTTAGATGCTCAGTTTTCTAATCTCACAAGATCCTTCTGCAGTTCCTCATAATCTTCTGAGTTTTAATGACTTGAATAAATTTGTATCTTCTATAAATCTGATCACCTCATTCACTGCTCCTTATTCCAGATCATTTATACATGTGTACTACAGCACAGATCTTTGGAACATTCTTTTATTAACCTTTTTCTATTTGAAAACTATTCTCTGTTTTCTGTCTTTTAACCAATCAAGTCACAATAAGCCAGTAACTCTTATACCATGACTACTGAATTTCCTGAGCAGTTATTCATGAAAGTCTTTGTCAAATGCATTCTAAAAATCCAAAAAAATGCATCACTCAGCTCATTTTTATCCACATTTGTTTATACCTTAAAAAAAATCTAACCAATTTTTAAGACACAATATTATTTTGCTAAACCGATGCCGACTCATTCCCATTAACACGTGTCTCTCTGTATGGTTAGTAATTTTACTACAATGGCTTCTACCAGTTTACCCAGAACCAACATCAGCCTCACCAGTCTATAGTTTCTTGGATCTCCCCTGTGGCCCTTTTTAAAAATTGCCATAATATTGGCTATCCTTTAGTTCTCAGATACTGTGACTTTATTAAAATGAAAGGTTACAGATGACTAATAACGGGTTAACTTTTTGATGTTTCAGCTCATTCAGAACTCTTACATGAATACCATCTGGCACTGGTGATATGATACTCTTTAGTCTGTCAATTTGCTTTATTACAACATATGGATTAAGTTATTTGTTTTATCACTGAGCAACTGAGTGCAAAACAGCGAACATTTTTGAGAATGCTACCTTGGAAGTTCTGTATGTCAATTTTCTATCTAAAAGCCTAAACTTTGCTTCTCACACTTCTCTCTCACAACTTCCTATGTAGTTGGTACCCACATGTAACACAATAGCTAGCTCCTCTCCTAAAATCCTACCTGGGTGATATAGGAGGTCTCACACCTTCACAAGAGGCAGGCAAGCTACCAAGAGATCCTAATACTCCTACATTCCTAATGACTGAATCACCAATTATGATAGCTGTCCTAATCCTTCCCCAACTGGATATGTGGCCTTGGAAAGAGATCCTCAGTGCAAGAGGATACTGTATCACCTAGAAGGCAGGTCCTAGTTGCCTACAGCAATTGGCAGCTTACAATAAAATGTCTTTTCCTGACACTAACTCAAAAATCAGTTCCAAACTAGTACTAATAAGAGAAAAAAAAAATTAAAACTCTTATTTGCAGATCTTCGGCCTAAGATGTTAGCTCAACGCAGAATTAGTAAGATATGGTGGGGGTTATGCCTCTTTAAGATCAAGCCTGCATAGCATAATTGCTATGCAATTCAAGAAAGTACCCTGTGTCACTGCAATCCCAGGTCTATTTCGGTCTAAAGAAAGGTGAAATTAGACTTACCTGCTAATTGTTGTTCCTTACGGAACTCCAGTCTGGTCCCGAAACCTCTGGGGTTCCGCTCCTCTTCCAGCAGCTTGGAGACTGAGAGACATCACACTTGTGATGTCACTGGTACATAAGCCCCGGAACCGCCTCCAGATACCAGTAACCTATTGACAAAGCAGACTCTCTGGAGCAACAATTAAGTAGTAAACAAAAGAGAAATAGAAATATACACAACTTGTACACTCACTAACCGTACTCTAAAAACCCCCCAACCAGTACACCTGGACCGGAGACCGACTCCGAAACGCCCCGGTCCTCTCCCCTCCTGTAGGGAGTAAGGCATCTACTTAAACTGCAAGATAGCTGATGTTGGGGAAACTAACTCACTCACCTGTGCTCCGCCGGCTTGAGATACGTATCAGCAACTTTCTTGTGCTTCAGGCGCTCGAGATTAGCAACCCCCGGGCGGGATACGGGACCAGACTGGAGTTCCGTAAGGAACAACAATTAGCAGGTAAGTCTAATTTCACCTTCCTTAACGTCCCTCCAGTCTGGTCCCGAAACCTCTGGGGATGTAACAGAGCAGTGAAACTCAATGGGTGGGACCTCGCAGACCTGCCTGAAGCACCGCAGATCCAAAACAGGTATCCCGTTCCGCCTGGACATCCAGCCGGTAATGCTTAACAAAGGAATGCAGAGACGACCAGGTCGCCGCCTTACAGATTTCCGCTGCCGGCACCAAACTACATTCCGCCCATGACGCCGCCTGCCCCCGCGTCGAGTGAGCCCTTAACCCTTTTGGCACTACTCGGCCTTTGAGCAGATACGCAGACGCGATCGCCTCCTTAATCCAACGGGCGATGGAAGCCTTAGAAGCCGCTTCCCCCTTGCGCGGCCCCGCAAAGAGCACAAAAAGCCTATCCGTCCTACGCAAGTAAAGCTTTAAAGCCCTCCAGACATCCAGGCCGCGTAAGCGCTGAGAGGAAGAGTCGTCAGCCGCCGAGGCAAAAACGGGCAAGGACACTACTTGATTCAAGTGAAAAGCGGAGACCACTTTAGGCAAAAACGATGGAACCGGCCGGAGAACTACCTTGGACTCACTAAAAGATAGAAAGGGTTTACGACAGGACAATTCTTGTAGCTCGGAAATGCGCCGCGCGGACGCAATAGCCACCAAGAAAACCACTTTCAAGGTCAGGTTCTTAAGCGACGCTCTCGACAGCGGCTCAAAGGGTTCGCGCCCCAAAGCATCAAGAACTAGTGGCAAATCCCAGTTCGGCACCACTGGATGCCGAGGAGGGCGCAACAGAGCTACCGCCCGCAAAAAACGCTTAATATCCGGATGTACCCCCAAGGACACCCCTTGAATCTTGCCTCGATAACAGGACAGAGCCACTAACTGCACCCGCAGGGACGAGGCCGCCAAACCTTTCTGAAAACCATCCTGCAGAAACGACAGGACCTGCGAGACAGAGACCCGCAAAGGCTCGAGCTGCCTCTCCTGACACCAAGCCTCAAAAATTCGCCAGACCCTAATGTAGGCCAAGGAAGTCGAACGCCGACGAGCCTTAAGCAACGTGGAAATAACCGCCGCAGAATATCCCTTCGCCGTTAACCTTGCCCTTTCAAGAGCCAGGCCGTAAGCGAGAACCGATCCACGTGAGGCATGACTAGCGGCCCCTGAGTAAGAAGGTCTACCCACTGAGGAAGCCGCCACGGCCATCCAACCACAAGCCTTATCAAATCTGCATGCCACGGCCTCCTGGGCCAATCCGGCGCGACCAAGATTACCGGACCCCGATGACGTTGGATGCGCTGCAGCACCCGCCCTATCAACACCCAGGGCGGAAACACGTACAGAAGCTGATCCGCTGGCCACGGCTGAATAAGAGCATCTAGCCCCTCCGACATTCGCTCCCTTCTCCTGCTGAAGAAGCGACTCACCTGAGCTGACCGTAACGACGCCATGAGATCCATCACCGGCGTCCCCCACCGACGGATCAGCAGGGCGAACACGTCCGGGTGCAATACCTATTCTCCGGGGTCCACTTTTACCCGGCTCAAGAAGTCGGCCTCCACATTGTCTATCCCTGCTACATGTGCTGCTGACAATGCCAGAAGATGCTCCTCGGCCCACGCGAACAAATCCCCGGCCTCTGCCTTGAGAGCCACACTGCTTGTGCCCCCTTGACGATTGATATACACCACCGCAGTCGCATTGTCGGAAAACACCTGAACAGCCTTTCCTGCGAGAGCAGGCTGAAGACCGAGCAGCGCCTTCACCACCGCTCGCAACTCCAGCCTGTTTATGGATCAGCTCCGCTCCTGTTCCGTCCACTGTCCCTGCGTGAAATTGCCCTGACAGTGAGCCCCCCCAGCCTGACAGACTGGCATCTGTCGTCAACGGTACCCATTCGGGGGCCTCTAAGGACATGCCTGCCTCCAGATTTCCTGGGTGCAACCACCAGCGCAGCGCCTGGCGCGTCTCTGGAAGACAGGGCAGTCGCCTTGTCAACGCATCCGTTTGATGGGACCACCTGCGCAATAACACCCTCTGCAACGGCCTCATGTGCGCTCGCGCCCAGGGAACCAACTCGATCGTCGCCGCCATGGTCCCCAGCAGCTGCATGTAGCTCCATGCCGTCGGGGACGAAATGCGGAGAAACTCTCTGACCATCTGCCGAAGGCGCTGAGTTCGTAGCTTCGGAAGGAAAACTTTCCCTAAGCCGGTGTCGAAGCACGCTCCTAGATACTCCAGGTGCTGAGATGGCGTCAACCGGCTCTTGGACACGTTGACCACCCAGCCGAGACTCTGAAGAAAGTCCACTACCTTGGCGGTCGCCGCTTCGCTTTCTGCTCTCGACTTTGCCCGAATTAACCAGTCGTCTAGATAAGGGTGAACCAGTACCCCCTCCTTCCTCAGAGCCGCCGCCACGACGACCATCACCTTTGTGAAGGTGTGCGGCGCCGTCGCCAGACCAAAAGGCAATGCCTGGAACTGAAAATGTCCCAAAGGCACCGCAAACCTGAGAAACGTCTGGTGCTCCCTTCGAATGGGGATGTGCAGATATGCCTTGGAGAGGTCCAGGGACGTGAGAAATTCTCCTCTTTGCACCGCCACTATCACCGAGCGCAAGGTCTCCATCCGAAAATGAGACACCTTGAAGCAACGGTTTACGCGCTTTAGGTCCAAGATAGGCCGAAAAGTACCCTCCTTTTTCAGCACTATGAAATAGATGGAGTATCGACCGCTGCCGCATTGGTCTGAAGGAACCGGCAGAATAGCCTTCAGGGCCAACAACCTGCGCACCGTGTCGTGCACAGCCCGACGCTTGAGCCGCGCCCCACACGGCGACCTCACGAATGAATCTCTCACTGGTCTCAGGAACTCTAAGGCATAGCCCTCTCGAATCACTTCCAGCACCCATTGATCCGACGTGATCTGGACCCAAGCAGGGTAAAAATCCCGCAACCGACCCCCTACGGGAACCAACCCCACTTGGGCCCGCTCGGCTTCATTGTGGTTTCCGAGAGCCCGAAGAGGCGGAGGAGGAAGAGGCGGAGGAGGAGGAGGCGGCTCCAAACCCTCGACCGGCTCCTCGAAACCCCTGGCTTCGGTAGGGAAAACGCCCCTGCTGAGACTGTCCAAACCTGGGGAAACGAAAGCGCCGAAAATCTCGCAATGGACCCCTAGGCCCGGACAAGGGACGCCCCTGTTTCAGCTTGTCCTCCGGCAACCTGCCGCCCTTGGACTCCCCCAAATCCTTAACCAACTTATCTAAATCCTCTCCAAACAGGAGCTTTCCCCGAAAAGGAAGCTTACTCAACCAAGCCTTGGAAGCTCCGTCGGCAGCCCAGTTGTGTAACCAAAGATAGCGCCGAGCAGCCACGGCCAACACCATACTCTTAGAAAGACCCCTGATAAGGTCATAATGAATATCCGCTAAATAGGCAGCTCCGGACTCCAACCTGGCTGCCTCCGCCAAAAGCTCATCGGCCTTATCTGCTTGAATACGCTGTACCCATCTCAGGCACGCTCTCGCCACCCAAGCACCACAAATAGACGCTTGCATCGAGAAAGCATTGACTTCAAAAACCTGCCTTAACAGAGACTCTAATCTCCTGTCCTGGGGGTCCTTAAGAGCAGCACCCCCCTCCACGGAAATGGTAGTTTTCTTCGTAACAGCCGATACTGCGGCATCCACTCTGGGAGACTTAAACAACTCCCGATCCTGATCCACTAGCGGATAAAGCCGCGCCATAACCCGAGAGCCCCGGAGTGTAGACTCTGGCAAATCCCATTCCTCCTGAATCATTTCCTGAACCACTCTGTGCACCGGGAAGGCACTTTGAGATTTACGAAACGCCTGCAACGGGTCCTCCATGGAAGCCTCCTCCGACGGCCCCCCCGTGGGCATATTGAGCGCCTTCAGCATCTCCGAGATAAGAGCCGGCAATTCCTCTCCTGGAAGACGCGCACGACCCTGGCTTGATCCTCCTGCTCCACAATTTTGCCATCCTCCAGGTCGTCCTCCAAATCGTAGTCTAGATCCTGCTCCTCCGAACGCAGGCCCTCCGATAGCACGGACTGAGCTGACCGCTCCCTGTCCGCCCTGGGCATCTTTGCGAACAGCCCCGCCACGTCTGTTTCCAGTGGCGCTCCTGCTGTTTGAGCCCTGAGGTCCCCTCCGAGACCCCTCCAATCTGCGTATCTGAAGAACCGTCTAAGGCCTTCTGAAGCAGCATAACAAAATCGGAAGAAAAAATTGCTGCCAAACCCCCTGGCAGAACGGACTGCGGAGCTGAAGGCCTCGAGGATGATGTGCTGGGCACGGGATCCAGAGAAGGGATGCTGGGGGACCCCGGCCGATGGGGGGAAACGGACACCGGCCCCTTAGCTTCATCTGCCTGCTCTGCGGCCCGCTGCAGAGCTGCCGTCTCCTGAGTGCAGCCCTTACAAATCCCTGCGTCTGAGAGGGTGCCTTTCTTAACCCCACAAATTAAACAGAGAGACCTAGGCATCCTGCCCCCTGAATGGTGCCCTAGAGCTATGGAGCACCGTAGGCAGAGAATCGCACAAAAGCACTGCTAAAACCTGTGTTTTGTTGCACCCCCCCCCCCAAACAAACAACTGTGCTGTAAGGCTGCCTGCCTGTGGCTGCCGTCCCTTTTTTTTTTTTACACACCAAGAAAATGAAGGCTCATGCAGCACAAACCGTGCCTCTAACCGACCACCAGAGTCCCGTCAAAAAACGAGGCTCCCTGACCCCGCTAGCAGCCGCTCAAGGCCCAAGAAAGGGAACGCGGCCTGTTTCCTGCGCTTTAACCACGCGGCTCCAACCGACCCGCCGACACCGTGGCGCTATGGAAACTGCGCCCCGAGGCCCGTCTGCCCTAGCGACAGCGAGCCCCTCTTACCTGCGCCCAAGGACGACCAGTCCCACGCTCTGCTGTCTCCGGCGCTACCGCTGAGCGCGGGAACCGCCGGGCCGAAGGTGTCAGCGTCGGGCAGGAAAAGGAGGCAGACAACTTCTCCCCTGCACTGCCGGTATCTCCGACGGCCTCAGTAGCTTAAGCAGGCAAGACTTCTGCAGCTACGGGCCTCGGACCCGGACTGTCTCTGGTGAGCTTTTTCGCCCCTCCTGCAGACAAGCAGATGTCACGGGGGGAAGGGGGGGGGGTACAGGACCCGATGCAACTTAAGGGCAAAGAAATTAATGGAAAGAAAAAAAAAATAATTAAACAATTAAATAAATAATTAGAAACCAAAAAGAACAATTAAAGAAAGAAAGAAAGAAAGCCCCTTAAACCCCACTGGCTCCTAACTCTCCTTAATTGTTCCTCTGGTGAGCCGCAGACGGCTCACCACCTTCCAGCTGCTTGGAGACTGAGGTAACTGGTATCTGGAGGCGGTTCCGGGGCTTATGTACCAGTGACATCACAAGTGTGATGTCTCTCAGTCTCCAAGCTGCTGGAAGAGGAGCGGAACCCCAGAGGTTTCGGGACCAGACTGGAGGGACGTTAAGGAACAAATCTTGAGTATTTTACTGATTTTAATCTGCTCAAGGCAGGTGGCAGCAGCTCTCTTGCAGCACAAAGAGTAAACAACCTGTTTACCTTTGTGGAATTGTGGCCTGTGAACAAAATTTAGAAAGATAACGAGAAATCTTGAAAAAAATGACCAAAATGGACTGTTAAGTGCCTGCAATGGGGAAAGGAAAACACATCCTATTCATGCCAACTAGCAGATCAATGAAAAAGCAAATTTAACTTAAATAATCACTAATGGGGTTATTCCATGGCACGAATGGTTGTGACGTCCACCCCCGCTAATCGTTCCCCCTCCTGACCCCATCTAACTTCCCTGCTCGTTGTATGGGGAAGTTAGATGGGGGCAGGGAAGGGGCGGATCTAGGGCGGGCAGTGGGCAGTTGTCAGCCCCAGATGTACCCGGCAGATTCCAATGTTCCCTGATGCAGAAGGAACGGCAGGCCCGGGGCTGGGAAGGGGCGGCAGGGGGCAGAGGGCATTCCCCGCAGCTCGACCCTGGCCCTGGGAGGCCAGATCGGGGGTAGGGCTGCAGGGAAAGCACTTTGGGAGCCAGCGGCTGGGGATTGAGGCTTTTCAATGGAGCCGTGGTGCCATGGAAACCGGACGCCATGGCTCCATTGAAAAACGCTGACTGAGTTAGTTAGGCAAAGCCTGTACATGCAAGCCGGGCGGAATCAGGGTCCTGGCCTGCACATACAGGCCTGTTCGTGATTCTGATCCCGCGGGGCTAGATGTGTCCCACAGGGTCAGAATCGCGATTCCCTCTGTGCGTCCGGTTCCAACCGGGCGCACAGAGGGCCTGGACGTTGGGGATGGAATCGGGCTCTAAGTGTTTTTTTTTCATTTTAAGAATAAAGAAAAACGTGAAAAGCAATGTCATCCAGCATCAATGGATGAAAAACTGAGGTGAGCAATTGGGGTGTGATAGCATTGGAACTCTAAATCACAGAGTAAAAGCTTTGACATTTCCATTAAGTTCTTGAGCAAATGTCAATTCAGCAACAAGCATGATCAAATGACTCACTTTGTTACCATGCTACATGGCTGTTTGAAGCAAAGAGAGTGCGGCTGCCGCAGACGCAGGCTATAGGAGCCAAAACATCGATGTTGGGTAACCAAAAAAAACCATGAACTTAGCCTAGATAAGTATTTAATCTTACTACTAACAGTGTGATCTGAAGCATTTAAGTACAGCATCAGTCATCACATAAAATTGAAATTAGACTTACCTGCTAATTGTTGTTCCTTGAGGAACTCCAGTCCAGTCCCGAACCTCTTGGTAGTGCGAGGAGCTTGGAGACTGAGTACATCACATTCTTGAGAGCACCAGTACTAATACCACTGGCTCCTCCCACGAGCTCCCAGTAATCTATTGAGAAAGCAAACTCACAGGAGCAACAAATAAGTAGCAGTAGAGCAAACAGGAAAATAATTTACTAGCAAACTGTGTGTCACACTTCCAAGAGGCATTCTCCGAACTCCTCGGAGTAGGAAAGGCAAGAGAAAGAGAGAGAGAGAGAGAAAAGGAAACTCCCTGGAAAAAACTACGGATCTTCTGCCTAGAACAGTTTAATGAGGAAAGAATCTCGTAGTAACTTCAAAAGTATAATCTTCGAAACATTATGCTAGAATGAACCGCCACTCTGCTAAAAACGGAGCTGCCCAAAACTAACTAAAACAGCAGTATCATAAAAGAATCCTGGGTGGGATACGGGACTGGACTGGAGTTCCTCAAGGAACAACATTTAGCAGGTAAGTCTAATTTTGATTTCCTTATCGTCCCTCCTTACATCTCTTAATGCACCGAACCTCTGGGATGTAACAGAGCAGTTACTTAATGGGAGGGACCCGCCAAACTGGCCTGCAACACTGCCGATCCAAAACGAGCCTCTCCCGCCACTTGGACATCCAGGCGATAACGTTTACTAAAAGTATGTAGCGAAGACCAAGTAACCGCCCGACATATTTCTATTGGGGGAACTAAACTATACTCGGCCCAAGAGGTCGCCTGGGCTCTAGTGGAATGAGCTCGCAGACCTCTCGAATCCATCTGGAAATGGTAGCCTTAGCTGCTGCTTCACCCTTGCGTGGACCTCCAAAAAGGACAAACAACGACTTGATCTGCTAAAACCCTTGGAAGTCTTCAGGTAGCACTTGAAGGCCCTCTTGACGTCTAACCGATGGATGTCACGCCCCAGCGCAGACCCATCCGAGTCGGCCAACACTGGCAGAGACACTGGCTGATTGATGTGAAACACCAAGACCACCTTCGGAAGGAAAGAGGGAACCGGACGAAGAACCACTCTTTCCCGAGAAAATGAAAGAAATGGTTCCTGACAAGACAAGACTTGTAATTCCGAAATCCTACGCGCAGAACAAATTTCTACCAAAAAGACTGTCTTTAACGTTAAGTCTTTCAATGAAGCTCGGTTCAAGGGCTCAAAAGGCTCCTTGGTCAACGCTCTCAGAACCAAGTTGAGATCCCATGAGGGAACCAGCGCCCTGCGTGGTAGCCGTAAATGAGTTACTGCGCAAAGAAAACGCACCACATCCATATGAGAACCCAAAGGCTCCTTATGCACCTTTCCACGAAAACAAGCAATTGCCACCAGCTGAACCCGCAAGGAACTGGATGCCAATCCCTTATCAAAGCCATCCTGCAAAAACGCCAAAACCTCTGGAACTATCGCAGAAGAGGAACTCAGCTTTCTAACTGCACACCACTCTTCAAAAACAGGCCAAATCCGTATATAGGCTAATGAAGTAGATCTCTTGCGCGCATTTAGCAAGGTTGAAATGACGGATGCCGAATAACCTTTTCACCTCAATCTTTCAAGAGCCAAGCCGTAAGAGAGAATCGACTCACCTGAGGCATGCGTAGAGGTCCCTGCAACAGAAGGTCGCTCCGCTCTGGTAAATGCCATGGCCGAGCCACTAATAGTCGCACCAGGTCTGCGTACCAAGGATGCCTTGGTCAGTCTGGAGCTATGAGGATGACACATCCGCGATGTGCTTCGATCCGCTGAACCACTGGGCCTATCAAGGCCCATGGAGGAAAAACATAGAGAATTCCCTCTGTCAGCCATTGTTGCAATAAAGTGTCTATGCCTTCCGACATCCTTTCTCGTCTTCTACTGAAGAACCGACTGGTCTTGGCAGATTCAAAGGTTGCCATAAGATCCATCAGATGTGTTCCCCATCTGTGCACTACCTGAGCGTAGACTTCTGAGTGGAGAACCCATTCCCCTGGATCCACACGAATCCGGCTGAGATAGTCTGCTGTCATGTTGTCGACCCCCGCGATATGTGCTGCCGATAATGACTGGAGTTGGGGCTCTGCCCAGAGAAATAACTTCTCGGACTGATCCTCGAGTGGTACACTGCCTGTGCCGCCTTGCCGATTGAGATAAGCTACCGCCGTCGTGTTGTCCGACAAAACTCTCACTGACCAGCCTAGGAGAACCTTCTTGAACGCCTTGAGCGCCTGAAACACTGCTCTCAATTCTAGTCTGTTGATCGACCAACCAGCCTCCTGTGCGCTCCAAGCTCCCTGAGCATAGAGCCCCTGCAGTGAGCCCCCCAACGGGCCAGATTGGCGTCGGTGAGAACCGGTATCCACTGCGGAGGCTCGGGGGGCATGTCTGCAGTCAGATTTTCCCGACTGAGCCACCATTGAAGTGCGACCTTGACCTCCCATGGACAAGGAAGCTGCTGGGTCAGAGAGCCTGTCTGGTGCGACCACCGACGAAGCAGAGCCCTCTGTAACGGCTGCATATGCGCTCTTGCCCACAGCATCACCTCTAGAGTGGCCGCCATTGTTCCCAATAACTGAAGGTACTGCCAGGCTTTCGGGTTTGTGCGCCTTACAAAGGCCTGCACTAGAAACCTTAGACCTTGCACCCTGTGCCCCGCAGAAAGACTGCCCCTGACTGTGTGTCGAATCAGACTCCTAAGTATTCCAAGTCCTGTAAAGGAGTCAACCGGATTTTGGCCCAATTGACCAACCAGCCCAGACTTTCTAGAAGCTGCACCACCCATGCAGTAGCCCATATGCTCTCGTCCCTGGACTATGCCCTGATTAGCCAGTCGTTGAGATAAGGATGCACTAGCACCCCTTCTTTGCGAAGCGCCGCAGCTATGACCATCATGACCTTGGTGAATGTCCGCGGCGCTATTGCCAATCTGAATGGTAAGGTCTGAAACTGAAAATGCCCCAAAGGCACCGCAAACCGCAGATATCGCTGATGGTCTGCCCTGATAGGAATGTGTAAATACGTCTTCGTGAGATCTAGAGATGTTAAGAACTCGCCCTTTCTCACCGTTACTATCACGGACCGCAACGTTTCCATGCAGAAATGTGGGACCCGAAGACAACAGTTTACTTCTTTGAGGTCTAGAATTGGGTGCTAGGAACCATCCTTTTTGGGGACCACAAAATAAATTGAGTATCAACCGCATCCGTATTGGTGTCTGGGGACCGGAACTACCGCCCGCAATTGAAGACGACGAGCGAGGGTCTCCTTTACCGCCAGAGTCTTGCCCAGCACCCTGCAGGGGGACAGGACAAAGGAGTCGGTGACCAGCCGTGCGAACTCGAGTGAATAACCCTCGTGGATGATCTCCAACACCCACTGGTTGGATGTTATGTGGGTCCAGGCAGGGTAAAAGTCCTGTAGCCAACCTCCCACGGGCTGCACCCCTGCCTGGGCCCTCCTCCCTTCATTGTGACTTTTTAAAACCAGAGGATGAGGGGGCGGATAATCCTCTGCCTGCACCCCAGAACCTTCTGAACCCGGGACTTCGAGTAGCAAATCTTCCCCTCTGGAAACCTGAGAGATGGGAGGTACGAAAACGTCGAAAATCTCGTGCCTGGCCACGAGGCGCTGTAGCATTGCGCCCCTGTTTTGGCCTATCCTCCAGAAGGCGTCCTCCCTTGGATTCACCCAAATCTTTAACCAACCTTTCCAGGTCCTCCCCGAACAGGAGTTTCCCCTTAAAGGGAAGCTTACTAAGATGGGACTTGGAGGAAATGTCTGCTGCCCAATTCCGCAGCCACAGGTAACGACGAGCCGTCACCACAGAGGCCATACTCCGAGCCAAACTGCGAATAAGATCATATTGCTCATCCACAAGGTAAGCAGCTTCCGATTCTATCTTAGCAATCTCAGCCCCCTGCTCAAGAGCCGAACTCTCCAGCTGTTGCAGTCACTGGGACCAACGCAGACAGGCTCTAGCCACCCAGGCCCCACAAATAGAAGCTTGCAATGACAGAACATTAATATCAAAAGCCTGCTTCAACAGGGTATCCAATTTTCTGTCCTGCGCATCCTTTAGTGCCGCACTGCCTTCTACCGGTATTGTTGTTTTCTTAGTCACAGCCGAGAAAGCTGTGTCCACGTAAGGAGAGCGAAACAACTCTCGCTCTTGATCTGAGAGAGGGTAAAGACGAGAGAAGGCTCTAGCTCCATTTAGGCCTGCTTCCGGCAGATCCCACTCATCTTGGATCATCTGCTTAACCACTCGGTGAACAGGAAAAACCACCTGGGTGCTGCACACCGCTTGGAAGAGAGGATCCTCTAGGGTATCTTCTTGGAGACTGAGTGTACTGGGAGTTCGTGGGAGGAGCCAGTGGTATTAGTACTGGTGCTCTCAAGAATGTGACGTACTCAGTCTCCAAGATTCCGGAGGAGGTGCACTACCCAGAGGTTCGCGACTGGACTGGAGGGACGATAAGGAACATTTGTAAGTAATGAACAATATGAACTGTGCTCCAGAGTTTGTTACAGAATTTAAGAAAGCTACTTGAATGGTTTGCTAGCTTGCAGTAAATAGAAAAAGACTGAAAGAATTTTAGAGGCAAATGATGAAACTAAATGGCGCTCAGGAGCTGACGTTTAGGCACCAATTCACCATATTTGATATCTCTTTTATATATATAATAAAAGGTTTTTCAAAAAATGATAAATACACAACCAGTAATCCCCCTTTCCAGCCAGTCTCTCTCCCCCATCCTGTCATCACCCAATCTCACCTGCACTTTCTTCCTCTACTCTTTCATCACTCAGTCTCTCTCTTTTATTCCATTCCTCCCCATCTCACAATCTCTCTCTTCCTTTAAATCAGCCATCTGTCACCCCAGCTAGCTCTCACTACTTAGCGAGCCAACCAGCCATCCCTGCAGCCAACCTTCAACAACTAAGAAACTAGTCAGCTCCCTCAGTCCAGTTATCCCTCACCACCCAGCAAGTCAGTTTGCCACCTTCCCTAGCTAGCCCTTACTACCCAGCAAGTCAATCATCTTCCCTAAGCCCCTATTCCCTGTCCAAACAAGCTAGCCAGTCAGCCACTCTCCAGCCTCTGCCTCCACTCCACCCCTACAAGCCAGTCAGCCTCCTTTTCCCTCCCAGCTAGCTCTTTCCACGCATCTAGTGACTCCTGAAAGCTACTGATCCTCATCTTTCGCTCTGCGGCTGCTGCTGGAGCAGGAATATCCTTCCCTCTGGACTGCACAACTCTGTGAGAATACAAGCCACATGGTGTAGGAACTCTCCGCACTGGTCTTGGGGTCTTAAGTCTCATAATAATAGCAAAAGTATTCATGCACTGCACAATTCAAAGTCACACAGAGCTGCGCAGGACAGAAGAGGAAGTTTCTGCTCCAGCAGTGGTGGTGTAGAAGTGGCTGCAACAAAACGACAACCTAAAAATGGCATGAAAACCTCAGGGAACTCAGCGCCTAAGATTTGTCAAACCCTGGAGTACACACAAACACACTTTTCACTTGCCTTGGAGCAGTTGTAAATTTGTGTGCTACTGGAGATTATTCTAGGAATCTGTTTAGAAAAGGTGCATAAAGCTTTTGTTGCCTTTATAAAATATGCAGAACAGAAACATATTTTTGAGAATTTTGAAAGGTGACCTATTATAAAATTTCCTCCTACAGAAATATATCTGTGGTTCTAGTGCTTCACAGTTTCAGAAAAGTATATATGCGTGCAGGAAAACAAATAAGAGACTTAAGTAAACAATTTTAAAAAAAGCAAAAAACGATCTCAAACATAATGAGATACTTAGTTTCATTTTTAAACAAACTAAAAAGAAAATTTTAAATAAAAAGCATGCGATTTACCTCAGCATCTTCCAACTCAACATCTAAAAAGTCAAAGTCCTTGAAAACTCCAAATTGCTGTTCGCTGCCATTATCTTCTACTGCCACCTCCTCTTCTTGAATGACTTCCTCTGTTGTGGTAATAAGACTGGTCTGTTGGTCTCCAACTTCTAGGTCCTCATTAGAAGAGAATATCACCTGCAGAAGGAACAAGAATAAAACCACTGAAATACTTGAATGCTGTTGAGTTAAGCAAGTAAAGGAGTCATGGCTCAGTAGGTACAGATACTTCATTATCGAAGAACAATTTAATTTTCATAATCAGAACCACAGCTAAGTATTGCAATTATGATGAGAGGCTAATCAGAATTCATTTATTAACACCACTTGAGCATTCAAGGACTTTTTTAATGGAATTTAGAGGCACTTACTGATGGATTTTTAGGGAGACCAGACTCTGGTCCACACAGTGAGAGTACATTCATTAACTTCTCTCTTGTCCTTCTCTGAAAAACAATAAAATTATCTTAACTCATATCATGTGCGACTACAGAAAAACTTTCAGATAAAAAGACAATCAATGCTGCACTGTATAAATTAATACAAGACTAGTTTCGTATAACAGTGTTAAAATTACAAAATTTTCTATTGCTAGTAAGAAAAAATGTAAGACAATATTCTACAAGACTTAAGTGAACACTTTAAAAAAGCAGAATGTCTTTTTGATATCATCAAATTAGAGCTGTTTAAGGATGATAACTTATTATTTTAACACACGTAGATATTACTACTTTCGGTTGTTTTTTTATAAAGCTTTGATCAAATTCAGTCTTCACATTAAAGGTAGGAAAATTTGAGCCATTCAGAGGGTAATTTTATAAGGAGACCCTACTTTAAGTGTGAGAGAATGAGTCTTAAATTGGCTATTTTAGTCATTTACAAGCATATCTAGCTACAAATGTGTGTAAATGGTTCTTATTAATAGTGAAGAACAGTTAAGAGTAAGCCCCCCGATGAAGCGGCTTGTCCATGAGACGAGGATCTTCATCAGGCATGACTGAAATGCTTTCCAGGAGATCTTTCTAAAGCTAAGTAAGATTTTGTCTGTTCTGTGAACTGTGTTAGCTTTAGTCTGGCTTGAATTTATCTCATTTTTAGGGATGATGGAAAATCCGCAGACTCTGTGCTGTGGAGTTACTCCAGTTACCCAGGGATTCTGTGCTGGCTGATAATGTAGAGCCAAGTAAAAGGAGGAGGTTTTAAGACCTGTGATGGCACACGGAGGTGATTCCCCTTCAGGCAGTAAATGACTACAGCACAGAAGATAGTTTGTTTACTGAGGTCTTTTCTCCTGCAAGTATGGTAGGTGTATTGAATAGTATTTAAATATAGTATTGAGGTTTGTGTGTTTGGTATAGCTTTGTAAGGCCTCAGTGTGTGTTTCTGTTGGTTTTGTGTCTTATTAATAGTGCCCAGGATAAAAGAGTGCATGTTGATTTGATGGTGTGTACTTTCACTGTGGACCCTGCCTATTAGCACGCCTAGCTTTGTATACCTTACTTCTAGACTGATTTACAGAAATTGCTCAACAAGCAGACCTGGAATTACCATCTTGGTTAAGTAGACAGAGGAGAAAAGCTGGAGAGTGATAGTACCTAAAAATTCTTGAAGATGAGAAGTGAAAGGGATGAACAGAGACTGGGAAGTTATGGACTCATCTTTCAAGAAATAGCCTAGTAATTAGAGTAGACAAAGAACCTGGGAAACTGGGGTTGAAATCTCACAGATGCTCCTTGTGACTTTGGAAAAGTCACTTAACCCTTCACTGCCTCAGGTACAAATTTTGATTGTATGCCCTTTAGGAACAGGAAACGGTAGTTACTCATCTATAACAGGTGATCTCCGGGAACAGCAGGAATTTAGTCTTCACATATGAGTGACATCAGTACTGACAGAGCCCGCACAGGAAAGCTCACCAGCATCCAACTGGAAAGCTTTTGTGAGCACCCCACTGCGCCTGGATGACTGCCTTCCTGCCTTACCAACTCTCTCTCTTCAGTTGGGTTTGTAGACGAGAAAGGAGAGTAAATGAAACCCTATAACTCCTAGGGGAGGAGGGTGGGCTGCAAAGACTAAATTCCTGTTGTTCCTGGAGATCACCTGTTATAGGTGAGTAACTACGCTATCTTCAGAATAAGCAGGAATGTAGTCTTCACATATGGGACCTCCTAGCTCTCAGGTGCCAGATGAAGTGACCTCAGAACCAGTGGAGGTTCGCCTCAGAGTAGGCTTGAAGAGGTCATGGATCCTACATGGATTTCTGGTATCGTCAAAGTCTGGGATGGGGGGGGTAGGAGTTGCATCTAAATCTGAAAGAGGTGCTGGAGTAGTTTGACCAAACATGGCATCCCGACGGGAGTCCTTGTCCAGACAATAATGAGCAGGAAAGGTATGGACAGAAGACCAAGTTGCTGCCTTGCAATTTTCGTCAATAACTATCGAGTGTAGGTTTGCCATCAAGGTTGCCATAGTACGAACGTTATGAACAGTGACATCCCCTTCCAGGGGGAGTCCTACTTTGTCATAGGCAAGAGAAATGCAGTCTGCTATCAATCTTAAGAGCTCATGCTTATATACAGATAGACCCAAGTGACTAGGGTCAAATGAGATGAACAACTGCTAGGCTTTACGATGACCTTGAGTCTTTTGGAGATAAAAAGCCAATGCAAGCTTGCAGTCAAGAGTGTGCAGAGACCATAGGTATGTGGCTATGACCGCCATACATTTTGTGAAGACTCTTGGGTCAGAGGCGAGTTCGAAGGGAAGGACTCTGTATTGATAATGTTTTATCTGAAAGGTGAAGCGTAGATATTTCCTGTGTCCTGGATGGATGAGGATATGTGTATACGCTTCATTTAGATCTAGAGAACAGAGCCAGTCTTGACTGGAGGTAGGGAAGAAGGGTCCTGAGAGAGATCATCTTGAACTTTTCGCAGACTAAAAACTTGTTGAGGATTCTGAGGTCCAGAATGGGCCTGTATGCTCCAGTCTTCTTTGGAATGAAAAAGTATGGAGAGTAAGAGTAGTTACTCACCTGTAACAAGTGTTCTCCAGGAGCAGCAGGAATCAGTCCTCACATATAGGTGACGTCGGCGCCGACGGAGCCCCCGTGCGGAGCATTTCCCCAGCTTTCATAGAAAGCCTTTGGGAATGCAGCGCGCATGCGCGGTCCCCTTCCCGCCCAAGGGTGCCATCTTGCTCAGTCTGATGACATAGCTAAAAGACAGCAAAAAAGCAAAAATAAATTATATGACTGCAACTCCAAGGGGAGGAGGGAGGGTTGTGAGGACTGATTCCTGCTGCTTCTGGAGAACACCTGTTACAGGTAACTACTCTTTCTCCAGGACCAAGCAGGAAGTCAGTTCTCAGATATGGGACTCCCTAGCTTAGGGCTACCAGAGGCCCCAAACCGAAAAATGAGCTCCCTCTAGAGCCTCAGCATGCAAGAACAGAATCTTCTCTGATAACGCCCCCGACAGGTAGCCCAACACCAGGGCCGGAGGGTAGGAGTTGCCTAGACCTCAAAGAGATTATGAAGTACCGCTTGCCCGAAAGCACTGTCCCTGCGAGACTCCCTCTCAAGGCAGTAGTGGACTGCAAAAGTCTGGCTTGAAGACCAAGTAGCGGCCCGGCAGATGACTGCCAACGGAACAGAGCGGAGATGAGCCACTGATGCAGCCTTCGCCCTGACACGGTGAGCCATAACTTGACCCTGCAACAAGAGGCCGGCTGCCCTTTAAGCCCAGACGATGCAGTCAGCTACCCATATGGACAAGGTATGCTTGGAGATAGCCAGCCCCAACTTATTGGGGTCAAAAGAAATGAAGAGCTGAACCGCCCTCCGGTGCTCCCGCGTATGGTCAAGGTAGAAGGACAACGCCCTCCTACAGTCCAGGGTATACAGGACCATCTCAGCCCGGCTAGCATGAGGCCTGGGAAAGAAAGTTGGAAGAACCACCTCCTGATTGAGGTGGAAGGAGGAGACAACCTTTGGAAGGAACTTAGGGTGAATCCGTAAGACTACCCTGTTCTTACAGAACCTAGTATAAGGTGCTTCTGAAACTAGGGCCTGAAGCTCATTCACTCGCCTAGCTGAGGTAAGGGCTACCAGAAATAGCGTTTTCCAAGACAGAAAACGCATAGGGCAAGTAGCCATAGGTTCAAATGGTGGGCAAGTAAGCCGTTGCAAGACCACATTTAAATCCCATTCAGGGGCAGGTGGACGCACTGGAGGCTTAAGCAAGAGCAGGCCTCTGAGGAAGCGGGCCACCAAAGGATGACTGGAGAGAGACTGACCCTCCACCTGTGAGTGGTGTGCTGAAAGAGCACTAAGATGAACTCTAACAGAATTGGACTTAAGGACTAGGTTGGACAGGTGAAGCAAATACTGCAGCACCACTGGCACCAGGCATGAGAAGGGATTCTCGTTGTGCTGAGTACACCAGGAAGAGAATCTACGCCATTTAAGGGCATAAGACTTTCTGGTGGACTGCCTCCTAGAGGCCAAGACTACGTCCTCCCCTTCCCTAGGTAGTAGTAAAGGCGCTAGAACTACCCTTTCAGCAGCCAGGCCATCAAATTGAGGGACTGGAGATTGGGGTGTAAGAGAGATCCCTGCTCCTGAGACAGGAGATCGGGTTGCATCCCCAGAGGAAGAGGAGTGTCCACCGCTAGCTGCAACAGCAGTGGGAACCAGGGTTGCCTTGGCCACCAGAATCACTGAGGCCTTGTCCCGGATTACCTTGAATAGTGTCTTGGACACT
The DNA here is from genome assembly GCA_033557465.1 of Ichthyophis bannanicus. NCBI lineage: Eukaryota > Metazoa > Chordata > Amphibia > Gymnophiona > Ichthyophiidae > Ichthyophis > Ichthyophis bannanicus. Next base: position 1,536,165,258 of record CM066032.1, read on the forward strand.
AGAGGCGTGGGAGGAAACGCATATAGGAGGCCTGTAGACCATGGAATGAGAAACGCATCCGCTGCTACTCTGAGAGGATGCAGTTGTCTGGAGCAGAACCTGGGAAGTTGACGGTTCAGAGGACTGGCAAAGAGATCTATGGTTGGAAGTCCCCATCTCAGGAAGATCTGTTGAACCACTAGAGGGTTCAACTGCCATTCGTGCGGCTGCAGAATCCTGCTCAATCTGTCCGCCAGGTAATTCTCTTGACCTGGGAGGTAGACTGCTTTGAGAAGAATGCCATGGTCGACTGCCCAGGAGCACAGTTTCTGCGCTTCCTGACAGAGAAGACGGGACCCTGTGCCCCCTTGTTTGTTCACATAGAACATAGCCACTTGATTGTCTGTCTGAACTAAGATGGACTGGTGAGAGATGAGATGAGAGAAAGTTCTCAGGGCTAAGCGGATAGCTCTCAGTTCTAAGAGATTGATCTGCTGTGCGACCTCCCAAGGAGTCCACAGGCCTTGAGTACATGCCCCTTGGCAATGTGCACCCCAACCTTGTAGAGAAGCATCGGTTGTCAGCACCTGAGAGTGTGGAGGTGCCTGAAAAGGCACCCCTTGCACTAGATTCGGAAGATGAAGCCACCATTGCAGAGAGGACTCTAGTAGGCTGGACACCCTCACTTTGTCCGCGAGGCTTCCTGTGGCCTGGTGCCATTGAATACTGAGGTCCCACTGAGCTGGTCTCATGTGTAGAAGGGCATTTGGAGTCACATGGACCGTGGATGCCATGTGGCCTAAGAGCCTCAGGAATTGTCTGGCAGAGACTAGAGAATTGCTGTGGAATAGCCTGGCTAGAGCCATCAAACTGTGGGCACTGTCCACTGGTAGAAAGGCCTTTGCCTGAAAGGTATCCAGTCGAGCTCCTATGAACTCCATGTTCTGGGAGGGATGCAAACTGGACTTTGCAAAGTTTATGACAAACCCCAGGTGCTGAAGCAGAGCGACAGTGCGAAGGGTGGCTTGATTGGCCTCTTGCGGGGACTGACCCCTGATGAGCCAATCGTCCAGATATGGAAAGACAAAGAAGCCCTGAACCCTGACGTAGGCCGCCACCACCGCCAGGCACTTGGTGAATACCCTGGGGGCGGATGTAAGGCCAAAAGGCAGTACTCTGTACTGATAATGGTTTCCTCCCACTACAAATCTGAGATATTGTCTGTGGTCTGGATGAATAAGGATGTGAGTATAAGCATCCTTTAGATCTAAGGAGCATAGCCAATCTCCCTGCTGGAGGTAGGGCAGCAGGATTCCAAGGGTAAGCATCTTGAACTTTTCCCTCTCCAGGAACTTGTTCAGGTTTCGCAAGTCTAGGATGGGTCTGAGGCCTCCTGTTCTCTTTGGTACCAGGAAGTACCTGGAATAGAAGCCGTGACCTTTCAGGTGGTGGGGCACCGGTTCCACTGCCTGATCCTTTAGAAGACCTGCCAACTCCTGCAGGAATAAGTCCCTGTGCAGAGGGAGTCTGGGAGGCTCCCCTGGAAAATAGGAGGGGGGTACCTGGTGGAAGTGGAGGAGACAGTCCTTCTGGACTATACTTAGAACCCAGGTATCCCTTGTGACAGCTGACCACCTGTGGGCGAACAGGGCCAGCCTGCCTCCAGTGCTCATGGGAGCCAGCTGAGGAGGAGAGGCTATGCCAATGCAGTCAAAATCCCCCTCCCTGCTGAGCAGGAGCCAGAGTAGGAGGCTTGGGGGCCTTCTGCCTACGGGGCCCATGACCCTGCCCCTTGGCCTGCTGATCCTGTTGGGGAGCTACAGAGGCCTGATAATGAGGGTACTGTTTATAGGCAGATGACTTCCTCGGGTAAAAGGTCTTTTTCCCCGAGCCCTTCTTCTTCTGAGAAGGGGCAGAGGTTTTTCTGGACAGCCTCGTCCGGGTAAGAGTCTCGGTCTCGAGTTCGGCAGCCTTGTCAGCCATGGGCTTGCCAAAGAGGTTTTCACCTCGGCAGGGGACATCGACCAACTTGTCCTGCACCGATGGCTCGAGGTCCAATGACGGTAGCCAAGCCTGACGGCGTGCACCGATGCTGGCCGCGGCTACTCGGGCCGAAGCCTCAAAGCCATCATAGGCTGCTCAAGATATAAACTTCGAGCACTCACGAATACCCGAGGACAGAGCATTGAACCTCTGCAAAGGTTCCTCGGAGAGACCAGCAGAGAACCCGGCAATCTCCTTTGCCAGGTCTCGAAGGTACATGCCCATGTACAGCTGGTAGGTCTGGACACAGCAAGCAAGCATAGAGCCCTGGAAGCATTTCTTACCGAGGGCATCCAGGTTCTGTGCCTCCCGGCCGGGAGGCACCGAGGAGTGCATCTTCTGACTCTTCAGACGATGCATGGCCGATTCCACAACCATGGAGTGGTGTGGTAATTGTGCCTTTTGGAACCCTGGGCTCTTGCGGACTCGATAGATGGAATCGACCCGCTTGCTCAAAACCGGCGTCGACGCCGGCACCTCCCACATGCGTAAGAGCAACCGTTCCAGCATCAGAGGAACCGGAACAGTAAAGGCCTCCTTCGGAGGAGAGTCATACTGTAGGGCCTCGAGCTCCTCGGTTCGAGGCTCCTCCTCGGGATCCGCGGGGAATGCCAAAGCCTTGGCCATGTCCCGCACGAAATCCGAGAACCGGGTATCCTCCGGGGGGGACCTTCTCCGAGGCTCGGACTCGGGCGAGTCCGAAGGAACGTACAGAGTCCGAAAGGTGTCGGGCGACTCCTCAACCTCCGTCTCCCAACCGGACTCCTCGGAGGAGGAATCAAGCGGCTCCGGTCAGGCAGGCATCGATGCCATCCGCCCTGACGCCGAGGGTACCGGCGTTGACGACCTCGGTCCCGAACGGGAGGCCGAGGGGGGTCTTGGCTGAGAATCGACTCGAGCTCGCATGGACTCGAGGATCGGCTCGGCCTCCGGGGTCGACTTGGACGTCGATGTCCCGGTGGTCGGGGCAGATGCACCGGTGAGACCGGCGATCAGTGTCCGCTGCTGTTCCATGAAGGCAGCCAAGCTCCTCTCCAAGGCTGTCAAGCTGTGTCCGAGCTCAGGAAACTCATCAGCCCCCGACTCGGGCCCCGGCAGCGCCGGGCCCGACATCGGCTCCCCTGGAGATGAGTCCACGAGGACTACAGTACTCACGTGACCCGGGGACTCCATCTCCACACGAGGTTGTTTTGCAGGGCTCTCCGACTCCGAAGACCTGGGACGGCGCTCGGGGCTATGCGACTTGGCCCTCGAGGAGCCAAGTGCGTCCACCGACGCCGCCCTCGCAGGTTTTTTCTTCTTACAATGCTTCCGCGAGGGAGACCCCCTTTCAGAGGAGCCTCGACGCTGCTCGGGGCCGGAGTCCCAAGATGTTGAGGCCTCTGACGAGGTCCGGGCCCGACCGGACGCGGAGTCGGAGAAGATTCTTTCCTTTTGGTGCTGCCGACTCCGTAACGCCTTAGAGGACATTTTCCCACACAGACCACAGATCATCGGGTCATGATTGGGTCCAAGGCCCCGGAGGCAGCAGTCATGTGTGTCGGCGAGAGACATACGTTTCTTGCACCGATCACACTTTTTAAACCCGCTGGCAGCCATCGGGGGAAAAAGGGCCCCTGCAAGGTCAAAAGACAGGGCTGCCAGTGAAAAAAGAAAAAATGGCGCGAACGCTAGTCACTAAGGACAAAAAAACGAAAAAGAGATCCGGGCTCGATACCGACGTATCGGGCTCGATACCGACGTATCGGGCCCAGGCGGGAAAGGGAAACCGGCGTCGAACCGAAGAAAAACAGGTTAACACAGAGAAAGTCAACTTCTTCCTCGGGTGAAACGAATATACATCTGTCGGGCTCCGCGGAAAAAAGAAGACTGAGCAAGATGGCACCCTTGGGCGGGAAGGGGACCGCGCATGTGCGCTGCATTCCTAAAGGCTTTCTATGAAAGCTGGGGAAATGCTCCGCACGGGGGCTCCGTCGGTGCCGACGTCACCCATATGTGAGGACTGACTTCCTGCTTGGTCCTGGAGAAGAAACCCATTCCCTGATGGGATGTTGGGACATTCTCTATGGCACCCTAAGACAGAAGAGAAGACACCATGTCCTCTAGAAGTGCAGTGAGTGGGAGTTGCAGATGAAATCTGTATCCCTCCTAGACTATGTTTAGTGTCCTCTGCTCTGAGATGATGAGGTGCCATCTGTGGGTGTAGTGACACAGTCTGCCTGCTATGTGGAGGGGGCAGGCATTCTCCAGAGGCAGGGTAGCAATGTTCTCTAGAAAAGAGTAAAAAACTAGGTGCAGACTGTGGCTGCGGAGTTGGTTGAGGTATAGCCCCCTGTGGCTATTTCTGCTGCTTAGGATGCTGTTGCTTCTTCCGTGAAGCTTGATCCTGGTACTGACAAGCACGAGGATAAGAAAAGTAGAATTTCTTATTATTATTGTAGAAAACCTTCTTTGCAACTGCCTTTTTTCATGCAGGGTAGGCTGTTTTCTAGACAGTCTCTTTAGAGTAGTGTTTTCTCACTCTGAGAGGCCTTATCTTGCTAGTCTTCTCCAAAGAGATTTCCACCTGTGCAAGATATGTTGCCCAGCTTCTTGAACCCACTGTTCAAGAAATGAGGCTTGAAACCATGCAATTCTGCAGGCATCAATGCATATTGCTGAGGCCCTGCTTGTGCATTCAAAAGAATTGAAGGTGGCCCTATTGACATACTTCGATACATTTTGGCTATGCTTAACTAGTCTGCCTCTTGTCATCTGGGAGGAGAGGCGCAAAGGCCTCAACATCCCTGGATACCTCTTTTAGGAACATTCCCATGTAGAGGATATAGGAGTTGATCCTAGCAGAGAGCATGGATGCCTGGAAGCATCGACGTCCAAAGGCGTCAAGGGTTCTCGATTCTCTACCTGGAGGGTTAGAGGAGTGGGTCTGAGATTTTGATTCGGAGCATTGCCGATTCAACTACCATGGAATGGTGGGGGGAGCTGTAGCTTTTGGAAGCCCAGACACTCTGGTACCTGATACATGGTATCGAGTCATCGACTGTGAGGCGAGGCCATGAGAGGAGTCTCCCACATATGGAGCATGAAGGATGCGGTGCACCGGCACAGTGGCTGCCTCTTTGAGTGCTGTTGGGTATTGGAGGATCTCCAATTCCTCTGCCCTTGGCTCCTTCTCCGATGTTACCGTGATGGAGAGACCGTTAGCTAGGTCGCGAATGAATTCCTGGAAGGACATGTCTTCCGGAGGCGACATGCATTGCTATTGTGGTGAGGAAGGCTCTGAAGAAAGGTCCTGGGGTCCCAGGAATCGAACGACTCTGCATCTGAAGTGCTGGAATCAAAATCTGAGGACTCGAAGTATCGATAAGTATGATGTTTACCCAAAGTGAGATGTCGGTACCGATGATCCAAAGTACCAGGGCTTGGTAAGCCGCTTGGGTTGGGTATACCGACATCGGTGATAGTTTCAATGGATGGCAGCGAGCCCGCAACTGGTGTTGACGTTGGTACCGGTATCAATGGGGCGGTGCCTGGAGCCAAGGGCTTTATAAGAACTGAGGCTGCCAGGAGAGCTGCAAAGCTCCACTCAATGGCCAGTATGCGCTGGTCTATCGAGGTTGCCGGTGCTTGGGTATCGGTCACAGATACTTGCGCTGCTATCCCAGAGCATTGGACAAGTAGATCTCCGGAGGTCAAGGCCTAGGGAGCATCCTGGAGCCCCTCTGAGGCTTTGGAGGACAAGGCCTCCCGCCGGGGCTGTTTGGCAGGCCGATCCACCTCTGATGCAATGGTCAAGGGACCTTGATGCTTTGAGCGAGATCCACCCCTGGAGGTTTTGTCCAGCTTCGATGCGGAATTGTGCTTAGATTTTGATGACGAACTGGATGCTAATGACACTGCGTCTGAGACAAAGAGTGTCCCAAATTTTGAAGCCTGGTTCTGTAGGCCTCTCAGTATCATTTTCTGACAGAGGGGACAATCTTTGGGCTGGTGATCTGGGCTGAGGCATTTTAAGCACCATTATGTGTGTCAGTTGCTGAGATGGTGCTGGCACACTTAGAACATTTTTTGAAACCACTAGCTGGTTTCTCCATGCCTTCGAAGGATGGGAAGGCTATGGTAGGCTTAAGGCCTAAGAGGGCGTTGAGACACTCAAGGTTTTTTTTTGAAAGGGAAAATCTAGATTAAAAAAAAAAGAAAAGAATAAGGAGACTGGTGATATCTTCGATGGTGCCAGTGTCAATGGAAAGGCAGCGCCATCCACAAAAAGAGAGGTTTTTTCTGCGTCAACAAGATCTTCTTCCTGGTGGCTCTGCAGAAAGTGAAGAACTGAAGAGAGAGAGTTGGGAAGGCGGGAATGCAGTTGTAGAGGCACAGTGGGGTGCTTCCAAAAGCTTTCCAATTGGACACTGGAGAGCATTTCTGCACGGGCTCTGTTGGTATTGATGTCACCCATATGTGAAGACTACATTCCTGCTTGTTCCTGTAGATTTATCTATTGTATCAGAATGTAACTTGGCTTGAGCTATTAACGAAAAGGCATACTCTAAACATAAAAAAAATTTGTGCTGAACAACAAAATTAAATTTTATCTATACCTTTAGGAATCCCCGTGTCGGCCACAATATGTATCTATGAATGATACCCTGTAGGTTGCTGTTACGTGCCGTCGAGTCAGTGTCGACTCTTGGCGATCCTCTGGATAGCTGTCCTAAATTGTGTTTGGTCTTCAGTCAGGCGGCTCATTGTTGACCGAGTGGTATCCATAGCTGCTGTTATTGTATCGATCCATCTCATTGTTGGCCTTCCTCTTTTGCGTTGACCTTCAACCTTCCCAAGCATGGTGTCTTTCTCTAATGATCGCTCTCTTCACATGATGTTTCCAAAATATGAAAGTTGAAGTCTTGTCATCTGAGCTTCTAAAGAAAGCTTTGGTTTGATCTCCTCTAGTACTGACTGGTTTGTTCGTCGGGCAATCCATGGTATACACAGTATTCTTCGCCAGCACCATAATTCAAAGGCATCGATTTTCTTCCTATCTTTTTCTCTATTCAACTTTCGCATCCATAAGATGTTATTGAAAAAACCATGGCTTGGACAAGTTGAATCTTTGTATGGAAAGAGACATTTCTGCTCTTGAAAATCTTGTGTAGGTCCTTCATAGCCATTTTGCCAAGAGCAATGCGTTGTCGGATTTTTTAACTGCTTGTTGTTTCTTTATTGATCATTGATCCAAGCAGGTTAAAGTTGTCCACTATTTCAATTACTTCTCCATCAACGATGAACTTATTGATTTTGCCGGTTGTCAGGATCTCTGTCTTCTTTCTGCTAAGGTGCAGGCCCATTTTAGGACTATGTTCTTTGATCTTGAGAACCAAAAGTTTCAAATTGTCTTCACTTTCAGCCAGTATTGTGCCATCAGCATAGCAAAGGTTGTTAATGAGTCTTCCACCAATCTTCACACCTCAGTTGTCTTCATACAATCCTGCTTCTCTGATGATTTGTTCTGCATATAAATTAAACAGGGTAGGGGGAAAATATACAGCCTTGTCATACACCTTTGCTGATTTTAAACCATTCTGTTTCTCCTTGTTCCGTTTGAACTGTTGCTTCTAGATCAATGTAAAGGTTGTGCAAGAGAATGATCAGGTGTTCTGGTAAACCCATGCTTCTTAATGTGGCCCAGAGGTTCTCATAGTTTACACAGCCAAAAGCCTTGCTGTAGTCAATAAAACATACAGATATCCTTTTGGTATTCTTTTCTTTTTTCAAGAATCCATCTCACATCTGCGATGATGTCTCTCATTCCTCGCCCCTTCCTGAAACCTGCTTGCACTTCGGGCAGTTCTCGTTCCAGGTATGGTTGTAGTCTCTGCTAGATGATCTTGAGAAGAATTTTGCTGGCATGCGGGATCAGAGCAATTATACCCTGTACAACAACTTTAAAATCCAGCGGGAGAGAAGAGGTTACACAATGTAATTTGTAAGTCTAACTTGAGAACAATCTATGTTTTATTCAATTGTTTACCTGAAGAATAAAAATTGTACTACTTGAGCTTTTGGGACCAATACAGAGTCTTCAGAGTCTAAACTACATTGGTCTTGCTGTCTGAAGGGCCTATATTGTCATTAGTTTCAATCTCTTCATTAACAAGAGCAAGCACAGAATGGCCAACTTACATACTGTATATTTCTGATGTACATCAATTCTCAGACAGAGAGATATCTTCTACAGACATTTTCCCCCTCACAGCCTCCCTCCTCTCCCTTAAGCAGCAAACAGACCACATGCACATATCCAAAATGAAGCAAGTAAATAGAGAGCAATGCATCCTACCCTTAAAAAATATATATTATTATAGACCCAGGTCAATGATTCAAAATGAAACTATGGGTCCTATGAGACAAACAGAACCAGTAGAGCTCCCATATATCCTGAAAGGCCCACCACAAGAGCAAGTTGTCATTCCCTACCTCCCTCTTCTCCAACAAAAGCAAATAAAAAATGAGGGCACTCCACTGGGCCAGATTGAAGGGGGGGGGGGGGGGGTGTCAAACCTCTACTAACAAAGAATAGCCCTTTGAACCAAAAACAGCCTTCCAGAGTCTTTGCTCCTTTACAGAGAAAGGTAAGTGCCAAAAAGTCAGAAAACAATAAAACTTCTGCCTTCACTGGCACTTGTTAGATGCAAAGCATTGATATGACAGGTAAAGAGAGAATTTTAAAAGTAGCTTGCTGTGGAAGCAAAAATGCATAATAAAAACTTTTTCAAGTAAATTCATAGCAAAAACTGTGAGAGTCAGATGGACCATTAGATGATAGAAGGATAAAAGGGGCGCTAAGAGAGGTCAAGGTCATAGCAGAGAGACTGAATGAATTCTTCGTTTTGGTCTTTAGTGAAGAAGATGTAGGGAAGTTACCGATACCTGAAATGGTATTTAAAGGTGATGTATTGGAAGAATTGAAACAAATCTCAATAAACTGGGAAGAAGTATTACAACTATTTGATAAACTAAAGAGTAGCAAATCATCTAGAACAGATGGTATACATCCCAGGATGCTGAAAGAACTGAAATATGAGATTGCAGACCTACTATTAGTAATCTATGAACTAGCATAAAAATCATCTGTAGTACTTAAAGATTGGAGAATAGGCAATGTAACGCCAATTTTAAAAAGGATTCCAGGGGTGATCCAGGAAATTACAGACTGGTAAGCCTGACATCAATATGGGCAAAATGATAGAAACCATTACAAAGAATAAAATTACTGAAGATGTAGATAATCATGGCTTAATGGGAGAAAGCTAACAAGGATTTCGCCAAGGAAAACCTTGTCTTACTAATCTGTTATACTTTTTAAAGGTGTGAAAAAACAGGTAGACAAAGGTGAGCTGGTTGATATACTGTAGTGTATCTTGATTTTCAGAAAGCCTTTGACAAGGTCACTCAAATGAGACTCTTGGCGAAATTAAAAAGTCATGGGATAGGAGGCAATATACTTTTATGGTTCAGGAACTGGTTAAAAGATAGAAAACAAAGAGTAGGGCTAAATGACCAAATTTCTTAATGGAGAAAGGTGAATAGTGGAGTACCCCAGGGATCTGTGCTGCGCCCACTGCTTTTTAACATATTCAATGATTCGGATATGGGAATAAAGGGTGTTTGATGATCAATTTGCAGATGATACAAAATTATTCAAAGTTGTTAAAACACAAGAGGACTGTGAAAAATTGCAAGAGAACCTTGGTAAAGTGGAAGGTTAGATGTCCAAATGGCAGATGGAATTTAATGTGGACAAGTGCAAAGTTATGCACCTAGGAAAGAACAACCCAAACTATAGTTACACAATGCAGAGTTCCACATTAGGAATCATCACTCAGAAAAAGGATCTGGGCACCATCATGGATAGTACCTTGAAACTCTGCACAGTGTGCAGCCGTGGCCAAGAAAGCAAATAGAACTCTAGGAATCATAGGGAAAGAACTGGAGAATAAAACCAAGGATATTATAATGCTTCTGTATCATTCCATGGTGTGACCGCACGTTCTAAAAAGGATATAGCAGAATTAGAAAATGTACAGAGAAAACCCACTAAAATGGGAAAGGGGATGGAAGGATACTCTTATGAGAAAAGACTTAAAAGGTTAGAGCTCTTCAACTTGGAAAAAAGAAGCTGAGAGGCGATATAGCATAGTTACTCACCTGTAACAGGTGATCTCCGGGAACAGCAGGAATTTAGTCTTCACATATGGGTACGTCGGTACTGACGGAGCCTGCGCGGGAACGCTCCCCAGCGTCCAATTAGGAAGCTTTTGGGAGCATCCCACAGCGCCTGCGTGCTGCCTTCCCGCCTTTCCCAACTGCCTCTCTCCAGTTGAGTTTAAAGCTGAGACAAAGAGAGAGAGAGAGAGAGGGAAAGAGAAAGAGATAGATAGAGAAACAACTCCTAGGGGAGGTGGGTGGGTTGTGAAGACTAAATTCCTGCTGTTCCCGGAGATCACCTGTTACAGGTGAGTAACTATGCTATCTCCAGGAACAAGCAGGAATGTAGTCTTCACATATGGGGACTCCCTAGCTTTAGATGCCAGGGAGAGACCCCAGAGGTTGTGTGCCCCTGTTAAAGGGCTCCACTTCCCCCCATGGATCTCTGGCATCCAACCCGAGATGGCGGGTAGGAGTTGATTAGGAATGGAACAGGTGTTCGAGAACAGCCTGACCAAACAAGGCATCCCGGCGAGAGTCCTTGTCCAAGCAGTAATGGGCTGTGAAGGTATGAACTGAGGCCCAAGTGGCTGCTCGACAGATGTCGTCGATAGACACAGAGTATAGATGAGCCATTGAAGCTGCCATGGCTCTCACATTGTGAGCTGTGACATGGCCCTCCAGAGGAAGGTTCTTACTCTGATAGGCAAAGGAAATACACTGTGCAATCCATTTGGACAGTGTTCTCTTGGAGACTGGAAGTCCCAAATGAGAAGGATCAAAAGCAACAAAGAGTTGAGAGGACTTTCTATGTTGCTGTGTTCTTTGCAAGTAAAAGGCTAAAGCTCTTTTACAATCTAAAGTATGAAGATTCCTTTCTGCATTAGATGCATGAGGCCTTGGAAAAAACACAGGCAGGTAGACCGCTTGGTTTAAATGGAACGGCGAGACCACCTTCGGCATGAAGTGTGGATGAGTCCTAAGGACTACCTTGTCATGATGGAACCTTGTATAAGGTGGATCAACTACTAGTGCTTGCAACTCACTGATGCGGCGTGCTGATGTGATTGCAATGAGAAAGATAACTTTCCAAGAAAGGAATTTCAATGATGTAGTAGCCAGGGGTTCGAAAGGCGGCTTCATGAGCTGACCAAGAACCAGCTTTAAGTCCCATGCCACTGGAGGTGGCCTAATGGGAGGCTTAGTTAGAAGGCCTCTCATAAATCTTGCTATAAGAGGATGGGAGGAAATAGGCTGTCCATTCAGAGGCTTGAAAGAAGCTGCAATGGCACTCAAATGGACTCTTACTGAGTTAGTCTTAAGTCCTGCATTGGATAAATGAAGGAGATACTCCAGTAATGATTCCAGAGGTATCGCACGGGGGTTAAAACCCTTCTGCGAACACCATATGGTAAACCTTTTCCACTTGATAGCATAAGAGCGTCTTGTGGAAGGCTTCCTGGAAGCATAAAGGATATCCTTTAGTGGCTGAGGAAGGTTAAGATCATGAAGATCTAGGCTTTCAACAACCAAGCCCTGAGATGCAGGGATTGGGGATTGGGATGCCATAACATTCCGTCCTCCTGAGACAGGAGATCTGGGGCAGACCCTAACTCCAGGGAGGGAGCTTGAGAGAGTTGTAGAAGCAGAGGGTACCACACTTGCCGTGGCCAATGTGGTGCTATTGAGAATCATATGGCCTTTGTCTCTCTGAAGCTTGAATAGGGTTTTGGGAATTAGGGGAATGAGCGGAAAAGCATAAAGGAAGTCCTGACCCCAGTGAAGGAGGAAGGCATCCCTGCCTGAGAGCCCTGAGCCGGAATTCTGGAACAGAACCGGGGAAGTTTGGCATTCAACGAACTTGCAAAGAGGTCTATGTCCGGGGTTCCCCAAATTTGAAAAATCTTGGCCACCTGGTCTGCATGTAGAGACCATTCGTGTGGAAGCAGAACTCGATTGAGTCTGTCTGCCCAAGAGTTTTGTATGCCTGGAAGATGCACAGCCAGGATATGAATCTGATGCTCTCTGGCGAGGGCCCATAGTCGCAAAGCTTCGTTGCAAAGCGACAGAGAGCCTGTCCCACCCTGCTTGTTCACATAGAACATGGCTACTTGATTGTCCGTATGAATGAGGACAGTCTTGTAACTGAGCAGGGTGTGGAATACTCGAAGAGCAAGGAAGATTGCTCTGAGCTCTAAGAGATTGATATGTAGATGAGTCTCCTGTGGAGTCCAGGTGCCTTGGGTGGAGAGGTCTTGTAGATGAGCTCCCCAACCCATTGGTGAAGCATCTGTTGTGAGAGTTGCCTGAGGTAAGGGTTTATTTATTTATTTAACAATTTCTTCTATACCGCCCCTTCCAGAGATCAAGGGCGGTTTACATGGAACAGTTAACAAAATTTTGTATACTTCTGTATACTTTACATGGAACAGAGTTTTTAACTATATACAGGTAATATTACATGGAACATAACAGAACTAATTACAAGTGATTATTTACAAGGGCAGTAAAACAGTAAGGGTTGTTGAAAAGGGGATCCCAGCAACGGGTTTTGAGAGGACTGCCACCATTGGAGGGACAAAATAAGATGATTTGTGTTTGCTATTTTGTCTGACAGGCACCCTGATGCCTGAGTCCATTGGGTGGATAAAATCCACTGGGCTGCTCTCATATGGAGGCGAGCATAAGGAACCACATGCACTGTGGATGCCATGTGGCCTAGTAGTTGTAGTATTTCTCGGGCAGTGAGGGAAGGTTTTAGCACTGCTTGAGAAGCTAACTGCACCATGCGAAGGCAACAGACCTGGGGGAGATAGGCCCTTGCCCTTTTGGTATCCAGCAAAGCTCCTATGAACTCCAGATACTGAGTAGGAGTTAGACTGGATTTTGGGATGTTTATGACCAGACCCAAATACTGAAGGATATGCATTGTGCAAGATAGGGAAGTCCTGGCCTCTGACTCTGATGGGGCTCGAATGAGCCAGTCGTCTAAGTAGGGGAAGACGAATATGCCTAGAGTGCGGAGAAATGCTGCTATCACAGCCATGCATTTCGTGAACACTCTTGGAGCTGAGGCCAGGCCAAAAGGAAGCACCCTGTATTGGTAGTGCTTTCCCTAGAAAAGGAACCGAAGGAACTTTCTGTGAGTTGGATGGATGAGAACATGTGTGTACGCATCCTTGAGATCTAGAGAACAAAGCTAATCCTGACTCTGAAGGTATGGCAGCAGAGTTCCTAGAGAAATCATTTTGAATTTCTCTTTGAACAGGAATTTGTTCAATTCTCTGAGGTCTAAGATAGGTCTGTATCCCCCTGTTTTCTTTGGGATAAGAAAATAGGGGAAGTAAAACCCTGTACCCTGCTGATGAATGGGTACTTCTTCTATTGCCTTTTGGGCAAGAAGTGTAGAGACCTCTTGATCTAACAGGGTGATGAGAGAGGTCTGAGAATTGAACTGTCTTATCATTGTGGGAGGGGGCATGCACAGGAAGTGCAGCTTGTAACCCTCTCTGATAATGGAGAGTGTCCAATGCTCTGCTGTTATCTGCTCCCACCTGGGGGCAAAATGGCATAACCTTCCGGGAATGGTGGAAGGCTCTGGTCCACTGAGGGCAAGGAAGGCTAAGTTCTCTAGATGAAAGTCAAAGACCCTGTGGAGGCTGAGACTGCTGAGACGGTTGAGGCTTAGCAGTCTTTGCCTTCCTTTGTTTGGGTGGTTGCTGACTTTTCCGGACAGGCTGACCTGCAGAACATGCCTGCTGAGAATAAGCAGGATAAAATCTTTTCTTTTTAGAAAAGAATGGTTTCTTAAAAGATTTCTTTCTTGCAGGAATCTGTCCAAGGTGGAGTTTTCAGCATCCATCTCGTGGCTTTCTCTTGCCAATCTCTACCAAACAGGTTCTCACCAGTACAAGGAATATTTCCGAGTTTGTCTTGTACCCAGAGCTCCAGATCAGATGCCTGGAGCCAAGCAATTCTATGTGCACCTATTGCAATGGCAGAGGTTCTGCTTATTTATTTATTTATTTATTTAAACGTATTTCTATACCGCCTTATCCTGCAATCAAGGCGGTCCGAACAGCAAACAATCAATAAGATACAGGGTATAGTGTGTACATGCAGTGAGTAGTGTATGCGTGTGTGTCTGGACGTTGATTCTTGTGGTGCTATTTACAGCGTGCGCTATTTACAATGCTATGGGTATCAGTTCCTTGCTTAATTACAATTATAGTGACATGTGGGGGGAATTGAGGTGTCTGTTGCATGGTTTAAGTAATGTCACCGTAGTGTTCTATGAAGAGGGCTGTCTTATGCACTCAAAACAGTCGAAAGCTGCATGGTTGACAAACTTTGAAACATCTTGGGCATGTTTGACCAATGTGAGAAAATCCTGTCTTCTATCCTCAGGAAGAAGAGGGCCTAGAGCCTCTAAATCTCCTGTGACTTCTTTCAGGAACATTCCCATATATAGACTATAGGAACTGATCCTGGCAGAAAGCATGGAAGCTTGGAAGACACGACGTCCAAAAGCATCCAAAGTTCTGCACTCACGTCCAATGTTCCCTCTAATTTTCTGTAGGCTGTGTGCGCATAAAATATCAGCTGTGCAGCTTTTGAAGGAAGGTTAAATTTTTGTGCGCCACATAACGACACTCAGAGTTATATACTTTAAAATTTGACTACACGTCAGAATACAGTATGTACACCACATTGATTGCACTAGAAAATATTGTAGAACTTGTGAAAACCATAAATACACAACAACTTTTCAATTTTAAGAACTTCTGTGTTGTTTTCTATCAGAATCAGAACCGTAATTTTTGTGCGCTCTGTTGTAAAGTATGTGCGCTCACTTGGCGAGGTGTGTGCGCGCGCACACGCGCACAGCTTAGAGGGAACAGTGCTCACGTCCTGGAGGATTAGAGGCATGCCTCTTTGCACTCTTGATCCTCCTCATAGCTGATTCTACTACAATAGAGTGGTGAGGAAGCTGAGTTTTCTGGAAACCAGGACAAGGAGGGACTCGATACAGAGTATCCAGTCTATGAGAATGAGGAGAGGTGGTAAGAGGTGTCTCCCACATTCTTAACATGAGATCATGCAAGATCTCATGGATGGGCAAGGTAGCTGCCTCCTTAGGAGTTTTAGGATATTGTAAAATTTCCAACTCCTTTGCTCTGGGCTCTGTTTCCGGTGCCACAGTAATGGACAGACCTCGAGCCACCTCCCTGATGAAATCCTGAAAGGAAATGACCTCTGGAGGAGACATCCTACGTTTAGGGGAGGAAGGCTCCTCTGGGAGAAGTATTCCCACATCGACAGAACTGTCAGAATCCTCAGACTCCTCTGAGGACTCGAAGTATCTTCTGTCAGGATGCTCTTGAAGAGCCCGATACGCGTACCGACCGAAGTCGGTACCGGGAGTAATCGGTACTGGAGTATCGGTACCGGAGGGCATCGGATGACTGGGTGCCAGCAATGCAGACACCAATGTCGATGCTATCGGTACCGGTACCGATACAGATACTGGTACCGGAGTCGGTGCCGGTACCGGTTGAAAAGTCTGACGCGGTTCCGAGGGCATCGGCGCCGCAAGGAGAGCCGCCAGACTGTGCTCAATAGCCAGGACTCTCTGATCTATCGACGCTGCCGATGCCTGGATGTCGGTACCGGAGAAGACCGCCGTTACCACAGAGCATGGCACCAGTAGTTCTGCCGAGGTCGAGGCCTCGAGAACATCCTGGAGCCCCGATAATGCTTTGGAAGCCGAAGCCTCCCGCCGGGGAAATTTTGCCGGTGCAGAATCCTCAAGGGCAACGCCAGAAGCATCTCGATGCTTAGAAGGAGACCTACCCTTTGAGGACCGGCTAGACTTATGTTTAGTTACCTGAGATCCACGGGAGGAAGACGAAGCCCTGGAAGACGTCAATGCTACCGAAGCTGCATCAGAGGGAAACAGGGTACTGAGCTTGGCGGCTCGGTTCTGTCGACCTCTCTTGGACATCATGGCACAGGCCATATACTCCGAGATAGAATGATCAGGACCTAAACATTTCAGACACCACTCATGGGTGTCGGTGACGGAGATGGTACCGCCACACTTGGTGCACTTTTTAAAACCCAAGGATGGATTTTCCATTATGCAAAAAATTTTGGGCCTAAGTCCCAAAATGGGGCGTGCACCTGGAAAAAATGGGAAAAATGAGGAACATTTTTTTTTTAAAGAAAAGAAATACAGAAATAAAGAATAACCGGCGGTACTGGTAAAGCGTCAAGGAAGGCAGACGCGACCACAAAAAGAAGGGAAATTTTCTGCGGTGACAGGAACATGACCTGCTGGCTCCGCGGAAAATGAAGAACTGGAGAGAGGCAGTTGGGAAAGGCGGGAGGGCAGCACGCAGGCGCTGTGGGATGCTCCCAAAAGCTTCCTAATTGGACGCTGGGGAGCGTTCCCGCGCAGGCTCCGTCGGTACCGACGTACCCATATGTGAAGACTACATTCCTGCTTGTTCCTAGAGATAATAGAGGTCTATAAAATAATAAACATACAGTAGATCAGTTGTTTACTCTTTTAATAAAGCTACAAGGTAGCACATTTAGAGTAGTTACTCACCTGTAACAGGTGTTCTCCAGGAGCAGCAGGAATCAGTCCTCACATATGGGTGATGTCGGTGCCGACGGAGCCCCCGTGCGGAGCATTTCCCCAGCTTTCAAAGAAAGCCTTTGGGAATTGCAGCGCGCATGCGCGGTCCCCTTCCCACCCAAGGGTGCCATCTTGCTCAGTCTAATGACATAGCTAAAAGACAGCAAAATAGCAAAAATAAATCATGTCACTGCAACTCCAAGGGGAGGAGGGAGGGTTGTGAGGACTGATTCCTGCTGCTCCTGGAGAACACCTGTGACTTCTCCAGGACCAAGCAGGAAGTCAGTCCTCACATATGGCACTCACCAGCCTAAGGCTACCGGAAACCTCAAGCGGAAAAAATGAGCTCCCTCTAGCTCGTCAGTACGTAAGGAAGGAATCTTCTCTGAGAACGCCCCCGACCGGTAGCCCAGCACCAGGGCCGGAGGGTAGGAGTTGCCTAAACCCCAAAGAGATTATGGAGTACTGCCTGTCCGAAAGCACTGTCCCTGCGGGACTCCCTCTCAAGGCAGTAATGGGCCGCAAAAGTCTGGCTTGAAGACCAAGTAGCGGCCTGGCAGATGTCTGCCAACGGAAAAGATTGGAGATGAGTCACTGACGCAGCCTTCGCCCTGACACGATGAGCCGTGACTCGACCCTCCAACGAGAGGCCGGCTGCCCCATAAGCCCAGGTGATACAGTCAGCGACCCATATGGACAAAGTACGCTTGGAAACAGGTAACCCCAATTTATTGGGGTCAAAAGAAATGAAGAGCTGAACAGCCCTTCGATGCTCCCGCATACGGTCAAGGTAGAAGGACAACGCTCTCCTACAGTCCAGGGTATGCAGGACCATCTCAGCCCGTTGGCATGCGGCCTGGGAAAGAAGGTCGGAAGAACCACCTCCTGATTGAGGTGAAAAGGGGAGACAACCTTAGGGAGAAACTTCGGGTGAGTCCGTAAGACTACCCTATTCCTGCAGAACCTAGTGTAAGGGGGATCAGACACTAGTGCCTGAAGTTCACTCACTCACCTAGCAGAGGTAAGAGCTACAAGAAACAAGGTTTTCCAGGAGAGAAAACGGAGAGGGCAGGTAGCCATAGGTTCAAATGGCGGACAAGTAATCCGCTGTAAGACCACATTCAGATCCCACTCAGGGGCTGGTGGACGCAAAGGAGGCTTAAGCAGGAGGAGGCCTCTGAGAAAACGAGCCACCAAAGGGTGGTTGGAAAGAGGCCTCCGGTCCACCGGCGAGTGGTGCGCTGAGAAAGCACTGAGGTGAACCCTGACAGAGTTGGACTTAAGGCCTAGATTGGAGAGGTAAAGCAAATACTGCAATACTACCACTACCAAGCACGAGAAGGGATTCTCGCTGTGCTGAGCACACCATGCGGAGAATCTACGCCACTTAAGAGCATAGGATTTCCTGGTGGATTGCCGCCTAGAGGCTAAGACTACCTCTTCCACCTCTCTAGGCAGTAGTAGGGGAGCCAGGACTACCCTTTCAGCAGCCAGGCCATCAGATGAAGGGACTGGAGGTTGGGGTGCAAGAGAGACCCCTGGTCCTGAGACAGGAGATCGTGTTGAATCCCCAGAGGAAGAGGAGTGTCCACCGCCAGTTGCAGCAGGAGTGGGAACCATGGCTGCCTCGGCCACCTGGGGGCTATCAGAATCATTGAGGCCCCGTCCTTGAGGACCTTGAACAGCGTTCGGGACACTAGTGGCGTGGGAGGAAACGCATACAGTAGGCCTTGGGACCACAGAATCAGAAAGGCATCCGCTGCTACTCTGAGAGGATGCGGTTGTCTGGAACAGAATCTCGGGAGTTGCCGGTTCAGAGGACTGGAAAAAAGATTCATGGTGGGGAGGCCCCACCTGAGAAAGATCTGTTGAACCACCAACGGATTCAATCTCCATTCGTGTGGTTGCAGGATCCTGCTCAGTCTGTCCGCCAGGTAATTTTCTTGACCTGGGAGGTAGACAGCCTTGAGGAGGATTCCGTGATTGACTGCCCAAGAGCACAGTCGTTGTGCCTCCTGACAGAGAAGGAAGGAGCCCGTGCCTCCTTGTTTGTTCACGTAGAACATGGCAACTTGATTGTCCGTCTGGACCAGTACAGACTGGTGAGATGTGAGGTGGGAGAAGGCTCTCAGAGCTAGGCGTATTGCCCGTAGCTCCAGGAAGTTTATTTGCTGAGCAGCCTCCCAAGGGGTCCAGAGACCCTGAGTACATGCCCCTTGGCAATGTGCTCCCCAACCTTGAAGAGAAGCATCTGTCGTCAGCACTTGAGAATGCGGAGGGGATTGAAAACCCACTCCGAGTACCAGATTCGGAAGATGAAGCCACCATTGTAGAGAGGAGACGAGCAGGGTGGATATTCTCACCGAGTCTGCAAGGCTCCCTGTGGCTTGATGCCACTGAGTGCGAAGGCTCCACTGAGAAGGCCGCATGTGCAGGCGGGCATTGGGGGTTACATGAACCGTGGAAGCCATATGGCCGAGAAGTCTCAGGAATTGCTTGGCGGAGACCAGGGAATTGCTGTGAAACTGCCTGGCTACATCCATCAACCTGTGGGCCCTGTCCACTGGCAGAAAAGCCTTCGCCTGAAGTGTCAAGCCTTGCTCCTATGAATTCTAAGTTCTGGGACGGCAGCAAAGTGGACTTTGCGAAGTTTATGACAAACCCCAAGTGCTGAAGCAGAGCCACAGTGCGAAGGGTGGCTTGACTGGCCTCCTGGGAAGACTGGCCCCTTATGAGCCAGTCGTCCAGGTATGGAAACACAAAAAGACCTTGAAGCCTCAGGTTGGCCGCCGCCACCACCGCCAGGCACTTGGTGAACACCCTGGGAGCGGAGGTTAGGCCAAAGGGTAGTACTCTGTACTGGTAGTGGTTTCCCCCCACAACAAATCTGAGATATTGTCTGTGGTCGGGATGAATAAGGATGTGAGTATAAGCATCCTTTAGATCTAAGGAGCATAGCCAATCTCCCTGCTGGAGGTAGGGCAGCAGGATTCCAAGGGTAAGCATCTTGAACTTTTCCCTCTCCAGGAACTTGTTGAGGTTGCGCAAGTCTAGGATGGGTCTGAGGCCTCCTGTTCTTTTTGGTACCAGAAAGTACCTGGAATAAAAGCCGTGACCTCTCAGTTGGTGTGGCACCGGTTCCACAGCCTGGTCCTTTAGCAGACTTGCTAACTCCTGAAGGAGTAGGTCCCTGTGCAGAGGGAGTCTTGGAGGATCCCCTGGAAAATAAGAGGGAGGTACCTGGTGAAAATGGAGAAGATAGCCCTTGTAGACTATATGGAGCACCCAGGTATCTGATGTGACGGCTGACCACCTGTGGGCAAAGTGGGCCAGCCGGCCTCCTGTGCTGATGTGAGCCAGCTGAGGAGAAGAGGCTATGCCTTCTGAGTCAAAAACCCCCACCCTGCTGAGCAGGGGCCGGTGTTGGTGGCTTGGGAGCCTTCTGCCTACGGGGCCCATGACCCTGCCCCTTGGCCTGCTGACCCTGTTGGGGAGCTGCAGAGGCCTGATAATGAGGGTATTGTTTATAGGCAGATGACTTCCTCGGGTAAAAGGTCTTTTTTCCCGAGCCCTTCTTTTTCTGAGAAGGGGCAGAGGTTTTTTTGGACAGCCTAGTCCGGGGTCAGAGTCTCGGTCTCGAGTTCTGCAGCCTTCTCAGCCATGGGCTTGCCAAAGAGGTTTTCACCTTGGCAGGGGACATCGACCAACTTGTCCTGCACCCATGGCTCGAGGTCGGATGACTGTAGCCAAGCCTGTCGGCGGGCACCGATGCCGGCCCCGGCTACTCGGGCCAAAGCCATCGTAGGCTGCTCGAGAGATAAACTTCGAGCACTCTCGAATACCAGTGGACAAGGCTTGGACCCGCTGCAAAGGTTCCTTGGAGAGACCAGCAGAGAACCCGGCAATCTCCTTTACCAGGTCTCGGAGATACATGCCCATGTAGAGCTGGTATGTCTGCGACCCTCAGACAGGCGTAGCCCCGGGAGGTAATAAAGGACTCTGTCTTTCCACTTAGTTCACGCCTGTGACTGTGTTGTTTCTGTGTTCAGCGTGACCTGTGCTCTCACGGTGTTGAGCTGGTATGTCTGGACATGGCAAGCAAGCATAGAGCCCTGGAAGCACTTCTTACCGAGGGTTTCCAGGTTCCGGGCCTCCCGGCCGGGAGGCACCGAGGAATGCATCTTCTGACTTTTCAGTCGATGCATGGCCGATTCCACAACCATGGAGTGGTGCGGTAATTGTGCCTTTTGGAACCCGGGGCTCTTGCGAACTCTATAGATGGAATCGACCCGCTTGCTTAACACCGGCGTCGAGGCCGGGGTCTCCCACATGCGGAAGAGCAGCCGCTCCAGCATCGGAGGAACCGGTACAGTAAAGGCCTCCTTCGGGGGAGAGTCATACTGGAGGGCCTCGAGCTCCTCGGCTCGAGGCTCCTCCTCGGGATCTGCGGGGAAGGCCAAGGCCTTGGCAATATCCCGCACGAAGTCCGAGAACCGGGTATCCTCCGGTGGGGATCGTCTCCGAGGTTCGGACTCCGGCGAGTCCGATGGGACACACCGAGTCCGATAAGTGTCGGGTGACTCTTCGTCCTCCATCTCCCAGCCCGACTCCTCGGAGGAGGAATCGAGCGGCTCCGGTCAGGCGGGCACCGATGCCATCCGCCCCGACGCCAAGGGTACCGGCGTCGATGACCTCGGTCCCGAACGGGAGGCCGAGGGAGACCGTGGCCAAGGATTGACTTGAGCCCGCATAGACTTGAGGATCGGCTCGGCCTCCGGGGTCGACTTGGACGTCGATGTCGCGGTGGTCGAGGCAGATGCACCGGTGAGACCGGCGATCAATGCCCGCTGCTGTTCCATGAAGGCAGCGAGTCTGCTCTCCAAGGCCGTCAACCTGAGTCCGAGCTCAGGAGACCCAGCAGCCCCCGACTCGGGCCCCGACGGCGTCGGGCCTGACATCAGCTCCCCTGAAGGAGAGTCCATGAGGACTACAGCACTCACGTGTCCAGGAGACTTCATCTCGATATGAGGATGCTTGGAAGGCCTCTCCGACTCCGAACACCCGGGACGGCTATCGGGGCTATGCGACCTGGCCCTCGAGGAACCAGGAGCGTCCACCGACGACGCCCTCGCGGGTTTCTTCTTCCTGCGCTGTTCCCGCGAAGGAGACCCCCGCTCAGAGGAACCCCGACGCTGCTCGGGGCCGGAGTCCCGAGACATCGAGGCCTCTGACGAGGTCCGGGCCCGTCCAGACGCGGAGTCAGAGAAGATCCTATCCTTCTGGTGCTGCCGACTCCTCAACACCTTCGAGGACATTTTGCCACACGGACCACAGATCATCGGGTCATGATCGGGTCCGAGGCAGCGGAGGCAGTAGTCATGTGTGTCGGTAAGAGACATAAGTTTCTTACACCGATCACACTTTTTAAACCCGCTGGCAGCCATCGGGGGAAAAAGGGCCCCTGCGAGGTCAAAAGACAGGGCTGCCAGTGAAAAAAGAAAAATGGCGCGAACGCTAGTCACAAAGGACAAAAACCGAAAAAGAGAGAGTGGGCTCGATATCGGCGTATCGGGCCGAGGCGGGAAAAGGATCTGGCGTCGAACCGAAGGAGAAAAACAAAAAACAGGGAAATCAACTTTTTCCTCGGTAAAAAACGAACTACGTCCGTCGGGCTCCGTGGAAAAAAGAAGACTGAGCAAGATGGTACCCTTGGGCGGGAAGGGGACCGCGCATGCGCGCTGCAATTCCCAAAGGCTTTCTTTGAAAGCTGGGGAAATGTTCCGCACGGGGCCTCCATTGGCGCCGACGTCACCCATATGTGAGGACTGACTTCCTGCTTGGTCCTGGAGAAAAGACTACTAGGAGAAAACATTTTTTTCAAGCAACGCGTAATCAAACTCTGGAATTTGTTAACAGAGGATGTAATAAAAGCTGTTAGTGTAACTGGGTTTAAAAAAGGTTTGGACAAGTTCCTGGTGGAAAAGTCAATAAACCATTATTAAAAGAGGACCAGAGAATTCCACTGCTTACCCTGGGATAAGAAACATGGAATCTGTGCACCTTTCAGGGAACATGTCAGGTACTTGTAACCTGGATTGGCCACTGTTGGAAACAGGATATAAGTTTGATGGATGTTGGTCTGATCCAGTATGGCATATCTTATGTTCTTATGTCCCTCCCAATATCTCAAATAAAAATGCTGAGACTTGCTTCCAAAATACTGCCACACATGAGCATGTCCAAAACATATGCCCCAAGCTGGCTGGCTCAACCACACACTTAGGACAAAGGCCTGTACTTACATTAAACGCCCTCTATGGTGAAATGTTCGCTCTAATAATAAACTTTTATTGGATCTCCTGATAAACTACATTTGTAGAGATTTTCTTGGCCTTCCGCAGGCCAGCTATGAAGAGTCTCAGCGAGAGCTGAAAGCCCACCTCTCGACTCAAAGCCTTTGCCAACAACACAAAGTTGATCCCCCCTTCCCACCAACCCTAACAACGAGTTGTGGTGGACAGACAATTTGATCTGTGCCGTCGCCCTCAAAGCTAGACAAAACTTGATTCTCTCCTGCATCTGTTCAATACGTAAGAGTAGGCAAACGCACATAAGTAATATAGTGGTGAACAGTGACTAAATCACAGAGAGAGCGAAACTGTCCATTTTCATCAAAAATGTCTTGTAGAAATATAAGCTCCTTCTCGTCTGCCACTGATAGAACACCTCATTCCTCAGGCCTACTCCAAAATCTAGATTGAAACAGAGAGTAATAAGGGGAGTGCTGGATGGATCCAACTGAAATCTCCCACTTCTCTCTGCCTTTCAACACGTCTCATATATTGAACAACAACCTGTCTTTAAGAGATGCACTCAAAGATCCCACCCATGTGTACAAAACAAAGCTCCCAGCAAGAGACCCCAACAAATGCATCTCCCAGTAAAGGGAATAATGCATGCAACATACCCTCCCAACCAGTCCCAAAAATGCTGCACTCTGCATGTGAAATTACAGTACAGTATATTGAAACAAATTAGGAAGATGAATACCCCCCACACATATGGAGAAGGCTAACATCTCCAAGGAAATCTGTGCTCACCTCCCTTGCCACAAAAATCGAGTTAAGACAGAGTGTACCCAAAGACATATAGCCACAATGGGACCACAATCATTCGGTAAAGAAAGGCTCTACCCATCAAAGGCAAGGGTAACAGCTTCTATTTTGCAATTTCTCCCTTGTGAAACTCACCAGTGGGATCTATGTTAAACGAATACAACACTGAGAGATCCTTCAGGGCATGTACTCCCAGATACTACAAAGAGGAATCCACACATCGCAGCGGAAACCCAGGCCCCCAATCTGCCTCAATACTGCAATTGAGGGAAATCACTTACTCAAATTCAACTTAAGTCCAGACATCTCTGCAAACCCTGAAATTAACTCTAGGGCCCTATGCAATGACTCATCTGGATTAATTACTAACAAAAGAATGTCATTTGCAAATGCTAAGCACTTAACCTCCAGGGTACTTGCTCTGAAATTTTTAGAGAACGCAACAAGGGCTCCAAAAATAACAGAAAAAGCAAGGGCTAAAGGGGGCAACACTTATGAGTACCCATAGACAAAGGGACGTTGGATGAGACACTCCTATTGATCAACAACATTGTCACTGAGGGACCCTTATACAAAGTCTGGAATGCTTCTAGAAATCCCCTCCCCCAAACTAAAATGTGCCAAACAGATACTCCACCCCTGTACATGCCCATAGTGAAAGTATATGTTATCAGCCTGATGTGAGTACTTTCAGAATAGTGACCACATCAAATATGCATGCAAATTTTATTTACTTATTTGGCTGTTTTTCTATATCACTTTTCTCTTAATCAAAGCAGTTTACATATAACAAACTTTTGAAGATTACATTTAACTAGCAATCAATAGGTTATTGTTGGGGATAAACATTAACTATGAACAGGCTGTTGTACCATGGGTACGTGGTTAGAGAAACATTAAAACTGTATTTATACAGTTGCTGGAGGGGATGGGGGGAGAATGGGGGATCATTATTTGGTAGCAATTTATTTCAGGAAACCTCTTACACATATGAGATTAAGTACAGTGTGTGATTTATGTGAGCAGACCACTACTTGTGTATATGACTAAAATACCTAGATTTACAAATCTAGGTGCAACTTATAAAATTTCCTCCTTGATGTTCCTGTGGATGGCTCACTGAGCTGTTACCTGGAGTGGTCAAAGAGAAACCTGCTAGGGTGGAAGTTAGCAAGAATATCATCTTTAAAGTTTCAAGCTTCTTAGTCATGAGGAGGGGTATGTGGCTTGCAAAGCAAGTCTGACTGACCTAAGAGAGCCTCCAGCACTGATCTAATTCCCTAATGGATGGGAAGGGCATACGTATCACTAAATTAATTCTTAACAAAAATTCCAAACCGTTCCATGCTGATATCAGGTAGGCCCATCCCTTATTTTATTTATTCATTTAACAACATTTCTAAACCATTTTATCTACAAGTCAAATGGTGTAGATTTAACTTAAATTAGAAAACATATGCATATAACTTGAACTAAAGAAAACATAATACATATAACTTGAATTAAGTTAAGTTGGTAACATATCAACAGTATAACCAGTGCAAAGACAGTTTAACTTTCTAATTTACTAGTGCATGCGAACAAAAATCAGCAGCAGCCAGCCGCCAGCCATCCGATCAGCCACAGCAGAAGGGAGCGGGCAGGTGAGCTCCTCCCCGCTCCCCACCGCCGGGACCCATCAGGTGTCGCTTACTCCAGCACAATAAAGGGCGCGAAAATCAGCAGCAGCCAGTTGCCAGCCACCCGATCGGCCGCAGCAGAAGGGAGTGGGCAGGTGAGCTCCTCCCCACTCCCCACCACCGGGACCCATCAGGTGCCACTTACTCCAGCACAATAAAGGGTGCGAAAATCAGCAGCAGCCAGCTGCCAGCCATCCGATTGGCTGCAGCAGAAGGGAGCGGGCAGGTGAGCTTCTCTCCGCTCTCCACCGCCGGGACCCATCAGGCACCGCTTACTCCAGCACAATAAAGGGCGCGAAGGCGTGCCCATGCCTGAAGGCCTCGCCAGAGGGCCCTTAGGCGGGGAGTGAAGGCGGTCACCGAAAGCTACACCAACTAACCAAAAGCCAACTCCAGACCTCATCAAAACTTCCATAACACACAGGATGCTGAAACCTACACTGATCTCTCCTCCGTAAGTCTCTCCTCTAACCCTGCTAAAGGCTTCTTCCATAGCAACATTCCCTCTCTCCCTTACCTTCACCCCTCACCCCAACCTACTCATACCAAACAAGTAACTCAAAAATGGGTATACTACCCGAATATCTCACATTATTATACCTCTTAACTCTACTGGCACACTGCTTCTCAACCTACCTCACCCTTCCCTCCTTCATTCCCATCATTCACCTCCCAAAGCCCATAGCCCACTACACTCCAATTCCTCATTACAACCAGCAACACAGGAGACAATCATGTCTACTCCACATTCCCACCTCACCCCTCACCACAACAACACTCCCTGACACACACCCCACTGAAACAATTAGATGCAGTCTAATCAACGCCCGTTCCGCCAGGAACAAAATTCAAATCCTTGCTGACCACGTCACCGACAATGCAATCGACCTCCTCTGCATCACCGAGACCGACAATGTACTCCTCAATCAGCTCAACACCGACACCCACAACATCCACAACTGCCCACGAAACAACAGTAGAGGAGGAGGAGTCTGCATCCTCTCCAACAAACAACTCTGCTTCACCACCACCAGTACATCATCCTCTTATGGACTTGACATCCTCACCATAAGCAACAAATGCCTCATCATATGTCTTGTATACAGAGCTCCATACCACAAGGCAGACCAACTGTACTCCCTTCTCGAAGTAGTTAGCTCTATTGTCCCGTGCCAACACCACCTTGTCCTATTTGGAGACCTTAACCTACCCTCAGCAGACCCCACCCACAGCAACGCCTTTCTCTAAGCCATGAATGACCTACAATTCACCCAACTCATCAAGACATCTACACACCAAAAATGAGGTGCCCTGGACCTTCTCTTCCTACCCATTCAATCACTCTTCTCCTCCCATTCAATCACTCACTCATCTACTCCTGTCGCATGGTCTGACCACCACCTAATTTCCTTCACCCTACCCAACCCCCAACTCAAACATCCCACCCTGCCCAAACCTCACAAAACAAGAAGATTCACAAACTTCAATGACACCTTCATCCAACAAACCATTTCTCATCTAAAGCAAGCATTTCAACACCCAGAACTCGATCTCCTCATTCAGACCTCTGACTCAAATTGAAGAGAGAGATAACAAATTGATTATAGATATTGCCAAGATAGCAACAAAGGGGGAAGCGATCATATTGGGTGACTCTAATCTACCCGATGTGGATTGGATTACTCCTTCTCCAAATCTGGAAAGAAGCAAAAAAATTGTGGACGCTATCCAAAATGTGTTACTTAGACAAATGGTGATGGAACCAACCAGGGAAAGCTCAACGCTGGATTTGGTGCTCACCAACAGTGATAGCGTGTCAAATGTCTGGGTGAGTGCCCCTGTGAGCAACAGTGATCATCACACGGTGTGGTTTGAGATAAAAGCCAAGGTGCAGTCCAATCATAGCAAGCTCAAAATCCTAGACTTCAAAAACAATGACTTCAACAAAATGGCCAAGTACCTAAAGGAGGAGCTGACAGGGTTGAAGGGGATAAGGGAAGTGGAATTGCAATGGGCTAAACTAAAAGAGGCAATAAAAGGGGCAACATATAAATATGTAAGAAAAGTAAATAAAAACAAGAGGAGAAGGAAACCTATTTGGTTTTCCAAAGAAATGACTGCTCGAATAAGGGCAAAAAACACAGCTTTTGGAAAATTCAAAAGCTTGCAAACAGAAGAACACAGAAATAATTACAGGACCAAACTCAAGGAGACAAAAAGAGAAATAAGAATAGCAAAATCAAAGGCAGAGGAAAAGATGGCTAAAGATGTTAAGTGCGGCAACAAAACTTTCTTCAGGTATATTTGGGAAAGGAGGTGGAACTGCAGGGCTCAGAAGTGCTGGGAACGGACTCATGGAAAAAGCACAGTTACTTACCTGTAACAGGTGATCTCTGGGAACAGCAGGAATAAGTCTTCACATATGGGTACGTCGGTACCGACGGAGCCTGCGCGGGAACGCTCCCCAGCGTCCAATCAGAAAGCTTTTTGGAGCATCCCTCAGCGCCTGCGTGCTGTCTTCCCGCCTTTCCAACTGTCTCTCCTCAGTTGAGTTTTATAGCTGAGACAAAGAGAGAGAGAGAGAGAGGAAAGATAGATAGAGAGATACAACTCCTAGGGGAGGTGGGTGGGTTGTGAAGACTTATTCCTGCTGTTCCCAGAGATCACCTGTTACAGGTAAGTAACTGTGCTATCTCCAGGAACAAGCAGGAATGAGTCTTCACATATGGGGACTCCCAAGCTAAGATGCCTGGAGCCCTACATGTTGGAGATTGAACATGTTACACCTCATATGGCCAGGCATCCCGAGGATGGAGGGTAGGAGTTGAAAAGAGAGGAGCTGTAGGAAACAGCTGACCCAAGATAGGACTACAGGCAAGGAGTCCTGGTATGTATGATAATCATCAGGAAATATATCAAATAAACAATCACAATATGGATCTCACCTACTGAATTGCAGGAAGTAGAGAGTCTGACGGAATCTACTGGGGATCCAGTAGAGGAATCTTCAAGGTGACCTCACTGAAGCGAAGGTGAAGGTCAAAAACTGGAAGTGACAGGTGACCCCAGGATTGAACTGGGGTAGTACAAAAACGGTAGGTCTTTAGTGGGAAGCTTTATGGAAAAAGCTGAAAACTCTTTTGGCTACAGAGTTAATCATAGTTAGGAGCAAAAGAGGAAGACTGACCGATTTGGACAACTGGCCTAGTTCTTGAGGGAAGAAGGGGTATGGGAGAAACCCCGTATGCCCAAGAAAGGACAGATGTCTGAGGAGTTGAAAATCTCAGATCTACTGAAGATCCACCATGTCTTTCCTAACTGATGAGAGGTAGGAAGATATTGGGGTATGGAGCTTCAGGGATACCTGAACCTAGGGTTATGGTAAGAGCTGTCAACACCACAGCAGTGGTCGTGTGCATAATAGTCTGACATGCCGTGGAATAGAATGAAACATGTGCAAGCCCACTGTCTGGAACATACAGGAAGGAAGAAACCTTAATGAGCACAGACAGTTAGAAAGATAAGTATGTGAATACATAATTACCTATAAGGGAGTATCTCGACAGATACACACACATATTTATGTATATATATATATATGTGTGTAGATATATATATATATAAAGGTATATATATATATACATATGTTTATGGCGAGATCCAGGGGGCATAACACATGCACACATGGCTGACAGACATATGTATCTAAAGAATGTATATAGACATATGTACATATATGAATATATAGGTCTAAAGATAAATGTCTGCAATTAAGCAGACAAAGATATGTCTATAGGGACCTTCACATGGGAGATGTGAAGAGGAACGATTCATCTAACAACAAGAAGGTATAACCTACTTGAGAGATATAGAGAAACTGTTCCCTCTGGTTAAGATGGAGCAGGATACTATCCAGTGAAATAACCAGGATGGTTGCGTGGAAAAAACAGAGGATAATATCAGTCTGTAAACAGCAAGTCCTGAGTCCGGTAGAACTCTAACATGGTGAATGGACAGAAAACGCAGAGGATGAGACACCAGTTTGACCCACTTGAGGGACAAGGGGGGTTATCATGCGTTGTTTAATTAAATCTGTGCTGTCCATGAAGGATTAGGATACCATGAGGACAAGCTGCAAGGAAAAAGAGCATATTTCCTGTAGGAATTTGGTAACTCTTTAGACTGTCACATAGAGAAGGCTTATGTCCTTTTATTAAAAGGAAATAGAAGGGTGTAAAGAACCCCTACAGTCATGAGGAATGACTGAGGAAGCCTTTTTCAACCATATAGGATAGTAATTAGAGAAAAAATCCCCATGCTCTCTAGCAAGGGCCCATAGTGGAAAGCTTCTCCGTAGGATTGCAGAGAGCATTATGCAGGAGAATTGGGAAATAAAACTGGCTGCTGGAGAAAACCAGCTGCCACTTCAGTTATGCTGCCAACTCCAGGGATATGGAGATGGCAGAAAAAGAGTGATAGGATTATCCAAGATAGATGAAGCACTATCTTGGAAGCACTACTAAGGCTAGACAAAAAGTAGTGGAAGACAAGACTGGAACTTGTAGAAAAGTACCAGTAGTCCAATCACTGGAACTCCTGCATGGGCAGCTGCTGAATGGAACAGCAGAGAGAATCTTTCTGGTTTTTTTTAACAGAGAGAACAGACAGAACAATAGGAGAAAATCCTGATCATGTCTGATGAGCTGCCCAAATGAAAGAAGGGAGGTTACTCCAGAGAAAAAACTCTACACTGGAAAGAAAGACTAGACAGGCTAAGAAAGCCTTCCAGTGGCATGTACCACTCCTACAGGGGAGGCCCTGAAAAAGAGGGTAAAGAAAAATAGGAGCTGAAGGGAGACTTGCCATATGGTAAGTCTGCAGAAGGAAAAAATTCATGGTGGTACAGGAAAAACCTATCATGAGATAGTTGGCAAACCTCTCTTCATGGTAGAAAAAGGAGGAAAACCCTGTGACCCATAGACATGAATCTCCTGACAGCTCAGCTTACCTAAGAGCAAGTGGATGTCCTGGAAAAACAGAAATCCATGTGTAGAGTTTTAAATGAAAAAACAGTGAAAAAACTTCTGCTGAGAAGAAGTGAACTGTAGGTTATAAAAAGATTAATTAGAACCCTATTGAGGGTTAATTTTCCTGGCTTGAGTTTGGATTCTTCAGACCAGAGCGAGGTTTCCCTTGTTTGGGAACATCTGTATGATGGGCAGGAGAAGAATAAAACCTTCTTTTAGGGAAAGAAGGTTTGGTAGGGCATTTCTTACCTACTGGGGAAGAAGGCTTAGGATAACCCTCAGAAACAGGGAAGTCAGTGGAGCAATGAGCAACCTGACGTAAAGACTCCTTATTGAAGAGATTTTCTCCAGTACAAGGAGTATTACCCAGTCTTTGTTGTGCCCATCTGCTCAAGTCTGAAGCTTGGAGCCAGGCTCTACGTCGTGCCCCTATGGCTATAGCAGAGGTTCTGCTAACAGACTCAAAAGAGTCTAGGGAAGCACGAGAAAGAAACCAAGAGATATTTTGGCTATGACTAAGAAGTAAGGAATAGTCTGCAGCCTTGGGCTCTGATAGAAAAGGAGTCAAAAGAGATAATTTCTTTGTGACCTCCTGAAGGGATAGACTCATATAAAAAATATAAGAGAGAATCCTTGTTGCCAGCATAGATGTTTGGAAGGTTTGACGTCCAAAGGCATCCAGTGTTCTAGATTCACAACCTGGCGGGTAAGAAGAATGCTTCTTCTTGCTTTTTACCTTCCTCATTGCTGATTCCACTACAATGGAATGATGGGGAAGTTGAGTCTTTTGAAACCCTGGAGAGGGGGGCACCTGATACAGAAGATCAGTTGCTGTAGAAGGTGAGGAAGCCCTTAAAGGTGTTTCCCATATTCTCAGAAGAAGATCCTGCAAAGAATGATGTAAAGGAAGCATTATATTTTCCTTTTCCCCAGAAGAGCCTTGTGTAGGATGATAGCCAGGGATAGGAATAGCAAGGAATGTTGCCATGTCAAGGAGAAATTTCTGAAAAGAAGGATCTCCAATGGGAACCATCCCTGGACAGGCTAAAGTTGAAGAACTAGCCTGGGCACCGGAGGATGTACTTGTCCGGTGCAGAAAAGGATCCCTAATGGATGGATACTGGTACTGGCGGTTATGACCTGAGACAGTCAGTACTGCATCGTCCATGCCAGGTATCGACTCCAAACTAGGTATAGAAAGGAGCGACCCTGGTGGAAAAGGCATGGAAGTAGTTGGTCCCGATGTTACTGCAGGTACCGGCATTGATACCGATACCGGTAGCTGCGCCGGAATCGAGGGCGATACCGACATTGAAGCAGTCATCGGAGGCTGCTCAAGCGGTACCGAGGTAACTAAAAACCCTTGGTGAGTATGCTCGGTACCGCGCATCCGGAATTGGTAAGCGTCGGTTCCGAGATGCGTCGGTACCCAGTCTTCCAGACTAGATATCGATTCCAGACTCGGCATCGAAGGAAGCGAGTCTATCGATGCATGTCTAGAGGGTACCGACGTCGGTGGTCGTATCAGCGATGCTGCCGATACTGGAAAGTCAATCTGGGACGTATCGATCGGTCCCGAAGGTACCGAGAACGCCAGATGACGATCCCTGATGAGAAGTGAATCGCTCAACACCAGTGCCAATGCCGGGGTATCGGTACCGCTCAAAGCAGATGCCACCACCGAGTATGGCTCAGGTATGTTCTGTGAGGGGTGAGCCCCAGGAACAACCTGAAACCCCTGAAAGGCTTTGGAGACCGAAGACTCCCGCTGGGGTTTTGAAGCCAATAGGGACTTGAGGGCAAGGCCGGAGCCGTCATCAGGCTTGGCATGAGACCTACCACTCAAGGATTGGCTAGTCTTAACAGACTGTTTGTGGGTTACCTGATCCTGTAGAGAAGAAATGGTTGGTGCCCTGACACTGGAAAGGAACTCGGTATCGAGGGAAACTCGAAATGGAAAATCTCTTCTCATAAAAATGTAGCCTAATGGCTCCGGAGGAAAAGGGTCAGGACCCAAACAGGTTAGACACCAGTTATTGGAGTCTAAAAAGAAAACTATTTCCACAGTTAAGGCACTTCTTAGGAGAAGAAGGCTCCATAATGGAGAGGCCTTACAGGCCCAAAAATTTAAGACAGAAACTGAGGGAAAAAAACTCCCTGAATTTGAGAAAAAGAAAAGAAAAAACCCCACCGGCGGTACCGGTGGAGGCAGGGAAAACAGCCGCGACCACAAGAAAACAAGAATTAAAGAAAACATTTTCTGCGGTGACAGGAGGACGTCCTGCCGGCTCCGCGGAAAAACGAAAACTGAGGAGAGACAGTTGGAAAGGCGGGAAGACAGCATGCAGGCGCTGAGGGATGCTCCCAAAAGCTTTCTGATTGGACGCTGGGGAGCGTTCCCGCGCAGGCTCCATCGGTACCGACGTACCCATATGTGAAGACTCATTCCTGCTTGTTCCTGGAGATTGACATTGATAAAGCGAAATTGCTAAACAAATACTTCTGCTCTGTTTTTACTAAAGAAAATCCTGGAGAAGGAACACCTGTGACTCCCAAATATAAAAATGGGAATGAGGTAGATACCACATCATTCGGAGAGGATGAGGTGTTAGAACAACTTGAAAAACTGAAAGTGGACAAGGCCATGGGTCCGGATGGGATACATCCCAAGATACTGAAAGAGCTCAGAGAGGTTCTTGCAGGGCCGTCAAAGGATGTTTTCAACAGATCCTTGGAAACAAGAGAGGTTCCTCAGGACTGGAGAATGGCTGACGTCATACCTCTACACAAAAGTGGTGACAGGGAAGAAGTGTCAAACTACAGGCCCGTGAGCCTTACCTCGGTGGCAGGAAAGGTAATGGAGATGCTCCTGAAAGAGCAAATAGTGAATTTTCTCAAAACCAGAGGGTTACAGGATCCGAGGCAACATCGTTTTACCGAGGTACAATCTTGCCAGACAAATCTGATTGAGTTCTTTGACTGGGTGACCAGAGAACTGGATCAAGGACACGCGATGGATGTCATCTACTTGGATTTCAGCAAAGCCTTTGATACTGTCCCTCATAAGAGGCTTTTCAATAAACTCAGTAGTTTGGGGATGGGTCCCAAGGTGGTAAACTGGATCAGAAATTGGTTGACTGACAGACGACAGAAGGTGATGGCAAATGGAGCTCACTCGGATGAAAGGAAGGTGATTAGCGGGGTGCGGCAGGGTTCGGTCCTGGGCCCGGCACTGTTCAATGTAGTTGTGAATGATATGATATGAATGGAAAAGTCTGTCTTTTAGCAGATGACACGAAAATTTGCAACAGAGTGGACTCCCCTGAGGGAGTGCTGAACATGAGGAGGGATCTGCAAAAGCTGGAGGAATGGTCTGATGCTTGGCAACTGAGATTTAATGCAAAGAAGTGCAGTGTCATGCACTTGGGTAGCAGAAATCCAAAGGAAATGTACAAGATAGGGGGCGAGAGGTTGGTGTGCACGGAGCAGGAGAAAGACCTCGGTGTGATTATTTCTGTAGATCTCAAGGTGGCAAAACAGTGCGACAAGGCGGTGGCAAAAGCCAGGAGGATGTTGGGCTGCATTTGAAGAGGAATTACCAGCTGAAAGGAAGGGGTACTAGTGCCACTGTATAAGTCTCTGGTGAGGCCTCATTTGGAATACTGTGTTCAGTTTTGGAGACCGTATCTTGCAAAGGATGTAAAAAGAATGGAAGCTGTTCAGAGGAAGGCGACTAAAATGATTTGGAGCCTGCGTCAGAAGCCTTATGAGGAGAGACTTGAAGACCTAAATATGTACACTTTGGAGGAGAGGAGGGATAGGGGAGATATGATTCAGACCTTTAAATACTTAAAGAGAAATAATGAACAAACAAACCTCTTCCAGAGACGGGGAAGCTGTAAAACTAGAGGGCATGACATGAAGCTGCAAGGTGGTAAATTGAAAGGCAATGTCAGGAAATACTTTTTTACTGAAAGGGTGGTGGATGCTTGGAATGCCCTCCCGATGGAGGTGGTGGGGGCAAACACAGTGATGGAATTCACAGTGGCCTGGGTCAGACACAGTGGATCACTTTACAGCAACAAGATTAAATCAAAATAAACTGAACCATCTAATTTCTCAACAAATAGGTGTGTCCTACATGGAGCAATGGGGAGAGGAGTGATGGGTTCACCTCTAAACAAACAAAGAAACAAAGATATGGGGAGGGGTGCACCTGCTCCTGGTGGGTGCACCACTAAGCAAAGGCATGGGTAGGGGTGCCCTACTCCCTAAAAGACATGGGAAGGGGTGCACCTATTCCTGCCATATTGCTGGGCAGACTAGATGGACCACGCTGGTCTTTATCTGTCGTCATTTACTATGCTACTACAGCCTCTCAAGCTCCACATCGCAACCATCCCAAACCCCCCGACACCACGCCCCCTGGTACTCATCCCACCTCAAAAATCAGAAATGCTTACTCAGAAAACTAGAATGCAGATGGAGAAAAACCAAAGACCCACAGCTGCTGATCATCTACCATGACCAACGTGCAGCATACTCCACCAGCACTCTCAATGTCAAGCGAGAACACCACAGCAACTTACTCCTTCATGCCATAAACAAACCCAGAGAACTCTCTCAACTCATCAAAAGTCTCACAAATGACCAACCCAGCCTCTCCAAGAAGACGTCAACCACCCCCAAGTGATGGCAGATTTTCTCATAGCTAAACATAACACTCTGCCACATCTATCCTAACCATTCCATCCAACACCTTCTCAACCCCCACAACCCAGCCTTGGACTTCTTTACGGGATGTCCACCCAGAAGAACTCTAGAACATCATCACCCTCATCAACGCCACCACCTCCCCCCTAGACCCATGCCCAGTAACATGGATTAAGCAAACAAAGACCATGATGATTCTGCACATCTCTACAGTCCTCCACGCCTCTCTCAACCAAGCCTACCTCCCCCTTTCGCTCAAACAAGCCTCTATTAGACCCCTACTGAAGAAACCCAACCTCACCTGCATCCTACAGACCCATTGCCAGCGTCCCTTTCCTCTCTAAAGTCATTGAAAAAGCAGTGCAAATTCAGCTTCAGGAGCACCTGGACAGATTTGCCCCACTTGACAGCAACCAGCATGGATTTCGCCCACTTCACAGTGCGGAAACCCTCCTCACTTCCCTCCTCAACACACTCATAACTGGTACAGAGAAACCCCGCTCAGGTTTTATCCTATTATTCCTCGACATATCTGCATCTTTTGACACGGTATCCCACCAGACCCTCACGGTATCCCACCAGACCCTCATCAATCAACTTAACACCATCGGCATCTGAGGCAATCCACTACAATGGTTTCACTCCTACCTCTCCCATCGAACCCAGCAAGTGAGAACAGGAAACCAATCCTCGTCGTCATTCACCCTCCCCCAAGGAGTACCTCAAAGATCAGCCCTTTCCTCCCTCCTCTTCAACATCTACTTCAGGCCCCTCTGTCACATCCTCAAAAGCCTCAATGTTGGATACCAACTCTATGCGGATGACATGATCACCCACTGCAACACCACCTCCCCTGACTACTCCACCCTTACTGCCTGCTTCACAGAAGTCACCGCGTAGCTACAGCTGCACAATCTCACAATCAACTTCAGCAAAAAAGAGCTCCTTCACATCTCCAGAGATCCCAACTTCAACCCCCCACAAAGCATCAAACTGGGCGACACCGAAATTCAAGTCAAACCTCAGATCAAGTACTTTGGCATAACCCTGGACCACCTCTTGAACTTCCAGCCTCATATCCGAAACACCACCAAAAATATCTACTACAAAATCAGAACTCTTCGTAACCTCTGCCCTCTTCTACCCTATGATAGCTTCCGCACAGTTTATCAAGCCTCCATCATCCCTCTCATCGACTACTGCAACTCCATCCTACAAGGACTACCTAAGACCACCCTCGCCTCCCTACAGCTGGCACAAAACACAGCTACACATCTCATTGCTAGGGCAACCAGGCACTCCCACATCACGCCCACATTGAAATTCCTACACTGGCTGCCAGTTGCATCCCGCATCAGGTTTAAGACCATTGTCCTCACACACAGAGCCCTTTTCAACATTACGGCGGAACAGCTACGACTACTAATGGAGCGCCCCAACAATAGCAAACTCTGGCGCCAAAACACAGCAAATCTCCTCCCTCTTCCTGCACAGAGCTCCAAGAAACCTCAACACACCAGCACAAGAGCCTTCCAATTCTACGCCCCTACCAACTGGAACAAACTACCCCCCACCATACGAGCCCTCCAATCCCACACCCTCTTCAAAAAACAACTCAAGACTTTTCTTTTCGAAGAATATTTCAATGCATCCACTGCCACAAATCCCCCACAAGATTATACCCTGCCCCTCCTCACTACTTCCACCATTCACCCCACCTAACTCCCCTGCACCACTCCCACCATATACCCTCATCCCCCCACTCTCCTTCACATAGCTCTTTCCCCAAGTATGCAAACTCAATGCCTCACTGCATAACCTCCAGGACATCTGTAAATAGTTACTTTTGTTCTTTTGTTTATTGTTACACTGTAACACTGTATTTATATCAAAGTTACTCGTATATAGTTCCAACTGTTTCATGTAAACGTTCCGTCTTGTTCAATGTAAACCGTTTTTCCTTGCAGAAAAACGGTATATAAAACCGGTTAAATAAATAAATAATTTGAAGAATAGAGCGTGGTGGTGTGTTGAAACACAAGTGGAGCCGAAGGAGGTTGGTATGGAGGGTAACTAAAGACTGTGATGCAGCGAGATTGTAAGGTATGTTTGATGCTAGGTGTCCGATTTGAAGTATTCTGTGAAGAGGTGCGTTTTAAATTTACAATGGAATTCAATAGTGGTAGTTGACAGTCGTAATTCTAAATGGAGAGAGTTCCAGATAGTGGGTGTGAACAGGTAAAATGCCCATGCGGATGTGGAGTGGTTGCATTTGGTTATGAGGTTTGGAACACTTAGCATATTCTGTAAGGCTTTCCTTCTTGCCTTGGTGTCAGGGGCTTTATGAATTAGTGAGTGAAGGTTCTGCCCTGATATGTTGTGGAGTATTTTAAATATCCACAGTATTACTTTGTATTTGAGTCTCATGTGAATTGGGAGCCAGTGCAGATACGATAAGGTGGGAGCAATGTGGTTTCTTCTTGGTGCTCCTGCTATGATCCTGGCGACCATGTTCTTGGGAGCTCTTGGGAGCCCTTGATAGATTATGTTGCAGTAATCCAGCATTGGGGTTATGAGTGCTTGGTATATAGCTCTGAAATCACTGTGATCAAGTAGAGGGCGGAGATTGTATATTTTTCTCAATTTGTGGTATGTTGCTTTTATGACATTTTTGATGTGCGTATGAAAGGTTAGTCTTTGGAAAAGAGTTACTCCTAGGTACAGGAGTGGAGGAGTGGCCTAGTGGTTGGGGCAAGGTACTTCAGGCTGGAAGGTCAGGGGTTCAAATCCCACTAGAGGACAGCAACCTTGGGCCGGAAGGACTGGGGTTTCTAGTCCCACAGGTGCTCCTTGTGGTCTTGGGCAAGCCACTTAACCCTCCATAGCCCATGTTCCCTGTAAAATAGTTATCTCCAAGTTATAATGCCCTGTTCAATGTAATTTCAGTTTGTTCAATGTAAACCGCACTGATGCAGAATAGCGCGGTATATAAGAGAATGCAATAAATAAATAAAATAAATACATGAATTCATTTTTGATTTCACGAACTGTGTCCGATGGAGTTAGAGTAGCTGGTGGGGAGAAAGCGTAGTTACTCACCTGTAACAGGTGTTTTCCAGGGACAAGAGGAATCAGTCCTCACATATGGATGATGTCGGCACCGACGGAGCCCTGAAGAAGCATCTCCCCAGCTTTCAAGAAAGCCTTTGGGAAATACCACCACACAGGTGTGGCCCCATTCCCGTCCAAGGGCACCATCTCACTCAGTCAGATGACATAGCTAGAGCCTACAAAAGAAGATGGCAAAAAATTTGTATAGCAACTTCAAGGGGAGGAGGAAGGGTTGTGAGGACTGATTCCTGCTGTCCCTGGAGAACACCTGTTACAGGTGAGTAACTACGCTTTTTCCAGAAACAAGCAGAAAATCAGTCCTCACATATGTGACTCCCTAGCTACAGGCTACCGTGAGCCTGTAGAAAAACATGGCCCAGTTGTGAGCAGCCACAAGTGAATCTGAGGAAAGATTCTGAGGACCCCAGTGTCCAGGGAGAACCATAGCTCTGGTAGCCTGAACAAGAAGGGTCGGAGGGCAGGAGCTGTCTAAACCCCGAACAGAATATGGAGTACGGCCTGGCCGAAGGCATTGTCCCGTTGGGACTCCTTCTCCAGGCAGTAGTGAGCTGCAAAGGTGTGAACTGAGGATAGCTGGTGGCCCGGCAGATGTCTGCCATAGGGACAGAGTGTAAGCTGGCAACCGAGGTCGCCATAGTCCTGACGTTGTATGCCGTGACCCGGCGCTCCGAGAGCCCAGCCAGATCATGGGCGAAGGCAACGCAGTCCGCCATCCAGGTGGACAGGGTCCACTTAGTCACAGCCTCCCCCAGTTGACTGGGGTTGTAAGAAATGAAAAGCAGAGAGGCTTTGCGGTGGCCCTGGGAACGCTGTAAGTAAAAGGACAGGGTCCTCTTGCAGTCCAGAGTATGGAGAACAGTCACTGCCTTGTTGGAATGGGGCCGTAGAAAGAAGGTAGGGAGCACCTCCTCCTGCTTGAGGTGGAAGGCGGATACCAACTTCGGAAGGAATTTTAGGTGGGTGTGAAGCACGACCTTGTTCTTGTAGAACCTGGTGTAAGGTGGTTCGGCCACCAAGGACTGAAGCTCATTGATTCTGTGGGCAGAGCTGAGTGCCACCAGAAAGATGACCTTCCATGATAGATAACACAAATGGCAGGTAGCCAGAGGTTTGAAAGGCAGCTTGGTAGGCTGCATCAGAACCACATTGAGAATCCATTCTGCCAGACGTGTGCGGATGGGAGGCTTATAGAGCAACAAGCCCCGCATGAATCAGATAATGAGGAGCTGCACAGAAAGAGGGTTGCCTTCTATAGAGTGATGATGCACAGAGAGCGCACTCATGTGTACCCTGAAGGAGTTGGACTTGAGTCCGGTCTGCGAAAGGTGAAGCAAATAACTGTAGCACTTTGTGCACCTAGCAAGAGAACGGGTCCATCCATTGCTCCACACACCATACTGAGAATCTGCACCACTTGAAGGCGTAGACTAGTAGACTACGAGAGACCTGGAGGACTTCTTCCATCTCCCTGGGGAGGTTGAAGGGTGCTAAGGCGACCCGTTCTGCAGCCATGCTGTTAGTGACAGGGACACCAGGTTGGGGTGTAGAAGCGAGCCCTCCTCCTGGGTTAGCATCCCCAGGGCACTCCCCAGAGGGACCAGGAGCTCCATCGTGAGTCAGAGCAAGAGGAGAAACCAAGGTTGTCTGGACCACCGCAGGGCCAGCAGGATCATGGAAGCCTTGTCCCGCAGGACCTTGAAGAGGGTCCGAGCAATTAGTGGCATGGGAGGGAAGGCATACAGGCGGCCTTCTGACCACAGGATGAGGAAGGTGTCGGCTGCTATCCGGGACGGGTGCGAATGGGGACAGCAGAAGCATGGCAGCTGAGCACTGGCTGGGCTGGCGAAGCCAGAATAACCAAATGTGCCACCCTGGGGTCTAGGTGCCACTCATGCGGCTGGAGGACCCTGCTTAGCTTATCCACTAGGGCACTGTCTTGGCCTAGAAGTTATACTACCCTGAGGAGCATTCCCTGGCTGGTTGTGTACGAGCAGAGGGCTTATTGCCTCCTTGCAGAGGCGCAGAGACCCTGTGCCCCACTGCTTGTTCAGATAGAACATCGTGACCTGGTTGTCTGTTTGGAGCAGCACAGACTGGTTCCGTAGGCAGTGGTGGAAGGCTTTGCTAGAAAAATGGCCCTGAGCTCCAGCAGATTGATCTGCTGCTGGCTCTCATCCAAAGACCAGTTGCCCTGTGTGTGCAGTTCCTTGCAGTGGGCACACCAGCCCAGTAAGGAGGCATTCGTAGTGAGGACCCTCTAGGGGTTCGGGTGCTGGAAAAGCATGCCCTTCTGCAGGTGCTGTACATTCTGCCACCAAACGAGTGATTCTGCTAGCTGACGGGACACTGAGACCTTGTCCTGGAACTTGCCCGTGGCTTGAGTCCACTGTGAGCAGAGGCACTTCTGAGCTGCCTGCATGTGTAGGAAGGCATTGGGGTCTACATGGACTGTGGAAGTCGTGTGGCCTAGTATACAGAGCATGGACCATGCCAACACTGAATGATGCACCTCGGTCGCCAGGGCCCTGAGGCGATCTGCCCTGTCCTGAGGGAGGAAGGCCCTGGCCTGGAGGGTGTCTAGAGAGCTCCTATGAACTCCAGGTCCTGTGTTGGAGTGAGGTGAGATTTGGGGTGGTTTATCATGAATCCCAGATGATGTAGGATCTTGATGGTGCGGGCCATGCCCTGTTGCACCTCTGAGGCCGTGTCTCCTTTTACTAGCCAGTCATCAAGGTATGGGAAGACGAAGGCCCCTTGGAGATGCAGGTAGGCCGCCACCACTGCAAAGGATTTGGTGAAGACTCTTGGTGCGGAGGCGAGACTGAAGGGTAGTACCCTGTACTGGTAGTGGTCA
This sequence comes from Ichthyophis bannanicus, assembly GCA_033557465.1. Classification (NCBI taxonomy): domain Eukaryota; kingdom Metazoa; phylum Chordata; class Amphibia; order Gymnophiona; family Ichthyophiidae; genus Ichthyophis; species Ichthyophis bannanicus. Next base: position 1,536,206,648 of record CM066032.1, read on the forward strand.
CCCCTGACATAAGAACATAAGATATGCCATACTGGGTCAGACCGAGGTACATCAAGCCCAGTATCCTGTTTCCAACAGTGGCCAATCTAGGTCATACGTACCTAGCAGTATCCCCAAAAGACACAGGTTCCACAATGCTTGTACTGGGTCAAGCACTGATTATCCTGGGCCCCTTTTTAATAGTGGTTTATGGACCTTTCCTCCAGGAACTTGTCCAAACCTTTTTTAAACCCAGCTACACTAACAGCCCTTACCACATCCTCCGGTAACAAATTCCAGAGTTTGATTACATGATGAGTGAAAAAATATTTTCTCTTATTTGTCTTAAATAGTTTACCCTGTAGCTTTCATTGCATGTCCCCTAGTCTTTCTATATTCTGATAGCGTAAACAATTGATCCACGTTTACATGCTCCACTCCATTCATTAATTTATAGACCTCTATCATATCTCCCCTCAGCCGTCTCTTTTCCAGGTTGAAGAGCCCCAACCTTTGTAGCCTCTCTTCATAGGAGTAGCCTTCCATCCCCTTCACCATTTTGGTGGCTCTTCTCTGTACTTTTTCTAATAATGCTATGTCCTTTTTAAGATACGGTGACCAGAACTGCACACAATATTCAAGGTGCGGTCGTACCATGGAACGATACAGAGGCATTATAATATCCTTTGTTTTATTTTCCATCCCTTTCTTTATGATACCTAGCATTCTATTTGCTTTCTTGGCTGCCGCTGCACACTGGGCAGAGGGTTTTAACATGTTATCCACGATGACTCCTAAATCTTTTTCCTGGGTGGTGGTTCCCAATGTGGAACCTTGCATTGTGTAACTATAGTGTGGGTTGTTCTTTCCTAGGTGCATAACTTTGCACTTGTCCACATTAAATTTCATCTGCCATTTGGATGCCCAGTCTTCCAATTTATCCAGATCCTCCTGCAGTTTTCCACAATCCTCTTGGGTATTAACAACTTTAAACAGTTTTGTATCATCTGCAAATTTGATAACCTCACTCGTTATTCCCTTTTCCAGGTCATTTATGAATATGTCAAAAAGTAGCGGACCCAGTACAGATCCCTGGGGTACTCCACTATTCACCTTTTTCCATTGGGAATATTGGCCATTTAGCCCTACCCTCTGCTTTCTATCTTTTAACCAGTTCCCGATCCACAATAGTACACTGCTTCCTATCCCATGACTTTTTAGTTTCGCCAAAAGTCTCTGATGAGGGACCTTATCAAAAGCTTTCTGAAAGTCCAGATACACTATATCAACCGACTCACCTTTGTCTACCTGTTTATGCACACCTTCAAAAAAACATATCAGATTAGTAAGACAAGATCTTCCTTGTCTAAAGCCATGTTGGCTGTCTCCCATTAGGCCATGACTATCTACATGCTGTGTAATTTTGTTCTTTATGATGGTTTCTACCATTTTCCCCGGTACTGATGTCAGACTCACCGGTCTGTAATTTCACGGGTCACCCCTGGAACCCTTTTTAAAGATTGGTGTTACGTTGGCGACCCTCCAATCTTCAGGTATTACAGATGATTTTAATGAAAGTTCACAGATTACCAATAGCAGGTCTGCAATCTCATATTTCAGTTCTTTCAACACTCTTGGATGTATACCATCCGGTCCAGGTGATTTGCTACTATTCAGTTTATCAAATAGTTGTAATATATCTTCCCGGTGTAGCGATATTTCTCTCAATTCCTCTGCAGTATCACCTTTAAATACCACTTCAGTCTTGGGTAACATCCCTACATCTTCCTCAGTAAAGACCGAAGCAAAGAATTCATTCAGTCTCTCTGCTATAGCCTTGTCTCCTCTTACTGCCCCTTTTATCCCTCTATCATCTAACGGCCCAACGGACTCTCTCACAGGCCTTTTGCTACGAATGTACTTGAAAAAGTCTTTATTTTGTGTTTTTGCTTCCGTAGCAAGTTCCTTCTCAAATTCTCGCTTTGCGTGCCTTATCAATGCTTTGCATTTAACTTGCCAGTGCTTGTGCTGTTTCCAGTTTTCTTCATTTGACTCTTTTTTCCATTTCCTGAAGGATGCTTTTTTGGCAGCAACAGCCTCTCTGATCTCACCTTTAAACCATGCTGGCAGTTTTTTGGACTTTCTTCCACTTTTCTTAATGCGTGGAATACAGCTGGTCTGGGCTTCGAGGATAGTATTTTTAAACAACACCCAAGCTTGCTGTATGTCTTTAACCTTTGCAACCGCTCCTTTTAGTTTTTTCTTAACTATATTCCTCATTTTATCATAGTCTCCCTTTTGAAAGTTAAAAGGTAGTATTGTGGATTTCTTTACTATCCCTCCTCCACTAATTAAATCAAACATGATCATGCTATGATCACTATTGCCAAGTGGTCCCAACACCCTTATTTCTTGCACCAGATCTGGCGTTCCACTAAGGACTAGGTCCAGTATGGCTTCCCCTCTGGTCGGTTCATGAACCAGCTGCTCCAAGAAGCAGTCATTTATTTCATCTAGAAACTTTATCTCCCTAGCTTGTCCTGCCGTAACACTGACCCAGTCGATACCAGGGTAATTGAAATCACCCATTATTACTACTCTGCTGTGACTTTTGTTAGCTTCCTTGATTTCTCTGAGCATTTCATCATCCATTTGTTCATTCTGGCCAGGCGGTCGATAGTACACCCCCACTGCCATCGCCTTCCCCTTTTTACATGGAATTTCAATCCATAGAGATTCTACAGCAAATTTTGTTTCCTGCAAAACTTTAATCCTTTCTGACTCAATGCCCTCTCTAACATAGAGTGCAACCCCTCCACCAATTTGATCAGTTCTATCATTACGATATAGTTTGTATCCAGGTATCACAGTGTCCCACTGGTTATCCTCCTTCCACCATGTCTCTGAGATTGCAATCATATCTAACCTCTCATTTAGTGCTATATATTCTAACTCTCCCATCTTATTGTTTAGACTTCTAGCATTTGCATACAAGCATTTTAGAGACTGTATTTTATTAATATTAATCTGGCTATTGGTAGGCATGGGTAATTTGGAATCTTTACACTCTGTCTGCACCTTACTCAAGGGCATTTGGGCTACTATATTCTTTTTTGGAGTCTCACTGCTTTTGGTAGTATCCTTCAAGGATACCTTCGTCCGAACCATGCGCTCCTGGGCGACTGTCGGCTTTCCCCTATTTTCTAGTTTAAAAGCTTCTCTGTCTCCTTTTTAAAGGTTAATGCCAGCAGTCTGGATCCATCCTGATTAAGGTGAAGCCTATCCCTTCGGAAGAGCCCCTCCTTTCCCCAGAATGTTCCTCAGTTCCTAACAAATCCAAAACCCTCATCCTTGCACCACTGTCTCATCCACGCATTGAGACTCCGGAGCTCTGCCTTTCTTTTGGGTCCTGCACGTGGAACAGGAAGCATTTCAGAGAACGCTATCCTGGAAGTTCTGGATTTCAACTTCCTACCTAAAAGCTTAAATTTAGCCTCCAGAACTTCCCTACCACATTTTCCTATGTCATTGGTACCAACATGTACCAAGACAGCAGACTCCTCCCCAGCACTATCTATGATCCTATCTAGGCGCTGCGTGAGGTCTGCTACCTTCGCACCAGGCAGGCATGTTACCAGGCGATCCTCACGTTCACCAGCCACCCAGCTATCTACATTCCTAATGACTGAATCACCAACTATGACAGCTGTCCTGAATCTCCTCTCATGGGGACATGGCCCTGGAGAAACATCCTCGGTGCGAGAGGGTTTTACATCACCTGGAGGACAGGTCCTAGTTACAGGATCACTTCCTGCCACACCAGGGTGATGCTCTCCTGTCACGTGACCTCTCTCCTCCATGGCAACAGGGACCTTGAACCTTAAGTACTGCCTGTGGCTGGGGTGGATAACGATATGGGTATAAGTATCCTTTAGGTCCAAGGAGCATAGCTAATTTCTCTGCTGGAGGTAAGGCAGCAATATTCCAAAGGAGCGCATTTTGAACTTCTCCTGCACCAGGAATTTGTTCAGATTTCTCAAGTCTAGGATGGGTCTTAGGTCTCCTGTTCTTTTTGGGACCAGAAAGTACCTGGAGTATAACCCCTTTCCTTTTAGGTAGTGGGGTACGGGCTCCACGGCCCAGTCCCTGAGAAGGCCTGCAAGTTCCTGCAGTAGCAGGGCCTGGTGCGGGGGAGTCCGAGAGGGCTCTCCTGGAAAGAAAGGGGGAGGCGTCTGATCCAGATGAAGGAGGGAACCTTCCCTGACCACCTGAAGTGCTCAGGAATCAGTGGTGATGGCAGACCACCGATGGGCAAAATGAATCAGATGGCTCCCCGTTAGTAGCTGGTCCCCCATGGGTAGAGAGACTATGCTTTGGGAGTCAAAATCCCAACCCAGTCTGGGCTGGAGCCAGTGTCTGAGGCTTGGGGCCCTTAGGCTTGCGCAGTCCCTGGCCCTCTCCCTTGCCTTGATGATCCTGCTGAGCGATCTGGGGGGGTTTAGTACTGGGGATAGCCTCGATAAGGCTGGCCTTTCCAGTGGAAAGGAGGCCTTTTCCCTGCTGGTTTCTTCTTGGGAAGAGTGGAGGTATTTTTGGAGATTCAAGTCCTGGTGATCTACTCGGTCTTGATCTCTGCCACCTTGTCCCCCATTAGATTGCCGAAGAGTTTTTCACTGAGTCAGGGGACGTCGAGGAGTTTATCCTGGACCCTTTGCTCGAGGTCCGATGTCTGGAACCAAGCCTGGTGTTGGGCATCGATACCCGCGGCAGCCACCCTCACGTTAGACTCGAAGCCATTGTAGGCTGCCCGAGAAAGGTACTTCGAGAATTCCCCAATGGACTTCATGAGGGTTTGAAATCGCTGGAGGTGATCTCTGCTGAGACCTGCCGAGAAACCTCCGAGTTCCATAGTCAGGTCTCGGAGATACATGCCAATATACAGCTGATATGCTTGTATTCGACAAGCCAGCATTAAGCCCTGGTAGCATTTTCGCCCGAAGGTGTGGGACTCTCTGCCTGGGGGCACTGGAGTGCGTTTTCAGGCTTTTCTGATAGTGCTTGGTTGAGTCGATCACCATGGAGGTGTGAGGGAGTTGTGCCTTTCTGAAGCCAGGGCTCTGCTGGACCCAATACATGGTGTCCAGGCGCTGGCTAACTATTGGCACCAATGCCGATGTTTCCCACATTCGGAGAAGGAGTCGCCCGAGGATGGTAGGGATGAGGACCGTGAGGGCCTCTTTAGGTGGAGTCTCGTATTGGTGGATTTCAAATTCCTCCATGCGAGGGTCCTCCTCCGTGCTGAGGGACAATGCCTTCGCCATATCCGAGACAAACTTGAGGAACAAGGTGTCCTTGGGCGGGGACTGGCACCTTGATGCCAGGGGAGACAGATACGAGGGGAGATCACGGTGTGCTTATGTTTCTGGGAAAGCCTCGTCTTTGGACTCCCAGTCCGAGTAGTCCATCGAGGACTCGAGGCCTGACGGCTCTTGGGGTGTCGTCAGATCCAGCCTTTGGTGACCCACGGTTGTGGCTTAGCAGGAGCCAGAAGCACTTGCCGGGGAGGATCTCGCTCCCAAGGACTGGGATCGAGACCCTTGCCAGGGGGCTCTCGAAGATCTCTTTGGCAGCCTGGGGAGTCCTTGACATCAAGGTCCCTGCAGTCTCAGCACATGTGCTGGCAAAGCAGGCATCAATGCTTGCTGCGAGGCAAGGAAGGCAGAAACTCTGCATTCCAATGCGATCATCCTGGCTTCCTACTCAGGAGTTGCAGCCTTCGACACGGACACCAAGGTGACTGGGTCGGGTGTCAATGAGGAGAGGGAGTCGTTGATGGGACGGGCCTCGGGGGTCCAAGATGTGTTGCCAGAGACCTCGGCGTCTGTCCTGGGTACCTTTGCCGGCTGCTCCTGCTCAGACTCCTTGGATACTTTCCGGGGGCTGTGGGACCTCACACGGGACTTGCCGTGTGTGTCTGATTTCCAGGAAGAGGTCCTTGAGGATTTCTTCCGGAGTGTCCACGTACCTGCTTGGACACTGTGGGGGCTTTATGTGACTCCGAGGATCTGTGTGAGGCCTTAGAGCATGCAGCTACTGGGGATACCGGGGCTGAATCTGACCTGTAAAGATGTTGTCTTGCTTCTGCTGGCGACTCTGGATGGCCTTAGTGGACATCTTTTTGCACAGGGATCAAACCTCCAGGTCATGGTCGGCACCTAGAGACAACAGTCATGTGGTCGGTAAGGGACATGTTCTTCGAGCATCAATCACTCTTTTTAAACCCACTGGCCATTGTGGCAAAAGGACTCCAGCGAGGTCGAAGACCCTCAACGCGGCCAGTGGTCAGAAAAGGTGTGAAACCGCGCTGGAGAAAAAAACAAACTAAAATGGTTCTGAGTCTCGAAGCTGAGGCAAGAGGGCTCGGAGGTGGGAAAGGGACTGGTGCTAACCGGATGATGCACTTTAATGTACGAGAAAATCTACTTTTTTCCGGGAGAAGGCGAGGAACATTTGTAGGGCTCTGCGGAAAAAGGGAGACCGAGTAAGATGGCACACTTGGGCGGGAAGGGGACCATGCATGCGTGGTGGCATCTCCCAAAGGCTTTCTTTGAAAGCTGGGGAGATGCTTCTGCGGGGCTCCGTTGGCGCTGACATCACCCATATGAAAGGACTGACTTCCTGCTTGTTCCTGCAGAATGTTAGGTTGTTTGTGATGTGGATAACAAGGGAGGATTAGGTGATGTGCAATCAGCCCCTGGACTCAAGATGGGAACTGTCTCCTCAGATATTTTTGGTGCCCAGTAATTCTGACTATAGAAAGAAAGGTATGTGCACCATTCATGGCTTCTGTTTAGAGTGTACTGATGTCTCTGATGGCACATTTTGTGCCATAGCTTTTGACACTTAAGAAGGCTACAAGATTTTCTTGTATAATCAGCAGCTCCTTCACCTCAGATCTTATTTTCAAGAACATTCTTGGTGCACTGACCTGTGGTGTATGGGTCCTAGCCTTCTTTTCTGGGGGAAGTCTTATCCATAATGCTGTTTCCTTCTCCTTTGAGGAAGATTCACTCCTAGGAGTGAAGCAGCCTCTGTTCATCCCACCAGCAGGTGAGGCATGGGCATGAGGCCAGCTGGAATTGTTTCTCTCATTTCTTTCTCTTGATTTAGATAGCAAAAGGGGCAGTCAATGAAAATTAATACAGGCATTCTATCTTGTAGACTCTGGGTAACATCCAAGTATAATGTGAATAACTCAGGAGATCCTGGTCATATTCTAAGTAGCTACAGCGGGTGGCATATGTGTTCATAATGGTCTTCTTCCAGGGCATTTTTTTATGTGTGGGATATCTGAAGGTATAAGTCCAGGCTGCCATGGCCAAACTGGAGTTTGCATCTGTCGCAATCACAGTAGTTGCAGCATGGCTGCACATTCTCTGGGAGGACGTGGGGCTGCAGTCATGGGGCTTCCCCAGTGCTGTTTGCTGGTGCCAGGGGTGACATGCTGAGGGCCTAGGTGACAGGAGAAAGATTTACAAAACAAAAAAAAAGTAGCATTCACTATGGTGCTGCAGCATTTTGGCAGTGCTTGGGGCTCTAGAGGCCCTGTTTTGTGGTGCAGGTAATGGGGCATGTATTGTTGGGTGCCCATGAGTTAATATAAATTTAAAAAATAAATGTTTTAATTTTGGTCCAAACCCAAAAGGGAAGAGGCAACAATCCTGGACACAACAGGGGGAGGCGATATGGAAGACAAAATTCTGGACTCCTAGGGGGCAGGGGGGTCAGAGAGCAGAAAGGAAAGAGAGATAAGGGAGACCTGTGAGGGGAGTCAGAGAAAGCACAGTTACTTACCTGTAACAGGTGATCTCTGGGAATAGCAGACGGAGCCTGCGTGGGAACGCTCCCCAGCGTCCAAAAGGAAAGCTTTTGGGAGCATCCCACAGCGCCTGCACGCTGCCTTCCCGCCTTTCCTAACTGCCTCTCTCCAGTTCGGGTTTTAAAGCTGAGACAAAGAGAGAGTGAGGAAAGGAAAGAAAGATAGAGAGATACAACTCCTAGGGGAGGTGGGTGGGTTGTGAAGACTTATTCCTGCTGTTCCCAGAGATCACCTGTTACAGGTAAGTAACTGTGCTATCTCCAGGAACAAGCAGGAATGAGTCTTCACATATGGGGACTCCCCAGCTAGAGATGCCTGGGAGATCACCCAGGTTGTGAGTCCCTGGGAAGGGCTCTACCTCCACCCATGAATCTCAGGCATCCAGCCAGGGATGGAGGGTAGGAGTTGATTAGGTATGGAACAGGTGTTTGAGAACAGCCTGACCAAACAAGGCATCCTGGCGGGAGTCCTTGTCCAAGCAGTAATGGGCTGTGAAGGTATTTTTATTTTATTTTATTACAATTTTTTATATACCGCACTATTCGGCATCAGCGCGGTTTACATTATAACACAACGACCATAACAACAAGCTGTTAGGTTTTACAGGGGTACAAACATGGATAACAGGGGTCAACTATATACATACATGAAATATTTATATGGCAATAAGTATATGGTATGAACCGAGGCCCAGGTGGCAGCTCGACAGATATGGTCGATGGACACAGAATTTAGATGAGCCATAGAGGCTGCCATGGCCCTCACATTGTGAGCTGTGACATGGCCCTCCAGAGAAAGGTTCTTACTCTGGTAGGCGAAAGAAATACACTGAGCAATCCAATTGGACAGAGTTCTCTTAGAGACTGGAAGTCCTAAATGAGAGGGATCAAAAGCAACAAAGAGTTGAGAGGACTTTCTATGTTGCTGTGTCCTTTGTAAGTAAAAAGCAAGAGCTCTTTTACAATCCAGGGTATGAAGATTCCTCTCCGCACTTGATGCATGAGGTCCTGGAAAAAAGACAGGTAAATAAACCTCCTGGTTCAGATGAAAAGGGGAGACCACTTTAGGCATAAAGTGTGGATTAGTCCTGAGGACTACCTTGTCATGATGGAACCTTGTATAAGGAGGATTAGCCACCAAGGCTTGCAGCTCACTGATGCGGCGAGCTGAAGTGACTGCAATGAGAAAAATAACCTTCCAGGAAAGGAATTTCAAGGAGGTAGTGGCTAAGGGTTCAAAGGGTGGCTGCATAAGCTGGCCAAGAACCAGATTAAAGTCCCATGCCACTGGAGGTGGTCTAATGGGAGGTTTAGTTAAAAGAAGGCCTCTCATGAATCTTGCTATAAGAGGATGAGAGGAAATAGGCTGTCCATTGAGAGGTTTAAGGGATGCTGCAATAGCACTCAAATGGACTCTTACTGAATTCGTTTTAAGGCCTGCATGGGATAAATGCAGCAAATACTCTAGTAAAGAATTCAGAGATATTGCAAGAGGGTTAAGACCCTTCTCTGCACACCAAATGGTAAATCTTTTCCATTTAAAAGCATAGGAACGTCTAGTGGAAGGCTTTCTGAAAGCATGAAGGATATCCTTCACTTGCTGAGAAAGATGCAAATCTTGAAGGTCTAGGCCTTCAGCAACCAGGCTCTGAGATGAAGAGACTGGGGATTTGGGTGCCACAACGTTCCCTCCTCCTGGGAGAGGAGGTCTGGAGCAGATCCCAAGTCCAGGGAGAGAGCTTGAGAGAGATGCAGAAGTAGAGGGTACCACACTTGGCGTGAGTACACCCATAAACAAAGGCATGGGGAGAGGTGACCTGCACGGAGCAGCAGCTGCACCTACTCTTGCCGCCCTGCTGGGCAGACTAGATGGACCATACTGGTCTTTATCTGCCGTCATATACTATGTTAATGTATTACATTATCTTTAATTGATGGAAGACAGGCCTTGCAATCTAATTCCGTATCTTGCCAGGATAACCCAATGGATAGTCACAACAAAACAAATTGCAATATAGTGCTGGATAATGAGACCCCCCAGGTCGGAAGGCATTCTATGGGCTACTGGGGATGAGCTGAAGATTTTCTTACTCTGAAAAGCCAGCATTTACGATTTAGTTGGAACAAAGCCTTCGGGATGTCTGACTACTGGATGATTCGTGCTGTTGTGTGGAGGGCAGTATGCAGGGGTAGGAGCATGGTTTATGGGAAGTCCTATTAGATCGCATTGCAGTAGTCAAGATGTGGCAGAACCATAGTCTGCCAAGCAGAAATCTGTTGGTTCAAGTAGTGGTCGGAGGCACTGCATGGTCTTTGCTTTGTAGTATAGTGCTCTGGTTATTTTGCTTATATGGGCCTTGAAGGTGAGGTGTTGGTCGAGGGTGATTCTGATGTATCTGACTTCCGTTTGGGTCATGATTTCTGTGCTTTTCAGGGTTATTGTTTTTGGTGGGGTGAATGTTTTGTCCTTCGTTATAAATAGTGCTTCGGTTTTCTTGTAGTTGATTGCTGGGTTGTTGTTGTTTAGCCAGTTAGAGACATTGGTGAAGCATTCTTGATATGCGGAGTAGGAGGGTTGGTGTATGTTGATTGGGCCATAGATCATGATGTCATTGGCACAAACGTGGAAGTTGAAGTTTTGGGATCTGATAAGCGTACAGAGGTTGGAGGTAGATGTTAAATAGTAGTGCAGAGAGGGTGGATCCCTGGAGTACTCCTTGTGTTTGTTTGTATGGGATGGAAGTATCTGATCCAACCTTTATCTGTTGGTGTCTGCTGGACAGGTAGGAGCTGAACCTTTGGAGGACTGTGCCTTGGATTCCAGCGGAACAGAAACATTGCAGGAGAATGTTGTGGTTCACAGTGTCGAATGCTGAGGATATGTTCAGGAAGATCAGTAGGAATCCTTGTTTGGAGTTTTGTATTCCTTTTATCACTGTGTCAACCAAGGTGGTTAGCAGGGTTTCAACTTCATGAGATGGGCGAGTGCCGTGTTGTTGTGTGTCAAATAGGCGGTTCTTGTCCATGTGTACTTGTAGTTTATATTGGACGGTTTTTCAATGATCTTGGCTGCAAATGGTAGGCTGGCGATCGGTCTGTATGAAGCTGGGTCAGGGGGATCTAATTCCGGTTTCTTCAATGTTGTTGTATGAAGAAGAGTTTTAGGGCTTGGGGCATATCACCCTGTTGGAGTACTGACTGGGTGATTCTGGTGAGGGTGTGACTAAGCTCCTTCTTGGTTGCCTTGATCCAGGTGACCAGGCATAAGTCCAGGGGTGAGGTGATTGTGTTCAGAGATTAGATGATGTTTTTGATTTCTTCCTTGCTGATACTGTTAAAGGAAGCCCAAGGGTTTGGATTGATGGTTGTTTTTTTTGGGGAGGGGGAGGAGAGATGGGGGCGGTTTTGATTGGGAGTGAAGTTGTAGTGGCTTGCAAGCTATTGGGAGTGATTGTGATGTCATGGTTGTCAGTGGAGGGTGTCTTTGTTAGTTATTTTATGATGTTGAAGAGTTCCCTTGGGTGGTTGATTGAGTAGTTGAGTAAGTTGGTATGGTATTCTCGCTTTGCCTTGTCGGTTGCGGTACATGTTCATTGAGGAGTTGTAGGTAGTTGTGTCTGTCCCCTTCATTTTTGTTTTTTTCTGCCATTTTCGTTCGTGCTTCCGTAGTTGCATTTTTAGGGCATGTACGGCTGGCGTGTACCATGGGGTCTTTTGATGTTTCTTGTGTGAGCGTGTGGGGTTAGTGGTTGCAGTTGCAGCTTTTTCCATGACATGGTTCCAGTTTCCTATGAGCAAGTCGGAGTTGCTGGAGTTGGCTAGAAGTTGTGGAAAGATTTCCTGTATGAAGTTCTCATGGTTGAATTTTTTGAATCTGCGTTTCGCTGTTTGATGGGGAGAGCGAATGCAGTTGTCAGTATGGGGGAGGGAGAAGCTCATCAGTTTGTGATCAGACCATGGTACCAGTTGTGTTTGTACTGCAATGGTGGGGAGGGCCAGTTTTGGTAGTATAGTTATTAAGGAGATCAGGTCAAGGGTGTTGCCCTTCTCATGTGTGGGTGTTTGTATGAGCTGACTTAGGTCTATTGCTGCCATTACTTCCAGGAATGAATGGGCATGGCTTGGTGATTAGGATGGGAGGTTAAAGTCTCCTAGGACTAGACGGTCTTTGTTGATATTCTGTGCTGAGAGCACGCCGTCTAGGATGTTTGACAGGTTATTTGAGGCAGTGGTCGGTGTTATTTATAGAAGAGGCTGATGGTTATCTGTTTATCGGTTATTGTGAGGATATCCACTTTATTTGTGCTATCGGTTGAATGCTATCAAAAATTGAGGTTGGTTTTGGCTATGATCATCATGCCTCCGCCCCTCTGTTTTGCACGGGGACAGTGGAAGAGGGTGTATCCAGATGGTGCGATTTGGTTCAGTAGTGCGTTGTCTGTGTCTGTGATCCATGTCTCTGTTAAGCAGAGTATGTCGAGGTGGTGGGATGAAAGTAGATCTCTGATGGTAGGGTTTTGTTCCAGATTGAGCAGGCATTGATGAGGGCACATTATAGTCTGTGTAATGGGGGTATGTTAGTTGGGGTCATGGTTGCATGTTTGGTTGGGTTCTGGATGTGTATAAGGTAGTGTGGTCTTCTGTGCAGATTTAAACCAGCACCTCCCAAGGAGCAGGTATGATGCATGGGTTTGTGGATATGTGAGAGGGCCAGGCCATGGCTGAGGTGAAGTTTGTGTATGACTGTTGTATGCAGAAGCGAAAAGGAGAATCATTATTACGATGTAAAGTGTCAGGTATACTGGAAGCATGGCTTGTTGGAATAGTTGAGTGGTGTCTCCTTGAGTAATGATTTTTTTTGAGTGTTCCCTCGACTGGTGCTGGAAAGAGTGATTGTGTCTCTGTGATGCACCAAGAAACAGGCGGTGAAGTGCTCTGTTGTCTAGAGACTTATTTTGTCCCTCACTGTGGTCCCCGCATATAGGCCATGCCAAAAGGCTCTCTGGCAAGGCCCTCAGGCGCGGGCGTTCTTTGAGAGGTGCTGGTTTAAATCTGAGCCCGGCAGCATGGGAGGGGCTTACCTCCACGCTGTAGCAGAGTTCGTAGGTGATCCGGTGTGCTCGATGCAGGAGTCAATGGCGATCAGTGGTGTGAGACCGCCGATGAAGGTCGGCAGTGCATGCAGACCTTTGTGTGCTATCCGTTGTGTGCGTGTGTTCTCTGGTGCATATATGGAAGGACAGATTAGATAGGCCATGTGGTCTTTTTCTGTCGTCATTTTTCTATGTTTCTATATGTGTCCTTGTGGAGGCAGCGGTATGAGTCCGGTGGTCTATATGGGATGACATCAAGAAAGTTGTGCTCAAAGAAAGTGAGAAGTCTCTATTAAAGGTGAAAAAGCTAAAATAGCCAAAATGGATGACCGAAGAACTTCAGAACATTGTCCACAAATGCAGACAGGCTAAAGCCAGAGGAGAAAGAGAGGTAATCAGTGAACTTACTGCAGCAAGACGCGAAAAGAAGTACTACACTGATGCATGCAAGGAAACAGAATCAGAAACTATGAGGGAAAGAACAAAATCTGCTTTCCTAAAGCTATGAGAGTTAGTGAAAATTTCAGCTTTGAAATGGAATGCTTAAAGATGCTCAAAGATCCATGTTGCTTTACACACGTAAGTTGCAGAATGCTATAAGTTAAGCATGCTTTTTTAAAAATCTAGTCACAGACATTTACACAAAGTGTAGGAATGGTAGTCACGCCTAGATTTGGCGTGTGATCCTATTCTATAAAGTAAAATACATACATACTTTACTTTATAGAGCCACATACGTACGCAAAAATTAACATTCAATTAAGCAACCCTTATAGAATGACCCTCTTAGGATCTGACATTAAAAGCAAATATCCAGATAATGGCTGCTGATATCCAGATATTTGTGCTGACTGGGGCTATCCATAAATACTTAGTAGCACTACAGGAATAATGCTGCTGAATATCCTTCTAAACTGCCTTGACACTAGGGAAGTATGGTGGCAGAGCAAAGGTGGAGGAAAAGGTTAACCAGAGTGCGGTGATTTCAGACTGCTATCTGGATAGTGTTCTGACTATCTGTGCTTTATCCAGATAATCATCGCCAACCACAATCCAGATACTGGCGCTGAATATTTGTACTTTATTTAAATGCCGCAGTCGTCATAAAAAATATATCACACCAACTGTTTATGTTTATTTTGCTTGATAGACTGCCCTTCTGTGGTAATCGGAGCGGTTTACAATACAATAATTAAAAAAAAAGAGAGGCCCAAGGCTAGGAAAATGGAAAAAGAATTTACAATGTTTGACAGAATAGGGGAGAAAAGAGGAGAATAGGACAGTAAACGTGGAAGGAGAGACTCACACGAGAGGAGAGGGAAGATTGAAGGCCAAGGAAAAGAGGTGGGTCTTTAGGTCACGTTTAAATATTGTGTGTGATGTTTAAATATTGGCCTGTTATTTTTCTTTCTTGATTTAGTGAATTTGGAGGGAGGAGAAGAAAAATGATAATAAAATAAAAAAAAATGGATAAGAATGAGAAGAAAAACACTGCAAGAGCAGAACCATACACATGCTCAAACTTGGACAAGAACAGACTGAGGGGACTTTTAAGATAGTGTGGAAGGTTTTTCGGAACTCAGAGAGCTAGCCTCTGTCACTGCTGTCAGATGATGCCATCCACTTGCATGGCTGATTTATCCTGCTTGTCGACAGAGAAAGATGATGACACCATTCTTAAATTCCCTGCCTTCTTTTTCTCTTTGTCAGAGACATACTAATTCTTTCTTTTACTCTCCTATTCCTAAAACAAGATTTTTTAAAATCAATTTTGCTAAAATTATTTATGATGTCATATCATGTTCTCACACCCTCTTTCAGTCTGCAATGCAAATTTTTTTTTTTGGGGGGGGGGGAGGGATTTTTTTTTTATTGCCATGCCCGATCTCTAGCTTTTGTGTTTTCACTTACTTGAGACAGTTGTGGTCTTTTCCAGCTGACAGGCACAAGAGCATTGGAATTAGAACCTGAAGAAGTAGATGATGTACTCCGAGTGACTGCAATGACTTTAGCTTTCCCATTTCTACCAGCCGCACTATGCTGATCACCATACTTTTGTCCAATTATTGGTGTCTGTCAAAGAGAAAATGACAGCTTCTAATCAAAATACAGTATCAACTTAATTTAGTTATACAAGGCCTACAATCTCTAAAAACAATTACATAGAAAGTGATAGATACTTTATTTATTAGGTTTTATTAACAGCCTTTATTAAGAGATTTACGCAAGACAGTATACAATAGACAATTTACAGTAGGCAAAATGACCACCATGTCAGCATAATAGATAATAGAACAGAGAGATAAACTTGGATGCAGGCAGTAATAGATACGAGTATGATACAATTACTCCTGGGGGAATTCTGCACAACTGCGCAGCGGAGAATTTGCACAGAATTACCCACCTGTGCAGCATCCTACACTTGTATGCAGATTTCCTCTGTTGTTCACTGTTCATTTCACACCCTTTGGCAACTCCGTGCAGTCCATCCTTTCCTTTCTTCCTCTTCTCTAACCACCTTGCTCCTTTCTCTTGTCACTTCACGTTTGGATTATTGTAATGCCTCTCTAGCTGGTCTTCCCCTCACCCAACTTCGTAGACTTCAATTGGTTCACAACACTGCTGCCCGTCTCTTGACCCACACCTCCCGGTCTGCTCATATTACCCCCCTTCTTATCCGGCTACATTGGCTACCTATCCCTTTCTGTATTCAGTATAAGATCCTCATTTTCGTACATAGATCACTCCACACCGGCATTCCACTTTACCTCTCTGATCTGGTCCATTTTCACTGCCCCCCAAGAATCCTCAGATCCATTCATGCCAACCGTTTATTTCTTCCCTCTCCATCTCAGGCTCGCCTTGAGTCAACGCGCTCTTCCGCCTTCTTCTTTCTCGGTCCTCGTCTCTGGAATTCCCTGCCATCCGCCCTCCGTCTGGAACTTTCTTTTCCCGCCTTCAAAGCGAAACTCAAAACCTATCTTTTCTGCACAGCTTTTGACCTTCCTCACCCCCCCTCGTTGATACCCAATGAGCACTTATTTCTCCTGTTGTTATTGCTGCCTACTGTCCCTTTCCTATCAACAAATGGCGTTCCTTTTCCATTTCCTTCTTCAGCAGTATTCCCTTTGTTTTTATTGTAAACCGCCATATGCCTCGGTTCTGGCAGTATATTAAGTTTTAAATAAAGTTAAAGATAAAAAAGATAAATTCTGTGCAGGCACTGCTATCAGCAAGCAGTGATGTAGGCTGTGCTACACCTTTGACACCAGCATTGCTGTTTCAAAAAGGTCAAAAAAAGCACTTCCTGTCCCTAGCAAGAAAGCGTAGTTACTCATCTGTAACAGGTGTTCTCCGGGACAGCAGGAATCAGTCCTTACATATGGGTGATGTCGATGCCGATGGAGCCTGCGCGAAAGCATCTCCCCAGCTTTCAAAGAAAGCCTTTGGGAGATGCAACATGCATATATGGTCCCCTTCCCACCCAAGGGTGCCATCTTGCTTCAGTCTAATGACATAGCTAAGACGGCAAAAATTAAAATACAGTAAAGAAGAAACTCCAAGGGGAGGAGGGAAAGTTGTGAGGACTGATTCCTGCTGTCTCCGGAGAATACCTGTTACAAGTGAGTAACTACGCTTTCTCTGCGAACAAACAGGAAGTCAGTCCTCAAACATGGGACCCCTCAGGTACAGGCTACCGAGAACCTGTACAAAATGCCACAGTGGCTAGGAAAGGTGAGCCGTGAGCTGCAGCAGTTGAGTGGCAACTGAGAGATTCTCACAAGACCCCAGTGTCCGGCGGAAAACCAACACTCTGGTAGCCTGAACACAGAAGATTCGGAGAGCAAGAGTTTCCTACACCCCGAAGAGATTACGGAGCATGGCCTCATCGAAGGCACGGTCCCGTCAGGACTCCCTCTCCAGGCAGTGGTGAGCTGTGAAGGTATGGACTGAAGACCAGGTGGCAGCCCGGCAGATTTCTTTAACAGGTACAGAACACAGATTTACTACAGAGGTAGCCATGGCTCTGATATGGTGCGCCGTGACCCGGTGGTCTAATGAGATCTCAGCCTGCTCATAGGCGAGGGCAATGCAGTCGACCACCCAAGTAGACAGAGTTTGCTTAGTTACTGGAAGCCCCAGTCGACTGGGTTAATAGAAGACAAAGAGCTGAAGTGCTTTGCAGTGGCCCTGAGTCCATTGCAGATAAAAGGACAGGGCCCTCTTACAAGCCAGAGTATGGAGAACAGTCTCTGCCTTGCCGGCGTGAGGCCTCGGAAAGAAGGTGGGGAGCACCACCTCCTGATTGAGGTGGTAGGGGAACACCACCTTTTGCAGAAACTTGGGGTGTGTGTGAAGCACCACCCTGCTCTTGTACAACCTCATGTAGGGTGGCTCTGCCATCAGAGCCTGCAGCTCGCTGACCCTGAGGGCCGACATGAGTGCCATGAGGAAGACAACCTTCCAAAAGAGGTACCGCAGGTGGCAGGTAGCCAGGGGCTCAAACGGCAGTTCAGTGAGTTGTAAGAGCACCACATTGAGATCCCACTTTGCCGCTGGTGGGCAGACAGGAGGCTTGGACAACATAATGCCCTGCAGGAAACGAGAGATAAGGGACTGAGCCGAGAGGGGCTTGCCCTCGTCAGAGTGGTGGTGCGCCACTCTGACTGAGTTGGACTTCAATCCCACCTGTAACAGGTGGAGTAAGTACTGGAGCATCAGCTGCACCAAGCAGGAAAAAGGGTTTGCTTGCCTCAAGACACACCAAACCGAAAATCGACACCATTTGAAGGCATATGCCCTTCTTGTGGAGGCTTTACAGGAGGCCAGAAGGACCTTCTCCATGTTATGTGGGAGGTTGAAGGGAGCTAACGCTACCCTTTCAGCAGCCAAGCTGTGAGTGACAGGGCCCCCAGGTTGGAGTGCAGCAGAGAGTCCTCATTCTGTGAGAATAGTCCTGGGCGCAGCCAAGGGGATTCGGAGGCACTGCCGACAGACAGAGAAGCAGCGGGAACCAGGGTTGTCTGGGCCACTGGGAGGCTACCAGAATCAGTGATGCCTTGTCGCACTGCACCTTGAAAAGGGTCTTGGTGACCAGCAGTGTTGGCAGGAAGGCGTAAAGGAGGCTTTCCATTTATTTATTTTTTATTTAACATTTCTTATATATCCCCTTTCATGATATCAAGGTGGTTTACATTGAATAAACTGAAATTACATTGAACAGGGCATTATAACTTGGAGATAACTGGAAGAGGAATGCATCCGCCGCTACCCGGGACAGGTGCAGCTAGCGGGAGCAACTGTGTGATGTCCGGGCTGTCAAACAGGTCCACTGGGAAAATACCCCAGAGTCAGAAAAGCCGGGAGGCCATCTGTGGTCCAGGCACTACTCGTGTGGCTGGAGGACTCTGCTCAGCCTGTCCACCAGGGCATTGTCCAGGTCCAGGAGGTAGATCGCCCACAAGAGCATCCCATTGTGTGTCGAATATGAGGAGAGGGCTACTGCGCCCTGGCAGAGGGAGTATGTTCCCATGCCTCCTTGTTTGTTGACATAGAACAACATGACACGTTTGTCCATCTGGACCAGCACCGAATGGTGCTGCAACCTGTGGTGAAAGGCTTGGAGGGCCAGAAATATTGCCCAGAGCTCCAGGAGGTTGATCTGCAACTGGCACTCCATCTGGGACAATGTGCTGTGGGTGTGGAGGTCTTCGGAATGAGCTCCCTATCATCGTAGGGAGGCGTCCATAGTAAGGACCCTCTGGGGGGTGGGTGCTTGAAAAGGTATCCCGGCCTGAAGGTGGCGGGGGATCTGCCACCAGTTGAGGGAGTCCACCAGTTGGCATGCCGCTTTTACCCTGCCCTGAAGTCTGCCCTTGGCTTGTGTCCATAGGGAGCAGAGGCACCACTAAGCCGCACTCATAAGCAGGCGGGTGTATGGGGTTACGTGGACTGTGGAGGCCATGTGGCCCAGCAGGCGAAAGAGAAGGCAAGCAGGAACCGACCAGTAATATTGCACTTCTGCAGCTAGTGCCCTGAGGTGCTCTGTCCTCTCCGGAGGGAGGAAGGCCTTGACCTGGAGGGTGTCAAGGTGAGCCCCTATGAACTCCAGGCACTGTGCTGGAGAGAGGTGGGACTTGGGGTTGTTGATGATGAACCCCAGTCATCGCAGGAGTGGATGGTGCACTCGGTGGCGTAGTGCACCTCTGTAGCTGTGCCTCCCCTTATGAGCCAGTCATCCAAGTAGGGAAGATGAAGGCCCCTTGGAGACGAAGGTGGGCTGCAAAAACTGCTAGGCACTTGGAGAAGACCCTTGGTGATGACGCCAGCCTGAAGGGTAGAACCATGAATTAGTAGTGACCTCCTCCCACCACGAATTGGAGGTATTGGCGGTGGCTGGGACCGATCAGAATATGTGTATAAGCATCTTTCAGGTCTAAGGAGCATAGCCAGCATCCCTGCAGGAGGCAAGGCAGCAATATTCCAAGGGAGAGCATCTTGAACTTCTCCCTCACCAGAAATCTGTTCATGTCCCATAGGTCCAGGATGGGCCTGAGGCCCCCTGCCCTCTTGAGGACGAGGAACTATTTGGAGTAGAAGCCTTTGCCCCAGAGATGTTTGGGCAGTGGCTCCACCACCCTGTCTGTGAAGAGGCCTGTGAACTTGGTGAGGAGCAGAGTTTGGTAAAGGAGAGGCCTTACAGGTTCTCTTGGGAAGAACGAGGGTGGCGCCTGTTGCAGGTGGAGGAGGTACCCCTTCTTGACTATTTGCAGCACCCCAGGAGTCGGTGGTGATGGGGGACCACCTGTGGGCAAACAGGGCCAGATGCTCCCCTGTGGTGCTGAGGGCCTCTTGGGGGAGAGGAGGCCATACCCCAGGAGTGAAAAGCTTCCTTCAGTATGGGCCGGGGCCGGGGCCTGGGTCTTAGGTTTGCGGGGGCTGTGTCCTTGCCCTTTGGACTGTTGCTTCTGCTGAAGGGCAGAGAAAGCGTAGTTACTCACCTGTAACAGGTGATCTCTGGGAACAGCAGGAATTTAGTCTTCACATATGGGTATCATCGGTACCGACGGAGCCTATGCAGGAACACTCCCCAGAGTCCAATAGGAAAGCTTTTGGGAGCATCCCACAGCGCCTGTGTGCTGCCTTCCCGCCTTTCAACCTCTCTCACTTCAGTTGAGTTTATAGCTGAGACCAAAGGAGAGGAGTAGAGAAAAAGAAATAGATAGAGACAACTCCTAGGGGAGGTGGGTGGGTTGTGAAGACTAAATTCCTGCTGTTCCCAGAGATCACCTGTTACAGGCGAGTAACTACGCTATCTCCAGGAACAAGCAGGAATGTAGTCCTCACATATGAGGACTCCCCAGCTGATAGATGCCAGGGGAATGACCCCAGCAAGCTGTGAACCCAGGTGAGATGGGTCATGCTTCCTCCCATGGATCTGTGTGGAGGAGTGGCCTAGCGGTTGGGGCAAGGTACTTCAGGCCGGAAGGTCGGGGGTTCAAATCCCACTGGAGGACAGCAACCTTGGGCCGGAAGGACTGGGGTTTCTAGTCCCACAGGTGCTCCTTGTGGTCTTGGGCAAGCCACTTAACCCTCCATAGCCCATGTTCCCTGTAAAATAGTTATCTCCAAGTTATAATGCCCTGTTCAACGTAATTTCAGTTTGTTCAATGTAAACCGCACTGATGCAGAATAGCGCGGTATATAAGAGAATGTAATAAAAAATAAAATAATATCTCTGGCATCAAAACCCCGGAACGGCGGGTAGGAGTTGGATTAAGTATGAAAGAGATGCTGGAGAACAGCTTGGCCAAACGAGGCATCCCGATGGGAATCCTTGTCTAAGCAGTAGTGGGCTGTGAAGGTGTGTACCGAAGCCCAAGTGGCTCTCTACAGATGTCATCAATAGACACAGAACGAAGATTAGCCATCGAGGTTGCCACTGCTCTCACATTGTGAGCTGTGACATGGCCCTCGAGAGAAAGTCCTTTACTCTGATATGTAAACGATATGCAATCTGCAATCCATTTAGATAGAGTTCTTTTGGAAACTGGAAGTCCCAAATGACTAGAGTCAAAAGCAACAAAAAGCTGAGAAGATTTTCTATGTTGCTTAGTTCTTTGAAGATAAAAGGCTAAAGCCCTTTTACAATCCAAAGTGTGAAGATTCCTTTCTGCACTGGAGGCATGAGGCCTAGGGAAGAATATAGCAAGATAAACCAACTGATGTAAATGAAAAGGCAAAACCACCTTTGGCATAAAGTGAGGATGAGTCCTGAGGACTACTTTATCATGGTGGAACCTTGTATAAGGAGGGTCAGCCACTAAAGCCTGCAATTCACTAATGCGTCTTGCAGAAGTGATAGCAATTAGGAAAATGACTTTCCATAACTTTAGGGCTGAAGTGGCTAAAGGTTCAAAGGGCGGTTTCATGAGCTGCCCAAGAACAAGATTCAGATACCATGCCACCGGTGGCGGTTTAATGGGAGGTTTTGTTAAGAGTAGGCCTCTCATGAACCTTGACACAAGTGGATGAGTGGAAATAGGTTGTCCATCAAAAGGTTTGTGAAAAACAGCAATAGCACTAAGATGGACTCTCACTGAATTGGTCTTAAGACCAGAAGTGGATAACTGGAGGAGATACTCCAGTAGCGACGCCAAAGGCACCAAAATGGGGTTAAGTCCCTTTTGCGAACACCAGACAGAGAATCTTTTCCACTTAAAAGCGTAGGAACGCCTCGTGGAAGGTTTTCTGGAAGCCAGAAGGATATCTTTTACCTGTTGAGAAAGGTTGATATCCAGGAATTCTAGGCTTTCAGTAACCAGGCTCTGAGATGCAGGGACTGGGGATTCGGATGCAGTAAGGATCCGTTTTCCTGGGAAAGAAGATCTAGCACATTTCCCAACTCCAGAAGAGTGGTTTGAGAGAGACGCAGAAGCAGAGGGTACCACATTTGCCATGGCCAACGTGGAGCTATGAGTATCATATGACCTCTGTCTCTCTGAAGCTTGAATAAAGTTTTGGGAATGAGTGGGAAGGCATAGAGGAAGTCTTGACCCCCGTGGAGTAGGAAGGCATCCCTTGCCTGACAGTTGTGAGCCTGGATTCTGGAACAGAATTGGGGAAGTTTGGCATTCTGTGGACTTGCAAAGAGGTCTATATCTGGTGTTCCCCAGATTTGAAACACTCGAGCAAGGTGGTCTGAGTGGAAATTTTGATGTATTAGAAACAAGCAACAAAATACATACAAAAACCAAAACAGGTAACCCAAACAAGACCCACACCCCCAAAACCCCCACCCACCCCGACAAAGCACAAACAAGAAACTGAACCCCCCCCCCGTGACCCACCTCCCCAAACCCACCACCAAAACACAGCAGCCAGCCCACGTGCCCAGCCCCCCACCCGACAACAACCCCTACCAGTCCAGGCAATGTCCATGGCACCCAGCTGTTGGGGACTGCCAACCCCCACCCCCCCCAACCATGCCCGATACCCCCGCACCAGCATGAGAACCCAAAATACAGAATCCACCATCCCCACCCCCGCCCCCAATAAGGAGCATCAGCTCCCCCACCCCCCACCCCAATCCCTGCCCCGTCCCCATCCACCCCACAAAGAAAAACAGCAAAAGAATCATCCACATCCCCTTACCAATATGTAAACCACCCACCCCCCAAAACAAAACATAAGAGCAACATCTGGCCCTTCCCCAACAAAGTCCCACCACAAGAAACCAAAGAAACAGTACAAAACCATAAAAAGAACAAAACATAGTACTGCCCTGCAACGCCAGACAGCAGAGCGGGATGCACACAAGAACAATGACACTGCGGCACACGACAGAGCGACTTTTTAAACCCATCCCCCGAAGAGAGAGGGAGAGCGGAAGAGTGGCCAGACCTCCTCAAAGCTGCAGTACCATCACACCCCCTTCTCCCCCCCCCCCCCCCCCGGTTTCCCTTCCCTATCCACCGGGAGAAAACCCCAAAACCCTAACAAGGAAATCCCAGGGCAACCCTTCCCCTCACGGGGGGCGGAGGGTGAAGTGACGCCACAGACGCTCCCAACGATGGGCCTCCACCACCCGTCTTTCACGTTGTGCCATGCTGGCCACTTCCTCCAAAATGTCCCGCACCACCTCGTCGAGAGGCAGGACCAACCCCCGGGCCGAGACATGACAGCGCGCTTGCCACAGGTGGTAGCGCACTACAGCCGTGACGAGGTAGAGGGTCCCGGAGTCCTGCCTTAGAGGAAAGGACCAGGCCCTGTACACCCACTCCGCATACGTAAAGAGGGAAAGATCACGCAGGTGAAGAGCAGCGGACACCAACCGGCAGGCCTCCACATTAAAGGGGCACTGCCGGAGGAAATGATCCATGGTCTTCGTCTGCCCTTCACACCCTGCCCTCGGACAGACCCGCTCAGCCTGTGACCTGTACTTGAGGTTGTCCCTCACGTACAAACGCCCGTGGAAAGACAACCAGGCCACATCCCGAACCTTCTTCGGCAGCCGAGGGGAGTTCAACTGCCGAAGGCCCCGCTGCATCACATCCGCTGGACAGTCCCGCAGGGCCCACCGTGGTTGAAAGTGGGAGGTGAGTACCATCCGGTACAATCCTTTCCGCCCCAAGGACTGGGCGAGCGGGTCGGTCACCCCCCACCGCCGAATGAGCCCCACCATCGCAAAAACGTACAATGGGGCCTGTTCCCCACTCCGACGCACACGTGGGACAGAGGACGCACATCTCACTGCTCCCAGAAGCGGGAGAACCACCCCCGATAGGAGACCACCCACCAAACCCCACCCCCCTCCCGCATCCTATCCAAGTGAAACGCCATAGACAAGACTGACAGGAAGACAAGGGGGTGCAACATACCTAAACCACCCTGTGCCCGATCCAGGCAAACGATGTTGCGCTGGACAGGGTTCAGGCGGTTACCCCACAGAAAACAGAAAAAGACAGCACTAACAGACGCCTGACGGGACGACGGAAGAACGAAGACCGTGGCCACGTGCAGAAAGAGGGGAAGCAGAAACGTCCCGAGGAGTTTGATCTTCTCCTCGAACGTACACTTCCACCCCCTCCACCGCAGCACCCGACACCGTGCAGTCTCAATACAACGATCCCAATTGGACACCGCACAGTCCTCCGATCCGAAGACGAGGCCCAAAACGCGGACCTCCCCCACGGGAGGAGGAAAGGGGGCGCAGGAAGGCGGGGAGGCCTCCGAGGGTCCCAACCACAGAGTCTGGCACTTGCTGTGGTTGACAACAGAGTGGGCTACCTCCGAGTACTCCTCCACGGCCTCCCGCAGGGCCTCCACCCCTTCAGTGCCGTCCACGTAAACTGAGATGTCGTCAGCGTAGGCGACGACAGTCACCGGAGGCGCACCTGGCGCCTCCAGGCCCCGCAACCCACCTGAGGACAAGCTCCGGAGGAAGGGGTCGAGGGAGTAGACATACAGCAGGGGGCTCAAAGGGCACCCCTGCCGTACCCCCGAGGCGACACAAAACGGCCGTCCGAGCCACCCGTTAATAAACGGGAAGCTCACCCCCCCTCGGTACAGCGCCTGCAAGACGAAGAGGAAACCTGCGGGGAGGCCGAAGTGCTGGAGCACCACCCACAGGTACCGGTGACTGACTCGATCAAAGGCCTTGGACTGGTCCAAGGAGACCAACCAATGGTCTCGTTGGAGCGACCGGCCTCTCTCCACCATCTCCCGGACAGTGGCGACAGTGTCCAGAACCCCTCTCCCCCGAACGGAACAATACTGGGACGGTGACAGCAAAGCGTCCGACACCTCCACCAGTCGGTTGGCCAAACACTTGGCCAGGATCTTCCGGTCCGCGTTCAGAAGAGAGAGCGGCCGCCAAAAGTCCAAGGAGCTATCATCCTTCCCCTTGGAGAGCAGCAGCAGGACAGACTCGCGAAATGACCGCGGGAGAAACCCCGTGTCCATGATCTCCTGAAACAGGGAGGTCAGGAAGGGGGCCAGCTGGGAGATGAAAGTGCGATAGAACTCCACTGGGAGTCCATCACGCCCAGGCACCTTCCCCAACGGCATGGCATGAATCGCCCTCTCCACCTCCACCTGCTGAATTGGAGCAGCGAGTGCATCAATCTGTGCCTGGACCACAGCCGAATACACCGGGGGAAGGCCCAGGTACTCTCGGATATGGGTGAGGTCCACAGGGCGATCCCCAAACAGGTCCGAGAAGTAGTCCCCCACCATCCGCAAAAGGTCCTCCTGGGAGGTATGAAGGGTACCGTCCTCGCCCCGCAAGGCCATGACCTCCCGACGCCGAACCCTTTCCCTGCAATTTAGGAAAGGGTCTGGAGTGGCGACCCCACCAGCCGCCCCCTCGAAGCAAAGGGAGGCATGGCGATCATAAAGCAGGCCACGGAGCTGGACTCGCACCTCTTCCACCTCCTCCCGCGCTGCCCCTCGGGATACCAAACGGTCCAGCGACCTCCGGAGGACAGTGTATGTGAGGTAGCGGGACTGAGCAATGGAGGTACTCCGGGAACGGAATAGTTTGCGGGCACGCGTCTTCACCTCATCCCACGAAGCACCACGGGAAGGAAAAATACCCAACAGGATCTCCTGGTCTGCGAGAAAGGCCAAGAACTCCTGGACCACCTCTGATGTTGCCAACAACTGCACATTCAGTCGCCACAGGCCAGGACCCCTGCTGAGCTCCTCGTGGTTAGCCAAGAAGGACACAGAGAGGACGCAGTGGTCCGAAAAGTCAACCGCCTGCAACTGCGGAGGGGAACACTCCACCCAGGCACTCACATATATCCAATTGATACGACTCCTGCAGGTCCCATGTTAGTAGGTGAAACCCGGCGACCGTGGAAAGGCCCGGTGGTAGACATCCACTAGGTCAGCCGTCCGGGTCATCTCGGCCAAAAAGAGGCCCTCGTAACTGGGTGGGCAACGCTCCTCCCCTCGGTCCTGCAACAGGGTGGTGGTGTTAAAATCCCCTGCGAGGACCACCAAACGGGAGGTGTGTAAGTAGGGGCGGATGACCCGAAAAAGGGTCTTCCGC
This sequence comes from Ichthyophis bannanicus, assembly GCA_033557465.1. NCBI lineage: Eukaryota > Metazoa > Chordata > Amphibia > Gymnophiona > Ichthyophiidae > Ichthyophis > Ichthyophis bannanicus. The sequence continues at coordinate 1,536,232,655 of CM066032.1, forward strand.
GCCAACTTAGACTGGGGGCCGTAGACCACCACGAAACAAAAACGATGGGGCCCGCAGCAGCCGTCTAAGAGCAAACACCGGCCCTGCTCCAGTTCCCACACATACTGCACCTGAAATAGGTGAGACGTGAACAAAACCGCCACTCCTGCGTAGGGCTGGGCCGCAAGTGACCAGTACGAAGGACCCCACCACCACTCCCGCTTCGCCCGATGAAGGCTAACGAGCGAGGTGAGCCTGGTCTCCTGCAAAAAGATGACATCCAGCCCACTCGTGGAAAGAAAATCATAGGCCGTAGCCCGCGCCTGGTCTGTCAAAATGCTGGCCACGTTGATAGTGGCGCACGAGAACGCAGGAGTGCACGCCATGCCTATTTCGTGTGCAGTGTCCCTTTCCTCCTCTTCTCACCAACCCCTGGATCCCCAGAATCCCGCTTGCAGGACAAGCCCGCAAGCTGGAGCAACTCCTTGGGGTCCACGTTGACCACCTCGAGGATCTCCTCCTCCTCCCGCCCGACCCTGTCACCCCAGGGGGTGCTGGTGCCCCCGGGACCATCAGGCAAAGCTGTCGCAGGGGCTAACCCAGCCCCCATGGGGCGAGGGGGCCCAGACAGGTCAGGGGTCGGAGGAATGATCTCCTCTGTGGGATCCACCACCGGTGCTGCCCCCCCCTCCCCGGACAGAGACTGAGACAACAGAACAGTGCCCACCCCTGCGGGGGAGGCCGGGACAGCCGGGTCAGCAGGGGACTCCTGCGAAGGCCCAGCACCCAACCGCGGAGGCAAAAGCCCGTCCTCCCTCACCCGTCCCAGCGGCCTCTCCAGGGCTACTGCCGAAAGCCGGGCGCCAGTATCCACACTGTTTGGAGGATCCTGACTGCGGCGTGCCTTCGGCAGTTTCGGAGGCCGCCGCTGAGGAAGAGGGGCCGCCCCCGCCGCTAACTGCACCGAGCGCCGCACAGGGGGCCCTGCCTCCACAGGCAAGCCCTCATCCGCCTCAGCCGCATCAGTAGCCAAGAAGAGGAAATGGTTGATGTCCAACACGGGCTCTTCATCCAACAATGGGGATGTCTCCCGTTTCTTTCTCTTGGCCTTGCCACCCTTAAGAGGGACAGTAGTCCATTCCTGAGGTGGCACCACCCGCGACCCCCTATCCTGTCGTGAAACATCTACCTCCACCACATTAACCCTCTCCTCCATCCTACCCAAATCCCCTCCCCCTGGTGGCTCCCTCGGCTCAATGGCCTCCTCCACCCTAGGGCCCCCAGACTCCTCCTGCGGGAGAGGGTCCTCCACGCCCCCCTCCCGCACAGGAGCCCGAGGTGGGGCGACGACATCCCCCCCGGTCCATTGTGTGATGCGGAGGGGCAGCGGGCAAAGGGGTGGCCCAACTCCCCGCAAAGGTTGCACCTGATGAGCAAACACTCGGCCGAGGCGTGACCCCGTCCACCACAACGGGTGCAGACCTGCTCGGGACAGTTCATGCTCAGATGCCGGAAGGAGCCACAGCGGTGACACTCACGAGGTTGCCCGGGGTAGTAGCACAAGATGCGATCCCGACCGAGGAAACCGGCCGAGGGCACGTGCTGCACAACATTTCCCACCTCACGCAAATGGATCTTACCCTTCCATGACCCGTCCCACACCCCTAGGGGCCCAGCGCCCTTAACCAGGGGTGCGAGAAGCACCGCATGACGTGACAACCAAAACTGGATGTCCTGCCCTGGGAGCGACTCATTCCTAACCAGGATGGTCACAGGTACCGCCCCCTGGCGAGAGATAGGCACAACATGAAAGTCTGCCCACCCACCCTGCCCCCTCTGCTGCTGGTATCGGTCCCAGAAAATCTCCAGCCCCCGTCTCAGCATGAAACTAATGGTGTTGTTCATGTGGATGAAGGCATAGAGATCTCCCGGGAGAAACCCCAGCCCAAGGACAATCCTCAAGACATTTTCCCTGGCCGGAGGGGGCCCCTCCCTGGCCCACCGGATCTGCGCCACATTGCGCCGTGGGACCTCACCCCCTACCCCTCGGAACCCCCCCACTTCCTCCCCCGCCCCCAGGACCCCTCTCTTGGGGAACCCCCCTTCTCCCTGCTCCACCAGAGGTCCCGGAACCAGCACCAGACCCCCTCAGGGCCTCTGCAAAAGTACGAGGAGGAACCGATCCCCCTGCCTCCAGCCCCTCAACTCCCCTCCCCTTTCCCTCAACAGCCTGCGAGAGAGGCCGCTGTTGTGGCTCTGAATCCCCAGCCGCTGCCAATGGAGCGACAGTGGGATCGGGGAGTTCTATCTCCACCAGGAGGGAATCAGGGATGATCCCTCTGCCGCCCTCCGAGGCGCCCCCTGTCCACTCCTGATCCCCTCCCTCCATCCTATCCGATGGGACCTCCCTAACCTGTCCCTCCCGAAGTGCCGCAAAAGCCCTCTAGGGCCTTCCGGGTTGTCGAGGGCTAACAGAAGGGCATCATGCAATTGTTCCTCTGTGATGTTAGGCATACCAGGGAACCCCCCAACACCTGTACCCTGTGTTCCCACACCCGCCACCCCTTCCTGTGTCTCGGCCACCAGGACTGTGGAGCTACACGGTCCCTCCACCTTCCTAGGGTTCCCAGGTGCTATCCCATCCCCCATCCCCTCAGACAGCGGCTCCCGTTCCCCACCCGAGACAACCACTGCCACCCCTCCCACTGGAGAGCCAATCGTCCCCTCCCCCTCCAGCTCCCCTACAACCACGGGAGTCCCGTGCTCCAGAACAAGAGCAGCGGACGCCCCAGGTACAGAGCCTCCACCCAGTTCACCAACCTCTGCTCCCTTTTGCAGGGCTCCCGGCAACAAGGCAAAACCTCCCTCCAGTAAAGCAGGATCCCTGAACAATAGAGGTTCACTGGATGACAAGGGCAATCCCCCAAAGCCCCCTCCCTGCTGCCTGCCACCAATCCCAAGTCCTACCTCATTGCCGGTGCCAGATGTGGCACAGAAGTCAGGAACAGCCAGGCCGGCAGCCAAGACTCCAGCGGAGGGGACGTACGCCTCCCCACGAGCCAGGCCCTCCTCGGCCCCCCCCCCCGTGCCATCTGCAGCAGAAGAAGGTGTCTCCGGGTGCAGGGGTCCTCGGAGAGACCAGGACTCCACCGAAGCCCGTGCATCCCGCTCCAATGTCACAGGTTGCAAAGACAAATGCTGAGCACCCTTCCGGCCCCCTCCGGGGCTGCAGGCAAAGGAAAGCAGCCCCGACCCTGGTCCTTCCCCCTCCCTGCACCCTTCCGACGCCAGACAGCCACCTCGGGGAAGGACGGGCGGCCATCCTGCAGCCGTCTGGGAGCCGGAAGAGCAGCCAAGACAGGGGAGTCTATACACACAGTATTCCCCCCACCCCAAGTCCTCACAGGAACGCCGGTAGGCACTGCAGCAGAAGCATCCCGGTGGACAGCCAGCACGGAGTCTGCAGATCCCCGACGCTGTGAGAACCGATCTGGCATCCAATCGCCAACTCGAGGGACCCCTCCTGTAGAAGACTGTCGGGGGAGATCCACTAAAGCCTCTGCAGACCGCCGCCGGTGCTCCTTCGGCAGGGCAGAGGCAGAATCGCGGCTGTTTCCACACTTCCGGGTAAACCCGGAAGTGACATCACCCAGCTCGCGGCGGCCATCTTGGATCCTCAATCGGGCTGGGGGAAGCCCTGCAGACACCTCCTCCAGCGGGGCAACCCTCTCGTCGATACTGACGTCACCTTGGACTCCCCGGCGGCTATCTTGGGGAATCCCAGCAGCGCTCAACGATGTCGGGAGGGCAGGAGAAACGGCGGAAAAGACCCTCTGATGGGAGGGATCGACGCTGCTGAGCCCCCCTTCCGATCCTGGGTCTACTCTGCATGAAACCGGCATTTGCACACTTGTGGAAAAATGCGATGCCATTCCAGGTACCATCAAACTCGGGCGGGCCTAGGCCCCTCCCTGGAAAGCCCAAACGCCATTTTGCACTGCAGGATCCAGCAAGCCAGACACGACAGCCCTGACACCCTTGGACTCCACATCCAGACTTCGACCAGTGCCATGCATCTTGAGGTAAGGGTCCTCGGACCACAATTCATTGGACTGTAATTGCATGGAGCACTCTTCTCCCCTCACAGCAGCCTGAAATTGCAAGGGCAGATAGCGGGACTGTTTTTGTCCAACCGGCCTACACACCCCTGGGGGTCTCCCCTGAACTGCAGTCACAATGTTAGCCCAACGATCACGATTGTGGTATACCTCAGCGAGGGACCCACAACCCTGGTTCTTCAAGTAGGCAATCCCTCGGTACTTGGCCTTCAAGGCCCGCTTCACCTCCTTCAGATACTTTTTATAGGCCAACCACTCCATACCAGGAATGGTGGCCTGCAGGCTCTCCATGTGGGAGAGCTGGGCTTGCAGCTGGGCCGCCTCCTCCTGGAGACTCCGGAGCTGTCGCACCGCTGCCACAACCTCTTCCGGGGCTCCAGCCCGACCCTCCGTCCTCATCCTCACTGGAGGAGGTAGAGGCCTCCTCCAGGACCCAAGGCGGAGGGTGGACCCCGCCGCCCCCTGTACTGGTGGAAAGGCCCGGTACAACACTCCAGGGCCTCCCCAGGGCCTCTCCCTGCCTCCACCCAGTCTCCACACCCTGCCTCGGAAGGAGAAGCGAGCCTTCTCCAGGGGGTAGCAGGCCCAAGCCTCCGGGCATGTGGGTCCCTCCTCCCTGGCCATGTGCAGTCCTACCTGGGGAGCCCCCCTCCTGGGACACCGGCTGAAAACAGGTCCCAGCATCCACAGCAGTCTGTAGCGAAGGAGGCCTACCAGGCCTGGTAGGCCCCTGGGCCTGGACCTCTCCCGCTGGAGGTGGCCCAGGACCCGACATCCAAACACAGTCAGTGAGCAAAGCTCCTCCCCCTAGCAGGAGCTCTCCAAAGTAGGTCCTCTCACCACGACTGCTGAAGAGCAACTGAGTGGAGGGACCACTCGTGTGGCAGCAGTATTTGACTGAGTTTGTCTGCCCATGAATTTTGAATGCCTGGAAGGTATACTACAAGAAGGTGGATTTGAAGCTCTCTGGTGAGGGCCCATAGTTGCAAAGCTTCGTTGCATAGCGACAGAGAGCCCGTTCCGCCTTACTTGTTCAGATAGAACATGGCTACCTGATTGTCAGTTTGGACAGAACTGTCTTGTGGCTGAGATGGGCCTGAAGTACTCGAATAGCACTGAAATTGGCTCTCAGCTCTAGGAGGTTTATGTGAAGAGAAGCCTCCTGTGGGGTCCAGAGACCCTGAGTTGAGAGATCGTGCAAGTGGGCCCCCCAACCCAACTCGGACACATCTGTTGTTAGGGTGGCTTGGCACAGAGACTGCTGGAAAGGAGAACCTATGAGGAGGTTTTCCAGTGATTGCCACCATTGCAGGGACGAGATTAGACGTGTGGAGTTTCTGATTTTGTCCGTTAGCTGACTCAGTGTGTCCACTGAGAGGATAGGGTCCACTGGGCTGCTCGCATATGAAGGCGAGCATAGGGAACCACATGGATGCCATATGCCCCAGAAGCTGAAGCATCTTCCGAGCAGTCAGGAAGACCTTCATAGCTGCTTGGGATGCCAGCTGTATTATACGCAGACAGCGCGGCTGTGGCAGGAAAGCTTTTGACTGCTGTGTGTCTAGACGAGCCCCTATGAACTTGAGAGATTGAGAGGGGGTGAGATGAGATTTTGGGAGGTTTATATGACCAATCCCAAGTACTGAAGGATTCTCATAGTTCGAGAAAGAGCGAAGCTGGCCTCTGGAGCTGTTGATGCTCGAATGAGCCAATTGTCTATGTAAGGGAAGATGAATATTCCTAGAGTTCTCAGAAATGCTGCTACCACTGCCATGCATTTTGTGAAGACTCTTGGGGCAGAAGCCAGACTGAAGGGAAGAACTCTGTACTGGAAGTGTCTTCCCTGGACCAGGAATCGAAGGAACTTCCTGTGATTTGAGTGGATGACTCTGAAGATATGGTAGGAGTGTTCCGAGGGAGATCATTTTGAACTTTTCTCGGAACAGATATTTGTTTAATTCTCTGAGGTCAAGTATAGGTCTGTGTCCCCCTGTTTTCTTTGGAATGAGAAAATAGGGGGAGTAGAACCTCGTACCCTGTTGGGATATGGGTACTTCTTCCATTCCTCCTTGAGCGAGAACTGATGTGACCACCTGCCACAAGAGGTCGGTGGCAGGGGCCTGACACTTGAACTGTTTGATTATTGTAGGCGGGGGCATGTTGAAAAAGTGAAGCTTGTACCCCAGTCGTACAATGGACAGAGTCTAGTTTTCTGATGTTATTTGTTGCCATCTCTTGGCAAAATGGCATAACCTGCATGGAATGGTTAAGGGTTCTGTCCTTTCAGTGGCAGAATGACTAAGTTCTCTAGGTAAGAGTCAAAGCCCCTAAGGAGGCTGAGTCTGCTGGGTCGGTTGAGCTCTTTGAGCTTGCGGCTTTCTTTGCTGTCTGTTCTGCTGTTGTCCCTTTTGGGGAACATGAACTGGACAGTGGCCCAAATGGGGGTATGATTGGTAAAACCTCTTTTTCTTGTTGAAAAAGAGTTTCTTGAATGACTTTTTCTTTGTTGGGTTGGCTGTAGACTTTGATAGTCTGTTCAAGGTAGTATTTTCAGATTCAAGCTGATTAGCCTTGTCCTGCCAGTCCTTGCCAAAGAGATTTTCTCCTGTACAAGGAATGTTTCCCAGCTTGTCTTGCACCCACTGCTCTAAGTCTGATGCCTGAAGCCAGGCAATACGATGTGCACCTATGGATATAGCAGAGGTTCTGCTTATGCATTCAAAGCAATCAAAGGTTGCACAGTTCATGAATTTAGAGACATTCTGGGCGTGCTTAACTAGGACAAGGAAATCTCCCCTTTTGTCCTCAGGAAGATTAGGGCTCATGAGCTCTAAGTACCGTGTGACTTCTTCCAGGAACATTCCCATATAGCATAGTTACTTACCTGTAACAGGTGAACTCTGGGAACAGCAGGAATAAGTCTTCACATATGGGTACGTCGGTACCGACAGAGTCTGCGCGGGAACGCTTCCCAGCATCCAATCGAAGAGCTTTTGGAAGCATCCCACCACGCCTGCGTGCTGCCTTCCCGCCTTTCCCAACTGCCTCTCCTCAGTTAAGTTTTAAAGCTGAGACAAAGAGAAAGAGAGGAAAGGAAAGATAGATAGAGATACAACTCCTAGGGGAGGTGGGTGGGTTGTGAAGACTTATTCCTGCTGTTCCCAGAGATCACCTGTTACAGGTAAGTAACTGTGCTATCTCCAGGAACAAGCAGGAATGAGTCTTCACATATGGGGACTCCCAAGCTAAGATGCCTGGAGTCCCAGCATGTTATAGATTGGAACATGCTATACCTAATAACACCAGGCATCCTGAGGATGGAGGGTAGGAGTTGAAAAGAGAAAGGTGCTGTGGAGAACAGCTTAACCTAGCATAGGACTGGCAGACAAGAAGTCCATGTGGGAATGATAATTGTCATTAATGATTTTGAAATGAAATATTGCAATATGGACCTCCCCTAATAGGATTTCACAAAAGTATGGAGGTTCATGGGATCTACTGGGGAACCCAGTAGAGGAACCTCGAAGAGGACCTCACTGTAGGAAAAAACAGTGGAGGTCAGAATCCTGAAAGGTAACAGGTAACCCCAGTAAGAAAAACTGGGGTAGTACAAAAACGGTGGGCCTTTAGCAGAAGACTTTAAGACAAAAACCAAACTCTTTTGGCGGCAGAGTGGCTCACTCTTAGGAGCAAAAAGAGAAAGGCTAACCGATTTGGACAAACAGGCACAGTCCTTATGGGGAGAAAGGGTATGGGAACCCCTTGTATCCCAAAAAGAGAGGACAAATGCCTGAGGCGTTAAGCCTGTGAGTAAAGGAAGATCCGCAATATCTCTCCGAACTGGGGTAAGCTAGGAGAGATATTGGAGCATGGAGAGCTTCTGAGGTACCTAAACCCTAAGGTTATGGTATAAAAGTTGTTGACTACCACAGGAGTGGTTGTGTGTGTAGAACCCCAAACCTGCTGGATAGCATAGGTATGGGTAAGCCCATCTGTCAGAATCATATTGCTATATGAGCATAGACTGTCAGATAGATAGGTATGTGGATACATATCTATCTGTAATAAAATATCTCGACAGATACATATATATCTATATGTATACATATAGATATATAGATAGACATATAAGAATATATCTATAGTGAGATATGGAAGTGCATAAAATACACACAAAAGATAGATATGAATATGTAGGCTTATATATGGGTGTCTGCAATTAAACAGACAGAGATATGCCTACAGCACAGTATTCACATAGGATATGTGGAGAGGAAAGATTCATCTAATAACAAGGAGGTGGAACCTACTTGAGAAGATATATAGAGAATCTATTCCTCCTGGGTATGATCTGCAAGGATGCTAGCTAGTGAAATAACCAGGACAGGTACGTGAAAAACAAAGGATAATATGAGTCTGCAGCCAGCAAGTCCAGAGTCTTCCAGAACTCTAGCATGGTAAGTGGACAGAAGACGCATAGAGATGAGATAACATGTTGACCTGCTTAAGGGCAAAAGTATCATGCGTTCTTACCATGAGGACGAGCTGCAAGGAGAAAGAGCATATCCCCGATTGGGAATACTATGGACCAAAGCAGGGAATTGGCAACTCCTTAAGTTTTCACGTAAGAGAAGGCCTATGTCCTTTATATCAAAAAGGAGAAAGGAAAAGAAGGGAGAACCCTTCTAGTCATGGGAGACATGACTGAAAAGCCTTTTCCAACCATCTAGGATAGCTGTTGGAGAAAAAAAACCCATGCTCTCTAGCAAGGGCCCATAGTGGAAAGCTTCTCTGTAGAATTGCAGAGAGCATGATGCAGGAGAATGAGGAGATAGAACTGGCTGCTGGAAAGCCAGTATCTCTGCCAACTATGCTGCCAAACCCAGGAGAAAGGAGATGGCAGAAACAGAAGACAATCCAGAAAGCTTGTAGTGAGATAATCTCCAAGATAGAGGAAAGCACTGACTTGGAGCCACTACTAAGATTAGACAGAATGTTAGTGGAGGACAAATCTGGTTGTTTGTGGACAAGAACCAGTGGTCGAAACATTAAGGCTCCTGCATAGGCAGCTGCTAGCAAGACAGCAGAAATAATCTTACTGTTTAAAAACAGAAAGAACAGACAGAACAGGAGTAGAAAACTCTGGACATGTCTGATAAGCTGCCCCAAAGCAAGATTGAAACAGAGGAGTTAACTCAGAGAGGAAAACTCCGCACTGGAAAGTGACAAAATTAGAGAGGCTGAAGAAAAAGCCCTCCAGTGAAGTAATTCCGCTCTTACAGGGGAAAAGCTTGGTAAGAGGGTGAAGGGAATGGAGCTGAAGAAGACTTACCAAGTAGTAAGTCTATAGACGGAAAAAGACATGCTGGCACAGGAAACTATCATTTGATAGTGGTTAGACCTCTTTCCCTAGCAGGAAGAAGAGGAGAAACCTGTGACCTATAGGCATGAACATTCTGACAGCTCATAGAAATATAGAAAAAATGGAGGTCTTTGGAAAGAGATCCATGTCTAGGGGTTAGAATGAAGCGGTGGATTGCCTCTATTGCGAAGAAGCAAACTGCAGATTCTAAACCCCAAGAGTCACAATCATCATGCTTGATCAGAAACCCTGCGGTTGCTGGGTTTGCTGAGCCTGGTGAGAGGTTGGATTCTTCAGACCAGGACGATGCCTCCCCTGTTTGGGAACATCTGTATGATGGGCAAGTGATGAATAAAACCTTCTTCTCCTGTGGGAAGAAAGTTTGGTAGGACATCTCCTACCTACTGGGACAGAAGAAGGTGTAGAACAAGCCCTAGGAACAGGTAAATCAGTGGACAACTGAGTAACCTGACGTAAAGACTCCTTGTTGAAGAGATTTTCTCCAGTGCAAGGTGTATGGCCCAGTCTTTGTTGTGCCCATTTGTCCAAGTCTGAAGCTTGGAGCCAGGCTCTACGTCGTGCCCCTATAGCTATAGCAGAAGTCCTGCTAACAGACTCAAAAGAGTCCAGGGAAGCACGAGAAAGAAACCAAGAGATATTCTGGATATGCATAAGCAGTGAAGAATAGTGTGCACTCTTGGAATCTGGAAGGAAAGGAGTCAAAAGATGTAATTGCTTTGCGACCTCCTCAAGAGATAGACTCATATAAAAAATATATGAGAGAATTCTTGCAGAAAGCATAGATGTCTGGAAGGTTTGACGTCCAAAGGCATCTAGTGTCTTAGACTCACGACCTGGCGGATAAGAAGAGTGCTTTTTCTTACTCTTTACCTGCCTCATTGCTGATTCCACAACTATGGAATGATGAGAAAGTTGAGTCTTTTGAAACCCTGGAGAAGGGGGCATCTGATATAAGAGATCAGTTGCTTTGGAAGGTGGGGGTACCCTAAAAGGTGTTTCCCACATTCCTAGAAGGAGATCCTGCAAGGAATGATGCAAAGGAAGCATTATGTTCTCCTTTGCTTTGGTAGAAAGAGAGCCCTGTGCAGAATCATGTCCTGGGATAGGAATGGCAAGAGATCTTGCTATATCCAGGAGGAAACTCTGAAAAGAGGGTTCCCCAACAGGAATCTCCCTTGGACAGGTTAGATCTGAAGAACTAGCCTGAGCACCGACAGAGCTATCCAAATATATAGGAATAGAAGATCCTGCACAGTGCAGTGTGGAATGCTTAAGGGATGGTCGCCGGTACTGACTGTCAGGAGCAGCGACCGTCATTACCACATTGTCCATGCTAGGTATCAACTCCAAGCTTGGCATAGAAGGGAGCGATCCTGTTGAAAAAAGCATGGCAGGAGTTGGCCACGATGCTACTGTGGATACCGGTACCGATGCCAATACCGGTACCGATGTCTGAGTCGAGCCTGACAGAGACATCGGATCAGTCATCGGTGACAGTTCAATCGGTACCGAGGTAACTGAAAACCTCCGGCCGCTATCCTCGGTACCGAGCCACCGGTATCCATCGGTGTCGGTACCAAAGCATATTGGTACCGAGTCTTCCAGACTAGAGAGCGATTCTAAACTCGGCATCGATAAGCGAAGCATGGAAGGCACCGACCGTAAGGGTAATGAGGACATCGGCACCGACTTCGGTACCGTGTCTGATACCGGTGAATGAAGGTCAACCAGTGGCAACTCAATGGGCCTCGGGGGAACCGAGACTTGCGGATCCGAATCATCGGAACCGAGCCTTCGGTACCGCCGAGAGCCGGTACCAAGGCGAGTCGGTACCCAGTCCTCCAGACTGGAGATCGATTCCAGACTCGGCATCGAAGGAAGCGAGGCTATCGATGCACGTCTGGAGGGTACCGACGTCGGTGGTAGTATCGGTGCTGGTAACGATAATGGAAGGTCAGTCTGGAGTGTATCCACCAGTCCCGAAGGCACCGAGGACGCCAGATGACCATCCCTGGTGAGGAGTGTTTTATCCAACACCAGTGCCGATGTCGGGGTATCGGTACAGCTCGAAGCGGATGCCACCACCGGACACGACTCAGGTATGTTCAGTGAGGGGTGAACCCCAGGAACAACCTGAAACCCCTGAAAGGCTTTTGAGACCGAAGACTCCCGCCAGGGTTTTGAAGCCAGTAGGCCCTCGAGGGCAAGGCCGGAGCCGTCTACATGCTGTGCATGAGACCTACCACTCGAGGGCTGGCTAGTCTTAACAGACTGTTTGTGGGTTACCTGATCCTGTATAGAAGAAGAAGGGGACATCTTAGTAGGAGCAGCAAGATGCGACCATATAACGCCTATCCTAATACAACTTCATTGGCTCCCCGTTCAAGGAAGGCTTACATTCAAATCTTTGTTACTCACCTTCAAATCTATCCATGGCATCACCTCCCCCTCTTTAACCAACATCATCCAGCCAGCTCCTCCCAACAGAACAAGGAGAACCCCATCTACAAATGTGCTAGTAATTCCAAAGGCTTCAACAAAGTACACAACCGCAACATCTAACAGGGCATTTAGTATCTATGCCCCAAAATGTTGGAACGCATTACCACCAGGCATCCGTGCAATTACTGACCTATCAAAATTCAGAAAGGCTCTCAAATCCCATTTATTTACTCAATACTACCAGATTAACCCTACCACTACATAAGTGCCTCTCCCTCACCCCCTCAAGTTAATATATCAACTCCATTGTACACATGTTCACACTGAATTCCCAATACTCGGTCTCATTGTACATATGTAAGTAGTTTAGTTTGCATTCCCCGTTTATCCAAGTTATTACTCCTGTTCTATGTAAAGCATAAACATGTTATCCAAGTTGTTTTCTCCTGTTCTATGTGAAGCCAAACAGTTTGTTATGGTCATTTGGTTGTATGTAAACCGCGCTGACAATAGTGCGGTATATAAGAAATTGTAATAAATAATAAATAAATAATAATAAGGGGACGGTGCCCCGAAGTTGGAGGGAAACCGTGTATCGAGGGAACCTCGATATTGAAGACCTCTTTTCACCAAACTGGTGTCAGGACCCAAGCAGGTTAGACACCGACTTCGAGAGTCTAAAAATAAAGTTGTACTGCCACAGTTTGAACATTTCTTGGAGAAAGTGGCTGGCGGTTCCATGAAGGAAAAAGAAGAGGCCTAAAAGGCCTAAGACACTATGAAGAAAAAATATTCCTTGAAAAAGGAAGATTTTACAAGAAAAGAAAAGAAAACACCGGCGGTACCGGTGGCGTCGGGAAGACAGCCGCGACCACAAGAAAACTAAAGAAATAAAAGAAGAATTTTCTGCGGTGACAGGAGGACGTCCTGCCGGCTCCGCGGAAAACGAAAACTGAGGAGAGGCAGTTGGGAAAGGCGGGAAGGCAGCACGCAGGCGTGGTGGGATGCTTCCAAAAGCTCTTTGATTGGACGCTGGGAAGCGTTCCCGCGCAGACTCCGTCGGTACCGACGTACCCATATGTGAAGACTCATTCCTGCTTGTTCCTGGAGATAAAGAATGTAGGAACTGATCTTGGCTGATAGCATGGAGGATTGGAAGCATTGACACCCAAAGTCATCGAGAGTCCTCGATTCAAGGCCTGGAGGATTAGAAGAATGTGTTTTAGCACTCTTAATTCTACGCATGGCCGATTCCACTACCATTGAATGGTGTGGTAATTGAGTCTTTTGAAAGCCAGGACAGCTTGGCACTCAATACATGGTATCGAGGCGTCGGGAATGTGGAGACACTGTTAAAGGTGTTTCCCACATCCTTAACATAAGATCATATAAGATCTTGTGAATAGGAAACGTAGCTGTTTCCTTAGACGCCATAGGATATTGTAGAATTCTTAATTCTTCCATCCTAGGTTCCTTTTCTGGAATCACCGTGATTGAAAGACTTTTGGCTAAATCACATATGAAATCCTGGAAGGACATGTCTTCTGGAGGAGACATTCTGCGTTGAGGAGAGGGAGTTGGATCCTCCGGTAGGATTGCTATGGTACCAGTTGAGTCATCAGAGTCATCGGAATCGGAAGACTCGAAGTCACTCTGTACCGGGTACTTCTGTAACGCACAGTACCGGTACCGCTCGAAGTCGGTACCGGAGTGTCTCGGTTTCTGTCCCTCGATACCTGAGACAGACTCAAGGCTCGGCATGGGGGGAAGCAAACCTACCGAAGCAGGTGCACTCGGTACCGGTACCGATGTTGGTACCGATACCTGTGGAACCGTCTGTAGCGGTCTTAGCAGTACCGAAGCAGCTAAGAGGGTCGCTAGACTGCGTTCGATAGCGATGATCCTCTTATCCATCGCTCCAGAACATGGCACCAGTAGTTCTGCAGAGGTGGAAGCCTCTGGAACATCCTGGAGCCCTGTTAATGCTCTGGAGACCGAAGATTCCCGCTGGGGCTGTTTTGCCTGGTGAACTTTCCTCGAGGGCAACGACAGTGGCATCTCGATACTCAGAAGGAGATCTACCCTTTGAGGACCGGCCAGTCTTGGAAGATTTAAGTTTAGTTACCTGAGATCCATGGGAGAAAGATGAAGTCCTGGAAGACGTCGATGCAACTGACATCGTATCTGCAGCAAAAAGGGCACAGAGTTTTGCAGCTCTGTTCTGCAGTCCCCTTTTGGTCATCTTTCTGCAGGAGAGACCTCCAATGGACAATGTTCAGGACCTAAACATTTTAGACACCAATCATGACTGTCGGTGATGGATATGGTACCGCCACAGTTGGAACATTTTTTTAAAACCACTAGCTGGTTTTTCCATGTCTGAAGAAAAAAATGGGCCTAGTGCCCAAAATGGCGCCTAGCACCAAAAAAGGGGAGAGGCCCCTGAAGAAAGATACAAAAGCTAGTATTTCTTTTTTTTTTAATTAAAAGAGAAAAGAAGAACCGGTGGTACCAGTAGGCGTCGAAGGAAGACAGACGTGACCACAAAAAAACAAAGAATAAGAATAAATTTTCTGCGGTGACAGGGAACACTAACCACTATTGGTTCCGCGGAAAACGAAGAACTGAAGTAAGAGAGGTAGAAAGGCGGGAAGGCAGCACGCAGGTGCTGTGGGATGCTCCCAAATGCTTTCCTATTGGATGCTGGGGAGCGTTCCCGCGCAGGCTCCGTCGGTACCGACAATACCCATATGTGAGGACTACATTCCTGCTTGTTCCTGGAGATGACCTGATACTGTGGGTTATTGCCAAACACTCCTTTCTTTCTCGGGAAGAAAGACGTCTTCCCCAGGGCCTTGTTATGAAGGTGCACTGAGGTCTTCTTCGAGACTCTGGTCCTGGTTAGGAACTCAGTCTCTACCTCAGCAGCCTTGTCTGACCTGGGTTTCCCAAAGAGGTTCTCTCTGATACAAGGGACATCAATGAGTTTGTCGTGGACACATTGCTCGAGGTCAGACGACTACAGCCACACCTGTCATTGGGCCCCGATGCCCACGGTGGCTACTCTGGCTGAGGATTCAAAGGCATATGCTACTCGAGACAGGAACTTCGAGCATTCCTTGACTGCCAAGGCCAGTGACTTGAACCGCTGAAGAGGTTTCCCGTCGAAGCCTGCAGAGAAACTGGCGAGCTTCCTCACTAGTTCCTTTAGGTACATGCCGATGTACAATTGGTAGGATTGGAGTCGGCAAACCAGTATCGAGCACTGGTAGCATTTTTGGCTGAGGGCATCCAAGGTCCGGGCCTCCCTACCCAGGGGCACTGAAGAATGATTCTTTTGGCTCGAGTTGCCACATGGCTGACTTGATGACCATTGAACTGTGGGGGAGCTGGGTTTTTTGGAACTCCAGGCTTCGACGGACTCGGTACATGGAATCGAGCCAGCTACTCACAATGTGCACTGACGCTGGTGTTTTCCACATACAGAGGAGGCGGCATTTGAGGATTGGAGGGACAGGCACCATGAGGGCATCCTTCGGGGGGGGCCTCATACTGGAGGATCTCAAGTTCCTCTGTGCGGGGGTCCTTCTCCGCTTTGGTCTCGAACGAGAGTGCCTTTGCCATGTCCTGCACAAAGTTGAGGAAAGCAACATCCTTGGGCGGGAAATGGTACCAGGGCACCGGTGGAGATGGGTCCAAGGGCAAGTCTCGGTGTCGCCGGGTCTCCGGGGACTCCTCGTTTTCAGTCTCCCAGTCTGATTCAAAGTTAGAGGAAGAATCCAAGGCTCCATGGCTCCCGTGGTTGGGCCCCGAGCCCGAAGGCCCATGACCCCCCAGGGGACCTGTGGTCCGAGCTGCATGCATGCATTGGAGATGAACCAGTGTCCTGAGGAATGGGACCGATGTCCCAAGGAACGGGACCAGGACCTCATCCGAAGCCGATGGGTCTCTCGAGGTGGATGGCTTTCGAGGATCGGCTTGACAACCAGAGAAGTCCTCGATGTCGAGGGTCCAGTCATCGGGGTGGATGAACCAGAGGAACCGGACATCAATGCCTGCTACTGTGCTTGGAGGGCAGTGATTCTGACATCAATGCCTGCTACTGTGCTTGGAGGGCAGTGATTCTGCGCTCCAAGGCTGCCATTCTGGTCTGCATGCCAGATGGTTCCGCAGCCTTCGATGCAGACACAGATAGCTTCGGGCCCGGTGTCGGCTCTGTCGAGGGGGAGTCCGAGGCCGGTCACCCAATGCTGACAACTCATTCCAGGGAAGCTTGTAAGGCCGCTCCGGCTCTGACCACTTGGACTCACGCCAGAGACTGCAGGGTCTGGTGTGGGATTTACTTACTTTCCCAGACCCATTCTCCGAGGCGGCCTTCAAGGTTTTCGAGCTCTTCTTGAGTTCCACCTCCAGGGAGTTCCTCTCAGAGAAACCATGGGCATGGGTCTCCAAGGCAACCCAGGCATCGGGGAGCACCAAGGCACAGGAGGGGCCCTGGAGCGTGGTGTCGCAGAGGACTCCAGTGCAGAGTCGGATCTTGGAACAACTTCTCCTGCTGCAACTAATGGCTCTTGATGGCCATTGCAGACGTGGATTTGCACAGGTTGCAGCCCAAGTTGTCGTGGTCCAGCCCAAGGCAACAATCTTGTGGGTCAGTGAGGGACATCATCTTACTGCACCGATCACATTTTTTGAAGCCACTGGAGGCCATTGGAAAAATGGATCCTTGGACCCGGATGAGGGTCCAAAACCTACTGGCCAAAAGAGGGTGCAAAGCACTGGTCAAAGGACACCTTGAGAAAAAAACAGGAAAAACAAGAAAAGGGAACCCAAGGAGCGATGCCGAGGTGAGCTGGCTTGGGGATGGGAAGAGGAACCAGTACGCTTACTGGAAAATAATAATTTTCAGACAAATAGAGACACTTTTTCCGGGGAAATGGGACAGACATACGGTGGGCTCCGCGAAAAAAAGGAGACTGAGGCAAGATGGCACCCTTGGTCGGGAAGAGGACCACACATGCATGGTGCATCTCCCAAAGGCTTTCTTTGAAAGTTGGGGAGATGCTTCCGCACAGGTTTCGTCAGCGCTGATGTCACCCATATGTGAGGACTAACTTTCTGCTTGTTTCCGGAGAAATAGGAAGTGCTTCTGTTCACCTTTTTAAAACATGGTGAGCCCAGCATCGGAAGTGTAGCACAGCCATCAGAGTGAAGGGAAACACTCCTGTAGCATGTGTTTAAAATGCAGTGATCAGGCACAGGAGGTGACTGGCTGGGGCTGAAAATTGGTGAGGGGCTGGGACTGGAGAGGACTAATGGTGAGTCAGGGGAGTGACTGGGGGCTGGGGAGGGACTAATGGTGAGCTATGGGGTGACTGGCGGCTGAAAAGGACTGACGGTGAGTCAGGGGGGATGACTGGGAGTTGGAAAGGACTAATGGTGAGTTGTAATCTTCTTAGAAGTTAAAGGGAAAGAGAAGGGGGGCAGGAAAGCAGAGTATTGGAGAGAGACTTGTGATTTACGCCTGGTAGAATTCTGCACAAAACAATTTAAAATTCTGTACAAAAACGTACTACTAAAACAATGAGAATTTTGCAGAAGTTTAAAATACAGTGCACAAAATTTTCTAAATATTTGTGCAGAATCCCCCCAGGTGTATACAGTGTCAATAATGTACACTTTAAGATAGCATAGTAGAACATTCCAATAACAGAAATATGATACAATGTCAGCAGAATACAAATGATATACCTTAATAGGCAGCCGAGTAGAACACTCAGACATAGATGGGATACTCACAATGTCAGCACAGTACAAATGATGCACCATAAAAGGCAATACGGTGGAACATTCATATGACATAAATAGAATACTCACAATATTGGCACCATCCAATGAAACGTCCCAATAGGTAGAAGAGGGGACAGGTACATCCAGGACATACAGACAAGATGAGCAAAGACAAAGGCATAGGGATAAGCAAAAATGGGTGACCAGATTGAGTGTAAACTATATGTATAGATGAATAAGGTATGTTGATCTGGTCACGGTTTCAGATGTACAACAGCATAAGACATCTTGCTACTATACAGAACTGTAGTAGACCACACCATGGTGGCCAAATCTGTCTTTTCACTGATACACTCATTAGTCACAGAGTGAAGATATCTGAAGGGATAGACTGACTAAGTGATCTAAGAAAGCTTGAGAAATGGTCAAATGCTTGACTGCTAAGTTTTAATGCAAATTAAGCACAGAACCATGCACTTGATGTGCAAAAATCTAAGGAAGCAATATATGCCAGAGATGGGATAGCAATGCCCACCAAGCAAGAAAAATACTTCGAGGTGATTACATCAGATGATATCAAGATAATTAAATTAAAACAAGATGGTGGCTAGATTAAGCGTAGTTACTCACCTGTAACAGGTGTTCTCCAGGAGCAGCAGGAATCGGTCCTCACATATGGGTGACGTTGGCACCAATGGAGCCCTCGTGCGGAGCATTTCCCCAGCTTTCAAAGAAAGCCTTTGGGAATGCAGCGTGCATGCGCGGTCCCCTTCCCGCCCAATGTGCCATCTTGCTCAGTCTGATGACATAGCTAAAAGACAGCAAAAATGAAAATGAAATATATATATGACTGCATCTCCAGGGGAGGAGGGAAGGTCGTAAGGACTGATTCCTACTGCTCCTGGAGAACACCTGTCACAGGTGAGTAACTACGCTTTCTCCAGGACCAAGCAGGAAGTCAGTCCTCACATATGGGACTCCCCAGCTCTAGGCTACCGTGAACCCAGAGCTGAAAAAATGGCTCCCTCTCAAGAGCCTCAGCATCCGTGATAAGAATTTTCTCTGAGAATGCACCCCGTACGGTAGCCCAACACAAAGGGCCGGAGAGTAGGAATTGCCTAAACCTCAAAGAGATTACGGAGTACTGCCTGGCCGAAAACACTGTCCCGCCAGGACTCTCTCTCCAGGCAGTAATGGGCTACAAACGTCTGACTTGAAGACCAAGTTGCAGCCTGGCAGATGTCTGTCAATGGAACAGAGCGGAGATGAGCTACTGACGCGGCCTTCGCCCTGACACGGTGGGCTGTGACCCGACCCTGTAAGGGGAGGTCGGCTGCCCTGTATGCCCAGGCGATGCAAACTGCTACCCAAGTGGACAACGTATGCTTGGAGACAGGTAATCCCATCCTATTAAGGTCAAACGAGACGCTGAGTAGTCCTTTGATGCTCCCGCGTACCTTCTATGTAAAAGGACAACGCCCTCTTATAGTCCAGGGTATGCAAGACTGTCACAGTCCGGCTGGAATGCGGCCTGGGAAAAAAGGTAAGAAGGACCACCAGATGGAAAGAGGAGACCACTTTTGGAAGGAACTTGGGATGGGTCCGTAGGACCACCCTGTTCCTATAGAACCGTGTGTACGGTCTATCAGAAACCAGAGCTTGTAGCTCACTCACACGTCTGGCCGATGTAAGAGCCACCAGGAAGAGCGCTTTCCAAGGGAGGAAGCGCAAATGGCAAGTAGCCATCGGCTCAAACGGTGGACGAGTAAGTTGTTGCAAGACCATGTTCAAATCCCACTCAGTCGCCTGTGGACGAACCGGAGGCTTGAGTAGAAGCAGACCTCTGAGAAATCTGGACACCAAGGGGTGAACTGAAAGAGACTGTCCCTCCACCGGTGAGTGGTCCGCTGACAAAGCACTGAGGTGGACCCGAACAGAATTAGACTTAAGGCCTAGGTCTGAAAGGTGAAGTAGATACTGCAATACTACTGGCACAAGGCAAGAGAAAGGATCTTCATTGCGCGGAGCACACCATACCATAAACCTACGCCACTTGAGGGCATAGGACTTCCTGGTGGACTGCCTCCTAGAGGCCAAGACCACCTCCTCCACCTCCTTAGGTAGAGGTATGGAAGCTAAAACTATCCTTTCGGCAGCCAGGCCATCAGATTGAGGGACCTGAGATTGGGGTGCAGAAGGGAACCCTGCTCTTGAGATAGGAGATCGTGTTGCAGCCCTAGAGGGAACGGAGCTTCCACCGCCAACTGCAGAAGAAGTGGAAACCACGGCTGCCTCAGCCATCTGGGGGCTACCAGAATCACCAAGGCCTTGTCCCGGAGGATCTTGAACAGAGTTTGAGCCACCAGGGGTGTGGGAGGAAATGCATTCAGGAGGCCCGTAGACCAAGAGGTTAGAAAAGCATCTGCTGCCATCCTCAGGGGATGCGGTTGTCTGGAGCAAAGCCTGGGCAGCTGACGGTTTAATGGACTTGCAAAGAGATCGATGGATGGAAGTCCCCAGCGGAGGAAGATCTGCTGGACCACCAATGAATTCAACTGCCATTCGTGGGGCTGGAGAATCCTGCTTAGCTTGTCTGCTAGGAAGTTTTCCTGACCAGGCAGATAAACTGCTTTGAGAAACATGCCTTGTTTGACTGCAAAGGAGCAAAGGTCCCGTGCCTCCTGACATAGGAGTCTGGACCCTGTGCCTCCTTGTTTGTTCACGTAGAACACTGCTACCTGATTGTCCGTCTGAACTAGGACAGACTGTTGAGAGAGAGCACGGCAGAAGATTTGCAGAGCTAAGCGAATTGCTCGCAGCTCTAAAAGATTGATCTACTGTGTGGCCTCCCGAGGGGACCACAGGCCTTGAGTGCATGTGCCCTGGCAATGTGCACCCAGCCCTTTAAGGATGCATCTGTCGTCAGCACTCTGGTGTGTGCTGGAGCCTGAAAAGGTACACCTTTGAGAAGGTTTGGTAGATGTAGCCACCACTGTAAGGAGTTCAGAAGCCGTCTGGACACTTTTACTCTGTCTCGAAGGTCACCGGTGGCTTGTGTCCACTGATCTTGAAGACGGTGTGACAAGGAAGCCTGTTTTGAGCCTATGAGTATAGAAAAGGCCAATGACTTTAACTTAGAGAAAGGAGAAATCCCTGCAGGGCATGGATTTCAGGACCCTCATAGAGAAAGAAACCTGAGGGAGAGAAAGTTCAGGCAGCCACACCCTAACTCCTATGACGTAACTGCAGGTTTGAGAGGTGATTACAATCACCTGGGAGGAGTGGAAAAAGGGCTGGAGCCCTGGAGAGGGAAATATAAACCCCTGCTAAAGCAGAGGAAAGAGGAAGCTCAGAGGAAAGAGGAAGCTCAGAGGAAAGGAGAAGCTCTTTGGAGGCAGAGGTCTCAGGAGGTTCGGAAGACTCAGAGGATTCAGGGGAATCAGGAGTGGAACCAGGAGCACCTGCAGATCTCCAGGAGAGAACCCAGAGAGGAATACAGAGAGCTGTTCCAGAGAGGCTGGAAGGAGACAAGGAACTGTAGCGAGCACAACCAGGGAGAACTGCCCAGTGCTTCAGGTACTGACTGTCTTTATCGGGGAGAGTTGAGCTCAGGAGAGATATTAGAACCCCCAGGGAGGCTGTATTCTGAGCACTGTGTCCAGAGCTCAGAACAGGACACTGCCCTAACAACACCAGAGGATATGCAGATTGAGTTGGCAGGGGAGGAATTGCAAGATCTAGATATCCCCATGGACTGTACCCTGTGTCAAGCTACAAGCAGGGAATCATTATGCTAAAGGCTAGCATTGAATGAGAAAGTCTCCTAGAAGCAGGTAACTGGAATTGAGCCAGGAATTGGGTTTGAAGAAAACTCCACGTGTTTGCATTTCTCAGGAAAGTGCTGAGTCACGCTGAAGAGAAAGCTTGTGAATCTTTGCTAATTGTTTTCTTATTTTGAGTTTAAAACCTATCCTGAAAGGAAGGAGGGAAAGAAGAGGTTGTTCTAGAGGAACTGAGTTATTCTTTTGCTATTAAGTGCTTCACAAACACAAGGTTAGAAAGAAGTATTTTTACCTTGCTGAGCAGAGCTGTTTCTCTAAGACTGAGCAACGTTGTTAACCAGCTGCATGTGTTTAAAAGACTGTGAAGCAGTTATACTGATCTAAATGCTCTGTTGCAAACAATCCTGAATGGACAAAATTCCTGTGTACAGTTTACTTGAACCTTTACTTTAAAATAAATTCTGTCATTTGCCTTAACATCGGACCATGACTACACTTCGTCTTAAGAGCCAAACTACATGTCCCAGAATCCACCCTGGAAAAGCTAGTTTATTTGAGCTCACCAAGAGAAGTTCTCCATTACCTCGCCCCTCTAAGCCAGAGGCCAGGGGCAAGGGCATGACAACGGGCATTCGGGGTCACATGTACAGTGGATGCCATGTGGCCCAGAAGCCGCAGGTAGTGCCTGGTGGAAACCTGAGAATTGCCTTGGAACTGGTTTGCCAACTCCATCAATCTGTGGGCCCTGCCCTAAGGCAAGTAAGCTCTTGCCTGAAGGGTGTCTAGTCTCGCCCCTATAAACTCTAGGTTCTGAGAGGGGAGCAAAGTGGACTTTGCGTAGTTTATGACAAAGCCCTGATGCTGAAGAAGAGAGACAGTGTGAAAACTGGCCTGTCGGGCCTCCTGGAATGACTGGCCCCTGATTAGCCAGTCGTCCAGGTATGGGAAGACAAAAATACCCTGATTTCTGAGAAAAGCCGCCACCACTGCCAGGCATTTGGTGAAAACCGTGGGGGCAGAGGTCAGGCCAAAGGGAAGTACCCTGTACTGAAAATGGTTTCCTCCCACCACAAATCTGAGATATTGTCTGTGGTCTGGATGGATGAGGATGTGAGTATAAGCATCCTTTAGGTCTAAGGAGCATAGCCGTCTCCCTGCTGGAGGTAGTGCAGCAGTATCCCAAGGGTAAGCATCTTGAACTTTTCCCTCTCCAGAAACTTGTTCAGATTTCGCAGGTCTGAGGCCTCCTGTTCTCTTTGGTACTAGGAAGTACCTGGAGTAGAAGTCTTACCCTTTCAGGTGGTGTGGCACCGGTTCCACCGCCTGTTCCTTTAAAAGACTTGCCGACTCCTGAAGGAGGAGGTTCCTGTGTAGAGGGAGTCTTGGAGGCTCCCTTGGATAGTAGAAAGGGGGTAGTTGGTGGAAATTGAGCATGTAGCCCTTCTGGACTATGCTCAGTACCCAGGTGTCCCCTGTGCTGAGTGGAGCCACCGGCGGAGGAGAGGCTATGCTGTGGAAGTCAAACCCCACTCCCTGCTGTGCAGGAGCCAGAGCTGGTGGCTTGGGGATTTTCTGCCTACAGGGCCCATGCCCCTGCCCCTTGGCCTGCTGGCCCTGTTGGGGAGCTGGAGAGGCCTGATACCGATGGGTAGGTTTTGTAGGCAGCACCCTTCCTCGGGAAAAAGGGCTTCTTTCCCGAGGTTTCTTTCTGCATTGGAGGCATGAAGCCTCTGAAAGAATACAGGAAGGTAAACTGCTTGGTTTAAATAGAAAGGGGAAACCACCTTTGGCATAAAGTGTGGATGAGTCCTAAGAACGACCTTATCATGGTGAAATCTTGTATAAGGAGGATCAGCCACTAGAGCTTGCAATTCACTAATGCGGCATGCGGAGGTGATTGCAATTAGGAAGATGACTTTCCAGGAAAGGAATTTCAGAGATGTAGTGGCTAAAGGCTCAAAGGGCGGTTTCATGAGCTGCCCGAGAACAAGTTTCAAATCCCATGCCACCGGTGGTGGTCTAATGGGAGGTTTTGTTAATAGATGACCTCTCATAAATCTTGTTATAAGTGGATGAGAAGAAATAGGTTGTCCATTTAGAGGCTTGTAGGAAGCTGCAATAACACTAAGATGGACTCTTACTGAATTGGTCTTAAGACCAGCTTTTGATAAATGGAGGTACTCCAGTACCGATTACAGAGGTATCGCAAGGGGGTTAAGTCTCTTTTGAGAACACCATATGGTAAACCATTTCCACTTAAAGGCGTATGATCGTCTTGTGGAAGGTTTTCTAGAAGCCTGTAGGATATCTTTTACCTGTTCAGAAAGGTTGAGATCCTGAAGGTCTAGGCTTTCAGCAACCAGGCCCTGAGATGCAGGGACTGGGGATTCGGGTGCCATAGCTTCCCGTTCTCTTG
The DNA here is from genome assembly GCA_033557465.1 of Ichthyophis bannanicus. Taxonomy (NCBI): domain Eukaryota; kingdom Metazoa; phylum Chordata; class Amphibia; order Gymnophiona; family Ichthyophiidae; genus Ichthyophis; species Ichthyophis bannanicus. The sequence continues at coordinate 1,536,256,565 of CM066032.1, forward strand.
GGAGAGAAGATCTGGAGCACACCCCGAGGTGCAGCTTGAGAGAGATGTAGAAGCAGAGGATACCATGTTTGTCGTGGCCAAAGTGGAGCTATGAGAATCATACGACCTCTGTCTCTCTGAAGCTTGAATAGTGTTTTGGGGATGAGGGGAATGGGTGGGAAGGCATAGAGAAAGTCTTGACCCCAGTGAAGGAGGAAGGCGTCCCTTGCCTGACAATCTCGAGCCGGAATTCTGGAACAGACCCGGGGAAGTTTGGCATTCAGTGGACTTGCAAAGACGTCTATGTCTGGGGTTCCCCAGATTTGAAATATTTGGGCAACCTGGTCTGAGTGGAGAGACCATTCATGTGGCAGCAGTACTCGACTGAGTTTGTCTGCCCAAAGGTTTTGAATGCCTGGAAGATATACCACAAGGAGGTGAATTTGATGCTCTCTGGTGAGGGCCCATAGTCGTAACGCTTTGTTGCATAATGACAGAGAGCCGGTTCCAACCTGCTTGTTCACGTAGAACATGGCTACTTGATTATCCGTCTGGACTAGGACTGTCTTGTAGCTGAGCTGGGCTTGGAATACTCGAAGAGCAAGGAAGATTGCTCTGAATTCCAGGAGGTTTATGTGAAGACAAGCCTCCTGTGGAGTCCAGGTACCTTGGGTAGAGAGATCGTGCAGGTGGGCCCCCCATCCCACCTGTGATGCATCTGTTGTTAGAGTGGCCTGGAATAGGAGTTGCTGGAAAGGAGACCCTACCAGAAGGTTCTCCAGTGATTGCCATCATTGGAGGGATGAAACAAGACGTTTTGAGTTTGTTATTTTGTCCGACAGGCGACCTGTGGCCTGTGTCCACTGAGTGGATAGGGTCCACTGGGCTGCTCGCATGTGAAGGCGAGCATAGGGAACCACAAGTACAGTGGATGCCATATATCCCAGTAGTTGGAGCATTTCTTGAGCAGTCAGGTAAGTCTTCACTGCTGCTTGGGAAGCAAGCTGCACTATGCGCGTACAGCAGGGCTGTGGAAGGAAAGCCCTTGACTGTCTGGTATCAGTCGAGCTCCTATGAATTCTAGGGACTGAGTAGGAGTAAGATGGGATTTTGGGAGGTTTATGACCAATCCCAAATATTGAAGGATTCGCATTGTGCGAGACAGAGCAAAGCTGGCTTCTGGAGCCGTGGGGGCTCAAATGAGCCAGTCGTCTAAGTAAGGGAAGACGAATATCCCTAGAGTTCGCAGGAATGCAGCTACTACCGCAAAGCATTTCGTGAATACTCTTGGTGTTGAAGCCAGACCAAAGGGAAGAACTTTGTATTGGAAGTGTTTTCCCTGGAAAAGGAACTGCAGGAATTTCCTGTGATCTGGATGGATGAGAATATGAGCATATGCATCCCTTAGATCTAGAGAACAAAGCCAATCCTGACTTTGAAGGTATGGCAGAAGAGTTCCTAGAGAGATCATTTTGAATTTCTCTCGGAACAGATATTTGTTCAATTCTCTGAGGTCTAAAATGGGTCTGTGTCCTCCTGTTTTCTTTGGGATAAGAAAATAGGGGGAGTAGAACCCTGAACCCTGTTGTAGAATGGGTACTTCTTCTATTGCTCCTTGAGCAAGGAGTGTTGTGACCTCCTGACCTAAGAGATTGTTGACAGGGGTCTGAGAATTGAACTGTCTTACAACCGACTGTAGGAGGGGGCATGCTGTGAAAATGAAGCTTGTACCACTCTCGTACAAAGGACAGAGTCCAATTTTCTGCTGTTATCTGGTGCTATCTGTTGGCAAAATGACACAACCTGCCAGGGATGGATAAGGGTTCTGGAACGTTCAGGGGCAGGAAGGCTAAGTTCTCTAGGTAGGAGTCAAAGCCCCTGAGGAGGCTGAGCCTGTGGAGCTGGCTGAGCTCTCGGCCCATTTGGCTTCTTTTGTTGTCTTGTTTGTTGCTGTTGTCCCTTTTGGGCAGCCTGAACTGGACCATACCCCTGCTGGGCATAAGAAAGATAAAACTTCCTTTTTTTGCTGAAAAAGGTTTTTTTTATAGGATTTCTTTTTGGCTGGGTTGGCTGTAGATTTTGACAATCTATCCAGGGTGATATTGTCAGCATCTATTTCATTAGCCTTTTCCTGCCAATTCCTGCCAAAGAGATTTTCTCCTGTGCAAGGGATATTTCCTAATTTATCTTGTACCCAAAGTTCCAAGACGGATGCCTGAAGCCAGGCAATCCGACGTGCACCAATGGCAATAGCAGAGGTTCTGCTGATGCATTCAAAGCAGTCAAAGGATGCACAGTTTACAAACTTGGAAACATCCTGAGCATGTCTGACAAGAGTAAGAAAGACTTGTTGTTTATCATCAGGAAGAAGGGGGCTCATAAGCTCCAAGTCTCCTGTGACCTCTCTGAGGAACATTCACATATATAGGATATAGGAGCTGATCCTGGCTGAGAGCATGGAAGCTTGGAAGCATCGACGCCCAAAGGCATCGAGAGTCCTGCATTCACGGCCTGGAGGATTGGAAGCATGCCTCTTTACACTCTTCATCCTACGCATAGCCGATTCCACTACCATTGAATGGTGTGGTAACTGAGTTTTTTGGAAGCCAAGACAATGTGGAACTCGATATATTGTATTGAGCCTCTGAGATTGAGGAGATGTGGTTAAAGATGTTTCCCACATCCTCAGCATAAGATCATGTAGGATCTGATGAATAGGCAGAGTAGCTGCTTCCTTGGGAGTCTTAGGGTATTGAAGGATTTCTAATTCTTGTGCCCTAGGTTCATTTTCAGGAATTACCGTGATTGCAAGGCCTCGAGCCACATCACGAATAAAATCTTGAAAAGACATGTCCTCTGGAGGAGATATCCTGCGTTGAGGAGAAGAAGATGGTTCCTCCAGAAGAAGTACTCTGGTATCGGCAGAGTCAACAGAATCATCGGAATCGGAAGATTCGAAATATCTCCTATTCCGATATTCGTGCAGAGCACGGTACCGGAATCGATTGAAGTCGGTATCGAGGTGTCCAGGTACTGATCTGTCGATGCCGGAGATAGACTCAAGACTCAGCATGGGGGGTATACCCACCGAGTCCGGTGCCATCGGTACCGGTACCGGACCCTGTTGAACAGTCTGTAGCGATCTCAACGGTACTGAAGTTGTGAGAACAGCTGCCAGACTGCGTTCGATAACGAGAAACCTCTGATTTATCGATGCTGCCGATGCTTGGGTGTCGTTACCGGTAGAAGCAGCCGTAACCCCAGAGCATGGCACCAGTAGTTCTGCCGAGGTGGAGGCCTCGAGAACATCTTGGAGCCCCGTTAATGCTTTGGAAGCCAAAGTCTCCCGCCGGGGCTGTTTCACCGGTGAAGTTTCCTCACGGGCAACGCCAAAGGCCTCTCGATGCCTAGAAGGGGATCTACCCTTTGAGGACCGGCTAGACTTATGCTTAGTTACCTGAGATCCATGGGAGGAAGATGAGGCTCTGGACGACGTCGATGCAACGGACATTGCATCTGAGGCAAAAAGGGTACCGAGTTTTGCAACTCTATTCTGCAGGCCCTTTTAGTCATCTTCCTACAGGAGAGGCACTCCGATGGAGAATGGTCAGGGCCTAAACATTTAAGACAGCAATCAAGGGTGTCGGTGACGGATATGATACTGCCACAATTAGAACATTTTTTAAAACCAGTAGCTGGTTTTTCCATTTTTAAGGAAAATGGGCCTAGTGCCCAAAATGGCGCCTAGCACTGAGGAAAGAAAGTTTCTGAAGAAAAATACCTCAGAAACTATATAGAGAAAAGAAGAAAGAAGAACCGGTGGTACCGGTAGGCATCGAACGAAGGCAGACACGACCACAAAAAATAAAGAACAAAGAAGGAATTTTCTGTGGTGACAGGGTATGCGACCTGTCGGCTCCGCGGAAAATGAAGAACTGAAGAGGGACAGTGGGAAAGGCGGGAAGGCAGCACGCAGGTGCTGTGGGATGCTCCCAAAAGCGTTCCTATTGGACGCTGGGGAGCGTTCCCGCGTGGGCTCTGTCGGTACCGATGATACTCATATGTGAAGACTACATTCCTGCTTGTTCCTGGAGATAGGCTCACATTGTAAGCTGTTTCTTCTAGATAGCAGTCCATATGAGAAAATAAATTACATGCAATTCAGTAGAATTTTCCATTTAAACTCTAGAGATATTCCTGTATGAATATAAATTAACTGCACAGAAGACAGACTCTATGGGCCCAATATTCAGTGTCCGTGGCTAGCCACCAGCGCTGACCTTTAAAACTGAATATTCAATGCTGGGCCATATCTGAGCTCCTGCACTGAATATCCATGTTGCCCAGTTAGCTTCCATACTGAAAGTTTGGCCAGTCCATCCTGCGCCTGATTTTTGTTGCATGTCGCTAACTAGGCAGTGGCTCAAAATCGCTGCTGACTGATTAGCGAAGGATCCTACCCCAAAACTAACCAGTTAGAATTGGGACTTTTAGCAGGGGCACCTATGGATATTCAGTGACACTAACCATGTTAGTGCCGCTGAATATCCTGCTTAGTCCTACTTAAATGGTTTGCAGGTCTGCAAACTGTGTAAACGCCTTTCAATATCAGGCCCTATATATTTAGATTCGATGTTATTGATGAAGTAGTGTAAATAAGCATCATTCTTGGCTACTTCCGGTAAGTTCTAAGAATCTTATCGTTTAACTTATGGATGGATGTGGTATAGTGTGGTGTGTGGTAGCAAGGGGGCTTTTACAATATCAGGCACACTTCTAGGACAAACAAACACCACTTTTATTTCCCTTCAGTGGTCCAGCAATCACTCCCAGCTTGTTACCTTAACAAGGCTGGTTCTCAGTGCCTATTCCCCCATCCCACAATTTAATGCACAGAATTCACTTCAGCACAAAGTCCAGTCACTTGGACTTCAGTGTCTGTAAATATGGTTCACACCTCCTGAATCGGCTAACGTATGTTGAAAGTAACTTGAAGTGGGGTCCCAGGGCCCTCTGAAAATGGTTAATATGTAGAATGGCTTGGAATGTTGCTGGCAGTCTGAAGTCCAGCACTCTGGAGAGAGATGTGTTATAAAAGCTAAGGTTGTAATTTAGGAGACAGAATGCTTTTATTTTTAGAATGCTGGAGCAGAAATGTCTCTGCTCTGACCTAGAACATTTATATAAACAAAGCTTAATGTAGAGCTGAATTTGCACAATATAAGAGTTTTTTTCCCTAATAAAAGGAGGTGCAATGATCTAGCTGAGGGAGGAAATCATGGGAACCTGTACAAGTGTGCAAACCTGTGAATTCCTTACTTATGCTGAAGTTGTACTTTTATATAACTCTCTGTGTCTGTGTACTTCTTTATTTGCAGTTGAATTTAGAGAACTGAATTCCAAGGTTCGCAGTTCAGTTTTGCTAGATGGTCAGAAGTAGGCCACAGGCTAAAAGATTCATTCAGTTGGTGTCATGCCAGGGATATTCATTTCTCTTCATTCAAGGCAAGGCAGAGAAGACAGAGGATTGTCAGCATGGCATACAGTGTTTAAGAGAAGCAGTCTATTGTAAACATAATGATATTGCATAGTACTTTAGGAGGGACTTTTTCAGAGGAACTGCGATGTTTGAAGATAATGGTACATGTGAAAAATTGAAGGGAAAATATAAGTTGTGTGTATTAGAAGAGAAAGTGTATAATGATTCATTTATTTGCTTTTCTGATGTGTTTTTAAAAGGATAATGTTTTTTGGTTGTAAAAGATTTAAAAAGCCTGTCTGAAACTTAGTAATTAGTTGTTGTGTTCTCATATGCTGATTTTCTTACTTAGTAAGTCAGAGCTGTATTTTGTCAGACTTGAAAGTTGATATTTGAAATGTCTGTGTTCTTATCTTTGTTAGTCAGTAATGTGCAAAGACAGATTTTTCTTGTTTTGTTTCACTCTTGGGTCTTAGGTAGGTAATTTCAATAGTTTTGGTTTCTAGAGAGGTACATTTTGTTTTGATAGCTTTCTGATCTCAGTATGAATGAAAAAACTGACAAATATTGTAACGCTGTGATTTCTGTGCATTCTGATTTGTTGTTTTTGTTTGGTAATCCTTAATTTAGAAAGTTTTAAGCCTTAGTCTATAAGGATTAGTATGTTGTGATGGTCTAATGCATGTATGTTAGTTGGTATGAGGATGTAGTTGATGGTATGAGCAAGTGATTAGAAGATATTGTGTGAAGTGAGATAATAGTGATGGAAGGATTTTGGATTGACTGTAAATGGATTGGGGGGTCTAATGTGATGCGATGTGTTGGTTTAATGAATATGGAAAGAGACAAGATTCTATGATGGATTTTGCAGTGTTAATGTATTTGAAAAACTAGTGGGTTTTTTTCTATCTGTATGAGTTTGTACTGTAGAATGGAATGGATTTTCTGAGTCAATGGATTGGGATTGGAATGTATTGTACACTGAAGTAAGAACCGTAGAAGTATACAGCACAGATAAGCCTGGTAGAGTTTTGTTTGTTTACAGTAACTCTAACGAGAGATATTGTGTGCATTTATCTGGCTAGAAGACCTTGATTGTAAGTTTGGTTAGAGAAGTTTCATTTAAACAAAAAAAGTAGTTATAGTTAAAGTGCAACCTAAATGTTGCTAATTCTGTTCCCCCCCCCCCCCCCGTGAATATATAATAAGAACAACTTTTGATTCCAATTGGCAGTAGAAGAATTATTGAGAAAAAAATCTGCATGATCGTAATTTTATTGTTTAAAGAACATTAACCATTTCTTTATTTATGTACAGTAAATAAGTTTAATCCATGATGTGTAAGTTTTGTTTTCTAGGTTAGGGATTTAAGCATATCCTGGTTAAGAAATCTGTCTGCTGATATCATTGCGTCAAGAGATTAGAGTAGCAATGTCCTGGACTATTTATAAGCCACCTACAAGAATCTATTGGATCTTAAATTCTTATGCTGTATGTTTCAGTTTTGTTATTCTAGAATGACCCCTGCAGAACTGATGTTTTGTTGCTAGTGGAATAGTTATTAAATTAGTAACACCAACTGAGGGAGATTCAAGGTGTAAATAAATTTACCCTGTGCAAGAGATTAATTGATCTTCTATTATGCTGTTTGTGCTGAATAAAGTGTTAACAAAGAGAAGTTGTAAACACTGACAACTGAATTTCTAATTGGTTTAAATTCTATGTTTTGAAAGTTTTGTGATTATGAATGCATAACCCTTTGTTGAGCATAATTCTTGGAATTCTATGCAATGACCCATGATGTATCTGTTTCCTTTTGTGTCCTGATGTCCATCCTTTGTGAGCTTAGATGTCTATATCATTAAGACAATGTTCAGGGTAATGTGAGTCAAACCATTACCTGAGATCCTTCCTAAGATTTTTTGCTGAACAATTGAAATGAGCTTAATTTATTTACCATAAAACTGTCAGTTTGTGTTTTGATGTTTGTTACCCCTTAAGTAATAAGATTAACTATACTTTGTATATTGTCATGGCTGGAGAATAAATTATGAACATAATTAGGATATACCTTGTAAGTTGTGCACCTGATAAAAGAGGTATGTCTATTAGGTCACATGCTAACATTAATGTGATAGATAAAGAGAAAAATTAAAGAATGTACATGCAAAATAAAGTACGTTGCAAGCTATCCTGGTCTCTATATAGTTAAGTTGTAATAATTTAGTGCTAGTAATAGATGTATTGTAATTAGCTAACATTAGATTAGATTAGATAAGATAATTCTGTTCAATAATTCTATATTGCCATTAGTAGTTGTGCATGTTTGCCATTGTGAGGAATCAGACGAATGTTGTAGTAGTGAGTTTTGGTTCTGCCAATATATTACGTGCACTGAATCCTATGGGCTGAAGATAATGACTACTGTGAATGAAAGGAAGTCTGCAATGCTACTGAAAGCCGCATAGAAGCAAGGATCCCAGCACTGCTACAGAAAGATATATATACAGCCATGAAGCCGGGTAGACAGTCACTGAAACTGTCCAAGATGTGCATAGCGCAGCCCAGAGCAAAAAAGAGAATGCTGCTGGAGAACTTACAGTTGTGACCAGTGTCGTGACGTGAATGTGAATGTAAACTTCTGATCTACTGAAAGATCTATGAAGAACAGTTGGCCACTGTCAGCATATAGTGCTTGAAGAATAATTGGTAGAGCTTTACTCTCTATAAACATTCTTATTGAGACCTAGCAAGGGCAAACTGTGCCATATAGTTTTAGTTAATTTGCAGGATGCTTGTAATCCTTTTTCTATATTGTCAAATGAAGCATATGTATAAAGATTTCTTCCAACCATCAAGATGAAGTTTGCCCGTGAACCAGATGTGGTGCCTAGGACTCTGAAGCAAGTGAAGAGAAAGATGTTGTCTACCTTGGCAGAAGATTTATTTTGGACTTGGATATGTTTGAGCTGTCATTCTGTCCAAAATCAGAGGGAGGACTGTTGAAAGTAACTAAAAGTGGGGCCCCAGGGCCCTCTGAAAAGAGTTAATATGGAGAACGGCTTGGAATGTTGCTGGCAGTCTGAAGTCCAGCACTCTGGAGAGAGATGTGTTATAAAAGCCAGGGTTGTAATTTAGGAGACAGAATGTTTTTGTTTTTAGAATGCTGGAGCAGAAATGCCTCTGCTATGACCTAGAACATCTAGATAAACAAAGCTCAACGCAAAGCTGAATTTGTACAATGTAAGAGTTTTTCCCCTAATAAAAGGGGGTTCGACGGCCTAGCTGAGAAGGGAATCATGGGAACCTGCACAAGTGTGCACACCTGTGAATTCCTCACTTAAGCTGAAGTTGTACTATTTTATTTATTTTATTTATTTGTATGCTTTTCCAGAGATCAGGGGCGGTTTACAAAGAACAAATTAAAACCATTAAATATTGAATACTGAAATTACATAGAACATTTTGGCACAACAAAAACTATGATACATGGGAAACAAATTTAACTATTTACAGATAACCATTTACAGAAGTCGTTATTATCTACAGAGAACAATTTAAACCAGACGTTGATGTTTAATTTTCATATAGTAAGACAATGTATCATACATGCATTATCTGAATTTTATCTATCCTTCCAATGTAAATAGATTATGTATATAGTTGACCCTGTTTTCCATGTTTATACTCCTGTTCGATGTAAACCTGACAGCTTGTTGTTATGGTCGTTAAGTTATAATGTAAACCGCACTGATGCTAAATAGCGCGGTATATAAGAAATTGTAATAAATAAATAAATAATAATAAATAATAAATAGATGTCAATGGATACTTGCAATGGGAAGTGATTCTTTGACTTATGTAGGATAAACTTGGGTCAGTTGCGTCATGTATTCTTGTGATCCGTGTTCAAGTGAGGGCTGTGAGTTGATGTAGTGTTGGGCAAAAAGGTATGTTTTAAGCTCTTTCCTGAAAGAAATAACGTCTTTAATCTCTCTCAGGTTGAGTGGTAGCTTGTTCCATTGACTGGGTGTGTAGAAAGAGAAGGCAGTATTGGTTGTTACCTGTTTCAGTTTTCTCACAGAGGAGGGGATTAGAAGCATGTTAAGATTTGTTCTTCTTCTTATTCTGTTTTCTACGGGGGTATGAATTAATGTTGAAAGATGTGAGGGGGCTATGTCGTTAATGAGTTTAAAAATGGTGACTAAGGTTTTATATTGAATCCTACTGGCTATAGGTAGCCGGTGGAGAGCGTAAAGAATTGGGGAGATGTGGTCAGATAGTTTAGCTTTAAAGATGATCCTTGCCATGACATTTTGGGCTCTTTGTAGGATATGTAGGTTCTTCTTAGATGTACCTTGGAGTAATCCATTACAGAAATCTAAATGTGGCATTATAAGAGCCTGGACAACTGTTCTGAAATCACTAATGTCAATGAGGGGTCTAAGTTGCTGGATGGTTCTTAGTTAAAAAAATATAGTTTTAGCAGTCTGTTTTATGTGGTGTGCCATGCTAAGAGTTTTGTCTAAAGTAACTCCTAAATATTTTACTTCCGATTTGACTGGAAGGGTAATGTCCATCATGTTGACAACAGACGGGGGGGGGGGGGGGGTGAAGTTAGGGTTTCTGCATACAAAAAGAGCTTCAGTCTTTTTGAAATTTAGATCCATATGAATTGCGCGGAGCTCCTGTTCGACTTCAGATAGACATGTGGCAATTTTGTCATAATTAGGGTTGTCTATGTCACAGGGGGCAAACAACATGATGTCGTCTGCGTAGATGAAATAATTTAGGTTATGGCGTTTGAAGATTGTGCAAATAGGTTGAAGATAGAGATTGAAAAGTAAGGCAGAGAGAGAAGAACCTTGTGGGATACCTCACTCTTGTGGGAAAGGAAGAGAAGGGGAATGATCTATCTGGACATATTGGAAACGGTTTGATATGTAGGATTGAAACCAGTGAAATGTTTTTCCCTTTAATCCTAATTGAGATAGCCTGGACAGGAGGGTGCTGTGATTCACACTGTCAAAGGCAGAGGAAATATCGAGGAAAATAAGCAAGAAAGCCTGTTTAACATTATCCAAGCCTTGGATTAGTGAGTCAAATAGTGATATAAGTAAAGTTTCGACCCCGTGATAAGGGAAGAAACTATACTGGTGTTCATCTAGCGGGAAATTGGTATCGATATGGTCTTGTAATTGTGTTTGGACTACCTTCTCAATGATTTTAGCTAGAAAAGGTATACTGGCAATGGGGCGATATGAAGAGGGGTCAGTGCTGTTAAAAGATTTGTTTTTTAGTAGAGGGCGAATAGCTGTAAACTTGAGGTCATCTGGCATGAAGCCCTGAAGAAGAGACTGGTTTACTAGATTCAATATGTAAGGGGCGAGTTCAGATTTAGCTGCTTTAATCCAAGACACTGGACACGGATCAAGTAAAGAGGTGGTGGTATTGAGGTTTGATATGGTATCTTGAAGTTGTTTATTCGAAATTAAGAGAAATGAGCTCCATTCAGTGATGTTATTTGTTGTAGTGGGAGTCAGGATAGAACTAGGACGGGTACTCTGTTTGAGTTTGCTGGCAAAGTGATTTGCCAGGAGTTGGGGGTCAATTAGTGTTTTGTTCGAGGTGTGTTCTGGAACTTTAGAAAGGGATTTAATAATCTCGAAAAGTTCCCTTGGTCTGTTGATGGCTTTTGATAAGGTTTTTGTGTGATGTAATCTTTTTGCCGTGTTTATAGCTTCTTTATAGGATTTGAGGTTTGCAAAGTATTGAACCCTAAGTTGAGAATTTTTTGTTTTACGCCATTTAGCTTCTAGTTTCCTGAGGTTCTTCTTTAGGAAACTAAGCTCAGAGGTGTACCATTTCTCCGAAGACTTTCTTCTTAATATTTTAGTTGTGGGCAATGGTTTAGCTTCTGCCCCTACAACAGAGTTCCAGATTGATACAACTACATTAAGATTGTGTCAGTGTCTAACTTGGTGGAGATTGATTCCAAGAAGTTTTCCTTATTAAACTTGCGGAATCTATGTTCTATGTGTTTGGTATTGAAATGTGTTGTTATGGGGAGTTGGAAAGGAAGAGAGAAATGTATTATGAAATGGTCGGACCAGGGTACCTGCATTGTGGTAGGTGGATTAAATTGAGGTAATTGTGCATAATGTGATGGGATGAATATTAAATCAAGAGTGTTACCTTTGCAATGAGTAGGGAGAGTAATTTTATATAAATCTCTGTGTCTGAGTACTTTTCTTTATTTACAGTTGGATTTAGAGAACTGAATTCCAAGGACCAAGGTTAAGGTTTGCTATCTGGTCAGAAGTAGGCCACAGGCTAAAAGATCCATTCACCTTACAGAAGGACTCCTCTCCCAGCCCTGCTTGGAAGGAGCTTTCTGTCTCCATGAACCTCTCTCCCTTGTGCAAACGGCTGGCTTCTTAATACCTCTGTCTGAGACACACTCACCTAGCCCTGTGTTCTGAGCTGTAGATCCCTTTAAGGTGGACTGCTGATAATCTCTTTGGAGAGAGACGGCTAACTTCCTATATACCCTATCACATACCCTTCTCCTCAGCTAAACCATGCCCTGTTAAGCACCTGCCGCACCTGGGACCCCCACCCGGGAAAGGAAGTCAGCATTTAGGTGGGCCCGACCTGCCCTATGGTGGATCTGATACTGGTAGGGCTGGAGACTCAGAAACCACTGCATAATACAGTTGTTGTACTCCTATCTTAAGCCGGTCATTTGAAGGGTTGGTGGTCCATTACCAGTGTAAATGGGGCCCAGTAGGTAGTACCTGAAGGTTTCAAGTGCCCACTTGACAGTTAGGGCCTCCTTCGCAATCACAGCATAATGTCTTGCCCAAAAGAGCAGCATCGTGCTGATGAATGCCACTGGATGTTCTTCACCTCTGACTTCCTGGGCCAGAACGGCTCCCAGGCCCACTTCCAAGGCATCTGCTCATACAATAAATGGTAGAGAGAAATCAGGGCTACTCAGGACAGGTGCTGAGCAATGCCTTAGAAGGCATCGTCCAGGTCTGGTGAAAACTGAGTCCGCTCAAGAGCTGTCTTAAGGAGGAGATTAGTTAATGGCTCCACAAGTTCTGCAAATTTAGGGATAAACCAGAAGTAATAGACAACCAATCCAAGGAAGGTCCAAACATCTTTCTTCAACTTCAGGATGGGGACCTAAGCAATGGCATACAACTTCCATAGTTGAGGTTGTATCTGGCCGTTCCCGATTAAGTAGCCCAGATATTGGATATCCCGGCCTCCCAGGAAGCATTTCTTAAGGTTAGCCGTCAACCTGGCTTTTCACAGGCTGGTCAACATAGCTTGTACCTTGGTTAGATGGGTGGCCCAGTCTAGATTTATTTATTTATTTAGACAGATTTGTATACCACCTTTTCCTTCAATCAAGGTGGTCACGTCACATCACAATTGGAGGGTTACATTTAACATTAGGGTACGTGTAATCATTTAGACAGCACAGTTACGTAACAGTATTTAGACATTTAGACAATATTTAGACTACAATTGAAGTAACATTTAACATAAAGGTATTTACTAATGAGGTGTGTTGAATTTGTGTGTGTGGATGGGATGGGTGTGTGTTTAGTTGGCGGAGGTAGTAGTGTTGCTGTTTGGGTAAGAGATGTTGCTTGAATGCTCATAGGTTTCTATAAATAAACATGTTTTGAGGTCTTTGTGGAATTCTGTGAGGTCTTCTAAAGCTCTCAGGCTCAATGGTAGGGAGTTCCATATTGAGGATGCAAGTAGTGATGGTGCTCTTTTTGAGGTTGTTTGGTTTTGTGGTAGCCTGCAGGTGTGCCGATCATGTTGTTGTTGTTGGTTCTTCTTGGTCTATTGCTGATGTCTCTTGTTATAACGTTTTGGAGTACGTCTGCTGAGAGATGGTGAATGACTTTGAAGATTATCATGACTATTTTGTATTTAGCTCTTGCCACCATTGGAAGCCAGTGTAGTTGTTGTAGGATGGGAGTGATGTGCTCGGTTCTTGGGGTGTCTGTGATGATGTGTGCTGTGGTGTTTTGTACCATCTGTAGTGAGTGTAGTGTCTGATGAGGAAGGCCTTGATATAGGGAGTTTCCATAATCAAGCAATAGTGTAATGAGTGCTTGGCACACTGTGCGGAAGTGGTCTTGATGGAGCATTGGTTTGATTTGTCTGACTATTTTCAATCGATGATATGCCTTGTTTGCAGTTTTGGTGATGTGGGATTTTAGGTTCAGGGCTCTGTCTAGTGTTATGCCCAGATACTTAACTTCTTTGACTACTATGTGTTTGTCCAGGATGTTGATGGTTTGTGGAGGCATGAAGGTGGGGTTCCTGGTGACGAACATTGCCTCAGTTCTTTTGTAGTTGACCGTTAAGTTGTTGGCTATGAGCCATTCATTCATGTCTTCGAGGCATTTTGTTATTGTTGTAGTGTTTAGTGCTAGTAAGTTGATTGGAGCATACACCATGATGTCGTCAGCATAAATGTGGTAGTGTAATTTGTGGTGCTTGATGATGTTGCAAATGGGCTGTATGTAGATGTTGAAGAGCATTGAGGATAGGGCTGAGCCTTGAGGTATTCCCTGCGTGACGGGGAATTGTAGGGATTTCTTTTGATCGCATTTGACTTGTTGCGTTCGCTCTTCCAGGTATGATGTGAACCATTTCATGGTATTCTTGCAAAGTCCTATCTGTTGTAAGCGTTGCAATAGCTTAGGGTGTGACACAATGTCGAAGGTCGCAGAGATGTCCTTGAACACTAGCAGGAAGCCATTTTTTATGTTATCTATGCCTCTTAGGAGATTGTCAAAGATGGAGGTGAGTAGTGTTTCCACTCCGTGTTGGGGCTTGAATCCATGCTGATATATGTCCAGTGGGGCATTGATATCTATGTGGTCTTGAAGTTGCCTTTGGACTGCTTTTTCCACGACTTTAGCAAGGAATGGCAGGCTGGAGACAGGACGGCATGACTTTGGTTCAGATGGGCTCAGATTGCTACTTTTAAGTATTGGTCGTATCATTGCTTGTTTTAGGGGTTGTGGCATGTATCCTTGTTGGAGTGAATCTTTGACGATTTTTTGAATGTGATGAGAGAGCTGACTTTTTGTGACTTTGATCCATGACACAGGGCATGGGTCTGATGGTGAAGTTGTGTTTAGTCCAGATATGATGTCTTCTACTTGCTGTTTTGTTGGTATATTGAAGCTTTCCCATGCTTGGTGTTGCTTTTCTATTGTGTGGTCATTTGTTTGTGGTGGAGCAGAGTATGTTTGGTTAGTGTTTTTGCATATTTTTGTGGGTCAGGATGGTGGGTGCTTTGTTGCGTGTCGTCTTTGGTGAGCTTTTGTACAATGCTGAAAAGCTCTCTTGGTCTATTGGTAGATTTCATGATTAGGTTGGTATGGTGTTGCTGTTTACGCTCATTTATTAGATTGTTGTATTCCTGTTGTTTGTCTCTGTATTGTGTTAGGAGGTTGTGTGATTTGTTTCGTCTCCATTTTCTTTCTATTTTTCTTAGTGTGCACTTTTCGACTCTGACTTCGTGCGAGTACCATGGGGCGTTGGATCTTTTGCGGGTTTGTGGTTCTTTAATGGCTGGGGCAGATGCTGCGTTGGATATTATTGTGTTCCATTCTTCTATGTTTAGGTCCAGGGTGTCGTGATCCTGTTGAAGTTGTGAGGTGATGTCGTTTATGAATGAGTCTGTTAAATGTTTTAAACCGTCTGGTTATTCTTTCTTCTTCTTTGTGTTGGGTGGGGCTATTCAGGATCATGGTGGATTCAATTACATGGTGGTCTGACCAAGGGACTGGGGTGATTATTGGTTTTGTGGTTTTGTTCTGTTCCACTAGTTGTGTTGGCATGAATACCATGTCCGGAGTTGAACCATGTTGGTGCGTTGGGGCGTTAATTGTCTGGCAGTATTTTAATGACTCCATGGCTTTTAGGAATGTTGCAGATTCTCTGGTGGGTGCGGATGATAGGTTGTAGTTTCCTAGTGCAACGAGGGGTTTGTGCTTTCTGTTATGTGCGCATATCGTTTCAATTACTGTGGATAAGTATTCAGTTGTGGTTCCAGGTGGTCTGTATGTGAGGGAGATGGTTAGATACTTGTTGGTTATAGTTAGTGTGTTGGCTTCGCTTGTGTTAGTGGTGGTGATTGTTTTGAATCTGAATTCCTTTCTGGTATTAGTACTCCTCCCCCTCTCTTTTGTGCTCTGATGCAGTTAAATGCTGAGTATCCTATTGGGGTTACTTGATTTAATATGACTTGGTCTGAGTCATCTAGCCAGGTCTCAGTGATGCATATTATATCAAGCTTCTTGTCGTGGATTAGGTCAAGGATAGTATTTGGTTTGTTCCTGATAGATCTGGCATTTAGTAGCGCACACCTGATGTTTGTTGAGATGATTGGGTTTGTGTGTTCATTATTTGTGTAGTGAGAGGGTGTGTCATGTGTAGCATTGTATGGTTTGTGTATTCTTTGATTGTTGGCGTTCTTTGGATATGTGTGATGCTGATGTTGATATGGGTTGGGTGGTATATAGGTTTATCAATGGGATTTGTTCATTGAGTCTGATGCTTTGTGTGCAAAGTGCAAACATGTGTAGGAATGTGAGGTAGGCCATGAAGTAGTGATTAGTGGAGTTCATTTTATAACTTGTATTTACTGACCTGGTATAGGGTTTGTAGTTTACTGATCAGGGCTCGACTTGATTTGTGTCCTATAGATGTAATTTTGCATTAGTAGTAGTGGAATCTTTACTCGTGTCTTGTGTTGCATATGGTTAGTTTGCAGATTGGTTATGAGGTGGTAGTTGAATTGATGCAGGGCTTGTGCAGCGTGAGTTGTTTTGCAAACTAAGCTATGCAGAAATGGGTAGTAGGTTCTATGCAGTTAGTCTTACAAGCAATGGATTGTCCAGGCAGTATTACAGCATTAACTTAAGCAAGCAATAGATTGTCCAGGCAGTATTACAGCATTAACTTAAGCAAGCAATGGATTGTCCAGGCAGGATTACAGCATTAACTTAAGCAAGCAATGGATTGTCCAGTCAATTAATCTACAAGCAATGGATTGTCCAAACAAAGTATCAGCATTAGTCTACAAGCAGTGGATTGCCCAGGCAAAGTAGCAGCAATAATCTGCAAGCAATGAATCGTCCATGCATGGTAGGAGGATTAACTTACAATTAATAGATTGTCCAGGTAAGGGAGCAGTATTCGCACTGGGGCAGAAAGATACGATGTGCGTGGAGGAGGGCCCAGGACGCAGATCTTCGGCCACTACTTGGTCCGCGCCTAAGGGCCACGCCAAAGGGCCCTCTGGCGAGGCCCTCAGGCACAGGTGCGCCCGATGGTGCTTGGTTTAATGGGCTGCCAGCCGGAAGCTGCAGCTCACCTCCAGCTCCACACCGATCGCATTCAGGGGAGCTTGGTCTGAGGCGGCTGGTCTTCTTCGCGCCCGATGGCGCTTGGTTTAATGGGCCGCCGGCCGGAAGCTACAGCTCACCTCCAGCTCCACCCCGATCGCGTTCGGGAGAGCTTGGTCTGAGGCGGGTGGTCTTCTTCGCACCCGATGGCGGTTGGTTTAATGGGCCGCCGGCCGGAAGCTGAAGAATGAGTGAATTAGTGAAGAATGAGTCTTGACTGCCTCCGCCTGGTGTTCTGGCAAGTAGATGACTGTGTTATCAAGGTACGGTTGTGGTCAACATTATCGGTATCCTTGCATTTTAGGGATGTTGTGTACAATATCTTGAGAAATAATTGGAAATATTCCAACTGTATGTCATCATAATATTTTAATAGTATGTTCAAAGTTATACAACAACAAAAAAAGATGTCTGTGCAATTTAGATGTAGTAATTTCTGAGAAGAAAACAGACTATGACTTGGACAGGATTAATGGCACTCTCCACTAATATTTGGTTGCACAATCCTTGGCAGTGATGACAGCTTCTAACATTTCTTGTGGCCTTCTATAAATTTTGTATATCTGTCTGCTGGTAGTTTCTCCCACTCTTCAACTGTGATTTGTTCCAGCTCATGAATGTTCTTGGATTCTTTTAGCAATGGCAGATTTCAGCTCTTTCCAAAGGTTCTCAATGGGATTGAGATCAGGATTAATTGCTGGCCTGTTTAAAACAGTCCATTTGTTCCTTTTTAACCATTCTTTTGTACTTTTGGATGTATGTTTTGGATCATTGTTCTGCTGAAGGATCCATGACCTTCGACCAAGACCTAGTTTTCTAACACTAATAGCACATTTCGCTCCAAAATACCTTGGTAGTCCTCTGATTTCATGATTCTTTTAATATGTTCCAGGCTTCTAGTTCCTGAGGCAGCAAAACAGCCCCACAACATTATGGAACCTCCACCATATTTAACTGTAGGAAGGGTGTTTTTTTTCCCTTATAAGCTTCATTTTTTCACTTGTAAATGTATAGCTGGCCGGCATTACCAAAGAGTTCAAGTTTGGTTTCATCTGTCCACAGAACATTTTCCAGAATTACTACAACTACTGAACATTTGTATAGCACTACAAGACATGCAGCGCTGCACAGACATGTAAGAGAAGGTCCCTGCTCATCAGAGCTTACAATCTAATCAAGACAGAAACACAAGGGAAACACAAAGAAATCAGGTTTATGGTTTAGGCACTTGATATACTGCCCTTTACCCTGTGTATCAGAGTGGTTTACAAATATATGCTAACAGGCACTTAGGTGAGTCAAGATCTGAAAACGACAGCAAAGAGGTGAGTTTTCAGCCTGGATTTGAAAAGGGTCAGAGAAGGCGCCTGATGTACAGACTCAGGATGTTTTGTTCCAGGTGTAAGGTGCAGCAAGGTGAAAAGAGCGAAGTCTGGAATTAGCAATAGAAGGGCATGGATAGAAGTGATTTGCCAGAAGAGCGAAGTTCCTGAGGGGGGGGGGGGTGTAGGGAGAGGATAAGAGAGGAAGTGTAGTGAGGAGCTGCAGAATGAATGCACTTATAGGTCAGCAGGAGAAGTTTGAATTTGATGCGGAAATGGATAGGGAGCGAATAAAGTGATTTGAGGGGTAATATGAGCATGATGAGGTAACGGAAGATTAGCCGTGCAGCAGAGTGTTGAACAGATTGAAGGGGAGAGAGATGATTCAAAGGGTGACTAGCAAAGAGTAGGTTACAGTAGTCAAGATGGGAGGTGATTAAGGAGTGGATAAGTGTCTTAGTAGTGTGTTCAGAAAGGAATGGGTGGATTTTGTTGATGTTATAGAGAAAGAAAAATTATAAAAAAGTTATTTATTTATTTAGCTGTGCTTATATACCGCTTTTCACCGGGTCAAAGAGGTTTACAGATATATGCTAACAGGCACTATTTATTCCCTTGTCCCTGAAGGGCTCACAATCTAAGTGCACCTGAGGCAATGGAGGGTTAAGTGGCTTGCCCAAGGCCACAAGGAGTGGCCATGGGACTAGAAACACCAGTCCCTCCGGCCTGAGTTTACTTGTCCCTATGTGGGAATTGAACCCCTGGCTCAACCACTGAGACACTCCTCCCTCTATAGAGTTATAGAGAAGTATTGTGGTTTCTCAAGATGGGTTGGGCAAGCATGCCTTTTTATGTCTGGCTTTGAGCAGTGTGGTCCTCACTGGCCTTCACCCATGAAGTCCTTCTTTGTTTAGTTGGCAATGTATGGTGCGGATTGAAATCACCACACCACATTGCTCCAGTTCAGCCTCTTTGGATGTTATACATGGTGTTTTCCCAACAGTTTGCACTAACCTTTGAAAACGTCTTGGATTAATTTTCCTCTTGCCACCATGTCCTGGGAGGTTCTTGACAGTTCCATGAGCAGAAAACGTCTTAATAATATTGCAAACTGTAGACACAGGAATCCCAGGGTCTTTGGAGATGGCCTTGTACCCCTTTGGTGATAATGGCTTTTCTGACTGTCTCAGGCAGTTCTCTTTATTGTTTATTGTTTACATAACATTTGATATACCGCCCCCCGTTACATCGGGGCGGTTTACAATATAAATAAAATCAGCAAGTCAGAAAAGGAAAGAGAAAGTTACAATTACTTGAAGGAAGGAAGGA
Source organism: Ichthyophis bannanicus (assembly GCA_033557465.1). NCBI lineage: Eukaryota > Metazoa > Chordata > Amphibia > Gymnophiona > Ichthyophiidae > Ichthyophis > Ichthyophis bannanicus. The sequence goes on from CM066032.1 coordinate 1,536,276,127, forward strand.
AGGGAAACAGAGGACGGGGAAAGATAGGAAGATAGAGTCAGGAGAGTCAGCTAGATCCAGGAAAGGCACAGGACAACAGATGAGTTTTGAGAAGGGAACGAAATTTAGGATATGATTCTTCCAAACGGAGGGCAGTGGGTAGTGAATTCCAGAGGGAGGGACCAAGGTAGAAGAACGCTGATTTACGGGTGGATTGGAGATGTGCACGGGAAGGGGCTGGAAGGTGAAGGCGATGGATGTGAATGGACCGGAGGCTTCGAGAGGGGACATGGAAGAGAGCAAATCGGAGAGGTATTGGGGTCTATGAAGGTAAATGGCTCGATGGACCAGAGTAAGGACCTTGTAAGGGATCCGGAATTGTAGTGGCAGCCAGTGAAGGTGTTGTAGGAGGGGGGTGATGTGATCGCGCGGAAAGGCATGTAGGAGCATCCGGGCAGCCGTGTTTTGAATTAACTGTAGTCGATGTAACTGATACTGAGGGATACTGGCGTAAATGGAATTACAAAAATCTAATCGGGTTATGACTAATGAAAGAAGAAGGGTAGTGAGTGCCTGAGGAGATAGGAAAGGTCGAATGGCACGAATCTGCCAAAGGCAGTAAAAAGAACGCTGAGAAATAGAAGAAATGTGATCGTGAAACGTGAGTGCACTATCAAGAATGACACCAAGATACCGAAGTTTGGAAACTGTGAAAATAGAGGCACCAGAGAGAGAAGGCGTAAGAGGCGGAGTGGGGGAACCGTGGGTGAACCAAATAGCAGCCGTTTTGGAGATATTCAGAACCAGACAATTTGAGGAGAGCCAGGAGGAAACTGAGGATAGACAGACCTCCAGTGGAGTGATATCGGGATGGGATGAGGAAGTGTGGTGCAGAAGGAGAATATCGTCAGCATAATAATAGCCCGAAATCCCCAACTGCTGGACAAGAAGTGAGAGAGGAGCCAGAAAAAGATTGAATAACAGGGGAGCCAAAATAGAGCCCTGAGGAACTGAGACAATGGACGTAGAGTAAAAAGAGCACTTGGCGTGGTGAATGCTTGTCTTTACCATTGTGAAAACGGAACAGGGAGTTCATGTGGCCATTTTAAACATTAGAGCCATCATTCATTGGTTAATTCAAGTCATGTGAGTACTGACAAATGATCACAGGTGCACCCAATTTTACTGCAATGGGAATGTGGTTCTTCTGTTCAAACTGAATTCTTTATAAGGGTACCAATAATCATGCCCTAGTAACATAGTATATGATGGCAGATGAAGACTAATATGGTCCATCTAGTCTACCCAGCAAGGCAGCAAGAGTAGGTGCACCTGCCGCTCCGTGCAGGTCACCCCTCCTCATGCCTTTATTTACGGGTGTACCCACTGCTCTGTGTAGGTCACTCCTATTTGTTGAGATATAAGAGATAGTTATGTTTATTTTAATTTTGTCCTGTTGATATAAAGGAATCCATGGTGTCTGTCCCATGCCATTTTGAATTCTGTCACTGTATTTGCCCCCACCAGTTCCATCGGGAGGGCATTCCAATCATCCACCACCCTTTCAGTGAAAAAGTATTTCTGATAATGCCTTTCAATTTACCCCCTTGTAGTTTCATGTTATACCCTCTAGTTTTACAGCTTCCCCATCTTTGGAAGAGGTTTGTTTGTTCATTAATACTCTTTACGTATTTAAAGGTCTGAATCATATCTCCCCTGTCCCTCCTCTCCTCCAGAGTGTACATATTTAAGTCTTCAAGTCTATTCTCTTACGTCATCTGATGCAGGCTCCAAATCATTTTGGTCGCCTTCCTCTGAACCGTTTCCAGTCTTTTTATATCCTTTGTGAGATATGGTCTCCAAAACTGAACACAATATTCCAAGTGAGGCCTCACCAGCAACTTGTACAGTGGCATTAATACGTCTTCCTTTCTGTTGTAATTCCTCACTCTATGCAACCCAGAATCCTTCTGGCTTTTGCTATCGCCTTGTCACACTGTTTCACCACCTTGAGATCCTCAGAAACAATCACTCCGAGGTCCTTCTCCTAGTCCTTGCACACCAACCTCTCGCCCCTTATCGCATACAATTTCCTTGGATTTCTGCTTCCCAAGTGCACGCCACTGCACTTCTTCACATTAAATCGTAACTGCCAAGCATTAGACCATTCCTCCAGCTTTTGTAGATCTTTCCTCATGTTCTCCACTCCCTCAGGTGAGTTCACTCTTGCAAATTTTCGTGTCATCTGCAAAAAGACAGACTTTTCCATTCAGTCCTTCAGCAATATCACTCACAAATACATTGAACAGTACCGGTCCCAGGACCAAACCCTGGGGCACACCGCTAATCATCTTCCGTTCATCAGAGTGAGTTCCATTTACCATCACATTCTGCCATCTGTCAGTCAACCAGTTTCTGATCCAGTTCACCACCTTGGGATCAATCCCCAAGCTGTTTAGTTTATTGATAAACCTCCAATGAGGAACAGTATCAAAGGCTTTGCTGAAATCTAGGTAGATTACATACATCGTATGCCCTTGATCTAGTTCTCTGGTCACCCAGTCAAAGAACTCAATCAGATTTGTTTGGCAAGATTGTCCTTTGGTAAAACCATGTTGCCTCAGATCATGTAACCTGTTGGTTTCGAGAAAATCCACTATTCATTCTTTCAGGAGCGCCTCCATTACTTTTCCCACCACCGAAGTAAGACTTACTGGCCTGTAGTTTGTCACTTCTTTCCTATTACCACTTTTGTGAAGAGGTACCATATCCAGTCCTGTGGAACTTCTCCTGTCTCCAAGGATCTAGTGATGTCCCAGTTTTGATACTATTTCCTACTATTTCTTTTTTAATTGGTCTTGCTTTATTTGATTCTTTTATGTGTCAAATATGTGTTCATATATAGTCCAAACCCATTTCATTGGCCACTTTTTGTAGGAGAATGGATATTAAGGGGTTGAACTGCAAGAGTGCCAATGATGTTGGCCACAACTGTAGAAGGTCAAGGCTCTCTTGCAGTCCAACGTGTGGAGTGCACCTTCCCTTTTGTGAGTATTGATGGTTAAGATGGAAACCCAACATCAGCTTTGGAAGGAATTTAGGATGAGTACACAAGACCGCCCTATTGTGAAAAGACTTAGCGTGGGGTGGATCCTCTACTCCGCATGTTGAAGTTACCGCCACCAAAAAGAGGATCTTTCAGGTCAGGGACTTCAGATACAGGTGTCCAGTGGCTTGAAAGGAGCTTTCATCAGCTGTTGAAACCACATTGAGGTACCAAGACACTTTGTGAGCCTTTATGGGAAGCTTCAACAGAAGCCCTGCATAAAGTGAACAACAGTGAGATGGGCTTCCTTCTACATGATGGTTGTAAGCCCCAATTGCACTAAGGCAGACACTTATGGAATTGGTCTTGAGAATAGACTATGAGAGGTGAAAAGGTATCCAAGAAGTTTTTGTGTGGGACAAGAGAAGGGATCCAAAGCCTATCCTTCATACCAGAGAGCACATCTCTGCCATTTGAAACTATTAAGATCTTTTAGTGGAAACTTTACTGGCAGCCAAGAGGACACAGGCAACTCCAATTGGCAGTTTCAAAGGGTGTAATTTAAGCTTCTCAACATCCAAGCTATGAGAGTTAGGGGGACTTGACATTGAGATGCAGAGGTTTCCCCTGATCCTACAAGATCAATGTCAGAGAGTCACACAGACATATCTGTCTTCTGATGGAAAGGTCCTGGAGAAGAGTGGGAAAGGCTGTCTGGGCTAGAAAGCTGCAATGAGAATCATGATACTCTTGTCCTCTTGCAGTTTCAGAAGAGTTTATGATATCAGAGAAATGGGTGGATACGCATACAGAAGACCGTGCTCCCAGCGAAGGAAGAAAGCATTCAAGATTAGTTTGTCACATGGAATAGAACTGAAGGACCTGTCCATTTTGGAGGGTGGCAAAGAGGTCTACCAAGGGAGTGTCCCACTCTTCAAGATACTCAGTGCAATCTCCTTGTCCAGAGTCCATTCACGAGGCTGAAGGACTTGACTCAGTCTGTTTGCCAGAATGTTGTTCTCTGTCAGTATATATGTGACTCTGTGTGTCATCCATTGAGAGATGGAAAAGTTACACAGCCTGACAGACTCTCAACACTACAGACATAAACTTGTTCCTTCCTGCTAGTTTATATAAAACATGATAACAAGTGGAGGAACTCAGAGAGGAGGTGGCGAGGCTGAGGAGCATTCAAGACAGTGAGAAATACATTGATGAGATGCTTCTTGCAACAACCAAGCTCTCCAGCAGAGGAGAAGATGGGTGCCTACAGAATGACGAAGGTTGGACACAAGTCACCAGGGCCTGCAGAATCACCAACCCAACTTCTCCAGCCCTTGAAATAAAGAACCATTATGCAGTCCTGGAAGTGGAGGAGGTGAAAGCATCCCTGGAAAGGGAAGAACCAGAGCTCAAGTACCCCAAAGTTGCAGAATCAGTGACAACAAGGAAGCGAAGGTTAGTGGTGATTGGTGACTTTCTTCTGAGGGGGTACTGAGGCATCCATCTGCGGACCAGACTTGATGTCCAGAGAGGTATGCTGTCTGCCAGGTGCCAAAATCCAAGATGTTATGTAGAGTTTGGCGAGACTCATCAAGCCCACTGACTATTACCCAATGTTGCTTATTCATGTTGGAACAATTGATACTGCCAGGTATCCCTCTGAGCGTACCAAAAGTGACTTCATGGCTCTGGGACAGAAGGTGAAGCAGATAGGTGCACAAGTGGTGTTCTCTTCAATCCTCCCTGTTGAGGGTAAAGGCCAAGAAAGAGACACTCACATCCTGGAGATGATTGCATGGCTGCATGGATAGTGTCATCGACAGTGTTTTACTTTCCTGGACCATGGGATGCTGTTCCAAGGGTTGCAGAACAGAGATGGCATCCATCTGTCCAAGAAAGGTTGATGCATCTTCAGTAGTAGACTGGCTAATCTACTGAAGAGGGCTTTAAACTAGATTAGTTGGGGATGGGTGAAGAAAGCCCCCAGGTAAGTGAAACATTAAATACCTTTATGGAAATGGGTAAAAGGGATAACATATGGAAAGCAGTGTGTATAAATGCCCGTAGCATGAGAAATAAGATCCCTGATGTTGAAGCTTTGGTGGGAGTGGCTGACTTGGATTTAGTGGCAGTTACAGAAACATGGTTCAAAGAAAACCATGACTGGGATGTAACTATATCAGGCTATACTTTATTCAGAAAGGACAGGGAAAGAAGAACGGGAGGAGGAGGAGAGGCACTATATATAAAAAATAATATTAAAGCTTTGGAATTACAGAGCTTAAAAGGGAGAGAGGCGGCACTGTGAGTTAAACTAGAAAGAGGGAAAGAGAAATCTATTTGCATTGGCGTGATATACAGACCTTCCTCACAAGAGGAAGAGGTGGACAGAGAGTTAATTGAAGACATATGCTGTATTGCTAGGAAAGGGAAAGTGCTACTGATAGGGGATTTCAATATGCCAGATGTTGATTGGCACATTTCTGCTGCAGTATCATCTATAAGTAAAGAGATCCTGGATTCTTTACAGGGAGAACTATTCAGGCAATTGGTAACAGACCACACGCGTGAAGGGGCCATACTGGACTTGGTGCTTACCAATGGTGAAAGTATTTCTGATGTTATAGTGGGAGATCATTTTGCATCCAGTGATCACCAGATGGTATGATTCAGTATTAGGACTAGGGCTGTTAGAATCCATTCAAAAGTGAGGGTCTTAGACTTTAGGAAGACTAACTTTGCCAAGATAGGCTAATACCTCAGGAAGTCGTTAGCGGGATGGGAACAGCTGGGGGATGTAGAAAAACAGTGGGCAAAACTGAAAGGGGATATTTTAAGGGCAACCAACCTTTTTGTTAAAATGGTAAATAAAGGTAAAAGGAAAAGGAGACCACTATGGCTTTCAAAAGAAGTATCTCCAAAGGTGAAGAAAAAAGAGGGAGGCCTTCAAGAAATACAAGAGATCACAGAGAGAGTAAGACAGGAACCTATATTTGGAAAAACAGAGAAGCTAGAAAAGTACTCAGGAAAGCAAAGATTCAAAAAGAGGAGGAAATAGCCAGTGCAATAAAATGGGGGGATAAGACATTTTTCAGATATGTTAGCGAGAAGAGGGAGGGCAAAAGTGGTATTGTCAGACTCAAGGGCGAAGAGAAGGAATATGTAGAAGCTGATGAGGATAAAGCGGAATTGCTTAACAAATATTTCTGTTCTGTGTTCACAGATGGAACCAGGAACCTCGGAAAACACCCACAAAAAGGAACAGAAGCGAGGGGCATCTTGAACAATTTTCAGAAGACTGTGTTCGTGAGAAACTAGCTAAACTTAAAATAGACAAAGTGATGGGACTGGATGGGATACACCCTAGAATACTGAGGGAACTTAGGGATGTTCTAGCAGCTCCACTGACTGACCTTTTCAATTCCTTGATGGAGTCGGGAGTGGTGCCAAAGGACTGGAGAGAGGCTCATGTGGTGCCTTTACACAAAAGCAGAATTAAGGATGTGATTGAAAACTACAGGCCGGTTAGTTTAACTTCGGTGGTGAGTAAATTATTGGAAATGCTGCTGAAAGAGAATTCTGGAGTCTAATGGATTACAGGATCCGAGGCAGCATGGATTCGCCAGAGGCAGGTCTTGTCAGACAAATCTGATTGATTTTTTTGACTGGGTGAACAGGGAGTTGGACTGAGGGAGAGCCCTAGATGTGGTGTATTTAGATTTCAGTAAAGCCTTAGACACTGTTCCTCATAGGCGACTTATAAACAAACTGAGCACCCTTGGGATGGACCCTAAAGTTACTGCTTGGGTTAGAAATTGGTTGAGTGGGAGGCGACAAAGGGTACAGGTAAATGTAGCTCACTCTGAAGGAAGTTACCAGTGGTGTGCCCCAGGGATCTGTCCTTGGTCCGATTCTTTTTAACATCTTTGTTAGTGATATAGCGGAAGGGCTGTCGAGTAAGGTTTGCCTCTTTGTAGATGATACCAAAATCTGCAATAGAGTAGACACCCAGGAAGGTATAGATAAAAGAGGCGGGATCTAGCTAAGCTTGAAGAATTGTCTACAATTTGGCAGCTGGGATTTAATGTTAAAAAATGCAAGGTCATGCATTTGGGCTGCAGCAATCCAAGGGAGCTATATTATATAGGTGTGAAATACTTTTGTCCACTAAAGAAGAGCAGGACCTAGGCGTGGTTGTGTCTGATGATCTTAAAGTAGCTAAACAGGTAGAAAAGGCGACTGCAAAAGCTAGGATGCTTGGGTGTATACGGAGAGGAATGGCTAGCAGAAAAAAGTAGGTGATAGTGCCTCTGTATAAGTCTTTGGTGCAACCTCATTTGGAGTACTGTGTGCAATTCTGGAGACCACACCTTCAAAAGGATATAAATAGGATGGAGTCAGTACAGAGGGTGGCTACTAAAATGGTTAGTGGTCTTCATTATAAAGCATATGAGGACAGACTTAAGGATCTTAATATGTACACCTTAGAGGAAAGGCGGGATAGAGGTGATTTGATTGAGACGTTTAAATACCTCCGTGGCATAAATGCACAAGGGGAGAGCCTCTTTCGATTGAAAGCAAGTTCTGCTATGAGGGGACATGGGATGAGGGTTAAAGGGGATAGATTCAGGAGTGATATGCGGAAATATTTCTTTACGGAAAGAGTAGTGGATCTGTGGAATAGTCTCCCAGTGGAGGTGGTAGAGATGAGGACAATATCTGAATTCATAAAAGCATGGGACAAACACAGAGGATCTCTAAAGGAAAAAAGGGGACTGTTGTAGTTGTTGATATGGAAGGACAAACTAGATAGGCCATTTGGTCTTTTTCTGTCGTCATTTTTCTATCTTTTTATGATTGTCAGTTTGTATCATTACAAACTAATTGGCCAGCCGATCTCTGAACACCTTCAGAGCATTCAAAATGGCTCACAGATCCAGGAAATTAACCTTGAAGAGATCATTCTAGTTGGTTCAGAACCCCCGAGTTTGAAACCCATCAAGATGGGCATGCCACCCAATTTAGATGTGTCTGTGGTTTCACTGTAGAATCTCTATGGATAAAAATCCCATGTAAAAAGGGGAAGGCAATGGCAGTGAGGATGTACTACTGACTGCCTGGCCAGAATGAACAGATAGATTATGAAATGCTAAGAGAAAACAGGAAAGGTAACATAAGTTACAACACAGTTATAATGAGATATTTCAATTACCCTGGTATTGACTGGGTCAGTGTCACAGCAGGACATGCTAGGGAGATAAAGTTTCTAGATGAAATAAATAACTGCTTCTTGGAACAGCTGGTTCATGAACTGACAAGAGGGGAAGGTATTTTGGTCCTAGCCCTTAGTGGAACACAAGATCTGGTTCAAGAGATAAGGGTGTTAGAGCCACTTGGCAATAGTGATCATAGTATGATTGATCACATATGATTTAATAAACAAGCAGGATGGCATAGTCTCCCTAACTTTCAAAAGGGAGACTATGATAACCTGAAGAAAATAGTTAAGAAAAAACTAAAAGGAGCAGATGCAAAGGTTAAGGATTTATATCAGGCATGGACGTTGCTTAAAATACTATATTGGGAGCCCTTATCAGAGGTATTCCATGCTCTAAGAAAAGTGAAAGGAATGCCAAAAAACTGCCAGCATGGTTTAAAGGCGAGGTCAGAGAGGCTGTTGTAGCCAAAAAACATCTTTCAGGATATGGAAAAAGGAGCCAAATGACGAAAATGTGAAACAACATAAGAACTGGCAAGTTAAATGCAAGACATTGATAAGGCAGGCAAAGAGAGAATTTGGAAAAAACTTGCCATGGAAGCAAAAATGCATGATAAAACCTTTTCAAGTACATTCATAGCAAAAAACCTGTGAGAGTGTCAGTTGGACCACTGGCTGACAGAGGAGTAAAAGGGGCACTAAGGGAGGAAAAGGCCATACTGGAGAAACTAAATGAAGATGTATAGAAGTTACCCATGCCCAAAATGGTATTTAAAGGCAATAGTGGAAGAAATGAAAGAAATATTGCTAAATCGAGAAGATGCATTACAAGTATTTGATAAACTGAAGAGTAGTAAATCACCTGGATCGGATGGTACACATCTGAAGGTGTTGAAAGAACTGAAATATGAGACTGCAGACCTACTATTAGTAATCTGTGAACTACCATTAAAATCATCTGTAAAACCAGAAGACTGGAGAATGGCCAATGTAATGCCAATTTTCAAAAAGGGTTCTAGGGGTGATTCGGGAAACTATAGACCAGTGAGCCCAATGTCAGTACTGGGCAAAATGGTAGAAACCATTATAAAGAATTAAATTACTGAACATGTAGATAGTCATAGTTTAATGGAAGAAAGCCAACATGGATTCAGCCAAGGAAAGTCTTGTCTTACTAATGCTATATTTTTTTGAAGGTGTGAATAAACAGGTAGACCAAGGTGAGCCGGTTGATATTGTGTATCTGGATTTTCCCAAAAGCCTTTGACAAGGTCTCTCATGAGAGACTCTTGGCCAAATTTAAAAGTCATGGGATTGGAGGCAGTGTACTATTGTGGATCAGGAAATGGTTAAAAAATAGAAAGCAGAGAGTAAAGCTAAATGGCCAATTTTCTTAATGGAAAAAGGAGAATAGTGGAGGGAACTGTGCTGGGCCCGCTGCTTTTCAACATATTCATAAATGACCTAGAAATAGAAATAATGAGTGAAGTGATCAAATTTGCAGATGACACAAAATTATTCAAAGTTTTTAAAATGCAAGAGGATTGTGACAAATTGCAAGAGGACCTTGATAAATTGTAAGACTAGATGTCCAAATAGCAGATGAAATTTAATGTGGTTATGTGCAAAGTTATGCACTGTTTGTCCTTAATGTTTGTTCAGATCATTAATGTTGGGCCCCTGGTGACAGACCCCCTCCCCCTACCCTAGAATTGATCACTGTCCCCCGCCCTTCAATGTTAAGCTGCTTTGACCCGGTGAAAAGCGGGATATAAATACAGTTAAATAAATAAATAAACTTAGGAAAGAACAACCTAAACTACGGTTACACGATGCAAGGTTCCACATTTGGAACCATCGCCCAGGAAAAAGATTTAGGTGTCATTGTGGATAATACATTGAAACCCTCCACACAGTGTGCAGCAGCGGCCAGGAAAGCAAATAGAATACTAGGAATCATAAGGAAAAGAATGGAGAATAAAACAAAGGATATTATAATGCCTCTGTATTGTTCCATAGCGTGACCACACCTTGAATATTGTATGCAATTCTGGTTGGCGTATCTTAAAAAGGATATAGCAGAAAAGGTACAGAGAAGAGTCACCAAAATGGGTAAGGGGATGGAAGGATACCCTTATGAGGAAAGGCTTAAAAGGTTAAGGCTTTTCAAATTGGAAAAGAGACGGCTGAGGGGAGATATGATAGAGATCTATAAATTAATGAATGGAATGGTAAATGTAGATCGTTTTTCACACCATTAAAAAACAGAAGGACTAGGGGACATGCAATGAAGCTACAATGAAACCTATTTAGGACTAGTAAGAGAAAATATTTTTTTACTCAACGTGTAATCAAACTCTGGAATTCATTACTGGAGAATGTAGTGAAGGCTATTGGGGTAGCTGGATTTAAAAAAGGTTTGGACAAATTCCTGGAGGAAAGGTCCATAAACCATTATTAAAAAGGACCAGGGAAATCCACTGCTTACTCTAGGACAATCACTGTGGAACCTATGTACCTTTTTGAGAACCTGCCAGGTACTTGTGACCTGGATTGGTCACTGTTGGAAACAGAACACTGGGCTTGATGGACCTTGGTCTGGCCCAGTACGACAGTTCTTATGATCCTAGGTAGTAATTTTTGGTAAAGTGGCTTCTGAAAAGGCAAGCCCTTGGCTAGATTCAAGGGGCCCATCTATCAGAAGAGAGACTCTCAAAGGGTTATGGTGAAAGATACGACATTGCTGAGCCTGTGAGTGACCTGTGTCCATTGCATGCTCCAGGGCCACTGTCGATGCCATATGGCCTAACATTCTCAACATGGTTAGAGTAGTTACTCACCTGTAAAGCATAGTTACTCACCTGTAACAGGTGATCTCTGGGAACAACAGGAATTTAGTCTTCACATATGGGTATCGTCGGCACCGACGGAGCCCGCGCAGGAACGCTCCCCAGCGTCCAATTAGAAAGCTTTTGGGAGCATCCCACAGCGCCTGCGTGCTGCCTTCCCGCCTTTCCCAACTGCCTCTCTCCAGTTGAGTTTTAAAGCTGAGACAAAGAGAGAGAGAGGGAAAGAGAAAAAGATAGAGAGATACAACTCCTAGGGGAGGTGGGTGGGTTGTGAAGACTAAATTCCTGCTGTTCCCGGAGATCACCTGTTACAGGTGAGTAACTATGCTATCTCCAGGAACAAGCAGGAATGTAGTCTTCACATATGGGGACTCCCTAGCTTTAGATAACAGGGAGAAACCCCAGAAGTTGTGTGTCCCTGAGAAAGGGCTCCACTTCTCCCAATGGATCTCTGGCATCCAACCAGGGATGGTGGGTAGGAGTTGATTAGGTATGGAACAGATGTTGGAGAACAGCCTGACCAAACAAGGCATCCCGGCGGGAGTCCTTGTCCAAGCAGTAATGGGCTGTGAAGGTATGAACGGAGGCCCAGGTGGCTGCTCGACAGACGTCGTCGATAGACACAGAGTGTAGATGAGCCATTGAAGCTGCCATGGCTCTCACATTGTGAGCTGTGACATGGCCCTCCAGAGGAAGATTCTTACTCTGATAGGCAAAGGAAAAACACTGAGCAATCCAGTTTGACAGTGTTCTCTTGGAGACTGGAAGTCCCAAATGAGAAGGATCAAAAGCAACAAAGAGTTGAGAGGACTTTCTATGTTGCTGTGTTCTTTGTAAGTAAAAGGCTAAAGCTCTTTTACAGTCTAAAGTATGAAGACTCCTTTCTGCATTAGATGCATGAGGTAGGTAGACCGCTTGGTTTAGATGAAAAGGTGAGACCACCTTTGGCATAAAGTGTGGATGAGTCCTAAGGACTACCTTGTCACGATGGAACCTTGTATAAGGTGGATCAGCCACTAGTGCTTGCAACTCACTGATGCGACGTGCTGATGTGATTGCAATGAGAAAGATAACCTTCCAAAAAAGGAATTTCAAAGAGGTAGTAGCTAAGGGTTCGAAAGGTGGCTTCATGGGCTGACCAAGAACCAAGTTTAAGTCCCATGCCACAGGTGGTGGCCTAATGGGAGGCTTAGTTAGCAGAAGGCCTCTCATAAATCTTGCTATAAGAGGATGGGAGGAAATAGGTTGTCCATTTAGAGGCTTGAAAGAAGCTGCAATAGCACTCAAATGGACTCTCACTGAATTAGTCTTAAGTCCTGCACTGGATAAATGAAGGAGATACTCCAGTAATGATTCCAGAGGTACCGGAAGGGGGTTAACACCCTTCTGCGAACACCGTATGGTAAACCTTTTCCACTTGAAAGCATAAGAGCGTCTTGTGGAAGGCTTCCTGGAAGCATAAAGGATATCCTTTACTTGCTGAGGGAGGTTAAGACCATGGGCCTTCAGCAACCAAGCCCTGAGATGCAGAGACTGGGAACTGGGATGCCATAACATTCCGTTCTCCTGAGATAGGAGATCTGGAGCAGACCCTAACTCCACGGAGGGAGCTTGAGAGAGATGTAGAAGCAGAAGGTACCCACACTTGCCGAGGCCAATGTGGAGCTATGAGAATCATACGGCCTCTGTCTCTCTGAAGCTTGAATAGGGCCCTGGGAATTAGGGGAATGGGTGGAAAGGCATAAAGGAAGTCTTGGCCCCAGTGAAGGAGGAAAGCATCCTTGGCCTGAGAGTCCTGAGCCGGGATTCTGGAACAGAACCGGGGAAGTTTGGCATTCAACGGACTTGCAAAGAGGACTATGTCCGGGGTTCCCCAAATTTGAAAAATCTTGGTCACCTGTTCTACATGTAGAGACCATTCGTGTGGAAGCAGAACTCGACTGAGTCCTCACATATGGGTGACGTCGGCGCCAACAGAGCCCCCGTGCGTAACATTTCCCCAGCTTTCAAAGAAAGCCTTTGGGAATGCAGCGTGCCTGCGCGGTCCCCTTCCTGCCCAAGGGTGCCATCTTGTTCAGTCTGATGACATAGCTAAAAGACAGCAAAAATCAAAATAAAGTATATGACTACAACTCCAGGGGAGGAGGGAGGGTTGTGAGGACTTATTCCTGCTGCTCCTGGAGAACACCTGTTACAGGTGAGTAACTACTTTTTCTCCAGGACCAAGCAAGAAGTCAGTCTTCATATATGGGACTCCCCAGCTCTAGGCTACCGGGAATCCAAAGCTGAAAAAATGGCTCCCACTGCAGAGCCTCAGCATCCGTGACAAGAATATCCTCTGAGAACGCCCCCATACGGTAGCCCAACACAAGGTCCGGAGGGTAGGAGTTTCCTAAACCTCAAAGAGATTACGGAGTACCGCCTGTCCGAAAGCACTGTCCCTTTGGGACTCTCTCTCGAGGCAGTAGTAGGCTGCAAAAGTCTGGCTTGAAGACCAAGTAGCGGCCCGTCAGATGTCTGCCAACGGAACAGAGCGGAGATGAGCTACTGACGCGGCTTTCACCCTGACACGGTGGGCCGTGACTCGACTCTGCAAGGAGAGGCTGGCTGCCCTGTACGCCCAGGCGATACAATCTGCTACCGAAGTGGACAACGTACGCTTGGAGACAGGTAACCCCAGTTTATTAGGGTCAAAGGATATGAAGAGCTGAGTAGCCCTTCGATGCCCCTTCGTACGTTCTATGTAAGAGGACAACGCCCTCTTACAGTCCAGAGTATGCAAGACCGTCTCAGCCCGGCTGGTATGTGGCCTGGAAAGAATGTCAGGGAGAACCACCTCCTGATTGAGGTGGAAAGAGGAGAAAATTTTGGGAAGGAACTTTGGATGAGTCCAAAGGACCACCCTGTTCTTATAGAACCTTGTGTACGGTCTATCAGAGGCCAGTGCTTCTAGTTCACTCACACGTCTGGCCGAGGTAAGAGCCAACAGGAAGAGCGCCTTCCAAGAAAGGAGGCGTAAATGACAAGTAGCCATCTGCTCAAACGGTGGACGAGTAAGTTGTTGCAAGACCACGTTCAAGTCCCACTCAGTGGCAGGGGGACGAATCGGAGGCTTGATTAAGAGCAGGCCTCTGAGGAAGCGGGACACCAAGGGGTGAGACGACAGCGCTTGTCCCTCCACCGGTGAGTGGTGTGCCGAAAGAGCACTGAGGTGGACCCGAACAGAGTTGGACTTAAGGCCTAGGTCTGACAGGTGAAGCAGGTATTGTAGCACTACTGGCACCAGGCAGGAGAAAGGATCTTCATTGTGCTGAGCACACAACACTGAGAACCTGCGCCACTTGAGTGCATAGGACTTTCAGGTGGATTGCCTCCTGGAGGCCAAGACCACCTCCTCAACTTCCCTAGGGAGAAATAAGGGAGCTAGCACTATCCTTTCAGCAGCCAGGCCTTCAGATTGAGGGATCTGAGACTGGGGTGCAGAAGGGAACACTGATCCTGAGACAGGAGATCGGGTTGCCACCCCAGAGGGCATGGAGTTTCTACTGCCAACTGCAGAAGAAGTGGAAACCACGGTTGCCTTGGCCATCTGGGGGCCACCAGAATCACCGAGGCCTTGTCCCACAGATTTTTGAACAGAGTTCGGGCCACCAGGGGCGTGGGAGGAAACGCATACAGGAGGCCCGTGGACCAAGAGATCAGAAACGCATCTGCTGCCACTCTCAGGGGATGCGGCTGTCTGGAGCAAAACCTGGGCAGCTGACGGTTCAGAGGACTTGCAAAGAGATCGATGGATGGAAGTTCCCAGTGCAGGAAGATCTGCTGAACCACCAGTGGATTCAACTGCCATTCGTGAGGCTGGAGAATCCTGCTTAGTTTGTCTGCCAAAAGGTTCTCCTGACCCGGTAGATAAACTGCTTTGAGAAACATGCCATGCTTGACTGCAAAGGAGCAAAGGGCCTGCGCCTCCTGACATAGGAGTCTGGACCCTGTGCCCCCTTGCTCATTTACATAGAAGATTGCTACCTGATTGTCTGTCTGAACTAAGACAGACTGGTGAGAGAGGGTATGATAAAAAGTCTGTAGAGCCAAGCGGATTGCCTGCAGCTCCAAAAGATTGATCTGCTGTGTGGCCTCGCGAGGAGACCAGAGGCCTTGAGTGCACGTGCCCTGGCAATGTGCACCCCAGCCCTTATAGGAAGCATCAGTCGTCAGCACCCTTGTGTGTGCTGGGGCCTTACAAGGTACCCCCCCTGAGAAGGTTCGGGAGATGCAGCCACCACTGTAAGGAGTCCAAAAGTGGTTTGGACACCTTTATTCTGTCTCGGAGGTCATCTGTGGCCTGCGCCGACTGAGCCCTGAGGCACCACTGAGCAGCCCACATGTGCAGACAGACATTCGGAGTCACATGTCCTGTGGATGTCATATGGCCCAGGAGCCGCAGGAATTGCTTGGCGGAAACCTGAGAATTGCTTTGGAACTGGTTGGCCAAGTCCATCAATCTGTGGGCCCTGTCCTCGGGCAAGTAAGCTCTTGCCTGCAGAGTGTCTAGTCTTGCCCCTATAAACTCCAGGTTCTGTGAGGGGAGCAAAGTGGACTTTGCGTAGTTTATGACAAAGCCCAGATGCTGGAGAAGAGAGACAGTGCGAAGAGTGGCTTGTCTGGCCTCCTGGAGAGACTGACCTCTGATGAGCCAGTTGTCCAGGTATGGGAAGACAAAAATTCCCTGATTTCTGAGATAGGCCGTCACCACCACCAGGCATTTGGTGAAAACCCTGGGGGCAGAAGTTAGGCCAAAGGGAAGTACTCTGTACTGGAAATGGTTTCCTCCCACCACAAATCTGAGATATTGTCTGTGGTCTGGATGAATGAGGATGTGAGTATAAGCATCCTTCAGGTCTAAGGAGCATAGCCAGTCTCCCTGCTGGAGGTAGGGCAGCAGTATTCCAAGGGTAAGCATCTTGAACTTTTCCCTCTCCAGAAACTTGTTTAGGTTTCACAAGTCTAAGATAGGCCGGAGGCCTCCTATCCTTTTTGGTACCAGAAAGTACCTGGAGTAGAAGCCTTGCCCTTTCAGGTGGTGAGGCACCGGTTTCACCGCCTGATCCTTTAGAAGACTTGCCAACTCCTGCATGAGGAGGTTTCTGTGCAGAGGGAGTCTAGAAGGCTCCCCTGGAAAGTAGGAGGGGGGTATCTGGTGGAAATGCAGCATGTAGCCCTGTTGGACTATGCTGAGGACCCAGGTATCCCCTGTGATGGCTGGCCACCTGTAGGCGTACAGGGTCAGCCGACCTCCTGCGCTGAGTGGAGCCAGCTTTGGAGAAGAGGCTATTCTGTGGGAGTCAAACCCCGCTCCCTGCTGTGCAAGAGCCGGAGCTGACGGCTTGTGTGTCTTCTGCCTATGGGGCCCATGCCCCTGCCCCTTGGCCTGGTGGCCCTGTTGGAGAGCTGGAGAGGCCTGATAGCGAGGATAGGATTTGTAGGCAGCAACCTTCCTCGGGAAAAAGGGTTTTTTCCCCGAGCCCTTCTTTTTCTGAGAAGGGGCAGAAGTTTTCCTGGACAACCTTGTCCTGGTGAGAGTCTCAGTCTCGATTTCTGCAGCCTTTTCAGCCATGGGCTTACTGAAAAGGTTTTCACCTCGGCAGGGGACATCGACCAACTTGTCCTGCACCCATGGCTCCAGGTCCGATGACTGTAGCCAGGCCTGATGACGTGCATGATGCCTGCCACGGCTACCCGGGCCGAAGCCTCGAAGCCATCATAGGCTGCTCGAAAAATAAACTTCGAGCACTCTCGGATCCCTGTTGACAAAGCCTTGAACTTGCAAAGGTTCCTCGGAGAGGCCAGCTGAGAACCCGGCAATCTCCTTTGCCAGGTCTCTTAAGTACATGCCCATGTACAGCTGGTAGGTCTGGACACGGAAAGACAGCATAGAGCCCTGGAAGCACTTTCTACTGAGGGCATCCAGGTTCCGGGCCTCCCGGCCGGGAGGGCACCAAGGAGTGCATCTTCTGACTCTTCAGACGGTGCATGGCCGATTCCACAACCATTGAGTGGTGCGGTAGCTGCGCCTTTTGGAACCCAGGGCTCTTACGGACTCGATAAATGGAATCGACCCATTTGCTAAGAACCGGCGTTGAGGCCGGTACCTCCCACATACGGAAGAGCAGCCGTTCCAGCATCGGAGGAACCGGTACAGTAAAGGCTTCCTTCGTAGGAAAATCATACTGGAGGGCATCAAGCTCCTCCGGGGGGGGGGGGGGGGGAGGGGGGGGGGGGGCGCAAACTCCGGTAAGTCCAAAGGGACGCACCGGGTTCGGAAGGTGTCCGGGGACTCCTCATCCTCCATCTCCCACTACAACTCCTCCGAGGAGGCGTCGAGCGGCTCCGGCCGGGTGGGCCTTGGTGCCACCCGCCCTGATGCCGAGGGTATCGGCGTCAACGACCTCGGCCCTGCATGGGAGGTCAAGGGGGACCTTGACCGAGGATCAACTCAAGACTTCATCGACTCGAAGATCGGCTCGGTCTCCGGGGTCGACTTAGACGTCGCGTTCCCGGTGGTCGGGGCAGATGCACCGGTCAGACTGCCGATCAGCACCCGCTGCTGTTCCATGAAGGCAGCCAAGCTGCTCTCCAAGGCTGTCAACCTGAGTCCAAGCTCAGGAGACTCAGCAGCCCCCGACTCGGGCCCCGACGGCGTCAGGCCCGACGTTGGCTCCCCCAGAGGATAGTCCACGAGGACAACTGCACTTACATGACTCGGGGACTCCGGCTCCACACGAGGTAGTTTGGAAGGCCTCTCCGACTCCGAGAGCCCGGGGCAGCGGTCAGGGCTACGCGACCTGGCCCTCGAGGAACCAGGAGCCTCCACCGACGCCGCCCTCACAAGCTTTTTCTTCCTTCGGTGCTCTCACGAGGGAGACTCCTTTCAGAGGATCTCCGACGGCGCTCGGGGTCGGACTCCCAAGATGTCGAGGCCTCTGACGAAGTCCGGGCCCGACCGGATGCGGAATCAGAGAATATTCTCTCATGTTGATGCTGACGGCTCCGAAGCGTCTTCGACGACATTTTCTTGCATGGGCCACAGGCCAGCGTGTCATGGTCGGGCCCGAGGCATCGGAGGCAGCAGTCATGTGTGTCGGTGAAAGACATAAGTTTCTTGCACCGATCACACTTTTTAAACCTGCTGGCAGCCATCGGGGGAAAAAGAGCCCCTGCAAGGTCAAACGACGGGGCTGCCAGTGAAAACACAAAAAGAGCATGAACGCTAGTCATCAAGGACAAAAAACGAAAATCACAAGTCCGGACTCGATACCGGTGTACCGAGCCCAGGCGGGAAGGGGAATCGGCGTCGAACCGGATAATATAACGCGAAAATCGCTGAAAAAAAGCCAACTTTTCCCGGGTGACACAAACTCACGTCCGTCGAGCTCCATGGAAAAAGAAAGACTGAGCAAGATGGCACCCTTGGGCGGGAAGGGGACCGCGCAGGTGCGCTGCATTCCCAAATGCTTTCTTTGAAAGCTGGGGAAATACTCCGCACGAGGGCTCTGTTGGCGCCAACGTCACCCATATGTGAGGACTGACTTCCTGCTTGGTCCTAGAGAACTCACTAATAACCTGCTGACTCTCTTGAACTTCCTCTACTAGGTCCACCAAGTGGGTGTGTCTATCCTGGGGAAGAAAGGTTTTCACCAATTATGTCTAGCAGAATTTCAATGAACTCCAATTGGTGGGACGGGCTTAAA
This sequence comes from Ichthyophis bannanicus, assembly GCA_033557465.1. Taxonomy (NCBI): domain Eukaryota; kingdom Metazoa; phylum Chordata; class Amphibia; order Gymnophiona; family Ichthyophiidae; genus Ichthyophis; species Ichthyophis bannanicus. The sequence continues at coordinate 1,536,294,970 of CM066032.1, forward strand.
TTGGACTCTGGGTAGTTGATGACGAACTATAGTAGTTCTAGGCCCTGAGTGGTGGTTCGCATGGATCCTTGAACTCCTCTTGAGTGGCGCTCTTGACAGTCATCCAAATAGGGAAATTTTATTTTATTTATTTTTATTTATTTATTTACATTCTCTTATATACCGTGCTATTCTGCATCAGTGCGGTCTACATTGAACAAACTGAAATTACATTGAACAGGGCATTATAACTTGGAGATAACTATTTTACAGGGAACATGGGCTATGGAGGGTTAAGTGGCTTGCCCAAGACCACAAGGAGCACCTGTGGGACTAGAAACCCCAGTCCTTCCGGCCCAAGGTTGCTGTCCTCTAGTGGGATTTGAACCCCCGACCTTCTGGCCTGAAGTACCTTGCCCCAACCACTAGGCCACTCCTCCACTCCCAGGAAATATGTGTACCCCCAGTCTACATAGATGTACTAAGACCGCGGCTAGACATTTGATGCATATATGAGGCCAAAGGGCAGAATACAGTATTGGAAGTGGTGTTTCCTCATGATGAATTTGCAGATATTTCCTATGACTGGGATATATCTGGATGTGGGTATATGGATTCTTTAGGTCCAGACAACATAGCCAATTTATTTTTGGAGAAAAGGAAGCAGGGTGCTCAGCAAAAGCATTCAGAACTTCTTCCGAATGAGAATTCAAATCTCCCAGATCTAATACAGGATCTAATACAGGATGGAGTCCGCCTGCTTTCTTTGGCACCAGGAAATACCAAGAATAAAATCTCTGCCCTTCCTGCTCTGCTAGCATGAGCTTGATGGCATTTGCCATGCAAAGAGCAGAAATTTGCTGAAGCAGCTGCTTCTGGTTTTGTGAGCGAGTAAGCAAGGTCTCGGGAGATAATTTGGCAGAACAGATGCAATCTGTACCTGTAGCTGACTAATTTGAGAACCTATCAGTCAGAGGTTATAAGGGGCCAATAGTCTTCAAAAACAGTGAGCCTCATGCCGACAAAGGTAATTTGGCTCTGGTAGACTGGGTATGTTCTCTAGGAGCCAGTCAAAGCCCTGCATCTGGTTTTGGCTGGGACGCCAGTTCAGTCCTTCTGAGACCTCTGCTGCCTGGGATTTATTTATTTATTTATTTATTTAACAGTTCTTCTATACCGCGCTTTTCAGATCAGTGCGGTTTACATTCAACGTCAACTATACAACACAGGCATTCTGAGATGTAAACTTTACAATAAACAGGGAAATCAACATGGAAACAACTGGGGAAACTATCTACATTGTATTTACACTATTACCTTTTTCAAGCAGGGTCTATCTACATCTTATTACTTTTGAAGGATCAGGTGGGTTAGCCTTTTTCATACTGAGTCTGATTGTTTAGGTGTGGTGTGTGATTGTCTGAGGGGCAACATGTATGAATACTGAGGCTGGATTCAGGGTAGTATGTGGTGAACAGGTGGTGCTTTAATGCTTTCCTGAATTGGGTTAGGTGGGTGATGTTTCGTATATAGGTGGGGAGGGCATTCCATGCTCTAGGTGCATAAATTGTAAAGGCTCTGTTTGTTGTTACTTTCGTGCATTTCGTTGTTGCCTTTGGGACCTCGAGGGTGTTTTGCGTCGTAGGTCTTCTGTTTCTGTTATGTGGTACTTTGTGTATCATCTCGCTGATAGCTGTGGGAGTCAAAGTGTTTAACGCTTTGAAGGTCAAGGTTAGGACTTTGTGGAGGATTCTTGCTTGAACAGGTAACCAATGGAGGTTCATCAGTACTGGCGTTATGTGCTCTCTCCGTGAGGCCCCTGTTAGTACTCTCGCAGCAGTGTTCATTGCGAGCTGGAGTGGTGCTAGTGTTGATTGGGGGAGACCGTGTAGGATTACGTTGGCGTAGTCAAAATGTGGTAATATTAATGCTTGATAGATTGATCGGTAGTCGCTGAAATCTAGTAGTGGTCGGAGATGCTTTAAAGTCCTTATTTTCATGTATACTGTTTTTACTGTGTTTTTTATGTGGGTTTTCAGATCCAGGTGTTGGTCCAGAGTAATGCCAAGGTAACGGATTGTTGATTTGGTTTTTAGTTCTGTGTCGCCGATTTTTAAGGAGGGTGGAGGGGTGAAGTCCTGGTTCCTTGAGATGAAAAGGACATCTGTTTTGCTGTAGTTGATTCTTAAATTTTGTGTGTTGAGCCATTCTGCTACTGCCTCAAAACAGCTTGTTAGAGGGAAGAGGTCTGGTTGATTGGTCCTGAAAGGGATGTATAGCAGGATATCGTCTGCGTAGGCTAAACAGTTGACCTTGAATGAACGTGCTAGGGCACATATGGGCTGCATGTAGATGTTAAACATCAATGCAGATAGAGAGGAACCCTGTGGCACGCCCTGGTTTTGCAAAAATGGTTCAGAGGTTGTGGAGCCAGACCTTACATGTTGCCATCTATTGGTCAAGTATGGGATGGGAGTGAGAGGCTTTTTTAGCCTGGGTAGGGGGACAGAGGATAGCTATACTTGTCAGAACAGTAGGACCTCCTGTGCTATCTACTCTGGAACTTCCCTGAAGAAGAGGCTGCGTCGGAGGTGGGCCTGGAGAAAGTTTTCAAGATATCACTATGCTGAGAGGAAATGACGTCACCGACACAGACGGCAGCCTGATTTCAGAGCTCCGTCGGAGGCAAAGCATAAACCTGTTCTAAACGCATCCCGAGCCCGGCGAACGCTTGCATTTCAGCGGGTCTGCGAGGGGACGAGCTCCGGAGGATGGCGGGAGCAAAGAAAAGCACCTCGGACCTCAAAACTTTTGCTTTTAAAGCAACGCCGAGCGGGCCACCGGGGAAATCCAAAATGGCGGCGCCATGTGCGAGTCCGGGGAATGCCACGCAGGAGAAAGGGGATGTGCCCGCCAACACTGCCAACACAGGCGAGATTGCAGGGTTAAAACGTGAGCTCCACGAGTGGTTTACCTCCTTACGGCAGGACCTGGCGCACTTTAAAACTGAGGCGCAATCATGGATGGAGGAGCTGCGCATGGATGTGCGGGAGGTAGGCCAGAGGCTGGATGATCTGGAAACTAAGGTGGAGGAACAGGACACCGTGATTAAAGAAGTGCATGAGAAGTTGGGGGCGTTTGAGGGGGAGCAGGAAGAGATGTGGAGAAAGATTGAAGACATGGAAAACAGGGCGCGGCGGTCCAATCTGCGAGTCCGGGGAGTGCTCGAAAGCAATGGAAAAGAGGACTGTGCACACATAGTGGAGCAGGTGGGCAAATGGATCCTGGGCCAGGCGGGCACGGAGAGTGAGAAGCTATGTTGGAAAATTGATAGAGCCCACCGGGCCCTGGGACCGCAGAGAGAGGGGCGCCCCCGGGACATTATTGTTTGTTTCCATGAATATACGACCAAAATGAGATTATGGCAGCAGCCAGAAAAATTGAGGGGCTATGCTGGGAGAATCAGAAAATTGAGATATACGCTGACCTCTCAGCTATCACAATGCGGAAAAGGAGGGAGCTGGCTGGACTGACTAAACGGCTGAGAGAGGAACAAATTAAATATCGTTGGACATATCCCTTTGGATTACAATTTAGTCGAGAGGGGGCTGCTTCCCATATCCGGACTGTCCAGGAGGCCCAGCAATTTATGCAACACGCGGGATGGCCGGACAATATTGGTCAGGCTCAGGGCCGGCCTACACAGCCATCACCAGCCTTGGAGAAATGGCGAAGAGCGTCCGGGGGAGAGAAACGCCTCAGGAAGCAGAGGAAAACCGGACTACCAGCGGAGAAAAAGAGCTGAAGGCGGGGAGAATGTCTGCTTTGCTGGTCTTGTTTTCACGAGGGAGTGCCTTGGTGGGAGCGGGGATGCACTGTTTGAAAAGATATTGGGAAATATTGTTACTTTTAACAGGTTTTGTCATTGTGTGAGGAGCAGGGAGGAGCAGTCTGGTCCGTCATGCCTTTTTACTCCGGGCAGGCGATGGAGGGGAGGCAAGTGGGAAAGAGGGGGGTGGGGGGTGGGGGTGGGGGGGAGGAGGGTGGAAGGGGGAGCTTGGAAAAGAGGGGATTCCAGTCCGTCGTGTGTATGCTAGTTCCGGCCTACTCAGATAGTCTTGCAAATGGCTAAATTGCGGGTATTAACTTTGAATGTGAGGGGCTTGAACTCCCCAGTTAAAAGGCAGCGTATGTTTAAAGAATGCACCCGGCTTAAAGGGGATGTTATATTTCTTCAGGAAACGCACCTTAAGAGAGGTGATGAGTGGAGAGTGCAGCACCGGCAGTTTCCCGGTCGCTGGTTTGCTTCTAATAAAGTGGAATTAAAAAAGGGGGGAGTGGGGATCATGATTAATGAGCACCTCCAATACACGATCGGGGATGTCCACAGGGATAAGGAGGGACATTTCCTGCTTCTTAATATTAAAATACGGGACACATGGTTTACCCTGGTTAATATTTATGGTCCAAACACCGCACAGGGAAAGTTCTATGAGAGCTTAACCCTTCAAGTGGAACGCTTTGCGGTGGGGGAGGTGATCATGGGAGGGGACTTTAATCTGACCATTAATCCCCAACTGGATAACTCGGTGGGGGGAGGGGGGGTAAGACTAAAGACCGGAGGCAACTCCAGGTAATGTGTCAATCCCTAGGTGTCAGGGACACTTGGCGGGAGCTGCGAGGTCGTCAGAGGGTGTATACATTCTTCTCACCTGTGCATGCTTCCTTCTCGAGACTGGATATGATTTGGGTCTCGGAGGCGTTGCTGTGTACGGTGATGGACTGTGATACCGGCGAGAGGACATGGATGGATCATGCACCGGTGTGGGTGGATCTGCAGGTGGGCCCACAGCAGAGGGTACAGAGGAATTGGTTGTTGAATGAGGCCCTCTTAGATAATCCGGAGATCAGACAGAAAGTCTCGGCCGCAATAACCGCATATCTAGATATCAATGACAGGGAGGATTGCCGAGTAGAGACATTATGGGAATGCTTGAAAGTGGTGATACGGGGCGAGCTGATATCTCTGGCTACCCATGCGAAAAAACTTAAGGGCGAGAGACAAATGGACCTGAGACGGAGGATTCGCTTGGGGGAGGAATGTCATCAGCGGGGGGAGCTGGATGAGCAGGGGTGGCAGGCACTGCGGGAGGCCCGGAGGGAATTGGGGGAACTTGAATTGGCTGAAATCAAATTTGCTCAGGACCAATTGAGGCAAAATTTTTTTGCTTATGGTAATAAACCTTCTAGATGGTTAGCTCATCAGTTGAAGCGGCAGCAGAAGCGGAATTTTATAACTAAGATCCGTGATGCGGCGGGGAGGGAGCTCAGGGCGGGGGACCAGATTAGAGAACAATTTGTTCAATTTTATCAGCAACTTTATCAGGCAGAAGAGGGGGGGTCGATGGCGGATAGGGCTCAATACCTGCAGATGCGGCTGCCCAAAGTCTTGCCAACTGATGCTGCGGCGTTGGCACGGCCCATCACCGGTGCTGAAGTGGCGGCAGTGATTGGAACCCTACCGGCTCATAAAGCCCCCGGTCTGGATGGGTATACCAATAAATTTTACAAGATCTTTCGTGAGGAGGTGAGCGGTATTCTGGCTCGGCTCTATAACTCATTTAGGGAAGGGGGTAAACTACCAGATACTCTCCGGACAGCTGGGGTCACGTTGCTGCCCAAAGAGGGAAAGGATCCCCCACTCTGTAGCTCCTATCGCCCTATCTCGCTATTGGGTTCTGATTTTAAAATCTTTACCAAAATCTTGGCTAATCGCTTACTTCCACATATGCCCAGCCTAGTGCATGAAAATCAGGGAGGATTTGTACCGGGCAGACACACCGCCGATAACATACGGAAAGTGTTGAATGCGATTTGGAGGGGTAGGACCAAGGATACACAATTGATTTTATTAACCATTGATGCTGAGAAAACGTTTGATCGGGTGTCCTGGCCTTACTTACTACAAGTGTTGGAGGCCATGGGCCTTGGCGTTGGGTATTTACAATGGGTGAAAGCTATCTACTCTAACCCTCTGGCGCGGATCCGTGTGAATGGGATCTACTCTAACACTTTCGAACTAGGCCGGGGGACGCGACAGGGCTGCCCTCTTTCGCCTTTGCTTTTTGTGCTCTCTATGGAGCCGCTGGCACAATTAGTACGGGAACATCCGCAAGTGAGGGGGGTGCGGGGGTCGGCAGGGGAAAGCAAAATCTCCTTATTTGCAGATGACCTGCTATTTTTGATAACGGACCCCCTGAGGTCTTTATCGGTGTTGTATCAGGCCTTGCTGGATTTTGGTAAAATATCGGGATTTAAGATTAATGCTACTAAATCAGAGATTTTGAACATCTCTGCAGATGCTGCCACGCAGCAGCTTCTCCGCCAGCGGTTCCCGTTTAAATGGGTTAAGAGGCGGGTGAAATACTTGGGGGTGTACATAATGGCCGATGCCCGAGCTATTGGTAGGGAGAATTTTGGGGCGATGGAACAGAAGATGCGGAGAGAATTGGAACATTGGGAGGGGAAGAAATTATCATGGTTGGGGCGGATCGCGGCTGTTAAAATGGTGATCCTACCCCAGTGGTTATATTTATTCCGGACTATACCAGTGGGGGTGCCGAGGATGTATATGGGGAAGATTCAGAGGATTATCATGCGCTTTATTGGAGGGGGGAAACGTAATCGAGTGACATGGTCTCTACTCACTAAGAGTAGGCGTAATGGAGGGATGGCCATCCCAGATATGCATAGATATATGGAGGCGGCACAATTAAGTGCGATAGTGGCCTGGGGAGCGGACTACAGTAAGGAATGGGTGCGGATGGAGGCGGATGATTTAAAAGTGGCGACCCTATCTGAATGGCTCTGGTTACCCAGCACTAGGCAGACCGGGGTGCGTAACTGTAATCCCTATGTCCAGAGAACGTTGTATCTCTGGCATCGCTGGCGGCGAAAGTGGTGGGGCATGGGAGAGGTGTCCCGCTTAATACCTATAGTGGATAACCCCGATTTTCCCCCTGCAGTGGGACGAAGTGTGTTTTTAAGATGGGCACGGCGGGGATTGACGCATGTCGGCCACCTCTTACGGGGGCTGGAGCTTCAATCCTTTTCGGCCCTGCAGCAGCTCTTTGGCTTAGAAGCCACCGATTACTTTCCTTACCAACAGATCTGTCATTATATCACCCATAAAATAATTCCGGGGCTCCCTAGAGACCCTACTGAGATTGAAACTTTATTCCTGATGGGGCAATCAAAGAAGTTGCTTACGAAATTCTATAACATGATGGAGGGTCAGGGGGGTCGGGGACCCTTCCAACAAGCCTGGGAACGTGACCTGGGGATTCATTGGGAGGAGGGAGTGTGGTCCAGTATTTTTCAGAATAAGTACAAAGGGCAGCTAGCGGCTAGTTTTATAGAGAATAATTATAAACTGATGTATAGGTGGCATCTTACACCTGAGAGACTGCATGTAATGTTTCCAGGACACACGGATAAATGCTGGAGGGAATGTGGGGAGGTGGGGACTGTATTGCACATTTGGTGGTCTTGCTCTTGCGCTCGGGAGCGATGGGGAGAGATTTTTGATCTTTTGAGTGTCATTATGGGGAAAGTACTTGAACCTCACCCAGCTATTGCCCTATTGGGGCTTAAGCCGGAGGAATTTACCCAAACCGAGAGTTTCTTTGTTAATATGGGCTGTGTGACTTTCCGAATATTGATGGCCAGGCAGTGGCGGCAAGTCCACCTGCCCACAGTGCGGGAATGGTTATTTGCTCTTGACTCCAATTATTTGCTTAGCAAAGCTACTGCTTTGAGAAACAATAGCTCCAAAAAATTTGAAAAAATTTGGGAAACATACTTGTGTTGGCGAAGTACGAATTTGTAAAGACTTCTGTAGGCTTGTAAGAGCTGGCGGCTGGAGGGGGGGGGAGGGGTTTATTATGGTTTATTATGGCTGTATAACTTGAGGTTGGTAATTCTGTTTGTATTCTGTGTTACAGTTTCAATAAAAGTTTAAATATAAAAAAAAAAAGATATCACTATGCTAGTTGATCATGGTAGTGGCTTCCTGTACCTTGTCTCTGAAGATGTTCTATTATTCCTGTACCTTGTCTCTGAAGATGTTCTATTATTCCTGTACACTGGGCTGTAACTCTAAAGCCCAAACATAAAAAGTAGCAGGGCACACCACATTGTGAAAGGAACAGGGAGCTTTATTAATACCAGTGAGGTCACCCTACATGTGTTTTGGCAGATGCCTTCTTGAGGGGAAATCGACCTCTAAAATAATCATGTCACGACACAACAAAAAATAGTAAAACCATAAATCATACATATTATATTGATAAATAGTTAAAACCATAATAAAGAACAAATAAAATACAGAGAACCTAAAAATCATAAAAAAGCGAATTGAGAAAGTAAAAATGCCAAGGGTTTGAAACATACAGATCAAATTAAATGAAATTGCTATGTAATAGTGCAAATTAATTAAAATTTCAAATTTTATACATACAAAATTAATTATGAAAATGAGTAATAGTGAAAAAGTGAAAAAAGGGGAATCTTTGCATAGATAAACAAAATATTTAGTAAACATCATTATATATGTGTATACATACTTGCAGAGTCAAACAGAAAAGATAGAGAAATAAAAGGAGACCTAAATAAAAAGGTGGGGAGAGAGAGGCTAGCATACAAGTTTGGCAAACCATAGGCTTCAAATTTACCCATGTTAAGATACTAAATTGTATTTCTCTCCTGACTACAAATGCAATTTGAAGACCTACAGTCAATAAGAAAAAAACTTTATGATATCCAATTTTATCTAGAGGCATGTATGCGACACAACTGTTCATTTGTAAATATGGTAATGCAAATGGCATAAAGATTACTACGGCCTAGAGTTTATTTCCCTATTTAATAAGCCTTTGGAGTTTAAAAATAAAGGATTCTCCAGGACAACATGGAAAAGGAGAACATGTAGTCTAAAAATAAACAATCGCTCATATGACCTGTTGTACAGAATCTATCAAGAAATTGCCCATGCTGTAATATTAGATTGTGCAAATCAACTGTCTAGATGTTAGTGCATAGTGTATTATTGCAGTATATGTTCCTGAAGCCCGTTCTGACATGTTTTGAACGATAACAAGAGGGAAGGGAAAAACTGACGGAGCTCACCTCAGTCTGAAGAACACACTATTCAGTGAAGCATGAAAAGGAAATCTGGTGCCAAACACTGAGCATTCAGAGGAGAAGCTACTGATGTTATGCTATCATCATCTTAGGTCACTTCTATAGAAAGTGTAGGAATGGTAAATTGAACTTATTGCCATATCTATATTCAAAAGATAAGGAGTTGCTAGGACCCACATTGTTGTCCTAATACATAAAATTCACAATGTTCATAAACAACAGAAAGTTAAGATAGTAATAAGTATTCGGTGATCTCGAGGGTTTCTAAAACGTCAAACTCTCGAAAAAAGGAGAAGTGGGGCTAATCTCTTTACCAAAGGATATTAACGAGGGAATTTTTAAAGTATGACGTATATTAAGGATTTAAGGGTACATTTATTAGGACAATATACTCTAAGTTGACATTATATATATATATGTCTATGTATGTGTGTATATTATGCCTCCTATCAAAATTATAAATGTAACATGGTGGAAGAAACCATGAGTAAAAATTCACAACCGCTTGTTAGCTATGTTGATGAAAAAGAATGAAGTAAAGCTTCCAAAATTAGTATACTTATTTCAAATAAACATCTCATTGGTCACATTTACACTGACGTGTTAAAAACAAGCATATGTTTAAGTCCAACCTGTACCCAAGTCAGCATCTTTGGACCAATGAGGTGATATCATCAGATACTAATTCTATACCCGAGTCCAGTCCTAACATAAAATAGATTAAAACTCTATTAATACTAGGTTGAAAAATCATCCAATTATCCAATAAAACCATATATAAGATAATAAATAGGCTTGAAAAAACAAGCTACAGAAACTGACTGATAGTCACTAATTGCAAAATAGAAACAATGTAAATGGTAAATCAAACATAGAAACATGCAGCAGAAAAAGACCACATGGCCTATCTAGTCTGCCTTCCAGATCGACTACTACAATAATCCTCTCTTTCCCCTTAGAGATCTTCTGTGTTTGTCCCATGTTTTTTTGAATTCAGATAGTGTCCTCATCTCTACCATCTCTACTGGGAGACTACTCCACACATCTACCACTCTTTCCGTAAAGAAATATTTCCGCATATTACTCCTGAGTCTATCCCCTTTCATCCTCATCTTATTCCCCTCGTAGCAGAGCTTACTTTCAATTGAATGAGGCTCTCCTCCTGTGCATTTATGCCATGGAGATATTTAAACATCTCTATCATATCTTCTCTATCCCAGCTTTCCTCTAAGGTATACATATTAAGATCCTTAAGTCTGTCCTCATATGCTTTATAACAAAGACCACTAACCATTTTAGTTGCCACCCTCTGCAACAACTCCAACATATTTATATCTTTTTGAAGGTGTGGTCTCCAGAACTGTACACAATACTCCAAATGAGGTCGCAATAAAGACCTATACAGAGGTACTATTAGCTCCTCTTTTCTGCTGGCTATTCCTCTCCCTATGCACCCAAGCATCCTTCTAGCTTTCGCCATCGCCTTTTCTATCCATTTAGCCATTTTAAGATCGTCGGACACAATCAGATCCCGCTCTTCTTTTGTGGAAAGAAGTACTTCCCCACCTACACTGTACTGTTCTTTTGGATTTTTGCAGCTGAAAGGCATGACCCTGCATTTTTAGCATGTTTTAGCATGAACTTTCAGCTGCCAAATTCTAGACAATTCTTCAAGCTTAGCTAGATCCCTCCTCATGTTATCTACTCCTTCCTGGGTGTCTACTCTATTGCAGATTTTGGTATCATGCGCAAAGAGGCAAACTTTACCAGACAGCCCTTCCGCAATATCACTAACAAAGATGTTAAAAAGAATCAGACCAAGGACAGATCCATGCGGCACACCAATGGTAATCTCCCTCTCCTCAAAGTGAGTTCCATTTACCTGTACCCTTTGTTGCCTCCCCCTCAACCAATTTCTAACTGAAGCAGTAACTTTAGGGTCCATCCCTAGGGTGCTCAGTTTGCTGATAAGTCACCTGTGAGGAACGATGTCAAAGGCTTTACTGAAATCCAAGTACACCACTTCTAGGGCTCTCCCTCGATCCAACTCCCTGGTCACCCAGTCAAAAAAAGCAATCAGATTTGTCTGACAAGACCTGCCTCTGGTGAATCCATGCTGCCTCTGATCCTGTAATCCATTGGACTCCAGAAACCTCACTATTTTATTTGAGCAGCGCTTTCAATAATTTACTCACCACAGAGGTTAGACTAACTGGCCTGTAGTTTTCAACCACATCCTTACTTCCGCTTTTGTGTAAAGGGACCACATGTGCCTCTCTCCAGTCCTCTGGCACCACTCCCGACTCCAAAAGAGGCAATGAAAAGGTCAGACAGCAGAGCCACTAGAAGATCCCAAAGTTCTTTCAGTATTCTCGGATGTATCCCATCCGGTCCCATCGTTTTGTCTTTTAGTTTAGCTAGATCCTCCCAAACACAGTCTTCTGAAAATCATTTGAGATCCCTGTCGCTTTTGTTCCTATATGTGGGTGTTTTCTGAGATCCTGCTCCTGGCCCTTCATCTGTGAACACAGAACAGAAATATTTGTTAAGCAATTCCGCTTTATCCTGATCAGCTGCAACATATTCCTCCCCTTCACCCTTGAGTCTGACAATACCACTTTTGCCCTTCCTCTTCTCACTAACATATCTGAAAAATGTCCTATCCCCCCCATTTTATTGCATTGGCTATTTCTTTTTATTTTGGTATCTTTGCTTTCCTGATTATTTTGCTAGCTTCTATAAGTTTTTCCAAATATAGATGCCTGTCTTCTGCTCTCTATGATCTCTTGTATTTCATGAAGGCCTCCCTCTTCTTCTTCATCTTTTCAGCTACTTCTTTTGAGAACCATAGCAGCCTCCCTTGCCATTTACCTTTCTAACAAAAAGGTCAGTTGCCCTTAAAATATCCCCTTTGAGTTTTGCCCACTGTTTTTCTACATCCCCCAGCTGTTCCCATCCCACTAATGACTCCTTGAGATATTGGCCCATCTTGGCAAAGTTATTTTTCTTAAACTTTAAGACCCTCGCTTTTGAATGGATTTTATCAGTCCTAACCCTGGATGTAATAGTGGTAACACTCCGTTGGGTATAATGTGAATGTTAAAAATGGCTGGAAACAAGTATTTAAAGCGTAGTTACTCACAGGATCAGGAACTGGTTAAAAGATAGAAAGCAGAGGGTAGGGCTAAATGGCCAATTTTCCCAATGGAGAAAGGTGAATAGTGGTGTACCCCAGGGATCTGTGCTGGGTCCGTTGCTGTTTGACATATTCATAAATGACCTGGAAAGTGGAATAACGAGTGAGGTTATCAAATTTGCAGATGACACAAAACTATTTAAAGTTGTTAAAACCCAAGAGGATTGTGGAAAATTGCAAGAGGATCTTGATAAACTGGAAGACTGGGCATCAAAATGGCAGATGAAATTGAATGTGGACAAGTGCAAAGTTATGCACCTAGGGAAGAACAACCCAAACTATGGTTACACGGATGCAAGGTTCCGCATTAGGAACCACCACCCAGGAAAAAGATTTAGGCGTCATTGTGGATAACATGTTAAAACCCTCGGCCCAGTGTGCAGCGGTGGCCAAGAGAGCAAATAGAATACTAGGTATCATAAGGAAAGGAATGGAAAATAAATCAAAAGATATTATAATGCCTCTATATCGTTCCATGGTGAGACCGCACCGCACCTTGAATATTGTGTGCAATTCTGGTCGCCGTATCTTAAAAAGAATAAAGCGTTATTAGAAAAGGTTCAGAGAAGAGCCACCAAAATGGTAAAGGGGATGGAAGGATACTCCTATGAAGAGAGGTTAAAAAGGTTAGGGCTCTTTAACCTGGAAAAGAGACGTCTGAGGGGAGATATGATAGAAGTCTATAAATTAATGAACGGAGTGGAACGGGTAAACGTAGATTGATTGTTTACATTATCAGAATATAGAAAGACTAGGGGACATTCAATGAAGCTACAGGGTAAACTATTTAAGACTAATAAAAGAAAATATTTTTCCACTCAACGTGTAATCAAACTCTGGAATTTGTTACCGGAGGATGTGGTAAAGGCTGTTAGTCTTGCTGGGTTTAAAAAAGGTTTGGGCAAGTTCCTGGAGGAAAGGTCCATAAACCATTATTAAGAAGTGACCCAGGATATCAATGCTTGACCCAGTACAAGCATTATGTAACCTGTGTCTTTTGGGGAAACTGCTAGGTACGTATGACCTAGATTGGCCACTGTTGGAAATAGGATACTGGGCTTGATGGACCTTGGTCTGACCCAGTATGGCATATCTTATGTTCTTACCTGTAACAGGTGTTCTCCAGGGACAGCAGGAATCAGTCCTCACATATGGGTGACGTTGGCACTGACGGAGCCCTCGTGCGGAGCAATTCTGCAGCTTTCAAAGAAAGCCTTTGGGACTGCATCGCGCATGCGCGATCCCCTTCCCGCCCAAGGGTGCCATCTTGCTCAGTCAAATGACATAGCTAAAAAGACAGCAAAAAGAATAAATCAATAATAGGACTGCGACTCCAGAGGAGGAGGGAGGGTCGTGAGGACTGATTCCTGCTGTCCCTGGAGAACACCTGTTACAGGTGAGTAACTACGCTTTCTCCAGGAACATGCAGGAAGTCAGTCCTCACATATGGGACTCCCTAGTTATAGGCTACCGAGAATCCATAGCTGAAAATGTCTCCCTCTAGAAGAGCTGCAGCAGCAGTGATAGGAATTCAGCGGAGACGCAACCCCCCCCCCCCCCCCCCCCCCCCACTGGTACCCTGACACCAGAGGGCTGGAGGGTAGGAGTTTCCTAAACCTCAAATAAGTTGTGGAGTACTGCCTGGCTGAAAGCATTGTCTCGTCGGGACTCTCCATCCAAGCAGTAATGGGTTGCAAAAGTCTGGCTTGTAGACCAGGCTGCGGCCCTGCAGATGTCTGCCAGCGAAACAGAGCGGAAATGAGCCACTGATGCGGCCTTAGTGCTGACACGGTGGGCCGTGATTCGACTCTGCAATGGGAGGACGGCCGCCCTGTACGCCTAGGCAATGCAGTCTGCCACCCAGGTGGACAACGTGTGCTTGGAGACAGGTAGCCCCAGCTTACTGGGGTCATAACAGATGAAGAGCTGAATAGCCCTTTGATGTCCCCGCATATGGTCCAGGTAGAAGGCTAAAGCCCTTTTACAATCAAGGGTATGCAGAACCGTCTCTGCCCAGCTAGCATGCGGTCTGGGAAAGAATGTCGGAAGAACCACCTCTTGGTTGAGGTGGAATGGAGAGACCACTTTCAGAAGAAACTTGGGGTGGGTGCGCAGGACCACCCTGTTCCTATAGAACCGTGTGTATGGTCTTTCTGACACCAGAGCTTGTAGTTCACTCACTCGTCTGGCAGATGTGAGTGCCACCAGGAAGAGCACCTTCCAGGAGAGGAAGCGCAGATGGCAAGTGGACATCAGCTCAAAAGGTGGGCGAGTAAGCTGTTGCAAGACCACATTCAAATCCCACTCGGTTGCCGGAGGACGAACCGGGGGTTTTAGTAGATGTAGACCTCTGAGGAATCTGGACTCCAAGGGGTGACCTGAAAGAGGTTGTCCTTCCACTAGAGAGTGGTGTGCTGACAAAGCACTCAGGTGGACCCTGGCAGAGTTAGATTTGAGGCCTAATTCTGAGAGGTGCAGCAGGTACTGCAGCACCACTGATACTAGACAAGAGAAAGGGTTTTCATTGTGCTGGCCACACCACACCTCAAACCTACGCCACTTGAAGGCATAGGTTTTCCTAGGGGACTGCTTTCTTGAGGCCAGCAGCACTTCCTCCATGTTCTTAGGCAGGAGGAGAGAAGCCAGCACTACCCTTTCAGCAGCCATGCCATCAGGTTGAGGGACCTGAGGTTGGGGTGTAAGATAGAGCCCTGCTCCTGGGACAGGAGGTCATGCTGCATCCCCAGAGGGAGTGGGGTTTCCACTGCCAGCTGGAGGAGAAGCAGAAACCAAGGTTGTCTTGGCCATCTGGGGGCTACCAGGATGACCAAGGTCTTGTCCCGAAGAAGTCTGAATAGAGTTTGGGCCACCAGAGGCGTGGGAGGAAACACATACAGGAGGCCCATGGACCAGGAGATTAGGCAAGCATCTGCAGCCAACCTTTGGGGATGTGGATGTCTGGAGCAAAAGTGGACAACTGATGATTCTGCGGACTGGCAAAGAGATCTATGGCCGGATGTCCCCAGCAATGGAAGATCTGCTGGGCTACTACCGGATTCAGTTGCCACTCGTGAGGTTGGAGAATTCTGCTTAGCTTGTCTGCTAGGCAGTTCTCCTGACCCAGCAGGTAAACTGCTTTGAGAGACATACCCTGTCGGATTGCAAAGGAACAGAGGTCCAGTGTCTCCTGATACAGGAGGTGGGACACCATCCCTCCCTGCTTGTTCATGTAGAACATAGCCACCTGGTGGTCTGTTTGTACCAAGACAGACTGATGTGAGAGAACATGAGAGAAGGTTTGAAGAGCTAGGCGTATCGCCCGGAGCTCTAAGAGGTTGATTTGTTGTGTCCTCTCCTGAGGAGACCACAACCCTTGAGTGCATAAGTCCTGGCAATGGGCTCCCCAGCCCAGCAGAGATGCATCTGTCGTCAGCACACTTGTGTATGAGGGAGGCTGGAAAGGCACTCTCTCAAGTAGGTTGGATGGCTGAAGCCACCAGGTCAACAACTTCAGTAGTTGTTTTGACACTCTGATCCTGTCTCGGAGTCTTCCTGTGGCTTGTGTCCACTGATCTCTGAGGCACCACTGAACTGTCCTCATGTGGAGACGGGTGTTTGGGGTCACATGAACCATTGAGGCCATGTGTCCCAGAAGGCGTAGAAAATGCCTCGCTGATATCTGAGACTTGTGGCTGATTTGGTGTACTAGCTCCAGAAGTCTGTGTGCTCTGCCCTCTGGCAGGTAAGCCTTCGCTTGAAGGGTGTCTAGCCTTGCCCCTCTGAACTCTAAGTGGGGAGCAAAGTGGACTTTGCTTGATTTATGACAAAGCCTAGATGCTGCAGCATGCTGATAGTGCAAGCTGTGGCCTGTTGGTCTTCATGAGGGGATGGGGCCCTGATGAGCCAGTCATCCAGATACGGGAAGACAAAAATTCCCTGGTTCCTGAGGTAGGCTGCCACTACTGCCAGACATTTGGTAAATACTCTGGGGGCAGAGGCTAGGCTGAATGGAAGTACTCTGTACTGATAATGGTTTCCTCCCACTACAAATCTGAGATACTGTCTGTGCTCTGGATGTATGAGAATGTGCGTATAAGCATCCTTCAGGTCTAAAGAGCATAGCCAGTCTCCCTGGTGGAGGTAAGGCAGCAATATTCCAAGGGAAAGCATCTTGAACTTTTCCCTCACAAGTTTAAGTTTCGCAGGTCAAGGATGGGCCTGAGGCCTCCTGTTCTCTTTGGTATCAGAAAATATCTGGAGTAAAAGCCTTGTCCTAGCAGGCTGTGGGGCACCAGCTCCACTGTCTGATCCTCTAGAAGACCGGCCAACTCCTGTAAGAGGAGGTTCCTGTGTAGAGGGGGTCTGAGTGGCTCTCCTGGAAAGTAGGAGGAAGGTACCTGGTTGAAATGGAGCAAATAGCACTTTTGGTCTATTTGTAGGACCTGGGTATCCGTAGTGATAGCTGGCCACCTGTGGGTGTACAGGGTCAGCCTTCCTCCTGTGCAAGGCCTCACCACTGGTGGGAGAGAGACTATGCTTTGGGAGTCAAAAAACACCCCCCGGCTGGGTTGGAGCCGGGGCCTGGGGGTCTTCTGCTTATGCAGGCCATGTTCCTGTCCCTTGGCCTGCTGCCCCTGTTGGGGAGCCGGGGTGGCCTGGTGAGTGGGGTAGTTGCGTTAAGCAGCACCCTTCCTCAGGAAAAAGAGCTTTTTACCCAAGCCCTTCTTTTTAGAAGGGGTAGATGTCTTCTTGGAGAGTCTTGTCTGGGTCAAGTATTCGGTCTCAATTTCAGCAGCCTTCTCAGTCATGGGTTTGCCAAAAAGGTTCTCACCTCGGCAAGGGACATCGACCAACTTGTCCTGAACCCATGGCTCCAGGTCCGACGACATTAGCCACGCCTGGCGTCGGGCACCGATGCTGGCTGCGGCTATGCGGGCCGAAGCCTCGAAGCCATTGTAGGCTGCTCGAGACAAACTTCGAGCACGCCCGAATCCCAGTGGACACGTTCTTGAAGCGCTGCAAGGGTTCCTCGGAGAGGTCAGCTGAAAACCCAGCAATCTCCTTTGCCAGGTCCTGCAAGTACATGCCCATGTACAACTGTTATGTTTGGACACAGCATGATAGCATCGAGCCCTGGTAGCACTTTCTGCCGAGCGCGTCCAGGTTCCGGGCCTCCCTGTCAGGGGGCACCGAGGAGTGCGTCTTTTGGCTCTTGAGCCTGTACATGGCTGATTCCACAACCATGGAGTTGTGCGGCAGCTGCGCCTTTTGAAACCCAGCACTCTTGCGGACTCGATTGATGGAATTGACCCGCTTGCTGAGAACTGGCATTGAGGCCGGTGACTCCCACATGCGGAGCATCAGCCGTTCCAACATCGGAGGAACCGGTACCGTAAGGGCTTCCCAAGGGGGGAAGTCATAATGGAGGGCTTCGAGCTCCTCGGCTCGAGGCTCCTCCTCGGTGTCTGCCAGAAATGCCAAAGCCTTGGACATATCCCTGACGAAGTCTGAGAACCGGGTATCCTCCGGGGGGGACCTTCTCCGAGGCTCGGACCCCGGCAAGTCCGATGGGACACACTGGGTCCGGTGGGTGTCTAGGGACTCTTCATCTTCCGTCTCCCATGCCGAGTCTTCCGAGGAGGAATCAATGGGCTCCGGCCGTGAGGGCTTCGATGTCAATCGCCGCTACGCCGAGGGCACCGGCGTCGATGACCTCGGTCCCGAATGGGAGGTTGAGGGAGACCTCGGCCAAGGACTGACCCGAGCACGAAGAATCTCGAGGATCGGCTTGGCCTCTGGGGTCGACTTGGATGTTGAGGTCCCGGTGGTCGGGGCGGATGGACTGGTGAGACCGGCTATCAGTGCCCGCTGCTGCTCCATGAAGGCAGACATAATGCGCTCCAAGGCCGTCATTCTGAGACCGAGCTCAGAAGACTCTGCAGCCTCCGGCGACACCGGCTCTCCCGGAGGAGAGTCAACGAGGACAACAGCAGTTACCTTCCTCGGCGTCTCTGGCTCCGTGCGAGGTACTTTTACAGGGCGCTCCGGCTCCGAGGACCCGGGGCGGCGGTCAGGACTCCGCGACCTGGTCCGCGAAGGTCCAGGCCGATCAGAGGCATCCAATGACGCCGCCCTCGCAGGTTTCTTCTTCCTTCGGTGTTCCCATGAGGGAGACCCCCGCTCAGAAGACCCCCGATGATGCTCAGAGTCAGACAGCTCCCGAGACATCGAGGCTTCTGAAGAGGTCCAAACCTGGGTGGATTCGGACTCAGAGAAAATCCTTTCACGCTGCTGCTGCCTACTTCTAAGTGCCTTAGAGGACATTTTGCTACACGGGCCACAGACCTTCGGGTCATGGCTGGGCCCGAGGCAGCAGAGACAGCAGTCATGTGTGTCGGTAAGGGACATTAATTTCTTAAACCGATCATAATTTTTAAACCCGCTGGCAGCCATCGGGGGGGGGGGGGGAAAGGCCCCCTGCGAGGTCAAACGACCGGGCTGCCAGTGAAAAAGAAAAAAGAGCACGAACGCTAGCCACTAAGGGCAAAAACCGAAAAATAGTGACCGGACTCGATACCAGTGTACCGAACCGAGGCGGGAAGGGGAACCGGCGTCGAACCGGGCCAAAGAAGAGAATCTTCAGGAGTTTTGACGCACTTTTTCCGTGAGGGAAGTTGGACTATGTCCATTGGTCTCCGGGGAAAAAGGGAGACTGAGCAAGATGGCACCCTTGGGCAGGAAGGGGATCGCGCATGCACGATGCAGTCCCAAAGGCTTTCTTTGAAAGCTGGGGAACTGCTTCGCATGAGGGCTCGTTCGGTGCCGACGTCACCCATACGTGAGGACTGACTTCCTGCTTGTTCCTGGAGATTGAGCCATACACTAAGAATTGTAGGGATAAGATTGAAACATAATACAGCAGGATAATTTATAATGAATGATGAATATCAGGCATTAAAACCATAGCATAATTCAATCAAGTAATAAAGACATAGTTGTAATCAAGGAGTAAATAACAAATAGTGGACTGTAAAAACCCTGGGGCCAGCAAACTCAACTAGCATGATAACAAAACAAATAGTAGTGAAAAGACTATATATCAGCCATGCCGTAAAGTATATGGCAAGTGTCTATAGAAAAAAAGAGAAAAAAATAAAGAAGTGTAAATATAGCCAACACACTTAAAATGCCTCATTAATAAATAAGAAAGTAAAAACCTTAAAAACTTAGAACATTACCAAGATGATGACAACAGTGGGACCCGTATAGTGATTGCAGTTAAAAATATATGTATCGGGGGGGCGCTCGTGAGCCCACTGCAAGATGGCCGCACTTTGTTAAAGCTCCGACCCCACAACCCCTGAATTTCTGCTATCATCAGCTAACAGCCGCATTCTGCTCCCCCCCGTACCTCTCCCGGATCGGCGCTAGCCAGCGACCCCTCTCAGTGCCTGATTTTGTGGCTTAGCGGGTCCTCCGGAGGCTGGGGTATCGCGGAGTCACTCACTGTCACGCGGCCTGCTAGAAGCTGCCTCCGATCACTGGACTCTCCCTTGCCTGATCCTGCCACCAGCCGCTGCATCCGGCACCGCCGAAACTCATCTGACAGGCCCCCGCGAGGCCTACGAAGCGAGCCCTCTTCATTGCCAGCGGGCTGAACGCCGGATTGCTCAGGGGGAGGGAGATTGTATTTCTCAGCGCGTGGTGCTCGACTGAAGAGCTGAAGAACGGCCGGGGAGCTTGGCCGGGACCACGTGCACTCCGCGCGGCGCCTGCTGCAACCTCTATCAGCACTTACCACCCTTCTTCATCTGCACAAGCCATCTTGAAGGGGGTAAGTCTGTGCATTGTCTCTCCCCCTGCCCACCCCCTGAACTGGGCTTGTAACTGGTGGCTGGGTCTGTTTTCCCCTTGGCAGCTTGGTGTCCCATCGAGGCCTCCGCCTTCCTGATCAGACTCTGGGTGCCCTGCAGGCCCATACTTGTGACCACTGTGACTTTGGGTCTCCCCTTGAAGCCTTCTACCCTACAGCTTCGGGCTTCTGACGGTGCAGTCCCACGCTGCCTTCCGCTGCTTTCTGACTCCTACTTGTGCCAGGCTATTTCTCCCGGGGGACTGGAGGCAGTTCACGACCTTCCATCTCATTGTCTCACCAGTGCCTGTTACCTGGCTGACATTGCTTCTCTGCATCTCCTGATACTGTGTGGTGGTGACTGTCCTACGGAGTGCATCGTTCTCTCTCTGGTGCCTTCCCTTTTGCTGGCATTGCCCCTACCTCTCCTAACACTGTGTGAGCCTGGTGGCCTTGTGTGATGGCTGCAAAAATTAAAAACTCTGAAACTCGGGAGGGGATGCGCTCTTCCCAGCGGCTGCAGAGTAAGTCCGGAGTAAGTCCGGAGCCTCAAGCAGCCTAAGTGGCCAGTCTCCTCCAACTGGTTCTGACGATGAGACTGTAAGTGAAGAGGAACTGGACCCTCATAAGCCACTCACCTCGGCTCAAATTAAGCAAGAGTTCCGTAAGGGCTTCGCAGAGTTAGCCAATGAACTCCGCACACTACGGGAAGACTTGATGAAAGATGTCGCAGACCTCCGGACCGAAGTTACGGAACTGGGGCCCGTGTAGAGGATGTGGAGTCCAAAGTGGTTGACCAGGATGGGACTCTGATGGACTTACAATGTGCTCTCGACAGGCAGCGTGCGCAGGCTATGGAGCTGACCTATAAAATTGATGACATTGAAAACCGCTCCCGCCGCAACAACGTGCGTTTTCGTGGGATTCCAGAGCCGGGGGAGGCGGGGAAGACCTGCCGACTGTGCTTAGACTGCTGATAGCGGAGTTGCTTCCAGCGGAGGAGCTGGCTGCACATGCCTCCGGAATGGAAATTGAACGGGTTCACCGCGCTCTGGGAAAACCCCCTAACAACCAGCCACGAGATGTCATTGCGAGATTCCTACGCTATTCTGACGCTGAGCTTCTTATACGTCGAGGCCGGGAGAAGAAGACGATCCACTTTCAGGACGCGACAGTATCCATCTATCAGGACCTCTCGATGTTCACTTTGGCGCGCCGGAGAGAGATGAAACCAGTCTCGGCGGTCCTGAATAGCAAGGGGATTCGCTATTCTTGGTCCTTCCCATTTAGGATGAACTTCCTATTGGATAACAAAAAGATCTCTGCAAAGGACTACTCTGAAGCTTGGCGAGCTCTTCGTCAAGCAGGTTTAGTTGATGATAATACCCAGCCTCATCCGCCGCCCCCTAGGCCCCAACACTCTAAGTGGACTCGGGTGGGCAAGTCCACCTGACACTTTTGCAGATTTGAAGACCCCCTCCTATTTTTTCTTTCTTAGGGAGTCTTGGCCAGTGGGTCCCCTGTTTGTTTTTTGGATAATTGGTGGCAAAGATTAGCCTGGGGTCCCCACTCCATTTTTCATGGTGGGCGGCGGCTGACCTGTAAATGTTTTTATTGATGTTACTGTTCTGATGGGGGGACATGATGAGAATGCTGATCCGGGAGGGGTGGGGGAGTAAGGGGGGGAATGTTTTTCTATGTTTAGGATGAATTCTCACTTTGTGGGGTTTTGGGGGGTACGGGGTTTGTGGTCAATTTACCGTGTCCTGTATTAACTTAGACAGGCAGGTGGTATTGACGGGAAGGGGGTGGGGGTGACGGGAAGGGGGGGGGTGACGGGTGGGAGGGGGGGTTTCTCAACATGGAACTGGGAGGTAGGTTTGGGCTGGGGAGGTGGGTCTATGGCTTTTGTTCCTGGAGGATGGTCTAGGTGGGCCCGAGCAATTAGATTCCTGGGTTTGCTGGGGGGAACCCCCATTGGGACCTTCTGGGCGACCAGCGGATGTGGGGGGTTGGGTAGTACTTCTAAATGGTGCGTTTTATCTCTTTGAATGTTAAAGGTCTTAACTCCCCACGCACACGGTCCCTGCTGTTCTCAGAAATGCGCACTTTGCAAGGGGATATTGTTTACTTACAGGAGACCCATCTTCAAAACTCTAAGCAGGGTTGGCTAAAGCGATCCCCATACACTGAGGTGCGGGTGGCCTCCGACACGCAGGGTCGGAAGAAGCGGGGAGTGGCTCTACTATTTCACCAGAGCCTCTCCTTGCAGATTGAAGAGATAAAACGAGATGCCCTGGGGAGATGGCTTTTCCTAAATGTTCGTCTAGACGGACATTTGCTCACTTTAGCTAATATCTATGCTCCAAATACGGGTCAGGGGCCCTTTTTTACACGACTGAAAGCCCTATTGGCGGATTTTGCAAAGGGCCCCATTGTTTTGGGTGGGGACTGTAATACGCACCTAGTGCCCCATTTGGATTCTACGGGTCGCCCTGGGGGGGGGGGGACGGGGGGATCAGCAAGAGCCCTTCAGCGTTTGATGTTCGACTTGGGCCTACGGGATATATGGAGGGACACCCACGCGGGAGAGAGGGGTTATACCTACTACTCCCCAGTACACCAGGTCCACACCCGCATTGACTATTTTTTGTTGGACCAGCGCCTGATGGATGGGAGAGTGCGGGCTGGACTTGGAGCGCTGACTTGGTCAGACCACGCCCCGTGCTGGCTCACCCTTCCGGACGGCACGCATAGCGAGTACCGCCGTCTTTGGCGGTTAGACACAAGGTTTCTACGACGGCAGGGTGCAGTGCAGGATCACGCCCACTTTATTAAGGAATTCTTTGAGTTTAATGATACTGGGGATGTTCCCCTTCCCACGGTGTGGGATGCTTATAAGGCCACCGCCCGCGGTCAACTTATGGCAGAGGCAGCCCGCACGCGCAAGGTCTGGACCCGTGATCACGATCATTTGGTGAGGGAGTCTGCTCGCCTCGGCTTGGAGCACGCCCGAACCGGGTCGAGACAGGTCTTACGCCAATGGCGGACGGTCCGAGCGAAGTTAGATGCATGTATGCAGAGAGAATTAGATAATAAGCGTCGGAAATTAAGGCAAACTTTTTATGAACATGGGAATAAAACTGGATGCCTTTTGGCTTTGTGTCTCCGTCAACAGCAGTCCTCGAGAGTGGTCCGTGAACTACGTGACGCTGGGGGACAGAAGAGGGTCACTTCCCGGGAGATTCGTGAACTTTTTGCTGACTATTTGGAGCGGCTTTACAAGGCAGAGCCCACTGGTAGGGACCATGTGCAGGATTATCTTCAGAGGGCCGCTCTTCCGCGTCTTTCTGACTCTGATCGGGATCAGTTGGACTCGGACTTTACGATTGACGAAGTGGAAAATGCAATTCGGCATTTGAAAACTGGCAGCACGCCGGGTAGTGATGGTTTTCCGGCAGAATATTATAAAAAGTTTCGAGCACAATTGGCACCATCTCTGACCTGTTTGTTTAATGAGATCCTGGGGACAGCCTCTCTTCCCCCGTCCCAACGTGAGGCATTGATTGTGATGATACCCAAACCCGGTAAACCTTTGCACGATGCGGCTTCGTACCGCCCCATCTCCTTGT
Source organism: Ichthyophis bannanicus (assembly GCA_033557465.1). Lineage (NCBI taxonomy): Eukaryota > Metazoa > Chordata > Amphibia > Gymnophiona > Ichthyophiidae > Ichthyophis > Ichthyophis bannanicus. The sequence goes on from CM066032.1 coordinate 1,536,318,830, forward strand.
TAAATGTTGACGTAAAAATTTTTGCTTCTGTGCTGGCCGCGCGTCTGAACCGGGTTCTTCCGGGCTTGGTTCAGCCCGATCAGGTTGGCTTTGTGCCGGGTCGCCAGGCCGCAGACAACATTCGGCGTATGTTGCAGATTATTCATGTGGCCCAAAGGGACCCACAACTAGCATTGCTAGTGGGAATTGACGCAGAAAAAGCATTCGACCGGGTGGATTGGGGATATCTATGGTGTGTCCTGGAGATGATGGGCCTTGGCCCTAATTATATCGGGTGGGTTCGTAGCCTTTACCAGCAGCCCCAGGCGTGCGTTCGGATAAATGGGGGTCACTCGCGACATTTCTTTTTGGAAAGAGGCACACGACAGGGTTGCCCTCTCTCGCCCCTGCTCTTTGCCCTAGCAATGGAACCTTTGGCTCAGAGCTTTCGCGATCACCCAAGTTTGTGAGGGGTCCGCATCGGTCCTGCGGAATATCGGATCGCGCTCTTTGCGGATGACATCATCTTATCCCTGGTGGACCCGTCAGTGTCCCTCCCAATCGCAATGCAGCTGTTTGCCAATTTTTCTCGAGTTTCCGGCTTTAAAATCAACTATACTAAATCGGAGATCTTGAATGTTGGGGTCTCCAGGACGGTCTGTGCGGAACTTCAAGAGGCTTATCCCCTTCGCTGGGTGCCCGGAGCCCTGCGCTACTTAGGGGTGAACCTAACTGTGGACCGGGCGGACCTTTTCAAAGCCAACTATGATCCCTTGCTTCGACAGGTTCGGCGAGACCTAGAAGTTTGGAACGGCCTGCTCCTCTCCTGGTTTGGGCGTATAGCCGTAGTTAAGATGGTGATTGTCCCCCGCTTCCTTTATTTCTTTCAGGTTCTCCCGCTCCCCATCTCGCAAGCTACTTTGGCGACCTGGCAACAGTTGCTTTTGAAGTTTGTGTGGCATTATCGTCGCCCACGCCTAGCACGGCAAGTTCTTTTTGCCCGCACGCGTTCTGGCGGTATGGGCATGCCCAATCTACAGTGGTATTACGTGGCGGCACAGTGCCGGGCAGGGGTGGAATGGATGATTGCCGATAGAACTAAGCGGTGGGTGCAGTTAGAAATGAGCTTGGCGGGGGGAGCGGGGTTAGGGGACTGGCTGTGGCTTGGACCACAGCTTCGTCGAAGCACATGCACCAGTAATCCCTACATTTCTCACACCCTCCGTTGCTGGGACCGACACTTCAGACCCCGTGACGTGGATCTATCCCCATTAGCCCCTATAGTTGATAACGCCTCTTTCCCACCGGGTTTGACTGACATGGCTTTTCGACACTGGGGGCACCTTGGCCTCAGCCGGGTCGGCCAATTTTTTGTTGATGGTCGGCTACAATCCTTTCGCGCCTTGCGGGACGAGTTTAACCTCCCGGCTGGGCATCTCTATCGTTATATGCAAGTGACGCATTGGGTCAATTCTAGGTCTGTTCGGCCCCAAGTTGCCCGGGACCTGACGGATCTGGAGCACTATTGTGAGGGGTGTACTACTACAAAGGGTCTCGTGGCGACATTATATGCCCATTTGCAGGGTACCCAGACGTGCCCCACACGTCATAGGGTGCTTTGGAACTCTGATTTGAGTCTTTCTTATACTGATCAGCAGTGGGAGGCAGTGGAAGCTTGCCTGTGGAAGAGCTCAATAGCGACTAATGCCCGAGAAACGAATTATAAACTGCTGTATCGTTGGTATATGACTCCGGTGCGGATTGCTCGTATGTTTCCTGGGGCTGGGGACCTATGTTGGCGTAACTGTGGGCAGCGGGGTACCCTGGGACATATTTGGTGGGCGTGTCCCCGCATTCGTGCTTTTTGGAGAGGGGTACAATTCCGGATGCAGATGCTACTGGGACTAAGCATCCCTTGGGACCCGGGGATTTTTCTTTTTGGAACCTCCGTGCCGGGGGCCCGGGCTTCACAACTCGCCTTACTTAGGCACGGCTTGAACGTGGCCCGCCTAGCCCTGGCGGCGGCCTGGAAGCATGCTTTGGCCCCCTCCTTCCAGGTTTGGCTGGAACGCATGTGGGATACCTATTCCATGGAACGGGGGGTAGCGGTTAACAGGATGCGTCTGGCTCGCTTTGAATTGGTGTGGGAGCCCTTTGTTTCTCGCTATGGTGCGTGATTGTTCTGGCCATCTGGGGATGATATACTGGCCTCCTTGGAGGTTAGTTCTCTAAGTATATCTCCTAGCTCACCTTTGCTCCGAACCTAACCTTAGCAAGCCATAGCTGGGGGGTGGGGGGAGGTGGGGAGATGGGGGTGTGGGGCCCGGGATTGGGGTGACTTTGGGGGAGGGAAGGGAGTTTGGGAGGGTGGGGCTCCTGGTTTCTTTATTATAAACAAGTAAAAATGAAGACATATTGTAGATCCTTATTGAGATCTGATATTGTGTTGATACTGTTGCATCTTTTTTGAAGATCTTTGTGGTTTTTGTATCTTTGTAATTCTTTGGAAGTCTTTCAATAAAAAAAAAAAAATTATATATATGTATCCAGGATGAATAAATAAATAAGTAAATAAAGGAAAAGAGGGGGTGGGGGAGGGGAAGGGAGGAAGAGGAGGAGGGAGGTGAGGAGAGTGGAGGAAGGGAAAGGGAAAGAAGGGGGTGGAAAGGGGAGGGAGAGGGGAAAGGGGGAGGAAAATAGGGCATTTTTCAAGGGGAACAGGCAATCTAGTAAGGCTGGATGAGTAAAAAGATACTGAGGAATGCCAAAGTGCAGACCTTATAGAAAAACAGAGAGGTCGGACTCAGATTCAGATCAAAAGGGATCAGTGAATTCATCTGAAAAATCATACTTTGTTTGAGGCATAACAAAGGTCTTTTCTGTACCACCTCCATGCCAATGTGGTTCTCTGTATTTTATTTGCTATTTATTATGATTTTGTATATATTTTTATGATTTTACTATTTATCAGTATGATATACAAGATTTATTGTTTTACACTTTTTTTTTTTTGGTTTGTTGTGTTGTGACATTATTTTAGAGGTCGATTTCTCCTGAAGACGGCATCTGCCGAAACACGTGTAGGGTGACCTCATTGGTACTAATATAACTCCCTGTTCCTTTCATGACATGGTATGCCCTGCTTCTTTTTGTGCCTGCCAATTAGCACTACAGGTGGAGTGGTTCCCCCTTGTTCTCCAGTCTAAAGTCCAGCGCCATGTGAGTCTCTGGGCACTAATACTCATTGCAGAGGCTCTTGATGTCATATCAAAAATATCATAAGTTGCTTGGACCATGTATTTTCTGCACTCTTTCCCTTGATCCACTAGGGAGTGGAATTGCGAGACTTTCATTGGAGGGAGAAAGTCTGAACTCCTCTAAGCTGTAACATGGTGTTCCACAAGTGCATGCCCATAAAGACTTGGTAGCCTGAGGATCTGATAAAACTTTCTTCTGAAAAAATCCAGGGTCCTAGCCTCCCTCCTTGGGGTCATCGAAGAGTGCAACATGGAGCTCCTGGCCCTTCTGAGAGTAGATTTGATGACCACGGAGTGGTGTGAAAGCTGGAGTCTCTTGAATCTGGGAGCCCTCTGGACTGTATATAAAGTCACAGGAAGCACAGAGAGGGAGGTCTCTCCTACATCTGCATCTGTGGCTTCCGAAGGATTGTGTGCATAGGGGGGTAGGAATACTGGAGGATTCCAATTCTTCGGCCCTGGGCTCCTTCCTCATTTTCAACTGAAATGCAGTGGGCTTAGCCAATACCCAGACAAACTCAGGGAAAGACATGTCCATAATGAGGGATCCAATAGGAGCTCTGAAAACCTCTCCTCTGAGAAGTACTCAGAGCTGTAATTGGTTTCCCAGAAGCAGTGCAACTCAGACAGATGTCTGAGCCTCTTCCTGGGCTGACCTCCGCTCTGCATGTGAGTCAAATCTCTTTGGGAGAGTGGGCGCACAGATGGGCTTCAATGACTCAGGGATTGGTCCCTTGATGCACTCGATACCGATACTGGATGGGCACGGATCGGTGTCAAGGCCCTTTGAGGTCTTGATGACAGCATGTCTCCTGCAGGCAGATGAAGACTTTCGAGGATTGGCTTGATGCGTCAATCCTGCTGTCTCAGATCTTCTATTCCATTCTCTTGCCAAGACACTCCCCTTTAGGGCTGCCATGAACGAACGTATGGAGGCCTCAGCAGTCCTGGACATCTTTTGCAGAATCTGCCGGGGAGGATTGGCTGACTCTTGGCATCTGATGTGGCCCCTTCAATGGCAGGGAGGATGAGCGCCCTCACATTGGGGCAACTTTGAGGATCAAACATCGATCAATTCCCTGGTGCTTTTGGCATCATGCTCCAATGAACCCTGATGCCAATACAATGAAGCCTCTGCCCAAAGCTCAACATCATGAGCCCTCAATGCAGTTGAAGATTAGGATGAATTCTCTCTCTTGCTTGGGGTGTAATTGGTAGACCAATCACGGGAGGCCCTACTGATGCATGGATCCGAGTGAGCTTGAGTGCTCCTCATGTTGATGCTCTGTCAGTGTCTGGGGCAGCTCTGGAATCATAGTGACTGATGCCAGTGGGCTGGTCTTCTCTATGCCAAAAATGTGACTGCACGTTTCTTCACAATTCTGCAGCCCTTTTTTTGTCATTTATAAACACAATGGCCAAGAGGTGGCATTATGGTCAGGCCCCAAGCACTGCAGGCACCAATGAGCATCTGTAATGGACATGGTCCTGCTGCACCTGGAGCACTTCTTGAATCTGCTGGTGAGTTTTTGGGACACAGTGGATGGAAAAATAGCCGCAGCAAAATCAAACAGCTCAATTGTTAAAACAAAGGAGAGAAAAAGCAGAAGCCCGGCTGCATATGATTGTGATCTAAATGCAGTCAAACAGCTTTGCACAAAAAAGAAATGAAGCAACCAAAAAAGCTACCTAAAGGCACTAATAGGAAGATGAAGAGTAGTAGTAACGGCAGCAGGCAGGAAAGCCACATAAAGAAAATGACTAGAATGATGAAATGTCGAGTATTCCTGCAAGGACAGGACAGATGTCTGATCAGCTCCGCAGAAAAAAATGAGAGGTTCTCAGGCGTGGTGGCAATAGGCAAGAACAGGCATGCATGCATAGTGAACTTTTTAACAGCTTCTGGAAGGAGTTGAGGAAGTTTGTCCACAGGGCTCAGCTGGTGCCATCACTAAAACATGAGGACTCATCTTGCATGTCCACAGAGTGAACCAAAGATTGAGTATTGTTTATGATATAGAACTAGAAAGGGAAAATGGCAGAGTATATGGCCTTGCAGACATTACATGCTGCTATTTTCTGTGTTCCTAGTTTCCACTAGAAGAAATTTAAGAGTCTCAGTTCAGTAGTGATGGACAAAATGATGACAAGTCTTACCTACATTTTGTTTTTAAATTGACAACTTTCTCCATAAAAAAAAATATTGGCACATGATTGGAGGCTGCAATAAGAGATAATCCATTAAAACTGGGTTATAAATGGCAAACACTAATAAATTTAGAGACTGCCATTTTCTAAACAAGACTCAGAAGAATCTTATGATACACTTTAAAACTGGTATGTGATCATATCTGCTAAGAAGAAAATCCTATGATTACATGAGAGGTTTACGATGAAGATTTCAGACTACGATTTTCCTGGTCCATCTCTGTGCAGAAATATTAATGAAAAAAAATCTAGGGGTAATTTGGCTGACAGAGGACCTCAGGTGTGGTGGCAGCAGGCAGTAACAGGATGAATGGAGGAGTAGCCTAATGGTTAGAGCACTGGCTTAGCAACCAAGAGACCAGGTTTTGATTCCCACTAACACTCCTTATGGCCTTGGGCAGGTCACTTAACCCTCCAATGCCTCGGAAGAAAGACCTGGCAATCTACTTCTGGTCACTTTGCCAAGAAAACCCAGGATTTGCTGAGTTGTCAGGAGTCAGCACTAACTTGAAGGCACACATTGCATTGCAATTCGGTTGACAGAATATAAGATCTATCTTTGAAGTTCAGATTTTTATTTCACACATGAGAAGATATCAAGGTTTGAAAGTTCAGGGTGCAGATATGGTGAGATTTATTACACTCCTATGCAGGCATCACATTAATATAAGTAGGGGGCAATTTTCAAAGTTATTCTCTGCAGGTAGACAGGATTTAACCATGAGGCAGGACCCTTTGAAAACTGTTCTCACCTCTCCATAGAGAAAAAGAGGTAGGGCAGGGGCAGGCCGGCAAAAGTATGCGCAAGCATTTAGTTTTGAAATTTTCATGTCTACGTTTTGTAGATTTATCCTGCATATGTTACACTAACAAAATAGTGAAATAAAAGATTTCCAAGGCACTGGCCAGCCAAAAGACTTCTACAGGGAAACTCTGTTGGGCATGTCCTTTTAAAAGTCACCTTGCAAGCTTGCATACAATAGATGGCATATTCCCAATATGGGTTGAAAATTATCCTCATATAGGAGTAATTTTATAAAGTTTTTTTTCACACCTAAAGCCTATTTTGACTTTGTATATAGACATGTTATAAAAGTAGGCCCTTAATATGTAAGCAACTAGAATGTGCTCAAGAGATTTTTTAAAAATTATTTTTACAAACTGATGGTGTCACCTTTAGAAACATAACAAAAAGCGCACCCTCTTATTTAAAAAGTGCAAAATAAATACATTTGAAAAAAAAGGAAGTGGACCCAAGAAACAAGATTGGAAGACAAAATCAAGAGTGCTGAAAAACAGCATATTTGAAGATTTCAGTCATATTACTTTAAGACTAATATAAAAGAATTACCTCTGATATGTCAAAATGAAAATCTAAGGTTTTTCCAGGTAACTCCTTGGAAGCACAGTTAAAGATTTTTGTAAATGGAATTTCAGGAGAACTTAAATCTCCTCCATATGGCTTTGGCACATCATTCGGTACAACAAGGCTTGCTGATCGAGATACAACGAGCTTGAGAATGTTCAGTGCTTCCTTCCAGTATGGATTCTGATGGGAAAAGATATTTACATGAAATATGACACTTTGTGAACAGCAAAGTGCAGTGTCTTCACTGATTTTTCTAACAGCTAATGATTAACATGTATATTTATTTAAAATAATTATTCATCACATGCACATTTTCAAAAATCTTGAATTTGGTTGTCACAATCAACAATAACTACACTTTACTTCTCATATTTATTAGCCAGGTCTTTGGTGAGGAAATCAAGTGAACTGCAAATTCTTTCAGTCAATAAGAGCTATTAAACATTGAAATTGCCATTCTGAAGGCACAAATTATGATCACCACAATCCAATCATGAAACTTAGCCTGGAACTGAAACCCCATGTGTACTGAGAAACCATTCTCCCAAAAGCAGTTACTTGGCCTTTTGAATGCTGGCTCCTGTGTCCTGAATGGCCCAGCAGTAGCCAGCCTAGAATGGCTGGGGTAAATTTTCCCACCCCTGACCCTTCTCCCTACTGATTCATTGTATGTTTCTTGTTTGCTTTTTACTCTGCTGTGCTGCCTACCTCTTGTGTTTCTAGAGCTCTGTATTGATCCATGTTTTCCACATTTTCTTTTTGTCTTGTTTCCCTGGATCCTGTTTCTTCCTTGGATTGACTAATGCAAGGAATGTGTCTAATATGTGACCTTGCTCAGTTTCCACGGTATGGTTCTCAGTTTGTTTGTGACAAGCCTATGCCAGAATTGAGCCTCAAGGATCCCATCTATAGTGGCTGCCTGAGTTCAATCGAGTGATCCTTAACATTCAAATGATGAAAGTTCTCTTTGACGGGTGGGAAGGTGGGAGTGCTAAGTGAGCAGGAAAAGCTAGAAAAGAGGCCTGTGCCAATGCCCTCGGTACCTTGACCTCTTCTTCACCAGTCAGTTGGTCCTCCTTTTCTTCCTCCCCCAGCAGTGCTGTGTGGCAAGATGACCGTCAACTGCATCATGAGGAAGGAACACCCAGCTGATGCACCCCTGGGCAGTCAGAGGAGTAAGTCAGGCTGCCTGGGCACCATGGTTACACACGGCACCCATGCAGAACCATGCCTGTGTTGCCCTTTTACTCAGCCCTGATATTTAGTTAACCAAGTACTCACTCTGATATTGCATGTATTTTTTTCCAACTCTCAATTTTTTCTTGCTTAAAAAGTCATAATGGTTTTCTCATTCTTAGCATGGAAGCAAAAAAATATTGTTTAGCTTGGAAACAGAGATTTCTTGGATCCTGGGAGACTTTCTGAAACAAATACTCTATCCCAGTTTTCTCACTATTTAATATGAATATATTAACAAATCATAAGGTGAAGAAAGTCAGTCCTTCTGGGAAACTTTTCTTAAAAATGCATTTTTGTAGGAATTCAGCATTTCTTTTTCTCTCAGTGCTAAAGGAAACTCCAATTTTCCTAGTCTCTTAGAAACATCCTGCATCTTATCTATCACCCATCCTACTGAGCACATTCATCATTAGTACTGTATATCTGACAAGGGAACCTTAAGCAGGACAGATACTATCTGAAAGTTCTTATTGTTAGTTTCTCCCTTATCACTAAACATCCACCTCACCACATTTATTTATTTATTTATTTATTTTATTTATTTATTTACATTCTCTTATATACCGCGCTATTCTGCATCAGTGCGGTTTACATTGAACAAACTGAAATTACATTGAACAGGGCATTATAACTTGGAGATAACTATTTTACAGGGAACATGGGCTATGGAGGGTTAAGTGGCTTGCCCAAGACCACAAGGAGCACCTGTGGGACTAGAAACCCTGGTCCTTCCGGCCCAAGGTTGCTGTCCTCTAGTGGGATTTGAACCCCCGACCTTCCGGCCTGAAGTACCTTGCCCCAACCACTAGGCTACTCCTCCACTCCTAGACATCAAAAGGGTAGATAGAATTTCTCACATTCCTTCTCGATTCCCACCACCACCAAAAATTTGTCTAATAGACCACATTTTGGTGGTGGTGAGAGGTGAGGAGGAATGTGACAAAGTCTATCTACCCTTTTGATGTCTAGGACATCTGTACCTTGCCCACTCACAATCTTAAATGACAGAGGTGTAAAGCAGGGGTCTCCAAATTCAGTCCTGGAGGGCCACAAACCAGTCAGGTTGGCAGGATATCTCTAATGCATATATATATCATGCATATTCATTAGGGCTATCCCAAAAGCCTGCCAGAATTGCGGCCCTCCAGGACAGGTTTGGACACCCCTGCCCTAGACAGTCAGGTTTTCAGGATATCCACAATGAATATGCATGAGAGAGATTTGCATGCAATGGAAACAGTGCATGCAAATCTGTCTCATCCATATTTATTGTGGATCTCATGAAAACCTTACTGGCTAGGGAGTACACCAGGACATGGTTAGAAAAGGAGAAATTTTACTTACCGTTAATTTCCTTTCCTGGAATACTGCTAGATCATTCCAGACAAATGGGTTGTGTCCCCCTGCCAGCAGATCTTGGAGACAGAGAACCCCACCAAAGCTCTGATAGACTGGAGCCTGGTGATATAGTCCTACCCCTAGGGGTCTCCCTCAGTATTGTCTGTAAAGCTAACTCAAACTGAAAATGTAACCGAACTGAAAGGCCACACCTAGTGGCCACTAATTCAACTATGTACAAAGGAGCAGAAAGCATCCCCAGAACTGAAGGCTTGTTATCAAAACAAAAATAACATAGCCGCAGGGCACTCTTGGTGAGGCATACTGACAACGAACGAATCGAATGTCCGGCGGCTCCACTGCACTAGCAGCACTGTAATCAACAGTAGGGTGGGTTCTGGACTGGTCTAGCAGTATTCCAGGAAAGGAAATTAACGGCAAGTAAAATTTCTCCTTCCACGTCATACTGCTAGACCAATCCAGACAAATGGGCAGTACCCAAGCTACCGGCCTTCAAGGGGGGGTTCAAAGCCGCCGACAGCACTGCAGCGCCAAAATGACCCTCCTGCCGAGCGTGAACAGTGAGGTTATCAAATTTGCAGATGATACAAAACTGTTTAAAGTTGTTAAAACCCAAGAGGATTGTGGAAAACTGCAGGAGGATCTGGATAAATTGGAAGACTGGGCATCCAAATGGCAGATGAAATTTAATGTGGACAAGTGCAAAGTTATGCACCTAGGAAAGAACAACCCACACTATAGTTACACAATGCAAGGTTCCACACTGGGAACCACCACCCAGGAAAAAGATTTAGGAGTCATCGTGGATAACATTTTAAAACCCTCTGCCCAGTGTGCACCGGCAGCCAAGCAAGCAAATAGAATGCTAGGTATCATAAAGAAAGGGATGGAAAATAAAACAAAGGATATTATAATGCCTCTGTATCGTTCCAGGGTACGACCGCACCTTGAATATTGTGTGCAGTTCTGGTCACCGTATCTTAAAAAGGACATAGCATTATTAGAAAAAGTACAGAGAAGAGCCACCAAAATGGTGAAGGGGATGGAAGGCTACTCCTATGAAGAGAGGCTACAAAGGTTGGGGCTCTTCAACCTGGAAAAGAGACGGCTGAGGGGAGATATGATAGAGGTCTATAAATTAATGAATGGAGTGGAGCAGGTAAACGTGGATCAATTGTTTACGCTATCAGAATATAGAAAGACTAGGGGACATGCAATGAAGCTACAGGGTAAACTATTTAAGACAAATAAGAGAAAAAATATTTTTTCACTCAACGTGTAATCAAACTCTGGAATTTGTTACCGGAGGATTAGTAAGGGCTGTTAGTGTAGCTGGGTTTAAAAAAGGTTTGGACAAGTTCCTGGAGGAAAGGTCCATAAACCACTATTAAAAAGGGACCCAGGATAATCAATGCTTGACCCAGTACAAGCATTGTGGAACCTGTGTCTTTTGGGGATATTGCTAGGTACGTATGACCTAGATTGGCCACTGTTGGAAACAGGATACTGGGCTTGATGGACCTCGGTCTGACCCAGTATGGCATATCTTATGTTCTTATGTTCTTATGAACATCCAATCTATAATGACGGACAAACGTGGACAACGACAACCAAGTCGCCGCCCGGCAAATGTCAATAGGGTCTACCTGAGACCGCTCAGCCCAAGATGCTGCTTGAGCCCAAGTTGAGTGAGCTCGGAGTCCTGAAGGCACCGGCTTTCCTTGAAGAATATAGGCTGCTTCAATAGCCCCTCGTAGCCACCTAGATATAGTGGATTTGGAAGCTGCGGACCCTCGCCGAGGACCGGCAAACAGGACAAAGAGATGATCGGTCTTACGGAAGGAGTTGGTGACCTTAAGATACTGATAAAGCACTCGCTTCAGGTCCATCGCCCGCAAGTGACCACAGCGACCGGAAGTCTGTTCTTCTGAAAAGGTAGGTAAGAAGAGAGGCTGGTTGACATGAAACGGAGTAAGTACCTTAGGTAAAAAGGAAGGGACAGTCCGAAGGGACACTCCCTCCGAAGAAAAGGTGAGGTAGGGATCTCGATAAGAGAGAGCCTGAAGCTCGGAAATCCGCCGCGCTGAAGTTATGGCAACTAGGAGCACCGTCTTTAGCGTCAAATCCTTATGGGAACATGTCTTCAAGGGCTGAAAAGGAGGAGCCAGAAGAGCACGGAGCACGAGAGCGAGATCCCACGAAGGAACTGATGGTTGAACCGGGGACCGCAAGGTATTGACCCCTTTAAGAAACTGCGAAACGTCCGTATGCGAGGCTATAGAAGTCCCGCTATTGGCCCCCGAAAGCAAGTTAAAGCGGCCACCTGCACGCGCAAGGTCCTGAGGGCCAGACCCTTATCCAGACCGGCTTGCAAAAATGAAAGAATATCCGGGACGCCGCAATGCCATGGCGATATGTGACCCCGCGCACACCAAGAGTCAAAAAGACGCCACACCCGAGCATACGCTAGCGACGTCGAAGACCGCCGTGCCTTAAGCATTGTCGCCACCACGCTAGGTGAATACCCCTTATGAACTAATCTGCGGCGTTCAAGAGCCAAGCCGTAAGCGAGTAAGGAGCCGGGTCTTCCATTTCGACCGGCCCTTGCAGCAGCAGATTTGGGAAGGAGCCCAGGTGCAGAGGAGATGCTCGGGACAGACGGACGAGATCCACATACCATGGTCTGCGAGGCCAATCCGGTGCCACTAGGATCACCACACCGCGATACTCCCTGACTCGCTGGAGAACTTTGCCGATCATGGACCAGGGAGGAAAGACATACAGAAGAAGATGGGTCGGCCACGCCTGAGAAACAACATCTATCCTGTGTGACCCGCTGTCTCTCCATCGGCTGAAGTACAACGGTGCTTTGGCATTCTGCGCCGTGGCCATGAGATCCATCGCCGGTAGCTCCCATCGACGAACAATGGCCTGAAAAGGTTTCGATGCCAGAGACCACTCCCCTGGATCCAGAGTATGTCGGCTGAGAAAATCGGCCTTGACATTCTGTAGCCCCGCGATATGTTGTGCTGACAACGCCTGAAGGTGTCTCTCCGCCCAGGGGAGAAGCAGACTCATTTCCATCGATACACCAGGACATTTCGTGCCCCCTTGTCGGTTGAGATATGCTACCATAGTAGCGTTGTCGGATAGAACTCGAACCGATTGACGCCGTAGAAGAGGCTGGAACTTCCGCAAGGCTAAACGCACCACTCGCGTCTCAAGGCGATTGATGGACCACCTGGCCTCTCGAGGAGACCAGATCCCCTGCGCTGTGTGCGAGCCGCAATGTGCTCCCCATCTGGAGAGACTGGCATCTGTCGTGAGCAGCACCCAGTGTGGAGCCTCCAAGGGTACTCCTCGGAGGAGATTGCGGGGCCGAATCCACCAACGAAGACTGAGTTTCACCGCCGGCAACAAGGGCAGACGAACCTGATAATCCTCCGACACAGGCGACCATCGCGACAGAAGCGCCTGCTGCAACCCGCGCATGTGAGCCCTCGCCCAAGGAACTAGATCGATGGTAGCTGCCATGGTCCCCAAGAGCTGAAGGTAGTCCCACGTTCGAGGCACCTCCTGACGCAGAAACCGTCGAAGCTGCAGGAAGAGTTTCTGAACACGATCCTGGGTGAGAAATACCCGCCCCCGGTAAGTGTCGAAGCGAGCCCCTAAGAAATCTATAATCTGCGACAGTAGGAGGCAGCTTTTGGAGCGATTGATCACCCAGTCCAGCTCCTCCAAGAAAAACACGATGCGGGCGACCGTCTCCCGAGCTTCCGATGTGGAATCGGCCCTGATGAGCCAATCGTCCAGATACGGATGAACCCAGATGCCCTGCTTGTGCAAGGCTGCCGCCACGACAACCATAATCTTGGAGAAGGTCCGTGGAGCCGTAGCCAACCCGAAAGGCATGGCCCAGAACTGGAAATGCTGCCCTAGGACTGAGAACCGCAGAAAACGCTGATGTTCGGCCCGAATGGGAATATAAAAATACGCTTCCGCTAGATCGAGCGATGCCAGGAACTCGCCCTTGCGGACCGCCTGAATCACTGACCGAAGGGTCTCCATTCGAAAATGAGGAACTCGTAAGTTGTGGTTCACTCCCTTGAGGTCCAGGATGGGGCGAAACAAACCATCTTTCTTGGGCACCATGAAATAAATGGAGTAACGACTGAGCCCTCTTTCACGAGGAGGTACCGGGCAAATGGCGTCTAAAGCTACAAGACGCCGAAGGGTGAGTTGAACAATGCGCCGTTTCTCAGGGGATCCTACTGGGGAAACTAGAAAGGCCTCGGGAATCGACTGGCAGCATTCGAGAGAATAACCCGAGAGATGCTGTTGAGAACCCATTGATCGGAGGTGATGAACGCCCACTTCTGGGAGAACAATGCCAACCGACCTCCTACTGGTGGCAAAGTCTCAAGTGGGCGCCCCGCCCCATCAGCGGGCAGGACGTGCCGAGCCGGAGAACTTCCCCGTGCTAGAGTAGGCGTCGGAGCCTTTCCTGGCCCCCCGAAAGGACTGCGTCCGTTGTCCATAACGATTGGATGACACCCCCGGCTGGGAGGACTTGAAGGAACGAAACCTCCAAGAGTCCTTGTTCCTGGAATACTGGTAAAACGTCTGCGTCCGCGTAGACCGGCGAAAAGAAGCTTTTTGCTTATCCTCCGGGAGTCTTTGGGGCTTAACTTCGCCAAGATCTTTTACCAGCTTATCAAGCTCTTCACCGAAAAGGAGACATCCTTTAAAAGGCAACTTGGATAGCCGCACCTTGGAAGCTACATCCGCCGCCCATTGACGGAGCCACAGCCAGTGTCTGGCCACCGTCACGGCCGCAACCGAGCGAGCCAAAAGACGCAGCAGGTCATAGAAGGTGTTTGCTAGAAACGCTGTAGCCGACTCTAAGCGACTGAGAGAAGCATCCTCCAGTAGCCGTTGAATCCAGCGTAATAGGGCCCGCGCCGTTAGCCCTCCGCACACCATTGCTTGAAGGGCCAGAGAGGACGAGGAGAAAGCCGTCTTCAGCAGGCTTTCCACCTTCCGATCCTGAGGATCTTTGAGCGCCGCTCCGCCTTCCACCAGGATAGTGGTGTGCTTAGTAACACCAGAGACTAAGGCATCTACCTTAGGATATGTAAGCCAGCACTCCAGAGCATCCAGAGACCAGACATATAACTGACCGAGGCGGTGAGCGTTGCGCAGTGAGGTGTCAGGAGAATCCCATTCCCGGGACACCATCTGTTGCAATTCCTGAGGAAAGGGAAAAGATTTTGAAGGCTTATGAATCCCCTGCAAGATGGGGTCGGCCTGAGACTGCGGCTGGGGGGTCTGCGGCTCAGGCAGAGTAGAAAGGCGAAGAGCCTCTGACACTTGTGCAATCAGGGCGGATAACTCTTCCTTCCGGAACAGCCGAATGTCTTGGGAGTCCTCTTGCGCCGGAATCGATGAATCGGACGGAGAATACTCCCCATCCTCACGATCCGAGGACTCCGCAGAACCGCCAGCAGAGGACATATCATCCTCAGGCACTATATCATCATCGCACAGGAACTGTAACTCCTTCGGAGGGCGGGATCCCTTATGACCAGCGTGGGTTTTGGTCCGCTTGCGGGCTGCAGGCGAAGGCCCAGCCTCCTGTGCCACCGGCCCCTGTATCGCCGCAGGAGCTGAAGATTCAACACGCCACAGGGCCCACGCCTGGCGAAATAGCGCCAGAAGGTGATCCTCAGATGGCATGGGCTGTGAGGGCAAAAACGGAGCCGGAGGCAGCGCTGGACAAGCCCCCTGCGCCTCTGCCGGGGAGGAGGAAGGTAGCGGACCATCCAAGACAGGCAGATCAGGCATTGACGGATCTGGAGGTAACCCTGCTGACGAAGATTCTGCCTGGTGAGCAAAGCAAACAGAACACAGGCGATTCCTGAGGTCCTTCTGTTTCTTATTACATACTATGCACCTCAGCCCTGAGGAAGGCATGGTGATAGTACAACACAAACTGAAATGCTTTTTCTCTTCTTCTTCGTTCCCTGCTGACGATTTTTAAGAGAAGCTGCAGCAAAAACCGTTTTGCAAAAACGAGCAATAGGAGAGGAGTTAGGAGAAGAGAAAGAAAAATGTGCTTCGTGCCAAAAATGGAGCTCCGCGGTGATTCAAAATGGCCGCCGGCAAAATAAAAACTCTAAAAAAGTGAAAATAAACATGAAAAACGAAATAGGAGCTAAAAAATGGCAGATGACTGCAAATCTGACGGAGAACTGCTCTAAAGATGACCAGGAGTTGCAAAAAACTGAAAAAATATCAGACTTGCTGCACGGAGCTGTAGAGACCGGGAAGAGAGAAGAAGAAACTGTACTCACAGTACTGGCAGTGCAGGGAACCAAGGACAGCCGTTGCAAACTGTGTCAGATGCCAAACCACCAAAATCAGCAGATAAATCTGATGTTTGGGGAGCCCTCCGTCCAGCTAACAAGCCCTCATGGCCAGATGCTGGGAATTCTTCCAGCCAGCGAGCTCTACTGTACCACCCACAGGAGCTCTGCTGACAACCTCCTGGTGCACAGAGTAATATTCAGGCAACAACAGGAGAAGTCGAATTAATGGTCACTGAAGGAAATTTATTGAAAGATGTTGAAGGGAAAAACAACAAACGCCACCAGATCTGCTGGAGACAGAGAAATACTGAGGGAGACCCCTAGGGGTAGGACTATATCACCAGGCTCCAGCCTATCAGAGCTTTGGTGGGGTTCTCTGTCTCCAAGATCTGCTGGCAGGGGGACACAACCCGTTTGTCTGGACTGGTCTAGCAGTATGATGTGGAAAACACTGTTTTAGTCCAATCATTCTAGAGACAGTCCTCAGCTGCAGGCCATGAACTTCTGGAAAGTGAAGTTGTTTACCTATAAGCAGTGTTCTCTGAATAGTCTTCACAGGTGAGTAATATTAGCTGATGAAGCCCAGGGACGGAGTTTTGTTTACAAAGCTTAGAGCTTTCAAGAATGCTCTATTGAGCATGTGGGAGAGTTCCCACATTAGTGTTATCATATGGGAGCATTTTAGTTCTGTAGAATTGCACTACAAGGAGAAGCAAATTCCTAGCGGACATGAGTAAGATTTTGTGAGGATTGGTACGCTGCTGTCCTTAGAGAAAGCATAGTTACTCAAATCTAACAGGTTATCTCCGGGAACAGCAGGAATCAGTCTTCACATATGGGTGTCATCGGCATCGACGGAGTTCCGCGCGGGAACACTCCCCAGCATCCAACAGGAATGCTTTTTGGAGCATCCCTCCACGCATGTGTGCCTGCCTTTCCACCTCCCTAGCAATTCTCCTTAGTCAGGTGTAGAGCTTACAGAAAAAACAAAAACCCATTCTACAACTCCCAGGGGAGGAGGGTTGTGAAGACTGATTCCTGCTGTTCCCGGAGATCACCTGTTACAGATGAGTAGCTACTAGGGTGTGTCAATTTTGGAGATGTCATAATTTTAAAAAGCACTAGTGAAAAAATGGTACAATTTCATGTGGCAAATCAACAACTAGCTTTAAATTTTGTGTAATATGTTATTTACCTACCTGCAATTTCTAGGAAATTATGCAAAAATACACAAATTACTGAAATATGTTTTAGTGCTCTGATAATAGTTTTTGTGTGTTTGCATTGCATATTAATGCATTTTGTGCTTCGATTATCAATTTATCTTACTTATTTACCCATAGTAACACTAATACATTAGTTTCATTTTCTCATTCACAGGTTTTCAACATAGCATCGTCATAGCAATAATCTTATATTGAAAATGTCCAAAAAAAAGCAAGACTGCAAGTTTGGACTCATTTACATCACCTGGAACAGGTGTTCTCCAGGGTCAGCAGGAATCAGTCCTCACATATGGGCGACGTCAGCGCCGATGGAGCCCGTGTGAAAGCATCTCCCCAGCTTTCAAAGAAAGCCTTTGGGAGATGCCACCATGCATGCATGGTCCCGCCCAAGGGTGCCATCTTGCTCAATCATATGACATAGCTAAGACAGCAAAAAAAAAATTGGTATAGTTAAGGCAACTCTATGAGGAGGAGGGAGGGTTGTGAGGACCGATTCCTGCTGTCCCTGGAGAACACCTGCTACAGATGAGATGAGTAACTACGTTTTTTCCAGGAACAAGCAGAAAATCAGTCCTCACATATGGGACTCCCTAACTACAGGCTACCGACAACCTGTAGAAAAGACACGGTCAAACTGTGAGTAGCAGCCAGTGAATCTGAAGGACAGACTCTGAATGGACCCCAGTGTTCAGGGAGAACTATCACACTGGTAGCCTGAACATAGAAGGGTCGGAGTTGCCTAAACCCCGAAAAGATTACGGAGTACGGCCTGGCCAAAGGCGCTGTCCAGTTGGGACTCCCTCTCCAGGCAGTAGTGAGCTGCAAAGTTGTGGCTTGAAGACCAGGTGGCGGCCCGGCAGATGTCTGTCAGTGGAACAGAGCGCAAGTTTGAAACCGAGGCCACCACAGCCCTGACGCTGTGAGCTGTAACTTGGTGCTTCAGCAGGAATTCAGCCTGTTTGTAGGTGAGGGCAATGCGATCTGCAACCCAGGTGGACAGGGTCTGCTTGGTCACTGTCTCCCCCAGCTGGCTGGGGTCAAAGGAGACGAAAAGCTGGGAGGCTTTGCGGTAGTCCTGGGTATACTGCAGGTAGAAGGACAGGGCCTTCTTACAGTCCAGAGCATGAAGTATAGCCTCCGCATTGCTGGCGTGAGGCTGTGGGAAGAAGGTGGGGAGCACCACCTTCTGACTGAGGTGCATGCGAAGCACGATTGTTCTTATAGAACCTCGTATATGGTGGCTCTGCCACCAGAGCCTGGAGCTCACTGACCCTGCGGAGCACCACCAGGGAGGCGAATTTACAGGAGAGGTATCGCAGGTGGCAGGTGGCTAAGAGCTCAAATGGCGTCCGGTTGAGTGTGTCAGCAGTATGTTAAGATCCCATTCCGCTGGGGATGGGCAGATTAGGGGCTTGGAGAGCAATAGGCCCTGCAGGAAGTGGGTGACAAGGGGCTGAGCAAAGAGAGGCTTGCCCTCGATAGAGTGGTCGTGTGCTGAAAGGGCACACAGGTACACCTAGACTGAGTTGGACTTGAATCCGGCACGGGAGAGGTGCATCAGGTATTGCAGGTCTAGCTGCACTGTGCAGGAGAAGAGGTCTGCTCGTTTCTCCAAGCACCACATGGAGAATCTCTGCCACTTGAAGGCATAAGCACATCTTGTGGAAGATTTGCGGGAAGCCAGCAGGATCTCCTCCACCTCCTCCGAGAGGTTAAAGGGAGCTAAGGTTACCTGTTCAGCAGCCATGCTGTTAATTCCGAAGACCCCAGGTTGGGGTGAAGGAGGAAGCCCTCCTCCTGAGTCAGAAGCCCCAGGGAGTTCCTGAGAGGGACCGGGAGTTCCGTCGCTAGGTGGAGCAGCAGTGGGAACCACAGCTGCCTGGGCCAGAGGGCCTACCAGGATTAGCGATGCCCTGTCCCGAAGGACTTTGAATAGAGTCTTGGTGACCAGCGGTGTAGGTGGGAAGACATATAGAAGATCTTCTGACCACGAGATAAGAAAAGCATCCGCCGCTATCCAGGATGGGTGAGGTTGGCGGGAGCAGAAGCAGGTCAGCTGGGCATTAGCTGGGCTGGCAAAGAGGTCCATCTGGGGGTTCCCCCAGAGCTGGAATAGCCTGTGGGGTACTCCTGGGTCTAACTGCTGTACGTGCAGTTGCAGGACTCTGCTTAGCTTGTCCGCAAGGACATTGTCTTGGCCCAGCAGGTAGACCGCTCTCAGGAGCGTTGCCTGGCTGATTACATATGAGCAGATGGCTACTACCTCCTGGCAGAGGGCATCCATGCCTCCCTGTTTGTTCACATAGAACATCGCCACTTGGTTGAGCACTGGCCGGTGCTGACGACGGTGGCGGAAGGCCTTGATCGCCAGGAATATGGACCTGAGCTCCAAGAAGTTGATCTGTTGTTGAGCTTCGGCCCAGGATCAGGTGCCCTGTGTGCGGAGGTTCCCGCAGTGAGCTCTCCAACCAAGTAATGAGGCATTGGTGGTGAGGACCTGCTGAGGAGTAGGGGATTGGAAAGGCATGCTTGCTCTTGGGTGATGCATGGTCTGCCACAGCAGAGGGCAGGTCACACAGACCTTGTCCTGAAGGCGGCCAGTGGCCTGTGTCCACTGAGACCTGAGGCACCATTGAGCCACCCTCACATGAAGGCAGGCATTCGGTGTGACGTGTGAGGCCATGTGGCCGAGGAGGCGGAGCATATCACGTGCAGGCATGGAGCATCTGCCCTGGACCTTTGTGGCCAGGGCCATGAACCATCCAGCCCTGTCACTGGACAGGAAGGCCTATGCCTGGAGGGTATCCAGGTGCATCCCAATGGACTCCAAGCTCTGTGTTAGGGTGAGGTGGGACTTGGGGTGGTTTATCATGAACCCCAGGTATTGCAGGACAACGATGGAGTGGCCTGTGGCACCTTGGTGGCTGTGTCCCCTCTGATGAGCCAGTTGTCTAGGTAGGGGAAGACGAAGGCTCCTTGGAGGCGTAGGTAGGCTGCCATGACTGCCAGGCACTTTGTGAAGATTCTGGGTGCAGAGACAAGCTCGAAGGGTAGTACCCTGTATTGGTAGTGGTCACCACCGACCATGAACCTGAGGTACTGTCTGTACCTGGGGTGGATGAGGATGTGGGTATACGAATCCTTTAGGTCCAAGAAGCATAGCCAGTCTTCCTGCTGGAGGTATGTCAGCAAGGTTCCAAGGGAGAGCCTCTTGAACTTCTCCCACACCAGGAACTTGTTTAGATCTCTCAGGTCTAGAATGGGCCTTAGACCTCCTGTCCTTTTGGGGACGAGGAAGTACCTTGAATAGAATCCCCTGCCCTGTTGTTGATGGGGCACTGTTTCCACAGCCATGTCTTTCAGACCTGTGAATTTCTGCAGTAGCAGGGCCTGATGCAGGGGAGTCCTGGGTTGCTCTCCCAGGAAGAAAGGAGAGAGGGATCTGGTCCAGGTGGAGGAGGTAACCCTCTCTGACAACCTGGAGTGCCCAGATGTCTGTGGTGAAGGTCGACTACCAGTGGGCAAAGTGGGCCAGACATCCCCCTGTGAGCTGCTGATCTCCTGGAGGGGGAGAGGCTATGCCCAGCAAATCAAAGGCTCAGCCTGGGCTGGGTCAGGGCTGGAGCTGGGGACTTTTTGATTGCGAGGTCATTGCCCAGGTCCTCGGGGACCCTGCTGAGGGGCCTGGGGGCCTGGTATTGTTGATAGCTCCGGGATCTCAGGCCCTTCCTGGAGAAGGGGGGTTTCTTCCTGGGGGCCTTATGCTTGGGGTCCGAGGAAGTTTTCTTCGAGAGCTGGGTCCTTGTCACATATTCGGCCTCGAGCTCCGTGGCTTTGTCTGCCATGGCCTTACAAAAGAGGTGCTTTCCCAGGCAGGGCACGTCCAGGAGCTTTTCCTGGACTCATTGCTCAAGCTCAGAGGATTGGAGCCAAGCCTGTCTCCTGGTGCCAATGTAGACACCAGCGACCCGGACCATGGCCTCGAAGCCATCGTAGGCGACCGAGTGATAAACTTTGAGCAATCGGCAGCAGTTTTGGCCAGTATCTGGAACCTCTGGAAGGGTTCCCTGGAGAGGCCAGCGGAAAAGCCCTTTAGCTCCTTCATGGTGTCCCGGAGGAACGTTCCAATGTAGAGGAGGTATGCCTGGACCCGGCAGCCCAGCATGGAGCCCTGGTAGCATTTTCTGCCAAGCGTATCAAGGTTCTGGGCTTCCCTGCTGGGAGGCATCAAAGAACGCATCTTTCATCTTTGGAGCCAACGCATTGGCTCCTATGGAAGCCCAGGCTCGGGCAAACCTTATACATAAGGTTGAGCCGGCGACAAACTGTGGGTACCTTAGTCGGTGTCTACCACATATGGAGGAGCAGCCTTTTGAAGATCACTGGGACTGGCACCGATAGGTACTCTTTCAGGGGGGAGTGGAATTGGAGGATCTCGAGATCATCTGACCAAAGGTCATCTACCGACTTGGTGGTGAAGGCAAGAGCTTTGACCATGTCCCACATGAAGTCGAGGAAAGCTTTGTCCTTGGGTACGGACTGACACCGGGCTCCAAATTGGAATGGGTCCGACGGAAGGTCTCGATGCCTCCAGGTGTCCGGGGAAGTGTCATCCTCAGATTCCCAGTTGGAGTCATCAGAGGTGGACTCGAAGATTGAACGGACCCGTGTTGGGGTCAGAGACTCGTAGGCCTTGGCGGCATGGCTGGAGCTGTGGCCACTGGCCAGGGGTGAACAGGACTGTGAAGTGACCGCCGTCAGAGATCGGCCTGGGCGAGGAAGCTCCAGGGGATCAATTCGATGCCAGGGAAGTCCTTGAAGTCGAGGTCCTGGTGTTTTTGGCAGATGAACCAGCGGAGCCGGACAGCGCTGCCTGCTGAGTGGCCAAAAAGGCAGACAAGCTACGCTCCAGGGCTTCCATCCTGGTCACCAGCCCTGTTAGAGTCACAGCAGTTGGCGCAGACGCTGAGGGTATTGGGTCCGGCGCCGGTGGAGGAGGAGAGTCCCTGATGGGGATAGCCGCAAGGACCTGGGGCTGGTCACCTGGATCCATTGAGTCCTTCCTGAGAAGTTTTGGCAGCTGCTCCTGTTCAGACACTTCGGTCCTCCTACGGGGGCTCAGGGATCTGGCACAGGACTTACCTGCCTTCCCAGGGTCTCATGAGGAGTCCCGTGAGGCTTTCTTCTTCTTCTTCGGAATCTGGATTGGGGACACCAGGTCGGAGGACTTGCGGCCCCCAACTGGTGGCCGTGGAGTCACTGCGCGATCCCCGGGATCTCGGACTGGGCCCTGGAAGTGATTTCTGAGGCAGAGTCTAACCTGAACATCCAGTCGTGCTTCTCCTGCCTGCTTTTGACTGCTTTGTGGGTCAGCCTCTTGTAGGACCCGCAAGCCTCCGGGTCATGATCGGGACCGAGACAATGGAGACAGCAGTCATATGTGTCGGTGATAGAAAAATTAATGGAACACCGATCACATTTTTTAAAGCCGCTGGTCATCGGGGGAGAAAGGGCCCCGGCAAGGTCAAAGATCTGAGGAACTGCCAGCAGGAAAAGGGCACGAATCACACTGGAAAGAAAAATTCACAGGCCCGAGGACACGGTGCCGAGGCAAGAGAACCCAAGGGCAGGAAAGGGACCGGTCACGACCAGAGAGAGAGAATTAACTCTAAGAGAAAAAAAATCAACTTTTTCCGGGGAATCAGAGGCACGTCTGCTGGGCTTCATGGAAAAAAGGAGACTGAGCAAGATGGCACCCTTGGGTGGGAAGGGGACCACGCATGCATGGTGGCATCTCCTGAAGGCTTTCTTTGAAAGCTGGGGAGATGCTTCCGCATGGGCTATTGTCAGCGCCAAAGTCACCCATATGTGAGGACTGACTTCCTTCTTGTTCCTGGAGAACTACCTGCAGCTGAACTACCAACTATCAGGGATATCATTAGATATGGGTTGTATTTGAGAGACATCAGTGATCAAGTCAGTCGGAATTACAGCACTGATAGATTGGTCAATGACCTAACGATTGGAATGGATATCATTAGATATGGGTTGTATTTGAGAGACATCAGTGATCAAGTCAGTCGGAATTACAGCACTGATAGATTGGTCAATGACCTAACGATTGGAATACTTGCTCAGTCGTACAAAGCAAATCTAATATTCAGTGGTCCTATTATAAACAGCCACGTTAGGATTAAAGCAAAGTTGAAATCCATGTGGGAACAAGCCGACAAAATTTCTGTGGGAAGAGCAAAACTGGAGGAGAAAGACAGATTTAAGGAGAAGCTCGACAGACTGATGGACATACTTACCTGCAAGTGTGAGATAAAGAGTTGTACTGATGTGGGATGCAATTCTGCCTGTGTCAGTGAATACACATACTTTGTGACTGCAGCAGAGAGAAGAAGATTCTTATGATTGAGTTAGCCTTTATAAAAGGTCAAAGAGAAAAAGTTGGGAATGTTGGACCTCATCAGATTGGACCAGTCGACTTCCCTGAGACCAAAAGACAAGAACTACAGAAGGAAAGGCAGGCAAAAAGGAAGGAGAATGAAGAAAAGCGGAGAATGAAGAGTGAAAAAAGAACAGCAGAAGACCAAGAGATGATGGAAAGATCTGTGCTTGAAGTAGAACAGGGAGATTTGGATGATGTGAAGGAAGAACCAATGGAGGAAGCTCCTATGGCTCTAGAGAAAGCTAGGAAGAGGCCAAAATGTAATACTGAGGATATAACTAACATAGCCCTTGCCAGTTTAAGACACCATACTGGACTGAGAGAGACAGAAGAGATTGCTACTGCTGCCTGGATTGATGCAGGACTCATCACTCGCTTAGACACTGCTTTGGTGATTGATCACAACAAGGTAAAGAGGGCTCAGGTGAGAATTATGAAAAACTGGGAGGTACAGTTTGAGGTACAGCAGAATGGCATCAGTTACATTTTCTTTGATGGTCGTCGTGATGATACTAGGCTCATGTTAAAGGCAGAAGAGAATGGCAAAATGTATCCAGGTATGGTGAAAGAGGAACATTACATAGTTTGTATGGAGCCAGAAGGCAGATATCTATGGCATTTTGTTCCTGCAAGAACAACTAGAAAGAAGACTCATGTAGAAATAATTGCTGATAATTTGGTTGCATGGCTGAGAGAAAGAGGAGCAGACAAAACTCTTCAAGCTATTGGAGGTGTTTCCTGTAATGTAAACACTGGCTAGGAGAGAGGAGTGATGCATTATGTTGAGGAGAAGCTACAAAAGAAGCTGGTGTGGATTGTCTCTAACCTGCACACAGGCAAACTACCATTGAGGCTCTTGGTGACTGCTTTAGATGGCAAGACATTAAGCAACAACAAATGGGCAGGCCCAATAGGAAAAATGCTGGATTCTGCTACTGAACTGGAAATAAATCCTGATTTTACTAAGATCTCTCTCGGCTCTGATCTTCCTCAGC
The DNA here is from genome assembly GCA_033557465.1 of Ichthyophis bannanicus. Lineage (NCBI taxonomy): Eukaryota > Metazoa > Chordata > Amphibia > Gymnophiona > Ichthyophiidae > Ichthyophis > Ichthyophis bannanicus. The sequence goes on from CM066032.1 coordinate 1,536,343,284, forward strand.
TGAGCGATGAAGTGATCAAAGACTTAAGCACAGATCAAAGCTATGGCTATAAAATTGTAACAGCCATTAGAACAGGCGTCTTGCCAAAGGATCTGGCTCTGTTGGAAATAGGACCTGTGTCACATAGCATATGGCTTACAACAGCTCTAAGGTTCATGAGAATATGGATTTCCAAGCATAATCTGAAAGGAAAGAACCTGAAACATTTAAGCATGATTGTAGAGTTTTGTGTTGGGGTTTACATGGTAATCTGGTTCAATATTAAAATAAATAGCAATTGGACACAAGGTCCCAGGCATCTCTTTTTCCAGCTGCAATTGTTGAAAAAACAATGTGAAGAGGTAAGGAAGATAGTCATGTCTACAGTGAGAAGGTCAGCTTGGTATGGTTACAGTGAGTCTGTTCTGCAAGCTATGTTGTGCAGTGAAGAGGAACAGGAGAGAGGAGATGCAGTGGAGACGATATTGAAGATCAGAGGTGAAAGAGATGAGAAGACTCAGCTTGGAGACAGCGGTGTGAGACCCAAAAAACACCATCCATCAATACTGAGGCAATTACACTCACCCAATTACTTGACTGGAGCTCCGGAGTCTCTGAGCCACCTCTTACCTGTACCATAACAGCAGCAGAGACGAAGGAATTTCTGAGCAAGCCCATGATGGTTCTAGACTGGTCATCAGACACCCAGTCCATAGAAAGGTATGTAAACATGACAACTGAGGCTGCTGGTCATGTGTACCATCAGGAGAGGAGGGAACATTATATTATAGGTCAGATGGTCAGCAGGGAGCTCTTGAGCCGAAACAGAAACAAATAAGATATGGCTTCCTTGTTGGATTTTGTTAAATAAAATAAAATTAACTGCATAAATGACATTTTAAAGACAATTATGTGGGTACAGGTGTTGTTCAGACTATTTGTATGTTCAAATAAATATTATTTAATTTCCAAATATTTCAACTATGATTTGATGTAGGTAAGACTCACTTTAAGTAGTTTCTGAAGATAGCTTTAGATTTAGCATGCAAAACTGCATAATTTGGTCACTAGTAGTTTGTAAAGTTTGGAAAAATAAAAATCTACTCCTAAAATTGGCACACCCTAGTAACTACGCTATCTCCAGGAACAAGCAGGAATGCAGCCTTTACATATTTATTTATTTAACGGGATTTTTAAACCACCCTATCTTCCATTCAGGACGGTTTACATTACAACTTCAACATCTTTACAATGAACAGGGGGATTAACTTGGAGAATATACATATAAGATATATGAACTTGGGTGAACTATTATACAGTAGCATTATGCAGTGAACTATTTTATGCAGTGGAAGATTGGGACTCACCAGCTCCCAACTGTCATGAAGGACAGAGTATGAAGGTGCGACCAATGGGGAAAACCTCACCGAACCACAACCAGGGTAGAGTAGGCATCTGTCAGACCCAGTCACTTACGCACACTTGACATTGAGGTAGCCGAAAGAAACAGAGGTCCAGTGGGAAGGAGGTGTAGTTAAGTCCCGAAAAGGTGCCATAGAATGGCTTAGCCAAAAATAGCATCCCTACTAAAATCCTTGTTGAGACAGTAATGGACAGCAAAAGTATGAACAGAAGACCACATGGCAGCTCAGCAGATCTCCAAGATGGAGAAAGAGTGTAGGTTGGCCATCATGGCGGCCATAGTTCAGACGTTATGAGCCATGACCTGACCCTCTAGGGAAAGTGCTGCTTTTGCATAAGCAAAGGAAATGCAGTTAACAATCCAGTTAGAAAGAGTACACTTTGTGACTGGTAGACCCAAGTGACTAGGGTCAAATGACACAAAACATTGAGAGGATTGTCAATGAGCCTTAGTTTTTTCTAAATAGGCCAAAGCTCTCTTGCAATCTAGGGTATGCAGTGTAGTTTTCATTCGAGAAGAATGAGGTCTTGGAAATAAGGTCGGACGGTAGACCGACTGGTGAAGGTGGAAGGGGGAACCACCTTTGGAAGAAACTTGGGATGGGGTCGGAGGACCACCCTATCATGGTGGAAGCGAGTGTAAGGAGCATAATCCACTACAGCTTGCAGCTCACTGACCCGATGAGCGGATGTGATAGCAATCAAGAAGATAACCTTCCAAGTGAGGAACTTCAGTGAAGTTGTGGTGAGGGGCTCAAAGAGAGTTTTGAGCAGCTGAGCTAGTACAACATTGAGGTGGACTTGTTACGAGAAGGACTCACATGAAGTGTGCTACGAGAGGATGAACAGATAGGTTGACCGCCAACTGAGCAGTGAGAAGCCGAGATGGCACTAAGGTGAACTTGAACTGAGTTTGTCTTTAGTCCTGCCTTAGAGAGATGGAGAAGATACTGAAGAAGAGGCTCCAACAGGCAAGTAAAGGGGCTGAGCGTCCTCTGGGAGTGCCAGAGGGGAAAATGGCATCATTTAAAAGTGAATGTATGTTGACTGGAGTCTTTTCTAGATGCTAGGAGGACATCTTTTACTTCCTTTGGAAGGTTTAGATGAGAGAAAACTAGGCTTTCAGCAAAGCCACACCATCAACCGTAGCACTCTCAGATTGGGGTGAAGGAGAGTCCCTTGGTATTGCGATAGGAGATTGGGCGCGCATCCCAGATTGAGAGGTTGGTGCTGTGCTAATCGAAGGAGCAGAGGAAACCATGGTTGATGTGGCCAGAATGGGATGATGAGAACCATCATTCCTTGTCCACTTGAAGTTTGAAGAGGGTCTTCAGTATCAATGGAATGGGTGGGAATGCGTAAAGCAGTCCCTGTCCGTAATGAAGGCGAAATGCATCTGAGGCCTGGTTCTGTGGAGATGGAATCCTGGAACAGAACCGAGGGAGCATTGATTGGAGTAGCAAAAGGTTTGATGACGGGAGTTCCCCATAATCGAAAAATGTGCTGTGTTGTTTTGTGATGGAGCATCCATTCATATGGTCGAAGGACTCTGCTCAACTTGTCTGCTAGCATATTTTGCTCTTCTGGTAGGTAGACTGCGCGAAGAAGAATCTGATGAGATACTGTGAAGGTTCAGAGGCGGATTGCTTCCCTGCAAAGGTAGTGAGATTGAAGTCCCCTTGTTTACTGAGGTAATACATAGCAACCTGATTGTTGGTCTGAATAAGAACCATTTGTATGGTTAGCTGAGGATGGAACACACAAAGGGCAATGGCAATTGCCCTGAGTTCCAAGAGGTTGATGTGGTAAGTGGCTTCCCTGGGGGACCATGGGCCCTGCATGGTGAGGCCATCGAGATGAGCCCCCCAGCTTTGTTTGGACGCATCTGTTGTCAGGATACACTGCAGTGCAGACATTTGAAAAGGTAACCCAATGAGAAGATTTTGAGTGTTGCATCACCAATTTATGGAATCCACCAACTGAGGCTTGCTGGTGATTTTGTCCATGAGATGACCTGTTGACTGTTTCCACTGATCTGAAAGAGTCCATTGTGCTGGACGCATGTGAAGTAAAGCATATGGTACTACATGGACTGTGGAGGCCATGTGCCCTAAGAGACGAAACATGCCTCTTGCACTGACAGTGGACCATCTTTGGCATTGAATTCCCAGGCCAATGAGACAGTGGAGCCGATCTCTTAGACGGAAGGCTCGAGCCTGTGTAGTGTCCAGAAGAGCACTAATGAACTGCAGTGTTTGAGTTGGAGCGAGATGGGACTTTGGGTAGTTTATTTATTTTTATTTTATTTATTTGCCACATTTTTCTATACCACCCCTTCCGAAGATCAAAGGCGATTTACAATAAAACAAACAAGTTACATGTAACAGTGTCAAGAGTATAAAAGTACAGATATGATATTGGTAAAGTTTGAGAGGTTCAGTGTGTGTGGGATTGGATTGGGTCTGAGCTGTTATTCCCATCAATGTTTCTGTAGAAATGGACAGATAAAGGGATACCAGAATCCCCAATATGTAATTGAAGATGGATGAATTTCAGAATGTGTTTAGAAGTTTGACTTTTCACTTACTTCCTTTTAAATAGAATAGGATGTCATGATCATGAGTTCTGTGTAACCGTCTTTAAAATAGTCTGGAACATTGTTAACGCAAGCATAAAGGGTAAACATAGGCTATGAACTGTGCAACCATAGTTCATTGTACAGTCAACTATAGGTCCTGCTGACACAACATAATTTTTGCAACTTTGCAATTATAAATAATTTTGTCATAATCAAGTAAATTTCATCTAATACACTGTAATCAGATCTTACTCTGTAAAAGGAACTTTGGCGAAACCTTGTGTTATTTCACGCTTATAATAAATGACTGTTTCTTCCCTTTTTTCTTTAATAAAAGGAGCTCTTCAGGAGGAAGAATTTGAATTCAATAAGCGTGGAACTATGCATGTCCATAGACCGTTTATTGTCTTCCCTCTGAGCTCAAAGAAAGTAGCACTTGTGTGTGTGATTGTGTTCTGTATTACTCTCTGCCTGTTTCTCACTGCTTGAGGACCAGAGACCTAAAGAGCCGTGGTATTGTGGCCAGATCACGGGGTTTTCTTCAGTTTCCATAGTATTCAATAAAAAGAAAGGTTTGATTTATTTTCTTTTAATTGATTGAAGTGTGTCTGGCAGAGCATTCCATAGATTGGGGGCTATGTATGAGAATGCTCTGTTGCTTGTGGTCTGTTTTGTCTTGCGAATGGACATAGGGACTATAAGACTGTGCTGTGTGTTTCATCTTCTGGATCTTGTGTCTGTTGGGATGTGTATTAGGATTGTGAGGAAAGATGGTGCAATATTGTTGCTTTTCTTGAAAGTGGAATCGGGCTCATAGTCTTTGAGTGGTAAGGCTATTTGTTCGTTAAGCTCAATGCAGAAAAAAAAATAATTGGATACTGTTTCATTTCATGACTGTGATTGGTGAACAGGGCAGTTACACCACAGAGTTAAATAGTAAGAACAAGTTTGACACTGATTTGTCTTGTTTTGTTTGTTTCATTATTGGGTCTTAAGGTAATTCCATTTGTTTTCCTGCATTTGAATTATATGTTTGATTCCAGAGAGGAAGTGCACTTTGTTTTGAAAGATTTCCTGATTTCAGTTTCAGGGGAACAACTAAACGAGAAAAAAAAATTATATATATTTTAGCACAGTGAGATATTAATCCAGTTTAGTTTATACACATGTATTTATGCCACCAAATGTGATCCCTGTGGTACTGCATTATGCAGAGATCCAGTATACAGACAACAGTTACAGGGTGAGTTAAGATTGCTGTTTCTTTTGAACCTGCATTGCACTTAAGTTTGCTGGAATTTGGGCAAAGGCTTACTTGAAATTACAGGAAAATTTAGTTTTTGGTATTAACCAAATTTTTCTTTTTTTTGCAAGCCTCAGGGAGAAGAGAAATGATCTAGGGCCTCTCCCTCACATTAGACAGATAACCTCTTCCATTTAAAACTATAAGACCTTATAATAAAATCTTTCCTAGAAGCCAGAGAACATGACATATTATCAGACAAATTCGGGGAACTCAATACTACCCTCTCAACCTACAGACTGTTAGGGCCAGGGACCTGATGTTTGGATGTAATAGATCTCTGAATCTATGATGACAGTAGAACTTGACTGGTCCCCTGATGCACAATTCTGAAAGAAGCAGGAACCAAATCTGTCTCTGTTAAATCATGGTTCCCTAGTGGCTTCTGAGTTTTCAGAATCTTTGCCATTAGAGCAATGCATTTCAATCCTCTCCTAGAGGCACGCCTAGTTAGTGGGGGTTTCAAGATTACCACAATGATTTGCATATTGGTATCCTACTGTAAGTAAATTTATACCATGCATCTTCATTATAGATATTTTATTTCAGGGAATTTATATACCATTTATCCTTAAATTCTAAATGGCTTACAATAAAACATACATTGCATATAAACATACAGCAACAATCACATTCCATATACACAGCTGTCAGTAACACAATAGATTTACATAACAGTGCACAGCCAAACATATCATCATAATACAATATCACAAAAGAATAAATATGAGCACTCATTTATAGCTAACTATAAGTGCCAGAATATGCTAAAATGGAGGGGCCTCCTCAGAACTCTAGTCAGAGAACAGGGGTTCACCTCACTCAGAACATCAATCAGATGGTTGACCTAAGGATAAAGAAAGCAAAATATTCCCAGGCTATATAATATTTTCTTCAAGTTTGCAATGATATTTATATGCAGCAAAAATTGCAGCAGTTTAATTATGTAGCCAAGTTAAACTGGAAATCTAATATAAACTAATATAAACTCGTAAACTGCACTGTGGTTCTTGCTTTTTCTTTTTGAACATATGTTTTGCATCCAAAGAAACTTCTCTCCCAACAATGGGTGTAGAGAGAATAGGACAGTTCCCACCCAACTCAATATACTAAAAATAATTTCTGTTTCTAGTGTCTTCTGAGTGCCAGCAATATATACCCTCACCAGTACTGGGCATATTGTGAAGTGATACAAAACTCTACAAAAATTACAAAGCACCTACAGAGAAAATCTACCATACCATAAGAGCATCAACTTCCAAAACACACAAAGAGCTTATCCAGAAAAGAGCAGCACCAGTAATACTGCAGTGGGCCCCAGAACATCCATACACCTATTCAGCAAACGAAACAAGCTGGATTTGATCCACTACATAGAAAATCCATACTAACAGAATATGCAGCCTGTTACAGATGCAGAACACAAACAGATCCTCACCAAATAGGGAATATATTACCATAAACTAAAAATAGACACATGTAGGTAACAATTAAACTGAAACACCAAGAAGTCAAACTCTAAATCAGTGGCGCAGTCAGGACTGATTTTTTGATGAGGCCTGGGATTAACATGGGTGGGTACAAAGCAGTGCGAACACTGACTGCCTTCAGTTATCCTCTCATTGACTGTTCTGCTGCTGCTGCTGCTGCCTGTCTGGGCCTGATACCAAAGTGGAGGAACCATGGCCCATCCTCACACTTCTGTATGCAGTACAAAACCAAATAAATAGAAAGAGATGCACATGCCCCTGTACTGTGCAAAATATAAAGACAGAACATGTAACATGTCAGCAGAAAAAGATCATATGGCCTATCTAATCTGCCCTTCCATATCAACTACCGTAGTCCCCTTTTTTCCTTTAGAGATCTTCCGTATTTGTCCCATGCTTTCTTGAATTCCTTGTCTCTACTACCTCCACTGGGAGACTATTCCTCGCATCTACCACTCTTGCCATAAAGAAATATTGCCACATATTACTCCTGAGTCTATCCTGTCACCTTCATCCTATGTCTCATTGAAGAAGAGCTTGTTTTCAATCGAAAGAGGCTCTCCTCTTGTGCATTCATGACATGGAGGATTTAAATGTCTCTATCACGTCCTCTATCCCGCCTTTTCGCTAACATATACATTTTAAGATCTTTAAGTGTGTCTCCATATGCTTTATTGTGGTAGGCTATGGCCTATGATAGCCTGCAAATATGAGAGACCTGTAAGTTAGGCCCTGATTCCAACCCCCATTTTTAGTAAAGAACCAAAAATCTGTGAAAGATTGAGAAAACTGCTTTAAAATGCTTAATAAGAAGTTTTTCATGAATTCATAAATCCTTCATTATTCTCTTGTGTTCTGAGGATAGAAATATTTCAATACTTGCATTCCTAGAGCTAGAAACGACCTTGTAGTAGAATTGTATCCATACCTAGAAACTGTGCCATTGTTAGAACAATCCTAGAGGAGGGAGCTGGGTGCTAGGCCCAGGAGGGATCTCCGATTGGACAAATGCAGGGGGCGTTGGGACCAATAGAAAGTCTGCATGTATCAAACTGAAAAGAAATGTATAAAATGAATATGTTTCTGTAAGAACTTTGCTCAGTCTTTTTGAAGCTTGACTGTCTGGGCCTTGTGCACAATAAATTGGCTTAGACCCTGCAATTGACTCCTGGATTTATTCATTGTCTGCACTTCGCTGCTACATATTCTTGGTGCGTTGGCCGGGAATGTGCGGATAGTGAATGGTATTCAAGTGAATATTCCACGTAATTCGCCTCCAGGTTTGGCCCGGTTGGAACCGTGTCTGTCCGACCGCGGGGGAAACCTCAGGCGCCACCGATCCTCTTGTGTCGGAGAGGGTTCCGCCTTGTCTCGGCGGACCACTGGGTCCAGCTGGCCAACACCTCCGAACCCGAGGGGAGTCCGGGATCCAACCCAAGAACTGGTTTGGTATCGGGAACCGGATCCGGTGAGTAGACATTTTCTTGTTCAATAGTCAGTGAAGCCTGGGGGAAAGTCTCGCATGAGTATGTGAGACAAATTTGGTGTAGACTAACTGAGAACGTCTTGCATAAGTGCGCAAAGACGAGAGAGCTTGATCATCTCTCATAAGGGCGGTCCTAGTACGCTCCGCATAAGGGTTAGCGGAAGCCGAAGCCATCGACCCTTCGGGATGAGTTAGTCAGAAAACCTTGGGCATTTGAAAAATAATTTCTTGTGATGGTATGAGTGCCTGTGTGATTGAGAGGTCTTGAGATACAGACCGAGTGAGAGCGGACTCCTGAGTAGCGCTGTTCCTGGCGGGCGACCGCGCCCAGGTCGCGAAAAGGAGGAAGCGTGTGGTGTTTGTTCCCCCCATTGTTTTGTGGGCTGTACGGACCCCTTACCTACAGCCATACTACCTACCCTTACTGTCTTTTGTCGTGTACGTCATTACGTGTACGCCATTACGATTATGGGAGGGACGGAGTCCACGCAAACTCCGTTGGCATGTATGATCAAGAATTTCCGTAAAGGATTTTCAGGAGACTATGGAATAAAAATGTCTCCGTCTCGATTAAGAATGTTATGTGATAGGGAGTGGTCTGTGCTAGCTACTTCATGGCCCCGTAGAGGCACCTTTGATGTAGAAATAGTTTCCCGTGATCATCAGCTTGTACAAAAAGCGCACCCTGATCAGTTCCCCTACATAGATTCCTGGCTGGGTGTTTGCGAAAGGCAGCCCTCTTGGGTAAAGCGCTGCTATGAGGAACAGTGTAGAATACTAGTAGCAACCACTAGGGGGACCCGGAAGTTTGAGGAGGGGAAGCCGCCTGTGTATTCCGCCTCAGAGTCCCCAGAAGTCCTGGCCCGTTTACCCCAGTACCCATATAAGTTAGTTCCACCAGCTCCACCACCTGAAGCTGAACCTGATGAGGTACCTCAGCAGTTACCGCTGCAGCAGCAAAAGAAGCCCACTTCCCCGAGTGATAGCCCCGAGTCGGGCCCAAGTACACCAGGGGGACTGGGGTCCTCCGACGATACTGGGAGCGGAGGCTCTCCTACCAGTTCAGGGTCACCCACCAAGGAAGCCTATACCTGGGAGCCGTATGATTTAAGAAGTATAACCCCAAAGAAGAAGGAAAAAGCAGGGCGCCTAATGCCATTGCGTCAAGTGCCTTGTTTACCTATCCTAAATGAACAGGGCCAGATGGCGCCAGGACCAACCAGTCTAATCTACGTGCCTTTTTCCACTACTGATTTATTAAACTGGAAAACGCATTATGCATCCTATACTGAAAAGCCCCAAGAATTGACAGAGTTAATGTCTAGTATAATGCAAACTCATCAACCTACCTGGACTGATTGTCGCCAGCTCCTGTCCACACTCTTTACTACTGAGGAGCGAGCGCGAATTGTGCAAGCAGCCATCCGCTGGTTAGAAGAGAATCCCGTAGAAGCGGGGGAAATGAATCTCCCACAAGCAGCCGCCGCAGCTTTATTTATTTAATTTATTTAGAAGGATTTAGTATACCGCCTTATCGTTAAATCAAGGTGGTATGAAGATCCTAGATGGGATCCAAATGATGAAAGGGGGCGGCAGCCCTAACGCGATTTCGCCAGGCCTTGCTACAGGGCTTGAGGAAGGGAGACCAGAGGGCCATGAATATCGGAAAGATATCAGAAGTTATCCAGGGTCCAGATGAGAGCCCAGCGGCCTTTTATGAGCGGTTGTCTGAAGCCTATAGATTGTATACCCCATACGATCCCGCCGCTCAGGAGAATTTGCGCATGGTAAACGCAGCCTTCGTCAGTCAGTCCCAGAGAGACATAAAACGAAAATTACAGAAACTGGATGAATTTGCGAGCATGAATACAGTACAGTTAATGGAAGTTGCTCAGAAAGTGTTTGTGAATCGTGAAAATGAACGTAATAGAGAAAGCGAACGAAAGATGAAGAAGAAAGCAGATCTTCTTGCTGCCGCTTTAATTGAATGACGTGAAGGAGGTTTTCCTAATTGAAGGAGCAGAGGACGTGGAAGGGGTTGTGAGAATAATTGGACCCCACTGGGTGCGAATCAGTGCGCCCATTGCAGAGAAAAAGGACATTGGAGAAGTGAATGCCCGCATCTTGACTCCACCCCCAGGAGGGGAGGAGGGAGTCCCTGGAGAACAGGAGGCCGATTTCAGAGTCGTGGAGGAATGACTCGAGCACAGTTCCAGCGAGAGAGGGAAGAAGCTATTGAGGGAGTGGCAGTTGCAACGGGCTATGACGTGGATGAAATGGATGAAGACTAGGCCAGACCGGGCTCCAAGTTCACCCTGGGTCCCCCCAAGAGCCTATGGTCAGTTTGAAAGTAGGGGACCAATATATGGACTTTATGGTGGATACAGGAGCTGAACATTCAGTGGTGGCAGCGCCAGTGGCTCCTCTTTCCTCTCGATCTGTCACCATTATTGGGGCCACTGGGAACAGGGCCACCAAGCCTTTCCTGCAGAACCGCATGTGTGAACTAGGGGGACAGAAAATAACGCACCAGTTCCTGTATATGCCTGAGTGCCCTATTCCACTTCTGGGACGAGATATGCTTGCCAAACTTCAGGCGCAAATATCCTTTGCTGAAGGGGGAGAAATGCAAAGGACTGTGAACGCAAAGCCTGCTGGATTGATGGTGCTAACTGTTCCCTGAGAAGAGGAGTGGTGGTTCTACAGCGTACCTCCGACCAAGCCAGCCAGTTCCTGTATACCTCCTAACCTTTTAGCCCCAACTGAAGTATGGGCAGAAGATAATCCACCTGGCCTAGCGAAGAACATAGCCCCTGTCATTGTTGCCCTCAAGCCAGGAGCGGAACCAGTGCATGTGAAGCAGTATCCTCTTCCAGCTATCGAAGGTATCCACTGCCATCTGATGAAACTATTGAAGTATGGACTTCTCAAGGAGTGCCAGTCACCTTGGAATACCCCCCTTCTCCCAGTTAAGAAACCTGGGACAGGGGATTACCGCCCAGTACTGGATTTAAGGCGGGTAAATGATGCAGTTGAAACTATACACCCAGTGGTACCAAATCCTTATACTCTCTCTTGGGACTGATCCCTGCTGAGGCTACTCATTTCACCGTCCTGGACCTGAAAGATGCCTTCTTCTGCATACGCCTAGCTCCCACTAGTCAACCTTTGTTCGCTTTTGAATGGCAAGACCCCACAACAGGAAGGCGGGGCCAACTTACCTGGACTCGATTACCTCAAGGATTCAAGAATTCACCTACTCTCTTCAGTGCTGCTTTGAATCAAGATCTCTCAAGTTACTCAGTGAACCCAGGACAAAGGGTTCTCCTTCAGTATGTGGATGACCTGCTCATAGCCACAAATTCAGAAAGTGAATGTCTACAAGCCACTAGTGAACTTTTGCATCTTTTAAACGAGGCTGGATACAAAGTCTCAAGAGCCAAGTCGCAATTATGTCAAACTGACGTTAAATATCTAGGGTTCCAGTTGTCTAGTGGGATTCGACGCTTGGGATCGCAACGCAAAGAAGCTGTATGCAGTATTCCCACTCCAACCACCAGGAGGCAAGTAAGAGCCTTCCTGGGGGCTGCAGGGTACTGATCCCCAATTTCGCTCTGCTAGCAAAACCATTGTATCAAGCTACCAAAGGAATGGAAAAGTCTCCACTGGAGTGGGGACCCTAACAGGATACAGCATTCCAATCTCTGAAAACCGCTCTGATGTCATCACCAGCTCTGGGTCTACCAGATGTCCAGAAACCTTTCCATCTCTATGTCCATGAGTCACAAGGAAATGCTCTAGGGGTACTGACTCAATCTCTTGGATCTTGGCAGCGGCCAGTGGCCTATTTGTCAAAACAGTTGGATGTGGTAGCAAGAGGTTGGCCCCCTTGTTTGAGAGCTGTTGCAGCAACAGCCCTTCTAGTGAGCGAAGCAGACAAGCTCACTCTAGGACAGAATCTACAAGTTACTGTGCCACATTCTGTTCTAACCCTCATGGAACACAAAGGAAGTTTCTGGCTAACGAATTCACAAATGTTAAAGTATCAGAGTATGCTGTGTGAAAACCCCCAGATACAACTGAAGGTCAGTCAAACTCTGAATCCTGCTACGTTGTTCCCAATTGGTCCTGGCCCCCTGATCATGACTGTTTAGAAACTATGGACACTGTATTTTCAAGTCGCCTGGATTTGACTGATGTCCCTCTGGAGGACCCTGAACGGACTTTCTTTGTAGATGGAAGCAGTCTTGTCATCAATGGACATCGTTGTGCCGGGTATGCAGTGGTGACTCTTGATCTGGTAGTTGAGTCCTCAGCTCTGGCCCCAGGAACTTCAGCACAGAAGGCTGAACTGATAGCTCTCACTAGGGCACTGGCATTAGGAGAAGGACTCCGTTTAAATGTGTACACAGATTCCAAGTATGCCTTTACAACTTTGCACGCACACGGGGTCCTGTATAAAGAACGAGGGTTGATCACCTCAGGAGGCAAGTCCATTAGGTATGGGCCTGAGATATTGATGTTATTAGATGCTGTATGGGCCCCTAAGCAAGTTGCAGTCATGCACTGTCGAGGCCATCAGGCAGGAGTAGGAGAAGTTGCCCGAGGGAACAGATTTGCTGATGCCACTGCCCGAAAAGCAGCCACGACTGGACGAGTTGTGACCCAAGATACTTCAGTGCAGGCAGCCTTATTCCCGGTGTCCCTTAGCTCATGGGCTCCCCGATACACTACAAGAGAGTTAGATTATTTCTGTGAAAAGGAGGGAGGTGTTCTAGCAGAAAAAGGTTGGATAGTGCTGCCACCTCCAGAGGGTAGCTCACCTCCAGGTCCCACAGTAATTCCTGAAGCATTAGGACCAGCCTTTGTTCATGCTTTTCATCAGGCCACACATTATGGGAAAACGGCCATGGAAAGAGCCCTAAGACCCCATTTTTGTATCTCACTACTAAGACCCCTGTCCGCTTCAGTGGCACAGCAATGTTTGACATGTGCCAAGATTAATGCTAAGCAGGGTCCCACTCCACCCCCAAGAGTTCAGTCAGTAGGGGTGACCCCTATGAGTGATATTCAGGTGGATTTTACTGAAATGCCTCGAGCAAATGGATATCACTACCTGTTAGTTCTAGTTTGCACATTTTCTGGGTGGGTAGAAGCTTGTCCCACCCGAACTGAGAAAGCTCGAGAAGTCACTAAAATACTGCTCCATGAGATTATTCCTCGGTTTGGAATACCATTGACTATAGGATCAGATAATGGACCCTCATTTGTGTCCCAAGTGACTCAACAGTTAGCTCGAGATCTACAGATACAATGGAAGTTGCACACTGCCTATAGACCCCAGAGTTCAGGGAAAGTAGAACGCATGAATAGGACCCTGAAATCTCAGTTGTCCAAGCTTTGCCAAGAAACACACCTAAAGTGGCTCCAGGTTCTCCCTATAGCCCTTCTTAGGATACGTTCTGCTCCAACCAAGTCTTTAGGAGTTTCCCCTTTTGAGATTTTGTATGGGCGACCTCCACCCATTGTACAGGGAATAAAAGGAGATATGAAACAAATTGGATCTGAAATAACTAGACAAGAACTATTGGCTTTAGGTTCTGTTTTGCAGAGTCTTCATACCTGGGTGCAAGATTGATTGCCCATCAATCTGACAGACCCTCTACATCCCTTCAAGCCAGGAGTGTCAGTGTGGATCAAAGAGTGGAGAAAGACCCCGCTGGCACCGCATTGGAAGGGACCTTATGTTGTCATCTTATCAACCCCAACTGCAGTAAAAGTTGCAGAACTCGAACCCTGGATCCATCACAGTCGAGTGAAGCCGGCAGCCGCTCCTGAACTTGGTCAATGGACTTCAGTAAATGACCCTGAAACTCCATTGCGGCTTACATTGCGGAGACAACCGGCATTGTAAGAGTCTTCAGAATCTACAATCCTACCCCTGTCACGCAAGAGTGGCAGTCGAAGCAGAGAAGAAGAAGAAGAAAAGACTCTACAAGTTCATCGTACTCGATATTTCAGTTGACCTCTAAAGACTGTAATCACGATGTTCCTCCACTACTGTCTTATGGGAGTGATAGTCCTGGGATTCCTGGAAAAGACTTTTGCCTTACCCCCTTGTGCAGCTTGTATAACTACCACCCGAACTGGAATAAAGGTCACTCAGACTTTACTTTATCATTCCTACTATATTTGCACTGGTATAGTTAGCCGGTGTGTGTATAATGGTACAGAATTAAATATCTGTACGAAAGGGAAAAGTAAGACTTGCTACAACCCCCGGCAGAATCCCTCTTATTATGTACTGGAGATACGATGGAATAACGAAGAGGGAGCCCTCATAAATGCCACACAACAACTCTCTGATCCCACAAAGTATGTTATCCTGACTTTTGATGCCTGTGATGCGATAAACAGAAATGCCTATCACAAGTGTGGATCGTGGGAGCAAGCCTACTACTATGATGATAAATATATGTGTCCTGAAGGAGCATACGGATGGGGACAGTGTACTGGGAAAAGTTCCCCAACCGTCTACAGCACATCATCTAAAGATGCTTACTACTGTCCAAAGTGGGAATGAGTGTACTATGCCACCTGGTCTGGTGGGCCTACTGGACGAGAGGGAGATAAACGGATAGCCAGCCTGGAAAAATTATCATTACCGGAGCCTCGGAAGTGCAAGAAAGGTGCCTGCAATCCTCTACAGCTCCTCATACTTAACCCTAGCCAGTGGAAGCAGGGGTTCAGATTTGGATTACGTATAACAGGAGGAGGCATAGATCCTGGAACTTTTATACATATACAGCTAAATACTAAGACTCATGTATCCGCACCTTATCAAATACATCATTCCTTTTATGAGGCCATGAAGGCAGAATTTGAAGTTCCTCATACTTCCCAAAACTTGTTCATTGAACTCGCCGGGGCAGTAGCATCTAGTCTCCACATCTCGGACTGCTTCTTCTGTGGAGGAACTAAGATGGGAGACCAATGGCCCTGGGAGGCGCAAGAAGTGAACGATTCTATTCCTTATAATCAGACTGCTTTACATAATACTACTAGTGAGTGGGTACTGGCCCACCCTATTGTTGGTAACTTGTGTTTTGCCCTCTCTGGACCACAGTTTACCATGGAGGTCGGACAGCTGGTCTGTCTCAATCAGAAGTTCTACAACAGTACCACTAAGACGACGTCCTGGTGGTCGGGGATCAACACTCCAGAGCCCTCCAACCCTTTAGTCCTCTTTCCTAATATTGCCAGCATCTGGACTAATTTATTTATTTAACTGTATTTATATCCCGCTTTTCACTGGGTCAAAGCGGCGTAACAAAGGGGGGGGGGGGTTAATCTGTCATAGGGATAGGGCCATCACCAGGAGGGCAACATTGATGATTTTGACAGAGGATAGACATAGACATGGACAAGGTAACATAGTTTTTGATCATGGGTTCCTGAGGGTGACCTAGAGGGGTTGGTGTAGTTATTGTGGGAGGGTGTTTTTGTTTTGAGATATTCTTGGAATAGGATGGTTTTTAGCTGTTTTTTGAATGACAGGGATCGTTGTTGTTCCTGAGGTGGCTCGGTAGAGAATTCCAGAGGGATGGGGCATAAAGTTCAAAGGCTCTGTTGCAGGTCCGTTGTGTGCATTTGGTTCTTTTGTGAGGGATGGTGAGGGAGTTGCTGCAGGTCTGTCTGGTCATTTTGCTGTGGGCTGGACGGGTCAGTAGGGTGTGGAGCTGGGTGCTCTGTGTTTGCTGGATGGTTTTGTGGGTGAGTAGAATAGCTTTGTATTTAATTCTTGCTTTGAGGGGAAGTATGTGTAGGTCCCTTAGAATTGGGGTGATGTGGTCTCGTTTCCTCGCATTCTGAATAATTCTCGCTGTGGTGTTCAAGGCCGTTCGGAGGGGGTTGGTTTGTGTGGCGGGTAGTCCATGGTAGATTATATTGCAGTAGTCCAGATGTGGGAGTGTCATAGCTTGCATTACTGTCCTGAAGTCTTGAGGTTCGAGGAGAGGTCGGAGACGTACTGTTTTAGCCTTGTGGAATATAGTTCCGGTGGTCTTATTGATTTGTTGCTTAAGGATTAGAGCCTGGTCAATGATAATGCCCAGATATCTTATTTGTGGCTGTATTTGAATTTGTGTAGTTCCCATGTTGAGGTGTGTAGGTGGTTTGAAGTCTGAGTATTTGGTCACTATAAGAGCTTCAGTTTTCTTTATGTTAATGGAGAGGTTGTTCTCTTGCAGCCATTTAGATACATCAGCAAAGCAGGCTGATAGTTGCTCATTCGTTGGGTTTGTGGTTGTAATTGGGACACAGAGCATTATGTCGTCCGCATATATGTGGAAGTTGATGTTGTGGGTATGTATGACTGAACAGAGTGGTCGGAGGTAAATGTTGAAGAGCATGGCTGATAGTGTGGATCCTTGAGGTACTCCTTGATGTTGCTGGAAGGGGGGTGAGGTTGAGGTGCTGGTGCGGATCAATTGCTGTCGGTTGGTTAGGTAGGACTGGAACCATCGAAGTACAGTATCTTTGATCCCTATTGATTGGAGTCTGTGTATGAGGATGTTGTGGGAGATGGTGTCGAAGGCTGCTGATATATCTAGTAAGATCATGGTGTATCCGGAGTGTTTTTCTTGAGTTCCCATGATGAGGGTGTTCATCAGTGTGGTCATGAGGGTCTCGACTCCATGTAGTGGGTGGAAACCGTGTTGCTGTGGGTCTAGTATGTTGCTGACGTCTAAATGTTCTTGAAGCTGGTGTTGGACTATCTTCTCGATGATTTTGGCGGTGAATGGGAGGCTTGCTATCGGCCTGTAGGAGGTGGGGTCTAGGGGATCTAGGTTGTGCTTTTTTAGGGTTGGTCGAATGATTGTGGTTTTGAGGATGTCCGGCATGCGTCCTTGAGTGAAGGATTCGTTGATGATGTGGGATAATGGTGCGCTCAGGTCTTCCTTGGATTTCTTTATCCAGTCAGTGGGGCAGGGGTCTAGTGGGGAGGTGGTGGTGTTAAGGCAGGAGATGGTGGATGATATTTCTGTTTCTGTGGTTGCATCAAACATATTCCAGTCGCTGCTTATGATGGTGCAGTGGTCTGTTTTTGTTGTCTCGGCGCTCTGGTGTGGATTTTTTGGTTGTTGAAGCTGTTTGTATTGTCGGGCCAATAGATCTGATGGGATGTTTGGCAGCTGGTCAGAGTTACTAGGTGCTCTTGTCAGTTTTTTGACAATCTGAAAGAGTTCCCGAGGTTTGTTTATGGCTGTGTTTAGGATTTTTGAGTGGTAGGCTTTTTTCGCTTTGTCAGTTTCTGAGTGGTATGCGTCCAGTTCGTAGAGGTAGTTTATTTTGTCCTTTTCATTTTTGGTTTTTCTCCATTTTCTTTCTGTTCGTCTGAGTTTGGTTTTTAGTTTCCGGAGGTTGGGGGTGAACCATCGGGTTTTTGAGGAGTTTCATAGTACCTGGCAAGCACCACCTGGACTATACTGGATTTGTGGAACCCGAGCATATGCTAGGCTTCCTCCCCATTGGGGAGGAGCATGTGCATTGGGAACTATACGACCTTCCTTCTTTCTTCTGCCCATTTCCCTTGGAGAACAACTGGGTTTTCCCGTGTACAGGAGTCGACAGAAACGAGAGGTCTTGAAAATAGGCCAATGGGACAAGTGGAATGATGAGGAGTGGCCACCTGAGAGAATCATTTCATACTACGGGCCTGCTACTTGGACACAAGATGGGAAATGGGGATATTGTACTCCTGTATACATGATAAATCGTATTATACGTTTACAAGCTGTTGTTGAAATAATAACTAATGAAACCAGTAAAGCACTAACTCTTTTAGCTAAGCAGAGTACACAAATGCGTACAGCTATTTATCAGAATCGTTTAGCTCTAGATTATTTGTTAGCAGCTGAAGGTGGAGTCTGTGGAAAATTGAATTTAACCAACTGTTGTTTGCAGATTGATAATAATGGACAAGTTGTTGAAGATATAGCTACTCAAATGCGAAAACAAACATATGTGCCTGTTCAGACCTGGCATGGCCTGAAACTTGATGGGTGGTTTGGGTCAACATTTTCTTGGTTAGGTGGTCTAAAGACCCTTGTGTTTATTGTATTATTCATACTAACTGTATGCTTATTGCTCCCATGCCTATTACCCCTTTGCTTACATATGATAACCTCAGTTATCGATAACACTGTAGAACGGAAGGCAACTACAAAAGTTTTAGCTATGTGGCAATATTACCCTATACCCCAAGATGATGCTGTTACACGAGTTTAATATGTGATTTAATTCCCACCCTTTTTAACTTGCGGGTGAGAATAATCAAAGGGGGGAATGTGGTAGGCTATGGCCTATGATAGCCTGCAAATATGAGAGGCCTGTAAGTTAGGCCCTGATTCCAACCCCATCTTAGTAAAGAACCAAATCTGTGAAAGATTGAGAAAACTGCTTTAAACTGCTTAATAAGAAGTTTTTTATGAATTCATAAATCCTTCATTATTCTCTTGTGTTCTGAGGATAGAAATGTTTCAATACTTGCATTCCTAGAGCTAGAAACGACCTTGCCGTAGAATTGTATCCATACCTAGAAACTGTGCCATTGTTAGAACAATCCTAGAGGAGGGAGCTGGGTGCTAGGCCCAGGAGGGATCTCCGATTGGACAAATGCAGGGGGCGTTGGGACCAATAGAAAGTCTGCATGTATCAAACTGAAAAGAAATGTATAAAATGAATATGTTTCTGTAAGAACTTTGCTCAGTCCTTTTGAAGCTTGACTGTCTGGGCCTTGTGCACAATAAATTGGCTTGGACCCTGCAATTGACTCCTGGATTTATTCATTGTCTGCACTTCGCTGCTACATTATAACAAAGACCACTAACCATTTTAGTAGCCATCCTCTGCACCGACTTCATCTTGTTTATATCCTTTTGAAGGTGTGGTCTCCAGAATTGCACACAGTACTCCAAATGAGGCTGCACCAGAGACTTATACAGAGGCACTTTCACCTCCTTTTTTTCTACTGATCATTCCTCTCCCTATGCACACAAGTATCCTGGCTTTCTCTGTCACCTTTTCTACCTGTTTAGCCATTTTTTTTAAAACTTGAACTTCATTGAAATTTTCACACACCACTTATTCCAACAATTACAGTTACAGTAAGCACTTACATGTATATTCAAACCCCACCTTCTTTATCCCTAGTGCCACCACCTCCACCTCTAGTATCCCAACCTACCCCCAACCTGCCCTTTGCATTCCACTTACCAGCTTATACCTTATAACCCCCCTCCCTCCACCCTTCCCTCCCACCCTTCCTGCCTCCCTTCCATCCCCCTACTCCTCTCCTGTAACCAAAAATCTCATGTTTTTAACCATAACTCTAATCCAAATCCTTCACCCCAACTGCGCCTCACCCCCACCCCCATTCCCTGCTGCTCCATCCTTCCACATGCCCTCTCTTAACCATCTCCAAACCCCCTCCAACTGTTTCACCATTTGTCCCCCTCTGCCCTTCTTTTCCCCCATTATTTTGTACATAAGATATATTTCCGACATCCGCTTACCATAACTGTCCATAGATGGTAAACTCTTTCTATACCAGTACCATGCTATTTCGCATCTAGCAGCCGTGATACAATACCAAATTATACCCCACTCTCCTTCCCACTTCCCATCCTTCTTTTGCAGGAGACACATTTCTGGAGTAAGCTCTATACATGACCCCACAATTTTATTAATGTTATCCCCAATTTTCCTCCAATACTTTTGAACCACTGGGCATGACCACCACATATGCATCCATGTTCCCCCTGCGCCACACTGCCTCCAGAATTCATTCATCTTCAGTACCCCCGCCTTATGCAACCGCTCCAGTGTGAGATACCACCTACTCAGCACCTTGAACCCATTCTCACGCAGCGACTTGGCTATAGAGAATTTGGCTATTCCCATCGCTACTCCCTCCCAATCCTCCACCTCCCATTTCACCCCTAAATCCCTTTCCCATGCTTCCATATAACTCAATTTCCCTGCTCCCCTCACAATTAACCCTTTATATATTCTAGACACCATGTCCTTCTGCCCCAAGGAGCCCAAGCATGCCCCTTCAAACCATTCAACTCCTCTCCCCGATATCCTGCCACCACTTCCTCTGTCTAATCAACGACCCCATTTGCACATACGCGTACCTGTCTGCTTCCGGCAACTGATACATATCTCGTATACCCTCAAAACCCCTTACCTTTTTTCCTTACTAGTATCTGTGAGACCTGACTTAATCCCTGCTCCGCCCATCTTCTAAGAACTACTCTACTCGGACCTACTCCCAACACTCCTGAAGCGACATTGTATGTGACCACCTCTTATCCCCCACCATCCTCTGCCTATTCTGCTGCCACACATTTAAAGTGTGCCCCACCAAGGGGTTGTCTCCCCTCTCTCCCTCCCCCACCAAACTACCCTTTCCAACTCTCTGGGGCCAAAATCTACTGCTTCCATCATCACCCATTGCTTGTATGATTCCCGTAACCATGCATACACCACCCTCATCTGCGATGCTTTGTAGTACAATGTAAAATTAGGTACACCCATCCCTCCCTCCATTCTCTGCACTTGTAATGTCTTCGCCGCCACCCTTGGCCTTTTACCCCCCCCCCCCTTCCCCCCGATAAAACCCTCCACTTGTTTCTGTACCTTCTTCAATATTCTTCTCGGTATCGCTATTGGTAATACTTGAAAGTAGAACAGGAACTGGGGAAGCAACATTATTTTGACAATCGCCATCCACCCGAACCAAGAGTAGTACCCCCTGCTCCACCCCCTCAACTGTATCTCCATTTGCCCTAAGAATTTTTTATAATTTAACTTAAATAATTCCTCCAGTGCCCTCCCCACCTGCACCCCCAAGTACCTAACTGACCGCTTTGCCCACCTAAAAGGAAAGCGTTGATGCAGCCCTGCTTGTTGTTCCTCCTCCCCTACCAATATTTCTGATTTCCCCCAGTTGATCCGGAACCCCGCCACTTTCCCATAGTCCTGTATCTCACTCATTATTGCTGGCAACGTTTCCCCTGGTCTCGTGATTGTTAACAATATGTCATCCACAAATAGCGACATGCGATACTCTTTTTGTCCCACCCGTATCCCCTTAATATCTTGGCTCGCCCTTATCCGCGCTGTCAGGGGCTCTAACGAGAGCGCGAAAAGCAGTGGCGATAAAGGGCAGCCCTGCCGAGTTCCCCTCCCCAGAGGAAAAAAGCGTGAGTACCCCTCATTTACTCTCACACATGCTTTAGGGCTTACATACAAAGCTTTTATCCAATTCACAAACTCTGCCCCGAACCCCATGGCCTCCAACACAGAAAATAAAAATTTCCATGACACTTGATCAAATGCTTTTTCAGCATCAAGTGAGACCAACAGCGCATGGTCACTTGATCGCCTTGCTTTCCAAATCACATTTAGTACTTTCCTGATATTATCCACCACTTGCCACCCCGGTATAAACCCTGCTTAGTCATCATGAACTAACTTACCCAGTACTTTGTTAAACCTCATCGCTAATATCTTTGCTAACAGTTTCGCGTCAATATTTAACAGTGATATTGGCCTGTAGGACGCGCACTCCTGCAGATCTTTCCCTTCCTTTTGTATAAGGCTAATGCCTGCCCATCCCATTGTGTCCGCCAACTTCTCCCCATGCCTTGGCATATTGAATACTTTAAGGGTTGTACTAACAGACTCCAAAATTTCTTATAAAACAGCGCTGTCAGCCCGTCTAGGCCCGGTGCTTTTCCTAGCTTCATATCCTTAATTGCCCGTATCACTTCCTCTGCTCCAATCTCCCTATCTAGATTCTGCTGTTCCCCTTCTTCCAACAGTGGCAACCCCACTCCTCCCAAATAGTTATTGATCGCCTCCGCTGGCCCCTCTGATTGAGCAGCATAAAGCTTCTGATAGAATGCTACAAACTCTTCTCTGATCTGGTGATCCTCCCGCACCACCCTCCCCCCCCCCCCCGCTTCTAATCTGTATGATCCTATTCCATTCCTTTCTCTTTTTTAACCACCATGCCAAGTACTTCCCTGCTTTATTACCCCCTTCGAAGAAGTTCTACCTCAGCAATTGCAGGTGATGCCTTATCCGTTCCACCTCCAACGCATTCAGTTTAGCCCTCGTCTCCAATACTGCCCCCGATATTGCCCACTGCCCCCCTGGGCATCTTTCCCCTCCAATACCAATAATTGGTGCCTTAGCTGCAATTCCTGTTCCTCCCTTTCCTTTTTTATCCGCGCTCCCCACTTTATCAACACCCCCCTCACCACTGCTTTGAGAGCATCCCATACTACCCCC
Source organism: Ichthyophis bannanicus (assembly GCA_033557465.1). Lineage (NCBI taxonomy): Eukaryota > Metazoa > Chordata > Amphibia > Gymnophiona > Ichthyophiidae > Ichthyophis > Ichthyophis bannanicus. The sequence continues at coordinate 1,536,365,906 of CM066032.1, forward strand.
TCTTTTACCTCTCCCTCCTCATTCTTTTCGAAATACTCCAGTATTAAGTGTTCCACCTCTCTCACCACCCTGGTATCCTCCAGTAAGCCTTCATTTAGTTTCCAGTATTGCCCCCCTTTACTTTCACTCCGCACCCTCACCTGTACTACCACTGGTGCATGGTCTGACCATGTTATGGGCTCAATTTCTCCTCCCTTAATCCTGCCCACCAACTCCTTCCCTACCCAGATAACATCTAGCCTTGAATAAGTGCCATGAGCTGCTGAGAAGGAAAACCGTCACCCACCTGGGTTCATCAAATGCCATGCATCTATCGGATCATTCTCATTCACAAACCTATGATATCTGTCTATCCGCCCCTCGCCCTTCCCTCTTACCCGCCGTATCTCTCCCCACCTCCCAGGGCATATTGAAGTCCCCTCCACAAATCATCGCTCCGTCCCCCATTAAAGTAACCTGCTTACTTAACTCCTCCCAAAAGTCTTTCTGGGACCCTGTGGGCGCGTAGACATTTACCACACAAAACCACTCCTCCCCAATTTTCACACGCAGTAGTAGGTATCTCCCCCCCTTATCCCTTGTCACAGACTGAACTTCTGTTTTATGCTCCCCACTGATGAAAACAGCCACTCCTCCTTTCTTCCTTTCCCTTAGGTTTGAGGCAAAAATGCAGTCTCTATAACCCTGGGTTGCACTACCGATTCATGCTTTTTTTGTAAATGTGTCTCCTGCAACATTACAATCGCAGCTTTGTGCCTTGTTAATTCTTTATACAATTTCTGTCTCTTCCAGGGTGAATTCAACCCCTTCACATTCAACGTGACAATTTTCAACTCACCAACCGTCAGTACTCCCCCCTTCCTCCCAGCTTTTTGCCCTCCCTGCCCTCCCCCCCTCCCTTCCCCCTGTCCACCCTACCACCATCCCCCTTCCCCTCTCCCTTCAAGGAAGACTGACTTCCATAACCGTGACTAGCCATCGGGCCGCTACCTGTCACATCCCTCCATCCCGCTTCACCCCAACTTCTCCACTCCCCCCGCTCGGATCCCCTCCCCCCCCCCGATCCACTGCCCCCCATCCCTTCCCCCTCCTACACCCCATCTCGCCCCCCATCCTGCCCCTATCCTTCCCCTTCCCACCCCACTGCCTTAATACCCTCGGAGCTCTCTTCTAACCTGTCTCCCAACCCTTCCTCCCCCCTTGCCACCTCAACATTCCTCCTTACCCCTCCCCCCTATATAATTGCTACATCATTAAACATACATTACACAGTCCTCTCCTTCAATCAGCTCCATTCTCCGCCACTCGTGTTTCTTGGCTCCCCTTGTTCATTCTCTCCAGCCTGCTGCCCTCCACCGGTACTCTATGCCATCTCAAACTGTCTCTCCTGTAGACTGCTGATGACGTTTTTGTTACAGGCTGGCTTCTCCTGCCTTCGGGCTGGTTTGCAAGACCCAGTTCCTTAAGTGCTTTCCAAGCTTCTTCACACGACTGCACCTTCCTCGACCTCCCCTGGGTTGTTATCAAGAGTCCAAAAGGGAACAACCACTTGTATCTCATGTCCTCCCTCCTCAGATAGGCCGTTACTTCCTTTAGGTTTCGTCTGTGCTGAAGCGTCCCAGAGAAAGGTCCTGGAACAATTCCAATTTGTGCTCTTCCCATATGAACTGTCGCTCCTTTCTTGCCGCTCTCAACAGCCTTTCTTTGGTTCTAAACGAGCTTAAACACACCTCAATATCTCGTGGTTTGTTCTCTCTGACTGGCCCCAGACCCCTATGGGCCCTCTCAATCTGTACAATTCCGTCTGCCTCTCCCTCCGCCGGGTCAGCATGTACCAAAAGAGGACGAAATATTCTGGCAGACACTTCATCACAGTTCTTATATTTGACTTCCTCTGGCAGACCTCGTATTCTTATGTTACATCTTCTGGAGCGATCCTCCAAATCTTCTACTTTCCTCTGCTGCTCTTCTTGTACATGCTTCACTTCCTCCCATCCTTTTTGTAACTCCTCAAGGACTTCCTCCTGTTGCTCCAGCTGATTCTCCATTTCCGCTACGCGAGTCCCCATTTCCACAATGTCCTGCCGCAATGATTGTATAGTCTCCTTTAATTCATTTTTGACGCCACTTATCTCCATCTTAATTTCCTCTTTCATCTCCATTAACCACCTCTTAAGCGTTGTAGCCCCATCTGGGCTGCAAGCCCTTTCCATCTCCTCTTCTTGTCCCGTGAGGTGATCCGGACACTCATCTGCCTTCCTTTTCCCCTTCCTTCCCTCCTCTTGGTGGGGCGTATGAGGATCTAAACTCCGCAAGCTTCTCCATTCCAGACTGGCCCCCTTTTGTTTTAAGGAGCAACCGGTACCAAGGAGAGCAACAGGTACCTGCACACTAGACAGAAAACCAACCAAGCAGGTACACAAAGACTGGCGACAATTCAATTCAGGTGGAAATCTTTTTATTGGGCCCCAACGCGTTTCAGCTAGGAAGCCTTCTTCAGGGAGTCTTTTAAAAGAGAACACACCTTATTTCTGTCACGTAGTACGCTAAAAAAGCACATTTGATGCGCCCTGCGCTGTTTGCTTATTCAAAGTGAATAAGTGCCTAAGCCTCTAGGAATTTTCAGGGGTTCCCCCCCAAATATATATTCCTTGTCTCTCCATGGGGTAGGAATTTTTTCCCCTCTTTCCCCCCTCTTCTCCTTATCCGTTGTATGTTGCCTATCCGCTGCTAGGCAATGCACCAGAACACTTGTGGCAATTGTGTCTGCTGACCTGCTGCCTTCTGAGTCCTATCAGCCGTCTCTGCACTGCTGCTTGTCCCCTCTTCTTTGGCACTGTGTGTCGGGGCCCAGCAATCATAGTCCCCTGCACTCCATCTATCTTTTTAATTCCGTGCCTGTATTCCTCACCGGTCCCGATCACCAGCACTGCTCACTCGCCGCCTTCACTCTCCAGGAGCCAGCATGTGCATTCTGGTCTCACCCCTATGAGCTCCTTCTCACCACTGTGCTCTTCTCCGCCATGCTGGGCTTCCGCGTGGTTCCCCTTCTCTGCCGCTTCTCTGCTTCTTCAGACCGCGGCAAGTGCTCCCTCGCCATCACTGCTTCCTCCGTGGCTGCCGCTTCCTCTCTCTTCCCTGCACTCGCCACCGCTTTCTCGCACTCTCCTGCCCTCTTGCCGCACTTTGATCGCCTCCTCTCCACGACTTCTTGCGCTCACCCGCCACGCAATCCTCAGGTCCGGCAACACTCAACTGCCCGCCATATCCGCCTGCACACCGGGAATTGATCCGCTCCACTTTTTCCCCCCTCCAGGGGTGTTCCGTCACTGCCTCACCTTCCGACCTCCTCACTCCTGACAGGTCGGGTAATTCCCCCTCGCTTACAGGTCTATAGCGGCGGAGCTAACCGCTACACCGCCATGCACCCCGATGACGTTACTGGAAGTCCCCTGTTTAGCAATTTTAAGATCATCAGAAACAATCACGCCGAGCTCCTGCTCATCTTTCGTGGACAGAAATACTTCACCCCCTACACTGTACCGCTCCCATGAATTTTCACAGCCCAAATGCATGACCTTGCATTTTTTAGCATTAAATCTCAGCTGCCAAATTTTAAAGACTGACATATTCCAATCACCAAATTGAAAATAAAATTTATTTTTCTACCTTTGTTGACTAGCCAATTTTATTCTCTAATCATGTTGCTCTCAGCCTCTGGTTTCTGCTTTCTTCTTTTCTTAACTTGCTTTCTAGCGTCTCTGGCCCATCTGCCACTTCTCTCCCCTCCTCTCTTTTTCACTGTCTTATATCTCTGGCATTGATCTTTTCCTTTCAGCTTTCTTCCATTTATTTTTCTCTCTCTATCAACTCATATTTTACTCCTCCTTCTTACTATCCGGTCCTCAAGTCCCCCCTTTTAGTGCATCTACCACTTTTCAACCCTTAGCACATCCCTCTCTTTACCCGGCCTCTTATTTTCTAGTCTTTAATTAACTCCCCCCTTTCTTTCTTCCTCCCCCAATGTCCAGCATCTCACCCCTTCTCTTCTCCCCTCTCCAGTATCTCCCCCAGTCTCCTCCATTCAGCGCCTCACTCCCTTTTTCTCACCCCCATCGTGCCCACCATTCGCCCTCTCTCTCTATTCCTCCTCCGTGTCCAATATATCCTACTACTTTCTCTCTTCTCATGTCCATCATCTCCCCTCTGCTTTTCCCCATGCCCTATGTCTAATATTTCAACCTCTCCACCACAATGTTCAGCATCGGCCCTTTCGCCTCACTTTCACACACACCCCCCCCCCCCCCTAGTCAAGCATCAGCCTTTTTTCCTTATCTTCACCTCCCCCCATGTCCGGCATCATCCTCTATTTCCATACCCCACGAATGTCTAGCATCTGCCCTCCACCTTCATGCCTTCCCCCACCCTTGGCCTGCTGCTGCTGTCTTTCTCAGCAACTGTGGTGGGAACTGGAAAAAACAAAAGCACAGGGTCTTTATGATGTGAAATGCAGTGGATTCTACCACATTGGTTTCTAAGAGGGAGGAGAGCTTTTTGAATAGTATAGCCTGATGTGGAGAAGTGGATCATGAATCTTTCGGGGGGGGGGCAATTTGGTGGGGCTTACAATAGACTGTATCTGTTCCACGCTATGTTGAGAACCTAAGTGTCTGAGGTCTGAAATTATACTGAGCCAGCGGTTTACAAATGCTCGAAGTCTAGCAACAAAGTTCCTTACCTGGAAGCCCTCATGGTAGAAATGGACTTGGACATTGTGGCTATTGCAGAAACATGATGTAATGAGTCACATGAATGGGACATAATCATAGTTGGCTATAATTTATTTAGAAGACATAAAGAAGGAGAAAAGGATGAGTTAGGAGCCTTGTATGTCAACAACAATATTAAAGCTGCTGAAATGCAAGGGACATGGGGAAAAGACAAAGCGCTGTGGATTGTGTTAGAAAGACGAGATACTATCATCCACTCTGGTGTAGTCTACAGGCCTCCAACTCAAACTGAGGAAATGGATAGAGACCTGATCATTGATATTGCAAAGGTATCTATGAAGGAATAAGTGACCATATTGGGTGACTTTATTCTACCAGATGTGGATTTGAGTATTCCTTCTGCAAATCTGGAAAGAAATAAGAAGATTGTCTTCCGAGAATCACTGCTCAGACAACTAGTGAAGGAACAGACCAGGGAAAGTTCAATGCTGGATTTAGTACTCACCAATGGAGATAGCATGTCAAATGTCCGGATGAGTGCCCTTTTGAGTAGCAGTGATCATTACATGGTATGGTTTGAGGTAAAAGCAAAGGCAGAGTCCAATCACAGCAAACTCAAAGGCCTGGACTTCAAAAACACTGACTTTAGTAAAATGGGAAATTACCTGAAGGAGAAGTTGGCAGGGTGGGAGGAGATAAGGAAAGTAGAATTGAGTGGGTTAAAATTAAAGGGGCAACAGATATATATGTAAGGAAAGTAAATAAAAACAAGAGGAAAAGGAAATCTATATGGTTCTCCAAAGAATTGGTTGCACAAATAAAGACAAAAAACACAGCTTTTACAAAATTCAGAAGATCTCAACAAAAGGAACACAAAAAAGAATACAGAATAAAGCTAAAAGAGACAAAGAGAGAAATAAGGATAGCAAAAGCAAAGGCGAAATAAAAGATGGCTAAAGATGTGAAGCATGGAGACAAAAAAACAAAACTTTTTTCAAGTATATTCGAGAGAAGAGGAAGATCAGAGGTGGAATTCCAAGACTCAAAATTGCTGAAGATGGATCTGCAGAAAGTGACATTGAAAAAGCAAAAATGATAAACAAATACTTCTGTTTTCACGAAAGAAAATCCTGGAGAAAGACCACATATTAGTGACAAATATACCAATGGGAATGGAGTAGATATCACAACATTCACAGAAGATGAAGTGTCTGAACAGCATGCAAAACTGAAAGTGGACAAGGCCATGGGACCGGATGGTATACATCCCAGGATACTGAAAGAACTCAGAGAGGTTCTGGCAGGGCTTTTAAAGGATGTTTTTAATAGATCCTCAGAGACAGGAGAGGTTCCGCAGGACTGGAGAAGGGCTGATGTAGTACCTCTTCACAAAAGTGGTAATAGGGAAGAGGTATCAAACTATAGGCCGGTAAGCCTTACCTATGTGGTGGAAAAGTAATGGAGGTGCTCTTGAAAGAGAGAATAGTTGACTTTCTCGAAACCAATGGTTTGCATGATCCGAAGCAACATAATTTTACCAGGGGAAGATCATGCCAAACAAATTTGATTGAGTTCTTTGACTGGGTGACCAGAGAACTAGTTCAACGGCATGTGATGGATGTGATATACCTAGATTTCAGGAAAGCCTTTGATAATGTTCCTCATAGGAGGCTTATCAATAAACTGAGCAGCCTGGGGATAGGTCCCAAGGTGGTGAACAGGATCATAAATTGGTTGACTGACAGACGACAGAAGGTGGTGGTAAATTGAACTCACTCAGAAGAAAGGAAGGTGCATAGTGGCGTGTTTCAGGGATCGGTCCTGGGATAAATATTGTTCAATATATTTGTGAGTGACATTGTGGAAGGACTGAATGGAAAAGTCTGCCTTTTTGCAAATAGCATGAAAATTTGCAACAGAGTGGACACTTCTGAGGGAGTGGACAACATGAGGAACAAACTAAAAACACTGAAAGAATGGTCTAATGCTTGGCAGTTACAATTTAATGCAAAGAAGTGCAGAGCCATGCACTTGGGATGCAGAAATCCAAAGGTAATGTATGCAGTATGGGAAGAGAGATTGGCGTGCATGGACCAGGAGAGGGACCTCAAAAGTGCTAGTGTCCAAGGATCTCAAGGTGGCAAAACAATGTGACAAGGCAGTAGCCAAAGCCAAAAGGATGCTGGGCTGTTTACAGAGAGGAATAACCAGCAGAAAGGAGGAGGTATTAATGCCCCTGTAGAAGTTGTTGGCGAGGCCTCACTTAGAAACACAGAAACATGATGACAGAAAAAGACCACATGGCCTATCTAGTCTGTCCTTCCATATCAACAACTACAACAGTCCACTTTTTACCTTTAGAGATCCTCTGTGTTGGTCCCATGCTTTTTTGAATTCAGTTACTGTCCTCATCTCTACCACCTCCACTGGGAGACTATTCCATGGATCCACTACTCTTTCTGTAAAGAAATATTTCCGCATATCACTCCTGAATCTATCTCCCTTCACCCTCATCCCATGTCCCTCGTAGCAGAACTTGCTTTCAATTGAAAGAGGCTCTCTCCCTGAACATTTATGCCACAGAGGTATTTAAACATCTCAATCATATCACCTCTATCCCGCCTTTCCTTTAAGGTGTACATATTAAGATCCTTAAGTCTGTCCTCATATGCTTTATAATGAAGCCCACTAATCATTTTAGTAGCCACCCTCTGCACCGACTCCATCCTGTTCACATCCTTTTGAAGGTGCGGTCTCCAGAATTGCACACTATACTCCAAATGAGGTCGCACCAAAGACTTATACAGAGGCATTATCACTTCCTTTTTTCTGCTAGCCATTCCTCTCCGTATGCCCAAGCATCCTTCTAGCTTTTGCCGTTGCCTTTTCTACCTGTTTAGCTACTTTAAGATCATCAGACACAACCACGCCTAGGTCCCGCTCTTCTTTAGTGGACAAAAGTACTTCACCTCCTATACTGTATTGCTCCCTTGGATTGCTGCAGCCCAAATGCATGACCTTACATTTTTTAACATTAAATCCCAGCTGCCAAATTCTAGACCATTCTTCAAGCTTAGCTAGATCCCTCCTCATGTTATCTACACCTTCCTGGGTGTCTACTCTATTGCAGATTTTGGTATCATCTGCAAAGAGGCAAAACACCCAACAGCCCTTCCGCTATATCACTAACAAAGATGTTAAAAAGAATCAGACCAAGGACAGATCCCTGGGGCACACCACTGGTAACATCCTTCTCCTCAGAGTGAGCTCCATTTACTTGTACTCTTTGTCGCCTCCCACCCAACCAATTTCTAACCCAAGCAGTAACTTTAGGGTCCATCCCTAGGGTGCTCAGTTTGTTTATAAGTCGCCTGTGAGGAACAGTGTCAAAGGCTTTACTGAAATCTAAATATACCACATCTAGAGCTCTCCCTCGGTCCAACTCCCTGGTCACCCAGTCAAAGAAATCAATCAGAATTGTCTGACGGAGTATTGTGTTCCGTTTTGGAGACCATATCTCACAAAGGACATAAAAAGACTTGAAATCGTTCAGAGGAAGGCGATCAAAATGATTCAGAGCCTGCACCAGAAGACGTATGAGAAGAGACTTGAAGACCTAAATATGACTACCCTAGAGGAGAGGAGGGACAGGGGAGATATGTACAGACTTTTAAATACTTAAAGGGTATCAATGAAAAAATAAACCTTTTTCAAAGAATGGAAAGCTGTAAGACTAGAGGGCATACAGTGAAGCTGCAAGGTGGTAAACTTAAAAGCAACATCAAGAGATACTTTTTCATTGAAAAGATGGTGGATGCATGAAATACTCTCCCAAGGGAGGTGGTAAGGGCAAATACAGTTATGGAATTCAAAATGGCATGGGACAGACACAGTAGATCCCTTTATAGCAAGAGGATGAAATCAAAGCAAATTTAAATATCTTTTAATAGAGGGGGACTGACTAGCATGGAGCAGCAGGTACAACCCTAAAAACAGGCATGGGGGGTGATCTGCATGGAGCGGCAGTTACAACCATTCTAGCCACCTTACTGGGCAGACTAGATGAACAATACTGGTTTGTATCTGCCGTCATATACTGTGTTACTATGTTAACCTTCCTCCCATAGGGAGGTTCTCTAGAATGGACACTAGAGTACTGGCTATATCAGCTTAGTTCCAGTCAAATCCCATCTTAGATTTTGACAGGGGAACTGGCTATGGCTTCTGGGCCTTCTGTTGCCTGGGATGAAAGTTAAATAAAATCATGACAGCACCCCTGGTCTCGCATTGTGTGGAAATGGATCATGAGTTTTCACAATTAAGATGCTTTTGCATAGACCGAATCAACAAGCCAAAGAAGGGTAAAACCCTGGATGAGACATTGCTGTTCTATGAGCAGCGTTGGATTTTTCAAGTGAACACGGTTAAACCATTAGGTTTAAATGCCTCAGTAGAATGGCAATCATGCAAATGATTGTCCCCACTGACGAATCAGCATTAACTATAAAAGTAGGTGGAGAGAATTAGTCCGCATGCGCGGCGTTTTTTGATACAGAAACAACACTAAAATACAGAGAGACGTGGGCAGCAACTAACAGTGAGTAAGATTGACGGATGTGCAGCATGGAAGATTTTTGTGGTAGACATGATCAATACTGTGTTTTATTTGCATTTAGATTCTCCTGAAGAAACTCCGTAAAGGAGTGAAACGCAAAGGCGCTGAGTGAGGCGTTGAGAAAGATTCAGTCAAGCGAGACAGATTTTGCGAAGTGGGGAGTTGGAGAACCATTATGAAAAGATAAGCTTGTTTATTAGTTTCAAAGTTCAACAGTTGGTTCAATAGTTCTACAAGTATTTTAACAGTATTTAGAAATTTCGAGATGATCGGAACACTGGTGGTGGAATAGTTAAAAGAAGAAAAGATTATCACATAAAAAAAGACTAATTGCCCAGTAGTCATTGATGTCATCAGAGCGCCATCTGTTTTTCACTATTTATAGTGTTTAAGAGCGCAGTACTGATCTGAGACTACAAGTGGGGTAATGAGAGCTTTAAGGATTTAAGCATCACCAGCGCCCCAGTTATAGCTGCAGGTTAAAGTGGAGTAATTTGGAATTTTTCTAATTGGGATGAAAGTAAGGCAAGTGTTATTGATGATGGGGGCAAGGAGTGGAGAATACTTCTTTGGAGGATATATGTGTCTCCAGGATGAGGATGATGGGTCAGAAATGGTTACAAAGAGGGATAGAAGTGTCAGAGAGTGGTATTTGACCTGTTCCGTAGCCTCTTTGATATTTTCTCCGAGATCTGAAAATCATAACCATGAGAGTTTGCAGGCACCAGTGACCTTGGCAGAAGCTCTACAGGCACTCTCAGAATCAAAAGTCAACCTGACCATGGGTTTTCTATGCTCCTTATCCTTGTCCAATAGTGACCTAAGGTCATCAAGTTTCTTTTGAAGAAGAAACTGTCAGACCTTCTTCTACCTTGTCAAGTACGTTTGGTATTTATTGGCTCATGAAAAGCTGGTATGAAGCTATGTGTGAAATGAATACACTGTTCTGATAAATCTTTCTCCCAGGGCAGCTAAAAGTGTGAATGGGTTCTAGCCCTTCTGACCTACTTCAGAACAGATTCAATAATTACTGAGTGGAAGCAGAGAGGAGGCTGGAAACTACAGGCTAGTGAACCTGCCCTTGATGGTGGAAATGTAACAAACTCTTCTGAAGGAAAGGACAGTGAGCTATCTCAATCTAGAGAGTTTGCAGGATCAAAGGCAGACTGGTTTTACCAGATGGACATTGTATCAAACAAGTTGGAATGGTTTCTTCAATTTTGTGACTAGAGAATTAGATGAAGGATATATACAGGATTTGGTTTATTTGGATTTCTGCAAGCCTTTTGATATGTTACACATTTATTTATTTATTTAGCTGTATTTATATCCCGCTTTTCACCGGGTCAAAGCGGTCAATTGGGGGATACATTTAACACGAGGGGATATGAGACACATACGATAATACTTACAGGGAACATGGGCAATGGAGGGTTAAGTGGCTTGCCCAAGACCACAAGGAGTATAGGACTAGAAATCCCAGTCCCTCCGGCCTGAGATTGCTGTCCCCAGGTGGGACTTGAACCCCCGGCCCTCCGGCCTGAAGTACCTTGTCCTAACCACTAGACCACTAGTTTATTTAATTCAACTGGCATCCATATTCCACTTTGTTCTAAAAAGATTTAAGGCAGATTATGTATAAAATCAAACAATAATATACATAGAAGGGGATATTCAAAGGCATTTACATGGTTTACAGTGGTTAGTGCCGCTGAATATCCCTGAGTAACACCATTACACGTCTCAATGCTAATCGCGTAGCATTGGGATGTCGTAGGTGTTCTGGGACAGAACAGAGGCAACACTTGTTACTAACTGGGCAGCGGCAATATTGAACCACTGCCCAGTTAAGGACCCATGGGTAAAGATAGGCATTACAAATATTGCCGATCTTTACCCATGGGAGCTAACTAGGCAGTGGCTCAATATCACTGCTGTCCAGGTTAGCTTCCGAGTTGTGCGGCAGACCTGGATATTCAATGCCAGTGGCTGGATATGGTCCCTGCACTGAATATCTAGGGTTAAGGTTCAGCGGCAACAGCTATGCACTATAGAAATCATAGTGCCATCGATAAATATCACCCCCATAATACATAAAATGCATGAATATATCATATCATCCTTAACAAGCTGAGCAGCCTGGGGTGAACCTCATGATAGTGGACTGAAATAAAAATGGATTGAGTGATGGAAAACAGAGTAGTGATCAATGGAATTCACTAGGGGAAAGAAAGGTGGTTAATGGAGTGCCTTAGTGATTGGTCCTGGGGCTGGTTCTATTCAACTTTTTGTGAGTGATATTGTTGAGAGAATAGAAAGGAAAGATTGCTTCTCTGTGGATGATGCAAAGATTTTGAATACAGCGGACACTCCTCTAAGATCTAAGAAATCTCAGAGAATAGTCAGTTACTTGGCAGTTAAGATTAAATGCAAAAGGCTGCAGAGCCATGCATTTGGAGTAAGAAATTAATGGGAGCAGTACATGATGGGTGATGAGGTGCTGATATGCAAGGACCAGAAGAAAAGTCTTGGGGTAAGTATCCAAGAACTTTAAAGTAGAAAAACAATGTGATAAGAAGGTGGCCAAAGAAAAAGGGATGCTGGGATGTCAATAATACTACAAGCAGAAAAAAAATAAGTACGATTTTTTATGTTCTGTGTGCAATTTTGGTGGCCATCTCAAAAACAATATAGGCTGTCTAGAGAAGAACAACAAAAAATGATGTAGGGTCTGCTCCAAAAAAACTACAAGAGATGAGACCTAAATATGTATACCCTAGATGAGAAGACAGACGGGGACATTATGGATTAATGCACTAAAAGTAAATCTCTTTCAATGGAAAAACCTGTAAAACCAAGTATTATGCCAAAAAACTCCAGGGGGACAATGCCAGGGAATATTTTTTTTCATAGAAAGGGTAGTAAATGCCTGTCATTCCCTCCTGAAGGAAGTGGTGAAGATAAAAACGTTACCAGATTTTTAAAAAAGAATGGGATATAGACAGAGGATCCCCAGCAACAAGAAGGGAATGAAACACTGGGTAACCTGCAGGGAGCAGTTGGTACAACCCACATCAGCACTGTACTTTCAAGAAGGCAACAGATAATCTACAAAGAGTGAGAGTTCTAACTATTAACAGCACTGGCTCTGCATTGGGCTTCCTGGAAGTCATTGGGATAACCTGCCTGAACAGCAGTTGCAATTCTGACCAGCAGTGGTATATAATTGCATTGGACCTCCAGGAAAGCTGCGAAATGCGTAAACCAAAGATTTCGGTACATATCGTTGCTGTTAAGTGCCATTGAGTCAATGTTGACTCATGGTGACCCACTGGATAGTTGTTCTAAATTGTGTTCGGTCTTCAGTCAGATAGCTAAAGTGACATTTTACTTACCAAATTATGTCCTTTCTTTGAGTGCTGCTAGACTAGTCCAGACAAGTGGGTCGTATTCCCCTACCAGCAGAATAGTGGAGACAGAAGCCAATGAAATGCCATGACATCACTCCCATGCCTCTATCAACCTGAGCCACTGGAGGTCACCTCAGTATTTATCCCAAAGCATATGAGAAGCATAGAAACATATTCAACAGGATGAGGGTGACCTATGCCTATGCCCTTCCATATCAAATACTATAGTCCCTTTTCCTTTAGAGATCTTTTATGTTTGTCCCATGCTTTCTTGAATTCAGATACTGTCCTCGTCTTACTACCTCCACTGGGCGACCATTCCACACATCTAACACTCCTCTGTAAAAAAATATTTCCACATATTACATCCTCATCCTATGTCTCCTCATAGCAAACCTTGCTTTCAATCAAAAGAGGCTCTCCTCTTGTGCATTTATGCCATGGAGGTATTTAAATATCTCTATCATATCTCCTCTATCCTGCCTTTCCTCTAATGCATACATATTTAAGTCCATCCCCCTTTGGTTTATAATGAAGACCACTGACCACCTTAGTAGTCACCTTCTGCATAGACTCCATCCTGCTGATATCCTTTTGAAGGTGTGGTCTCCAGAATTGCACACAATACTCCAAATGAGCTCGTACCAGAGACTTATTCAGAGGCACTGTCACCTTATTTTTCTGCTGACCATTCCTCTCCCTATGCACCCAAGTATCCGTCTGGCTTTTGCCGTCACCTTTTCTACCTGTTTAGCCACTTTAAGATCATCAGAAACAATCACACCCAGGTCCCACTTTTCTTTCGTGGACAAAACCAGGGTGACAAGCCCTTCAACCCAGTTTCCATGTGGTGAGTGAAGCAACGGGACACTTGAGATTGAAGTGGGATGCCTTCAGTTCCATCTCAGTGCAACTCAAACAGTGGAGGAGCATCTGACTCAATGCCCACTCCCCGGGATCGAGAGAGTGATGACAGAAGAAGACCACTTCCACATTGACCACCATGGCAATGTGCCAAGCTGAAATAGCTAGGAGGCTCATCTCTGCCCAGGTGAACTAGAGTGTCATCCCTGGACCACTCCTGTGCCGCCTTGGTGAGTGACAGATGCCACAGCAGTGGCATTGCCCTTAACACTTGCTCTACCCTGTCCTTGACCAAGGGCAGGAAAACGCAAGAGGGCCATTCAGAAAGTCATTGCTTTGAGATGGTTGATGGACTATAACACCTGCATGTGGTTCCAACAGTCCTGGGCCACTCAGTCTGGACAAGGGCTTCCCTGCCGTATGACAGGCGCCCAACTCCAGAAGAATCCACAAGTAACATCCAGTGGCATGCTGTCCGTCAGATAATGGGGGTTTAGCCGCCACCTCAAGCTGGCTCTCACTTCCAGCTGGAGCAGGAGCCTGGGCACAAGCTCTTGTCAGGAAGGGCCACCGGAGCAGCTTCATATAAGCACACCCATAGCATGTTGATTGCTGCCGCCATCCCTGTAAAATAGTTATCTCCAAGTTATAATGCCCTGTTCAATGTAATTTCAGTTTGTTCAATGTAAACCGCCTTGATATCATGAAAGGTGGTATATAAGAAATGTTAAATAAATAAAGAAAGCCAAGAAGCTGTAGATAAATCCAAACCCTGGGAGCCTGCTGAGAACAGAACACCTCAAGTCATTCCAACAATCTCTGCACTTTCTCCTCTGGCAGGAGGACTCTGCCCGTTCACGCATTGAACCACACTTCCAGGATGTCCAGGGATTGGGGAAGTGCCTATGGATGCTTTCCCTGATTGACCACCCAGCTAAGGCCTTCCAGAAGGGTACCCAATGAAGCTGAAACCTGAGAGGCCTGTGACAGAGAATGGGCTCAGATGAGCCAGTTGTCCAGGAATGGGTGTACACACAGTCATTAGCACCACAGCGCAGCAGCCACTACCCACTATGACCCTGGAGAGCATTCTCGGAGCAGGGTAGAGGCCAAAGGTAGGGCAGCAAACTCAAGGCATGAGCCAAACATGGCATAATGCAGACATCTCCACTGATCCTCCCAGGCTGGGATTTAAACACAAGATCTAGTCAAAACCAAAGAAGCCAGAAACCTACTTACTTTTTTTTTTTTTTTTTAAAGTCAGAGGCTGGTCTTGAACCAGCGATTTTTGGGTTAGAAAGCATACAACTTGCAGAAAAGCCATCATGTCTCAGCAGCTAGAAACTCCCTTTGGAGCATTGCCAAAATTACCATACTTAGAGCTGCTTTCTGGAAGCGTAACATGCGCAAAGAAGCATTGACTGCCTAGAAGGCCATGGATCGGAAGGAGCCATTCTTCTTTGGCATCCCAGTTATCCTTGCTCTGCTCGGCTGGGGCCCTGGCACCATCTCCTGTAGATGCAGTAACTTACCATCGTGGCCCATGTAGTGGTGCTCCTGTCCGCCAACCCATATGGAGAGATGACAAATCCCTCTGGGTTTGGCTGCTTGCAGTACAGGACATAGCTGCTCTGAATAGTGTCTAGCACCCATCTTTTCTTGGTGACATGCAGGAATGGGCCCCAAAACCTACATAGTGAAGAATGAGAGAAACCCCTTTTTAAGGGGACTGAGTCTCCAGGCCCACGAGCCCTACTGAAAAGACTAATTATGGAATTGGAATCCAGAAGCGGAGAAGAAGGGCTTTCCAGGATGAAGTGCCAGGAGTCCCAAGATCCCAAGAAATCAGTCTAGCGCAGGGGTCTCCAAGGTACGGCCCGTGGGCTGGAACCGACCCGCCAAGATCGCCAATCCGGCCCGCAGTGCTCTTCTTAAAAAATTATTTACTATCTGAGAAAAAAGTAATACATTGAAATATGCACAATTCCTACTGAAATCTGACAAGTAATATGTGCCCAAAGTACTTCTTAATACCTGAAATTAAATAAGCGCACCTACTGAATGTTTTGGCTTACTTAAGTTCTTATAGCGGCTAACCTCATAAGTGCTGTCACGATTGGGAGCTATATAAATTACCTTGTTTCTCAGAAATCTGATTATTATAATCAAGAGGATTAATCTTTCCTATCTTTCTCCTGCTGTAGACGGGCAGTCATAGAAAGCTTCTCAACACCTGGAGAAGGTGAAGAGGTCAAAACTGAACTCCCTGCCTCCATTGCGAGCTGCTGAAGAGGAAGAGTGATACCAAGCGGATGTGACAGTGCTATACAAATTATTGAATTATCCCAGCGATATACGATCTTTTTTTAACACTGTATGTTTATGTTACAACGCCATCGTCGTTCATGATTAATTACTTTTTTCAAACAAATATTTTGTAATGGATATGCACGCGACTATATAACATTCGGTAGTTATTGTAGATAGACGGGATGGCGCGGCCATAGCATAGCAACGTGATAGTTGTGGTGTAGAAGGTAACTCAGATCCCTTAGTGAGAGGTAAAACGCAGGACTTAGCTTCAGTTGATGAAAGAAAACAAATGCACATGGCTCCTGGTTTCCATGGAAACCACAAACAGAGCAGAACAGAGGAGAGGAAAACACGCCCCTGCTGCAGTTCAGCTCATCGGTCACGAGCTGAGGCAGAACACCTGCTGGAGGGAGGGGTCAGATTAAACCCAGGAAACCAGAGATATAAGGGAAGCTCATTAAGAAGGAAGTTAGCACAGCCGGGAGCACAGCCGCGAGAACAGCCGCGAGAGCAGCTGAGAACACAGCCGTTAGAACAGCCACGAGTGCAAGCAAGAGAGCAGTCACGAGAAGCAGAGGATTGGCTTGGGAGTGAGGATTCAGAGGAACTAATAGTAACAGAAGATTCTCTGACCTTTGACTCAGAAAGGGAAATCAGCAAAAGAAACGAGCTGAGAACCAGTGCAAAGGAGCCAGGTACAAGCAGCCCAGGTTTGGTGCCGTATATAAAAGGCAGCCAGAAGGGAAAGGTACCAAGAAGGCAGACTTGTGTGCACGTAGGAACTCCAAGGCTTGCATCTGTAGCTGATCCTGGAAGGCTGAAGGAATTTCCCATAAGAAAGCCAAAAGGTAGGCTGAGTGACTGGTATAAAAGCAAAGCTGTTTTTAAGAAGTGCTCTGATATTAGCCCAGAAGGGTGGGGCTTTACGTGTGCTGAATACTGTGGCCATTCCCAACCTTGTGTAGCAGAAGGCTACAGGGAAAAGTCTCATGCTGAAGGAATAGGTGTGTGTTTGGAAACACCCTGTAGTCAATTGCAGACATTTCCAGCTGAGAACCAATATGAACCGATGGAAACAGAACCATCTTTAGAATACCTGCCTGTTGAGTCAATGGACAGAGTAGTTACTCACCTGTAACAGGTGTTCTCCAGGAGCAGCAGGAATCAGTCCTCACTTATGGGTGATGTCGGCGCCGACGGAGCCCTCGTGCGGAGCATTTCCCCAGCTTTCACAGAAAGCCTTTGGGAATTGCAGCGCGCATGCACGGTCCCCTTCCCGCCCAAGGGTGCCATCTTGCTCAGTCTGATGACATAGCTAAAAGACAGCAAAAAATTAGCAAAAGCAAACGATATGACTGCAACTCCAAGGGGAGGAGGGAGGGTTGTGAGGACTGATTCCTGCTGCTCCTGGAGAACATCTGTTACAGGTGAGTAACTACTCTTTCTCCAGGACCAAGCAAGAAGTCAGTCCTCACTTATGGGACTCCCCAGCTTAAGGCTACCGGAGACCCCAAGCGGAAAAATGAGCTCCCTCTAGCTCGTCAGCACAGAAGGAAGGAATCTTCTCTGAGAACGCCCCTGACAGAACACCAGGGCCGGAGGGTAGGAGTTGCCTAAACCCCAAAGAGATTATGGAGTACTGCCTGTCCGAAAGCACTGTCCCTGCGGGACTCCCTCTCAAGGCAGTAATGGGCCGCAAAAGTCTGGCTTGAAGACCAAGTAGCGGCCCGGCAGATGTCTGCCAACGGAACAGAGCGGAGATGAGCCACTGACGCAGCCTTCGCCCTGACACGATGAGCCGTGACTCGACCCTCCGACGAGAGGCCGGCTGCCCCATAAGCCCAGGCGATACAGTCAGCGACCCATATGGACAACATACGCTTGGAGACAGGGAGCCCCAACATATTGGGGTCAAAAGAAACGAAAAGCTGAACAGCCTTCCGATGCTCCCGCGTACGGTCAAGGTAGAAGGATAACGCCCTCCTACAGTCCAGGGTATGCAAAGACCATCTCAGCCCGGTTGGCATGCGGCCTGGGAAAGAAGGTCGGAAGAACCACCTCCTGATTAAGGTGAAAGGGTGAGACAACCTTAGGAAGAAACTTAGGGTGAGTCCGTAAGACTACCCTATTCTTGTAGAACCTAGTGTAAGGAGGATCAGATACTAGAGCCTGCAGTTCACTCACTCGCCTAGCAGAGGTGAGAGCTACCAGAAATAAAGTTTTCCAGGAGAGAAAACGGAGAGGGCAGGTAGCCATAGGTTCAAAAGGCGGACAAGTAAGCCGCTGTAAGACCACATTCAGATCCCACTCAGGGGCCGGTGGACGCAAAGGAGGCTTAAGCAGAAGAAGGCCTCTGAGAAAACGAGCCACCAAAGGGTGGTTGGAAAGAGGCCTGCTGTCCAACGGCGAGTGGTGTGCTGAGAGAGCACTAAGGTGAACTCGGACAGAGTTAGACTTAAGGCCCAGATTGGAGAGGTAGAGCAAATATTGCAACACTACCGCTACCAAGCACGAGAAGGGATTCTCACTGTGCTGAGCACACCAAGCGGAGAATCTATGACACTTAAAAAGCATAGGACTTCCTGGTGGATGGACGCCAAGAGGCCAAGACTACATCTTCCACCTCTCGAGGTAGTAGTAGGGGAGCGAGGACTACCCTTTCAGCAGCCAGGCCATCAGATGAAGGGACTGGAGGTTGGGGTGCAAGAGAGTCCCCTGATCCTGAGACAGGAGATCGTGTTGAAACCCCAGAGGAAGAGAGTGTCCACAGCTAGCTGTAGCAGAAGCGGGAACCACGGTTGCCTCAGCCACCGGTGGGCTATGAGAATCAATGAAACCCCGTCCCGGATGACTTTGAACAGCGTTCTGGACACAAGTGGTGTGGGAGGAAACGCATACAGTAGGCCTGTGGACCACGAGATCAGAAACGCATCCGCAGCTACTCTGAGAGGATGCGGTTGTCTGGAGCAAAATCTTGGTAGTTGCCGGTTCAAAGGACTGGCGAAAAGATCTATGGTGGGGAGTCCCCACTTGAGAAAGACCTGCTGAACCACCGACGGGTTCAATCTCCATTCGTGTGGTTGCAGGATCCTGCTCAATTTGTCTGCCAGGTAATTTTCCTGACCTGGGAGGTAGACAGCTTTGAGAAGGATTCCGTGATTGACAGCCCAAGAGCACAGCCATTGTGCCTCCTGACAGAGAAGGAAGGAGCCTGTGCCCCCTTGTTTGTTCACATAGAACATGGCAACTTGATTGTCCGTCTGGACGAGTACAGACTGGTGAGAGGCGAGGTGGGAGAAGGCTCTCAGAGCTAGGCGTATCACCCGTAGCTCCAGGAAGTTTATCTGTTGAGCAACCTCCCAAGGGGTCCAGAGACCCTGAGTACATGTCCCTTGGCAATGTGCTCCCCAACTGAGAAGAGAGGCATCGGTTGTCAGCACCTGAGTATGCGGAGGGAATTGGAAAACCACTCCGAGCACCAGATTTGGAAGATGAAGCCACCATTTCAGAGAGGAGACCAGGCGGTTGGAGATCCGTACTGAGTCCGCTAGGCTCCCTGAGGCTTGATGCCACTGAGTGCGAAGGCTCCACTGAGCAGGTCGCATGTGCAGGCGGGCATTGGGGGTGACATGAACCCTGGAAGCCATATGGCCGAGTAGTCTCAGGAATTGCCTGGCAGAGACCAGGGAATTGCTGCGAAACTGGCTGGCCAGATCCATTAGCCTGTGGGCCCTGTCCAGAGGCAGAAAAGCCTTTGCTTGAAGAGTGTCTAGTCTGGCCCCTATGAACTCTAAGTTCTGGGACGGGAGCAAGGTGGACTTTGCGAAGTTTATGACAAACCCCAAGTGCTGAAGCAGAGCCACAGTGCGAAGGGTGGCCTGGTTGGCCTCCAGGGAAGATTGGCCCCTTATGAGCCAGTCGTCCAGGTACGGAAACACAAAGAGACCCTGAAGCCTCAGGTAGGCCGCCACCACTGCCAGGCACTTGGTGAACACCCTGGGAGCGGAGGAGAGGCCAAAGGGAAGCACTCTGTACTGATAGTGGTTTCCTCCCACAACAAACCTGAGATATTGTCTGTGGTCTGGATGGATAAGGATGTGAGTATACGCATCCTTTAGATCCAAGGAGCATAGCCAGTCTCCCTGCTGGAGGTAGGGCAGCAGGATTCCAAGGGTAAGCATCTTGAACTTTTCCCTCTGCAGGAACTTGTTGAGGTTTCGCAAGTCTAGGATGGGTCTGAGGCCTCCTGTTCTTTTTGGTACCAGAAAGTACCTGGAATAAAAGCCTTGACCTCTCAGGTGGTGGGGCACCGGTTCCACAGCCTGATCCTTTAATAGACCTGTCAACTCCTGAAGGAGTAGGTCCCTGTGCAGAGGGAGTCTGGGAGGCTCCCCTGGAAAATAGGAGGGAGGTACCTGGTGAAAATGGAGAAGATAGCCCCTTTGGACTATATGAAGAACCCAGGTATCTGATGTGACGGCTGACCACCTGTGGGCAAAATGGGCCAGCCGGCCTCCTGTGCTGAGAGAAGCCAGCTGAGGAGAAGAGGCTATGCTGTTTGAGTCAAAAAACCCCACCCTGCTGAGCAGGGGCCGATGTTGGTGGCTTGGGGGTCTTCGGCCTACGGAGCCCTTGACCCTGCCCCTTGGCCTGCTGACCCTGTTGGGGAGCTGCAGAGGCCTGATAATGAGGGTACTGTTTGTAGGCCGATGACTTCCTCGGGTAAAAGGTCTTTTTTCCCGAGCCCTTCTTTTTCTGAGAAGGGGCAGAGGTTTTCCTGGAAAACCTAGTCCGGGTCAGAGTCTCGGTCTCGAATTCTGCAGCCTTTTCAGCCATGGGCTTGCCAAAGTGGTTTTCACCCCGGCAGGGGACATCGACCAACTTGTCCTGGACCCATGGCTCAAGGTCGGATGACTGTAGCCAAGCCTGTCGGCGGGCACCGATGCCGGCCCCAGCTACTCGGGCCGAAGCCTCGAAGCCATCGTAGGCTGCTCGAGAGATAAACTTTGAGCACTCTCGAATACCGGTGGACAAGGCCTGGAACCTCTGCAAAGGTTCCTCGGAGAGACCAGCAGAGAACCCGGCAATCTCCTTTGCCAGGTCTCGGAGGTACATGCCCATGTAGAGCTGGTAGGTCTGGACACGGCAAGCAAGCATAGAGCCCTGGAAGCACTTCCTACCGAGGGCATCCAGGTTCCGGGCATCCCGGCCGGGAGGTACCGAGGAGTGCATCTTCTGACTTTTCAGTCGATGCATGGCCGATTCCACAACCATGGAGTGGTGCGGTAACTGTGCCTTTTGGAACCCGGGGCTCTTGCGGACTCGATAAATGGAATCGACCTGCTTGCTTAACACCGGCATCGAAGCCGGGGTCTCCCACATGCGGAAGAGTAGCCACTCCAGCATCGGAGGAACCGGAACAGTAAAGGCCTCCTTCGGGGGAGAGTCATACTGGAGGGCCTCGAGCTCCTCGGCTCGAGGCTCCTGCTCGGGATCCGCGGGGAAGGCCAAGGCCTTGGCCATATCCCGCACGAAGTCCGAGAACCGGGTATCCTCCGGTGGGGACCGTCTCCGAGGTTCAGACTCGGGTGAGTCCGAGGGGACACACCGAGTCCGATGGGTGTCGGGTGACTCTTCGTCCTCCGTCTCCCAGCCCGACTCCTGGGAGGAGGAATCGAGCGGCTCCGGTCGGGCGGGCACCGATGCCCTCCGCCCCGACACCGAGGGTGTCGGCGTCAACGACCTCGGCCCCGAACGGGAGGTCGAGGGAGACCATGGCCGAGGATCGACGAGCCCGCATGGACTTGAGGATCGGCTCGGCCTCCGGGGTCGACTTGGACGTCGAGGTCCCGGTGGTCGGGGCAGATGCACCGGTGAGACCGGCGATCAATGCCCACTGCTGTTCCATGAAGGCAGCGAAGCTGCTCTCCAAGGCAGTCAACCTGAGTCTGAGCTCAGGAGACCCAGCAGCCCCCGACTCGGGCCCCGATGGCGTCGGGCCCGAAGTCGGCTCCCTCGGAGAGTCAACGAGGACAACAGAACTTACGTGTCCAGGAGACTCCATCTCGACACGAGGATGCTTGGCAGGCCTCTCCGACTCCGAAGACCCGGGACGGCTATCGGGGCTATGCGACCTGGCCCTCGAGGAACCAGGAGCGTCCACCGACGCCGCCCTCGCGGGTTTCTTCTTCCTGCGATGTTCCCGCGAAGGAGACCCCCGCTCAGAGGAACCCCGACGCTGCTCGGGGCCGGAGTCCCGAGACGTCGAGGCCTCTGTCGAGGTCCGGGCCCGGCCGGACGCGGAGTCAGAAAAAATTCTATCCCTCTGGTGCTGCCGACTCCTCAAGGCCTTTGAGGACATTTTGCCACACGGACCACAGATCATCGGGTCATGATCGGGTCCGAGGCAACGGAGGCAGCAGTCATGTGTGTCGGTAAGAGACATAAGTTTCTTACATCGATCACATTTCTTAAACCCGCTGGCAGCCATCGGGGGAAAAAGGGCCCCTGCTAGGTCAAAAGACCGGTCTGCCAGGGAAAAAGAAAAAAGGCGCGAACGCCAGTCACAAAGGACAAAAACCGAAAAAAGAGAGAAAGGACTCAATACCGGCGTATCGGTCCGAGCGGGAAAAGGATCCGGCGTCGAACCGGAGGAAAAATAGAAAAATAGAGAAAATCAACTTTTTCCTCGGGGAAAAACGAACTACGTCCATCGGGCTCCGCGGAAAAAAGAAGACTGAGCAAGATGACACCCTTGGGCGGGAAGGGGACCGCGCATGCGCACTGCAATTCCCAAAGGCTTTCTGTGAAAGCTGGGGAAATGCTCCGCACGAGGGCTCCGTCGGCGCCGACGTCACCCATAAGTGAGGACTGACTTCCTGCTTGGTCCTGGAGAATGTACAATATCTGTGTCTGAGAAGATAAAACCTGTGTGCTAGGATTAAGCTGTGCAGAGAGAGAGCTGCAGGTAGCAGCTAGAAGAAAAAGCACCAAAGGTTTTGGAACAGAGAATTGCTCTTTAAGTGGGATTACTGTGATGCTGATATAGGAAGCTGTTTATGTTTCATTCTTATATTATTTCCTGCCAGAAGATACATGGCCAACTGTTCTTTATTTTCTGTTATGTAAAAGCCGTTTGGAAGGGGAATTAAAATCCTGTTATTTGCCTGAACCACTCGAGCTCCACTACTCTCTTTATTTCGGTTGGTGAAAACTACAACTCCCAGGAGGCAGTGCTTTCCCCAAGCACTATTTTCCTACCGGAAGAAGGGATCAGGCCGCTTAACTCTACAAGCACAAGCTGTGGGGTAATAGCGACATTACATAGTCCATCATATATTTATTTTCTCTTCTGGATTTTTCAACTTCATAAATGTCGGTTCAAGGAAGAAAAAGAAAAATTGACTATGAGTGTCGTGTTTTTAAAGCAAAGTGGAATGTGGATTATTTTGTCATTGAGTCAAACAACAAGGCACTCTGCCTGATATGCAATGAAACCATTGCTGTGCTCAAAGAGTATAATATTCAGAGGCATTATGAAACCAAGCATACATCACATTACTCACAATTCACTGGACAGCTACGTTCACAGAAGTTTGAAACATTGAAGAAGACTTTGTCTTCAATGCAGTTCGTGTTTAAGAAGAAGGCTGCAGAGAATGAGGCAGCAACAGAGCAAGTTTTCGCGTGGCTCACATATTGGCTAAGAAAGGTAAGCCATTTTCAGATGGTGATCTTATTAAAAAATGCCTAAATGAGGCAGCACAAGAAATGTGCCCAGAAAAAATCGACGTATTCTCGAAAATAAGTCTTTCCACAAATACTGTTGCTCGTCGGGTGGAATGTCTTGGAAGAAATATTGTGTCACAGCTGAAAGATAAAGCCAGAGAATTTGAATGCTTTTCCTTTGCACTTGATGAGTCAACCGATGTAACAGATACCTCTGAACTGCTTTTGTTCGTCAGAGGAATAAATGTTAAATTTGAGGTTACTGAAGAACTCGCATCTGTGCACAGCATGCATGGAACAACGACGGGCCTGGATATTTTTACAGAAGTGGAAAAGTCACTGGTTGAGTACAACCTGGAATGGAAGCAACTGAAATGCATAACAACAGATGGTGGCAGGAATATGTGTGGAACAGGAAAAGGCTTAGTCGGGCTAATTAGGGCAACTGAGAATTCTGGTGGTTTAAAACCTCTGACGTTCCACTGTATCATTCATCAGCAAGCACTGTGTGGAAAAAATCTGGACCTGTCATCTATCATAAATCCTGTAGTTTCCACTGTTAACTACATTCGATCTCATGGACTCAGTCATCGTCAATTTTGCGATTTCTTGACAGAAATGGATGCTGATTTTCCAGACTTACCTTACCATACTTCAGTCAGATGGCTTAGCTGTGGGAAAGTGCTGGCCCGCTTTTTTGAGCTTAGAACTGAGATTGAAATATTCTTAAATGAGAAGAACCGTCCACTGGTGTTGCTCACAGACGGTGAATGGCTCGGGAAATGAGCCTTTTCAGCAGATCTAACCATTCCTCTCAATGATTTCAATCTTCGAATACAGGGTGAAACTGCACTCATCTGTGACTTGTATTCCAAGGTTAAAGCTTTTCATCAGAAATTGACACTGTTTGAGACTCAGTTGTCAAGAAGCTGCTTCATTCATTTTTCACTCTGTGACAAATATAGCCAAGAAGCTGCGACTCCATTTCCATGGTTGTTTGCTCAAGATATCATTTCAAGTTTGAAAAAACAATTCCAGGAACGGTTCTCTGATTTGGATGCAAGTTCTTCAAAAATAAGACTCTTTGAAAATCCTTTTGACTCTGTCATTGAAGACTTACCTCCTGACTTACAAATGGAAGTTATTGATTTGCAATCCAGTGACATCCTGAAAGACAAATTTAAAGAAGGAAGCTTGATCGAATTCTACAGAAGCCTTCCATTCGACCAATATGTCCATTTGAGAAAGTTTGCTCGTAAATTAATTTCTTTTTTTGGGACTACGTATTTATGCGAGAATACATTTTCAAAGATGAAGTACGTGAAATCCTGCTACAGATCAGCATTATCTGATGAACATTTAAAATCCTTACTTATGCTCTGAACCACAGTTGGATGTAATTTTGTTAGAAATGAATCAGTTCCATGCCTCTCAGAGTAGTAAGCAGTGAAAATTGTTACCAATATTCTGCATTCTACACTGCATTTTAAACTAAGTAATATATATAGTTTACACTAAAGAATAAATAGTCTGTTGTTCATTCTCCGTATTTTGGGTAAATAGATTTTTTTGTATTATGGCCCGCCGAGCATTAAACAATCAGCAATGTGGCTCTCGGCTGAAAAAGTTTGGAGACCCCTGGTCTAGCACATCAGCACTGGACATGTGGAGGCCAAGGAAAGAAGGGCCCTGCTTGTTTCCCAGGCTCTTTCGGTCTATCCTCTGGCAGGTGAGAAGACTCGGCCTTGGCCGTCCTTCACCAACTTCTCCAATAAGCTCCATAAGGGAGACTTCCCTTAAGGCCATTTGAGCTATCAAGGCTCTGGAGGATGCATCCACTACCCAGGGGCAAAGCCATGATCAACTCCACATCACCGCTGAGAGGATGATATCCCTAGCCACTAGCAAGCAAGAATATATATGGCATCAGATCATCATCGAGCAGCAGAGCCTGAATTCACAGAACAGAGCTAGAGGCGCCAGGCCTGCACACACAGCAAACAGGAGAAAGCTGCCACTGCAAACTGGCTCTTCAGCAGAGGGTCCATCTATATACGACATAGTGCCCTTCAAGGCTTTGACCCGGTGAAAAGCGGGATATAAATACAGCTAAATAAATAAATAAATAAACTGACTTCCACTTAAGCGGAGGCCCACTGTGTGACCACCATGACTTCGGTCTTCACCTTGGGCAGACCAGACCAAGTGACACACTCCCTTGAGGGAGGGCTCACAGTCTTTAATATACCTGTATCCTCCAGGCTGGTAATTTGTCAGGATCCGTTCTGACCAGAACATGTTCTCTTATCCTCTGTGCAACCGCTGGAATGTGGGGGTTCCATAGGGGTCAGCAATATCTCTTGTTTTATTTAATATCTATTTGAGCCCAGTAGGGGCCATTTGCAGGAGATATGGTTTTTCAGGCTTTCTCTATGTGGATGACATACAATTGCTCGTGGGGTTGAAGAGGAGAAATACAGGGTGTTTCAGTGCCTCAATCAGTGTCTGGAGGAAATTGCTATCTGGTTGCAGGCCAACTGCCTGGTCTTCAATGTTACTAAGTCAGAGGTTTTGTTGTGTGGGGAGTTGTCTGCAGCTGTGGTACAGATGGGGCTCATGATTGCAGGAGCTCGTCTGGGCTGGAAAAGGGAGATTCATGATCTGGGGGTCTTTCGGGATGCGGATCTATCCTTGCAGACTCAGGTGTCCTGGGTGGTATGGTCTGCTTATGGCAACCTGCAATTGGTCAGGCAGTTTATTTATTTATTTATTTAGACAGTTTTGTACAGTTTTGCGTTCTTTTTTGGACAAAGAGGTCTTGTGCCTTGTAGTCCAGGTGCTTGTGTTATCTGGCCTGGACTACTGTAATGCGCTGTATTGTTGGTCTACCACCCTATGTTCTCAGGAAGCTGCAGGTCGTTCAGAATTCTGCAGCTCGGCTGGTGTGGGGGTTGGGCAGGCAAGATTTAGTATTGGGGGTATTGCGGCAACTACACTGGCTCCTGATTCGAGAGGATGTAACTATACCAGGCTATACTTTATTCAGAAAGGATAGGGTAGGAAGAAGGGGAGGAGACATGGCACTATATGTAAAAAATAATATTAAAGCTTTAGAATTACAGAGCTTAAAAGAGAGAGAGGAGGCACTGTGGGTTAAACTAGAAAGAGGGAAAGAGAAATTTATTTGCATTGGCGTGATATACAGACCTCCCTCACAAGAGGAAGAGGTGGACAGAGAGTTAATAGAAGACATAAGCAGCATTGCTAGGAATGGGGAAGTGCTACTGATAGGGGATTTCAATATGCCAGATGTTGATAGGCACATTCCTACTACAGTATCATCTAGAAGTAAGGAGATCCTGGACTGTCTACAGGGAGAACTATTCAGGAAATTGGTAACAGAACCCACACATGAAGGGGCCGTACTGGACTTGGTGTTTACCAATGGTGAACATGTTTCTGATGTTATAGTGGGAGATCATTTTGCATCCAGTGATCATCAGATGGTGTGGTTCAGTATTAGGACTAAGGCTGTTAGAATCCATTCAAAAGCGTGGGTCTTAGACTTTAGGAAAACTAACTTTGCCAAGATGGGCCAATACCTCAGGGAGTTGTTAGCGGGATGGGAACAGCTGGGGGATGTAGAAAAACAGTGGGCAAAACTGAAAGGGGACATTTTAAGGGCAAACAACCTTTTTGTTAAAATGGTAAATAAAGGCAAAAGGAAAAGGAGACCCCTATGGCTTTCGAAAGAAGTAGCTGAAAAGGTGAAGAAAAAGAGGGAGGCCTTCATGAAATACAAGAGATCACAGAGAGAGGAAGACAGGCATTTATATTCGGAAAAAACATAGAGAAGTTAACAAAGTAGTCAGGAAAGCAAAGATTAAAAAAGAGGAGGAAATAGTCAATGCAATAAAATGGGGGGATAAAGCACAGTTACTTACCTGTAACAGGTGATCTCTGGGAACAGCAGGAATTAGTCTTCACATATGGGTACGTCGGTACCGACGGAGCCTGCACGGGAATGCTCCCCAGCATCCAATCAGAAAGCTTTTGGGAGCATCCCTCGCGCCTGCGCGCTGACTTCCCGCCTTTCCCACTGCCTCTCCTCAGTTGAGTTTCATAGCTGAGACAGAAGGAGAGACAGAGGAAAGGAAGATAGATAGATACAACTCCTAGGGGAGGAGGGTGGGTTGTGAAGACTAATTCCTGCTGTTCCCAGAGATCACCTGTTACAGGTAAGTAACTGTGCTACCTCCAGGAACAAGCAGGAATGAGTCTTCACATATGGGGACTCCCTAGCTGTGGGTGCCACGGGAAGATCCCATAAAATGCGTATCCCTGGGACAGGACGGCATTTTCCACACCTGGATCTCCGGCATCCCATGAGGGATGGGGGGTAGGAGTTGAACAGAGAAGAGCTGTAAAGGAACAGCGAATCTAAAGACTACAGAAAAAATGGGTCTTTAGAATGTATGTCAAGTATCATTAAAAGTATTTAATGAACAAGCATAATATAGAGCTTACCTACTGGGTTGTAGGAAGTAGAACTGTGATGGAGTGTACTATAGATGCAGTAGCGGAATCCTCAAGGTAACTTCACAGCAGTGAGGATGAAGTTCTAAACCTGGAATGGGCAGGTGACCCAGGTGTCAACTGGGGTAGGATAAGAACGGCAGGTCTTCAATGGAAAGCTTTATGGGAAAAAGCTGAAAACTCTTTTAGGTACAGAGTTATTAACACTGAGGACTAAAAGAAGAAGACTGACTGATCTGGACAATTAGCCCAGTCCTGAAGAGGGGGTATGGAAAAAGGCCCCTATTCCCAAGGAGAACAGAAGTGTACTCAGAAATACTGAAGATGTACACTGTCTTTCCTAGCTGGTACGAGATAGGAAGACATTGAAGATTGAGACTTCACATATAGGGAGATCTATAACAAAAATAGAAGCTGTTGACATCACAGCAGTAATTGTGTGTATAACCGCTCCCACTTACTGAGCCATATGAGAATAGGCAAGTTGACTGTCTGGACCCCTTAAGAAGGTGAAAGTTTTATAGCACAGACAGCAAGGGAGATAGTAGGCAATACATATCGTCCTATAGACATCTCCCAATGGACACACACACATATATATATATATATATATATATATATATATATATATATATATATATGGAGATACATACAGATATATATATGTACATATATGTATAGATATGTGTGATATATATAGATATAGAGATATAGATATAGATATATAGATGGGCATCACTTATGCCCACACAGCTTACAGAAATATGTATGTATAGGATATATACATACATGAATATAAGTCTGAGGATACATGCCTGCAACTGAGCCCCACAAAAACATTCACATAGGGAATGTGATGGGAAAAGATTCATCTAATAACAAGGGGGTGACAACCACCTGAGGATATATAGAGAATCTATTTCTGCGGTGCAGGAAAGTAGTTCAGTGAAATAACCAGTATGGTTGCGTGAAAAAACAGAGGATAATAGCAGTCTGGCAAGAGCACGTCAGGAGTTCTCTAGAACTCTCACATGTCCAATGGACAGAAAACGCATAGAAGAAGATACCAGGATGACCCAGCCAAGGGACAGAGGGGTATCATGTATACTAATAGAGTATGCGTTGTCCAAGAGGAGCAGAAGAGCATGATGCCAAGCTGTAAGGAAAAAAGGGTAGATTCCTGCAAGATTGGGAACTCCTTGGACATTCACGCAGAAAAAGCTTGTCTTCTGTATCACAACAGGAGACAAGAAGGTATAAAGAACCCCTATAGTCATGGAATGATTATATAAGCTTTTTCTACTATATGGAAAAGCCCTCAGAGACAAAGTTCAATGCTCTGTAGCAAGGGCCCATAGTAGATAGCTTCTCTGAAGATTGCAGAGAGCATTGTGCAGGAGAATTAAGACTGAAGTCAGGTGTGTTGCCACATCCTAGGAAAGGATATTGCTAGAAGAAGATAACCTGAAGTGAGTAGTTTTATGCAAGATAGTTGAAAGTAGCTTGCAATGACTACTAAGGTGAGTAATCACTGGAACTCCTGCATGCACAGCAACTGAACAAAACAGCAGAGGGGTTCTCCTGTGTAAAAACAGAGCGAAAACAGACAAAGGGAGCGGAGATATTCCTGTCCCTGTCTGATGAGTTGTTCAGAGCATGCAATCAAGGATAACAAAAAGTCTACACAGGAAAGAAGAAAAGTGTTTCAGTATGGTACCAACTCAAGCAGGGGAAACCCTGGAAGAGAGGGGATTGGAAGGTGACTTACCATATGGTGAGTCAGCTGAAGGAAAAGATGTTCATGTGGGGACAGAAACTATCATGGGATAGTTGTAACCTCCCTCCTTAGTAGTAAGAAGAGGAGAATTCTGTAACCCATGGACAAGAATATCCTAACAGCTTAGCATACTGAAAAAGGAAAATCCAGTGTAGAGATTTAAGAACAAACTTCTGCTAAGAAGAAGTTAACTGTAGATTGCAACGTACAGGAACCTATGGTTGCTGGTTATGCTTAGACTGGTTAGAGTCTGGAGACTTCAGACTAGGACGAGATGTCCCTTGCTTGGGTACATCTGGAGGATGGGCAGGAGAACAGTAAAACCTTCTTTTTTTAGGGAGAGAAGGTTTGGTAGGACATTTCCTACCTCCTGGGGAAGAAGGCAGCTTAGGATGGTTTCCAGAACCAGGGAAGTCAGAGAAGCAATGAGCAACCTGACGTAAAGCCTCTCTGTTGAAGAGATTTTCTCCAGTACAAGGAGAATTACCCAGTGTGTATGTTGTGCCCATCTGCTCAAGTCTGAAGCTTGCAGCCAGGCTTTACGACGTGCTCCAATGGCAATAGCAGAGGATCTGCTAACAGACTAAAAAGAGTCTAGAGAAGCACGAGAAAGAAACCAAGAGATATTCCTGCTATGATTAAGAAGCAAGGAATAGTCAGTGGCCTTAGGCTCTGACAAAAAAGGGGACAAAAGAGATAATTTCTCTGTGACCTCCTGAAGTGTCAGACTCATATAAAAAATATATGAGATAATCTTTGAAGCCAGCAAAGAAGTTTGGAAGGTTTGACGTCCAAAGGCATCAAGTGCTTTAGATGCACGACCTGGCGGATAAGAAGAATGCTTCTTCTTGCTTCTTACCTTCCTCACTGCTGATTCCACTACAATGGAATGATGTGGAAGTTGGTTTTTTTGAAACCCTGGAGAGGGAGGCACCTGATACAGAATATTAGTGGCTGTAGAAGGCGAAGGAACCCTTAAAGGTGATTCCCACATCCTCAGAAGAAGATCCTGCAAAGAATGATGTAAAGGAAGCATTATATTTTCCTTTTCTGCAGGAGAGTCTTGGTTAAGAGTAGAGCCAGGAATAGGAATGGCAAGAAAGGTTGCCATGTGAAGGAGAAATTTCTGGAAAGAAGGATCTCCAATGGGAACTATTCCTGGGTAAGCTGAGGTTGAAGAAGCAGCTTGAGCACCAGAAGACATACTGGACTGGTGCAGAAAAAGAATCCTGCTAGATGGACAGTGATACTGACAGTCCCGATTCGAGGCAGTTAGTACTGCATCGTCAGTGCCCGGTATCGATTCCAAGCTAGGCATAGAAAGGATCGATGGCACCGATGGAACTGCAGGAATCGACATCGATACCGATACCGGTATCGGAGACGGTAATGTCATCGAAGCAGTAATCGGGGGCTGCTGAAGCGGTACCGAGGTAGCCAGAGAGGCTTGGTGAATATCCTCGGTATTGCGTAGTCGGAAACGATATGGGTCGGTTCCGAAACGCGTCGGTACCAAGTCATCTAGACTGGATATCGATTCCAGACTCGGCATCGAAGGGAGCGAGTCTATCGATACATGTCTAGAAGGTACCGACGTCGGTGGTGGTATCGGCGATGCCGATACAGGAAAGTCAATCGGAGTTGTATCGATCGGTTCCGAAGGTACCGAGGACGTCCAATGACAATTCCTGGTGAAGAGTGGAACACTCGACACCAGTGCCGATGCCGGGGTGTCGGTACCACTCGAAGCCGATACCAACTCCGAGCATGGCGAAGATACAGGAAAGTCAGTCTGGGTCATATCGATCAGCCATGAAGGTACCGAGGACACCAGATGACGATCCCTGGTGAAGAGTGGAACACTCGACACCGGTGCCGATGCTGGGTTATCGGTACCGCTCGAAGCGGATACCACCCCCGAGCATGGCTCAGGTATGTTCTGTGAGGGGTGAGCTCCAGGAACAACCTGAAACCCCGTAAATGCTTTGGAGCCCGAAGACTCCCGCTGAGGTTTTATTGCCAATGAGGTCTTGAGGGCAAGGCCGGAGCCGTCATCATGCCTGGCATGAGACTTACCACTCAAGGATTGGCTAGTCTTAACAGACTGTTTCTGGGTTACCTGATCCTGGAGAGAAGAATAAACCGGTGTCCTCACCTCAGGAGGAAAAACGGCATCGAGGGAAACTCGAAAAAGGGAAGGTCTTCTCCCAATATTACAGCCTGATGGTTCAGGGGAAAAAGGTTGAGGACCCAAACAGGTTAGACACCAAGCATTGGAATCTAAAAAGAAAACTATGTTTCCACAGTGAAGGCACTTCTTAGGGGAAGAAGGCTCCATGTTGGAGAGGCCTGGTAGGCCCAAAAAGTTAAGACAGAAACTGAGGAGAAAAAATATCTCTAATTTTAGAAAAGAAAAGAATAAAGCACCGGCGGTACTGATATCGGCGTGAAAAACAGCCGCGACCACAAGAAAACAAGTAAATAAGAATTTTTAAAGAAAACGTTTCTGCGGTGACAGGAGGACGTCCTGTCGGCTCCGCGGAAAAACGAAAACTGAGGAGAGGCAGTGGGAAAGGCGGGAAGTGAGCGCACAGGCGCGAGGGATGCTCCCAAAAACTTTATGATTGGATGCTGGGGAGCATTCCCGTGCAGGCTCCATATGTGAAGACTCATTCCTGCTTGTTCCTGGAGATGACATTTTTCAGATATGTTAGTGAAAAGAGGGAGGGCAAAAGTGGTATTGTCAGACTCAAGGGTGAAGGGAAGGAATATGTAGAAGCTGATGAGGATAAAACGGAATTGCTTAACAAATATTTCTGTTCTGTGTTCACAGATGATGTATCTGGAACAGGACCTCAGAAAACACCCACAAACAGGAACAGAAGCGAGGGGCATTCTGAACAATTTTCAGAAGACTGTGTTTGTGAGAAACTAGCTAAACTTAAAGTAGACAAAGCGATGGGACCGGATGGGATACACACTAGAATACTGAGGGAACTTTGGGACATTCTAGCAGCTCCACTGACTGACCTTTTCAATGCCTCGTTGGAGTCGGGAGTGGTGCCAAAGGACTGGAGAGAAGATCATGTGGTGCCTTTACACAAAAGCGGAAGTAAGGATGTGGTTGAAAACTACAGGCCAGTTAGTTTAACATCGGTGGCGAGTAAGTTATTGGAAATGCTGTTGAAAGAGAAAATAGTAAGGTTTCTGGAGTCCAGCAGATTACCAGATCCGAGGCAGCATGGATTCACCAGAGGCAGGTCTTGTCAGACAAATCTGATTGATTTCTTTGGCTGGGTGACCAGGGAGTTGGACCGAGGGAGAGCCCTAGATGCGGTGTATTTTGATTTCAGTAAAGCCTTTGACACTGTTCCTCACAGGTGACTTATAAACAAACTGAGCACCCTAGGGATGGACCCTAAAGTTACTGCTTGGGTTACAAATTGGTTGAGTGGGAGGCGACAAAGAGTACAGGTAAATGGAGCTCACTCTGAGGAAAAGGAAGTTACCAGTGATGTGCCCCAGGGATCTGTCCTTGGTCCGATTCTTTTTAACATCTTTGTTAGTGATATAGCAGAAGGGCTGTCGGGTAAGGTTTGCCTCTTTGCGGATGATACCAAAATCTGCAATAGAGCAGACAACCAGAAAGGTGTAGATAACATGAGGAGGGATCTAGCTAAGCTTGAAGAATGGTCTAGAATTTGTCAGCTGGGATTTAATGTTAAAAAATGCAAGGTCATGCATTTGGGCTGCAGCAATCCAAGGGAGCAATATAGTATAGGGGGTAAAGTACATTTGTCCATTAAAGAAGAGCGGGACCTCGGCGTGGTTGTGTCTGATGATCTTAAAGTAGCTAAACAGGTAGAAAAGGCAACAGCAAAAACTAGAAGGATGCTTGGGTGCATAAGGAGAGGAATGGCTAGCAGAAAAAAGGAGGTGATAGTGCCTCTGTACAAGGCTTTGGTGCGACCTCATTTTGAGTACTGTGTGCAATTCTGGAGACTGCACCTTCAAAAGGATATAAACAGGATGGAGTCAGTACAGAGGGCGGCTACTAAAATGGTTAGTGGTCTTCATTAGAAAGCATATGAGGACAGACAAGGATCTTAATATGTACACCTTAGAGGAAAGGCGGGACAGAGGTGATATGAATGAGATGTTTAAATACCTCTGTGGCATAAATGCACAGGGGAAGAGCCTCTTTCGATTGAAAGCAAGTTCTGCTATGAGGGACATGGGATGAGGGTTAAAGGGGATAGATTCAGGAGTGATATGCGGAAATATTTCTTTACGGAAAGAGTGGTCGATCTGTGGAATAGTCTCCTAGTGGAGATGGTAGA
Organism: Ichthyophis bannanicus; assembly: GCA_033557465.1. NCBI lineage: Eukaryota > Metazoa > Chordata > Amphibia > Gymnophiona > Ichthyophiidae > Ichthyophis > Ichthyophis bannanicus. The sequence continues at coordinate 1,536,400,219 of CM066032.1, forward strand.
GATGAGGACAGTATCTGAATTAAAAAAAGCATGGGACAAATACAGAGGATCTCTAAAGGAAAAAAGGTGACTGTTGTAGTTGTTGATATGGAAGGACAGACTAGATAGGCCATGTGGTCTTTTTCTGTTGTCATCTTTCTCTGTTTCTATGTTTAAACTGTTGGTGCTCGCTTTCAAGGTGTTAAGAGGGTTGGGACTATACTATCTACAGGATACCATCCCGGGAGGGCCCTTCAGTTAACACAAGCACAGCTATTAGCTGTGCCTGGGTTTTATCACGTCCGCTTGCAGCGGTGGTGGGCTATGGTATTTTTGGTGGCCGCTCTGGCCCTCTGGAATACTTTACTGTAGGTTTTGCAGAAGGAGATAGATCTGATGGCATTCAGGAAGGAACTAAAAACTTTTCTGTTTCCCGTTTAGATGGCAGGCAATCATGATTTTCTAGCAGTGATGGCAGATGGTAGCATTATGTGTTGCTTGGTGGGGTGGGAAGGGTAACTTGGTGGCGGAGGAGTGGGAGAGAGGGGTGATTGGTACTCTTATGTATTTTTATGCCTTTTTGTAAACCACCTAGAATGCTGTAGCACTTTGTGGTCAATAAATGTTTTAAAATAAATAAATGAAGTCTGAAAGACTGCCATAAATATCCGCACCACCTACAGAAGTGGGGAACCTGCAGCCCCTGCTCCATCACTAGAGCGTCAGCCAGATACCAGGTGGAGGAAAGCTCGAGCAATTAAAGCTGCCAGGTCTCTCTTTTGGGACAGGCAGAAAATGCCAGCTTCCACATGAAGCTTCGACAGAGAAAACACTCTCCCTTTCTTTCCTTTTTTTTTTTTTTGACCATCAGAATCTTCAGCCGAGATGCCAGGACCAGCACTCAAGTTTAGGTCTCAGACAGACCCCAGCTGACCCACATCTCCAGAAGACAACCTTCATCCGGTCACTTAGGAGGCAGCACTCAAGCCGGGCTTCTATACTGCCTCATGTGACTTGAGTTCCAGGGAATCCAAAGGCTGAAGGGTCTGAGTTTCCACACTAATGACCAGGCTTGCCAAAAAAGGAAAGGAAATCTGGGGAGGACAACCTGCGTTGCGGTTGCTCAGGCAGAACATGCATAGGGACCACTTTGGAGCAAGGCACACAAACAGAGAAAGCATTAACGCGTGCACCAACGCAGAGTCAATGGTCGTCAACAGTCAACCACGGTCCACCCTGACTGTTGCCCTAATGAACGAGAGTGGGAGGCCCCTGGCAAGAACAATGATTATATCAAACCTAGGTACTCACTCCTTGGAAGCCTCAGGCAGGGAAAACCGTGCCAGGCTCAGTGCTACTCCCCTGCCGCTGTCTTTCTTTCACATGCTTGCATAACAGGCAGACAGCTTTTGGAGAAAGCAAGGGTGGACAGTGGAGGAGGGAGGGGGCGTCGAGGTTGTGTGAGGCTGCCGAATTCTTCCAAAGCCTTCCAATTTTCTGGCTGCTCAGACAGATCCTTAACAGGATAAGAGCATGGAGTTGAACCAATTTTTCCTCCTCCTTTAGCTACAGAAAAGACCTTAGTCTAGTGGAGCCTCCCACATTGCATTCAAGTGAGACAGTCGCACTCAAGTGAGAGAGTTACCTTCAAGGTGGTCCTTCACGAGCAAATAAATCTTTTTCCTCTCAATTGTTCAGATTTTGTTCAGAGATGAGAAAATCCATTCACCATCTGCTGGAGACAGAAGAATACTGAGGTGCCTTCTAGTGGCTCAGGCTGATAGAGGCATGTGAGTCATGTCACTGAAACCTGGGCATTCCACTGGTTTCTGTCTCCACGAATCTGCTGGTAGGGGAACACAACCTATTTCTCTGGACTGGTTTAGCAGGATGATATGGAATTGATGATAGAGCAGCTGTTATTGCATTGATCCATCACATTTCTGGCCTTCTTTTGCACTGATGTTCAATCTTGCCAAGCATCATATCTTTCTCTAATGATCTGTCTCTTCATATGATGTATCCAAAGTATGAACGTTGAAGTCTTTGTCATTTGAGCTTCTAAAAAAAAGCTTGATCTCCTCTGGTACCAACTTATTTGTTCTTCAGCAGTCAGTGGTATACAGTGTTCTTCATCAGCAGCATAATTAAAAGGCATTGATTTTCTTTCTGTCTGTCTTCTTTACTGTCCAGCTTTCACATCCATATGACGTTATTGAAAATACCATAGCCTGGACAAGTTGAATCTTTGTATGTAGATACATGTCTCTGTATTTAAGAATCTTGTTTAGGTCCTTCATAGCCATTCTGCCAAGAACAATGTATCATTGAATTTGTTGACACAGTGGATCCCTTTACAGCAACAAGAAAATATAAAAAAAATCTGAACCATCTAATTCCTTAACAAATAGGGGTGCACTACAAGGAGTGGTGGGATCACCCCTAAACAAAGACATGGGGAAGGGGGCCTGCACAGAGCGGCAGGTGTACCTACTCTTGACATCGTACTGGGCAGACTAGATGGACCATACTGGTCTTTATTTGCCATCATTTACTATGCTACTATGTTGACTGTCACAAAAAATCAATCCCGCTCCCAGAGATAAATAACAAGCATCCCCAAAAAATCTCCAAAACAGTTCCCCAGTGAAACCCCGTTGTTAATTCTTTTTGTCGGATCACATCGAGGGAGGTAAAGAATAGTATCAGAACCCCACCAGACAGATGCAGTCCATTTTATTCATAGAACAGTTCTTTGGTGAAAGACTACTTAAAAAGCTTCAACTTATCTTGAAAATTGAGAAAAATGGCCCAACTCAATCCATGTGGACTGTAGCAAAACTGAAGATGGCAAGACCTGGTAGCCTACCAATAGGAGTGGTAGAATCCACTAAGCGAGCACATTTTAGGTATGATAGGGAGGGTATGGAGTGGTAAATAAAAGATGAAAAGGTGGGTAGAAGATATGGGGACATGTCTGGTTGGGGGGTTGCATGGAAGAGCTCACATGCACACCTACATATATACATGTTGGGAAAACTGGATAGGCCATTTTGGTCTTTATCTACCATCACTCACTATGCTACTATTCCTTTTGTTCTTGGTGAATCCTACAATCATGTGACCTAAAGCTGGCAACTGCATGTTGTCATTGCACAAGGACTATGATTCTGTCCATGCCCCTCTCCCCCCAATATCCCCAGCCTAGATCAATAAGGAGAATATAAAACCTGGGCTAGAAATTGATCCCAGGTCTCTCCACATGGCAATGTGCAGCAGTGACTGAGACCCCTAAGTTATAGTTCTAACTATACAGACAATCTAAAATCATTCATTCAGAAATCACATTGTATTATTTTTTATTCACATAAAAAACAGCAATCAAATCTGAAAATATATGGTGGAATGTATTTTTTCCATGCAGCGTACAATTAAGCTGTGATATCTGTTGCCAGATGATATGATCAAGGCAACTAACAGAGAAAGAGTCAAAAGAAATTTGGATAAGTTCCTGGAGGAAATGTCCATGAAAATGATTAGCCAGATAGTCTCAAGAAAGCCAAAACTTACCCAGATCTGCAGATACTTATGAACCAAACAGGCTACAGTCAGGCTCGATGGACCTGACTCAGCATGGTTTATCTTATGCTCCTATTCTGCATTCTTTCATTCAGTGGTGCTTTCAGATGTAGCATGATCATTTCAAACAAGTGCATTAGAAGTCAGTTACCAACGTGTTCTGTAACAGTAAATGGCATTGTGCCTATAGTGCTAGTAAAAAGCTTTGTAAGCTACATATCCTGTTGATGTACTCACCTGTACATATTTTCCAATCACCTTGATGATCTCTAGATTAAACTGTTTCACCGGTGCTGCAGACAGGTCAATATGACTCAAAAGACTATAGATGATCTGCAGTAGAGACTGCTGCATGCCAGACAACCCTTTCTCCAATAACTAAAAAAAAACCCCACATTAAAATTGTACATTAGGCAGGATGAAAAATGGCAACATATCAAATGCAAAAGGTCAATACAAACTGGAATTGATAAATGAGCCTCATCTAAAAAACACCAACCTAACAAAGGATCTAGTTTATGTTTGATTATTATGTTTTCTTCAGCATCTAATGCTGAACAATCATGCTGTTTTCAACAGATGATAGCCATAATAAATACATTTAGAGTAAAAACTTGCAATTAAAGGAGTAGAAGTACTTCAATTTAGCTCAGAAATTGGCTGGGTTAAAATGACAATGTCACATAACTTCATGAAACAAATACCCTGTATTTTGGGGGTTAAGAGGCTTCTGCCTTCCTGTCCCCTACCAAGCCTATGAGGAAAATGGTTTCTTAGCAGAAATCTGGAGCAATGTTTGGAAGGATGAATATGTAACTGCTTATCTATCTCAGATGACTGCTACAGACAGGTTATGCATCTGTGTCACATGTCGCTCAGAGGATTCTTTGAGTTTTTCTAGAAAGCTACCTAACATGTACCTGATCTACCACTCCTCGGTTTGCTGACTAATGTTTATTTTTAACACAAGCAGGTGCAATAAGATACCTAGATGAAATTCTAGGTGGACTCTCTATGGGCTTCAGTCAATTCCAAACAGAGGACAAATCTCTTGCATTTCAATATGTGAATTACAGCTTCTCCTTTCTGACTATTTAGACAAGGGAAATCAAAATGAGGAGGGAGGAAGCGGGGGAAGTACTAGGGGGCTAAGAGATGGTAGATGGTAGCACCTTATAGACTAGTTAGTTTATTGAGACATAAGCTTTCAAGGACAACAGTCAGAGGACAAATGACTGTATTAAGGTGGAAATCAAACATGAATTTAGGAAGATACTTGGGTGCAGATTAACAGCCTGTTGTAGAGCAATTTAGTGTAATGTGATTAAAATCACTAAGGTCTGAGGCTCAATGACCATATGTTGAGATGAACATCACAAAGAATGTGACTTTTAAGACTTAGCCCACAACATTAGGCCATGACATTCTGGGCTCTCTTCAGGAGGAAAAGCTTTGGCTAAAATCATGTCTTACAAAGCCCTTGTAAATTACAATAGTGGTGATGGACTCTCATGAGATTTGAGAACATTTATTGCAAGATTTTTCAATATATACAGACCAATATCCCACTCCCATCACCATTTCCTCTTCCTCCCATTGGTTGTCCCTAGGGAGTCCATTTCTTTATTCCTATCTTGATTGTCCCGTGGCGGCTATACAGTTCGTAATTCCCAAGGTACGGATTAGTCCACATAATGATCCTTAGTGTCTTCCACTTGGCTAGTCTTCCACCACTTCTGCTCCATTTCCCTTTCCCGTCCCCTCCACCTTGCCCTCTCTCTCCTCCTCTTCTCTCCCCATAACAGTACCATACCTTAACAATAACAATAACCATAACAATAGCAATTCCCCTTTTATCCTTACAGCGTTATCAAGTCTTCAGAACATACCCATTTACATTAGCTTTAATGTCAGCAGTAATCCGAACGTTTACATTTACAATAATATTACAATAGCATTACAGTAGCATTGCAGGGGCATCTACCATCTCTTAGCCCCCTAGTACTTCCCCCGCTTCCTCCCTCCTAATATGCCTATTTTACATTTGCTTTTAGCTGATTTCACCCCATTATTGGTGTAGTCATCGTAACCTGCACATTCAGTAATTATACTGATATTTCCCTGCCAGGGACCGTTATAGCAACCGCTCACCTTTACCCTCCTACATCAGAGCCCTACTCCCCCATTATGGCTGGGAGATTACCATAAAATCTCCAATAGCAGTAGTCAATCATTCTATTTTCCACATCCGTGTCCCCTCCCTCCACTATACTTTCCCTCCCCAGGGACCGAATCCTTTACCTTCTCACTCCCTATGGCCGTACTATAGCCATTCTTCATACTTCCCACAAGTACAGACACACTTTTTTCCATCTATGTTGTGTTAGCCATTAGGCGATTCATCATATAGCTATAACGACGCCTTTGCAATATTTCCCTTTTTATGGGTATCCCCCCCCCCCCCCGCCAATGCCATCCGCACTGCTAAAACCAGCTGAGTTGCAAATCCTCTTGCGTATTCCACCCCCATTCCATCCCCTTAAACATAATTATAAATTCAGGGGTGCTGTCCATTTCCATTCCTGTCACTTCCTTATACGAGTCCTGTCACTCCTTTCCCATACTCCTGCACTTTGGAGCATCCCCACCACATGTGGAGGTGATCCCCCACTTTCTTCCAATCCTTCCAACAGATTGTATTGCTATCACCAGCCCATTTATTCATCTTCTGTGATGTTAAACAGACCCTATACAATACTTTCCAACAGTGCTCCTGCATTGCTGCTGACTCCCTTACTCTTGCTACCCTTTGAAAGATCTGACTCCACGTGTTTTCATCCCACTCCACCTTCAAATTCCGTTCCCAGGCCAACATAAAGGCACCCTTCTCTCGGGGCTGAAGGAGCTGCTGGTATGTCTGAGCCAATTATCCTTTCATGTATTGCCCTCTAGTCACCATGTTTTCAAATTTAGTGCAACCTTTCTGCATCCCACTCCCCAACATCATTTCCTGTAGAAAATTCACTGCCTGCATATATGCAAAAAGCCACCCCAGTCCCATCTTATAATTACTTTGAAGAGTTTCAAAATCTTTAATCTGTCCCCCTTCTGTTAATAATTGCCCCCACGTTATCAATCCTCGATCTTCCCACACTTTGAACGCTTTATTTTCCTTGCCTTGCATGAACCCCTTCATTTCTCATATGCGCTGCAAAAGTATTCCCCCTTTCTGTACCAATCTGGAATGGGCACCTTTTGAGATCTCTTTCGTAAGATATACAAATGGATGTTCTATATTTCCTCACCTTTCCCCTATTCTCTCTTCTCGAATCCAGTTCTGTGGGTCCTCCTTCATCATCCCCCACTCCATTTCCACCCAGTGTTTTATCTTCATCTGTTCTCCCCACTCTTCCATAGCTTGCCTGATAATATCCTCTCAGGTCTGGGAACCCCATGCCCCCTGCATGTCTTTGCCAAAATATCACCTGCCTATTCACCTTGGGAGGTTTACATTTCCCAATAAAGCCAAACAATCTACTTTGACACCTTCTGAGGAACAGACCAAGAATTGGTATAGACGGCATCTGAAATAAAAACAGCAGCCTCGGTAGTAAATTCATCTTAGTTACTGCTATGCGACCCCCCCCCCCTCCCCACGGAAAAGTATGGCTTGTCCCACACCTCCCGGTCCTTTCATATCTGCCTCCACAGCGGGACATAATTCTGGGTAAATAATCTCTGTAAATCATTCCATAACTGAATACTTAAATACCTGATTGTGCCCTTACTCCATCTGAATGAAAAGCTAGCTTTCAAATGGAACTCCATCACAGGCTCCAGCACGATTCACAGTACTTCAGTTTTTGTTAGATTTAATTTATATCCTGACACAGCGCTGTACTGCTTTATCATCCTCATCAGGTTGGGCAAGGATACCAATGGTCTACTTACAACATACTGTATATAATGTCATCCGCATACAGTGCCATCTTATATTCCTTCCCATCAGTTTCAACACCCCTTATGTCCACGGAGACCCTCACTGCTACCGCCAATGGCTCAATCACCATCACAAACAACAGTGGTGACAGTAGGCACCCCTGTCTCGTTCCCCTGCCTAACTCAAATTTTTCAGAGTATCTACCATTCACTTGTATGCTTGCTTGGGGGCTATGGTATAGTGTACGAATCCATGACATAAAAGAGTCCCCCACTCCCATTTTCCTTAATACAGCAAACATAAAACCCCACTCCACTCTGTCAAATGCTTTTTCAGCATCGACAGCTACCATGATTGTAGGCTCCCTGCGTCTATGCACCTGCCATATAATGTTTAGGAGCTTCTGTACATTATCCCTTGCATGATGTCCCAGTATGCACCCAGTCTGATCAGCCCCTATAAGCCTGGGAATGAAGCACTGCACCCTTGCCACCAAACTTTTGCCAGGATTTTTGCATCCAGATTAATCAGTGAACTTGGCCTGTATGATCCACAAACTGTCACATCCTTCCCAGGCTTAGGCAACATTGTTATGCCCACCACCGCCATTGTCCCCAGTAGCCTCCCGCCTTGTATCACTGCATTGAACATCCTTGCCATTATGTCCACTATCTCTCCCCTCATGGTTTATAAAAGTGTGCTGTGAACCCATCTAGCCCAAGCGCCTTTCCTGTCTTCAAACTCTGAATGGTGACCATGACTTCCTCCTCTGTAATCTCTTGCCTCAAAAAATCCCATTCTTCATCCTGCAACCTTTCCAATGTGAGGTCCCATAGATATTCCCAGCCTGCCTCTTCACCCCTAGCTATTTCAGAGATGTAATTTGTGGTAATAATCCACTAAAAACGTTTTGTATCTTATCTGTGGTAAGCTCTATGTCTCCCTGCCCATTTCTGATCTTCAGAAAGAGCATTCACCTACACTGCACCCAAATTATGGAACCTCCTGCCAGTCCACATCAGGGCTATCAAAGACCTCGAAACATTTAGGAAAGAACTAAAGAAACTACCGTTTACTGAATACTACAACAATGATGACTAAAATGCTGCCCATTCATCCATCTCTCACAACCAATTGAAATGTATGTAGTTGATGTTATATATATTATCAATAGCACCCTAAATAATAGCTCAGAATCCAGGCATCTACTTTGTATATAGTTCAAGATTTTCAATGGTTCTTTTAATTGTTCGCTGTAGCTGGTTTGTTCAATGTAAACCACCCCTGATCTCTGGAAGGGGCGGTATATAAAAACTGTATAAATAAATAAATAAAATGTCTTTGCCTGTAAACATATCGGTAGTCTGCATTGCCAAAGAGCTCAAGTTTGGTTTCATATGTCCATAGAACATTTTCCCAGAAGGATGTGGCTTCTCAAGGTGGGTTTGGGCAAAGATCAGGCGTGCCTTTTTATGTCTCTCTTTGAGCAGTGGGGTCCTCCTTGGCCTTGCCCATGAAGTCCTTCTTTGTTTAGTGCGCAGCGTAAGGTGCGGGTTGAAACCATCATTCCAGATTGCTTCAAGTCAGCCTTAAGCTCTTTGGAAATTGTACATAGTGTTTTTCCAAAGGTTCGCACTAAACTTCGAAGACTTCTTGGATTAATTTTCCTCTTCCACCATGCCCTGGGAGGTTCTTGACCGTTCCATGAGCAGAAAACCTCTTAATAACATTGTGAATTGTAGACACAGGAATCTCAAAGTCTTTGGAGATGGTCTTGTACCCCTTTGAAGTTTGATGTTTGGTGATAATGGCTTTTCTGGTGGTCTCAGGCAGCTTTCTTGTCTTCATCATTGTGAGAATGGAACAGGGAGTGAATGTGGCCATTTTAAACATTAGAGCCATCTTTCATTGGTTGATTAAAGTCAAGTGAGTACTGATAGTTGAACAACCACTGAAAGTTGAAGAACCACATTCCCATTGCAGTAAAATGAGATCACCACGTGACACAATGCCGTGTTTCAAGCCTCAAGTTGTTTTCGGCTCTTCCTCAAGCGAACTTGGTGATAATGGCTTTTCTCATGGTCTCAGGCAGCATTCTTGTCTTCACCATTGTGAGAATGGAACAGGGAGTGAATGTGGCTTCGCTTGAGGAAGAGCCGAAAACAACTTAACGCTTGAAACAACTTGAGGCTTATTTGTGTTGCATGGTTCCCAGTTAGTTATTAGAGTTTATTTATGAAGGGCAGTGATGCCTCCTTGAGAAGAAATTATTATCAGCCCATGCGGAAAGGAGCAAACAAATAAGCATACTCCGTGACGGCCTCTCTGAGAAGAGAGTAGAGCAGCAAGATCAGCTTTCAGTGCTGTATGAAGTTTATTGTTCAATGCGGCAGGGTATAGTGAGGAGATATAAAAAGACCCTAAAGAGCATTCCAGTTCTCGGTAGATAATTGAGAAGATCATCGGGAAAGTTAAGTATATCTGAGGGATCACATTTTTGTGTTGTCCCCCCGATTTACTTTTTAGGCTAAGTAGCCTTTATGATAAGATAAAAAGGAGGGCTTGCTATGAAAGAGGATATCCTTTCCAGGCAAGTAATCAGACAAAAAAAACCTGTTTAAGATTAAGTAGCTTTGGTTCAGGAATATGGAATATGAAAGTGTGATAGGGTTTTCACTTTATCCATAGGATATAACAGCAGTGAACCTTCTACTCTTTTTTGTGGATACGTTTAGACAATTAGTGACTTAATAATCATGTCCTGGCGATGTCCCCGTTTTTATACTATTTCCTTTTTAAATTTGTCTTGTTTTACTTGATTCTTTTGTGTGTCAAACATGGGTGCATATATAGTCCAAAGCCATTTCACTGGCCACTTTTTTTTTTGAGATATTGAACATTAAGGATTTGAATTGCAAGGGTGTCAATAACGTTGACCACAACTGTAGGCATTTTTTACAAGAGAAAGTTGCTTCTTTTAGAATCCAAGCTGGAACTTTTGAAGTGTGGATTGCAGGTTAGTAGTAGAAGTAGAAGGGGCCTGAAGAATATCAACCTCATCACTGACCATCAGGGCAGTCTTCTTTATCCTCACTCCAAAGAGATTACTGATCAAGCATTACGAGCTTTTATCCATATCTGCTATAACCCTGATGACTCTCAAAGCCAGGACACTCTGCAGGTGTCAACAGCAATGGCAGATGCTTTCACTGTTGTTTCAGATACATCACAGACCGCCTGCACAAGGTGCATCTCATACTGCTTTTCTTTAGCCTTAACGTAGTTAAAATTGTCCTGCTCTCTTGAGGAAGAAACCAAAGCATAAAGCTGCAGTTCATCCCAGGGAGAATGCAGGTATTTGACCTTATGAAGCTGGTAGTTTACTATGTTGGATAAGAGATTAACATTCTAAAAAGACTGTTTCCCAATGTCCAAAAACGTAGGTTTATAGCCTAGTTGAACCGAAGATAGATGCTTCTCAGGCTTTCTGTACCTTTGGCCAGAAGATATGACCACTATGCTCAATTCATGGATCTGGGTTTGGCCAAACTCCAGAGAGCTTTACAGATATCACAATTTTTGTTCACCTTCTTATTCCCAAGAAGCACTGCAAGTGGGTGTTCTTACAACTACTTTTATTTTACAGGAGAAGATGGGCAGTCACTGCCATCAATTCCTTAGGTGCATCAAGGGTACTTCAGGTGGATGAATGAAGTGTTCTGCGTTCTCCTGAGACCTTAAAATCAAACAGAAGATCTTTAGTCATCCACTAAACAAAATGGGAAAAAGAAATGGTTCCTAGTTGGGAACAATTTCCTGACAATTGCCTAGAGGACACCGAAAGCAAACCTAGAAAGGAGTCGCCTTCAGAACAACTTTCGATAGATTTATCATTTAGAGCCCAAACTTTCCTTCAGCTTGAAGTATATAATAGGTTGAGCATTTGGGAAATGGGATGGCCTAGGTAATACAGGTGCAGGTAATACAAATTTAAGGTAAATTTGTCTAGAACCAAGGTGGTGGTGCTCAGTGGTGCACCTGCTTGTGCTAGGGAGGCCAACTTCACTTCTAATGTAGTCGAAATTGGTGCAAGAGAGGAGAGCCAAACTGATGTTGATATTGATATGCCTGGTGCCTATAGTGATGCTATCAGGGATGGGTTGCTCAGCACATTTATCGGCACTAAATTGCCTGATAAGCATGTGGCAATGCCTTTGAGATATCGGACAAATGCCTCTATGATCATGTTCAATTCAGAACTAAACCTGAGTCATAAGATTCATGTAAGCTTTGTAAAACAATAAGGCAACAATTTTACGGCATACACATTGACAAGATGGTGCTCACTTTTGTGTGCCACTTGTAGACATTGCCAGGGGCGTAACTGTGATTTTTTTTCTTGTTTCTTAGTGTTGTCAAGTCAGTGCTGACTCCTAGCGACCCAGCTGCCTCTGGGTTTTCTTGGCAATGTATCACCGGAAGTAGATTGACAGGCCTTTTCTTCTGAGGCAATGGAAGGTAAAGTGATTTGCCCAAGGTCACAAGGAGTGCCAGTGGGAATCAAACCGGAGCAAGTGTAAATGTGTGCATCAGCATTTGCATTCTATTGGGGCTGTTTAGAGGTGCCTATTTTATAAAAGGAAGTTCAAATAAAAAGCACATAGGTACCTATGTTGCCTTTACAAAATAGGTTTCAAATAAGCACCATCTGGGATTTTTCATATAGGTATCCTATTATAAAATCAGGACCTAAAGGTCAGGTAGAGGTGCAACCTGGAACGCAGGAGATGGCCGCAGCTTAGCCTTGGCTTGGAATGATAGGTGGTTCCCCAAGCCTGGCTGATTAGGAACATAGGGAAACTTTATTATATTTTATTTGGCTATTCTTTTATACTGCTCTTCCACAGGTCAGAGCGGTTTACAATTAACAACAACTCGTTTTTATATCAAACAGTACAACTGAAACCATTAAACCTAGGAATGAAGCAGCATTTGCTATGTACAGGTTGGGTAATAAAGCAGCTTAACTATATACAATTTATGGGTGCGTACTGTAACACTGTACGCGGTGCGGAGCATCCAGGACACGTCACTCCTTGATCTCTTCACATGAACACTATAGTCCAGGCTCTGAATCTAGTCTGTTTTCCAAAAAAACAAATGAGCAGCTCTCCTAATTCAACAGCAGTCCAGACATCAGCCCTGTCGTGGGGAACCTCCCACTAGGGCTAGCCCTAAAAACACTGTACTTACTTTAGCAACAGTGCCAGGCATGGCCTTTACTTCTCAAAGCACAAAACATCAATAGTTCTCAAAAACAAAAGTAAGCCTTCATATGTAGTCCAAGCAAAGAAAAGGTAACATCCTCTTCATTTCTCTCACTCACAAGTGCACAGGTGAAAAGCTTGGGGCCCTCTTCCCTCCCACAAACAAACTGGCATTACCAAACTGTCTTTCTTAGTGCAATAGTGTTGTTGCTGACAACCACAGCTTTGGTAGCTGTGCAGCAGCCCTTCCCCACTCCCTTCAGCTTCTGTGTAAGTTTGTTGAACTTGCCCCAGGGCTAAATCATTTACTGCTTCAAGCACAGTGCCTCCATGGGTTCAAGAAAAGTGTCCTCTTCATATTCCTGTGCTTCCATGGGTTTCTCCTGGCTAGTCCTCTGCCCCTGGAAGAACAGGGATCTTTTCAGAAGTAGGGGTAGATTCCTGAAGGCTGCGGCCCCTTCCTTCCCGAGGCCTCCCCTCCAACTGCCCCTGCACTGCTTTTTACACATATACTCCAGCCACACCCTAAGGCCTTAGTTGCTTGCCTCCTTCCCCCATTAAGGTGGCCCTTGCTTAACAGGGCTTCTAAAAACCTGGCTTCCCTTGGCTCTTCTTCTCAGGTTGCTTACTGCTGGAGCCCTCTGCCACCTGTGTGTTCTCTTAATTAAATCACCTGATCTTTTCTGTGGTGGGCCTTCTTATCCTAAGGGATTCTGGGACTTGTAGTATGACTAGCCCTGCCCTGCCACAGTATATAAGTGAACATATGATCGCTTAAATACGATAAAGTATGGGATGAAGGGTAAGTTCAACTGTAATCGTTTGTAGGTAGTTCGAGTTGTGTGCCCTTGGTTCTTGTATTTAAGTACTGTCTCCATAAAATTCTCTGAACAGATATGTTTTTAGTTCTTTACGAAATGTCGATAAGTCTGTTATTTTGCATCGTGTCTGGGAGGGCATTCCATAATCCAGGAGCATATAAAGAGAAGCCTCTTGAACAAGCATATTTTTTACTCTTTGTTTTTTCTACAGAGACTGTTAACATGTTCTGTGTAGGGTTGCCAACCGGCCGGTTTTCAGCCGGCCTGGCCGGTTTTTCAATGGCCAGGCTGGCTGCCGGCACAGATGTAAAACCGGCCTTGAAAAGCCGTTTTTTTGCTCTAGCCGTGAGATCAGGAGCGGCCAGAGCAAAAAAACGGCTTTTCTCCCGACTCCCGTGGCGCGAACGCGATTGATCCTCCGTGCAGCCGCTGCTTCTGCTTTTTACAGAGCAGCGACTGCAAATTGCAATAAAGTTAATTTCAAAAGGAAGAAACCTGTGAGAAGCCTGCCCCCTCTGACATCACTTCCTCTGGGGCTGCAGAAGGACGACCGGAGGGCTGGGCTCCTCACAGGTTGTCTTTTCTTTTCAAATTAAGTTAATTGCAGCCTCTGCTCTGTGAAAAGCAGAAGCAGTTGCTGCAGGGGGGGGGGATTGAAGCAGCACTAGGAGGGGGGGTTGAAGCAGAACTAAGGGGGGGTTGAAGCAGCACTATGAGGGGGGGGGTTGAAGCAGCACTAGGAGGCTTGAAGCAGCAATGGGGGGGGGGTGAAGCAACACTAAGGGGGGTGAAGCAACACTAAAGGGTGAAGCAGCACTAAGGGGGGTGGTGAAGCAGCACTAAGGGGGGTGGTGAAGCAACACGAAGGGGGGTGGTGAAGCAACACTAAGGGGTGAAGCAGCACCAAGGGAGGGGGGGGAAGCAGCACAAGGGAAGCAGCACTAAGGGGGGGGGGAAGCAGCACAAGGGAAGCAGCACTAAGGGGTGAACCAGCACTAAGGGGCCGATGAAGCAGCACTAAGGGGGGGGGGGGAAGCAGCACAAGGGAAGCAGCACTAAGGGGGGGAAGCAGCACTAAGGGGGGTGAAGCAGCACTAAGGGGGGTGAAGCAGCAGCGTCAGCAGCTGCAAGGAGAAGGAGGTGGCAGGAAGGAACTGACAGGGTGAAGGAGGTGGCTGGAAGAGAGCTGAAAAGGGGGAGGAGGTGCTGGAAAGGGGCTGACAGAGGAGGTAAGGAGGGGGTTCAAAGGGAGCTGACACCTGGGAATGGTAGTGGTAAGTGACTGGGTAATGGGGAGGGGGCACTGAGACTGGAAATAGGCTGATGGAAGGAAGTGAAGAAAAGAAAAGAAGAGACAAGAAATGGCAGATGGATTATAGACCATAGAAAACGAGCTAAGAGAAGACGGGAAAAACGGAAGCCTCAGATTGGAACCAGCATGATCAGAGAATAAAATGGTCAGACAACAAAGGTAGAAAAAATAATTTTATTTTCAACTGAATGATTGGACCTTGTATTACCTTTATATTTTACACAGTATGGGGAACTGCATCTCTTATTTATCTGATATTGCACTGCATGCAGAGTCTGTCTTCTTGGGGTTTCAGTTTAATTTTTGTCTATATATTTCTCTTTTTGTTTTGTGCTCATTTATTGATGAAGACCTTTTGTATTGTGTGTGTGTACAACCAATGTTGCGTTTTCTGTCAGTACCGCTCATTTATTGATGAAGACCTTTTGTATTGTGTGTGTGTACAACCAATGTTGCGTTTTCTGTCAGTACAGAATTTCTGCTTAAGAATTTGTAGAAGTCTTGCTTGTTCAGTTTGCACATTGCCCTCTCTGCAATTTTTTTGGGGACAGGAGGTGGAGTAAGGGTGGGGGAGGGGCAGGGGGTGGGGCAGGTGGTGGGACAGGGGCGGGGCAGGGGCGGAGCGTGACTAGCCATAGGTGGCGGGTTTTTCTCTTTCAAAAAGTTAGCAACCCTAGTTCTGTGATGTCTTTCTCACTTCACATTTGTTCCTTGGGTACTGAAGTAGATGTTCTAAGCAATTGGCAGATAAATCATGAATGATCTCGAATGTAGTCATGATTGCCTTAAGAGTAGTTACTCACCTGTACAAGGTGTTCTCCAGGAGCAGCAGGAATCAGTCCTCGCATATGGGTGTCATCGGCGCCGATGAAGCCCCAGCGGAGCATTTCCCAGCTTTCTATGAAAGCCTTTGGGAATGCAGGCACGCATGCGTGGTTCCTTTCCCGCCTAAAGGTGCCATCTTACCTCAGTCAAATGACATAGCTAAGAACAGCACACAAAAATGAAAATGAACTATGTACAACTGCAACTCCAAGGGGAGGAGGGAGGGTTGTGAGGACTGATTCCTGCTGCTCCTGGAGAACACCTATTACAGGTGAGTACTCTTTATCCAGGACCAAGCAGGAAGTCAGTCCTCACATATGGGTGACTCCCAAGATCTGGGCTACCGAGGAACCCAGGCTGAACAGGAGTACTCCCTCTAGTCTCAGCAGCAAAGAAAGGCTTTTCAAGGACACAACCTCCACTGGTAGCCCAACAGAGGGCAGAAGTTGCCTAAACCTCAAAGAGATTCCGGAGTACTGCCTGGCCAAAAGCACTGTCCCTACGGGACTCCCTCTCCAGACAGTAATGGGCCGCAAAAGTCTGGCTTGAAGACCAAGTTGCAGCCCTGCAGATGTCTACTAAGGGCATAGAGCGGAGATGAGCCACTGAGGCAGCCATTGCCCTGACATGGTGGGCCGTGACCCGACCCTGCAAAGGAAGGTCAGCCGCCTTGTAAGCCCAGGTGATACAGTCAGCCACCCAGATGGACAAGGTACGCTTGGACACAGCCAACCCTAACTTATTAGGGTCAAAAGAAACGAAGAGCTGAGTAGCCCTTCTATGCCCCTGCGTACGGTCAAGGTAGAAGGATAAGGCCCTCCTACAGTCCAGGGTATGCAGGACTGCTTCAGCCTGGCTTGCATGAGGCCTAGGGAAGAATGTTGGAAGAACCACCTCCTGATTGAGGTGGAAAGAGGAAACAAACTTTGGGAGGAACTTTGGGTAAGTCCTGAGGACTACCCTTGTTCCTATAAATCCTGGTGTAAGGCCTATCACAGACCAGGGCCTGAAGCTCACTCACTCTCCTAGCTGAAGTAAGGGCTATCAGGAAGAGTGTCTTCCAGGAGCGTAAGCGTAGTGGGCAAGTAGCCATGGGCTCAAAAGGTGGACGAGTCAGTTGCTGCAAGACCACATTCAATTCCCACTCAGGGGCAGGAGGACGGATTGAAGGCTTGAGTAAAAGCAAGCCCCTGAGAAAGTGGGACACCAAGGGGTGACCCGACAGAGAATGTTCCTCCACCAGTGAGTGGTGAG
This sequence comes from Ichthyophis bannanicus, assembly GCA_033557465.1. Taxonomy (NCBI): domain Eukaryota; kingdom Metazoa; phylum Chordata; class Amphibia; order Gymnophiona; family Ichthyophiidae; genus Ichthyophis; species Ichthyophis bannanicus. Next base: position 1,536,417,196 of record CM066032.1, read on the forward strand.
CTGCTAGAGCTGAGAAGTGGACCCGAACAGAATTGGACTTATGTCCCTGATTTGATAAGTGCAGTAAGTACTGAAGCACTACTGGCACAGTACAGGAGAAAGGATCCTCTGTACGTAGCTGACACCACACAGAAAACCTTTTCTATTTGAGAGCATAGGTTTTCCTAGTTGACTGTTTCCTAGAGGCTAGGACAACCTCCTCAACTTCCTGAGGTAGGCCCCAGGGAGCCAAAACTACCCTTGCAGCCTCCAGGCCATCAAATTGAGAGCTTTGAGATTGGGGTGCAGAAGGGAACCCTGATCCTGGGAGAGAAGGTCGGGTTGTAACCCCAGAGGCAGTGGGGGATCCACCGCCAGTTGAAGCAGAAGTGGAAACCAAGGCTGTCTCGGCCACCTGGGAGCCACCAGCAGGACCGAGGCCTTGTCCTGAAGAATTTTGAAGAGAGTTCAGGCCACCAAGGGCATGGGAGGAAACGCATACAGGAGGCCCTGAGATCATGGAATCAGAAAAGCATCTGCTGCTATTCTCAGAGGATGCGGTTGCCTGGAGCAAAACTTTGGCAGTTGCTTGTTCATTGGGCTGGCAAAGAGATCTACCAAAGGGAGACCCCATTTTAGGAAGATCTTCTGAACTACTGAAGGATGCAGCTGCCACTCGTGGGGCTGTAGAATCCTGCTTAATCTGTCGGCCAGGTAGTTGTCCTGGCCTGGAAGGTACACAGCCTTGCGGAGCATGTTGTGCTTGAGGGCAAATGAACAAAGGTCCTGAGCCTCCCGACAAAGGATTCTGGACCCAGTCCCGCCCTGTTTGTTCACATAAAACATGGCTACTTGGTTGTCTGTCTGAACCAGGACAGATTGATGAGCCAGGGTAGGAGAGAAAGCTTTGACTGCTAATCGAATAGCTCTGAGTTCGAGGAGATTGATCTGCTGTGCAGCTTCCCAAGGAGACCACAGGCCCTGGGTGCACTTGCCCAGACAATGAGCTCCCCAGCCCTGCAGGGAGGCGTCGGTGGTCAGAACCACCGGGTACCCATGAATCTGAAAAGGCACCCCCTTTAGTAGATTGGGCAGGTGCCGCCACCAGTTGAGGGAGTTCAGAAATTGTCTGGACACCCTTATCCTATCCCTGAGGCTGCCTATGGCCTGTGACCACTGAGTCTGAAGGCACCACTGTGTAGGCCTCATATGGAGCCTGGCATTGGGGGTCACATGCACTGTCGAAGCCATGTGGCCAAGCAGCCTCTGGCAGAGTCTGGCGGAGACCAGTGACCTGCTGAGAAACTGATTTGCCAAGGCTATCAATCTTTGGGCTCTGTCTTCTGGCAAGAAAGCCTTTGCCAGCAGAGAGTCCAGCCTTGCTCCTATGAACTCCAAGTTATGGGAGGGGAGCAAAGTGGACTTTGCGAAGTTTATTACAAACCCTAGGCTTTGAAGAAGAGCAATAGTTCTGAGGGTGGCTTGTCTGGCCTCCTGGCACGTTTGACCCCTGATGAGCCAGTCGTCCAGATAGGGGAAGACAAAGATTCCCTGATTTCTCAGGTAGGCCGCCACCACTGCCAGGCATTTGGTAAAGACCCTGGGAGCGGAGGTGAGGCCAAAAGGCAGTACTCTGTACTGATAATGGTTTCCTCCCACAATGAACCTGAGGTACTTTCTGTGGTCTGGATGAATGAGGATGTAAGTGTACGCATCCTTTAGATCTAAGGAGCATAGCCAATCTCCCTGCTGGAGGTAGGGCAGAAGTGTTCCAAGAGTAAGCATCTTGAACTTTTCTTTCTCTAGGAACTTGTTGAGGCTCCTGAGGTCCAGAATGGGTCGAAGGCCACCGGTTCTTTTGGGCAGCAGGAAATACCTGGATTAGAATCCGTGACCTTGCAAGTGGGGAGGCACAGGCTCCACCGCCCTGTCCACCAACAGACCCTGAAGCTCTTGAAGGAGAAGGTCTGTGTGCAGGGGAGGCCTTGGAGGCTCCCCTGGAAAGTATGGAGGAGGCAGTTGGAGAAAATGCAGGGCATAGCCCCTGTGGACTATGTCCAACACCCAACTGTCCCCGGTGATGAGGGGCCACTGGTGGGCAAAGAGGGCGAGGCGACCTCCTGTGCAGGGTTGGGAGAGCAGGGATGGAGAGGCTACGCTCAAGGAGTCAAAAACCCCCACCCTGCTGAGTGGGAGCAGGGGCCGGAGGCTTGGGGGTCCTCTGCCTATGGGGCCAATTACCCTTCCCCTTGGCTTGCTGACCCTGGGGTGCAGCTTGGGTAGCCTGATATTGAGGGTACTGTTTGTAGGCAGTGCCCTTCCTCGGGTAAAAGGGCTTTTTACCCGAGCCCTTCTTTTTATGAGAAGGAGCAGAGGTCTTCCTAGACAGCCTTGTCCGTGTAAGGTGCTCTGTTTCATGCTGGGCGGCCTTCTCGGTCATGGGCTTGCCAAAAAGGTTTTCACCCCGGCAAGGGACATCGACCAACTTGTCCTGAACCTATGGCTCGAGGTCCGATGACAGCAGCCATGCCTGGCGTCGAGCTGTGATGCCGGCTGCCGCAACTTGGGTTAAAGCCTCGAAGCCATCGTAGGCGGCGCGGGACATGAACTTCGAGCAGTCCCGAATCCCCGAGGACAAGGACTTGAATCTCTGCAAGGGTTCCCCGGAGAGTCCAGCAGAGAACCCGGCCAACTCCTTGGCCAGGTCCTGCAAGTTCATGCCCATGTACAGCTGGTAAGACTGGACACAGCAAGCAAGCATCGAACCCTGGAAGCACTTTCTACCGACGCCATCGAGGTTCCGGGCCTTCCTGCCGGGGGGCACCGCGGAGTGCATCTTCTGGCTCTTCAGACGATGCATGGCCGATTCCACAACCATGGAATGGTGTGGTAGCTGTGCCTTCTGAAAGCCAGGGCTCTTCCTGAGTCTATAGATCGAGTCGACTTGCTTGCTTAAAACCGGCGCCAAGGCCGGTGCCTCCCACATCCTGAAGAGGAGCCGTTCCAGCATCGGAGGAACCGGGACAGTAAAGGCCTCCATCGGAGGAAAGTCATACTGCAGGGCCTTGAGCTCTTCAGCCCGAGGCTCTTCCTCAGGGTCCGCCGGAATAGCCAAGACAGTGGCCATATCCGAGAACTGAGTATCCTCCGGAGGGGATCTACTCCAGGGCTCAGACTGCGGTGAGTCCGACGGGACGCACCGAGTCTTGAACGTATCGGGGGACTCCTCGTCCTCCGTCTCCCAGGCAGAGTCGTCCGACGAGGAGTCAGGGTCCGACCCCGCAGGGCCCTGGAGCACCTGCCCTGACACCGGAGGCACCGGCGTCGACGCCCTTGGTCCCGAGCGGGAGGTCAAGGGAGACCGCGACCGAGGTCGACTTCGAACCATGATGGACTTGAGTATCGGCTCGGTCTCCTGGGTCGACTTCGAAGTCGATGTCCCGGTGGTCGGGGCAGATGCGCCAGACAGGCTGGCCATCAGTGCCCGCTGCTGCTCCATGAAGGCAGACAATCTGCTCTCCAAGGCTGTCACCCTGAGACTCAGCTCGGGAGACGCAGCAGCCACCGACTCGGGCCCCGGCGGCGCCGGGTCCGACGTCGGCTCTCTGGGAGGAGAGTCCTCGAGGACTTCGGGGCTTACGTGTCCAGCAGACTCCGGCGTCACGCGAGGAACTTTGGCTGGCTTCTCTTGTTCCACGGGCCCGGGGCGACGGTCGGGGGTCTTAGACCTGGCCCTCGAGGAGCCAGGGACCTCCGATGACGACGCCCTCGCGAGCCGCTTCTTCCTCTTGCATTCCCGGTCGGGGGACCCCCTGTCCAAGGAGCTCTGACGGCGCTCGGGATCCTAATCCCGAGATGTCGAGGCCACAGACGAGGTCCGGGCCCGGCCGGAGGCTGAGTCCGAGAAAAGCCTTTCTTTCTGCTGCTGGCGACTTCAGAGTGCCTTGGAAGACATCTTCCCACATGGTCCACACGACTTAGGGTCGTGATCAGGACCAAGGCACCGAAGGCAGCAGTCGTGTGTGTCGGTGAGAGACATTAATTTCTTACACCGATCACACTTCTTGAAACCGCTGGAAGCCATCGGGGAAAAAAGAGTCCCCGCGAGGTCAAAGCGAAAAAGGGCGCCAACACCAGCCACGAAGGGCAAAAACCGAAAAAGAAGAGATGGGCTCGATACTGGTGTACCGAACCCGGCGGGAGGGGAACCGGCGTCGAACCGGGAGAAAAAAACAGCGAGAATCGCCGAAAAAAAATCAACTTATATCCGGGATGACAGGACACACGTCCGGTGGGCTTCTCGGAAAAAAAGAGACTGAGGTAAGATGGCACCTTTAGGCGGGAAGGGAACCGCGTATGCGTGCCTGCATTCCCAAAGGCTTTCATAGAAAGCTGGGGAAATGCTCCGCTGGGGCTTCATCGACGCCGATGACACCCATATGTGAGGACTGACTTCCTGCTTGGTCCTGGAGAATAATGAATTCTACTCTTTATGGGAAGCCAGTGCAATTGCTTTAATATTGGATTAATGTGCTCGGATCTTGATTTTCCAAATTTGATTAATGCTACTGTGTTCTGCACTATTTGCAATGCCTGTAGTGAATGTTTTGGTATTCCATGTAGTGTGCTGGCATAGTCTAAGCATGGGAAAATTATTGCCTCAAGAACTATTCTGAAGTCATAGGGGTCTAGTAACTGATGGAGGTTTCACAGAGTTCTTATTTTGCTGTAAATTGTTTTGAGTGTTTTGTTGATGTGAAAATTTAAGTTCAGTCTGGTCGAGTGTGATTCCTAAGTAGCGCACCTCTTGCTTTATTTGTAAGTCAACATTCTTTACTTTCAGGGAGGTTGGCAGTTTGAAGGCCTCATTTCTGGTGATGCATAGTACCTCCGTCTTTTTGCAGAGTATTGTGAGATGATTGTTTTCCAGCTATTGCGCACTGCGTTAAAACAATTTATGAGATCCGTGAAGTGTGGGGAATGAGGTGTCAAATTGTGCGTAAAACATAATGTCATCGGCATTGATATGGAAATTTACTTTGTGTGATTGAAATATTGTGCACAGGGGTTGAATATACAGGTTGAAAAGCAGAGCAGATAATGCTGATCCTTGGGGGGAACCCTCTCTATTGGGAGTACGGTGCGGAGGTGTTATGTCCTATTTTTATCTGTTGGTTGCGGTCTGTCAGATATGACTGGAAATTCTTTCTTCAATATTGTTTGCAGGCCTAATAGGAGTATATTAAGGCATATTGCTGCTCACTCTGAGGTGGTGTGCCCAGGGATCTGTCCTTGGTCCGATTCTTTTTAACATCTTGGTTAGTGATATTGTGAAAGAGCTGTCGGGTAAGGTTTGCCTCTTTGTGGATGATACCAAAATCTGCAATAGAGTAGACACCCAGGAAGAACTAGATAACATGAGGAGGGATCTAGCTAAGCTTGAAAAATGTTCTAGAATTTGGCAGCTGAGATTTAATGCTAAAAATGAAGGGTCATGCATCTGGGCTGCAAAAATCCAAGGAGGTGGTACAGTGTAGGGGGTGAAGTACTTCTATCCGCAAAAGAAGAGCGGGACCTGGGCGTGATTGTGTCTGACGATCTTAAAGTAGCTAAACAGGTAGAAAAAGCGATGGTGAAAGCTAGAAGGATGCTTGAGTGCACAGGGAGAGGAATGGCAAGCAGAAAAAAGGAGGTGATAGTGCCTCTGTATAAGTCTTTGGAGTATTGTGTGCAATTCTGGAGACCACATCTTCAAAAAGATATAAACAGGCTGGAGTCAGTGCAGAGGGTGGCTACTAAAATGGTCAGTGGTCTTCATTATAAAGCATATGAGGACAGACTTAAGGATCTTAATATGTATTCTTTAGAGGAAAGGCGGGACTGAGGAGATACATAGTAAATGACAGCAGATAAAGACCAGCATGGTCCATCTAGTCTGCCCAGCACAATGGCAAGAGTAGGTGCACCTGCCGCTCCGTGCAGGCCACCCCTCCCCACGTCCCTGTTTAGGGGTAAACCCACCAATCCATGCAAGACACCCCTATTTGTTGAGAAATTAAATGGTTCAGTTTATTTTGATTTTATCCTTTTGCTGTAAAGGGATCCACTGTGTCTGCCCCATGCCATTTTGAATTCCATCACCGTGTTTGCCCCCAGCACTTCCATCGGGACAACATTCCAAGCATTCACCACCCTTTCTGTGAAAAAGTATTTCCTGACATTTCCTTTCAATTTACCACCTTGCAGCTTCCTGTTATGCCCTCTAGTTTTACAGCTTCCCTGTCTTTGGAAGAGGTTTGTTTGTTCATTATTTTCCTTTAAGTATTTAAAGGTCTGCATCATATCTCCCCTGTCCCTCCTCTCCTCCAAAGTGTACATGTTTAGGTCTTCAAGTCTCTTCTCATAAGGCTTCTGACGCAGGCTCCAAATCATTTTGGTCGCCTTCCTCTGAACAGTTTCCAGTCTTTTTACATCCTTTGCAAGATACGGTCTCCAAAACTGAACACAGTATTCCAAGTGAGGCCTCACCAGTGACTTGTACAGTGGCATAAGTACCTCTTCCTTTCTGCTGGTGATTCCTCTTTGTCTGCAGCCCAACATCCTCCTGGTTTTTGCCACTGCCTTGTCGCACTGTTTTGCCACCTTGAGATCTTCAGAAATCACACCAAGGTCTTTCTCCTGATCCGTGCACACCAACCTCTCACCCCCTATCGTGTACAATTCCCTTGGATTTCTGCTACCCAAGTGCATGACTCTGCACTTCTTTGCATTAAATCTTAATTGCCAAGCATAGACCATTCGTCCAGCTTTTGTAGATCTTTCCTCATGTTAACCACTCCCTCAGGGAAGTCCACTCTGTTGCAAATTTTCGTGTCATCTGCAAAAAGACTTTTCCATTCAGTCCTTCAGCAATATCACTCACAAATACAATGAACAGTGCCGGGCCCAGGACCGACCCCTTGGGCACCCCACTAATCACCTTCCCTTCATCCGAGTGAGCTCCTTTTACCATCACCCTCTGTCATCTGTCAGTCACCCAATTTCTGATCTAATTTACCATCTTAGGATCCATCCCCAAGCTACCGAGTTTATTGATAAGCCTCCTATGAGGAACAGTATCGAAGGCTTTGCTGAAATCCAGGTAGATGACATCCATTGCATGCCCCTGATCTAGCTCCCTGGTCACCCAGTCAAAGAACTCAATCAGATATGTCTGGCAAGATCGTCCTTCGGTAAAACCATGTTGCCTCGGGTCTTGCAACCTGTTAGTTTTGAGAAAGTTCACTATTCGCTCTTTCAGGAGCGCCTCCAAGACTTTTCCCGCCACCGAGGTAAGGCTCACAGGCCTGTAGTTTGACACTTCTTCCCTGTCACCACTTTTGTGTAGAGGTACGACATCAGCCATTCTCCAGTCCTCAGGAACCTCTCCTGTTTCCAAGGATCTGTTGAAAACATCCTTTAACGGCCCTGCAAGAACCTCTCTGAGCTCTTTCAGTATCCTGGGATGTATCCCATCTGGTCCCATGGCCTTGTCCACTTTCAGTTTTGCAAGTTGATTTAACACCTCATCTTCTGTGAATGGTGTGGTAACTACTTCTTTCCCATTTTTATATTTGGGAGTCACAGGTGGTCCTTCTCCAGGACTTTCTTTAGTAAAAACAGAGCAGAAGTATTCGTTTAGCAATTTTGCTTTTTCAATGTCACTTTCCACGAGTCCGTTCGCAGCACTTCTGAGTCCTGCAATTCCACCTCTGATCGTCTTCCTTTCCCGAATATACCTGAAGAAGGTTTTGTCACCACACTTCACATCTTTAGCCATCTTTTCCTCTGCCTTTGATTTTGCTATCCTTATTTCTCTCTTTGTCTCTTTGAGTTTGATCCTGTATTCATTTCTGTGTTCCTCTGTTTGGGAGCTTTTGAATTTTACGAAAGCTGTGTTTTTTGCCTTTATTTGAGCAGCCTCTTCTTTGGTAAACCAAATAGGTTTTCTTCTCCTCCTCTTGTTTTTGTTTACTTTTGTTACATATTTATCTGTTGCCCCTTTTAATGCCACCTTTAGTTTAGCCCATTGCAGTTCCACTTCCCTTATCTCCTTCCACCCTGTCAGCAACTCCTTTAGGTACTCGGCCATTTTATTGAAGTCAGTGTTTTTGAAGTTTAGGACTTTGAGCTTGCTATGTTTGGCCTGTACCACGGCTTTTATCTCAAACCATACCGTGTGATGATTCCTGCTGCTCACAGGGGCACTCAGGCAGACATTCGAAACGCTATCGCCGTTGGTGAGCACTAAATCCAGTGTTGAGCTTTCCCTGGTTGGTTCCATCACCATTTGTCTAAGTAACGCATCTTGGAGAGCATCCACAATTTTTTTGCTTCTTTCCAGATTTGCAGAAGGAGTAATCCAATCCACATCAGGTAGATTAAAGTCACCCAATATGATCACTTCCCCCTTTGTGGCTATCTTGGCAATATCTATAATCAATTCATTATCTATTTCTTCAATTTGAGTCGGAGGTCTGTAGACTACAGCAGTATGGATGACAGTGCCATCTCCTCTTTCCAACACAATCCAGAGCGCTTCTTCTTTTCCCCATGCCCCCTGCATTTCAGTAGTTTTAATATTGCTTTTGACATACAAGGCTACTCCTCCTCCTCTTCCGTTTTCTCTGTCTCTTCTGAATAGATTATAGCTAGGTATGGCTATATCCCAATCATGTGATTCGTTTAGCCATGTTTCTGTAATGGCCACAATGTCCACTACAATACAATAGAGATGTTCAAGTACCTCCATGGCATAAATGCAGAGAAGAAGAGCCCCTTTCAATTGAAAGCAAGCTCTGCTATGAGGGGACATAGATGGGGGGGGGGGTGAAAGGATATAGACGCAAGAGTAATATGCAGAAATATTTCTTTACAGAAAGAGTAGTAGATGTGTGGAATAGTCTCCCAGTGGAGGTGGTAGAGATGAGGACAGTATCTGAATTTAAGAAAAAACATGGGACAACACAGAGGATTTCAAAAGGAAAAAAAGGGACTATTGTAGTAGGTGATATGGAAGGGCAGACAAGATAGGCCATGTGGTCTTTTTCTTCCGTCATATTTCTATGTTTATATCAAGGAAAATTAACATGAATCCTTGTATTGGTTTCTGGAGTCCTCTATTAGTGTGTCCATTAGTGATATTAGTAATGTTTCTCCTCCATGATTAGGTCTAAATCCATATTGTTATGCGTCAAGTGGTGCGTGGGTGTCGATGAACTCCTGTAGTTGTTTTCACCTTTTCTATTATTTTTGCTGTGAAGGGTAAGCTTGATATTGGTCGATAGGAGGTTGGGTCTTTATTGTCCAAGAAAGGGCTTTATTGTCCAAGGGAAGCATAAGCTGTACTGAGGCCATCTTTAGGCATGGTGGCATGTATCCTTGGGTGAGTGATAGTAGTTATTTTTGTGATAGTTGGTACTAGCTCTGATCTGATTATTTTTATCCAGTTTACTGGACAGGGGTCAAGTGGTGATGTTGTGGTGTTAAGGTTCGTTATTATTTTTTCCATTTATTCTGAAGTTAATGAGTTAAAGTTTTTTCAGGTGGTGTTTGCAGGGTGGATCTTTGGATGTGTTGTTGGTATGATGCTTTGAGATGCTAGCTGTCTTTGCATGTGGTCAGCCATCCGATCTGTAGATACTGGACTAGGCTCTGTTCTTTGCTGTGAGGGTAGCACTAGTAATTTAACTATGTTGAACAGTTCCCTTAATCTACTGAGTGAGGTCATTATTCGTTTTGTGTGGTCATTTCTTTTGCTTGTGTCTGTTGCATTCTATCTTTCTCAGTTTTTGTTTCATCTCTTTTAGTGTTGAAGTATACCATGGTGCTGTTTTCTCCTCCCTGTTTGTTGGTCTCTGATGTCGAGCTGTGGCTGCTGCATTTAAGGTTCCATTCCAGTTATTTAAAAGTAGGTCCATATTGTCTGTGTTTACATTAATTTTAGGAGTGATTTCTTCTAAGTGTCTGAATCTTCAATATGTTTTTGTTTGTGTTTAGTGCCGCTAAGGGTATCCTCCATTGGAATTATGAAGTCTATTAATGCGTGGTCGGACCAGAGTAAATCAGTCAGTTAGAATGTTACACTGTTTCTTAGTTCTGTCATCCTGTTAGGTGTAAATCAAGTATGGCAGCTTTTTCATTTAATCTGTGAGTATCCTAATAAGGTCATCACTTCCATGAATGCTGTGGTATCCTTCGGAGGTACTGATGCGAGGTTAAAGTCTCCTAGGAGGACTAGATTTTCCTTACTGGTGTTATTATTGCTGCCAGCACATAGCCACTTTAACTTGTCAGTTGAATCTTTCAGGCTCCTGTGATTATTTGAGCTGGGAGGAGGATGATTCATTCTTATGCTAGAGTTTATTCTTGCAACAAAGTGTAAAAGCAGATGAGAACTGGTTCAACAAGGACTGTTTAACAGTGTGCCTTGGGCATTCTCTTGAGATCTGAGAATAGTTCCTGAGCTGGTCAAAAAGATGTACAGCCTCTCTTGCTGGTTCCAAACCATTCTTGATGACATCATAACACAGAATCTGAAAACAGCACATCAATCCTCGAACACATGCCACACGCAAATGTAGGACAAGGATGTCAAGCACTTCTGTGCTTGTGGAAACACAGTAATCACCTGTGGTGAATAGCTGTGCTGCGTCAGCCAAGCCCTCTAAAGAACCATGCCATAAGTGAGAACCGATCCACCTAGGGCATGAGAATCAGTTCTTGTGACAGGAGCATGCTCCTCTCCGGGAGGCACTACGGAGCCTTCACTGTCAACTGCATGAGGTCGGTATACCATGGCCACAGAGGCCAGTCCAGAACCACCAACACCGCTAGCCCCTGTAAGCCTCTATTCGCTGGATCACTCTGCTGATGAGGGGCCATGGTGGGAAGATGTATACGAGACCTTCTGTGGGCCAGGCCTGGGCCAACACATCGAGGCCCTCGGACATTCTCTCCCACCGGTGAATGAAAAAGCGACTGGCCTTAACATTCTCAGTGGAGGCTATGAATTCCATTATCGGCTGACCCCATCTCTGGGTTATGCTGAAAAGCACAGTTTTCAAGCGTCCATTCCCCCAGATCTAACCGCTGATGGCAGATAGCGCTAGGAGATTCTGCTCTGCCCACAAAAGCAGCAGCACAATCTCCCTCGTCAGAAGCACACTCCCCGTGCCTCCTTGGCAGTTGGTGTAGATGACTGTCGTGGCAATGTCAGAGAACACCTGCACCAGTCTGTTGGCCACTAAAGCCCGAAAAGTCTGCAGAGCCAAGAATATCACCTGCACCTCCAGGCAATTAATTGACCATTGCCGCTCCTCCATCGACCAGCAACCTTGCGCTACCTGCGACAGACAATGCGCTCTGCAGCTGGACAGGCTAGCATCCATCGTTACCACTGTCCAGACTGGTGATTCTAATGAAAACACCATCAAGGTCTCAGACTCCAGCCACCAACCGAGACTCGCCCAACCTCCAGCGGGCAGGCCAACCTCCGAGCAAGAGTGGCACTGCAGTGACCACTACGATAGGAGGGAGTATTGCAAGGGCCTCATGTGGGCCCGAGCCCAGGGCACCAAATCCAGCATGGCCACCATGGAGCCCAACACCTGGAAGTACTGCCACGCCATCGGCACTGCCTGAAGGAAAAGGCGAATCTGGCCCTGCAGCTTGAACATCCACTCCTCCATCAGGAAGACACACCTGAGCCGAGAATCAAAGCACGCTCCTAGGTAGACGAGGTCTTGCAAAAGGGCTAGCGAACTCTTGGGCAGGTTGACCACCCAATCGAGTTCTCAGAGGAGATGGAGAACCTTCTCCGTACTGGTGACGCTCTCTACCTACAATTTCATTCTGATGAGCCAGTCAGCCAGATAGGGATGAACCAACACCCCACTGCACTGAAGTGCGGCTGCCGCCACCACTACTATGATCTTGGTGAATGTTTGTGGAGCTGTTGCCAGCCCGAATGGCAGAGCCTGGAATTGAAAGTGACCCACTGGGACCACGAAGCGCAAGTAACGCTGATGGTCCTCATGCATGGGCACATGTAGCTATACCTCTTGTGATGAAGCAGCCCATACTGAACATATGGAAGTAGAAGAAAAGGGTGATTTTACCTTTAAACAAACTGACAGTCAGGCTGCACACACGTTTCAGTGTTTGCAAGAGAGAGGCAAGCATAGGGAAATGGGAGCTAGGCTGACACACCCAAGCTCTGACATAACTGCAAGCCTGGAACCTAATTACACACACCTGGTTCAGGAAGGCAGACCCAAGGCTCAGGGAACAGGAATATAAACCCGGGCTAGGAGAAAGCAAGAGAGAAGGAGTGGGTGATTGGAGTCTCGCTGAGAGAGCCGGTAAGAGTGCTGATGAGAGTATTGATTGGAGAGGTGGTTGGAGAGACGGTTGGAGAAGAGCTGGGAGGAGACCTTTGAGGAAACCCAGCTGCAGTTCAGGAATTGAAGCAGACAGAGCAGAAGGAGAGAAGGGACAGACTGCTGTCAGAAACCTGCCTAGAGGGGGAGAGCAGAGAGATCTTCAGACCTCATTGCCAGATAAAAAGCTTCAAAGAGCTCACAGGTGGGAACCTAGCACTAAACCCAGGAGTTTGCAAAGCTCGGTTTGGGACTGGGAACCAGAGCAGTGCTCCAGACAAGAACTCCAAACAGGGAATCAGAGAGCGTTTCCCTACAACTGGAAAAAGATAGCTGTACAAAGCCAGAGAGGAATCTCCACAACCTCAGGTATTTCCAATCCTTACCATATAGAACTGTGCCCAAAGGAAGCACCAGAGGGCTTAGGGGGAAATTATCCTAAGCCGTATAATAACAGCTTAAAGCCAAACTCCATAGTTCCAGAGTTTGAGGAGATGCAACAGGACTTTAATGAGAGTGACTCAGCAGAAGTGCCTATGGACTGTACATTGTGTTTGACAGATGATATAGAATCCCTTTGCTAAAGGTGTATGAGGGAGCTGAGTGTGAACAAAGGGAAAGAAGATATTATGTTTTCTATCTGTTACATGTGATATGCATTGCACGTTTTGTGAGCAAAGAGTGTGAAGCTCAATCCATTTAAGTTCTGTAAATATCCTAATATCCTCGAGCAAACACCTGAAGAGTATCCTGGTTTAATCTGCACTGAATCTTTCTGTTGGGGAATAAATTCTTGTCATTTTGCCTTACCACTGGTCTCACAACTATTTCCTTATCAGAGGGCAAAAGAACTACCACTCCCAGCAGGCATAGCGGGAGCAAAAGTTTTTATCTCACCTTCTGCAAGGAGCAAATAATGGCAACCCCAACCCTCTGAGCCCTAGGCAGAGGGCTGGGGCTTGACACTCTGTAATATCTAAAGTGGTTAAGAACTCGCCTTCACAGACTGCCACAATGACGGAGCGCAGGGTCTCCATGCGAAAGTGTGGTACCTGAGGGACTGGTTGACATGCTTGAGGTCGAGAATGGGCCAAAAGGAGCACTCCTTTTTCAGCACCACAAAGTAAATGGAGTATTGACCTTGTCCGCATTTGTCCGTGGGCACCAGCACCACCACCTGCAGCTGTAAGAGGTAACGCAAGGTGTCCTGGACGGCTTGCTGCTTGGCTGGAGCCTTGCACTGCGACAACATAAAGGTGTTTGCAAGGGGACATGCAAATACCAGCACATACTCCTCCCAAAACACCTCCAGCACCCACTAGTCAGAGTAAAACTGGCGGAGCCGGCCTCCCATCGGAAGGACTTCTGCCTGAGCCCCCCTCATCTCACTGCAGCTTTTTGCCACCACCTCTGCTCCTGGCTGAATAACCGTGACTGGCTCTGCGATCACCACAAAGGAATTGCCTTGAGGGGCGTACCGTTCCCTCTGATAGGGAGAGAAGCAAACTGCTCAGTAACATCGGAAATCCTTGGATTTGCCCTGGCTTGCTTGTTGAGGTTTCATGCCTTTGGGCCAAGCTTTTGGAAGCCTGGCCAGTTTGGACTCCCCGAGGTCTTTGACCAGTTCTCCAGGGCCTCTGCAAACAAGTGCTTTCCCTTGAAGGGGAGACAACTAAGTCGAGCTTTAGACGATGTCTGCTACCCAACTGCGTAGCCATAGCAACCAGCGAGCCACCACTACTGATGCCATACCTTAGCGGAGGTTCGCAGGAGATCATAAAAGCCATCTGCAAGGTAGGCACACTCGGATTCCAACTTGAAGATTTCCGGCAACACTGAAGAAAAGGTGTCACTGGCCTCGGGCAACGTTTGCATCCACTTGAGACAAACCCGTGCCACATAGGCCCCACACACCAATGCCTGCAGGGTGTGATGAAGCAGAGGCCAGTGAACCTATGGAGATAGGAAAAATCACTGATCCCTTTAAAGAAAGTGACAGACCTAAAGTGCAGTTACTGCAAAGCGCAGCCAGAGAGAGCAAGCACGAAGAATCAGAGGGTAGGCTGACACACCCAAGCTTGGATGATGCAATAACTAACTCAAGGGATAATCAGACACACCTGGTCAGGGTGAGAGAAACCCTAACTGAGAAGTAGCTTTATAAGCATGGCTTAGACAGGACAGAAAGAGCAGCAGCAGACGCAGAAGAGAGAGGAAGGAGACGGCTCCGAGGAGAGAAGGTTGGATTTGCGGTCCTTACGGAGAAGGAACAAGTTCCAAGAGAAACAGTTCCACGCTGAAAAGCTCCAGGGAGAAGTCTTCAAGGAAGACAGAGAAAGGAGAGGGACCTGGAAGGTGCCGGGTAAAGAAAGTACCAGAGAAGCACAGCTCAGAGAGCAGAGGTACCTGCATACTTCCTTTCCTGACCGTGAGCTACAAGGAGTTCAGAGGTGGGTGCACAAGACTCAGCCCAGGAGTCTGAGAAACACAACACTGAACCAGGAACTGTGGCCAAGCCCTAGAAAGGCATGGAAGCAAGAGAGCCATAGGTGCAGTAAACACAGCTGGAGAGAGGTTTGGGAACCTGTACAAAAAGTGCTAACTAAAAGTCCTGTTACCTGTTTTGCAGACCAGGTAGAGCAAGCCTGGAGAGTTTTAGAGAGAAACTCTGAAGTGAAGCCAGAATTACATGAGGAAAGCTCAGGGCCAGCAGATATATCGTCAGAACAGGAGGAGATGCAAATAGACCCTGCTGAACCCGATTCATTGCTACCTGACTGTCTCATGGATTATACACTTTGTCTAGCCGGGAGTTTGGAATCCTTGTCAGAAGTATAGCTCGCAGGGTATACGTTAAAATACAGTTTTGATAAGCTAAAAGAAGAAGCTTGCTTTTGTTTCCATGAACTGGTTTGTTCTAACACCTGCATAGCTAATAAGACTGTGAAGCACGTCTAACTTTTGAATTCTGTAAATATCTTTTTGAAAATCCTGAATGAGGTGAGAATCCTGTTTTCCTTCGTTGAACCTTTGTTTGTGCATTATGGGAATAAACCTTACCCTTTACCTTACACATGGCTTTCACAACTAATTATTCCAAGAAAGGGACTACTAGTGCCAGCATGCATTTGGGCTAAGAAATATTTCACCCTTGGATGAAAACAATAATGTCCACCCTGACCCTTTAAGCACGTGGCTCGGGGGCTGGGGTTGTGACAAGGGCCAACACATTAACCTCAAACGTCTGCTTCAGCAAGGTTTCCAACCGCTTCTCCTGCACGTCCTTGAGGGCTGCTCCACCCTCCACTGGAATTGTTGTCTTCTTGGTGACTGCCGAAACCAGGGCATCCACCTTCAGAACCTTCAGGAACTTTCTCTCTGCCACCGAGATGGGATACAGGTGTGCCATCGCTCGCCCTCCTTTCAAGCCTGCTTCCGACACCTCCCATTCCAAGTCTATCAGCTACTTGAGCACCCAATGGATCAGAAAGCTGTCTCCTGTGTCCGGAGACTGTGTAGGAGCAGATCTTCCAAGGGAACCTCCTACTCCGACTGGGGCTATGGAACATTCTGAGCAGCCAGCGAGTGAGCAATAAATACCAAGATTGCTCCTGTCTAAAGACCAGGACAATATTTGGGTCCTCACCTGCCGGAACCTTACCCTCCTCAAGGTCTGCCTCTGGAAGGTGCAAAACACTGCCGAGGTACCTTCTAGGGCATCCTCGGACTCCGAAGCCTCTTCCAGTCCTATGACCTCAAGCTGCTCTCCCGGTCCTCTAAGAGGGCCCTAACTGGCCCTGGACCAAGCTGTGGCTCACCTCCAAATGTCATGTCCACTTTCTTTGCCTGCTTCCTCCCCCTCTGACTCTGCTTCATGCAGTTTGCCTAGTGGAGAAGCAGGACAAAGTTTGGGTAAAAGAACTAGCATCCGTTCCTTTCTGAGCCTTCTGCTTCCCCTTGGAATGCTCTCCGGACCTGTGGAAGGTGGCAGGGTCTGAACCCTGCCTCCCTGCACCGCTTTTCAAAGGTGATAGAGCTTGTTCCAAAATGGCTGTGGTTCCCACCAAACAGCGGCCCAGGAAGAGGCACCAACGGAGCTGCCTACCACCGTGTATGTCTACCCCGAGGTTTCCCCCTGCGAAATCACATGGAAGGCATCACACATGGCCCGATCCTGGGCCTCACATCCATGGCAGAGACCCAAGTCAGACAACTATGCCTTTTTGAAGCAGCATACGCGGTTTTCAGCATGGCAGCCCAAACGAGAAAGACAGTTTATTTATTTATTTACATTCTCTTATATACCGCGCTATTCTGCATCAGTTCGGTTTACATTGAACAAACTGAAATTACATTGAACAGGGCATTATAACTTGGAGATAACTATATTACAGGGAACATGGGCTATGGAGGGTTAAGTGGCTTGCCCAAGACCAAAGGAGCATCTGTGGGACTAGAAACCCCAGTCCTTCCGGCACAAGGTTGCTGTCCTCTTGTGGGATTTGAACCCCCGACCTTCCGGCCTGAAGTACTTTGCCCCAACCACTAGGCCACTCCTCCACTCCTAAGTTCCCCCTAAGCCGCATTGGCTATGCCCAAGCAGAGAAAGCAAGCGAAAAACAAAATGCAAACTGGTCCCAAACTTGCACCACTTTCATCCCCCTGAAGAGATCACTACTCACTGGCCCTGAAGCCTCCAGCCCCCCGCCGCTTCTCTGTTTGCTCTCCCTCAGTGCCTGCCACGACTGAACGCAGTCAGCAATCTGGCCCGACGTGCAGCTTGCTAATGGAATGAATGGATATGAGGGAACCAGATAGAGTCCAACTAAACAAACTCAGCTGTGCCTCCCCTCCTCTACAGGAACCCTGCCGACCAAACGACTGAGGTTCCCAGAGGATAGTCCAGGCTAGTTCCCCAGGGGCAGGAAGGGGGGGGGGGGGGCGAAGAGAGGAAGAAATTGAATGCAAAAGGCACTCTAACCCACTAACTAAACTAGCAGCTCTTAGAGAGATCCTAGCAACAAGCTGAGCCACAAGCCCTCAAATCCTAACAACTGGGTACTGTTAAGAGTCCAGTGCAGCTCAGACTGCACAGGTCTTGTCCCATCTGCTGGAGACTGAGCAATACTGTCTTCTGTACTGGGTCCGCCTCTCTTACGGGGTGACATCCCAGAAGTTTGTAGTTCTCAGTGTCCATCTGCTGAGTGGGGCCAAAACCCCTCCCTGGACTGGAGGAACTCTATGGAATATTTGTTAGCTGGTAGGGGTTGCCACATTAGAAACACTTTCCTCCAAGTTGAGCCTCTGCCCAAGCCCACAAATGAGAAATGTTTGGTACAATATCTAAATTTTAACCACTACACAAACGTGGTAGAAATAGAATATAGAAAGACTAGGGGACATGCAATGAATCTACATGATAAACTATTTAAGACTAATAGGAGAAAATATTTTTTCACTCAACGTGTAATCATACTCTGGACTTTGTTATCGGAGGATGTAGTAAGAGTAGTTACTCACCTGTAACAGGTATTCTCCAGGAGCAGCAGGAATCAGTCCTCACATATGGGTGACGTTGGCGCCGACGAAGCCCTCGTGCGGAGCATTTCCCCAGCTTTCAAAGAAAGCCTTTGGGAACTGCAGCGCGCATGCGCGGTCCCCTTCCCGCCCAAGGGTGCCATCTTGCTCAGTCTGATGACATAGCTAAAAGACAGCAAAAAATTAGCAAAATAAATCATATGACTGCAACGCCAAGGGGAGGAGGGAGGGTTGTGAGGACTGATTCCTGCTGCTCCTGGAGAACACCTGTTACAGGTGAGTAACTACTTTTTCTCCAGGACCAAGCAGGAAGTCAGTCCTCACATATGGGACTACCAAGCTTAAGGCTACCGGAGACCTCAAGCCGAAAAAATGAGCTCCCTCTAGCTCGGCAGTAAGTAAGGAAGGAATCTTCTCTGAGAACGCCCCCGACCGGTAGCCCAACACCAGGGCCGGAGGGTAGGAGTTGCCCAAACCCCAAAGAGATTATGGAGTACTGCCTGTCCGAAAGCACTGTCCCTGCGGGACTCCCTCTCAAGGCAGTAATGGGCCGCAAAAGTCTGGCTTGAAGACCAAGTAGCGGCCCGGCAGATGTCTGCCAATGGAACAGAGCGGAGATGAGCCACTGACGCAGCCTTCGCCCTGACACGATGAGCCATGACTCGACCCTCCAACGAGAGGCCGGCTGCCCCATAAGCCCAGGCGATACAGTCAGCGACCCAGATGGACAAAGTACGCTTGGAGACAGGTAACCCCAACTTATTGGGGTCAAAAGAAACGAAGAGCTGAACAGTCCTCCGATGCTCCCGCGTACGGTCAAGGTAGAAGGATAACGCCCTCCTACAGTCCAGGGTATGCAGGACCATCTCAGCCCGGTTGGCATGCGGCCTGGGAAAGAAGGTCGGAAGAACCACCTCCTGATTGAGGTGAAAAGGGGAGACAACTTTAGGGAGAAACTTAGGGTGAGTCCGTAAGACTACCCTATTCCTGTAGAACCTAGTGTAAGGAGGATCATAGCGCCTGAAGTTCACTCACTCACCTAGCAGAGGTAAGAGCTACCAGAAACAAGGTTTTCCAGGAGAGAAAACGGAGAGGGCAGGTAGCCATAGGTTCAAAGGGCGGACAAGTAATCCGCTGCAAGACCACATTCAGATCCCACTCAGGGGCTGGTGGATGCAAAGGAGGCTTAAGCAGAAGGAGGCCTCTGAGAAAACGAGCCACCAAAGGGTGGTTGGAAAGAGGCCGTCCGTCCACCGGCGAGTGGTGCGCTGAGAGAGCACTGAGGTGAACCCGGACAGAGTTGGACTTAAGGCCTAGATTGAAGAGGTAAAGCAAATATTGCAATACTACCGCTACCAAGCACGAGAAGGGATTCTCGCTGTGCTGAGCACACCATGTGGAGAACTTAAGAGCGTAGAATTTCCTGGTGGATTGCCGCCTAGAGGATAAGACTACATCTTCCACCTCACGGGGCAGTAGTAGGGGAGCCAGGACTACCCTTTCAGCAGCCAGGCCATCAGATGAAGGGACTGGAGGTTGGGGTGCAAGAGAGTCCCCTGATACTGAGACAGGAGATCGTGCTGAAACCCTAGAGGAAGAGGGGTGGCCACCGCCAGTTGCAGCAGAAGCGGGAACCACGGTTGCCTCGGCCACCTGGGGGCTATCAGGATCATTGAGGCCCCGTTCTGGAGGACTTTGAACAGTGTTCGGGACACTAGTGGCGTGGGAGGAAATGCATACAGCAGGCCTGTGGACCACGAGATCAGAAACGCATCCGCTGCTACTCTGAGAGGATGCGGTTGTTTGGAGCAGAATCTCGGGAGTTGCCGGTTCAGAGGACTGGCAAAAAGATCCATGGTGGGGAGGCCCCACCTGAGAAAGATCTGCTGAACCACCAACGGGTTCAATCTCCACTCGTGTCATTGCAGGATCCTGCTCAGTCTGTCTGCCAGGTAATTTTCTTGAGCTGGGAGGTAGACAGCCTTGAGGAGGATTCCGTGATTGATGGCCCAAGAACACAGCCGTTGTGCCTGCTGACATAGAAGGAAGGAGCCTGTGCCTCCTTGTTTGTTCACGTAGAACATGGCAACTTGATTGTCCGTCTGGACTAGTACAGACTGGTGAGAGACGAGATGGGAGAAGGCTCTCAGAGCTAGGTGTATCGCCCGTAGCTCCAGGAAGTTTATCTGTTGAGTAGCCTCCCAGGGGGTGCAGAGACCCTGAGTACAAGTCCCTTGGCAATGTGCTCCCCAACCTAGAAGAGAAGCACCTGTCGTCAGCACTTGAGAATGAGGAGGGGATTGAAAAACCACTCCGAGTACCAGATTCGGAAGATGAAGCCACCATTGCAGAGAGGAGACCAGCAGGTCGGATATTCTTACTGAGTCCTCTAGGCTCCCTGTGGCCTGATGCCACTGAGTGCGAAGGCTCCATTGAGCAGGCCGCATGTGCAGGCGGGCATTGGGGGTGACATGAACCGTGGAAGCCATATGGCCGAGTAGTCTCAGGAATTGCCTGGCAGAGACCAGGGAATTGCTGTGAAACTGCCTGGCCAGATTCATCAGTCTGTGGGCCCTGTCCATTGGCAGAAAAGCCTTCGCTTGAAGAGTGCCCAGCCTTGCTCCTATGAATTCTAAGTTCTGGGATGGGAGCAAAGTGGACTTTTCGAAGTTTATGACAAACCCCAAGTGCTGAAGCAGAGCCACAGTGCGAAGGGTGGCTTGATTGGCCTCCTGGGAAGACTGGCCCCTTATGAGCCAGTCGTCCAGGTACGGAAACACAAAAAGACCTTGAAGCCTTAGGTAGGCCGCCACCACTGCCAGGCACTTGGTGAACACCCTGGGAGCGGAGGTCAGGCCAAAGGGTAGTACTCTGTACTGATAGTGGTTTCCTCCCACAACAAATCTGAGATATTGTCTGTGGTCTGGATGAATAAGGATGTGAGTATAAGCATCTTTTAGATCCAAGGAGCATAGCCAATCTCCCTGCTGGAGGTAGGGCAGCAGGATTCCAAGGGTAAGCATCTTGAACTTTTCCCTCTCCAGGAACTTGTTGAGGTTGTGCAAGTCTAGGATGGGTCTGAGGCCTCCTGTTCTTTTTGGTACCAGAAAGTACCTGGAATAAAAGCGGTGACCTCTCAGGTGGTGGGGCACCGGTTCCACAGCCTGTTCCTTTAGTAGACTTGCCAACTCCTGAAGGAGTAGGTCCCTGTGCAAAGGGAGTCTCGGAGGCTCCCCTGGAAAATAGGAGGGAGGCACCTGGTGAAAATGGAGAAGATAGCCCTTTTGGACTATATGAAGTACCCAGGTATCTGATGTGACGGCTGACCACCTGTGGGCAAAGTGGGCCAGCCGGCCTCCTTTGCTGAGAGAAGCCAGCTGAGGAGAAGAGGCTATGCTTTCTGAGTCAAAAACCCCCACCCTGCTGAGCAGGGGCCGGTGTTAGTGGCTTGGGGGCCTTATGCCTACGGGGCCCATGACCCTGCCCCTTGGCCTGCTGACCCTGCTGGGGAGCTGCAGAGGCCTGATAATGAGGGTATTGTTTATAGGCAGATGACTTCCTCGGGTAAAAGGTCTTTTTTCCCGAGTCCTTCTTCTTCTGAGAAGGGGCAGAGGTCTTTCTGGACAGCCTAGTCCTGGTCAGAGTCTCGGTCTCGCGTTCTGCAGCCTTTTCAGCCATGGGCTTGCCAAAGAGGTTTTCACCTCGGCAGGGGACATCGACCAACTTGTCCTGTACCCATGGCTCAAGGTCGGATGACTGTAGCTAAGCCTGTCGGCGGGCACCGATGCTGGCCCCGGCTACTCGGGCCGAAGCCTCGAAGCCATCGTAGGCTGCTCGAGAGATAAACTTCGAGCACTCTCGAATACCGGTGGACAAGGCCTGGAACCTCTGCAAAGGTTCCTCGGAGAGACCAGCAGAGAACCCGGCAATCTCCTTTGCAGGTCTCGGAGATACATGCCCATGTACAGCTGGCATGTCTGGACACGGCAAGCAAGCATAGAGCCCTGGAAGCACTTCTTACCGAGGGCATCCAGGCTCCGGGCCTCCCGGCCGGGAGGCACCGAGGAGTGCATCTTCTGACTTTTCAGTCGATGCATGGCCGATTCCACAACCATGGAGTGGTGCGGTAATTGTGCCTTTTGGAACCCGGGGCTCTTGCGGACTCGATAGATGGAATCGACCCGCTTGCTTAACACCGGCGTCGAGGCCGGGGTCTCCCACATGCGGAAGAGCAGCCTCTCCAGCATCGGAGGAACCGGTACAGTAAAGGCCTCCTTCGGGGGAGAGTCATACTGGAGGGCCTCGAGCTCCTCGGCTCGAGGCTCCTCCTCGGGATCTGCGGGGAAGGCCAAGGCCTTGGCCATATCCCGCACAAAGTCCGAGAACCGGCTATCCTCCGGTGGGGATCGTCTCCGAGGTTCGGACTCCGTCGAGTCCAATGGGACACACCGAGTCCGATAGGTGTTGGGTGACTCTTCGTCCTCCGTCTCCCAGCCCAACTCCTCGGAGGAGGTGTCGAGCGGCTCCGGTCGGGCGGGCACCGATGCCCTCCGCCCCGACGCCGAGGGTACCGGCGTCGACGACCTCGGTCCCGAACGGGAGGCCGAGGGAGATCGTGGCCGAGGATTGACTCGAGCCCGCATGGACTCGAGGACCGGCTCGGCCTCCGGGGTCGACTTGGACGTCGATGTCCCGGTGGTCGGGGCAGATGCACCGGTGAGACCTGCGATCAATGCCTGCTGCTGTTCCATGAAGGCAGCGAGCCTGCTCTCCAAGGCCATCAACCTGAGTCCGAGCTCAGGAGACCCAGCAGCCCCCGACTCGGGCCCCGACGGTGTCGGACCCGACGTCGGCTCCCTTGGAGGAGAGTCCACGAGGACTACAACACTCACGTGTCCAGGAGACTCCATCTCGAGACAAGGTTGCTTGGCAGGCCTCTCCGACTCCGAAGACCCGGGATGGCTATCGGGGCTATGCGACCTGGCTCTCGAGGAACCAGGAGCGTCCACTGACGCCGCCCTCGCGGGTTTCTTTTTCCTGCGCTGTTCCCACGAAGGAGACCTCCGCTCAGAGGAACCTAGACGCTGCTCGGGGCCGGAGTCCCGAGACGTCGAGGCCTCTGACGAGGTCCGGGCCCGTCCGGACGCGGAGTCAGAGAAGATCCTATCCTTCTGGTGCTGCCGACTCCTCAACGCCTTTGAGGACATTTTGCCACACGGATCACAAATCATCGGGTCATGATCAGGTCCGAGGCAGCGGAGGCAGCAGTCGTGTGTGTCGGTAAGAGACATAGGTTTCTTACACCGATCACATTTTTTAAACCCGCTGGCAGCCATCGGGGAAAAAAGGGCCCCTGCGAGGTCAAAAGACAGGGCTGCCAGTGAAAAAAGAAAGAATGGTGTGAACGCTAGTCACGAAAGACAAAAACCGAAAAAGGTGAGAGTGGGCTCGATACCGGCGTATCGGGCCCAGGCGGGAAAAGGATCCGGCGTCGATTCGAAGGAGAAGTACAAAAAATAGGGAAATCAACTTTTTCCTCGGCGAAAAACGAACTACATCCATCGGGCTCCGCAGGAAAAAAGAAGACTGAGCAAGATGGCACCCTTGGGCGGGAAGGGGACTGCGCATGCGCGCTGCAATTCCCAAAGGCTTTCTTTGAAAGCTGGGGAAATGCTCCGCACGAGGGCTCCGTCGGCGCCGACGTCACCCATATGTGAGGACTGACTTCCTGCTTGGTCCTGGAGAAAAGGCTGTTAGTGTAGCTGGGTTTATAAATGGTTTGTACAAGTTCCTGGAGGAAAGGTCCATAAACCATTATTAAAAAGGGACCCAGGATATCAATGCTTGACCCAATACAAGCATTATGGAACCTGTGTCTTTTGGGGAAACTGCTAGGTACGTATGACCTAGATTGGCTACTGTTGGAAACAGGATACTGGGCTTGATGGACCTTGGTCTGACCCAATATGGCATATCTCATGTTCTTACAGTATGTTCTTATGTACATGGGAGCATTTCAACTTAGTTGTCTTTGAATCAGCTAAAATGGAAATTACACTTACCTGGTAATTGTTGTTCCTTTAGTGACTCCAGTTTAGTCCTCCACCTCTGGGTTGTGTACCTCCTCCCACAGCTTGGAGACTGGCATGTCAAAATCGTGACATCACTGGATGTAGCCTGCTGGCTTCTCCCATCAGCCACAGTGAACTATTGACAAAGTACACTCAAGGGAACAACAAATAAGTAGCTATCCTATAAAACATTTCAAACTTATACTGAAATTGAACTCATAACTATAACGTGTGTAATATGAATTTCCCCCTAGGAAGGAGGAAACTGCCTTTCACCTTTCCCAATCGCCCCACACAGAATTAGGAAACCACAGCGTAAGAGTAGACAGAAACAGATAGATCCTACCGGTAGACTTGTACTACTCCCAACTGAACCTGCACTGCCATATGACCCCAGGTGGGAATGAGGATTAAACTGGAGTCACTAAAGGAACAACAATTACCAGGTAAGTGTAATTTCCATTTCCTTTTCGTTCCTCCAGTTTAGTCCTCCACCTCTAGGATGTAACAGAGCAGTAATCATTGGGAGGGACCTTTCCAGCCGGCTCACAACACCGCCGACCCAAAGCAAGCAACCTTCACCGCCAGAACATCTAGGCAGTAGTGCTTATTGAAAGTATGAAGAGACGACCTGCTGACAGCTCTACAGATGCCCCCCGGTGGAACAAAACGGTTTTCCGCCCAGGAAGTCGCTTGCGCTCTGGAGAGTGAGCCCGCAAACCCGTCGGAACTGCCCGACCTTTCAAAAGATATGCTGAAGCAATCGCCCCTCCATTCCAGAAGGAAATGGATGCCGCTTTCCATCTGCGGGGATCTCCGAATAACATGAAGAGGCAGTCCGAAGCGAGAAAGGCTAGCGAAACTTGTAAATATCGCCGTAACACTCACCTTATGTCCAACCTGCACCAATTACGATCAGAAGCATTTTCTTCTAGAGAACGTAGCACTGGCAGATAAACCTTTTGATTGAGGCGAAATGCAGATGGACACCTTTGGAAAAAGGACGGAACTGACCGCAATCGTACCTTCCTTCTGGAAAATAACGGTTCTCTACATAATAACGCTTGCAACTCCGCAACTAGCTTTGCCGAACAGATGGCTACCAACAACACGTGTTTGTGGGGTTTTTTTTCAAATCAAATCCATTACGAACGCTTGGTGCAAAGGTTCAAAAGGTTCCTTAGTCAACGCTCCTAAGGCCAAATTGAGAGCCCACGGCGTAACTAGGACCCTCCTCGAGGACCGCAGTCTGGAGACTGCTTCAAGAAAGTGTTAAACATCAGTATGAGAAGCTAGCGCAAATCCCTGCACCTTTTCTCTATCGCAGGAAATAGCTGCCACTTTGACTCTCAAGGAACTGGCCGCTAGCCCCTTATCAAATCCGTCTTGCTGAACGACCTAACACCAGGGGAACGGATACTGTAGCCACCCGAACCTGCCGCCGAGAACACCAGTTCTCAAGATACGCCATACATGCACATATGGCAGAGACATGGACTGCTTCCTTGCTCTCAGGAAAGTGGCGAGCACCGCCCCATAATAACGCAGTGGACCTGCTCTCAACAAAGCTTCCGACCCCGGTAATTTCCAGGGATGGCTTCGAGCAGGCGAAGGAGAGTGACGTACCACAGACAACTTGGCCAGTCCGGAGCGACCAATAGCACTCTCCCCTGATGAGCCGTGATACGCGGAATTACTCATTCTATGAGCGCCCACGACGGTAAGACACATAGGAGACCTGCCGACTGCCAACATTGCCTCAGGGCGTTGCTCCCCTCCGACGTCCGTTCTCGCTGTCGGCTGAAAAAACAACTGGCCTTTGTCGAGCGGAAAGAGGCCATGAGGCCCCTGATTGGTGGTCTCCATCTGTGAACAATGTTCACAAACACGCCCGGATGCTGTTCCCACTCCCCGGCATCCACTCGGACCCTGCTGAGAAAATCCGCCATCACATTGTTCTTTCCTGCAACGTGTGCCACTGGAATCTTGCTGAAGGATCCTGTCTTCGCAGCGTCTTTTCCTGCGCTGCGTGCCGCCGATATCCCAAACCACTGGAGGTCTACCGCAAGCGAGCCACGTTACTGCTTCCTCATCGGTGGCCACCCCACCCGATTCGCCTTCCCGGATGCTGACAGCCACCGTTGCCGAATTCAGCAAAGCACTAGCACTGCCCGGCCCTTTCCCGAGCTTTGAATGCCAGCAGCGCTTGAGCTCTTTCTAGCCTCTCGATCCGGGAGAACTACCATTGCCCCTCCCGAATTGAGCAAGTCTCTTGCGCAAAGAGATCTCCGACTTGTGCTCCCCAACCCGCGAGACTCGCGACTGTCACCACTGGGAGCCGCTGCAGTTGGTCCAAGGACCGGCCCACTTATGACATATTCATAAATGACCTGGAAAGTGGAATAACGAGTGAGGTTATCAAATTTGCAGATGACACAAAACTATTTAAAGTTGTTAAAACCCAAGAGGATTGTGGAAAATTGCAAGAGGATCTTGATAAATCGGAAGACTGGGCATCAAAATGGCAGATGAAATTTAATGTGGACAAGTGCAATGTTATGCACCTAGGGAAGAACAACCCAAACTATGGTTACACGATGCAAGGTTCCACTTTAGGAACCACCACACAGGAAAAAGATTTAGGCGTCATTGTGGATAACATGTTAAAACCCTCAGCCCAGTGTGCAGCGGCGGCCAAGAGAGCAAATAGAATGCTAGGTATCATAAGGAAAGGAATGGAAAATAAAACAAAAGATATTATAATGCCTCTATATCGTTCCATGGTGAGACCGCACCTTGAATATTGTGTGCAATTCTGGTCACCCTATCTTAAAAAGGATATAGCGTTATTAGAAAAGGTTCAGAGAAGAGCCACCAAAATGGTAAAGGGGATGGAAGGATACTCCTATGAAGAAAGGCTAAAAAGGTTAGGGCTCTTTAACCTGGAAAAGAGACGGCTGAGGGGAGATATGATAGAAGTCTATAAATTAATGAACGGAGTGGAACGGGTAAACGTAGATCGATTGTTTACGTTATCAGAATATAGAAAGACTAGGGGACATGCAATGAAGCTACAGGGTAAACTATTTAAGACTAATAAAAGAAAATATTTTTTCACTCAACGTGTAATCAAACTCTGGAATTTGTTACCGGAGGATGTAGTTAAGGCTGTTAGTGTAGCTGGGTTTAAAAAAGGGTTGGACAAGTTCCTGGAGGAAAAGTCCATAAGCCATTATTAAGAAGGGACCCAGGATATCAATGCTTGACCCAGTACAAGCATTGTGGAACCTGTGTCTTTTGGGGAAACTGCTAGGTACGTATGACCTAGATTGGCCACTGTTGGAAACAGGATACTGGGCTTGATGGACCTTGGTCTGACCCAGTATGGCATATCTTATGTTCTTATGTTCACTTCCCAAAGTCCCGGAGCGATTCTCCATTGGAGGGACTTTGTGACCCGAAGGGCATAGGGGGAACGCTTGCCCAGCGACCCGCTCTGGTGAGAACAATGGCTCAGCCGCGGAGATTGTAATGGACGCACGAGAAATGTGGCCCAAGTAACTACTTCCAGGGTTCTTGCCCTTGCCCCGAGCAACCAAAAGGAACATCCAGGCCGACGGTGTCGGGAGAATAAGAACTGGCCTACGAGCCGTCGACGCGCTTAAGCTCGCTGAATCGGCCAAAATAAAAGCCACAGCTCCCCTCCGGGTATCTGAGGGTATTCCCGGGTATTCCTGATCCTGAGCCGGAACCAACTGACTCTTGATCATATTGGTCACTCAGCTGAGCCGCAGAAAAAACTGTAGCACTATGCCCGTAACCTGCCCCTACTCGACCTCGGCCAATGTCCGACACAACTAGTCGCCGAACTAGGGGTGCAGTAAGATGCCTTTTTGCCCGCACTGCCGCCGTCGGTACCCGGAGAATCTCAGTGACGGTGTGTGGAGACGTTAGCAGAGCTAAGGGCGACGTCTGGGATTCATAGTGCTCCTGCCAAAAGGCGACCCTTGAAAACTCGTAACAAACAGCCCTGTTGGGAATGTGCCGATAAGCCATTCCATTAATTTACACCAGGAACATTTTCTCCCTTTTTTTTTTTTTTTTAAATCAAACGGATTCTTTGGTGTCAAAATCTGATCCTTGAACTCTGAGAGTCCACCGAAATTAAACCGGACGACTTAACCTTACAGTGGTTCTTCGAAACCTGTCAAAAGGTGTGTTCCTATGGCTGGTGCCAAACATGTAACATTCTCCTGCAAGGTGAAACTTGTTATGAATGCTACACGTAGACCTTTTGGGAGGTTTCATACTGAGCCGCAGAACCACCCCTGAAGTGATTCATATGCTCCCACAGCGGACAGCATCGATCTTTAAATGCTCAATAGACTTCCTCAAAAATGCGCACACAGGTGTTGCCATGGGGCCACCACAAATATTCCGCCAAAGAAAACACTGCACCACCTCCTTACCAACCAAAGACATCCTCTTCGGCAAAACCCATGAGAAAGTCCCTTCATCCTTTTTTTTTTTTTTCATCAGACTTTCTCTCCTCTCCTATAGACAGACCCTTTAAGGCTTGGAGATGACATAATGGCTGGACAGGCTATGAATAGGTAACCTAATCCTGCCACAAAAGGGGCGCTTTAAGACTAAATGGCCAGATAGCAAGAAATCCCAAACTGTGTGAATGCTCTGCTTGAAATAAAGCTAGAAAGGAAAAATTCCGAAGAACCATTGGAATCATCCCTACCAGAAGAAGCAAGAATACCTAGTATTTGCAGCCACCTGACCCTAACGTCTTGCTGCAGCGTGGCCAATGCCTTAGGCCTAGCTCCAGTAGTGATCTAGTCTACCGATGATCAGCTGTAGCAAGGTCAAGCGCTAGCAGATCTGTGATCCTGCCGAGATCTTGTTTTCACAAGAAGTCACAACACTATGCCTGCTGAGATTCCTAGCCAGTCAGAGTCACCTCCTTGTGATAGGGGCAAATACTGGATTACGCTGACCACGGGCTTTGGTTTTTTTTTTTTTAAATGCCTGTCCTACCAATGAGAAGACTGCAATGGGACTGGAGCTGTCTTGTCAGAGATGAAAAACCCCAATCCCCTGATGGTAAGTGGGATACAAAACTTTATGTTCCCCTATTACAGAGCCCCGGTTCGTTGCTAACCCAGAGAGATTAGAAGCAATGACCAGCCAAAGGGTCCCTGCAATAAACGCAAGGTGAAACCCAGCACAGAAACTACCAGGACCAACTAGGGAACCCCTCAGGGTAGAAAATGACCGGGCCAGACCTAACCAGAAAGACCACCCGTGTATTCTATAGAAAAACAAAGTTGCCACTGGTCGCTTCAACGAGCAGCCTAAAGGCTTGCCAAGGTCAATCTATTTTTTTTTTACTACTACCTTTTCAAAACCGCAAATGAAAAGAAACAGAAAAGAGTGAAACTCACACCATCTAAATAAGTAAACCATAAACCTGCCTTTGCAACGGCACCAAACCCAGTTCCCAAACCCGGTCCATAGTTGGTAGCCAAAAGACACGGGAAGGAACTGCTCTCCAAACCCCTTAAGAGGCACCACCGTCTAAAGCGCTGCCTTCACAGCCTGCGGCAAACAAGATAACAACCCAGCGTGTCCAGCGTGGCAAACAAGATGACAACGGGAGTTTCTCCCCGACCAGAAAAGCATCACATCGTCCTACCTTTTGTCGCTCGTAGCCCGGCAGCCGTGCCCGACAGCGAGCTGAGATCGGGGTGACATCCACCCCATTAAGACCAGCTGCACCGAAGCCCCGCGGCGCCTTGTAACGCCAGCAGAAAGCGCCACTGCCTGCCGAAGCAAGGGCCACCATCGCTGAGGCCCCGAACAGCTCCCCTTTCGTGCCACTCAGTAAGGGGGGGAGAGCGCGGGCAGCATTTCTTTTTCGTTGGTTTTTTTTTTTTTTTGGTTAATCAAATGAACATAAATCCTGACGCAAATGGTATCCATGTGCCATGCGCCTGCCCCCCATAAAGACTTAAACCCCCACGATGAGATTTACAAACAACAAATCAAAATTAAAGTAAAAATAAACAAAATTAAGTAAAAATTAAAGTAAAAAAATAAAATCACCTCAGGCACTGAAGCCACGTGGCAGACACGCTCCTAAAATGGCCGCCGCCTGTAAAAGGTAGAAAAGAGTGCCAAACGCGCCGCGGAGGAAACCGGCACAGCTGCAGCCCGTTCTCCGCTCACCGGCCCAGTAAGCTGCCCCAAATGAAAATCTTTCACTTACTGCTCCTCAACGGTCAATTTAGACGTGAGCGCAGAGCCGCCGGGCGAGCCTCCCGTCAGTGCGCCAGTGTGAGCAGCGGGATCGCAACCATCCGCCAAGCCGGGGGAACTCCGCTTCTGCCGCAGAGCTCTCCTCCGTCCCGTCCAGGAGGAGAGATCTGAGCCATGAATCCAACCTTCCCGTTACTGAAGGAGGCACAGAGAACCGGCGCTAGAAACTCTTTTTTTTTTTTTTTTTTTAAAGTGGCATAAACTTAAAAGAAATTGAAATTTAAACTTAAAGGAAAACAACCGAATTTAAAGGTACCAATTGCAATGTAATCTAATCTAAAGCTACACTATTGCTCCCCAACTGTTCCTCAAGTGAGCCCAGCACCTAGGCTCACTACATCCTCCTGCTGCATGGAGACTGGACACACTGGGGCTGATGGGAGAGGCCAGCAGGCTACATCCTGTGATGTCACAATTTTGACATGCCCAGTCTCCAAGCTGCGAGAGGAGGTACACAATCCAGAGGTGGAGGACTAAACTGGAGGAACGAAAAGGAATTTAATTTTTCAAGTTTACAATAAAGAGTAGCTGCTTAATGGTTAGAGAAGCTGGCTGAAAACCAGGGAAACTGGGGTTCAAATCCCATTGCCACTCCTTGTGATCTTGGCAAAATCACTTAACCCTCTATCGCCTCAGATATAAACTTATATTGTGAGTCCTCAAAGGGCAGGAAAATAGCTACAGTACCTGAAGGTAACTCACCTTGAGCTACTTTTGAAAAAGGCATGAGCTAAATCCAAAATGCCTTTCTTATCCTTTCTCTATATCTAGGCTATATCGTTTCATGTACTGGTCTGTTATAGACAATATTAAAATAACAGTATATTAATTAAAAATGAAGAGGGGACACAGTTATTTTACTCAGTCATGTAATGAATGCATTTTCCAAAAACACTTTACCTCTGCAAGATAAGTTACAAGATTAAAAGTGATATCGGAGAAGGCGTCATGCAGGTATCTGCACACTACATTGATCCAGTTGGAACAGTCTCTGGAATAGCTGTGAGTACTGTACAAGCTCATCATATGAGCCAAATTTGCTAGAGTTGCAGACTTCTCCTCCGCACAAACCTAAAAAGAACATTTCAATTAAATGTATTTTAAAAAATGCACATATGTGGCATCATAAAATGGTCGACTCCATAAGAAAATACTCGTTTTAAACTTACTTAATACTTTAATACTTGTTTACAATTTTTCAGGACAGCAAAGAAAACACCAATCACATAATAAAGTATAGATAACAATACAGCACTGACCCCTAAAAAATGGAAAGCATACATTCTCTTGCAAAATGTACAGTGTGAAAAAGTTTCTCTATCAAAAACAATGGACCAATAACTTGTAAAATGTATGAAAATGTGCATTACTATATGGTTGTATCTATCTTTATTCTGATGCATGAATCCCATGTACTCAAAAAGTGAAACTACAGTATTAATTTTTCACTTTCATCTTTTTTTTTTCTAGACAGGCCTTTTATTTGACTTACAAAATCTATTTGCTGAAGTTTGCTCTTCATGCTCACAGTCGGTGGCATTTCAGTTTAAGAGAGTCTTGCCAAACTATCCATACTTTTTAAAGCCACCCGGAAGCATTCTTTTGGGACATACTACTGACAGATGGTTGAGGAAAAATCAAACTCTTTAGGGAAAAATTGGCCTCTCCAAGTTATTTAGGCACCTGAAAAAAAACATGTAATGGGGCATACACTAAAAAATGAAGTAAACATTTAAAAGAATCTTTGGTCAAAACCTTATGAAAAACTAAAAGGCATTCCCAGCCAACTCGGCACCTGGGGTGGGGACACGGATGCCCCCCCCCCCCCCAGCACAGCTGCTCCAGGCCCAGCTGCTCTTCTCTCCCGGCCAAAATCTGAGACGTCGGCCGGGAGAGAAGAGCAGCCAGCCCTGGAGTGCAAGGCAATGCGGCAAGCCAGCTTTATGGTAAGCTTGCCACATTGCCTCTGTGGGCCCGATGGAGTTCCACCCCCACTCCCAGCCAGCACATGGGGAGGGCCGCACCCACTGTCCTGCCTTTGGTATGCCACTGTATACATGAAAATCCAAATGTAGAGAATATTTTAAAAATGGTTTATAGAAGACTTTACTATGGTGTGTATCAAGTATAAATAGCAATGCAGAAAATGAAATATTGACGAGACCCTACGTGCCAAGGCAATACAGGAGGAGCAGTAGAATCAAAGTTTCTAGAAACTTTGAAATCTGGGAGCAGCTTTTCCTGTGTGAGTTTCATATGGATGATGTAACCCAGTTGTAAGCGTTTGTCGTCCTGCCTGTTCTCGGAGAAGGATCGCTTGAAAACTTGCTTCCCCAGTGCAAAGATGGCAGGTCTTATGTGTCACCTAGATGTTAGACAGTGCTGGGGAAGAGCCATCTGTCTTCGCATAAGTGAGTATCAGTGACAAAAAGGCAGTGCGGGAAAAAGGCACTGGAATACAAATTTAGGTTTTTGGGTAGAAAGTTGAAATCCAGAACCTCCAGGGTAGCATTCTCAGAAATGATCTCCATTCCATGCACAGGACCCAAGAGGGAGTCAGAGCTTTGGAGTCTCAATGCGTCGGTGAGATAATGGTATGTGGAGGAGGATTTTAGATTTGTTAGAAACAGGATACCATTCTGGGGAAAGGGGAGCCAATTCTGAAAATATGGGTTTGATGTAAACTGGGGTGGAACTAGGCTGCTGGCGTTAACATTTAAAAAAAGAGAACAGCTTTTAAACTAGAACCTGGAAGAAAGAAAATAGTTGCTCAAGACTGCATGGCTCAGAATAATGTATCTTGGATGGATACTATCAAACAGGAAAGTTTAGTCATCCTGATAAAGGAGGTCGCAATAAAGGCTAAAGTAGCTCAGAAGCCTTTATTAAAGAGCAGAGAGAATTGAAAGACTGCAAATTATCCCTGTCATCTGCTAAGCAGATTGTAAATACAAACAAAAACATTCTTTGAAGTGTCTGTATGCAAATGCTAGAAGCCTACAAAATAAAATGGGAGAGTTAGACTATATAACAATGAATGAATAGGTAGACATAATAGTCATCTCAAAGAAGTGGTTGTAAAAGAATAACTAATGGGACACTATGATACTAAGGTGCAAATCATACCACAATGATAGGGTGATCAAAATGGTGGAGGGGTGGCACTATATCTTAAAGTGGGGACCGGGTCCGCATAGGTGACTTATAAATAAATTGAGTACCCTAGGGGATGGACAAAAAGCGTAGTTAATCACCTGTAACAGGTGATGTCCAGGAATAGCAGGAATCAGTCTTCACATATAGGTGATGTCGGCATTGACGGAGCCCTGTTTGGGAACATTCTCCAGCATCCAACAGGAATGCTTTTGGGAGCATCCCTCAATACATGCATGCTTACCTTCCTGTCTTCCTAGCAATTATCTTCAATCAGCTGTAGAGCTTAGAGAAAAAACAGAAAACAAAACCCATTCTACAATTCCCAGGAGAGGAGGGCGGGTTGTGAAGAATGACGTCTGCTGTTCCCAGAGATCACCTGTTACAGGTGAGTAACTACACTATCTCCAGGAACAAGCAGGAAAGCGTAGTTACTCAACTGTAACAGGTGTTCTCCAGGAGCAGCAGGAATCAGTCCTCACATATGGGTGACGTCGGCGCCGACGGAGCCCTCGTGCGGATCATTTCCCCAGCTTTTTCAAAGAAAGTCTTTGGGAATGCAGCGCGCATGGGCGGTCCCCTTCCTGAACAAGGATGCTATCTTGCTCAGTCTGATGACATAGCTAAAAGACAGCAAAAATTAAAATGAAGTATATGACTGCAACTCCAGTGGAGGAGGGAGGGTCATGAGGACTGATTCCTGCTGCTCCTGGAGAACACCTGTTACAGGTGAGTAACTAGGCTTTCTCCAGGACCAAGCAGGAAGTCAGTCCTCACATATGGGACTCCCCAGCTCTAGGCTACTGTGAACCCAGAGCTGAAAAAATGGTTCCCTCTCAAGAGCCTCAGCATCCGTGATAAGACTTTCCTTTGAGAACGCACCCCGTACGGTAGCCCAACACAAAGGGCCGAAGGGTAGGAGTTGCCTAAACCTCAAAGAGATTACGGAGTAGCGCCTGGCCGAAAACACTGTCCCGCCGGGACTCTCTCTCCAGGCAGTAATGGGCTGCCAAAGTCTGGCTTGAAGACCAAGTTGCGGCCCGGCAGATGTCTGCCAACGGAACAGAACGGAGATAAGCTACTGACGCGGCCTTCGCCCTGACACGGTGGGCCGTGACCCGACCCTGCAAGGTGAGGTCGGCTGCCCTGTATGCCCAGGTGATGCAATCTGCCACCCACGTGGACAACCTACGCTTGGAGACAGGTAACCCCATCCTATTAGGGTCAAAGGAGATGAAGAGCCGAGTAGTCCTCCGATGCTCCCGCATACGTTCTATGTAAAAGGACAACGCCCTCTTACAGTCCAGGGTATGCAAGACTGTCTCAACCCGGCTGGCATGCAGCCTGGGAAAGAAGGTGGAAAGGACCACCTCCTGATTGAGGTGGAAAGAGGAGACCACTTTTGGGAGGAACTTGGGATGGGTCCGTAGGACCACCCAGTTCCTATAGAACCGTGTGTATGGTCTATCAGAAACCAGAGCTTGTAGCTCACTCACACGTCTGGCCGATGTAAGAGCCACCAGGAAGAGCGCTTTCCAAGAGAGGAAGCGCAAATGGCAAGTAGCCATCAGCTCAAATGGTTGCAAGACCACGTTCAAACCCCACTCAGTCGCCGGTGGATGAACCGGGGGCTTGAGTAGAAGCAGACCTCTGAGAAATCTGGACACCAAGGGGTGAACCGAAAGAGACTGTCCCTCCACCGGTGAGTGGTGCGCTGACAAAGCACTGAGGTGGACCCGAACAGAGTCAGACTTAAGGCCTAGGTCTGAAAGGTGAAGTAGATACTGCAATACTACTGGCACAAGGCAAGAGAAAGGATCTTCATTGCGCTGAGCACACCATACTATAAACCTATGCCACTTGAGGGCATAGGACTTCCTGGTGGACTGCCTCCTAGAGGCCAAAACCACCTCCTCCACCTCCTTAGGTAGAAGTAAGGGAGCTAGAACTATCAGCAGCCAGGCCATCAGATTGAGGGACCTGAGATTGGGGTGCAGAAGGGAACCCTGCTCTTGAGACAGGAGATCGTGTTGCAGCCCCAGGGGGAACGGAGCTTCCACCGCCAACTGCAGAAGAAGTGGAAACCACGGCTGCCTCGGCCATCTGGGGGCTACAAAAATCACTGAGGCCTTGTCCCGGAGGATCTTGAACAGAGTTCGGGCCACCAGGGGCGTGGGAGGAAACGCATACAGGAGGCCCGTAGACCAAGAGATTAGAAAGGCATCTGCTGCCATCCTCAGGGGATGCGGTTGTCTAGAGCAAAACCTGGGTAGCTGACGGTTTAGTGGATTTGCAAAGAGATCGATGAATGGAAGTCCCTATCGGAGGAAAATCTGCTGGACCACTAATGGATTCAACTGCCATTCGTGGGGCTGGAGAATCCTGCTTAGCTTGTCTGCTAGGAAGTTTTCCTGACCAGGCAGATAAACTGCTTTGAGAAGCATGCCTTGTTTGACTGAAAAGGAGCAAAGGTCTCGCGCCTCCTGACATAGGAGCCTGGACCCTGTGCCTCCTTGTTTGTTCACGTAGAACATTGCTACCTGATTGTCCGTTTGAACTAGGGCAGACTGTTGAGAGAGAGCATGGCAGAAGGTTTGCAGAGCTAAGCGAATTGCTCGCAGCTCTAAAAGGTTGATTTGCGGTATGGCCTCCCGAGGGGACCACAGGCCTTGAGTGTACATACCCTGGCAATGTGTACCCCAGCCCTTTAAGGATGCATCTGTCTTCAGCACCCTGGTGTGTGCTGGAGCCTGAAAAGGTACAACTTTGAGAAGGTTTGGAAGATGTAGCCACCACTGTAAGGAGTTCAGAAGCCATCTGGACACCTTTACTCTGTCTCAAAGGTCGCCGGTGGCTTGTGTCCACTGATCTCTGAGGCACCATTGAGCAGCCTGCATGTGCAGATGGGCATTCGGGGTCACATGTACAGTGGATGCCATGTGGCCCAGAAGCTGCAGGTAGTGCCTGGCAGAAACCCGAGAATTGCTTTGAAACTGGTTTGCCAACTCCATCAATCTGTGGGCCCTGCCCTCAGGCAAGTAAGCTCTTGCCTGAAGGGTGTCTAGTCTCGCCCCTATAAACTCTAGGTTCTGAGAGGGGAGCAAAGTGGACTTTGTGTAGTTTATGACAAAGCCCAGATGCTGAATCAGAGAGACAGTGCGAAGAGTGGCCTGTCAGGACTCCTGGAATGACTGGCCCCTGATTTGCCAGTCGTCCAGGTACGGGAAGACAAAAATCCTCTGATTCCTGAGAAAAGCCGCCACCACCGCCAGGCATTTGGTGAAAACCCTGGGGGCAGAGGTCAGGCCAAAGGGAAGTACCCTGTACTGAAAATGGTTTCCTCCCACCACAAATCTGAGATATTGTCTATGGTTTGGACGGATGAGGATGTGAGTATACGCATCCTTTAGGTCTAAGGGGCATAGCCAGTCTCCCTGCTGGAGGTAGGGTAGCAGTATCCCAAGGGTAAGCATCTTGAACTTTTCCCTCTCCAGAAACTTGTTCAGATTTCGCAAGTCTAGGATAGGTCTGAGGCCTCCTGTTCTCTTTGGTACTAGGAAGTACCCAGAGTAGAAGCCTTGCCCTTCCAGGTGGTGTGGCACCAGTTCCACCGCCTGTTCCTTTAAAAGACTTGCAAACTCCTGAAGGAGGAGGTTCCTGTGTAGAGGGAGTCTTGGAGGCTCCCCTGGATAGTAGGAAGGGGGTAGTTGGTGGAAATGGAGCATATAGCCCTTCTGGGCTATGCTCAGTACCCAAGTGTCTCCTGTGATGGCTGGCCACCTGTAGGCATACATGCTCAGCTGACCCCTGTGCTGAGTGGAGCCACCGGCGGAGGAGAGGCTATGCTGTGGAAGTCAAAACCCCACTCCCTGCTGTGCAGGAGCCAGAGCTAGCGGCTTGGGGGTTTTCTGCCTATGGGGCCCATGCCCCTGCCCCTTGACCTGCTGGCCCTGTTGGGGAGCTGGAGAGGCCTGATACTGAGGGTAGGTTTTGTAGGAAGCAACCTTCCTCGGGAAAAAGGGCTTCTTTCCGGAACCTTTCTTTTTATGAGAAGGGACAGAAGTCTTTCTGGACAGTCTTGTCCTGGTGAGAGTCTCGGTCTCGATTTCTGCAGCCTTCTCAGTCATGGGTTTGCCAAATAGGTTGTCACCTTGGCAGGGGACATCGACCAACTTGTCCTGTACCCATGACTCCAGGTCCGATAACTGTAGCCAGGCCTGATGGCGTACACCAATGCCGGCCGCTGCTACCTGGGCCGAAGCTTCGAAGCCGTCATAGGCTGCTCAAGATATAAACTTTGAGCACTCCTGGATCCCTGAAGACAAAGCTTTGAACCTCTGCAAGGGTTCCTCGGAGAGGCCAACTGAGAACCCGGCAATCTCCTTTGCCAGGTCCCGTAAGTACATGCCCATGTACAGCTGGTAAGTCTGGACATAGCAAGAGAGCATAGAGCCCTGGAAGCACTTTCTACTGAGGGCATCCAGATTCCAGGCCTCTCGACCACAAGGCACCGAGGAGTGCATCTTCTGACTTTTCAGCCTGTGCATGGCCGATTCCACAACCATGGAGTTGTGCGGTAGCTGCGCCTTTTGGAACGCAGGGCTCTTACGGACTCGATAAATGGACTTCACCCACTTGCTCAGAACCGGCGCCGAGGCCGGTGTCTCCCACATACGGAAGAGCAACCGTTCTAGCATCGGAGGAACCAGAACAGTAAAGGCTTCCTTCGGAGAAAAATCATACTGGAGGGCATCAAGCTCTTCCGCTCGAGGCTCCTCTTCGGCGTCTGCCAGGAATGCCAAAGCCTTGGCCATGTCTCTGACGAAATCCGAGAACCGGACCGTTTCCGAGGCTCGGACTCTGGAGAGTCCGACGGGAAGCACTGGGTCCGGAAGGTGTCAGGAGACTCCTCGTCCTCCGTCTCCCATGCCGACTGCTCCAAGGAGCGGCTCCGGCCATGTGGGCCTCGAAGCCACCCGTCCTGATCCCGAGGGCACCGGCCTCAACGACCTCGGCCCCGAACGGGAGTTCGAGGGAGACCGTGGCCGAGGATCGACTCAAGACTTGATTGACTCGAGGATCGGCTCGGCCACTGGGGTCGACTTAGATGTCGAGGTCCTGGTGGTCGGGGCAGATGCACCGGTCAGACCGGCGATCAATATCCGCTGCTGCTCCATGAAGGCAGCCAGGCTGCTCTCCAGGCCGTCAGCCTGAGTCCAAGCTCAGGAGACTCTGCAGCACCTGACTCGGGCCCTGACGGCGTCGGACCTGACGTCGGTTCTCCCGGGGAACAGAAATTACCTGACTCGGGGACTCCGGCTCCAGGCGAGGTTGCTTGGTCGGCCGCTCTGACTCTGAGAGCCTGGGATGGTGGTCAGGGCTGCGCGATCTGGCCCTCGAGGATCCAGGTGCCTCCATTGACGCCACCCTCATGAGCTTCTTCTTCCTTTTGTGCTCCCGGGTGGAAGAACCCCTCTCAGAGGACCCACGACGCTGATTAGGGTCAGACTCCCGAGATGTCGAGGCCTCTGACGAAGTCCGGGCCCGGCCGGACGTAGATTCCGAAAAAATTCTTTCACATTGATGCTGACGGCTCCGAAGCGCCTTCGACGACATCTTGCCGCACGGGTCACAGACCAGCGGGTCATGGTAGGGCCCGAGGCATCAGAAGCAGCAGTCGTGTGTGTCGGTGAGAGACATAAGTTTCTTACACCGATCACATTTTTTGAACCCAATGGCAGCCATCAGGGGAAAAAGGGCACCTGCAACGTCAAAAGACCAGGCTGCCAGTGAAAATAACTGAAAAAGCGCGAACGCTAGTCACAAAGGACAAAAACTGAAAAAAAGAAGTTCCGGACTCGATATCGGTGTACCGAGCTCAGGAGGGAAGGGGAACCGGTGTCGAACCGGATAGAGAGATACGAAAATCGTAGAAAAAAAATCAACTATTTCCCGAGTGACACGAACTACGTCCGTTGGGCTCCGCGGAAAGAGTAGTTACTCACCTGTAACAGGTGTTCTCCAGGAGCAGCAGGAATCAGTCCTCACATATGGGTGACGTCGGCACCGATAGAGCCCCCATGCGGAGCATTTCCCCAGCTTTCAAAGAAAGACTTTGGGACTGCAGCACGCATGCACGGTCCCCTTCCCGCCCAAGGGTGCCATCTTGCTCAGTCAGATGACATATCTAAAAGACAGCAAAAAAAAATCATATGACTGCAACTCCAAGGGGAGGAGGGAGGGTTGTGAGGACTGATTCCTGCTGCTCCTGGAGAACACCTGTTACAGGTGAGTAACTACTCTTTCTCCAGGACCAAAGCAGGAAGTCAGTCCTCACATATGGGACTCCCCAGCTTAAGGCTACCGGGGACCCAAAGCTGAAAAATTGAGCTCCTTCTAGAGCCTCAGCATGTACGAAAAGAATCTTCTCTGAGAACGCCCCCGTACGGTAGCCGAACACCAGGGCCGGAGGGTAGGAGTTGCCTATACCTCAAAGTGATTACGGAGTACCGCCTGTCCGAAAGCACTGTCCCTGCGGAACTCCCTCTCGAGGCAGTAGTGGGCCGCAAAAGTCTGGCTTGAAGACCAAGTAGCGGCCCGGCAGATGTCTGCCAACAGAACAGAGCGGAGATGAGCCACTGACGCAGCCTTCGCCCTGACACAGTGAGCCGTGACTCGACCCTGCAATGAGAGGCCGGCAGCCCTGTACACCCAGGCGATACAGTCTGCTACCCAGATGGACAGGGTACGCTTGGAGACAGGTAACCCCAATTTATTAGGGTCAAAAGAGACGAAGAGCAGGACAGCCCTTCGATGCTCCTGTGTACGGTCAAGGTAGAAGGACAACGCCCTCCTACAGTCCAGGGTATGCAAGACCATCTCAGCCCGGCTGGCATGCGGCCTGGGAAAGAAAGTCGGAAGAACCACCTCCTGATTGAGGTGGAAGGAGGAGACAACCTTGGGAAGGAATTTAGGGTGAGTCATAAGACTACCCTGTTCCTATAGAACCTAGTGTATGGTGCCTCTGACACCAGGGCTTGAAGCTCGCTCACTCACCTTGCTGAGGTAAGAGCTACCAAAAACAACGCTTTCCAGGAGAGAAAGCGCAAAGGACAAGTAGCCATAGGCTCAAATGGTGGGCAAGTAAGCCGCTGCAAGACCACATTCAAATCCCACTCAGGGGCAGGTGGACGAACTGGAGGCTTAAGCAAAAGTAGGCCTCTGAGGAAGCAAGCCACCAAGGGGTGGCTTGAGAGAGACTGACCCTCCACCGGTAAATGGTGCGCAGAGAGAGCACTGAGATGGACCCTAACAGAGTTGGATTTAAGGCCAAAATTGGACAGGTGAAGCAAATATTGCAGCACCACTGGTACCAGGCAGGAGAAAGGATCCTGCTTGTGTTGAGCACACCAGGTGGAGAACCTACGCCACTTGAGGGCATAAGACTTCCAGGTGGACTGCCTCCTAGAGGCCAAGACCACGTCCTCCACTTTCCTAGGCAACAGTAAGGGTGCTAGAACTACCCTTTCAGCAGCCAGGCCATCAGATTGAGGGACTGGAGGTTGGGGTGTAAGAGAGATCCCTGCTCCTGAGACAGGAGATCGGGTTGCATCCCAAGAGGAAGAGGAGTGTCCACTGCTAGTTGCAAAAGAAGCGGGAACCAGGGTTGCCTTGGCCACCTGGGGGCCACCAGAATCACCGAGGACTTGTCCCGAATCACTTTGAACAGTGTCTTGGGCATTAGAGGCATGGGAGGAAACGCATATAGGAGGCCTGTAGACCATGGAATGAGAAACGCATCCGCTGCTACTCTGAGAGGATGCTGTTGTCTGGAGCAGAACCTGGGCAGTTGATGGTTCAGTGGACTGGCAAAGAGCTCTATGGTGGGAAGACCCCATCTTAGGAAGATCTGTCGCACCACCAGAGGATTCAACTGCCATTTGTGTGGCTGTAGAATACTGCTCAATCTGTCTGCCAGGTAATTCCCTTGTCCAGGGAGATAGACCGCCCTGAGAAGTATGCCATGATTGACTGCCCAGGAGCACAGGTCCTGTGCTTCCTGACAAAGAGGTCGGGACCCTGTGTCCCCCTGCTTGTTCACATAGAACATAGCAACTTGATTGTCCGTCTGAACCAAGATGGACTGGTGAGAGAGGACATGAGAGAAAGTCTGCAGGGCTAAGCGGATCGCTCTGAGTTCTAGGAAATTGATCTGCTGTGTGGCCTCCCAAGGGGACCAGAGGCCCTGAGTGCATGCTCCTTGGCAATTGTAGGCGGGTTCTTACCTACAAAAGCATCCCTAATAATTATCAAGATTGTCTGGGCACATGGGACTCGTGCACCAGAAGAAACAAAACAAAAGAAACTCAGATCACAGTTACTTGTCAGCAAAAAAAGAGTAGTTACTCACCTGTAACTGGTGTTCTCCAGGAGCAGCAGGAATCAGTCCTCACATATGGGTGACATCAACGTCGATGGAGCCCCTGCGGAGCATTTCCCCAGCTTTCTATGAAAGCCTTTGGGAATACTGCACGCATGCGCGGTCCCCTTCCTGCCTAAAGGTGCCATCTTGCTCAGTCAAATGACATAGCTAAAAATCAGCTCACAAAAATGTAAAATAAACTAAGTTCAACTGCAACTCCCAGGGAGGAGGGAGGGTTGTGAGGACTGATTCCTGCTGCTCCTGGAGAACACCTGTTACAGGTGAGTAACTACTCTTTCTCCAGGACCAAGCAGGAAGTCAGTCCTCACATATGGGTGACTCCCTAGCTCTGGGCTACCAAGGAACCCAGGCTGAACAAGAGAACTCCCTCTAGTGCCAGCATCAAAGAAAGGCTTTTCACTGAAAGAACCTCCACCGGTAGCCCAATGGAGGGCTGGAGGGCAGGAGTTGCCTAAACCTCAAAGAGATTCCGGAGTACTGCCTGGCCAAAAGCACTGTCCCTACGGGACTCCCTCTCCAGGCAGTAATAAGCTGCAAAAGTCTGGCTTGAGGACCAAGTTGCAGCCCTGCAGATGTCTGCCTATGGTACAGAGCGGAGATGAGCTACTGAGGTAGCCATTGCCCTGACACGATGGGCAGTGACCCGACCCTTCAAGGGAAGGTCAGCCGCCCTGTAAGCCCAGGTGATACAGTCAGCCACCCATATGGACAAGATACGCTTGGACACAGCTAACCCCAAATTATAAGGGTCAAAAGAGATGAAGAGCTGAGTAGCCCTTCTATGTCCTTGCGTATGGTCAAGGTAGAAGGATAAGGCCCTCCTACAGTCCAGGGTATGCAGGACCGCTTCAGCCTGGCTCGCATGAGGCCTAGGGAAGAATGTAGGAAGAACCACCTCCTGGTTGAGGTGGAAAGAGGAGACAACTTTAGGGAGGAACTTTGGATGAGTCCTAAGGACTACCCTGTTCCTATAGAAGCGGGTGTAAGGCCTGTCACAGACCAGGGCCTGAAGCTCACTCACCCGTCTGGCCGAGGTTAAGGCTACTAGGAAGAGTGTCTTCCAGGAAAGGAAGCAGAGAGGACATGTAGCCATCGGCTCAAAAGGTGGGCGAGTCAGTTGCTGCAAGACCACATTCAACTCCCACTCAGGAGCTGGAGGACGGACAGGAGGCTTGAGCAAGAGCAAACCTCTGAGAAACCGGGACACCAAGGGGTGAACCGATAGAGTGTGTCCTTCCACCAGTGAGTGGTGAGCTGCTAGAACTGAGAGGTGGACCCGAACAGAATTGGACTTAAGGCCCTGATTGGATAGCTGCAGCAGGT
This sequence comes from Ichthyophis bannanicus, assembly GCA_033557465.1. Lineage (NCBI taxonomy): Eukaryota > Metazoa > Chordata > Amphibia > Gymnophiona > Ichthyophiidae > Ichthyophis > Ichthyophis bannanicus. The sequence goes on from CM066032.1 coordinate 1,536,460,449, forward strand.
ACTGAAGCACCACTGGTACAGCACAGGAGAAAGGATCCTCTGTACACAGCTGACACCACACAGAAAACCTCTTACACTTCAGAGCATAGGTTTTTCTAATGGACTGCTTCCTAGAGGCCAGGACTACCTCTTCAACTTCAGGAGGTAGGCCCCAAGGAGTCAAAACTACCCTTGCAACTTCCAGGCCATCAAATTGAGAGATATGAGATTGGGGTGCAGAAGAGTCCCCTGGTCTTGAGAAAGAAGGTCGGGCTGCAACCCTAGAAGTAGTGGAGTGTCCACTGCCAGCTGAAGCAGAAGTGGGAACCAAGGTTGTCTCGGCCACCTGGGGGCTACCAGAAGGACCGAGGCCTGGTCCTTTAGAATCTTGAACAGGGTTCGGGCCACCAGAGACGTGGGAGGAAACGCATATAGGAGGCCCTGGGACCAGGAAATCAGAAAAGCATCTGCTGCTAGTCTCAGAGGATGCGGTTGCCTGGAGCAGAACCTGGGCAGCTGTCTGTTCTGGGGACTGGCAAAGAGATCTATGGATGGAAGTCCCCATCTCAGAAAGATCTTCTGAACTACCAAGGGATGGATCTGCCACTCGTGGGGCTGCAGAATCCTGCTCAACATGTCTGCTAGGTAATTTTCCTGGCCAGGGAGAAAAACCGCCTTGAGCAACATGTTGTGCCTGAGCGCAAACAAGCAAAGGTCCTGTGCCTCCTGACAAAGGAGCCTGGACCCAGTGCCTCCCTGTTTGTTCACATAAAACATGGCTACCTGATTGTCTGTTTGCACTAACACAGACTGGCGAGCCAGGGTTTGAGAGAAAGTCTTGAGGGATAAGCGAATAGCTCGAAGTTCCAGTAGATTGATCTGCTGCTGGACCTCCCAGGGAGACCACAGGCCCTGGGTGCACTTGCCCAGACAGTGTGCACCCCAGCCCTGTAGGGAGGCATCGGTGGTCAATACCACTGTGGACCCAGGTGGCTGAAAAGGCATCCCTTTCAGTAAGTTGGGGGGATGCAGCCACCAACGTAGGGAGGGCAGGAATGTTCTGGACATCCTTACTCTGTCGCTGAGGCTCCCTGTGGCCTGCGACCACTGACTCCGGAGACACCATTGCGCAGGCCTCATATGAAGCTTGGCATTGGGAGTCACACGTACTGTTGAAGCCATGTGGCCGAGAAGCCTCAGGCAGAGCCTGGTGGAGGCCAGTGACCTGCTGAGAAACTTGTTTGCCAAGGTCATCAGTCTTTGGGCTCTGTCCTCTGGCAAGAAAGCTTTTGCCTGCAGAGAATCTAGCCTTGCCCCTATGAACTCCAAGTTTTGGGAGGGGAGCAAAGTGGACTTTGCGAAGTTTATGACAAACCCCAGATGTTGGAGTAGAGAAATTGTTCGGAGGGTGGCTTACCTGGCCTCCTGGCACGTCTGAACCCTGATGAGCCAGTCGTCCAGATAGGGGAAGACAAAGATACCCTGATTTCTCAAGTAGGCCGCCACCACTGCCAGGCATTTGGTAAAGACCCTGGGGCGGAGGTGAGGCCAAATGGCAGCATTCTGTACTGATAATGGTTTCCTCCCACAATGAACCTGAGGTACTTTCTGTGGTCTGGATGAATGAGGATGTGAGTGTACGCATCCTTTAGATCTAAGGAGCATAGCCAATCTCCCTGCTGGAGGTAGGGCAGAAGTGTTCCAAGAGTAAGCATCTTGAACTTTTCCTTCTGTAAGAACTGGTTGAGATTTCTGAGGTCGAGAATAGGCTTGAGATCCCCTGTTTTCTTTGGTACTAGGAAGTACCTGGAGTAGAAACCGTGACCTTGCAGGTGGGAAGGCACAGGCTCCACCGCCTGGTCTCGTAACAGATGCTGGAGCTCCTGTAGGAGGAGGGCTGTATGGAGAGGAGGCCTTGGAGGCTCCCCTGGAAAATAGGGAGGAGGCAACTGATGAAAATGAAGCAAGTAGCCCTTATGGACTATGCTTAAGACCCAGTTGTCCCCTGTAATGAGTGGCCACCGGTGGCCAAACAGGGTTAGGCGACCTCCTGTGCAGGGATGGGACAGCAGAGACGGAGAGGCTATGCCTTGGGAGTCAAAAACCCCCACCCTGCTGAGTAGGAGCAGGAGCCGGAGGCTTTTGGGCCTTCTGCCTACTGGGCCCATGTCCCTGCCCCTTGGCCTGCTGACCCAGTGGGGGAGCAGGGGAGGACTGGTAAGTTGGGAACTGTTTGTAGGCAGTCGCCTTCCTCGGGTAAAAGGACTTTTTACCTGAGCCCTTCTTCTTGTGTGAAGGGGCAGAAGTCTTTCAAGACAGCCTTGTCCTCGTGAGGTGCTTGGTCTCGAGCTCAGCAGTCTTCTCAGCCATGGGCTTGCCAGAAAGGTTCTCACCTCGGCAAGGGACATCGACCAACTTGTCCTGAACCCAAGGCTCAAGGTCCGATGACTGCAGCCATGCCTGGCGTCGAGCCACGAAGCCGGCTGCCACAACACGGGCCTAGCCACTCGGGACATGAACTTAGAGCATTCCCGGATCCCCGAAGACAAGGACTTGAACCTCTGCAAAGGTTCCCCGGAGAGACCAGCAGAGAACCCGGCAAGCTCCTTTGCCAGGTCCCGCAAGTACATGCCCATGTACAGCTGGTAAGACTGGACATGGCAAGCAAGCATCGAGCCCTGGAAGCACTTTCTACCGAATGCATCCAGGTTCCGGGCCTCCCTGCCAGGGGGCACCGCGGAGTGCATTTTCTGACTTTTCAGACGATGCATGGCTGATTCCACCACCATGGAATGGTGCGGTAGCTGCGCCTTTTGAAACCCAGGGCTCTTACGGAGTCGATAAATGGAATCGACCCGCTTTCTCAGAACCGGCGCCGAGGCCGGTGCCTCCCACATCCGGAAGAGGAGCCGTTCCAGCATCGGAGGAACTGGCACAGTAAAGGCCTCCTTCGGAGGAGAGTCATACTGGAGGACCTCGAGCTCTTCGGCTCCTCCTCGAGATCCGCCGGGATCGCCAAAGCAGTGGCCATATCCCGCACAAACTCCGAGAACTGGGTGTCCTCCGGAGGGGACCTACTCCGGGGCTCAGACTGCGGTGAGTCCGACGGGACACACCGAGTCTTGAAGGTATCGGGGGACTCCTCATCCTCCGTCACCCAGGCGGACTCGTCCGAAGAGGAGTCGGGCTCCGACAGTGTGGGGCCTGGCAGCACCCGCCCCGACGCTGAAGGCACCGGCGTCGACGCCCTCGGTCCCGACCGGGAGGTCGAGGGTGACCGCCTTCATGGTCTCGAGTATCAGCTCGGTCTCCGGGGTCGACTTCGACGTCGATGTCCCGGTGGTCGGAGCAGATGCGCCAGTGAGGCTGGCCATCCGCACCCACTGCTGATCCATGAAGGCAGACAATCTGCACTCCAAGGCTGTCAGCCTGAGGCCAAGCTCAGGAGACTCAGCAGCTACCAACTCGGGCCCTGGCGGCGCCGGGCCCGACGTCGGCTCCCTGGGAGGAGAGTCCTCGAGGACAACAGGACTTACGTGTCCAGCAGACTCCGGCTCCACCCGAGGTACTTTTGACGGCTTCTCCTGTTCCATGGGCCCGGGACGGCGGTCCAAGACCTAGCCCTCGAGGGGCCAGGGACCTCATCTGACGCCGCCCTCGCGAGCCACTTCTTCCTCTTTCATTCCCGCTCGGGGGACCCCCTCTCCGAGGAATCCCGATGATGCTCTGGGTCAGATTCCCGAGACATCGAGGCCTCAGATGAGGCTCGGGCCCGGCCGGAGGCCGAATCGGAAAAAAGCCTTTCCTTTTGATGCTGTCGACTTCGCAGTGCCTTAGTGAACATTTTTCCACACGGTCCACAGATCTTAGGGTCATGATCCGGACCAAGGCACCGAAGGCAGCAGTCGTGTGTGTCGGTGAGAGACATTAGTTTCTTACACCGATCACACTTCTTAAAACCATTGGAAGCCATTGGGGAAAATAGAGTCCCCGCGAGGTCAAAGGACCGGCCTTCCAGGGAAAAGGAAAAAAAGGGCGCGAACGCCAGCCACGAAAGGCAAAAACCGAAAAAATAAGATCAGGCTCAATACCGGTGTACCGAACCCGGCAAGAAGGGGAACAGGCGTTGAACCGGAGAAAAAACCGCGAAGAAATCGCAAGTAATTAACTGACAAATCTAACTATTTTCCGGGTGAACTAGGACACACGTCCGACGGGCTCCACGGAAAAAGAGAGACTGAGCAAGATGGCACCTTTAGGCAGGAAGGGGACCGCGCATGCGTGCAGTATTCCGAAAGTCTTTCATAGAAAGCTGGGGAAATGCTCCACAGGGGCTCCATCGACGTCGATGTCACCCATATGTGAGGACTGACTTCCTGCTTGGTTCTGGATAATTCTGTTTTTATTTAGAACAAGCAAACTCCATAAGCACAGGAAAAAAGTCTGTCTTAGAGATCTGAGGGTGAGCTTTAGTAGGTAAGAACCCGCCTACACAATGTGCACACCAACCTTGAAGAGAAGCATCGGATGTCAGCACTTGAGAATGTGGAGGTGCTTGAAAAGGCACCCCTTGCAGCAGATTCGGAAGATGAAGCCATCACTGTAGAGAAGAGGCTAGTACCTTGGACACCCTGATCTTGTCCATCAGGTTTCCTGTGGCCTGCAGCCACTGAGTTCTGAGGCCCCACTGGGCTGGCCCCATGTGCAGACGGGCATTTGGAGTTACATGGACCGTGGATGCCATGTGGCCTAAGAGCCTCAGGAATTGTCTGGCGGAGACCAGAGAATTGCTGTGGAACTGTCTGGCCAGATCCATCAGTCTGTGGGCCCTGTCCACAGGTAAAAAGGCCTTTGCCTGAAGGGTGTCTAGTCTTGCTCCTATGAACTCCATGTTCTGTGAAGGGCGCAAAGCGGACTTTGCAAAGTTTATGACAAACCCCAGATGCTGGAGAAGACAGACAGTGCGGAGGGTGGCTTGATCGGTCTCCTGTGGAGACTGACCCCTGATGAGCCAGTCGTCCAGGTAGGGAAACACAAAGAGTCCTTGAACCCTGAGATAGGCCGCCACCACCGCCAGGCACTTGGTGAAAACCCTGGGGCGGGGGTTAGGCCAAAAGGGAGTACCCTGTACTGGTAATGGTTTCCTCCCACGACAAATCGAAGATATTGTCTGTGGTCTGGATGAATAAGGATGCGAGTATAAGCATCCTTTAGGTCTAAGGAGCATAGCCAATCTCCCTGCTGGAGGAATGGCAGCAGGATTCCAAGGGTAAGCATCTTGAACTTTTCCCTCTCCAGGAACTTGATGAGATTCCGCAAGTCTAGGATGGGCCTTAGGCCTCCTGTCCTTTTTGGTACTAGAAAGTACCTGGAATAGAAGCCTTGACCTCTCAGGTGGTGGGGCACTGGTTCCACTGCCTGTTCCTTTAGAAGACTTGCTAACTCCTGCGGGAGTAAGTCCCTGTGTAGAGGGAGTCTTGGAGGCTCCCCTGGAAAGTAGGAGGGAGGTACCTGGTGGAAGTGGAGAAGATAGCCCCCGTGGACTATGCTGAGCACCCAGGTATAGAGTAGTTACTCACCTGTAACAGGTGTTCTCCAGGAGCAGCAGGAATCAGTCCTCACATATGGGTGTCATCGGCGCCAATGAAGCCCCAGCAGAGCATTTCCCCAGCTTTCCATGAAAGCCTTTGGGAATGCTGGCACGCATGCGCGGTTCCCTTCCCGCCTAAAGGTGCCATCTTACCTCAGTCAAATGACATAGCTAAGAAGAGCACACAAAATGTAAAAACACAAACTATGTACAACTGCAAATCCAAGGGGAGGAGGGAGGGTTGTGAGGACTGATTCCTGCTGCTCCTGGAGAACACCTGTTACAGGTGAGTAACTACTCTTTCTCCAGGACCAAGCAGGAAGTCAGTCCTCACATATGGGTGACTCCCTAGCTCTGGGCTACCAGGAACCCAGGCTGAACAAAAGACCACCCTCTAGTTCCAGCAGCAAAGAAAAGCTTTTCAAGGACACAACCACCACCGGTAGCCCAACAGAGGGCAGGAGGGCAGGAGTTGCCTAAACCTCAAAGAGATGCCTGAGTACTGCTTGGCCAAAAGCACTGTCCCTATGGGACTCCCTCTCCAGACAGTAATGGGCTGCAAATGTCTGGCTTGAAGACCAAGTTGCAGCCCTGCAGATGTCTACCAAGGGCACAGAGCGGAGATGAGCCACTGAGGCAGCCATTGCCCTGACACGATGAGCCGTGACCCTACCCTGCAAAGGAAGGTCAGCCACCTTGTAAGCCCAGGTGATACAGTCAGCCACCCAGATGGACAAGGTACGCTTGGACACAGCCAACCCCAACTTATTCGGGTCAAAGGATACGAAGAGATGAGTAGCCCTTCTATGCCCCTGCGTACGGTCAAGGTAGAAGGATAAGGCCCTCCTACAGTCCAGGGTATGCAGGACTGCTTCAGCCTGGCTTGCATGAGGCCTAGGGAAGAATGTTGGAAGAACCACCTCCTGATTGAGGTGGAAAGAGGAGACAACCTTAGGGAGGAACTTGGGATGAGTCCTGAGGACTACCCTGTTCCTATAAATCCTGGTGTAAGGTCTATCACAGACCAGGGCCTGAAGCTCACTCACTCGCCTAGCCGAGGTAAGGGCTATCAGGAAAAGTGTCTTCCAGGATAGGAAGTGCAGTAGACAAGTAGCCATCAGCTCAAAGGGTGGGCGAGTCAGTTGCTGCAAGACCACATTCAGCTCCCACTCAGGAGCAGGAGGACGGATGGGGGGCTTGAGCAAAAGCAAGCCCCTGAGAAAACGAGACACCAAGGGGTGACCAGACAGAGAACGTCCCTCCACCAGAGAGTGGTGAGCTGCTAGAGCTGAGAGGTGGACCCGAACAGAATTGGACTTAAGTCCCTGATTGGACAAGTGCAGTAAGTACTGAAGCACTACTGGCACAGTACAGGAGAAAGGATCCACTGTACGTAGCTGACACCACACAGAGAACCTTTTACATTTAAGGGCATAGGTTTTCCTAGTGGACTGTTTCCTAAAGGCTAGGACAACCTCCTCAACTTCCTGAGGTAGGCCCCAAGGAGCCAAAACTACCCTTGCAGCCTCCAAGGCCATCAAATTGAGAGCTTTGAGATTGGGGTGCAGAAGGGAACCCTGCTCCTGTGAGAGGTGGTCGGGTTGTAACCCCAGAGATAGTGGGGAATCCACTGCCAGCTGCAGCAGAAGTGGAAAACAAGGCTGCCTCGGCCACCTGGGAGCTACCAGGAGGACCGAGGCCCTGTCCTGAAGAGTCTTGAAAAGAGTCTGGGCCACCAAGGGCGTGGGAGGAAACGCATACAGGAGGCCCTGAGACCAGGACATCAGAAAAGCATCTGGTGCTATCCTCGGAGGATGCGGTTGCCTGGAGCAGAACTTGGCCAGTTGCTTGTTCAGAGGACTGGCAAAGAGATCTATCCAAGGGAGACCCCACTTCAGGAAGATCTTCTGAACGACCAAGGGATGCAGCTGCCACTCGTGGGGCTGCAGAATTCTGCTCAACCGGTCGGCCAGGCAGTTCTCCTGGCCTGGAAGGTACACCGCCTTGAGAAGCATGTTGTGCTTCAGGGCAAAGGAACAAAGGTCCTGAGTCTCTCAACAAAGGAGCCTGGACCCAGTGCCGCCCTGTTTGTTCACATAAAACATGGCTACCTGGTTGTCTGTTTGAATCAAGACTGAGGGTGAGCCAGGGTCGGAGAAAAAGCCCTGAGAGCCAAGCGGATAGCGCGAAGTTCCAGAAGATTGATTTGCTGGGCTGCCTCCCAGGGAGACCAGAGGCCCTGAGTGCACTTGTCCAGACAATGAGCACCCCAGCCCTTCAGAGAGGTGTCGGTGGTGAGGACCACCGAGTATTCTGGCAATTGGAAGGGCATCCCCTCCAGCAGATTGGGTGGATGCAGCCACCAGCTGAGGGAGGTCAAAAGGGGTCTGGACACCTTTATCCTGTCTCTTAGGCGGCCTGTGGCTTGAGACCACTGAGTCCGAAGGCACCACTGTGCAGGCCTCATATGGAGCCTGGCATTGGGAGTCACATGCACTGTCGAAGCCATGTGGCCCAGAAGTCTGAGGCAGAGTCTGGCGGAGACCAGGGACCTGTTTAGGAACTGTTTGGCCATGTCCATCAGTCTTTGAGCCCTGTCTTCTGGCAAGAATGCCTTTGCCAGTTGAGAATCCAATCTTGCCCCTATGAACTCCAAGTTCTGGGAGGGGAGCAAAGTGGACTTTGTGAAGTTTATGACAAAGCCCACGTTTTGAAGCAGAGCAATGGTTCTGAGGGTGGCTTGTCTGGCCTCCTGGCACGTCTGACCCCTGATGAGCCAGTCGTCCAGATAGGGAAAGACAAAGATGCCTTATTTCTCAGGTAGGCCGCAACCACTGCCAGGAACTTGGTAAAGACTCGGGGAGCGGAGGTCAGACCAAAAGGCAGTACCCTGTACTGATAATGGTTTCCTCCCACAATGAACCTGAGGTACTTTCTGTGGTTTGGATGTATGAGGATGTTAATGTACGCATCCTTTAGATCTAATGAGCATAGCCAATCTCCCTGCTGGAGGTAGGGCAGAAGTGTTCCAAGAGTAAGCATCTTGAACTTTTCTTTCTCGAGGAACTTGTTGAGGTTCCTGAGGTCCAGAATGGGTCGAAGGCCACCGGTCTTTTTGGGTACCTGGAAATACCTGGAGTAGAATCCGTGACCTTGCAAGTGGGGAGGCACAGGCTCCACCGCCCTGTCCACCAACAGACCTTGGAGCTCTCGAAGGAGAAGGTCTGTGTGCAGGGGAGGCCTGAAGGGCTCCCCTGGGAAGTAAGGAGGAGGCAGTTGATGAAAATGCAGGGCATAGCACTTTTGGACTATGTCCAGCACCCAACTGTCGGTGGTAATGAGAGGCCACTGGTGGGCAAAGAGTACAAGGCGACCGCCTGTGCAGGGTTGGGAAGGCAGGGACGGAGTGGCTATGCCCAAGGAGTCAAAAGCCCCCACCCTGCTGAGTGGGAGCAGGGGCCTGAGGCTTGGGGGTCCTCTGCCTACAGGGCCCATTACCCTGGTCCTTGGCTTGCTGACCCTGGGGGGCAGCTTGGGCAGCCTGATACTGAGGGTACTGTTTGTAGGCAGTGCCCTTCCTCGGGTAAAAGGACTTTTTACCCGAGCCCTTCTTCTTATGTGAAGGGGCAGAGGTCTTCCTCGACAGCCTTGTCCGGGTAAGGTGCTCGGTCTCGAGCTGAGCGGCCTTCTCGGTCACGGGTTTGCCAAAAAGGTTCTCACCTCGGCAGGGGACATCGACCAACTTGTCCTGAACCCATGGCTCGAGGTTCGATGACTGCAGCCACGCCTGGCGTCGAGCCACGATGCCGGCAGCCGCAACTCGGGCCGAAGCCTCGAAGCCATCGTAGGCGGCAAGGGAAATGAACTTGGAGCATTCCCGAATCCCCGAGGACAAGGTCTGAAATCTCTGCAAGGGTTCCCCGGAGAGACCAGCAGAGAATCCGGCCAACTCCTTGGCCAGGTCCCGCAAGTACATGCGCATGTACAGCTGGTAAGACTGGACACGGCAAGCAAGCATAGACCCCTGGAAGCACTGCCTACTGACGCCATCGAGGTTGCGGGCCTCCCTGCCGGGGGGCACCGTGGAGTGCATCTTCTGGCTCTTCAGACGATGCATGGCCGATTCCACAACCATGGAATGGTGTGGTAGTGTGCTTTCTGGAAGCCAGTGCTTTTGCGGAGTCGATAAATGGAATCGACTCGCTTGCTTAGAACCGGTGCCAAGGCCGGGGCCTCCCACATACTGAAGAGGAGCCGTTCCAGCATCAGAGGAACCGGGACAGTAAAGGCCTCCTTCGGAGGAGAGTCGTACTGTAGAGCATCGAGCTCCTCGGCTCGAGGCTCTTCCTCGGGATCGGCAGGGATAGCCAAGGCAGCGGCCATATCCCATACGAACACCGAGAACCTAGTATCCTCCGGAGGGGATCTACTCCGGGGATCAGACTGCGGTGAGTCTGACGGGACGCACCAAGTCTTAAAGGTATCGGGAGACTCCTCGTCCTCCGTCTCCCAGGCGGACTCGTCCGAGGAGGAGTCAGGGTCCGACCCCGCGGGGCCCCGAGGCACCCGCCCCGACGCCGGGGGCACTGGCGTAGACAACCCTGGCCCCAAACGGGAGGTCGAGGGAGACCTCGACCGAGGACGACTTCGAGCCGCGAGGGTCTCGAGTATCGGCTCGGTCTCCGGGGTTGACTTCGAAGTCGACGTCCCGGTGGTCGGGGCAGATGCACCAGACAGGCTGGCCATCAGTGCCCGCTGCTGCTCCATGAAGGCAGACAGTCTGCACTCCAAGGCTGTCATCCTGAGACTCAGCTTGGGAGACGCAGCAGCCACCGACTCGGGCCCCGGCGGCGGCTCTCTGGGAGGAGAGTCCACGAGGACTACGGGGCTTACGTGTCCAGCAGACTCCGGCTCCACGCAAGGAACTTTGGCAGGCTTCTCTTGGTCCACGGGCCCAGGACGGCGGTCGGGAGTCTTAGACCTTGCCCTCGAGGGACCAGGGACCTCTTCCATCGCCGCCCTCGCGAGCCGCTTCTTCCTCTTACGTTCCCAGTCAGGGGACCCCCTGTCCGAGGAGCTTCGACGGCGCTCGGGATCGGAATCCCGAGATGTCGAAGCCTCAGATGAGGTCCGGGTCCGGCCGGAGGCAGAGTCCGAGAAAAACCTTTCCTTTTGATGCTGTCGACTCTTTAGTGCCTTGGAAGACATCTTCCCACATGGCCCACACGACTTTGGGTCGTGGTCAGGGCTGAGGCACCGAAGGCAGCAGTCGTGTGTGTCGGTGAGAGACATAATTTTCTTACACCGATCACACTTTTTAAAACCACTGGAAGCCATCGGGGAAAAAAGAGCCCCAGCAAGGTCAAAAGACCGGCCTTCCAGTGAAAAAAGGAAAAAAGGGCGCGAACGCCAGCCATGAAGGGTAAGAACCGAAAAATGAAGAAAACGGGCTCGATACCGGTGTACCGAACCCGGCGGGAGGGGAACCGGCGTCGAACCGGAGAAAAAAGAGCGAAAATCGCCGAAGAAAAAATCACTTTTATCCGGGAGAACAGGACACACGTCCGATGGGCTTCTCGGAAAAAAAGAGACTGAGGTAAGATGGCACCTTTAGGCGGGAAGGGAACCGCGCATGCGTGCCAGCATTCCCAAAGGCTTTCATGGAAAGCTGGGGAAATGCTCCGCTGGGGCTTCATCGGCGCCGATGACACCCATATGTGAGGACTGACTTCCTGCTTGGTCATGGAGAACACTTGTTACGGCTGACCACCTGTGAGTATACAGGGTCAGCCGGCCTCCTGTGCTTAGGGGGGCCAGCTGAGGAGGAGAGGCTATGCCACTGGAGTTAAAACCCCGCTCCCTGCTGTACAGGATCTGGAGCTGGTGGCTTGGGGGTTTTCTGCCTACGGGGCCCATGTCCCTGCCCCTTGGCCTGTTAAAACCCAGGAGGATTGTGGAAAATTGCAAGAGGATCTTGATAAATTGGAAGACTGGGCATCAAAATGGCAGATGAAATTTAATGTGGAGAAGTGCAAGGTTATGCACCTAGGGAAGAACAACCCAAACTATGGTTACACGATGCAAGGTTCCACATTAGGAACCATCACCCAGGAAAAAGATTTAGGCGTCATTGTGGATACCTTGTTAAAACCCTCGGCCCAGTGTGCAGCGGCGGCCAAGAGAGCAAATAGAATGCTAGGTATGATAAGGAAAGGAATGGAAAATAAAACAAAAGATATTATAATGCCTCTATATCGTTCCATGGTGAGACCGCACCTTGAATATTGTGTGCAATTCTGGTCGCCGTATCTTAAAAAGGATATAGCGATTTTAGAAAAGGTTCAGAGAAGAGCCACCAAAATGGTAAAGGGGATGGAAGGCTACTCCTATGAAGAAAGGCTAAAAAGGTTGGGGCTCTTTAGCCTGGAGAAGAGACGGCTGAGGGGAGATATGATAGAAGTCTATAAATTAATGAACGGAGTGGAACGGGTAAACGTAAATCGATTGTTTACCTTATCAGAATATGGAAAGACTAGGGGACATGCAATGAAGCTACAGGGTAAACTATTTAAGACTAATAAAAGAAAATATTTTTTCACTCAACGTGTAATCAAACTCTGGAATTTGTTACCGGAGGATGTAGTAAAGGCTGTTAGTGTAGCTGGGTTTAAAAAAGGTTTGGACAAGTTCCTGGAGGAAAGGTCCATAAACCATTATTAAGAAGGGACCCAGGATATCAATGCTTGAACCAGTACAAGCATTGTGGAACCTGTGTCCCTTGGGGAAACTGCTAGGTACGTATGACCTAGATTGGCCACTGTTGGAAACAGAATGCTGGGCTTGATGGACCTTGGTCTGACCCAGTATGGCATATCTTATGTTCTTATGTTCTTATGACCCTGCTGGGCAGCTGTGGAGGCCTGAAAGTAAGGGTATGATTTGTAGGCAGACGACTTCCTCGGGTAAAAGGGCTTCTTTCCCGAGCCCTTCTTCTTCTGAGAAGGGGCAGAGGTTTTTCTGGACAGCCTTGTCTGGGTGAGAGTCTCAGTCTCGAGTTCTGCAGCATTTTCATTCATGGGCTTGCCAAAGAGGTTTTCACCTCGGCAGGGGACATTGACCAACTTGTCCTGCACCCATGGCTCAAGGTCCGATGACTGTAGCCAGGCCTGACGGCGTGCACCGATGCCGGCCCCGGCTACTCGGGCCGAAGCCATCATAGGCTGCTCAAGAAATAAACTTCGAGCACTCTCGGATCCCCGACGACAGGGCCTTGAACCTCTGCAAAGGTTCCTCAGAGAGACCAGCAGAGAACCCAGCAATCTCCTTTGCCAGGTCTCGAAGGTACATGCCCATGTACAGCTGGTAGGTCTGGACACGGCAAGCAAGCATAGAGCCCTGGAAGCACTTTCTACCGAGGGCATCCAGGTTCCGGGCCTCTCGGCCAGGAGGCACCGAGGAGTGCATCTTCTGACTCTTCATGGCCGATTCCACAACCATGGAGTGGTGCGGTAGCTGTGCCTTTTGGAACCCGGGGCTCTTGCAGACTCGATAGATGGAATTGACCCACTTGCTCAGAACCGGCGTCAAGGCCGGCGCCTCCCACATGCGGAAGAGCAACAGTTCCAGCATCGGAGGAACCGGTACAGTAAAGGCCTCCTTGGGAGGAGAGTCATACTGCAGGGCCTTGAGCTCCTCGGCTCGAGACCCCTCCTCGGGGTCCGTGGGGGAGGCTAAAGCCTTGGCCATGTTCCGCTCGAAGTCCGAGAACCGGGTGTCCTCCGGGGGGGACCGTCTCCGAGGTTCGGACTCTGGTGAGTCCGAAGGGACACACCGGGTCCGAAAGGTGTCCGGGGACTCCTCATCCTCCGTTTCCCAGCCCGACCCCTCGGAGGAGGAATCGAGTGGCTCCGGTCGGGCAGGCACCGATGCCATCCACCCCGACGCCGAGGGTACCGGTGTCGATGACTTCGGTCCCGAACGGGAGGCTGAGGGAGACCTCGGCCGAGGATCGACTCGAGCGCGCATGGACGCGAGGATCGGCTCGGCCTCCGGGGTCGACTTGGACGTCGATGTCCCGGTGATCGTAGCAGATGCACCTATGAGACCGGCGATCTGTGCCCACTGCTGTTCCATGAAGGCAGCCAAGCTGCTCTCCAAGGCCGTCAACATGAGTCCGAGCTCAGGAGACTCAGCAGCCCCCGACTTGGGCCCTGACGACGTCGGGCCTGACGTCGGCTCCCCCGGAGAGTCTACGAGGACAACTCACGTGACCCGGGGACTCCGGCTCCACACGAGGTTGTTTAGTAGGCCTCTCTGACTCCGAAGACCCGGGACGGCGGTCGGGGCTATGCGACCTGGCCCCTGAGGAGCCAAGTTCGTCCACCGATGCCGCCCTCGCGGGTTTCTTCTTCCTGCAATGCTCCCATGAGAGAGACCCCCTCTCAGAGGAACCCCGGCGATGCTCGGGATCGGAATCCTGAGACGTCGAGGCCTCTGACGAAGTCCGGGCCCAGCCGGACGCAGAGTCAGAGAAGATTCTTTCCTTCTGGTGCTGCCGACTCCTCAACGCCTTCGAGGATATTTTCCCACATGGGCCACAGATCATTGGGTCATGATCGGGCCCGAGGCAGCAGTCATGTGTGTCGGTGAGAGACATAAGTTTCTTACACCGATCACACTTTTTGAACCCGCTGACAGCCATCGGGGGAAAAAGGGCCCCTGCTAGGTCAAAAGACAGGGCTGTCAGTGAAAACAGAAAAATGGCGCGGACGCTAGTCACGAAGGACAAAAACCGAAAAAAGAAGTCCGGGCTCAATACCGGTGTACCGGGCCCAGGCGGGAAAGGGAAACTGGCGTCGAACCGAAGAAAAACCAGTTCCACTACCAAAATCAACTTTTTTCTTGGGTGAACACGAAACACGTCCATCGGGCTCTACAGCAAAAAGGAGACTGAGCAAGATGGCACCCTTTGGCGGGAAGGGGACCATGCATGCGTGCTGCAGTCCCAAAGGCTTTCTTTGAAAGCTGGGGAAATGCTCCGCATGGGGGCTCCGTTGGCGCCGTCACCCATATGTGAGGACTGACTTCCTGCTTGGTCCTGGAGAAAAAGAAAGACTGAGCAAGATGGCACTCTTGGGCGGGAAGGGGACCACGCATACGCGCTGCATTCCCAAAGGCTTTCTTTGAAAGCTGGGGAAATGCTCCACACGAGGGCTCTGTTGACGCCGACGTCACCCATATGTGAGGATTGACTTCCTGCTTGGTCCTGGAGAATACAGTGTTTATATATGGGACTCACCAGCTCCCGACCACGATAAAGGACAGAGGAGGAAGGTGCTACCGACAGGGGAAAAAACCCCAAACCACAATGAAGGAACAGTATGGATCCCTCAGAACCAGTCACTTGAGCACACTCTCCGCTGAGATAACCCATAAGAACAAAGGGCCGGGGGGAAGAAGGTGTAGTTAAGTCCTAAAAAGGTGCTGAAGAATGGCTTGGCCAAAGATAGTGTTCCTACTGAAATCCCCGTCCAGACATTAATGGGCAGCAAAAGTATGAACGAAGGACCATGGAGGTAGCTCAGCAAATCTCTGAAAAGTTGATAGAGCGTATGATGGCCACCGTGGTGGCCATAGCTCAGACGTTATGAGCTCTGAAGTAATCCTCTAGGGAAAGTCTGGCCTGTGCATAACCAAAGGAAATGCGGTTAGAAAGAGTATGCTTTGTCACTGGTAGGCCCAAGTGACTAGGGTCAAATGAAACAAAAAGTTGAGAGGACTGTTGATGAGCCTTAGTTCTGTCTAAATAATAGCCCAACGCTGTCTTGCAGTAAAGGGTATGCAGTTTAGCTTCTGCCCAAGAAGAATGAGGTTTGGAAAAAAGGTTGGAAGAGAGACAGACTAGTTAAGCAGGAAAGGGGAAACCACCTTTGAAAGGAACCTGGGATTGGTTCGGAGGACCACCCTATCATGGTGGAAGCGGGTGTAAGGAGCATAATCCACTAGAACTTGCAATTCACTGACACAACGAGCTGATGTGAAAGCAATCAAGAAGGTAACCTTCCAAGTGAATAACTTCAGCGAAGCTGAGGTGAGGGTCTCACAGGGAGGTTTGAGAAGTTGAGCTAGGACCACCTTAAGGTTCCAGGCTACTGGAGACAGTCTGACTGGTGGCCCTGTTAAGAACATAAGAACATAAGATATGCCATATGGGTCAGACCAAGGTCCAACAAAGCCCAGTATCCTGCTTCCAACAGTGGCCAATCTAGGTCACAAATACCTAGCTGTTTTCCCAAAAGACACAGGTTCCACAATGCTTGTACTGGGGCCAGCAGTGGCTTTCTCGAGTCCCCTTTAATAATGGTTTATGGACTTTTCCTCCAGGAACTTGTCCAAATCTTTTTTTAAACCCAGCTACTCTAACAACTTTTACTACATCCTCTAGTAACGAATTCCAGAGTTTGATTACACGTTGAGTGACAAAATATTTTCTCTTATTAGTCTTAAATAGGTTACACTGTAGTTTCATTGCATTTCCCCTAGTCTTTATATTTTGATGGCATAAACAATCGATTGTTTACCCGTTCCACTATATTCATTAATTTATAGATGTCTATCATATCTCCTCTCAGCCATCTCTTTTCAAGATTGAAGAGCCATAACCTTTTCAGCCTCTTGTCACAGGGGTATCCTTCCATCCTCTTTACCATTTTGATGGCTCATCTCTATACCTTTTCTAATAATGCCATATCCTTTTTAAGATACGGCAATTAGAATTGCACACAATATTCAAGGTGTGGTCGCACCATGGAACAATACAGAGGTATTATAATATCCTTTGTTTAATTCTCCATTCCTTTC
The DNA here is from genome assembly GCA_033557465.1 of Ichthyophis bannanicus. Classification (NCBI taxonomy): domain Eukaryota; kingdom Metazoa; phylum Chordata; class Amphibia; order Gymnophiona; family Ichthyophiidae; genus Ichthyophis; species Ichthyophis bannanicus. The sequence continues at coordinate 1,536,476,878 of CM066032.1, forward strand.
CTTATGATTCCTAGCATTCTATTTGCTTTCCTGGCCGCCGCTGCACAGTGGGCAGAGGGTTTCAACATGTTAATCACAATGACGCCTAAATCTTTTTCCTGGTTAGTGGTTTCTAATGTGGAACCTTGCATCGTGTAACCATAGTTTGGGTTGTACTTTCCTATGTGTATAACTTTGAACTTGTCCACATTAAATTTCATCTGTATTTGAACATCCAGTCTTCCAATTTATCAAAGTCCTCTTGCAATTTTTCAAAATCCTCTTGGGTTTTAACAAGTTTAAATAATTTTGTGTCATCTGCAAATTTGATAACCTCACTCATTATTCCCATTTCCAGGTCATTTACGTATATGTTAAAAAGCAGCAGAACCCAGCACAGATCTCTGGGGTACTCAACTATTCACCTTTCTCCATTGGGAAAATTGGCCATTTAGCCCTACCCTCTGCTTTCAATCTTTTAACCAGTCTCTCATGAGGGACCTTGTCAAAGGCTTTCTAAAAATCCAGTTACACTATATCAACCAACTCACCTATTTATTCACACTTTCAAAAAAAAAACTGATTAGTAAGACAAGACCTTCCTTGGCTAAAGCCATGTTGGCTGTCTCCCAGTAAGCCATGACTATCAACATGTTCAGTAATTTTGTTCTTTATGATGGTTTCTACCATTTTTCCCCGGTACTGATGTCAGGCTCACCAGTCTGTAGTTTCCCGGATCACCCCTGGAACCCACTTTAAAAATTGGGGTTACATTGGCCATCCTCCAATCTTCAGGTATTATAGTTAACTTTAATGATAGTTCACAGATTACTAATAGTAGGTCTGCAATCTCATATATCAGTTCTTTCAACACCCTCGGATATATACCATCTGGTCCCGGTGATTTGCTACTCTTCAGTTTATCAAATAGTTGTAATACATCTTCCCGGTGTATTGATATTTCTTTCAATTCTTCTGCGGCATCACCTTTAAATACCATTTCAGCCATGGATAACATCCCTACATCTTTCTCAATAAAGACTGAAGCAAAGAATTCATCCAGCCTCTCCGCTATGCCCATGTCCCCTCTTAGTGCCCCTTTTATCCCTCTATCATCTAATGATCCAACTGACTCTCTCACCGTCTTTTTGCTAGGAATGTACTTGAAAAAGTCTTTATTATGCATTTTTACTTCCACAGCAAGCTTCTTCTCAAATTTCCTCTTTGCCTTACATTTAACTTGCCAGTGATTATGCTGTTTCCAGGGAGGTTCTGGAGGCTGAATTTAGGCTTTTAGGTAGGAAGCTGAAATCCAGAACTTCCAGGGTAGCATTCTCTGAAATGCTTCCCGTTCCACACGCGGGACCCAAAAGGCAGGCAGAGCTCCGGAGTCTCAATGCATGGATGAGACGATGGTGCAAGGATGAGAGTTTTGGATTTGTTAGGAACTGGGGAACATCCTGGGAAAAGGAGGAGCTCTTCCAAAGGGATGGGTTTCATCTTAACTGGGATGGAACCAGGCTGCTGGCATTAATCTTTAAAAAGGAGATACAGCAGCTTTTAAACTAGATAATAGGAGAGAGCCGACAGTCACCCAAGAGCGCATGCTTCGAGAGATACATCAGCTTTTAAACTAGATAATAGGAGAGAGCTGACAGTCACCCAAGAGTGCATGGTTCGAAACAATGTATCCTTGAAGGATACTACCAAAAAAAATGAAGATAGGGCATATCAGCAGAGAGGTTCCAATAAAGACAAAAGTAGCCCAAATGCCCTTGAGTATGGAGCAGACAGAGCTTAAAGATTCCAAATTACCCCTGCCTACTGATAGCCAGATTAATATCAATAAAATACAGTCTCTAAAATAATTGTATGCAAATGCTAGACGTCTAAAAAAAATAAGATGGGAGAGTTAGAATATATAGCACTAAATGAGAGGTTAGATATGATTGGTATCTCAGAGACATGGTGGAAGGAGGGCAACTAGTGGGACACTGTGATACCTGGGTACAAACTATATCGTAATGATAGAGCTGATCAAATTGGTGGAAGGAACACACCCTATGTTAGAGAGGGTATCGAGTCACAAAGGATTAAAGTTTTGCAGGAAACAAAATGCGCTGTAGAATCTCTATGGATTGAAATTCCATGTAAAAAGGGGAAGGCGATGGCAGTAGAGGTGTATTATTGACCGCCTGGCCAGAATGAACAAATGGATGATGAAATGCTCAAAGAAATCAAGGAAGCCAACAAACGTTACAGCATAGTAATAATGGGTGATTTCAATTACCCCAGTATTGACTGGGTCAGTGTCACGGCAAGACAAGCTAGGGAGATTAAGTTTCTAGATAAAATAAATGACTGCTTCTTAGAGCAGCTGGTTCATGAACCGACCAGAGGGGAAGCCATTTTGGACCTAGTCTAGTGGAACACCAGATCTGGTGCAAGAGATAAGGGTGTTGGGGCCACTTGGCAATAGTGATCACAGCATGATCACGTTTAATTTAATTAATGGACGACGGATGGTAAGGAAATCCACAGTACTACCTTTTAACTTTCGAAAGGGAGACTATGATAAAATGAGGAAAATAGTTAAGAAAAAACTAAAAGGATCAGTTGCAAAGGTTAAAGTCTTACATCAAGCTTGGGTGTTGTTTAAAAATACTATCTTGAAAGCCCAGACCAGCTGTATTATACGCTTTAAGAAAAGTGGAAGGAAGTCCAAAAAACTGACAGTATGGTTTAAAGGTGACGTCAGAGAGGCTGTTGCCAAAAAAACATCTTTCAGGACTTGGAAAAAAGAGCCAAATGACGAAAACTGGAAACAGCACAAGCACTGGCAAGTTAGATGCAAGGCATTCATAATGCAGGCAGAGAGAATTTGAGAAGAAGCTTGCTGTGAAAGCAAAAACGCGTAATAAAAGCTTTTTCAAGTACATTCGTAGGAAAAAATCTTGAGAGAATCAGTTGGACCATTAGATGATAGAGGGGTAAAACGGGCACTAAGAGGGGACAAGGCCATAGCGGAGAGACTGAATAAATTCTTTGCTTCGGTCTTTACTGAGGAAGATTTAGGGATGTTATGCATGACTTAAGTGGTATTTAAAGGTGATACTGCGGAAGAATTGAAAGAAATATCAATACACCGGGAAGATGTATTACAACTATTTGATAAACTAAAGAATAGCAAATCACCTGGACCGGATGGTATACATCCAAGGGTGTTGAAAGAACTGAAATATGAGATTGCAGACCTGCTATTAGTAATCTGTGAACTATCATTAAAATCATCTGTAATACCTGAAGATTGAAGGATGGCCAATGTAACACCAATTTGTAAAAAGGGTTCCAGGGGTGATCTGGGAAACTACAGACCAGTGAGCCTGATGTCAGTACCGGGAAAAATGGTAGAAACCATCATAAAGAACAAAATTACTGAACATGTAGATAATCATGGCTTTAAACAAGGAAGATCTTGTCTTACTAATCTGTTATGTTTTTTTGAAGGTGTGAATAAACAGGTAGACAAAGGTGAGTCTGTTGATATAGTGTAACTTGTCTTTTAGAAAGCCTTTGACAAGGTCCCTCAACAGAGACTTTTGGCAAAACTAAAAAGTCATGGGATAGGAGGCAGTGTATTCTTGTGGATAAGGAACTGATTAAAAGATAGAAAGCAGAGGGTAGGGCTAAATAGCCAATTTTCCCAATGGAGAAAGGTAAAGTATGGAGTACCCCAGGGATCTGTGCTGGGTCCACTGCTTTTTAACATATTCATAAATGACCTGGAAATGGGAAAAACGAGTGAGGTTATGAAATTTCCAGATGACACAAAACTAAAGTTGTTAAAACCCATGAAGATTGTGGAAAATTGCAAGAAGATCTTGATAAATTGGAAGACTGGGCATCCAAATGGCAGATGAAATTTAATGTGGACAAGAGCAAAGTTATGCACCTAGGAAAGAACAACCCAAACTATGGTTACACGATGCAAGGTTCCACATTAGGAACCACCACCCAGGAAAAAGATTTAGGTGTCATCGTGGATAACATGTTAAAACCCTCCATCCAATGTGTAGCGGCGGCCAAGAGAGCAAATAGAAAGCTAGGTATCATAAAGAAAGGAATGGAAAATAAAAGAAAGGATATTATAATAATGCCTCTATATTGTTCCATGGTGCGACCTTCAATATTGTATGCAATTCTGGTCGCCGTATCTAAAAAAGGAAATAGCGTTATTAGAAAAGGTACAGAGAAGAGCCACCAAAATGGTAAAGTGGATGGAAGGATACCCCTATGAAGAGAGGCTAAAAAAGGTTAGGGCTCTTCAACCTGGAAAAGAGACTGCTGAGGGGAGATATGATAGAGGTCTATAAATTAATGAATGGAGTGGAACGGGTAAACGTAGTTCGATTGTTTATGTCATCAGAATAAAGAAAGACTAGGGGACATGCAATGAAGTTACAAGGTAACCTATTTAAGACTAATAACAGAAAATATTTTGTCACTCAACGTGTAATCAAACTCTGGAATTTGTTACCGGAGAATGTAGTAAAAGCTGTTAACATAGCTGGGTTTAAAAAAGGTTTGGACAAGTTCCTGGATGAAAGGTCCATAAACCATTATTAAAAGGGACCTGGGATATCACTGCTTGACCCAATACAAGCATTGTGGAACCTGTGTCTTTTGGGAAAATTGCTAGGTACTTGTGACCTAGATTGGCCATTGTTGGAAACAGGATACTGGGCTTGATGGATCTTGGTCTGACGCAGTATGGCATATCTTATGTTCTGATATGTATATATATATTCAGGAAATATTTCTCTACTCCACTTCTGCCCTTTGTATTTCCTCCCTTCCCAGCCATCATCTACTTTTCTATCTCTCACCCCTTCACCAGCCTCAGCTCTTTCCCTGCCCTTCATTCTCTGTAGTCCAGTAGCTACCTTTGCTCCTTCCTCTGCTCCCAGTCCAGCTTACTATTATAACATTCCCGTTCCCCCTACTCCAGCCCAGCATGTGTCACCTTTCTCTTTCTCCCCCCTCCCCCTCCCCCTCAGTCCAGTCCAGCTCAATATCTACCACCTTTCTCCTTCCTCCAAGTGCTGCACATTATCTGTCACCTCTCTCCTTCACCACTCCAAGTCTAGCCCAGCCCGGTATCACTTCCTTTCCTTGTTCTCCCCCCACTTCCCTATCCCTAAACCAATTTGACTTCCACATCTCCATATGATCTTTGTGCTGTGTTCTCTACAGCTCACCTTACTCCACCTTCCTTGGTCTGCCACATGTAACCCATCTCATTGTAGCTCCCACTGTCTCTTCATCCCTCTCTCCCTCTTTCTGCTGCTCAAACTGATTGATCTTGAAGCTGCCAGAGGTAAAACGTCACATTGCATTCTATCTCCTCATTTTTCAATCAGTACTGCTTTGCACATTCCCTGTTTCAACTAAGGGGGGGGGGTGAAGAGAAAGAGGGCTCTGTATTTGCAGAAGCCTGTCTGGTTCAAATAGCTGTGTTTGAATTGAATGATTCTGTACAGTTCAAACATCGGATGTTTGAACCACACAGGCTTCCATACATAGAGGCCCCCCCCCTCCAGTCCAAACAGGGGCACAGATTTCAAAACAGAGGAGAGAGAAAACAAGCACCGACAAAAGCTGCAGCTTGGGGGGCGGAGCTAACTGAGTGCAAGATAGACGCTTGAGGTCTCAGCAACAAGGAAAACACCCCACTTGCGGTCAAACGACACACAAAGAAAGTAGGCAAGAAGGAACCCTTGGAGGACACAACTTTATTGAAGGGTCAGCCCAACACATGTTTCAGCCACTTAGGTCTTCATCAGGGGACTGTGACCACAATGGGTGAATCTGCAATTGGCATATAACCAGTCGTTACTAAAGATACTGTAGCAAAGCTCCAAGAATAGCACTGAAATTCAAAACCAGTGCTATTCTTGGAGTTTTACTACAGTATCTTTACAAAAGATTTTGGCGGTTATCCAGTTTTGCCCGCTTCATTTTTGTGACTTGTGATGACGGGGACATTCACCAATCACTTTCAAGTCCATTACTATGGGATTATTCTTTCTCAGCGTTTTTATATAACCCACTCTTTATCTCATATTTTATTTAGGGTGAACTGTCCCTATAGATAACAGGCTTAATTTTGGTAACAGTTCTTGTTTTCTTTTTGCCTCCTTTCAACAATGTTGCCTTATTGATTTTAATATGACTGGATTTATAATTGATTAACAACATGGAGGTAATATATTCATCACAAGCGTCTGACGTCAGCATCGCACTACCACATTTAAATCTCTCATGCGCAGGCTTTTTTCTTTAGTTTGATTTACAACAGCTTGTAGGTAAGTGCTTTGTTTTTCGCTCATGTCTTTTTCGTCGATATAGATTGTTCTTTCAGTCGCAGCCTTTGTGATTGTCAGTCACCGTCCATATATATACAGGGTGGCCCAAAAAAAGTGAGAACATCTTGTAAATTAAAAGCTTAAATAGTTTACTTATTTACCTTTTTTAGCTATATAATGTCTTTATTTCGACAATTTCCGGTCGCCATCTTTATTTTTAAATTTGTCAATCATTTACATCTGTCTTTTTGAATTTTTAAATAACTTATATGCTACGAGATGTTCTCACTTTTTTTGGGCCACTCTATATATATATATATTTTTTTTTTTTGACCATTGCCAGTTATGTTTTATCTTCCCCCCTATAAGTATATATGTTTGTTAAAGTCAACTACTGATCGTGACCGATACCAGTTGTCTCTGCAATATGGATGTTTCCATTAGATTTTCATTTTGATTTAGGCTTAATTTGCCTCTCCTTAAAATTTAGTCATAGTACTATTGAACCTTTGTGTCACCACTTATCGATACATCGATACACAGTTTCTATTACAGTTTGAACTAATTTCCTTAATGGGATTTGTTTTTCACCATGGATCTATATCTCCTCAATGGGATTTAAAACTATATTACGTAATATATTTCATAGTGCCATACAGGGTGCCCTACTTCAATCTCTTAGGGCTTTTTGTAAATCATGCTTTACATTGTATTCTGTAGACTCTGCAGCCAATCATATATTTTTCTTGGGGTTCAAACTATAGTTTTCTCTATTTGTTTATATCACGGATTTACTTTCTTTCATTGAGATCTTGCAACTATACTATGGGCAGTTCTTAAGTGTCACACAGTTTGCCTTACTTGTTCACTATGATTCGCATAATATCCCGTAAACTCAGCAGCCAATTTACAATTTGTCTGGGGTTCCATTATACAGCATTTTTCAAAAAGAATGACCCGATTATAAAACGTTATATTTATAGAATGACGAACATCTTTTGAATGAAAGGTGTGTTGCTCGAATGGGCGTGGCCTAGAGTTTAGCGAACCGACGCTAGATGCCACTCCACGCATTGGACAGAATCTTCATGCAATCGTAGAGCATGAGCGAGATTCACCTAAAGTAAACGTTTTTTGTGTGATTTTTCATACAAAGATTTATGGGCCATTCGTTTTTGAGGGAAACACAGTGACGGGACTAAGCTATCTTGAAATGCTGCGGACCTGGCTTTTACCAAATCTTCATGAGGACTCTGATGATTTTGTATTCCAACGGGACGGAGCCCCACCACACTGGCACAACAATGTACGGCAATTCCTCAATGACACACTGCCTCAATGCTGGATAGGGCGCACGGGACTCCGAGACACTGCCCTACACTCTTGGCCTCCAAGATCTCCAGATATGACCCATGCGACTTCTTCTTGTGGGGATACGTGAAGGAACATGTTTTTGTTCCACCGTTACCTCATGACCTAGACGAGCTCAACAACAGGATATCAGCAGCAGTGAATTCAGTCAAAGAAGTTACCTTGCGAAAAATGTGGGACGAGTTTAGCTATCGTCTTGATGTTGTCCGTGCTGCTGATGGAGGACATATTTGTAACTGAAACTTTGTTATTGTATTAGTATTTTGCACTTTGTTCCATTATTGTAATGCTCTCTAATCAATAAATTTAACGTTTCAGAATCGGGTCACTCTTTTGGAAACACGCTGTAGTTTATTTTGTCTGTTTATATCATACTCAGATTTTGACATTGGGTATGGCCAGTTTTACATATTTCTCTTGGGCGCCTCCCTCCTTTCCGTTATTATAGTATCAATATGGCAATGTTTTCCTCTTTTATTTTACTCAGCTTTGACACTGTATTTCATAACTTTTTGTTTTATTTACAATGTTTGTGTGTTCTGTTTTCAACTGTACAACAATTTGCTCATTAGTTCCTTTGGGTATAAACGTTTTGGTTTTCCTTATTTGGTGAGTTTGCTAGTTACCTTTCCATTTAAATCTTACTATATGTATGTCAAATGTTATACTTATCACCATATAGGCGGTAGTCATTCATTTTGTGGTACATATAATTTTATGTTTTATACCTTTGGTTTTAATATTTATTCATACAAGATGTTCTTTAGTTTATCCTTTTGATATTTCTCTGTTTTTATTTATTGTATTTATGCTATTATTATTTTAATGTATATCAACTTTCCTGGGCTTTGTTTGTAGCTGTGCTTTTATGTTTTAAGACTGTTTATTTTGTTTATATTTTTAGTGGTCACAGTCCCCCGATGAAGGCCAGTTTGGCCGAAACACATGTAGGGCCGACCAACCAATAAAGATTACTTTTTCCTCCAAGGGTTTCCTGCCACCTGCTTTTTTTGTTGTGTTGGGATTGCTCCCAAGGGCAGAAAGCCCACTCCTGCACCACTCACATGCAAGCACCCCACCCCCCACCCCTCACCACACACAAACACACAATCTGATGCTAGACACAAATATATAATACCAGTTACAATGATTCCTCATACAACCCATGCTACCATGTGAGAGACACAGTTATCATGTCTCTTTGAACTCTTCCCCCCAAGTACTTGTATGATTTTGGAAATGAAAGAAAGGGAATACATGTTTTGTCACACTGTAAGTGTGCTCTTTTCAAATGCACTCCTAGTCCCCCAACAGATATGAACACACACAGTCCTGCACACACATACGAATGCATGCAGCCCCCGACATTCCTCATGACACAAACAAGCACACATACACACAACACACACATGTATATGTGTACATAGCCTCCAACAGTTCCTACGATACACATGCATACACGTGTGCTTGTAGTCCCCGACAGACCCCATGATACACAGAAAGACACAAACACACACCTCCACTGACATTCACATGCACTGCCTACCCCTGATATTTCCTATGATATACACAGTTGAACCGCCCGAATGCCTGATTCTGAAAATGGGGGAAATGCACCACTGTGTCCCACTGCAAGTGTGTACTTTTCATCTTGTTTCTCTTCAATGGGCTTTCCATACCCTGATTTATGTAAGAACGCTTTTTTTAGATACAAAGTACTCAGATTTGAAAATTTAGCTTTCAAAATCTCTCTTCTTATGTTTTTTTCTACCTTCCAGCTGTTGGTCCTCTGTTCTGCTAAGTATACCTTCATTGCAAGCCTCTACCCTGAACTCTGGTTTGCTCAGACTGTTTTGCTATCTGTGCTTGTCTTAAGTTTTCAGCTTGTTTATATATATATTTATGTGGTTTTAGTTTGTGTGTTGAACTGCTTTTTTAATAATTCTCTTCAGCTTTTATGTCATCTTCTGCTGGCTGTTCCTTGCCTTCCTACTAATTTAAACCGTTCCGATGCCTGGTTCCTTTCTACTTATGTTTTAGTTTTATTTCTTTAATCTCTAAGGTCTTTCCTGTTTCATCAGAGTTTTTAAAACACTTTCGCCATTTGTGCAGAATCTGCCTGTTTTGTTCCTAATTTACCTGTGTGTGTAATGTAGGTGGAGTGGACTAGCCCCCTTCCACCCCCCCTCCCCTGAGCCATTGTTGGGACTTTTTTCTCTCTGTGCACATGTACTGACCTCCTTGTTGGTCCTCTGCTTTGCTGTGAACACCTTCATTGCAAGCATCTGTCCTGCATTCTGGTTTGCTCCGACTGTTTTGTTACCTATGTTTGTCTTAGTTTTTCAGCTTGTTTGTATAAATATTTATATAGTTTAAGTCAGTGTGTTTCTTAGCTCCATTTTGTAATTCTCTTCAACTTTTCTGCCATCTTCTGCTGGATGTTCCTTGCTCCTCTTCTACTTTATCCCTCTCACCCACCCCTAGGCTACTTTTCTGCCATCTTCTGCTGGATGTTCCTTGCTCCTCTTCTACTTTATCCCTCTCACCCACCCCTAGGCTAATAGTCTCTTATAGCTGCCCTGTGCTTATTACCAGTATTACCCACAGGTGCCCTCTAGTCCTCTGGAAATTCTCCCCTGCCTATCCATCATATATCTCCTCCAACTTCTACTCCCCCCACCATCTTATCCCGATGGCTCTACATCACTTTCTTTTCCTACTGTTGACACTCCCTAAAGTTCTCCCCTCATTCCAACAATCTCAAGCCCCTACTCCTTACCACCCCCCCTTACCTGCCATCTTGTCTTCTACCCTGTTGCATGCTGTTTTTAGCTTCACCATTTTCTCTCTCTCATACAGCCATCGCCCCTCTCTCTGAAAGAACCTCACTCTTGCTACTGAACATAAGAACATAAGATATGCCATACTGGGTCAGACCAAGGTCCATCAAGCCCAGTATTCTGTTTCCAACAGTGGCCAATCTAGGTCATATGTACCTAGCAGTTTCCCCAAGGGACACAGGTTCCACAATGCTTGTATTGGTTCAAGCATCGATATCCTGGGTCCCTTCTTAATAATGGTTTATGGACCTTTCCTCCAGGAACTTGTCCAAACCTTTTTTAAACCCAGCTACACTAACAGCCTTTACTACATCCTCTGGTAACAAATTCCAGAGTTTGATTATACGTTGAGTGAAAAAATATTTTCTTTTATTAGTCTTAAATAGTTTACCCTGTAGCTTCATTGCATGTCCCCTAGTCTTTCTATATTCTGATAAGGTAAACAATCGATCTACGTTTACCCGTTCCACTCCGTTCATTAATTTATAGACTTCTATCATATCTCCCCTCAGCCGTCTCTTTTCCAGGTTAAAGAGCTCTAACCTTTTTAGCCTTTCTTCATAGGAGTATCCTTCCATCCCCTTTACCATTTTGGTGGCTCTTCTCTGAACCTTTTCTAAAATAGCTATATCCTTTTTAAGATGCGGCGACCAGAATTGCACACAATATTCAAGGTGCGGTCTCACCATGGAACGATATAGAGGCATTATAATATCTTTTGTTTTATTTTCCATTCCTTTCCTTATCATACCTAGCATTCTATTTGCTCTCTTGGCCGCTGCTGCACACTGGGCCGAGGGTTTTAACATGGTATCCACAATGACACCTAAATCTTTTTCCCGGGTGGTAGTTCCTAATGTGGAACCTTGCATCATGTAACCATAGTTTGGGTTGTTCTTCCCTAGGTGCATAACCTTGCATTTATCCACATTAAATTTCATCTGCCATTTTGATGCCCAGTCTTCCAATTTATCAAGATCCTCTTGCAATTTTCCACAATCCTCTTGGGTTTTAACAACTTTAAATAGTTTTGTGTCATCTGCAAATTTGATAACCTCACTCGTTATTCCACTTTCCAGGTCATTTATGAATAATGTCAAAAAGCAGCGGACCCAGCACAGATCCCTGGGGTACACCACTATTCACCTTTCTCCATTGGGAAAATTGGCCATTTAGCCCTACCCTCTGCTTTCTATCTTTTAACCAGTTCCTGATCCACAATAGTACACTGCCTCCTATCCCATGACTTTAGTTTTGCCAAAAGTCTCTCATGAGGGACCTTGTCAAAGGCTTTCTGAAAGTCCAGATACACAATATCAACCGACTCACCTTTGTCCACCTGATTATTCACTCCTTCAAAAAAACATAACAGATTAGTAAGACAAGATCTTCCTTGTCTAAAGCCATGTTGGCTGTCTCCCATTAGGTTGTGACTATCTACATGCTGAGTAATTTTTATTCTTTATGATGGTTTCTACCATTTTTCCTGGTACTGATGTCAGGCTCACCGGTCTGTAGTTTCCCGGATCACCCCTGGAACCCTTTTTAAAAATTGGTGTTACATTGGCGATCCTCCAATCTTCAGGTATTAGAGATGATTTTAATGATAGTTCACAGATTACTAATAGCAGGTCTGCAATCTCATATTTCAGTTCTTTCAACACCCTTGGATGTATACCATCCGGCCCAGGTGATTTACTACTCTTCAGTTTATCTAATAGTTGTAATACATCTTCCCGATGTATCAATATTTCCTTCAATTCTTCCGCACCTTTAAATACCACTTCAGTCATGGGTAACATCCCTACATCTTCCTCAGTAAAGACTGAAGCAAAGAATTCATTCAGTCTCTCCGCTATCGCCTTGTCGCCTCTTAGTGCTCCTTTAACCCCTTTATCATATAATGGACCAACTGACTCTCTCACAGGTTTTTTTTCTACGAATGTACTTGAAAAGGTCTTTACTTCGCGTTTTTGCTTCCACAGCAAGCTTCTTCTCAAATTCTCCCTTTGTCTGCCTTATCAATGCCTTGCATTTGACTTGCCAGTGCTTGTGCTGTTTCCAGGTTTCGTCGTTTGGCTCTTTTTTCCATTTCCTGAAAGATGCTTTTTTGGCAACAACAGCCTCTCTGACCTCACCTTTAAACCATGCTGGCAGTTTTTTGGACTTCCTTCCACTTTTCTTAAAGCGTGGAATACAGCTGGTCTGGGCTTCCAAGATAGTATTTTTCAACAACAGCCAAACCTGATGTACGTCTTTAACCTTTGCAACTGCTCCTTTTAGTTTTTTCTTAACTGTTTTCCTCATTTTATCAGTCTCCCTTTCGAAAGTTAAAAGGTAGTACTGTGGATTTCCTTACTATCCCTCCTCCACTAATTAAATCAAAGGCGATCATGCTATGATCACTATTGCCAAGTGGCCCCAAACAACCTTATCTCTTGCACTAGATCTGGTGTTCCACTAAGGACTAGGTCTAATATGGCTTCCCCTCTGGTCGGTTCATGAACCAGCTGCTCCAAGAAGCAGTCATTTATTTCATCTAGGAACTTTATCTCCCTAGCATGTCCTGACGTGACACTGACCCAGCCGATACCGGGGTAGTTGAAATCACCCATTATTATTACTGCGCTGTAACGTTTGTTAGCTTCCTTGATTTCTTTGAGCATTTCATCATCATGTCATGTCCCCTTCTCTCTCCCCTGCACTTTCCTTCTCCTTCTCCTTCATCTTCCCTGGACCCCTAGACTTTTTTCACACCCCCGGGGCAAATCCACACGCTTCAAACCTTATCCCTCTCCTTTCCCCATCCTCTCTCGCTTTCTCATGCGCCTTGTTAAATGTACACTTCATATTTAATAAACTCACCATTCACAACCTCTTTATCTCTAATACTCTGCACCTTCTTGCTCTGAGACCTGGCTTCTCCCTGAAGCCTATTTCAGCTGCTGCCCTCTGTCAGGAGAGTACCAATTTTCCTATATGCCTTGCTCCATTGAGCATGGCAGTAGTGTTATTTATTTAACATTTTTTATATACAGCTTTTCTGCAATTCAAAACAGTTTACAGGAACAAAAGGTAACAGTGTGTTCATAGCTGTTTTACAAGGAATAGTGCCAAGTTTCTACTCTCGCCTTCCTGCCAATTTCAACCTCTCCTTCTACCTCACTCTCACTTCTTTCCTTCCTTTGAAGTCCACTCCATTCGCCTCTTTACTGCACTATCTCTCTGGTTAGCTGTTATTTATCGACCCCCTGATAAGTCCATCTCTGTCTTTTTCACTGAATTTGACTCATGGCTTTCCCTCTTTCTAGATTCATTTTCCCCCTCTATTATTCTTGGGGATTTTAACATTCATGTTGATATCCTCTCTGAGCCTCATGCCTTAAAGCTCCTTTCCCTTACCACCTCAATCTCCAGCTATGCTTTACTGCCCCTACTCACCAGCTGGGCCACTGCCTTGACTCTGTCTTCTCTAACTGCTCACCCTCAAATTTCTGCTCCTCAGTTCTTCCCTTATCTGACAATCATCTCTAAGTTTCACTCTTCATCACCCCCTCCCCCACCTCACTCTCACCCAGTCTCCTACAACATCTTAGAAATCTTTGCGGTATTGACCCATTAGCTCTTTCCATTGATGTCTCACCACCTTTTTCCTCCACTATGTCATCTAAGTCTGTTGATGAGGCCGTATCTTCCTATAACTCTGTACTCTCCTCTGCTCTGGATGGTCTTGCTTTTCGCACTTCATGTCCTGAGAGACGTACTGTATCTCAGCCATGGCTGTCCTCTAAAACCTGCTACCTATGTTCCTGTGTCTTCGGCTCAAATCCTGCACCCTTATGGACTTCCTACATTTCAAATTCATGCTAGCCTCTTTCCAGTCTACCATACCATTTGCCAAACAAGAGTATTATGTCCATCTGACTAATATTTTTGCCCCCTGATCCTCACCATTTCTTTACAACTCAAAGTGTCACTGCCTCCAACCCCTCCTTCCCTTTCTGCCCAGACTTTGGCTGATTACTTCCATGACAAAGTCCACAAGCTTACCCTTCAGTTCCCCTCAAGGTCATCTCCATCTTCCCCCTCTTCATTCCTTAATCCTTCCTTCAACCTGTCGTCCTTTCTTCCTTTTCTATATTCAGTGAGAAAAAATCACTCATCCTCTCTCCTCCTCTACAGTAAACTTACTATCTGCTCCTCTGATCCCATTCCCACCCATCTACTAAGCTCCATCTCACCGTTGTCTCTTCCATCTGTAATTTCCTCAACCTATCGCTTTCTACTGCAACTGTTCCTGCAGCCTTCAAGCATATTGCTGTACTTCTCCTCAAGAAACCACCTCTTGATCCTAGCTGTCCTTCTATCGATCCATCTCTCTCCTCCCCTTTATTTCAAAACTACTCAAATGTGGCAGTTCACCACCACTGTCTTGACTTTCCTCTCAGTCTCTTCTGGATCCACTGCAATTTGGCTTTTGTCCTCTACATTCTACTGAGATGACTCTTGCCAAATCCCCCAGTGACTTGTTCCTCACCAAATCCAAGGACCTTTACTTGATCCTCATCCTTCTTGACCTTTCTGCCGCTTTTGACACTGTTGATCACCATCTTCTCCTTGATACCTTGTCTTTGCTTGGATTTAGGGGCTCTGTTGTGTTCTGGATTTCTTCCTCTCTCTCCCATCGTACTTTTAGTGTATGTTTTGGTGGATCCGCCTCCACTGCTATCCTGTTTTCAGTTGATGTACCCCAGGGCTTTGTCTTGGAAACCTCTCCTTTTTTCTCTCTACATTCAGTCCCTTGGTGCACTCATCTCCTCCCATGGTTTTCAGTGTCATCTCTATGCTGATGACTGCCAGATTTACCTCTCTGCACCTGAAACCTCTCTGGGAATCCAGGCCCAGATCTCTGTCTGCCTATTTGACATTAGTGCCTGGATGTCTCACTGCCATCTGAAATTGAACATGGCCAAAACTGAGCTCCTTATCTTTCCCCCTAAGCCCCCCTTCCCCCCTACTCCTTTCTCTATTTCTCTGGATAACACTCTACTCCTCCCTGCTTCCTCAGCTTGCAACTTTGAGGTCATCTTTGACTCCTCTCTCTCCTTCTCCACACATATCCCCTTCCCTTATGTTCCATGTAAATCTTCAATTGTATTGTAACCGTTATTTATTTATTTTATTTATTTATTTAGACAGTTTTGTATACCACCTTATCCTTCAATCAAAGTGGTCACAATATAATTGGGGGATGTATTTTTTTTTTAACACGAGGGGATATGAGACACATACATTAATACTTACAGGGAACATGGGTAATGGAGGGTTAAGTGGCTTGCCCAAGACCACAAGGAGCACCTGTGGGACTAGAAACCCCAGTCCTTCCGGCCCAAGGTTGCTGTCCTCTAGTGGGATTTGAACCCCCGACCTTCCGGCCTGAGGTAACTTGCCCCAACCACTAGGCCACTCCTCCCTTTAGTTGTATTGTTGATCATTTTGATTGAAAGATAAAAGTGGTATACAAATCTGCTAAAATAAATAAATAAATATCCAACAACTAGCTAAAACTTGCCATTTCTTTCTCTATAATACTGGCAAAATTCATCCCTTCCTTCTGAACACACTACTAAGAACCCTTATGCATTCTCTAGTCACCTCTCGTCTAGACTCTTCTTCGCTAGTCTTTCTCTGAATTATCCCTCTCCACTTTAATCTATTCAAAACATAGCTGCATAGTTAATCTTCTGCCAGTGTTGCTATGCTCCTGTCAACCCTGTTCTCAAGTCACTTCATCAGCTTCCTATCCGTTTCCATATCCAGCTCAAACTTCTACTACTGACCTATAAGTGCCTTTTTCAGCTACTTCTCACTATCTTTCCTCCCTTATCTCTGACTACACCCCTCCTCAGGAACTCCGCTCTTCTGGCAGATCCCTTCTATCTGTGCTCCTTTCTTCCACTGCTAAGTCCAGACTTTGATCTTTCTATCTTGCTGTTCCTTATGCCTGGAACAAACTACCCAAGTCACTGCGTCAGGCTCCATCTGTGGTCCTGTTCAAATCCAGGCTAAAAACTCGCTTGTTTGAGACTGCTTTTTGATCCTAATCCCCTAGTCTCCTGTTCCCCGCACCATTCCCCTAGATATATTCTAATCCACAGTTGTGTTGTCTGTCTTGACTAGACTCTAAGTTCTCAGGAGCATGGACCGTATCTTACATGTGTCTGTACATCACTGCATATGCTTTGCAGCACTATATAAATGATAAATAGCAGTAGTAGTAGTACCTGGGCACCTTCAGACATTGAACTACATAGAAAAATTAAGCCAGAAGCAGGAAAAAAGGTTTCAAGAAACATGATTTGGAATAAAGTTGATATTTCCTTTTATAATCCTCTAGCTTTAAAACTTATAACTCCTTTACTTGTGCTACTACCTTGATTTCAACACCTGGCAAACAATAAATGAATATTTTATCAGAAAGTACTCTTACTAGAAAGTTACATTGGAATCTTAAGGTCATACTTACGATGACCTCAATTCTGTGAAGTACAGAGGAATGTAAAAAAAATATGCACAGGAGTAAACTTTAGAAAAGATCAGGCTCTTTCTGTAGCCGAGCAGAATGTTTGTAGCATCAGACAAAATGTAAAGGACTGAATACCCAGACATTTGTCAATTTACATAGTTTGAGAATTTTGCAGACATGAGGTCTAGACTGTTACATCATATTGTTGTAAATAGTATAAGTAAAAGATTGATTACTATTTACATACCTTTGCTATTCTATCAGCTGTTTCTTTACAAAACTGTGTTGGGTTATCAAAATGTTGGATTAGGTGAGGCAGTAAACACAGAATGTTTAGAGGAAATCCTGAAATAAAATGAAACAGTGAAGTTATATACTGCAGAATTAATTAAGGTTACTAAACCTCTATGATACATCATTTAGATGGTGCCAATTAAATTTCAACTACTAGTACTTTCTTAAGCAGTTATTACTTGCCAAAACAAGTATGCAATCCTGGGACCAGTTAAGCAAAGTTACTCACCTATAAGAGGTGTTCTCCAGGTACAGCAGGAATCAGTCCTCACTTATGGGTGACATTTGCACCGACGGAGCCCGCACAGAGCAATTCCCCAGCTTTCAAAGAAAGCCTTTGGAATTGCTGTCACGCATGCGTGGTCCTCTTCCCACCCAAGGATGCCATCTTGCTCAGTCAGGTCCCTTAGCTCGAGCCCTACCAAGCAGATGGCAAGGGAAGGACAAAAATCTAGCAACTCATCAGGGGAGGTGGGAGGGTCCCTGAAGAACACCTCTTACAGGTGAGTAACTACGCTTTCTCCAGGAACAAGCAGGAAGTCAGTCCTCACTTATGGGACTCCCCAGCTACAGGCTACCGCACCTGTAACCAAAAAACGCCTCCGCGAGGTCATGAGCAGAAGCCGATGCACGAAGGAGCCCGAGTCCTCGGGGTGAAGCCTTCGGTAGCTGTGAGGAAGGGTCAGAGGGCAGGAGTTACTTATACCCCGAACAGATTACGGAGTACAGCCTGGCCGAAGGCGCTGTCCCAACAGGACTCCCTCTCCAGGCAGCAGTGAGCAGCAAAGGTGTTCGCTGAAGATCAAGTCGCCGCCCGGCAGATGTCCACTGAAGCCGCTTTGGCCCAGACCCCGTGCACGGTGACCCGATGATCTAATTGGGCACCCGCCTTCATGTGGGCAAAGGTGATGCAGTCCACCACCCAAATGGAGAGGGTGCGTTTAGTGACTGCCTGCCCCAGTCAATTGGGATCATAAGTCGTTAAGAGTCGGCCAGACTTATGATGGGCCTGGGTGCGCTGCAGATAGAAAGCAAGAGCCCTTTTGCAGTTGAGTGTATGGAGAGCCGTCGATGCCTGGTCGGCATGGGGTCTCGGAAAGAAAGTCGGTAAGACTATCTCCTGATTGAGATGGAAGTCCAAAACAATCTTCAGCAGGAACTTGGGGTGGGTACGGAGGACCACCCTATTCCTATAGAATCTAGTGTAAGGGGCATCAGCCATGAGAGCCTGGAGCTCAATGACTCAGTGGGCCGAGGTCAGAGCCACCAGGAAGACCATCTTCCAGGATAGGTGCCGAAGTGAGCACGTTGCCATCGGCTCGAAGGGTGAACGCGTAAGCTGCATGAGCACTACGTTCAGGTCCCATTCTGCCAGTGGAGGCCGGATGGGCGGCTTGGACAGCAAGAGACCCCGCATAAAGCGGGAGAACAAGGGATTTTCCCTCGACGAGGAGGTGATTCACCGAGATGGCACTCAAATGCATTCTGACGGAGTTTGAATTCAGGCCCTTCTTCTAGAGATGGAGGAGGTACTGAAGGACCCACCGAGTGAGGCAAGAGAATGGGTCTAGACCGAGAAGTGTTGCCACTTGAAGGTGTAAGCTCATTTAGACGAGGTCTTCCTCGACGCGAGGAGGTCCTCCTTCGGGAGATCCAGTGGGGCTAGGGATAACAAGGCCAGGTTTGGGTGCAGTACCCGTCTCTCCATTTGCGTTAGTAGGCCCGGGGCAGAGTCCTGGGAAACTGGAGGCTCTGTCGATAGCCGGAGCAGAAGTGGGAACCAGGGTTATCGAGGCCATGAGGAAACTATGAGTATCATCGATGCCCAGTCCCGCTGAGCTTTGTGGAAGGTCCTCACAATGAGAGAAGTGGGAGGGAATGCGTACAGCAGGCCAGAGGAAGGAACGCTCAGAAGGAACGCATCCAGGCCCTCCTTGCTCGGGTGCAGCATTGGGCCGCAGTAGCGGGGGAACTGTGTGTTCAACGGACTGGCAAATAGGTCCATGGCTGGAGTTCCCCACCAATGAAACAGTCAGCTGAGGGTGGAGGATTCTGCTGTTTGTCCGCCAGGATGTTCTCCTGGCTGGGAGGTAGACCATCCTGAGGGTCATCCCCCAATGGAAGGCAAAGGAGCAGAGGAGGACCATTTCCTAGCAGAGGGAGCGTGATCTTGTACCCCCCTCCTTGTTGATGCAGAACACTGCTACACAGTTGTCGGTTTGCACGAGCGCCAACCTCCCCCTGAGGTGATCCTCAAAGGCTCTCGGGGCCCACCGAACCGCCCGAAGCTCGAGCAAGTTTATTTGTTGTTGAGACTCCTCGGGCAACCATTGCCCCTATGTGCACAATGCACCACAGTGGGCTCCCCACCCCAGCAAGGAGGCATCCGTTGTCAGCACTATCTCGTGCTGTGGGGTTAGAAGGCCAACCCCCGGAGGATTTTGGGGGGGTTTTGCCACAAGTCCAGGGACAGGTGAAGGCTGTGGGAGACCTTTACGGGGTCCCTGAGGTCGCCGACG
This sequence comes from Ichthyophis bannanicus, assembly GCA_033557465.1. NCBI lineage: Eukaryota > Metazoa > Chordata > Amphibia > Gymnophiona > Ichthyophiidae > Ichthyophis > Ichthyophis bannanicus. The sequence continues at coordinate 1,536,496,772 of CM066032.1, forward strand.
GACGGGGTCCACTGGGCAATGAGGCACCACTGAGCTGTCCGCATATGTTGGCGGGTGTGGGGAACCACATATACAGTAGAGGCCATGTGGCCCAGGAGGCACAGCATAGTTCGGGTCGTGACCCGAGGGGTGCTCTGGACCTGGGCCACCAGGGCTCGAAGGCGGTCGGCGCGATCCGCTAGCAGAAAAGCGGTCACCTGCTGAATATCGAGGTGTGTGCCAATGAATTCTAAGGCCTGCACCGGTTCGAGGTGGAACTTGGGATAGTTGACCAAGAAACCCAGGCACTTGAGCAGGAGGATCGTGCATGATGCCGCCAGGCGGGTTTCCTCAACTGAGGATCCCATGACGAGCCAGTCGTCGAGGTAGGGGAAGACCGGTATGCCCTGATGCCTGAGGGAGGCGGCGACCATGAAGAGGCACTTCGTGAAGACCCGGGGGGGGACACGAGGCCGAAGGGAGCACCCTGTATTGGAAGTGCTCCCCCTGCACCTTGAAGCACAGGTACTGCCAGTGCTGGGGGTGAATCAAAATGTGGGTGTAGGCATCTTTTAGATCCAAGGAGCATAGCCAGTCGCCCTACCAAAGGTAGGGCAGCAGAACGCCAAGGGATAACATCTTGAACTTCTCCCGCACCAAGAACTTGTTTAGCTTTCGGAGGTCGAGGATGGGCTGCAGACCCCCCATCTTCTTCGGGATGAGGAAGTAATGGGAATAGAATCTCCGACCTCGGAGGTGCAACGGCACCCTCTCAACCACCCGATGAGCGAGAAGGTTGATTAATTCCTGCTGCAGGATGACCTGATGCACGGGGAGTCGAGGAGGCTCCGCCGGGGAGAAGGGAGAGGGAAGCCTGTCTAGGCAGAGGTGATAGCCATCCCGGATTACCCGGAGGACCCAGGTGTCCGAAATGATGGAAGCCGAGGGGCAAAGGAGGACAGGCGTCCCCCCACTGGCTGCTGAGCCGCAGGGGGTGAGAGGCTATGCGGCTGGTGTCAAAACTCCTGTGAGGGTTGAGGCGGTCTGGGGTTTTGGCCTTGGGCCCTTTCGGCTTCCGGTGACCCTGGCCGGTCTTCCCTTGTGCCGCAGTGGTCAGCGTGGGAGTAGGTGGGTACGGTTGGTAGCCACGGTAGGGCAGACCCTTCCTTGGAAAGAAAGACTTTTTGGTTTGTTGTTTCTTTCGAGGGAGGGTGGAGGTCTTGTGCAAGAGATGGGTTCAGGTGACAAACTCCATCTCTATCTCCGCGGCCTTGTCATCCATCGGTTTGCCAAAGAGCTGCTCACCAAGGCAGGGGACGGCCAGGAGCTTCTCCTGTCCCACTTCTCCAAATCAAAGGATTGCAGCCATGCCTGGTGACGGGCCCCATTGCAAGCAGTTGCCACTCGAGCCGAGGACTTGAAACCATCGTAGGCGGCACTGGAGAGATACTTTGAGCAGTCCATGAAAGACTTTAGCAGGGTACTGTACCTATTGAGGGATTTGCCCTCGAGGTCTGCGGAGAAACCGCTGAGCTCCTTGGCCTAGTGACACAAGAACATGCCCATGTATAACTGGTATGCCTGAATACGGCAGGAGAGCATGGATCCCTGGTAGGCCTTGCGGCCTAGGGCGTCGAGGGCTCTCGACTCCCAGCCCGGGGGAACCGAAGAGTGTGACTTTGGGCTCTTTTGCTTTCTCATGGCCGACTCCACCACCATGGAAGTGTGGGGGAGTTGGGTTTTCCTGAACCCAGGGCCGCGCTGGACTTTGTACATGGTATCGAGGTGCTTACTCACGATGGGAACCGAGGCAGGTGCCTCCCACATGCAGAGTAGCAGCCTGGACAGGATAGGAGGAACCGGGACAGTAAGATACTCCTGAGGTGGGGACTCGTACTGAAGGATGTCAAGCTCTTCACTTCAAGGGTCCTCCTCAGCCTGGTTGGCCAGGTTGAGAGCCCGTGCCATATCCCGAAGAAACACCAGTAAGGCAGTGTCCTTGGGTGGCGAGCGCCGCTGAAATGCAGGTGGGGAGGGGTCTGACGTAAGGTCCCGATGGGCAAGGGTTTCGGGGGAGGTATCCCCATTGGACTCCAGTTCGAGACGTTAGATGAGGAATCCGAACCGGGCTGGTCGCCCTGCCCAACGGCTGAGGCTCGCTTGGAGCCAGAGGCTCTGGAGGATCTTGCCCCCGAGAACGGGAAGGCAAGCGATACCGACGTCGAGGACCCTCACGAGGCCCGCGGCTCTCGGGGGTTTCCTGGATGGTTTTCTGCATCCCACGCAAGGGAACCTCAGTCACTGGGTGTGAGTCAGTGAAGCTGACTGTGAGCGCCTTCTGGGAAGCGATGAACACAGACACGCTACGTTTTAGCACCAGCATGCGGGGTGGGGCCCTGCGACGCCTACCCCAGTGTCACCGGGTCGGGCATTGAGGAGGAAACGGGATCCTCGCTGGGACGGCCCTCAGGAGACCGGGCGCCATATCTGTTTGAGGTACCTTGCAGGGCTGCTCCTTGTCCGACTCTCAGGAATGCCGAAGGGGGTTAAGCGACCAAGTGCAGGAGCACTCGCGCTTGTCGGGAGCCTCTGACAGCGACTTTGAGGCCTACTTCTTCTTCTTGCGCAGCTCCACTTCAAGGGATCCCTGGTCGGAGTGCCACCGAGAGCACGGGGCCGAAGTGGAGGATCCCACTGGAGGAGAGACGACCAAGGGTGCCACCAGGGACTCCAAGGCGGCCTTTCTGAAAATGTCTTCGGACTTCTGCTTACGATTGAGCAGGGCTTTGGAGGACATTTTCTTACAAAGTGAACAGAGTTCTGGATCATGGTCAGCCCTGAGACACTGCAGGCAACAGTCATGGGTGTCTGTAAGCAATATGTCCTTAGAGTATCTATCACATTTTTTGAATCCGGTGGCCACAGGGGCAAAAATGACCCCCGGAAGGTCGAAGACCCACATGGCCGTGGTTGGAGGAAAAAGAGGCGCGAAGCCCGTTAAAAGCAAAAAAAAAAATGAGGAAAAACACTAATGACTCTAAAAAGATAGTGCAGGGGAAGGACGGGTAGAGGACCGGTGCAACTGGAAAACAGGTAGGCCTATAGGCCGAAAAACAAAACACTTTTTCTGAGGGACGAGGACGTGTGTCCAAAGGGCTCCGTGGAAAAAGGGAGACTGAGCAAGATGGCACCCTTGGGCAGGAAGAGGACCACGCATGCGTGGCAGCAATCCCAAAGGCTTTCTTTGAAAGCTGGGGAATTGCTCCGCGAAGGCTCCGTCGGTGCCGATGTCACCCATAAGTGAGGACTGACTTCCTGCTTGTTCCTGGAGAAAGATTATTTATTTATTTGACAGATTTTCTAGACCACCCTTCCAAAACAGTTTATCAGAGCAGTTCATAGTACAATTAAATAGAAGTAGTAAAGTGTAGTTACTCACCTGTAACAGGTGTTTTCTGGGGACAGCAGGAATCTGCCCTCAGATATGGGTGACGACGGCGCCAATGGAGCCCACGTGGAAGCATCTCCCCAGCTTTCAAGGTAAGCCTTTGGGAGATGCAACACACATGCGTGGTCCCCTTCCCGCCCAAGGGTGCCATCATGCCTCAGTCTAATGACATAGCTAAGATGGCAAAAAATAAAATATGGTAAAGGAGCAACTCCAAGGGAAGGAGGGAAGGTTGTGAGAACCGATTCCTGCTGTCCCCAGAGAACACCTGTTACAGGTGAGTAACTATGCTTTCTCCGGGAACAAGCAGGAAGTCAGTCTTCACATATAGGACTCCCTAGTTACAGGCTACTGAAAATCTTTAAAAAACACCACAGCGATCTGCAAAGGGTGAGCCATGAGCTGCAGCAGTTGAATCCCTACTGAGAGACTCTCACAAGACCCAAGTGTCTGGCGGGGAACCCGCACTCCATTAGTCTGAACACAGAAGGGTCTGTGAGCAGGAGTTGCCTACACCCCGAATAGATTACAGAGTACAGCCTGGCTGAAGGCACTGTCCCATTGGGACTCCCTCTCCAGTCAGTAGTGAGCTGCGAAGATATGGACCGAAGACCAGGTGGCAGTCTGGCAGATTTCAGTCACAGGTACGGAGCATAGGTTTGCCACGAAAGTAACCATGGCCCTGACACGGTGCACCATGACCCTCTGGTCCAGCGAGATCTCCGCCTGCTCATAGGCACAGGTAATGCAGTCCACCACCCAAGTGGACAGAGTTTGCTTAGTCACTGGGATCCCTAGACGACTGGGGTCATAGGATACGAAAAGCTAAGGTGCTTTGCAGTGGCCCTGAGTCTGTTGCAGATAGAAGGACAGGTACTTTTTACAATCCAAAGTATGGAGGATGGTCTCTGCCCCGCTTGTGGAGGCCTTGGAAAGAAGGAGGGGATCACCACCTCCTGATTGAGGTGGAATGGGGACACCACCTTCGGCAGGAATTTGGGGTGTGTGCGGAGCACCACCCTGTTCTTGTAGAACCTTATATAGGGGGGCTCTGCCATCAGAGCCTGGAGCTCGCTAACTCTATGAGCTAATGCGAGTGCCACAAGGAAGACAACCTTCCAGGAGAGGGACCTCAAGTGGCAGATAGCCGGGTGCTCAAACGACGGCTTACTGAGCTGCAAGAGCACTGTGTTGAGATCCCACTGCTGCTGGAGAGTGGATGGGGGGTTTGGATAGCATGAGGCCCCAGAAGAATCGAGATACAAGGGGCTGAGCCAAGAGAGGTTTGCCCTCAATGGAATGGTGGTGCACTGCAATAGCGCTCATGTGCACTCTGATCAAGTTGGACTTTAGCCCCTCGTGTGACAGGTGGAGTAAGTACTGGAATACCACCTGTATCAAGCAGGAGAACGGGTTCACCTGTCTCTCAGCGCACCACACCAAGAATCAACGCCACTTGAAGGTATATGCCCTTCTTGTGGAAGCCTTATGAGAGGCCAGAAGAACCTCTTCCATGTCCTATGGGAAGATGAAGAGAGCTAGAGCTACCCTTTCAGCAGCCAAGCCGTGAGTGACAAGGACCCCAGGATGGGGTGTAAGAGACAGCCCTGTTCCTGTAATCTAGGGGAATCAGCGATGCTGCTGACAGGAAGAGGAAGAGCAGGAACCAGGGTTACCTGGGCCACCGTGGGACTATCAGCATTAGTAATGCCTGTCATGCTGCACCTTGAAGAGGGACGTGGCGACCAGTGATGCCAGCGGGAAGGCGTAAAGGAGGCCTTCCGTCCATGGAATGAGGAATGCGTCCGCTGCCAACGAGACAGGTGCAACTGGCAGGAGCAGAAGCGGGGTGACTGTGTGTTGTCCAGGCTGGCGAACAGGTCCACCAGGGGGACACTCCACAATTGAAACAGCCGGGAGGCCACTTTGGGATACAGGTGCCACTCGTACAGCTGGAGGACTCTGCTCAGCTTGTCCACTAGGGCATGGTCTTGGCCCGGGAGGTAGACTGCTTTTAGGAGCATCCCTCTGCATGTTGCATAGGAGCGGAGAGAGTACGACCCTGTGCTCCCTTGCTTGTTCAGGTAGAACACTGCAACTTGGTTGTCAATCTGGATCAGCACCGACTGGTGCTACAGTCAGTGGCGGAAGGCTCAGAGAGCCAAAAATATTGCCCGGGGCTTCAGAAGCTTGATTTGCATCTGGGATTCCGTCTGGGACCAGCTGCCTTGCATCTGGAGGTCCTCGCAATGCGCTCCCCAATCCAGCTAGGAGGCGTCCGTGGTGAGGACCCTCGGGGGGGTGGGTGCCTGGAAGGGCAAACCCAGCCTGAAGGTGATGGGAAATCTGCCACCATCCGAGGGAGTCTGCCAGCTGGCGGGTCACTCTCCCTCTGTCCCGGAGCCTGCTCTCATGTGCAGTTGGGCATATGGGGTCACGTGATTCGTGGAAGCCATGTGGCCCAGCAGGCAGATGAGAAGCCAGGCAGGTAGCAACCAATGTTGCTGTACCTCTGCAGCTAGCCCCCTGAGGCGTTCTGACCTTTCCTGAAGGAGGAAGGCCTTGGCATGGAGGGTGCCTAGCTGAGCCCCTATAAACTCCAAGCTTTGAGCCAGAGAGAGGTGGGACTTGGTGTAGTTGATGACGAACCCCAGATGTTGCAGGGCATTAATGTGTGCCCTGTGGCGTGTTCGCCTCTGCAGCTGTGCCTCCCCTTATGAGCCAGTCATCCAGGTAGGGAAAGACAAAAACCCCTTGGAGACGGAGGTGGGCTGGAACCACTGCTAGGCACTTTGTGAAGATCCTTGGCAATGAGACCAGTCCGAAGGGCAGCACCCTGTATTGGTAATGCTCTCCTCCCACCACGAACAGGAGGTATTTTCTGTGGCAGGGATGGATCAGGATGTGTGTGTAGTGTTGGTATGTGAGGGTTGAAACCTACTTCATACCATGTCCCAAAGCAAGCCTTGTTGCCTGTCCTGCTAACAGAGTGACTCGAAGCAGTCCTGTAGTGGAAGTCATGCCCATATAGGAGCAGAAGCCTGCACAAACCTAGATTGCTGAGACAGCAGCACAGACTTTGCAGAGTATGCTGCAAACAGCTCGTGGCAGTAGGCCAAGTATAAGACATGCAGAAACAGGAAACATACCCACCACAGACTAAGATGGGGGGGGGGGGGCTGATGGGAAAACATAAGATAGCAAAGTCTAAGAACGGTTATCACCAGGTGTGAAACAAGGAAGTTGGAAAATATGATGCGCAAGCATTCGCTATCACAGAAGCATATGTGTACGTGACAAACAATGTATATAAGGACAGAATTTGGTATCATTCGGAGGTCAGGATATAAACAGGACTTATACAGAGAATCTGTGGTTAGTGAGTTGTCCAGCTTCTGTACTTCTTTGTCATTTAGCCTATCGGACTCAGGCAACCTGTATTACTAAGAAAATAATGCTGCTTTTGCTATTTGGCTGATTGTGACTGATTGGGCATAATAAAGATCTCATTTCCTTACTGACTGAGTGAGTCTGATTAGAATAGTGCGAGGTCTCCAACTATCTTTGGGGTATAACATAGCAGCCTTAGTCCACAAAAATCCCCAAGAGTAGGCATCCTTTAGGAGCATAGCCAATCTCCCTGTTGGAGGAATGGCATCAATGTTCCAAGGGAGAGCATTTCCCTTACCAGAAACCTGTTCAGATCCTGCAGATCCAGGATGGGCCTGAGGCCCCCTGTTCTCATGGGGACAATGAAATACCTGGAGTAGAAGCCAGTGCCCCAGAGATGTTTCGGCACTGGCTCCACAGCCTTGTCCTCAAGGAGACCCGTGAGCATTGTGAGGAGCAAGTCTGGTAGAGGAGAGGTCTTACGGGCTCTCCTGGAAAGTATGAGGGTGATGCCTGCTGTAGGTGGAGGAAGTAGCCCTTCTTGACTATTTGTAGGACCCAGGTATCAGTGTTGAAGGTGGACCACCTGTGGGCAAACAGGGCCAGATGCCCCCTTGTGGGCTGTAGGAGACCTCCTGGGGGAGAGCAGGTCATGCCCAGGGAGTCAAAAGCTTCCCCCAGGCTGAGCCAGAGCCAGGGCCAGTACCTGGGACTTGGGGGTCTTTTGCTTACAGGGGCCATGACCCTGCCCCTTGTGCTGTTGGCCATGCTGAGGGGCTGAGAAAGCCTGGAACTGTGAGGCATTGCCAAAGTCACCTTTATCCTCAGGAAGAAGAGCTTCTTTCCCGAAGCCTTCTTACGGGGCTGCACGGAGGTCTTTTTTGAGTGTCTGGTCCTCGTTAGGAACTCAGTCTCTATCTCTGCTGCTTTGTCTGTCATGGGTTTCCTGAAGATGTTCTCACTGATGCAGGGGACATCAATAGGTTTGTCCTGAACCCACTGTTCGAGGTCAGACGATTGCAGCCATGCATGGTGTCGGGCCCCGATGCTGGCGGTGGCCACCCCGGTTGACGACTCGAAGCCATTGAAAGCTGCTCGTGACAGGAATTTCGAGCACTCCTTGACCATTGAGGCCAGAGACTTGAACCTCTGGAGAGGTTCCCCGTCGAGGCCTGCCAAGAACCCACTGACCTCTTTTGACAGCTCTTTGAGGTACAAGTCGATGTAGAGCTGGTAGGACTGGACCCGGCATATCAGCATCGAGCCCTGAAAGGCCTTCCGGCCAAGGGTCCGGGACTCCCTGCCAGGGGGCACTGAGGAATGGGTCTTTTGGCTCTTGAGTCTGCGCATGGCAGACTCAACACCCATTGAGTTATGGGGAAGTTGGGTTTTCTAGAACCCAGGGCCTTGGCAGAGTTGAGTTGCCTGCTGACAATGGGCTCTGACACCGGTGTCTCCCACATGCGGATAAAGAGGCATTCGAGGATCGGCGGGACGGGTTGCATGAGAGCCACCCATCGAAGGGACCTCATACTGGAGGATATCCAGTTCTTCCATGCAAGGCTCTTCCTCTGCCTTGGTTTCGATGGAGAGCGCCCTAGCCATGTCCCGCACAAAGCTGAGGAAGGCAACATCCTCTGGCAGGGAACAGCATCGGGATGCTGGGGAAGACGGGGCCGAAGGTACGTCTTGGTGGTGCTGAGTGTCCGGGGACTCCTCATCCTTGGTCTCCTAATCGGACTGAAAGTCCAAGGTTGATTTCGAGGCTTCGTAGTCACCGTGGTCGAGGCCCGAGCCCAGGGGCCCAGGACCTATGATTCGAGACGTGTGTGCTTGCTGGAGAGGACTGCTGACCCAAGGATCAGGACCGGGACCTCATCCAATGCTGATGGCTCTCTGGAGGCAGGTAGTGCTCAAGGATCAACTCGACGTCTGGGAAGGCCCTCAATGTCGAGGGTCCCATCGTCAGGTCAGATGAACCAGACGAACCAGATATGAACACCCGCTGCTGGGGCATGAGGGCAGAGATACTGTGATCTAAGGTTGCCATCCTGGTCTCCATGCCAGTTGGCTCCGCACCCTTCGACCTGGACACCAAGGGTTTTGGGTCCGGCATCAGTTCCGTTGAGGGGGGGTCCTTGATGATGATGGCCTCGGGTATCTGAGGCTGGCTGGCAGGTGCCGATGACTCCTTCCAGGGCAGCTTGTGAGGCCGCTCCTACTTCGACTCACACTGGGAACTGTGGAGCTTGGAATGGGATTTTCCCATCTTCCCAGACCCAATCTCCAAGGAGGTCTTTGAGGACTTCTACTTCTTGCATTCCACCTCTGGGGATTTCCTCTTGAAGGAGCCATGGCCGTGGGACTCTAAGGCAGCTCGGGATTCGTGGGGCACCGAGGTACCGGAAGGGGCCCTGGAGCAGGGTGTCGCCAGTGACTCCGGCACAAAGTCAGACTTTTGGAAAGAATTTTCCTGTTGCTGCTGATGGCTCATAAGGGCCTTTGGGGTCATGGTCCTGCAAAGTTCACAGTCCAAGTTGTTGTGTTCCGGACCAAGGCACCAGAGTTAGCAGTCATGCGTATCTGTGAGGGACATCATCTTGCCGCACCAATCGCACTTCTTGAAGCTGCTGGAGGCCATTGGGAAAAAGCGGTCCCTGCCGCCCAGCAGGGGTCCGAAGCCTTTGGGCGAAAAATGGCACGAATTCTGGTCGAGGGATACCTCAAAGAAAAAATTTTAAAAAAGGAACGAACCCTAGGAGCGACACTGAGGCGAGCTGGCTTGGAAGTGGGAAAGGAACCGATGCACTGACTGGATAGAAAGGTATAAAACCCCACACACCTTTTCAAGGGGAAACTGGACAAGCGTCCGGAGGGCTCCGCAGAAAAAAGAAGACTGAGTCAAGATGGCACCTTGGGCGGGAAAGGGACCACACATGCATGGTGCATCTCCCAAAGGCTTTCTTTGAAAGCTGGGGAGATGCTTCTGTGCAGGTTCCGTCGGCACCGACGTCACCCATATGTGAGGACTGACTTCCTGCTTGTTCCTAGAGAAGAGGGGGATACAATACCATAGTGGGAGGAGAGATCCAGTTGCAACTTAAAAACAGTTAAAAAATTAATACAATCTCAAATTAAAAGTTATATAAAGAAAAGTAAGGTGTGAGGTAGGAAGTATAAAGAGAATTAAAACTAAAATAAAAAGGAGATTAGAGAGGAGAGGTTATTACTGAGTGAGGGATTCCATTAAGTTGAATGTTTCTTCAAGCACTGAGGTTTTGAGTTGCTTTTTGAACTCAGTGTATGAATTCATTCTCCTTATAAAATGGGGAATACATATGCAGATTTTGGGTACACCCAAGCTACACCTTCAACATGCCCCCATACACTTTCAACGTGATATGGTCATCCACATGTAAACTGGACCCTTTCTAAGCATAATGCATTGAGTTATAAATAGTGCCAATGAAGCTACTACTGAAGAGGCACTTCTGGATTAATAGAATTGCATGCACCTATGTCATTTGTTTTCAATCTTTATTTTACTCCACGTTCTCGTCTCATCTTCCTATAACTCTGTACTCCATTCATGCCAGCCCAAATTACATTGATCCCTCTGTTTTACGGACACCGTATTGTCACTGAGTCAAGCACAAGCTATATGCAATATTTTAAAGAGGGAAATTTTAATTGGGAGTCTCTTTATTTCATTGTGAAGTAAAGATTTCAAGAAATGAGAGCCTCTTTTGATTGAAAGCAAGTTCTGCTACGAGGGGACATGGGATAAGGGTGAATGGGGATAGATTCAGGAGTGATATGCGGAAATATTTCTTTACGGAAAGAGTGGTGGATCCGTGGAATAGTCTCCCAGTGGAGGTGGTAGAGATGAGGACAGTATCTGAATTAAAAAAAGCATGGAACAAACACAGAGGATCTCTATAGGAAAAAAGGGGGCATTTGTAGTTGTTGATATGGAAGGACAGACTAGATAGGCCATGTAATATTTTTCTGTTGCCATTTTTCTATGTTTCTATATGCAATTATAAATTGAGTTTTTCAAATTGTCTCAGTTCTAACATTTCTGGACAAGGGTATTCTAGTAAAAGCAATTCAAAGCCAATTTTTACTGGCTTTTCTAGTAACATTATGTAAATTCCAATGATTTAAGATTAAAATATACCAATTCTGTACTAGGGGCAACTCTTGATTCACTCGCACCTTTGGTTTCAAAACCGTACCTTCACAGTATGCCTCGGCATCCTTGGTTTCATCCTGGGTTTACACATCCCTCGGCACCAGCTGCGAAGGGTGGAATGCATCTGATCTGTCGACATTCCCCTTCTTCTTTCACCTCGTTCTCGCTGGCCCATTCTGTCTATTGTCAAGCCTCACTGCCAAAAAAGGGTACTACCATGACCTTATAGCCAACGCCAGTAATCCGCCTAAAGACTCTACTCCATGGTCTCCCATCTCCTTCATCCACCCTCTTCAAATTTCCTCTTGACTGCTGCGACAGCTGAGGATTTGACTTCTTACTTCTCTGACAAAGTCATTTAGCAATGTACGGAATTCATCTCCCCCCGATTCCCCAAAGCATACTCCTTCTCTAGGTTTCTCTCCTTCCGCCTCCCCCGCAGTCTTCTAATCCATCTACTCCTCCTGCTCATTCACATGTGTGGTCACAGTTCAATCCAATTACTATGTCATCCTTAACCAAGGCCCTTATATCCTCCTCTAAAACCACATGTATCTCTGATCTTATCCCTTCAATTTGGATTCCTGAAGCATTGTTAGCACATCTACCCTTCATTCTTACTTGATTCAATAACAGCCTCTCTTCAGGATCCTTCCCTCAGTGCTGGAAACATGCCATAGTCTGCCCTCTCCTGGAAAATCTGACCCTTGATCCTTCTCTTCCTTCTAAATTTTATCTTATCTAATCTCCCTTTTCTGTCCAAAGTACTTGAAAAATTAGTGTTCTCTCAGTTATCTATTTTACCCAAACCAACTTCCTCTATCCCCGTCAATCGGGTTTTAGAGCTGGACACAGCACCGAAAGGATTCTTCTGTCAGTTCTCAATGAAACATGTAGCTTGCTGGACAAGGGTGACATCAGACTGGCTATTTCTTTAGACTTATCTTTTGCTTTCGATCCTGTGGATCATTCTATTCTTTTGTCATATCTCTCCGCTGCTGGTCTGAATGCCACTTTCTTCATTGGTTTCATTCTTTTCTTTCATCTCACTCTTATGTTTTGTTCCAAAGGTCTTCTTTGTCTCATTTTCCTCTCTCGTGGGGTTCCCCCAAGGGTCTGTTCTTGCCCCATTGCTTTTCAACATTTTCTTAGCCCTCCCCCTTGCCACTCTGGATCCACACACACCCTTGCCTCCCAGATCTCTCTCCCATTAATGCCTGTTTAGTGATGGTAGCATCTTGGCATCGCCCCAATCACTTAAAACTAAACTCCTCCAAAACATCAGCACTATGGCTCACATTCTCACACCTTCTGTTTCACCCTCCTTAAATGGTTATTCACTCCCCGTGGTCTCTCTCAATTACCTCGGGATCACACTTGATTCAACCCTCACATTTCACACCCACATCAGTTCCGTAGTAAAGCGGTGCTTTTATACCTTGCTTCAGATTCATTCCATTCAATCCCTTCTTCCGCCTTCCTCCCTTATCACTCTTCTTCTCACTCTTGTAATTGCTAGGCTTCAGTACTGCAATGTGATCTACTCAGGACTTCCTCACTACCAAACCAAAAGTCTGCAGTCCATACAAAATATCGCTATTTGTCTTCTCTACCATGCCTCCAGCCACAATCCTGTTACGCTGCTCCTTATCAAATCTCATTGGTTCCCAATTTCACACTGCTTTCAATACAAACTTTTCATTATTCATAAAACAGTGCATTCTGGTTCCCCTTCGTATCTGACTTCGTTCCTTATTCCATATGCACCATCTTGGTCCGTACATGCCAATCACATCCCTTCCCCCACACAGGTACGACAGGAGTGCACCAGACACTCGGCACTTTTCTTCCTGGGTCCATTCTTGTGGAATTCCCTCCTAATTGAACTCTGTCTTGAACTCTCCTTCCAGAAATTTAAGGCATCTCTGAAAACTCATCTATTTCAATTAGCATTTGATCTTTCCACTCCCTTCTTTTAAACCTCTAAATCCTTGATGGTCCTCTTTGCTTAGAGTCACTCTTTGATTTCTCAAGGTTCTGTTCCGCTCTCTCTCATTTCCCCCACCTCCCTTCCTCTTTACCCATGTGTTTTTGCCTCTGATTCTGTCCTACTGATTTTATGGCATTCCTTTTTTTTTCTTAATTTTAATTATTTTATTGTACACTGCCCTGATGTAATAAAAGGCAGTATATCAAATCTTTTAATAAACCATAATTTTCTTTCCCTACATAGAGCTGAAAGAGTGTCATTTATTTTTCCATATTTAAAACTATGTCTATAGACAAAATCTCTAATTTCATGTTACTATTATGTCATTCCATAATAAATATCAAGCCAAGCTAGAGGTGACTTGAGAGGGGAGTCACAAATCTAATGAACATTACAAACTGGAAATAAAATTTCACAATCAATAAAAATCCTAATCTTGGTATAAAGCAAAGTTGATTATTTATAAAGCGTAGTTACTCACCTGTAGCAGGTGACCTCAGGGAACAGCAGGAATCAGTCTTCACATATGGGTATCATTGGTACCAACAGAGCCTGCGTAGGAACGCTCCCCAGCATCCAATAGAAAAGCCTTGGGAGCACTCCACTGCACCTGCACGTCTGCCTTCTCACCTTTCCAACTCCTCTCCTCAGTTGAGTTTGTAGCTGAGAATAGAGGAAAAGAATATCCAACAACTCCTAGGGAGGAGGGTGGGTTGTGAAGACTGATTCCTGCTGTTCCCAGAGATCATCTGTTACAGGTAAGTAACTACATTATCTCCAAGAACAAGCAGGAATGCAGTCTTCACATATGGGACTCACTAGCTCTCAGGCACCAGACGGAAAATCTCTGAGGTTAAGGAATGGGGCCAAGAAAGCATGGACACAAAGTGGCCACAGCGGACTCGAGTGCAGCAAGCAAGAACATGGAGCAAGGAGTCAGGTGCCAAAGAAGTGTAATGGTAGGAGTTGTGATTAAGTTCCAAAAAGATGCTGAAAAACAGCCTGGCCAAAGACAGCGTCCTGACGGGAGTCCCTGTCAAGGCAGTAGTGAGCAGCTAAAGTGTGAACAAAGGACCAGGTGGCTGCCCGGCAGATCTCCTCTATGGAGACAGAATTGAGGTTGGCGACTGAGGTTGCCATGGCCCTCATGTTGTGAGTGATAACGTGACCCGAGAGAGAGAGTCCCACTTGAACACAGGCAAACGAAATTCAGACAGCAATCCAATTGGATAGGGTGCATTTCGACATGGGTAGACTAAGTGGCTTGGGTCAAAGAAAATAAATGAGAGAACTTCCTAAAAGCCTTAATCCTGTCTAAGTAGTAAGCAAGAGTGCACTTGCAATCCAAGGTATGCAACGCTGCCTCAGCTCTTGAGGCGTGTGGCTGGGGAAAGAAGACCAGCAGCATCATCGATTGGTTGAAATGAAAAGTTGAGACTACTTTTGAAAGGAAGTGCGAATGAGTACGGAGAACCACCTTGTCATAGTGGAATCGAGTGCAGGAGGGATCTGCCACCAAAGCTTGTAGTTCGCTGATGTGACGAGCTGAGGTGAGGGCAATGAGGAAGATGACCTTCCAAGATAAGAGTTTTAGAGAAGTGGTAGCCAGAGGCTCAAATGGGGCTTTTAGAAGCTGTGCTAGGACCACGTTGAGGTCCCGAGCCACTGGCAGTGGTTTGATTGGTGGCTTGGAAAGCAGAAGACCCCGCATGAATCATTGCACCAAGGTGTGTGGGGAAATGGGATGCCTATCCAATGGACTGTGATAGGCTGCAATGCACCGAGATGAACTCTAACAGAGTTAGTCTTAAGTCCTGTGGAAGACAAGTGGAGAAGATATTGTAGAAGATGCTCCAATGTGCAATTAAAAGGGTTAATTTGATGTGGGGTGCACCAGAGGGTGAACCGCTGCCATTTAAAGGCATAAAGCAAGAAGTCTCTGACCGGTGGAGGGAGGTCGAGGTCATCAAAGATGATGTCTTGTGGATTGGGGTGGAGGATTTGTTCCTGATCCTGAGAGAGGAGGTCGGGGGCATGACCCAAATTTTGGTGTGGAGTCTGTGCTAGACGAAGCAGTAGAGGAAACCATGGCTGATGGGGCCAATAAGGGGCTATTAGAATCATGGAGCCCTTGTCAGCCTGCAATTTCCCATGCCCCAATGAAGGAGAAAGGCATCCGCTGCCAGACTGTGTCTGGAGGGAATCCTTGAGCAAATAAGCGGAAGATGCGTGTTCTCTGGAGTGGCAAACAGATCTATTCTGGGGGTCCCCCACATATTGAAGATCCAAGATGCCTTGTCCTAATGCAGAGTCCACATGTGTGGACGTAGGATACAGCTGAGCATGTCTGCCAGGACACTGAATTTGCCTGGGAGATACACAGCTCGGAGGTGGATGCAGTGCATAATGACAAGGACAAGAGGCAAAGGGCTTCTTGGCAGAAGGGATAAGAACTCATTCCCCCCTGTTTGTTCACATAGAACATGGCTACTTGGTTGTCTGTCTGAATTAAGATGTGTTTGCCCGAAGGTTAGGGCTGAAAAACCTGAAGGGCATTGGTGAGAGCATGAAGCTCTAGGAGACTGATCTGCGCTGTTCGCTGCCCCTGTGTAGTGAGACTGTCCAGATGTGTTCCCTATCCTAGCTTGAAAGCATCTGTCGTTAGGGTGCATTGAGGTGGAGGCATCTGAAAAAGTGACCCTCCTAGAAGATTTTGGGGAAGCATCACCAGTGAAGGGAGTTGACAAGAGGAAGAGTGATGCAAACCTTGTCTGAGAGATGCCCGGTCGCCTGAGTCCATTAGCACGATAAGGTCCATTGGGCTTGTCTCACAAGCAGGCAAGCATATGGGACAACGTGGACCGTGGAGGCCATGTGTCCAAGAGGAAGCAGCATGTCTCAAGCTGTCCCAGCACTTTGACCATGTATGGTGAGGGCCAGCTAAAGAAGAGACGAGCAGAGCGATCCTGAGGAAGGAAAGTTCGGCCATGACAAGTGTCTAAAAATGCTCTGATGAACTTGAGTTGCTGGGATAGAACCAGGTGAGACTTTGGAAAGTTTAGCACAAAACCTAGACTTTGGAACACCGTGATGGTGTGAGAAAGTGACTGTTTTATGACCTCTGGGGATTCTCCCCTTATCAGCTAGTTGTCTAAGTAGGGGAAGACATACCCCCAAAGTACGTAGGTATGCTACAACCACTGCCATGTATTTTGTGAATACTCTGGGTGCGGACGCTAGCCCGAAAGGGAGCACCCGATAATGGTAGTGGATTTGCTGAACTCGAAAGCACAGATACTGTCTGTGGTGAGGGTGGATCAGCAAATGGGTGTAAGCCTCATTAAGGTCTAGAGAACATAGCCAGTTGTACCTCTGAAGGTATGGCAGAAAGGTGCAGAGGGAAATCAATTTGAACTTTTCCTGAATAAGAAATTTGTTGAGATCCCTCAGATCTAGAATTGGTCTGAATCCTCGTTTTCTTGGGGATAAGAAAGTAAAGAGAGTAAAAGCTGTTGCCATCTTGGGCGGGGGAGAACTCGTTCGATTGCCCCTTGGGTTAGCAGGATAGCCACCTCTGAAGTCAGGAGATTGGCCTGCAAAAGATTCGCAAGGTGATTGGGGGTAAGCTCTGAAAGTGAAGCAGCTAGCCCCCTTGGATGATGTTGAGAGTCCATTTCTCTGATGTAATGAGATGCCACTGTGGGCATAAGCACAAAGCATGCCTGCTATGTTCAGGGGCTGGGGTTCTCGCAGAGGCACAGTAGCTATGCTCTCTAGGAAGGAGTCAAAAGCCAGGTGCTGGCTGGGGCTGAGCAGCTGGTTGGGGTTTGGGGCCCTTGGCCTTTTTAGGTTGACGAGGACCCTGAGGCCTTTGCTGCTGCGGCTGCTGAGGTTGATAGGAAGCAGAGGGATGGTATGAAGAGTAATATCTCTTTTTCCTGGTATAGAAAGACTTCTTGGAAGTAGCCGTCCCCCTACAGGGGTCTGAAGTCTTTCTTGAGAGACATTTGAGGGTAAGATCATATGCCTCAAGCTCTCCTGCTTTTTTTTCTCCAACGCTTATCAAACAAGTTTTCTCTAGAACAAGGAATATTGGCTAATTGATTTTGGACCCACTGTTTGAGGTTCGATCCTTGGAGCCAGGCCATCCTGTGGATTCAACTGCCATTCGTGAGGCTGGAGAATCCTGCTTAGTTTGTCTGCCAAGACGTTCTCCTGACCAGGTAGATAAACTGCTTTGAGAAACATGCATTGTTTGACTGCAAAGGAGTAAAGGGCTTGCGCCTCCTGACATAGGAGTCTGGATCCTGTGCCCCCTTGCTTGTTCACACAGAACATTGCTACCTGATTCTCTGTCTGAACTAAGACAGACTGGTGAAAGAGGGCATGAGAAAAAGTCTGTAAAGCCAAGCGGATTGCTCGCAGCTCCAAAAGATTGATCTGCTATGTGGCCTCCCGAGGAGACCAGAGGCCTTGAGTGCACGTGCCCTGGCAATGTGCACCCCAGCCCTTTAAGGAAGCATCGGACGTCAGCACCCTTGTGTGTGCTGAGGCCTGAAAAGGTACCCCCCTGAGAAGGTTTGAGAGATGTAGCCACCACTGCAAGGAGTCCAAAAGTGGTTTGGATACCTTTACTCTGTCTCGGAGGTCACCTCTGGCCTACGCTCACTGAGCTCTGAAGCACCACTGAGCAGCCCGCATGTGCAGACGGGCATTCGGGGTCACATGTACCGTGGATGCCATATGGCCCAGGAGCCGTAGGAAGTGCCTGGCGGAGACCTGAGAATTGCTTCGGAATTGGCTGGCCAAGTCCATCAGTCTGTGGGCCCTGTCCTTGGGCAAGTAAGTCCTTGCTTGCCGAATGTCTAATCTTGCCCCTATAAACTCTAGCTTCTGTGAGGGGAGCAAAGTGGACTTTGCATACTTTATGGCAAAGCCCAGATGCTAAAGAAGAGAGACAGTGCGAAGGGTGGCTTGTCTGGCCTCCTGGAGAGTCTGGCCCCTGATGAGCCAGTCTTCCAGGTATGGGAAGACAAAAGTTCCCTGATTCCTGAGACAGGCCGCCACCACCGCCAGGCATTTGGTGAAGACCCTGGCGGCAGAGGTTAGGCCAAAGGGAAGTACTCGGTACTGGAAATGGTTTCCTCCCACCACAAATCTGAGATATTGTCTGTGGTCTGAATGGATGAGGATGTGAGTATAAGCATCCTTTAGGTCTAAGGAGCATAGCCAATCTCCCTGCTGGAGGTAGGGCAGCAGTATCCCAAGGGTAAGCATCTTGAACTTTTCACTCTCCAGAAACTTGTTTAAGTTTTGGAAGTCTAGGATAGGCCGGAGGCCTCCTGTCCTTTTTGGTACCACGAAGTACCTGGAGTAGAAGCCTTGCCCTTTCAGGTGGTGAGGCACCGGTTCCACCGCCTGTTCCTTTAGAAGACTTGCCAACTCCTGAAGGAGGAGGTTTCTGTGCAGAGGGAGTCTTGGAGGCTCCCCTGGAAAGTAGGAGGGGGATGGCTGGTGGAAGTGGAGCATGTAGCCCTTCTGGACTATGCTCAGTACCCAGGTATCCCCTGTGATGGCTGGCCACCTGTAGGCGTACAGGGTCAGCCAACCTCCTGTGCTGAGTGGAGCCAGCTGTGGAGAAGAGGCTATGCTGTGGGAGTAAAACCCCGGTCCCTGCTGTGCAGGAGCCGGAGCTGGCGGCTTGGGGGTCTTCTGCCTACGGGGCCCATGCCCCTGTCCCTTGGTCTGCTGGCCCTATTGGGGAGCTGGAGAGGCCTGATATTGAGGGTAGGATTTGTTTGCAGCACCCTTCCTCGGGAAAAAGGGCTTCTTTCCCGAGCCCTTCTTTTTCTGAGAAGTGGCAGAAGTCTTCCTGGACAGCCTTGTCCTGGTGAGAGTCTCAGTCTCGATTTCCGCAGCCTTTTCAGTCATGGGCTTACCGAAAAGGTTTTCACCTCAGCAGGGGACATTGACCAACTTGTCCTGCACCCATGACTCCAGGTCTGATGACTGCAGCAAGGCCCGACGGCGTGCACCGATGCCAGCCGCGGCTACCTGGTCCGAAGCCTCGAAGCCATCATAGGCTGTTCGGGAGATAAATTTCGAGCACTCTTGAATCCCTGTTGACAAAGCCTTGAACCTCTGCAAAGGTTCCTCGGAGAGGCCAGCTGAGAACCCGGCAATCTCTTTTGCCAGGTGTCATAGGTAGATGCCCATGTACAACTGGTAGGTCTGGACATGGCAAGATAGCATAGAGCCCTGGAAGCACTTTCTACCGAGGGCATCCAGGTTCCGGGCCTCCCGGCTGGGGGGTGCCAAGGAGTGCATCTTCTGACTCTTCAGACGGTGCATGACCGATTCCACAACCATGGAGTTGTGCGGTAGCTGTGCATTTTGGAACCCAGGCTCTTACAGACTTGATAAATGGAATCGACCCGTTTGCTAAGAACCGGCGTCGAGGCCGGTGACTCCCACATGTGGAAGAGCAGCGGTTCCAGCATCGGAGGAACCGGTACAGTAAAGGCTTCCTTCGGAGGAAAATCATACTGGAGGGCATCGAGCTCTTCAGCTCGAGGCTCCTCCTCGGGATCCGCGGGGAAGGCCAAGGCCTTAGCCATATCCCTCACGAAGTCCGAGAAGCAGGTATCCTCCGGGGGGGGGGGGGGGGACGTCACCGAAGCTTGGACTCCGGTGAGTCCGAAGGGACGCACCGGGTACAGAAGGTGTCTGGGGACTCCTCATCCTCCGTCTCCCACGCTGACTCCTCCGAGGAGGAATCGGGCGACTCCGGCCATGTGGGCCTCGGTGCCACCCGCCCCGATGCCAAGGGTATCGGCGTCGACGACCTCGGCCATGCACGGGAGGTCGAGGGGGACCTTGACCGAGGATCGACTCAAGACTTCATTGACTCAAGGATCGGCTCGGTCTCCGGGGTCAACTTAAAGAGTAGTTACTCACCTGTAACAGGTGTTCTTCAGGAGCAGCAGGAATCAGTCCTCACATATGGGTGACGGAGCCCCCGTGCGGAGCATTTTCCCAGCTTTCAAAGAAAACCTTTGGGAATTGCAGCGCGCATGCGCGGTCCCCTTCCAGCCCAAGGGTGCCATCTTGCTCAGTCTGATGACATAGCTAAAAGACAGCAAAAAAATAGCAAAATAAATCATATGACTGCAACTCCAAGGGAAGGAGGGAGGGTTGTGAGGACTGATTCCTGCTGCTCCTGGAGAACACCTGTTACAGGTGAGTAACTACTCTTTCTCCAGGACCAAGCAGGAAGTCAGTCCTCACATATGGGATCCAGCTTAAGGCTACCGGAGACCCCAAGCAGAAAAAATGAGCTCCCTCTAGCGCGGCAGTACTGAAGGAATGAATCTTCTCTGATAACGCCCCCGACCGGTAGCCCTACATCAGGCCCGGAGGGAAGGAGTTGCCTAGACCCCAAAGAGATTATGGAGTACTGCCTGTCCGAAAGCACTGTCCCTGCGGGACTCCCTCTCAAGGCAGTAATGGGCTGCAAAAGTCTGGCTTGAAGACCAAGTAGTGGCCCGGCAGATGTCTGCCAACGGAACAGAGCGGAGATGAGCCACTGACGCAGCCTTTGCCCTGACACAATAAGCCGTGACTCGACCCTCCAATGAGAGGCCGGCTGCCCTATAAGCCCAGGCGATACAGTCAGCGACCCAGATGGACAAAGTACGCTTGGAGACAGGTAACCCCAACTTATTGGGGTCAAAAGAGACGAAGAGCTGAACAGTCCTCCGATGCTCCCGCGTACGGTCAAGGTAGAAGGATAACGCCCTCCTACAGTCCAGGGTATGCAGGATCATCTCAGCCCGGTTGGCATGCGGCCTGGGAAAGAAGGTCGGAAGAACCACCTCCTGATTGAGGTGTAAAGAGGAGACAACCTTAGGGAGAATCTTAGGGTGAGTCCGTAAGACTACCCTATTCCTGTAGAACCTAGTGTAAGGGGGATCAGACACGAGCGCCTGAAGTTCACTTACTCGCCTAGCAGAGGTAAGAGCTACCAGAAACAAGGTTTTCCAGGAGAGAAAATGGAGAGGGCAGGTAGCCATAGGTTCAAATGGCGGACAAGTAATCCGCTGCAAGACCACATTCAAATCCCACTCAGGGGCTGGTGGACGTAAAGGAGGCTTAAGTAGGAGGAGGCCTCTGAGGAAACGAGCCACCAAAGGGTGGTTGGAAAGAGGCCTCCCGTCCACCGGCGAGTGGTGCACTGAGAGAGCACTGAGGAGAACCCTGACAGAATTGGACTTAAGGCCTAGATTGGAGAGGTAAAGCAAATATTGCAATACTACCACTGCCAAGCAAGAGAAGGGATTCTTGCTGTGCTGAGCACACCATGCGGAGAATCTACGCCACTTAAGAGCGTAGGATTTCCGGGTGGATTGCCGCCTAGAGGCTAAGACTACGTCTTCCACCTCTCTAGGCAGTAGTAGGGGAGCCAGGACTACCCTTTCAGCAGCCAGGCCATGAGATGAAGGGACTGGAGGTTGGGGTGCAAGAGAGAGCCCTGTTCCTGAGACAGGAGATCGTGTTGAAGCCCCAGAGGAATAGGAGTGTCCACCGCCAGTTGCAGCAGAAGTGGGAACCACGGTTGCCTCGGCCACCTGGGGGCCATTAGAATCATTGAGGCGCCATCCTTGAGGACTTTGAACAGTGTTCTGGACACTAGTGGCGTGGGAGGAAACTCATACAGTAGGCCTGTGGACAACGGGATCAGAAACGCATCCGCTGCTACTCTGAGAGGATGCGGTTGTCTGGAACAGAATCTCGGGAGTTGCCGGTTCAGAGGACTGGCGAAAAGATCCATGGTGGGGAGGCCCCACCTGAGAAAGATCTGCTGAACCACCAATGGGTTCAATCTTCATTCGTGTGGTTGCAGGATCCTGCTCAGTCTGTCCGCCAGGTAATTTTCCTGACCTGGGAGGTAGACGGCCCTGAGAAGGATTCCGTGATTGACGGCCCAGGAGCACAGCCGCTGTGCTTCCTGACAGAGAAGGAGCCTGTGCCTCCTTGCTTGTTCATGTAAAACATGGCAACTTGATTGTCCGTCTGGACCAGTACAGACTGGTGAGATGTGAGGTGGGAGAAGGCCCTCAGAGCTAGGTGTATCGCCCGGAGCTCCAGGAAGTTTATCTGCTGAGCAGCCTCCCAAGGGGTCCAAAGACCCTGAGTACACGCCCCTTGGCAATGTGCTCCCCAACCGTGAAGAGAAGCATCTGTCGTCAGCACTTGAGAATGCGGAGGGGATTGAAAAACCACTCCGAGCACCAGATTCGGAAGATGAAGCCACCACTGTAGAGAGGAGACAAGCAGAGTGGATATTCTTACTGAGTCTGCAAGGCTCCCTGTGGCCTGATGCCACTGAGAGCGAAGGCTCCACTGAGCAGGTCGCATATGCAGGCGGGCATTGGGGGTTACATGAACCGTGGAAGCCATATGACCGAGAAGTCTCAGGAATTGCCTGGCGGAGACCAGGGAATTGCTGTGAAACTGCCTGGCCAGATCCATCAATCTGTGGGCTCTGTCCACGGGCAGAAAAGCCTTTGCCTGAAGAGTGTCCAGTCGTGCTCCTATGAATTCCAAGTTCTGGGACGGGAGCAAAGTGGACTTTGTGAAGTTTATGACAAACCCCAAGTGCTGAAGCAGAGCCACAGTGCGAAGGGTGGCTTGACTGGCCTCCTGGGAAGACTGGCCCCTTATGAGCCAGTCGTCCAGGTATGGGAACACAAAAAGACCTTGAAGCCTCAGGTAGGCCGCCACCACCGCCAGGCACTTGGTGAATACCCTGGGGGCAGAGGTTAGGCCAAAGGGTAGTACTCTGTACTGGTAGTATTTTCCTCCCACAACAAATCTGAGATATTGTCTGTGGTCTGGATGAATAAGGATGTGAGTATAAGCATCCTTTAGATCCAAGGAGCATAGTCAATCTCCCTGCTGGAGGTATGGCAGCAGGAATCCAAGGGTAAGCATCTTGAACTTTTCCCTCTCCAGGAACTTGTTCAGGTTGCACAAGTCTAGCATGGGTCTGAGGCCTCCAGTTCTTTTTGGTACCAGAAAGTACCTGGAATAAAAGCCGAGACCTCTCAGGTGGTGGGGCACCGGTTCCACAGCCTGTTCCTTTAGCAGACTTGCCAACTCCTGAAGGAGGAGGTCTCTGTGCAGAGGGGGTCTTGGAGGCTCCCCTGGAAAATAGGGTCTTGGAGGCTCCCCTGGTGAAAATGGAGAAGATAGCCTTTTTGGACTATATGGAGCACCCAGGTATCTGATGTGACGGCTGACCACCTGTGGGCAAAGTGGTCCAGCCGGCCTTCTGTGCTGAGATGAGCCAGCTGAGGAGAAGAGGCTATGCTTTCTGAGTCAAAAACCCCCACCCTGCTGAGCAGGTGCCGGTGTTGGTGGCTTGGGGGCCTTCTGCCTACGGGGCCCATGACCCTGCCCCTTGGCCTGCTGACCCTGTTGGGGAGCTGCAGAGGCCTGATAATGAGGATATTGTTTATAGGCAGATGACTTCCTCGGGTAAAAGGTCTTTTTTCCCGAGCCCTTCTTTTTCTGAGATGGGGCAGAGGTTTTCCTGGACAGCCTAGTCCTGGTGAGAGTCTCTGTCTCGAGTTCAGCAGCCTTTTCAGCCATGGGTTTGCCGAAAAGGTTTTCACCCCGGCATCGACCAACTTGTCCTGAACCCATGGCTTGAGGTCAGATGACTGTAGCCAAGCCTGTCGGCGGGCACGAATGCCGGCCCCGGCTACACAGGCCGAAGCCTCGAAGCCATCGTAGGCTGCTCGAGAGATAAACTTCGAGCACTCTCGAATACCAGTGGACAAGGCCTGGAACCTCTGCAAAGGTTCCTCGGAGAGACCAGCAGAGAACCCGGCAATCTCCTTTGCCAGGTCCCGGAGGTACATGCCCATATAGAGCTGGTATGTCTGGACACGGCAAGCAAGCATAGAGCCCTGGAAGCACTTCTTACCGAGGGCATCCAGGTTCCGGGCCTCCCTGCCAGGAGGCACCGAGGAGTGCATCTTCTGACTTTTCAGTCGATGCATGGCCAATTCCACAACCATGGAGTGGTGCGGTAATTGTGCCTTTTGGAACCCGGGGCTCCTGCGGACTCGATAGATAGAATCGACCCACTTGCTTAACACCGGCGTCGAGGCCGGAGTCTTCCACATGCGGAAGAGCAGCCGCTCCAGCATCGGAGGAACCGGAACAGTAAAGGCCTCCTTCGGGGGAGAGTCATACTGGAGAGCCTCGAGCTCCTCGGCTCGAGGCTCCTCCTCGGGATCCGCGGGGAATGCCAAAGCCTTGGCCATATCCCGCACGAAGTACGAGAACCGGGTATCCTCCGGTGGGGATCGTCTCCGAGGTTCGGACTCCGGTGAGTCCGACGGGACACACCGAGTCCGACAGGTGTCGAGTGACTCTTCGTCCTCCGTCTCCCAGCCCGACTCCTCGGAGGAGGAATCAAGCGGCTCCGGTCGGGCGGGCATCGATGCCATCCGCTCCGATGCCGAGGGTATCGGCGTCGACGACCTCAGTCCCGAACGGGAGGCCGTGGCCGAGGATCGACTCGAGCCCGCATGGACTCGAGGATCGGCTCGGCCTCCAGGGTCGACTTGGACGTCGATGTCCTGGTGGTCGGGGCAGATGCACCGGTGAGACCGGCGATCAATGCCCGCTGCTGTTCCATGAAGGCAGCGAGGCTGCTCTCCAAGGCCGTCAACCTGAGTCCGAGCTCAGGAGACCCAGCAGCCTCCGACTCGGACCCCGACGGCATCGGGCCCGACGTCGGCTCCCCTGGAGGAGAGTCCACGAGGACTACAGCACTCACGTGTCCAGGAGACTCCATCTCGAGACGAGGTTGTTTGGCAGGCCTCTCTGACTCCGAAGACCCGGGACGGCTATCGGGGCTATGTGACCTGGCCCTCGAGGAACCAGGAGCGTCCACCGATGCCGCCCTCGCGGGTTTTTTCTTCCTGCGCTGCTCCCACGAAGGAGACCCCCGCTCAGAGGAACCCCGACGCTGCTCGGGGCCGAAGTCCCGAGACGTCGAGGCCGTCCGGACGCAGAGTCAGAGAAGATTCTATCCTTTTGGTGCTGCCGACTCCTCAACGCCTTCGAGGACATTTTGCCACACGGACCACAGATCATCGGGTCATGATCGGGTCCGAGGCAGCGGAGGCAGCAGTCATGTGTGTCGGTAAGAGACATAAGTTTCTTACACCGATCACACTTCTTAAACCCGCTGGCAGCCATCGGGGGGAAAAGGGCCTCTGCGAGATCAAAAGACAGGGCTGCCAGTGAAAAGAGAAAAAATGGCGCGAATGCTAGTCACGAAGGACAAAAACCGAAAAATAGAGAATGGGCTCGATACCGGCATATCGGGCCCAGGCGGGAAAAGGATCCGGCGTCGAACCGAAGAAGAAGAACAAAAAACAGGGAAATCAACTTTTTCCTTGGCGAAAAACGAACTATGTCCGTCGGACTCCGCGGAAAAAAGAAGACTGAGCAAGATGGCACCCTTGGGCGGGAAGGGGACCGCACATGCGCGCTGCAATTCCCAAAGGCTTTCTTTGAAAGCTGGGGAAATGCTCCGCATGGAGGCTCCATCGGCGCCAACATCACCCATATGTGAGGACTGACTTTCTGCTTGGTCCTGGAGAAATGTCGAGGTCCCAGTGGTCGGGGCAGATGCACCGGTCAGAACGGCGATCAGCACCTGCTGCTGTTCCATGACGACGGCCAAGCTGCTCTCCAAGGCCGTCAACCTGAGTCCAAGCTCAGGAGACTCAGCAGCCCCCGACTCGGGCCCCGACGGTGTCGAGTCCGACATCGGCTCCTCCAGAGGAGAGTCCACAAGGACAACTGCACCTATGTGACTCGGGGACTCCGGCTTCACACGAGTTAACTTGGACGGCCTCTCCGACTCTCGAGGAACCAGGAGCCTCCACCAACGCTGCCCTCGCAAGCTTCTTCTTCCTTCTGTGCTCCCGAATGGGAGACTCCCTCTCAGAGGAACCCCAACGGCGCTCAGGGTCAGACTCCCGAGATGTCGAGGCCTCTGACAAAGTCCGGGCCCGGCCAGACGCGGAGTCAGAGAAAATTCGCTCATGTTGATGCTGACGGCTCCGAAGCACCTTCGACGACATCTTGCCGCACGGGCCCGAGGCAACAGAGGCAGCAGTCATGTGTGTCGGTGAGAGACATACGTTTCTTGCACCGATCACACTTTTTGAACCCGCTGGCAGCCATCGGGGAAAAAAGGGCCCCTGCAAGGTCAAAAGACAGGGCTGCCAGTGAAAACACAAAAAGAGCACGAACGCTAGTCACGAAGGACAAAAAAACGAAAATCAAAACTCCGGACTCGATACCGGTGTGCCGAGCCCAGGCGGGAAGGGGAACCGGCGTCGTTGGGCTCCACGGAAAAAGAAAGACTGAGCTATATGACACCCTTGGGCGGGAAGGGGACCACGCATGCGCGCTGCATTCCCTAAGGCTTTCCTTGAAAGCTGGGGAAATGCTCCGCACAGGGGCTCCGTCGGCGCTGACGTCATCCCATATGTGAGGACTGACTTCCTGCTTGGTCCTGGAGAACACCCATTACAGGTAAGCAACTTTGATTTCTCTGCAGACAAGCAAGGGAAATGCAGGCACACTTCATGATGAGTACAGATCTGAGGGCTATTCGAAGCATTTCTTTTGTGAAGGCCTGAGGTCAGATTGGGAGCTGGTGACTCCATGCTTTGCTCGGGTTACTTATCGTCAAAAGAGATTACAGAGGATGGCTTGGCCAAAAGCAGCATCCTGGGCATCTGACTGGCCAGACAGTAGTGCTTTGTGAACATGTGTTTGGAAGTACAAATAGCCACTCTGTAGATGTCCTGAAGGGACATAGTCCTGAGATTGGCTATGGATTCATCTGTAGCTCTTAAATGGTGGGCTTCAACCTGCCCCAGTGGGGAAGGTGTGAGCGGATATTTAGTAATAGAAGGGTCCATTTGATGGCAGTTTTCTTGTGTCACTTGTGTTGAAAGTGACAGACAGCTGGGAGATCTGTCCGAGGTCTTTGATGGCCTGCAGGTAGTACAAGAGGGCACATATTCAATCTAAAGAGTTTCATATTATCTGACATGCAGACTAGTGAAGAAGTTCGGCAGAAGTTTGGTTCATGTGGAAGGTGTAGATGACCTTTAGAAGAAACTTGGGATGTGTCCGGAGTATGTCTCGGTTATGATGAAAGTGACTATATAGGGGATAATGCACTAACGTTTGGAGCTTGCTGACTCTCCCTGCTAAAGTGACTGTTACTAGTAAGAGGTTCTTACGTTTAAGATGTTTGAGGGATGTAAATCATGAGGGTTCGAAGGGACCGTCCATGAATCATGAAAAGACAACATTGAGATCCCATGCTGTAGGAGGCAGCTTGAGGTGGGAGGTTTATGTTCATCAGATCTTTCATGAATCTTGAGACAAGGGGGTGCGTGGATTCCCCTTAAGAGGCTCATGATACAGAATGATCGCTGCAAGATATAGCCATACTGAAGAAGTTTCAAGCCGGAGTCAGACAGCTAGAAAAAATAGGAGAGCATCTGTGTCAGTGGGCAGCTGAAGGGATCGAGCTTTTAAGAAACAGCCTATGCAGAAAAACAAGATCATTTGAGCTGGTAGGACTCCCTGGTGGAGGGATGTCTTGCAACCAGGATAAGAACATAAGATATGCCATATTGCTTCAGACCAAGGGTCCATCAAGCCTAGAATCCTGCTTCCAACTATGGCCAATCCAGGTCACAAGTACCTATCAGGTTCCCAAAAGGTATACAGATTCCATGCTTCTTGACCCATTGGTAAGCAATGGATTTTTCCGGTCCTCTTTAATAATGCTTTTCAGATTTTTTCTCCAGGAACTCATCCAAACATCTTTTAAAGCCAGCTACACTAACAGCTTTTACTCCATCCATCCTCTGGTAACGAATTCTAGAGTTTGATTCTGCGTTAAGTGAAAAAATATTTTCTCCGATTAGTCTTAAATGTGTTACACTGTAGTTTCATTGCATGGTCCCCTAGTCTTTCTACTTTTTGAAGGAGTAAACAACTGATCTATGTTTACCCGTTCCACTATATTCATTATTTTATAGACCTCTATCATATCTCCCCTCAGCCATCTCTTTTCCAAGTTGAAGAGCCCTAACCTTTTAAGCCTTTCCTTGTAGGGATATCCTTCCATCCCCTTTACCATTGTTGTCAATCTACTCTGTACCTTTTCTATTACTGCTATATGCTTTTTAAGATATGGCAGCCAGAATTGCTCACAATATTCAAGGTGTGGTTGCACCATGGAGTGATACAGTGGCATTATAATATCCTTTGTTTTATTCTCCATTCCTTTCTTTATGATTTCTAGCATTCTATTGTTTTCTTGGCTGCCACTGCACAGTGCATTTCAATGTATTATCCTCGATGATGCCCAGATCCTTTTCCGTTTCCTATGTGGAACCTTACATTGTGTAACCGCAGTTTGGGTTGTTCTTCCCTAAGTGCATAACTTTGCACTTGTCCACATTAAATTTCATTTGCCATTTGAAAAACCCAGACTTGCAATTTTTTACAATCCTCTTGTGTTTTAACAACTCTGAATAATTTTGTGTCATCTGTAAATTTCATCGCCTCACTCGTTATTCCCATTTTCAGGTCATTTATAAATATCACAGATCCCTGGGGTACTACACTATTCACCTTTCTCCATTGAGAAAACTGGGCATTTAGCCCTACTCTCTGTTTCCTATCCTTTAACCAGTTCCTGATTCACAATAGTACTGTATATTGCCTACTATCCCATGACTTTTTAATTTTGCCAAGAATCTCTCATGAGGGACTTTGTCAAAGGGTTTCTGAAAATCAAGATATGCTATATCAACTGGCTCACCTTTATCTACCTGTTTATTCACACCTTCAAAAAACTATGAGATTAGTAAAACAAGACTTTCTTTGACTAAATCCATGATGGCTTTCTGCCATTAAAGCATGACTTTCTACTTGTTCAGTCATTTTGTTTTTTATAATAGTTTCTACCCTTTTGCCCAGTACTGACATCAGGCTCACTGGTTTGTAGTTTCACGGATCACCCCTATAGCCCTTTTTAAAAATTTGCATTACATTGGCCACTCTCCAATCTTTGGGTACTACAGGTGATTTTAATGACAGATCACAGATTACATAGTAGTTCTACAATCTCATATTTCAGTTCTTTCAGCACCCTGGGATATATGCCATCCAGTCCAGGTAGTATGTTGCTCTTTAGTTTATCAACAGTATTACATCTTCCCTATTTATTGAAATTTGTTTCAATTCCTCTGATATATCACCAATTGCAAGACGACCTTGAAAAATTCGGAGATTGGGTGTCCAAATGGCAGAAGAAATTTAATGTGAACAAGTGCAAAGTTTTGCACTTAGGGAAGAACAACTCAAACTACAGTTACAGAATGCAAGGTTCCACATTAGGAATCACCACTCTGGCTGTCATCATGGATAATATGTTGAAAAAGATACTATTCATGGATCTGGGTGTCATCATGGACAGTATGTTGAAACCCTCTGCCCAGTGTGCAGTGTGGCCAAGAAAGCAAATAGAATGCTAGGAATCATAAGAAAAGGAATATAAAATAAAACCAAGGATATTATAATGCCTCTGTATCACTCCTTGGTGCGACCGCACCTTGAATATTGTGTAAAATTCTGGTCATCATATCTTAAGAAGCATATAGCAGAATTGGAAAAAGTATAAAAAAGGGCAACCAAAATGGTAAAGGGGGTGGAAGACTATCCCTATGAGGAAAGGCTTAAAAGGTTAGGGCTCTTCAACTTGGAAAAGAGATGGCTGAGAGGAGATATGATAGAGGTCTAAAGAATAATGAGTGGAGTGGAATGGGTAAATGTAAATTGGTTGTTTACTCCTTCAAGAAGTAGAAAGACTAGGGGATATGCAATGAAGCTACAATGTAGCACATTTAAGACTAATCAGAGCAAATATTTTTTCACTCAATGTATAATCAAACTCTGGAATTCAGTACCAGAGGATGTAATAAAAGCTGTTAGTGTAGCTGGGTTCAAAACAGGTTTGGATGAGTTCCTGGAGAAAAAGTCTATAAACCATTATTAAAGGTGAACTGGGGAAATCCACTGATTAACCCTGGGACAAGCGGCATGAAATTGGTATATCCTTTTGAACCCGACAGGTACTTGAGACCTAGAATGACCACTGTTGGAAACAGGATACTGGCCTTGATGGCCTTGGTCTGACTAAATTTTTACAAAAGTCATGTTACTGAAATAAAAATAGTCATTTCTTATCAGTTTTTATATGCTGAACACCAATATGACAGTGAAATTGCAAAGTTGGCTCTAGATTTTTTGTAATCTACAAGAATTAATGTTTACATCACGAAATGCACGTCAATAGTAAATGTAATAGGCCTTTGGTACCTGTAAAAAACCAAGTCACAGACTACTTCTTAGATTTTTTCGCCTGTCTCTTGTACAGCTGTTCGGGAGCTTCTCTGGGGAGTGTCCAGCAGTAGTCAGCCAGCATTGTAGTGGACCATTTTCACTGGTATCTTTGCTCCATCGTTGCGATATGCTGGTGAAAACGTTCGCCCTGTTCATCACTAACCATACCACAGTTGTCAGGAAAGAAATCGAGATGGGAATCAAGGAAATGGATCTTTAGAGACATATTGCAGCCACGTTTCTGATACTGCATCAGCATGTCTTCTACTAGTTCCTTGTAGTTTCTGCCCTAACATTCCCGAGAAAGTTTGTTGACACTAGCGAAAAGCATTTCATGCTTGTTTCACATCACCCTGCAGCAAGTTGTTGAACCGGTCATCTTTGAAGAGCTCTCGAAGCTGGCGACGTGCGGTCCATGGCTTTCACAAAGTTTTTCATCAAACCTAGTTTGATGTGAAGGGGTGGTAGCAGGATTTTGTGAGCCTCAGCCAGAGCTGGGTGCTGGATATTCTTCTCTCCAACTGTTAAATTTTGTCTGCGATTCCATTCCTTCCGCAAGTAGTGCCAATCCCTTGCTCGGCTATCCCACGCTCATAAGAAACACATGTATTTTATATATCCCTGCTGCAGTCCCATTAAAAGGGCAACGACCTTCAAGTCACCACAGAGGTGCCAGCTGTACTTGTTATAGTTAATGGAAGTCAGTAGATGCTTTAAGTTATAGTATGTCTCTTTCATGTGGACGGCATGCGCTACTGGAATAGATGGAAGACGATTTCCATTGTTCAAAAGCACAGCCTTCAGACTCAGTTTCGAAGAATCTATAAATAGTCTCCAGTCTTGTGGGTCATGAGTGATTTTTAAGGCATTCATGAGGCTTTCAATATCGGAACAGAATACCAGATTACTTTCCTTTCCGACTGCGTATAGTACACTGCTGACGTCAGATGGCTTCAGCAGCCGTCTGGCAGTAGTATTGCATTGCATCAGAAAATGATGCAATCAACTCTGGATGATGTGTGCATGCTGGTACTATGCAATGTGATCAAAGCGGAAGCTACAAACCACGGCCAACACAATGATGATGGTATAAAACAACCTTTATTGGGTCTGTCAATAAAGGTTGTTTTATACCATTATCATTGTGTTGGCCGTGGTTTGTAGCTTCCGCTTTGATCCTTTGGTACTGTTGCGGAAGATCCTCTTCTCCTGCTCCACTATGCAATGTGATGCAATATTACATCATTCAAGGCTTATTTGGGATGTTGTTGATGTCCTACTGGATAAATTTACACAGTGAAACGTCAAAAATGAACTACATGCAATATCTTCAAAACGAGAGCCAATAAAAATTTTTTAATGTTATATTCGTGTTCAGCTCACCAAGATACTACAGATTAGGGCCTTTTAAAGTCAGTAATGATTTCAATGTTGACCAGTGATATGGCATATCTTATGTCTTATGGGACTTTGTGGACTGGAAGGGCAATGACGTCTTTTGGTGCACTGCAGGATTGCATGAAAATCTTTATTATTTCCCTAGACTTGTGATATCCATGGATAGTGCCTTTGAGATCTTTAGCAGGAACTGAGGGCATGAATATTGATCAGATGGTTCTTCAACTGAGGTTTCCTTGGGGAGGGTGTGTTAATCTGGGCTAGAAGCAGGGGCCTTTGCTGATGCAGGGTTACAATGATGAGTGCAAAGTGAATAGGAGTTGTCCCGTATGGAGACGTTTCATGGGATTCCGGGGATCAGGTCATGTGGGGAGGGGAGATGAAGCAGGTAGCTGTTACATGGGTGATGTCTGAGTGCCAGGTGGTAGTACCGATACAAAGGGGATGACTGTAGGGGCCGTGTTAGAGGAGGGGGAAGCTGCACTAGGTTCAAAACTGAAGTCACAACAGATCCCAAAATCTGAACTGGAGCCATGAGAAATGCCATGCATGCCCTCTGAAGGATGTCAAAACTGTCCTGGACAAACCTCTGCAGGAGTAATACTAGAGTACTGTTGGGGGTGTCCATTCTAAGAGAAGGAAACATACAGGGCTCTGCAGGCAAGAGTGAAGGCATAACCAGGCTTGAACTGGTAAAATTAGCATTTTTACTAAGAGAGCCTTGGTCCTCTTCAGAGTTGTGGGTTCTTTTAGCCAAGACTGCTTGTTTACCATTTCGGTGCAGACTGGTGCAGTTCTGCTTTTTCGGCTTGGTTCTGCTGTATTTTTCCCCCTTTTCTGGCGTATCTTTTGTTCAGCGCCTTTAAAAGGTGGATGAAGACTGCCTCATGCATTGCTGGGTGGGAGAGCAAGCCTCTTCAGGGTGGAGATGAGGGAAATTATCATACTTGAAGAGCGGAGGCCATAAGGTAAGGAGTAGTGAACTAAGACTCATGCTGACGAGTGCCAGTATTGGCTCTCCTTGTAGGCAAAAAAATCTTGATAGCAGGTTTTCTTTTCTTTTGATTTGATCAGGGTTTTATTTTTGTTTAGTTGTACCTTTTGTACTAGTATGTAGGGGAGTGAAGAACAGCTCTGTCTGCACGGGTCTACAGAAGAACAAAAATAGAGTAGTTACTCACCTGTAACAGGTATTCTCCAGGAGCAGCAGGAATCAGTCCTCACATATGGGTGACATCGACGCCGATGGAGCCCCTGCGGAGCATTTCCCCAGCTTTCTATGAAAGCCTTTGGGAATACTGCACGCATGCGCGGTCCCCTTCCCGCCTAAAGGTGCCATCTTGCTCAGTCAAATGACATAGCTAAAAAACAGCACACAAAAATATAAAATAAACTATGTACAACTGCAACTCCCAGGGGAGGAGGGAGGGTTGTGAGGACTGATTCCTGCTGCTCCTGGAGAACACCTGTTACAGGTGAGTAATTACTCTTTCTTCAGGACCAAGCAGGAAGTCAGTCCTCACATATGGGTGACTCCCAAGCTCTGGGCTACCAAGGAACCCAGGCTGAACAAGAGAACTCCCTCTAGTCCCAGCATCAAAGAAAGGCTTTTCACTGAAAGAACCTCCACCGGTAGACCAAAGGAGGGCTGGAGTTGCCTAAACCTCAAAGAGATTCCGGAGTACTGCCTGGCCAAAAGCACTGTCCCTACAGGACTCGCTCTCCAGGCAGTAATGAGCTGCAAACGTCTGGCTTGAGGACCAAGTTGCAGCACTGCAGATGTCTGCCAACGGTACAGAGCGGAGATGAGCTACTGAGGCAGCCATTGCCCTGACACGATGGGCCATGACCCGACCCTGCAAGGGAAGGTTAGCCGTCCTGTAAGCCCAGGTGATACAGTCAGCCACCCATATGGACAAGGTACGCTTGGACACAGCTAACCCCAAATTATTAGGGTCAAAAGAGATGAAGAGCAGAGTAGCCCTTCTATGTCCTTGCATATGGTCAAGGTAGAAGGATAAGGCCCTTCTACAGTCCAGGGTATGAAGGACCGCTTCAGCCTGGCTTGCATGAGGCCTAGGGAAGAATGTTGGAAGAACCACCTCTTGGTTGAGGTGGAAGGAGGAGACAACTTTAGGGAGGAACTTTGGATGAGTCCTAAGGACTACCCTGTTCCTATAGAAGCGGGTGTAAGGCCTGTCACAGACTAGGGCCTGAAGCTCACTCACCCGTCTGGCCGAGGTTAAGGCTACTAAGAAGAGTGTCTTCCAGGCAATGTTCCCTCTAATTTTCTGTAGGCTGTGTGCGCATAAAATATCAACTATGTGCAGCTTTTGAAGGAAGGTTAAATTTTTGTGCGCCACATAACGACACTCGGAGTTATATACTTTAAAATTTGACTGCACGTCAGAATACAGTATGTACACCACATTGATTTTAATCAAATTAAATGAAAATAGACAATTACTAAATGAAGCGGGAAATTTCTAGTAATTACAATCATAACTTTTAAATTTTAAGATGTCTGTGTTGTTTTCTATCAGAATCAGAGCTGTAATTTTTGTGCGCTCTGTTGTAAAGCATGTGCGCTCTCTCGGCGAGGTGTGTGCGCGCGCACACGCGCACAGCTTAGAGGGAACAGTGCTTCCAGGAAAGGAAGCGGAGAGGACAAGTAGCCATCGGCTCAAAAGGTGGGCGAGTCAGTTGCTGCAAGACCACATTCAACTCCCACTCAGGGGCTGGAGGACGGACAGGAGGCTTGAGCAAGAGCAAACCTCTGAGGAACCGGGACACCAAGGGATGAACAGATATAGAGTTTCCCTCCACCAGTGAGTGGTGAGCTGCTAGAGCTGAGAGGTGGACCCGAACAGAATTGGACTTAAGGCCCTGATTGGATAAATGTAGCAGGTACTGAAGCACCACTGGTACAGTACAGGAGAAAGGATCTTCTGTATGCAGCTGACACCACACAGAAAACCTCTTCCACTTCAGGGCATAGGTTTTTCTAGTGGACTGCTTTCTAGAGGCCAGGACGACCTCTTCAACTTCAGGAGGTAGGCCCCAAGGAGCCAAAACTACCCTTGCAGCTTCCAGGCCATCAAATTGAGAGATTTGAGATTGGGGTGCAGAAGAGACCCCTGGTCTTGAGACAGAAGGTCGGGCTGCAACCCTAGAGGTAGTGGAGTGTCCACTGTTAGCTGAAGCAGAAGTGGAAACCAAGGTTGTCTCGGCCACTTGGGGGCTATCAGAAGGACCGAGGCCTGGTCCTTCAGAACTTTGAACAGGGTTCGGGCCACCAGAGGCGTGGGAGGAAACGCATATAGGAGGCCTTGGGACCAGGAAATCAGAAAAGCATCTGCTGCTAGTCTCAGAGGATGCGGTTGCCTGGAGCAGAACTGGGGCAGCTGTCTGTTCAGGGGACTGGCAAAGAGATTTATGGATGGAAGTCCCCATTTGAGGAAGATCTTCTGAACTACCAAGGGATGGAGCTGCCACTCGTGTGGCTGCAGAATTCTGCTCAACCTGTCTGCTAGGGAGATAAACCGCCTTGAGCAACATGTTGTGCCTGAGCGCAAACAAGCAAAGGTCCTGTGCCTCCTGACAAAGGAGCCTGGACCCAGTGCCTCCCTGTTTGTTCACATAAAACATGCCTACCTGGTTGTCTGTTTGCACTAAAACAGACTGGTGAGCCAGGGTTGGAGAGAAAGTCTTGAGGGCTAAGCGAATAGCTCAAAGCTCCAGTAGATTGATCTGCTGCTGGGCCTCCTAGGGAGACCACAGGCCCTGAGTGCACTTGCCCAGACAGTGTGCTCCCTAGCCCTGTAGAGAGGCATCGGTGGTCAATACCACTGTGACCCCAGGTGGCTGAAAAGACATCCCTTCCAGTAAGTTGGGGGGATGCAGCCACCAACGTAGGGAGTGCAGGAATGGTCTGGACACCCTTACTCTGTCTCTGAGGCTCCCTGTGGCCTGCGACCACTGAGTTCTGAGGCACCATTGCGCAGGCCTCATGTGAAGCCTGGCATGGGGTGTGACATGCACTGTCGAAGCCATGTGGCCCAGAAGCCTCAGAAGCCTGGCGGAGACCAGTGACCTGCTGAGAAACTGGTTTGCCAAGGTCATCAGTCTTTGAGCTCTGTCTTCTGGCAAGAAAGCTTTTGCCTGCAGAGATTCTACTCTTGCCCCTATGAACTCTAAGTTTTGGGAGGGAAGCAAAGTGGACTTTGCGAAGTTTATGACAAACCCCAGATGCTGCAGCAGAGAAATCATTCGGAGGGTGGCTTGCCTGGCCTCCTGGCACGTCTGACCCCTGATGAGCCAGTTGCCCAGACAGGGGAAGACAAAGCTACCCTAATTTCTCAAGTAGGCCGCCACCACTGCCAGGTATTTGGTAAAGACTCTGGGGGCGGAGGTGAGGCCAAATGGCAGCACTCTGTACTGATAATGGTTTCCTCCCACAATGAACCTGAGGTACTTTCTGTGGTCTGGATGAATAAGGATGTGAGTGTACGCATCCTTTAGATCTAAAGAGCATAGCCAATCTCCCTGCTGGAGGTAGGGCAGAAGTGTTCCAAGAGTAAGCATCTTGAACTTTTCCTTCTGTAAGAACTTGAGATTTCTGAGGTCGAGAATAGGCCTGAGATCCCCTGTTCGCTTTGGTACTAGGAAGTACCTGGAGTAAAACCCGTGACCTTGGAGGTGGGGAGGCACAGGCTTCACCGCCTGGTTTTGTAACAGACCCTGGAGCTCTTGCAGGAGGAGGGCTGTATGGAGAGGAGGCCTTGGAGGCTCTCCTGGAAAATAGGGAGGAGGCAACTGATGAAAATGAAGCAGGTAGCCCTTTTGGACTATACTTAAGACCCAGTTGTCCCCTGTAATGGGTGGCCACCGGTGGGCAAACAGGGCTAGGCGACCTCCTGTGCAGGGATGGGACAGCAGAGACGGAGAGGCTATGCCTTGGGAGTCAAAACCCCCCACCCTGCTGAGTAGGAGCAGGAGCCGGAGGCTTGGGGGCTTTCTGCCTACGGGGCCCATGTCCCTTCCCCTTGGCCTGCTGACCCTGTGGGGGAGCGGGGGAGGCCTGGTAAGTTGGGAACCGTTTGTAGGCAGTCGCCTTCCTCGGGTAAAAGGGCTTTTTACTCGAGCCCTTCTTCTTGTGTGAAGGGGCAGACGTCTTTCGGGACAGCCTTGTCCTCGTGAGTTGCTCGGTCTTGAGCTCAGCAGCCTTCTCGGCCATGGGCTTGCCAAAAAGGTTTTCACCTCGGCAAGGGACATCGACCAACTTGTCTTGAACCCATTGCTCGAGGTCCGATGACTGCAGCCATGCCTGGCGTCGAGCCACGATGCCGGCAGCCGCAACCCGGGCCGAGGCCTCGAAGCCATCGTAGGCCGCTCGGGACATGAACTTGGAGCATTCCTGGATCCCCAAAGACAAGTACTTGAACCTCTGCAAAGGTTCCCCGGAGAGACCAGCAGAGAACCCGGCAAGTTCCTTTGCCAGGTCCCGTAAGTACATGCCAATGTACAGCTGGTAAGACTGGACATGGCAAGCAAGCATCGAGCCCTGGAAGCACTTTCTACTGAACGCATCCAGGTTCCGGGCCTCCCTGCCAGGGGGCACCGCGGAGTGCATCTTCTGACTTTTCAGATGATGCATGGCCGATTCCACCACCATGGAATGATGCGGTAGCTGCGCCTTTTGAAAACCAGGGCTCTTACGGAGTCGATAAAAGGAATTGACCCGCTTGCTCAGAACCGGCGCCGAGGCCGGTGCCTCCCACATCCGGAAGAGGAGCCGTTCCAGCATCGGAGGAACTGGCACAGTAAAGGCCTCCTTCGGAGGAGAGTCATACTGGAGGGCCTCGAGCTCTTCGGCTCGAGGCTCCTCCTCAGGATCCGCCGGGATTGCCAAAGCAGTGGCCATATCCCGCACAAACTCCGAGAACCGGGTATCCTCCGGAGGGGACCTACTTCGGGGCTCAGACTGCGGTGAGTCCGACGGGACGCACCGAGTCTTGAAGGTATCGGGGGACTCCTCATCCTCCGTCTCCCAGGTGGACTTGTCCGAGGAGGAGTCGGGCTCCGACCACTCGGGGCCCGGCAGCACCCGCCCCGACGCCAAAGGCACCGGCGTCGATGCCCTCAGTCCCGATCGTGAGGTCGAGGGTGACTGCGACCGAGGACGACCTCGAGCCGTCATGGTCTTGAGTATTGGCTCTGTC
The DNA here is from genome assembly GCA_033557465.1 of Ichthyophis bannanicus. Taxonomy (NCBI): domain Eukaryota; kingdom Metazoa; phylum Chordata; class Amphibia; order Gymnophiona; family Ichthyophiidae; genus Ichthyophis; species Ichthyophis bannanicus. Next base: position 1,536,534,919 of record CM066032.1, read on the forward strand.
TCCGGGGTCGACTTCGACGTTGATGTCCCGGAGGTCGGGGCAGATGCGCCAGTGAGGCTGGCCATCAACACCCGCTGCTGATCCATGAAGGCAAAAAGTCTGCACTCCAAGGCTGTCAGCCTGAGACCCAGCTCAGTCGACTCAGCAGCTACCGACTCGGGCCCTGGTGGCGCCGGGCCCGACGTCGGCTCCCTGGGAGGAGAGTCCTCGAGGACAACAGGACTTACGTGTCCAGCAGACTCCGGCTCCACCCGAGATACTTTTGACGGCTTATCCTGTTCCAGGGGCCCGGGACGGCAGTCGGGGGTCCGAGACCTAGCTCTCAAGGAGCCAGGGACCTCCTCCGATGCCGCCCTCGCGAGCCGCTTCTTCCTCTTTCGCTCCCGCTCGGGGGACCCCCTTTCTGAGGAACCCCGACGATGCTCGGGGTCAGACTCCCGAGACGTCGAGGCCTCAGACGAGGTCCGGGCCCGGCCGGAGGCCGAGTCGGAGAAAAGCCTTTCCTTTTGGTGCTGACGACTTCGCAGTGCCTTTGTGGACATTTTTCCACACGGTCCACAGATCTTAGGATCATGATCAGGACCAAGGCACCGAAGGCAGCAGTCGTGTGTGTCGGTGAGAGACATTAGTTTCTTGCACCGATCACACTTTTTAAAACCACTGGAAGCTATCGGGGAAAAAGAGAGTCCCCGCGAGGTCAAAGGACCGGCCTTCCAGGGAAAAGGAAAAAAAGGGTGCGAACGCCAGCCACGAAGAGCAAACCCCGAAAAAATAAGATCGGGCTCGATACCGGTGTACCGAACCCGGCTAGAAGGGGAACCGGTGTCGTACCGGACAAAAACCCGCGAAGAAATCGCAAGGAATAGACAAAAAAATCTAACTATTTTCCGGTTGAACTAGGACACACGTCCGAAGGGCTCCACTGAAAAAGAGAGACTGAGCAAGATGGCACCTTTAGGCAGGAAGGGGACCGCGCATGCATGCTGTATTCCCAAAGGCTTTTATAGAAAGCTGGGGAAATGCTCCGCAGGGGCTCCATGGGCGTCAATGTCACCCATATGTGAGGACTGACTTCCTGCTTGGTCCTGGAGAATAAGAACCTAAGATATGCCATAATGCGTCAGACCAAGGGTCCATCAAGCCCAGTATCCTGTTTCTAACAGCGGCCAGTCCAGGTCATATTACCTGTCTGTTGTTATAGAGTCACTAGAAGGAGAGTAGGAATATTCATGCAGGCTCAGAGGAGCTCATAAAGCTTCTCAAAGCTATGGGAGAGCTCCGGCACACTGACCAAGTCAGTAACGTCATCATGTAGTGTGCCTGCATTTCTTCTGCTTGTCTATGGAGTAAGCATAGTTATTCACCTGTAACAGGTGTTCTCCGGGGACAGCAGGAATCAGTCCTCACATATGGGTGACGTTGGCACCGACCGAGCTCTCTCGGAAGCATCCCCCCAACTTTCAAAGAAAGCCTTTAGGAGAAGCCACCACACATGTGCGGTCCCCTTCCTGCCCAAGGGTGCCACCTTGCTCAGTCAGATGACATAGCTAAAAGACAGCAAATATAAAAGATAGTAAAGGAGCAACACCAAGGGGAGGAGGGAGGGTTGTGAGGACTGATTTCTGCTGTCCCCAGAGAACACCTATTACAGGTGAGTAACTACGCTTTCTCCGGGAACAAGCAGGAAGTCAGTCCTCACATATGGAACTCACCAGATACAGGCTACCGAAAACCTACGGCAAACCGGACTCCCGTGAGAGGAGCTTCAAGCAGCAGCAATTTTAGTCCGTGCACACAGACTAAAGTAGGACCCCTGTGTCCGCTAAAACCAGAACTCCGGTAGCCTGAACACAGAAGGGTCAGAGGGTAGGAGTTGCCTAGATCCCGAAAAGGTTACGGAGCACAGCCTGGCCGAAGGCACTGTCCTGTCGGGACTCTCTTTCCAGGCTGTGAAAGTATGGGCTGAAGACCAGGTGGCAGCCCGGCAGATATCCACCATCGGGACAGAGTGCAAATTTGCCACCGAAGCCGCCAGGGCCCGGACACGGTGCGCCGTGACGTGGCCTTCCAGTGGATGTTTCGCCTGCCCATATGCAAAGGCGATACAGTACGCCACCCAAGTGGACAGCGTACGCTTGGTCACCGTCTCCCCCAGCCTACTGGGGTCATAGGAGATGAAAAGCTGAGAAGCTTTGCAGTGGCATTGGGTGCGTTGGATGTAGAAGGATAAGGCCCACTTACAGTCCAATGAGTGAAGGACCGTCTCCACCCGACTGGAATGAGGTCTTGGGAAGAAGGTAGGAAGCACCATTTCCTGGTTAAGGTGGAAGGGTGACACTACCTTCGACAAGAACTTGGGGTGAGTGCGAAGCACCACCCTGTTCTTGTAGAACCTGGTGTAGGGTGCCTCTGCCACGAGGGCCTGGAGCTCGCTAATCCTGCGAGCGGAAGTAACCGCAACCATGAAGACCACCTTCCAAGAGAGGTAGCGAAGGTGGCAGGTAGCCAGAGGTTCGAAGGGTGGGCGAGTGAGCTGCCCCAACACCAACTGAGGTCCCATTCAGTCGCCAGAGGGCGAACCAGGGGTTTTGACAGCAGCAAGCCCCGAAGGAAGCGGGTCACCAAAGATTGGACCGAGAGGGGCTTACTATCCACCGGGTGGTGGTGCGCCGCCAGGGCACAAAGGTGTACTTGGACGGAGTTAGACTGGAGTCCGGATTGGGAGAGGTGGAGAAGATACTGCAACACCAAAACCACCAAGCAGGAGAAGGGATCATCCCCATGATCAGCGCACCAAACAGAGAACCTGTGGCATTTGAGGGTGTACGTCTTCCTAGTAGAGGCCTTGCGAGAGGCCAGCAGAATGTCTTCAACCTCAACCTGAAGGTTGAGGGGGGCGAGAGTCACCCTCTCAGCAGCCATGCTGTCAACGAGAGGGACCCCATGTTGGGGTGTAGAAAAGAGCCCCCCTCCTGAGATAGGAGTCCTGGGGCAGTGCCCAATGGGATGGGGGCCTCCACTGCCAACTGCAGCAGCAGCGGGAACCACGGCTGCCTGGGCCACCTGGGAGCTATCAGGATAAGCGAGGCCCTGTCGTGGAGGGTCCTGAACAAGGTCTTGGCAATAAGCGGCGTCGGAGGGAAGGCGTACATGAGGCCTTCCGATCACAAGATTAGAAACGCATCCACTGCCACCCTGGAGGGGTGGGCCTGCCGGGAACAGAAGCGGAACAACTGAAAGTTGTCCGGACTGGTGAAGAAGTCCATCACGGGTTCCCCCCAGAGCCGGAAAAATCGGCTGGCTATCCCGGGGTCCAGCTGCCACTCATGTGGCTGGAGAACCCTGCTGAGTCTGTCGGCCAGCAGGTTGTCCTGGCCTGGCAGGTACGTTGCCCTCAGGAGGATACCCTGTTGGATCGCGTATGAAGAGAGACCCAGTGTCTCCTGGCAAAGGACATGGGATCCTGTGCCCCTTGTTTGTTTATACAGAACATTGCCACCTGGTTGTCCATCTGGACTAGGACTGGCTGGTGGCACAGGTGGTGACAGAAAACTCTCAGAGCGAGGTGTATCGCTCGGAGCTCCAGGAGGTTGATCTGTTGGGTGCTCTCATCTGGCGACCAGGTGCCCTGGGTGCGGAGGGTCCTGCAGTGGGCTCCCCATCTGAGCAGGGAGGCGTCCATGGTGAGGACCCATGAGTGGCTGTAAGTCTGGAAGGGCATGCTCGCTTCTAGGTGTTGGGGCGTCTGCCACCAGACCAGGGAATCCGCCAACTGGCAAGTCACCGCAACCCTGTCCTGGAGGTGGCCTGTGGCCTGAGACCACTGGTCCCGGAGACACCACTACGCTGCCCTCATATGGAGGTGAGCGTCTGGGGTGACGTGGACTGTGGAGGCCATGTGTCTGAGGAGACACAGAAGATACCGGGCAGGCACCGAGAGACAGTGTTGTACGTCTCGAGCCAGAGATCTGAGACGATCTGCCTGGTCCTTGTGCAGGAAGGCTTTGGCCTGGAGAGTGTCAAGCTTTTTCCCGATGAACTCCAGGCATTGCGCCGGAAGGAGATGAGACTTAGGGTAATTTATGACAAAGCCCAAATGTTGCAGAACCTGGATGGTGCGTGCAGTGGCCTGCTGCACTTCGGAGGCTGTACCTCCCCTTATGAGCCAGTCATCCAGGTAGGCAAACACGAAGACCCCTTGGAGCCTGAGGAAGGCGGCCACAACTGCCAGGCATTTCGTGAAGACCCTCGGGGCAGAGGTTAGTCCGAAGGGAAGCACCCAATATTGCAAGTGTTTGCCTCCTACCACAAACTGTAGGTACTGCCTGTGGTTGGGGTGGATAAGGATGTGGGTATAAGCATCCTTGAGGTCTAAGGAGCATAGCCAATCTTCCTGCTGGAGGTATGGCAGCAATGTTCCAAGGGTAGAGCATCTTGAACTTCTCCCTCACCAGGAATTTGTTGAGATTAAGCAGATCGAGGATGGGCCTTATGCCCCCTGTTCTCTTTGGGATGAGGAAATATCTGGAGTAGAACCCTCTGCCCTTGATGTGGTGGGGCACCAGTTCCACTGCTTTGTCCTCGAGAAGATCTGCCAACTCCTTCAGGAGAAGGTCCCAGGAAATAAGGGGAGACGTCTGAGTCAGGTGGAGGAGGTAACCCTCTTCAACTACCCTCAGAGCCCAGGAATTGGTGGTGATGGATACCCACCTCTGGGCAGAGGGCAAGATGTCCCCCTGTGGGCTGCTGATCTCCTTGGGGTAAAGAAGCTATGCTGAAGGAGTCAAAGGTTCCCCCCTGGCTGGAGCCAGTGTCTTGGGTTTTGGGGCCTTCTGCTTACGCGGGCCATGCCCATGTCCCTTGGTCTGCTGACCCTGTTGGGGAGCCGGGGAGGTCTGATAGGGTGGGTAGTTTCGGTAAGCAGCTCTCTTCCTCGGGTAAAAGGGCTTTTTACCTGAGCCCTTCTGTCGGGGAGGGGCAGTGGTCCTCTTGGAGAGCCTGGTCCTCGTCATGAACTCGGTCTCCAACTCGCAGCCTTGTCGGTCATTGATTTGCTGAAGAGGTTCTCCCCTTGGCATGGGACGTCGACCAGTTTGTCCTGAACCCACTGCTCAAGGTTGGATTACTGAAGCCAAGCCTGGCCGCCGACTTGAACCTGTCATAAGCTGCTCAAGACATAAATTTGGAGCATTCACGGACGGCCTTGGACAGGCTCCTGAACCGCTGCACAGGTTCCTCGGAGAGACCAGCCGAGAACCTGGCAAGTTCCTTCACCAAGTCTCTCAAGTACATACCCATGTACAGCTGGTAGGCTTGGACCCATCAGATGAGCATCGAGCCCTGGTAGCACTTCCTGCCGAGGTCATCCAAGGTGCGGGCCTCCCTGCCAGGGGGCACCGAGGAGTGCATCTTCTGGCTTTTCAGCTGATGCATGACCAACTCCACCACCATGGAATTGGGCGGCAGCTGTGACTTCTGGAAGCCCGGGCTCCACCGGACCTGATACATAGAGTCGAGCCGCTTGCTCACCACCAGCACTGACGCTGGTGTCTCCCAAATGTGGAGCATGAGCTGTTCCAGGATGGGAGGAATGGGCACCGTGAGCAATTCCCGAGGAGGGGCCATGTACTGGAGGATCTCCAGCTCATCCGTCCGAGGATCCTCCTCCGACTCAGTCAGGAACGCCAGGGCCAAGGACATGTCCTTGACAAAGTACAAGAAGCCCATGTCCTCCGGCAGGGACCGCCTTCGAGGTTCTAAGACTGGGGAATCGGAAGGGATGTTGCGGTGGCGACAGGTAACAGAAGACTCCTCATTCTCCGTCTCCCATTCGGAGTACTCCGAGGATGACTCATAGGTGAGCTGCTCCGGACTGGCCGGGGATGACCGAGCTTCCATCGTACGGGACGCCGAGCGTGACCTCAGCCAAGGATCGGCTCGGCCTCTGGGGACGTCTTGGATGTCGAATGCCCGGTGGTCGGGGTGGATGAACCGGACGTGCCGGACAATAGCGCCCGCTGCTGGACAATGAAGGCAGACAAACTGCGCTCTAGGGCCGCCATTCTGGACTCAGAAGTCTCAAGTACTAATAGCTCAGGCCCTGCACAGTCCGACAGACATAGAAAGTGCCTCCCATGGGAGAAGCAGTGTTTTGGCCCAGGGCCGGTGCAAAGATCCTAGGTGAATTTCTAACCTTGCGCCCCCCACAGTCCAATATCTCATTACTCCCTCTCTTCTTTCCATAGTCCAGCATCCTCCTCCCCTCCTGTGCTTCCTTGTGATTTAGTTGTCGATCTGCCTGCGGAGCTCCAGATGAGTTTGCTGCCCACAGAATATTTGCTCTCCAGGCGACTGCCTAGTTCACCTAGAGGACATGCCAGCCCTGCTACAGCCACAAACTTATAGGAGAACACTGGATCTGTGTTTGTCTACAAGAGAATGTGTAGATGCATGCTGCAGCTAGCACATAACAGTCCAGCCTCTACAAAACTTAGGAGACATGGGCTACTGAAACCAAGCTGTCCAGAAAACATGAAAAAAATCAGTTTAGTTTTGCTTTAGGGATCTAAATATGACAGCTTTGAGAATTTGAATATGTAGTATTTCTGATATCTTTGCATTTGTATTTACAGGATAAAATATATTTCTATTTCTCTAGTGTTGCACTGCATATAGATTATGGCTTCTGCATTTCCCAGTTCAGTTTTTGTTTGCAAATCTGAATTTCTAATCTGTGGTTATTTATTTTCTATGTGTCTCTATTCATGTTCTGCATATATCACCAAGCTCAGGCATTTTATATGTACGTAGTTTCTAGGGAGGGATATGAAGTAGTTTGGCTGTTCTCTTTTTCCAATAGGAGGTGTGTTCTAAGAACTGGTCTATTATTTATAATACTGCGTTTTCATAGACTCTGTAGCCTTGGATAGTCATCCCCACTCTTGAGAGTGACTCTGTATGTGAGTACTGGCCATTTTTCTAAGAAAAAAAGCACTGGTAGCATATATTTTCACCTGGTACCAAGAGTTAAACCCAATTTTCCCTATTTATGATAGGCCTGTAAACCATGTACATGCCACTTAGTGGAATATCCCTGATTAATGCTCTTTAGCATTGGGGCGTTTTGTGGGTGGCAACAGTCGCTAACTGGGTAGCGGCAAAATTGCATGCTGCCCGGTTAGCGACCTGCAGATAAGAGATAGGTGCAGCAAAAGCTGGCCTATCTTTTACCCACAAGAGCTAACTGGACAGCATGCAATATCGCCACTGCCCAGTTAGCTACTGCGGCTGCGGAGGCTGTGTGGCAACCCCAGATATTCAATGCTGGGGCCGCATGAGTAATATCCGGGGTTAAGGGTCAGCCACGACAACTATGCACTGTAGTGGCGCATCGCCGTCCCAGTTCAATATCAGGCCCGATACTTATAAGCAGGACTATTGAAAACTGTTTTACAACTTGGCCTGAAGAAAGGCTTTGGGAAGACAGAACTCAATCTGCCCTTGCAACAATTCTGAATAAGTCTTTGCTGAAACAGTTTGAATGCATCATCTCATTCAGAAAGACACACTTATTTATTACTTATTTTGGTTCACCATGCCTTTGATTCTGGCTTCCCCTTACTCCCCATGCCCCTCACTACGCCCTTAGAGAGATTCATGCCAACCACTTGCATATCACATCCGTCTCACAGGCTCACCTATCATCCACTCGTTCCTCTGCCTTTTGTGTACTTGCCCCCGCTCTCTGGAATACCCTGCCCTCTCACCTCCGACTTGAAGCATCTTACACTACCTTCAAGTCCCACTTAAAGACACCTTTTCAACCTGGCTTTTAATTCCTTGCCCTCCTGAACCCCCTTTCTTTACTTTAAGAATTACAGACTCCTCTATATGAATGCTTCTATCTCTGTCCTATGATTTATGGAGTTCCTTTCTGTTTTTCCTTTTAATAATTTTTGTTTTTACTGTACACCGCTCTGATGCTTTTGCGAAGGGTGGTTAAGAAAGTTTTAATAAACATACCTGATAACTGGGAAGGATCCACCAAAGTATGTTTGGAAACAGTGATGAGTTTGCTGAGAAGATGAATGGTCATTTCCTGTGTAGAAACTGAGGTAAATCCCTTTAAGAAAAGTTGCTGAAGGCCAGGAAAATTATTCCATTTCAGTTTACTTTGCATATTTTCAATCTTCTCACGGCTCTCTGATTTATCCAGAGGCAAGTGAGTGAGTAATTTGTTGAGTAGCCTGAGAGCTAGGAGGTATTCATATTCATAATCTGATTCTAGTAAGGAGGCTGCTATCCAAAAAATAGTTGCCATTAAATTAGTAGGATCAGTAGCAGGCTGCACATCAGATCTTCCTCCCTCTCTCAGAGAGGAAAGGCTTCGAGTCCTTGCTAAACTACCACCATGATTTATTCTTCCATCCAAGATATCCAGTGTGTTACTCCGTCGTCTATCATCTCTTCGGTCACCAATTAAACTTAGTCTCAAAGAATTACTTCTTGCATTGCTGCAATGTCCCAGATAACTACCACTACTTATGGGACTTGTGCTTAGGTTTAGTTGTCCAGTGCTTTTCCAGTTAGCTGAATTCTTATTTCCCATTAAAGGGTCATGGTATCCTGCTCTGGAATAAAAATAAAAAAATAAATTAAATATATAAAGCATTATATAGTAATACTTTAACAAATATGAGATGTACAATTTCAAATCACAAGTCTAATTCCAACATTTATTTCGGCTCACAACTCTTCATCAGCAGCTCAAAGTGAGAAATATTCAGGTTACATAGATATTTCCCTGTGCTTAGAGGGATTAGAATCCAAATTGTACCTGAGGCAA